>CM067371.1:129667992-131010492 GCA_034401795.1 Chaetoderma sp. LZ-2023a | reverse complement strand
TCATTTTCCTAAAATTTTCATGCATAAATGATTTTCCTCAACTCCTGATTAAGCATATTTTTTTGTGGGAAAGTTTGCATGTCAACATCAAGATAGAGTTATACAAGGTTACTATGTACCACCTCGGGATCGTGCTTTACTTATTACTGGTAGTAAGACAGGCACAGATAATGGCTGACTAACTCGACCTTTACTAAGATATTTTAACAAACAATTAGACAGGACAAGTTGGACAAAACAATCTGACGCAGTGCAGGAAAACGTTGCAAATAGTGCTTGTGACATACAGCGCGTTCAAACGTAATCTACACTTTACAGTAATTTATTTATCGCTAGCTTAACCTAAATATAGGCTCACCAAGTTAATCAGCTTGCATAACAGAATATATAAGCTGCTAGGAAAGTGTTCATAGCGAATCCATAATAGATCCAGAATTGAACCCCTGGTTTCTGATGGCTATCAATCTTTCTCACTCTGTCTTAAGCAGAATGTATTAAATACATAGGCATGTTCTTTGATCACGATCTGCCTGTCGGCATGTCATCAGCTCTGGTGAATCACACACAATCGTGGTCTCTGGCCACCTCTTTCTCGCCAGAAAATGAGCCATTGTACTATAGCTAATCTTGCAGTCTCAGCTCCTCATTCCTCAAGGGGATGTAAAAATATTTGCTCGGGAAAAAGAGGGAGAGAGAGTATTACATATGGCAACTAACAGATGCTAGTTAGCGAGAAAATATGTACTAGCGTGCGTGAAAGCTTTAGGATTAGCCATATTTTTGTTCCTATTATTGACCACATGCGTATATCGGTTTATTATATAAAAATGACTTTCGGCTTGTTCAATATTTCTCTATATGAACACACGTGTAATACTCAACGAAAATAATTACCATTGGTTAGATAATGCGTAGGAGATATTTTCATTGGTCTGATAACACATAATAATCCCACAAGTTCCTTGATTCCGCAAATCTTTCCTAGTGACAACGACGACGAAAATGTAAACACAACGGTATACGTTATGTTGTTGATTTAGATTTTGTAATATTTATATATTACTTAATTATGAAATACGTTTGTAAATTTGTATGATAGACGCAGAAATTCTAAAAGTTGGATTAAGAGTAATTTCAAGTTCGAAATAACAATGTTTTGTTTGTTATTATTTTCTGTGGCGCATCGCTCTTAGCAAGTTGTGCGTAGCAGCGTTCAGGCGGGTTTCAGGGATTGACTTTATTGGAAAATTTGTCAGAATATCAGTTTATACGATCAATAGACTCTCAACTCGGTCTCATTTCTTATCATTATTATCAAACTGTTACCTCGTCGAAAGCTAATACTCACGTAATGTGATAATTTTCGACTCGGTTGATAATAGTGATACGAAATGGGACATCGTTTCACATCCTCTGTATGTATCACACGAGTGTGATAAAGGCGCGCGCTAGTCGGTTATAGCGACGCGCGTCGCTAGCAATATAGTATTGAGCATTTTCGCTTGGTAGCGATGACGTAACAATGACCTTGAATACGGATAATACACCGAAAGGTGGTGCGCCAGACATTGGCGGAAACTCCAAGAACAGAACAGAACAGAATGGCGTAGCAATGAAGTAACTATGACGCTTGCGACGTTATCTTAGTACTGTTAAACTGTTGTAGGATGAAACATTTTTATTAATTTTAATGGAAATTCGGAAATTTGAAAAAGATCAACTAAAATAGTTTACATCGGTAAGTCACATGAGTCACAGATGATCAACATTGCCAGAGCCTTTCATCATAAAGTCCTACCTAATCTATAAATCACAGCTTTACAAACAACACCCACACAGACACGCGCATGTACGCACGCGCGCGCTCACACATGAACAAATATTATCTCCACATTCGTAACACTCGAAGGGGACACAGAAAAATGCAGAATTTCAATTGAGGCCATGAAAGAATAAACAGACAGGCAACCACGCGAACAAATACTAACACTAAAATCATACAAAGACATAATTAAAGCTAGCGTAATCAGAACATACAAGATCTAGACAACGCACTAAACATCTATCATTACCTCTACAAGTGCATAATGACACGATAACAATACCCCATGCTTCCAGTAAGTATCACTACCATAGCTACTATTATACCTACTACTAATACCGCTACATCATTAAAAAAATGTATGCACTATTACTGATACTGCCACTACTGCTACCATCAATATCTGACACACCTTAGCAAATGCTATTACTGTGTGCGTGCGTGCGTACGTGCGTGTGTGCGTGTGTAATGGCCCTTTCTAGCTTATCCATTCATCATATGACGTCATAATAAACTACGTGACGTGTAGGATGGGGTCAAAATCGATGACGTCATGAATGACGTAGCTAAGTTCGTCACGAACACATAATGGACGTTTCCACTTTATCCATCCATCATATTACGTCATAATCAATTACGTGACGTGTAGGATGAGGTCATGATCATTACATCATACACGTCACGTCACGTAGTTGATTATGACGTCATATGACGGATGGATAAAATGGAAAGGTCTATTATACTCACTAAAGCTCGTTCCAAATGCGATCTTACTAAACTTGTGTGTAAATTTGATACGACATGATTTAGAAGAAATAATTAAGAAAAGAAAGAAATAACCTCCTTTGACAGTTAAAACTAAGACTATTATCGGTGCATTCTCTATACATTGTATGTGAAATATATAAATAAGCATAGCACCTGAACAAGTCGGCCGATTGCCGATACGTCCAGGTATTTGTGGGTTTGAAGATAAATATATTGCTATGGAATTGATCCAAGATTTTAACAGTAATTATGTTACATATTTAGAGCAATTCAAACACCATCAAACGTGAATTATTTCTAATTCACGCTTAGGTTGTTTGAAACGCTCCAAATATGTAAATAAACACAGTGTAGGTTATACTACATATTTTCATATGGCTTAGCAAGGGATGCAACTCCTGTCTCGGAATAATAGTCGTTTGAATACTTTCTTCTGGGATTAAAGCGCTTCATTTCATTTGAAGCTCTCGCTTCGCATATGATATAATACCACAATGCCGAGCTTCAATCACACATACCTGGACTCAAATAATCCTAATTTTCAAGTCTTATATATATGATGTTGAAATTGCAGAGGATAATGCAATAGAATACCACCGTCTCTTTGTCACGTGTAGAGTTTTGTCGACTGTAATATCGTACTCAGAACTGAACTGAACTCAGTGTACATAGGGACTTAATTTCTATTATGTCACTGCCTTATCTATTATCTTCTCGTATGAGCTTTGTTTCGCCTATCTTTAGGGTATTCACGCTGGACAAGGAATTCTAGTTTATTCTCTATTATGTTATTGCATAATCTCTTAGAATCTCTTCATATTGTGCTTGAAAATCTCCAATTTAGCGTCATGGGCTGATAGTGTACTAATGCATCCGCTATAGTCTTCAAAGTGAACTGATCCATTGCTGTATTTTTAATAATCGTATTTATTTAAGATTGGTGATCGTGATTCATTGCCAAAGTAGTGTCGCTGTAAAATTATTTTAATTTGCTTTGCAAATTCTTTCGAATTTGTAATCGCCTTGTTGGCAATACCTCCCCCTCATTTCCCTTCGGCTGCTTAATAAAGCTTGAATTAGTACATGCCTATGGGAAAAGCATCCTATATTTTTCATTCCGTACATCTGTCCACTCATCCATTTGACAGTTCTTGCAGGGTATGTGTAAATTTTATATAATTCAGGCTTCTCTTCGATATCCTAATTTCGACTTGGAGCATATTGGTGAAACTGTATCTTGTGCAGAATGCTTCATGTACATGTTATCAAGACTCCCTACGTCGGTAGGGTCACAATGGAGGGCACACGTGATCATACTTGAGTCCAGTGTATGATAACAGATGACTTCAGTTCACCTGAAAATGATCCCAATCTCAAACGGGGGGCTAAATGCCCTACATCGAACGAAAGGCTCGGATTATGTCCCCAGGGATATCGTCTAAGCGATCGTTCATTGATATGGTTAATAGTTGTCTATAATTGTTGAGAAGATGATGAGAATAAGTCAACGCCCATCTTTCTGCTAAATCAGATGATATTTCGCAGCATGACTTCTTTATAAAGTATAGCGGTTTTGACGTCAAACTGAAATGGTAGATTCAATGCGATCAACGTCAATCAAAAGTTTATTATCAAAGGTTAACAACATTTCACCAAGAATGGAGAAGAATACATAGTCTTAACCGCTCATATTATGACTATTCTTTACAAGTTATTGTCTCGAAGCTACATGCTGCGTTACAATCCACAGTTGCACATTGGCATTGGATTTTGTTTTATTGGCCACTTACATCTAGATGTATTCGAGCCATAGCATTCTGTGAGGCGCTTCCCCGGAGGGTTGTGTAAATAACTCAGAAAATGAAAAAATTAAAAATTAAGATGTTGCTAGGCGTGTATGCGTTGCCTATTGTTGTCTAGTTAACTGTTGTTGGCGGGTGTCAATGTTGTATGCCGTGTAAGGGAGGGTAGCACATTATTTCCTGGACCAATTATGCCAACGAACGCATTCCTTACAATGGTAAGTCATGTGCGCCGATTCTTAAGGTAGCACGCCTGTCATTGATAGCGGCTTCATAGTCAAGTGTAAGGCCGTTAATTCTCTTGAGTCCAATAAGACTGATAGCAATTTTTGGCTTGCCCAGCATCGCAAACAAAACTGCTTTCAAAATTGCCACCATCCACGTCAACTTAAGGGAAACAATCCTCGACCCAAAATATGTCATAACTCGACGGTTATCTGCCATGTTTATGAATGCTAGTGTAATGTGCTTGTGTCACATCTATTTTCCCGGCAATACACTAGGGGGAATGGCTATAATGTGTTAAATCTCATCAGTTTTGTGACGGACCACACAAGTCAACCATCTTGCAAATATATAATACGGAAGAATTAGTTACCTCTCCGGGACGTAGAAATTGTTTGAGTGTAGCTTTCGGTACCATCTCGGTAACTTCTTCAGCACTAACTGACGGTCGATGGCAACGTCACTCTGGTCAGTTCTTGTGGAGTCACGTGACAGCATGGACTGGTAGACTGATGGTATACGGTAGCCCTCGTCTCGGTTCATGGTTGGTTGATGCTTGTAGATGTATATGGCCTCTTTAAATTTCCGTTTAAATAAGTTGGTCTCGATGTTGATGAGATTTAGGGAAACACAAATGCATGCGGCCTTTAGAGCCATGTTTACCTAATCATCATTTGTGTTTGTCATGGGCTAAGTATCGTCTATTGAGACATAGGACATTAATGCGCATTAGATCACCGTCAATTAGATTTCAACAATAAAAGTATAATACACATTAATATTGAAAATTAGTTTACAATATGAAAGCTAGCTCAATATTTGTGTATAAAAACAGGACTATTGTCACTATCAAACGCTGGCCAGTATTTATTTCTGATTGGTAGGTAATAGAAATACCATTGACGTGGCTCAGGCATAACCCATATCACAAACTAACGATCAATTTATTCGATTCACATCAGTCAAGTTCCAGTCTACAAATTCTATCAGATACCATTGTAATGGCTGGCGCATGTCTGAGGATTATGTTCTATATTAACATACACCACATCAGTCTGAAATGTGTTATCGGCGGCAGTAGCAGTAGGATTGTAGATATGTCCCATTCTCATATATATATATATATATGTCTAACTGGCAGTAAATGAGCATCTTTCCTTAATATTATAATCGCAGATTAAACTATTCAGTTAGTGAGAGTTCCTTCTTGTTCTCTTCTTATCTACTAGTATCATCAGCTCTGGAGAGAACATTGCCGCTGACGAAATCGCCTGATAATGATCACATACAAATACGGGGCTTCTCTAAAATACCGAACTGCGTTAATATGATTAGATGTCTGGGACGATGGTTCCAATCTCATTTGTGTAATGGAAAGCTTGTAGTCAGTATTTGAAGTCAGACATTTACGATGTGCGTATCGAAATGTTGTGACAGATTTATTAGGACATAGTAACCTATCACTATAACCGATGTACACTGTCATCGGCCACATTGTTAACCATAATTCTGTCTCGCTGAAAAAGAGAAAGTTAACCATTGTTTTATTGCTACTACGGAAAGCTAGCTTCGGTGAGAAGCATGCTATAAGTAGTTGAACATTATCTGAGTAAATGCTACTGCAAATGGGCACACAATTGTTCTGCGTCACATGTATATCCCATCACAATGCAGGCATGTTCAGCTGAAACCGCATCAATACGTACATGTATACTCCATATGAGTATAGTGACAAATGTTGCAGTGCTTATGAATCATAACAGTTGTCATAACTTCCTAACGTTGAGTATTACTGTACTTTATACATGATAAGAGAAATATGCATGTCTTCTCGATCCCAGACGAAGTATTTCTCCGGACTGAGAATATCTCTGTCTTCTCATTTGCTCGTTTTCCTATATTAACCTTTTAACCCTCAAATTTGTTTTTTAAATTTCAATTTTCTCATTTGCAGACAAAGAGATTACTATTATTGAAAATTTACCACTGGAATGACTGGCTCGGTTAACGAGCCAGTCCTTCCAGTGGTAAATTTTCAAAAATAGTCATCTCTTGGTCTGCAGATTGACATTTCTCAAGGCCACTGCAGAAGCCGGTTTTGGCTGATATGAGTGTTAAAGAGTTAACTACACAGGAAATTACTGTTGCAACAGAATCGGCATCCGTGTGGAGAGGACGAATTCGGATCATCTGCGTTCAATCCATCGTGTTCATGTACAAACATGCCCCGCCCCACCCCCACCGTTACACCCACCCCATCCCACCCACTCCTATCCTATATCTGGATGTTAGCTTGCGCATACGTTTGTTCTCAGCGGAATGCAGTTAATTAACCCAGATACACTCCAGGCCAGCAAACATAATTGATTTCATTATCATTTCACAAGTGATATATTGTCCTGCACAGCTTACTAATTTATGGTAAGCCCTACGGTTGTAATGGAACATGGACAATGGATCAATCAATATCAATATAAAGCCATGGTATTAAGTGGAGCGTTGACAAATGTCACATTGACTGAACAAATTAACAGATAAGTAATAATACGTTTATTGTTCAAATCAAATTGGCGTTGATCTAGTGAGTATTGATGTCCTAGGTCTCAATAGAGTATGCATAGTCCATGACAAACACAAATGATGATACGGTAAACATGGCTCTAAAGGCCGCATGCATTTGGGACCACACGATGGTGGTTCTATGAAACCGGTGGTCGTAAAACTAAAACTTAGCTTAAAGGACCACTATCTTCTGGGACGAGGTTAATTTACTGTACGTCACTTGCATTAAAGATTTGACCGTTACTAGGAAACACTTTTAATGATTTTAGTGTATCCCTTTTAAACAGTGTTGAGTGTAATTCGTATTGCATCAGTCAATCGACAGTTCTGTGGAACGAATGATACTGTTCTCTAACACCACTGTCAGCTTGATAAGAGAGATAAATTTCACTACAGCAATCTGTTTGTGAAAGGCTGTAAATTACTGCCGTCAGGAAGTACTCTAAACTTTAGAAAACTAGACCGATATCTGAGGCTGCTTTTACCATACGGCAACAACAATTAGTGTCAATACTGAGTTAACCGAGAGAGAGATAGCAGCGGAGACCTAACCATGGCCATTCAGGAGAGGTGGTGTTTAAGTAGAATTCATGCAGTTGCTATATGATTGTCTATCATGCGACGTGATTGTCGTTCCTTCACCCGCCTTTCTGAATAATCCACCATTGCCCCCAAAGGCAGGTGAACTCCAAAACAGGTGTAGCGGTAATTAAATGTATTTTGATCCATAATATAGTCTAGTTGTAGGAGCCAGTTTTGGTGGGTCAACCTACATAAAATACCCACATAAGCGTTTTTTGTGTCATTCGATTTGTAAGGTCATCCAGGATCACATACTAAAAATGCCCATCGATCCTTTCTGGGCGGAATTCTTGGCGAGGGTTTGAATTTGAGCATGATTTTATTTTCTTCTCAAACTGCTTTTATAATATCTTAAATCAATGTTCACGATCTTCTGTAAAATCAAATCTAACATCTCACTTGTCGTATTAATTATTAAGGTGTCTCATGATAGATTTAATTTGAATTTGAAAATCCAGTTGTTTATAATTTTACTAATATTTGTTCCAGTGTAAATTTAGAAAACTCGTTATCAAGTAAATCAAACGTCATTTCTGCGAAGTCACAATTATACAGAGTGTGTATAATGACTTGACTTCATTCTTCTTCTTCTTGAATCAATATAGAATACACCTGTACTATTCAAATGTGTTGTGGTAATCTGCATGGCTCCTAAGCAGATCAAAAGATCCGACGCCAAACTGGTCCGGCTTCATGCAACATATCTTCAGACCACCTGACGGAGAGACTGTGGACAGGTCAGAGGTACTAGTACTGCCAATGATCGACATGAATCCAAATGATGAGGCATGCATCCACTACACGCTGTTTTACATCCAAGAACGGGTAAGCCGCCTCAGCTTGCTAACATCCTGTGTAACATTCGATCAACTGCTTTGGCTAAAGGCAATGGAGATAAAGGTTGCTAAAGGTGTGGACAAAATAGGCTTGCGTCTCGGAGGGTTACATCTGCTAATGAGCGTATGTAGTAGTATCTTTCATATGATGAAAGGAGCTGGAATAGAAGAGGCATTAGGTAAAGTGTATGGTCAGAATGCAGTGAGTGTCCCATATGATGAGTGGCAAAGCTATTGCTCGAGCTCTGAGTGGTCTCTACCCCATAGAGGCAGCACTAACTACAAAATTGCGTGCTACTCCCTTAGAATTCCAGCGACCGTGAACTGGAATGTGGAGAGAAAGATACAGATTTTGAATCAACTGAGTCTTTCTTTGTTGAGCCAAGTTCCAGCTGTACTGGTGAACGCATGGATATGGATAGGCAAACTGATATAATAGCATAGAAGGTTAAAGAACTTGAGACGCTACTGAATGGTGGTCTTGACCTTAGCATTAATCCAGACAGGCTTGCTGACTACAAAGAACTCGTCACACTAGATGAAGAAATGGAAAATGTAAAGACATCATTGAGTGCTCACTCCAAGACTGCCAAATTATGGATACAGTTTCTAGAATACATCAAAGACATAAAGGACTTTATCAGCTTTGAGGGGCTCGGGTTGTAGGAAAATCATCTTGTTTCTGTGAGTTGTTCAACCTCTTTGCAACAACAGGGCATATACACTATGCTAAGAGTGCTTGTTTGTATCTTCAGGTAATGCAGAAACTACCTACTTCTCACCCATCGATGCATAGGAAATTCGTAGAGGAAGGCTACCATATAGTACGAAGAAGTGATCGTTTATGATCTGGACAGTGGACTGATCTCGTTATAGAACAGGTTCTGATGAGGTCACTGAAAAGCTGTGGTGGACTGACTCAAGGAATGGTCATGACGGAAAGCATGAGGCATCATTGGGTCTACGCTATGCATGCGTGTGCTACTATGCATGATGCCATGTCACGTCTGACTGGGAAGCGACACCTTACGACCGATCAACATGTGGGCATGGGAAGAGCAGGACGTGAGCACGATTTGCGAGACATGGGGAAAATTATGGAGTGGTTTCAAGTGCACGACCCTTTTGATGCCAATATCCCACAACTGCGATCTCTGGCAAGTGGTGTGAGTGGACGGGAAGAGTATGGCATCAACTGTGATGAGACCGATAAAGTTGGTAAAGTGATACAAGAGAGCATGGATGGTAAATTTGTAAATGAAGCATCCATGAAGAGGTCTCAGATGGTACGTGCATTAGATGATCTTAAACAGGGAATCAAGATTGATAAACAAACTGCGTGAATTGATCCATCGGTTTTGTTTATGCGATGTACTGCACTAGCGCAAAGAGAAGATGAAGATATTCTTCCTTACTTTAGATACGAAATGACTGCAGTCCCTACCTCGTTATTCAAAAGGTTTTCCATGGAAGATGGATAAACCAGAACTGGCAAGAAAAATGCAGATTGATCTGGCATACATCGACGAAACTAAGTCCCCATTACCAAAGCATAGCATGTCTGTGATAGATGGGGGCTGGCTTCTACATTTATATAAGATGGCCAAAAAATACAACATATGCTCAGGTCTTGAACAGTACAGGTCATATCTTGAACACAAGTACAGAATGAGTTGCATTGTGTTTGAAGAATATGATGGTGTTCTTTCAATCAAGGACCATGAACAAGGTCAGGCAAATAGGCAAGATCTCTGCTGATATATTGGTGAACGTCACAGCGAAGGCTCATGCTGACCAGGAGGCATTCCTCTCGAACAAACGAAACAATTAGCTTTCTGTCAAGTCATCTTCAATCGCTGGGCCATGCCACAAAGATAAGTACGGGAGATGCAGATACACTGATAGTATCAACGACACTTGACTATGCTAGAGATGGTCAGCCAGTCATAGTTGTTGCTGAGGACACTGACATTTTCACAATGTTGCTGTATCACTGGGACGATAGATTGGCAGACATTTTCTTGAAGAAGGAAGTGAAACGCTCAAAACGTCGACAATTGTACAGTCTCAAGGAAGCTGCTGATGTCGTCCCAGCAAAGATAGGAAAGCGTATTCTTATAATTCATGCCTGGAGTGGGTGCGAAACAATTTCTTCCATGTTTGTCCATGGTAAGACGAATCTTCTGAAGGTAATATCTAAGTCCAAAGAGATACAGGATTTGTCTGATATAATCTGGAGTTGTGACACATCACAGGAACAAGTTGGTAGTGCCTAAGCCAATTCCGTTTCCTGCATGGTGGCACTGAGAAGGACATGCTTACTTCTCTGAGATATGCTCGATATATGCAGATGGTTGTGATGGGAAGTGAGATAGAGCCATAACGACTGCCACCAATTGAGCGTGCAGCTTACTTCCACAGCCTCCGCGTTCACTTCCAGGTTGTCAGATGGCTAACTCTTAGTAACGATGAACTGAACCATAATGATTGGGGATGGAAAGAGTAAAATGGTTCCTTATGCCCGATAATGACAGATCTTAAAGCTGCTCCATCGAAGGTACTCAGTTTCATTCGTTGCAAATTCAAAGTAACATCAAAGAATCCGTGTGGCAGCAAGCGATATTTATGCAACAAAACGGATTTGAAATGCGTGATCGCGTGTGCAGGATGCCGAGGTCAAATTTGCAGCAACATCTACCATCTGGTAACTATTGATGAAGAAAATGATGGGCACATCCCGACCTCAAAGCATGTGTTAATGACCATCTCTATACTATCCTCAGTGATATACTTGTTTATTTTTTCGCTGACACCTGTGCATCTCAGCTGTTGAGTGACAAGGAATATGTTTTATTTTTTTACATTTGTATTATTTCAAATTGTTGAATGTAGTGTTTTGTTGGAAAAAAGCAAGCGACGTTGTTTTCCGCTACCATGTTACCTTAAAAGATTCACACATGATGTAAAAATAGTCCTCAAATTAAAATCTATGTGAACGATTCCGCCCAAATTGGATCAGTGGGGATTTTTAGTATGCGATTCAGGATTAATGCCTGCTTCGAATGACACCACAAAACCTTAGGTGGGGATTTTGTCACGGTTCACACCCTTCAACGACTAGGCTAATACGTTTGTACAATTGAACTGATGATTAAAGGAACACCAGTCCGCTATCAACCGAGCTGTGCCTTCGAAATCATACCACCTACAGGTTCCACTGTTCCATAAACAGGCGTTGTTGAACTAGCGAAAAAGTATTAACACACATCGGTCGAAACCCAATTGACCAACGGTCTTAACATCGGGACATGGAATGGCCCTGCTACCTCAAAGTGTCTGTGATGATGTTCACCATACCACCGCGGTTGGTTACCATCCAGGCAAACCTGTATTTCGTGACACTGTAAATGATTCAAACGCAAAATGCTGCTCTCTATCGTCAAATTTATTACCCAACCATATGTTTTATCAGCTATAGATGTGCCCATATATATATACCGTATGCTCTGTGTGTGTTTTGATTTACGGAATTTCCCGAGCAGAAGAACAATAATAAAGTGGGTTATGAAAGGTTGTAGCTAATTTACGCGTGTTGATTAACTGCGGTGACTTCAGAAGATCCGAGGAGCATTTTAGGAACTATTTTGTATGCTTCAATACATGTCATAAAAGTAGATTTTCAACTCTTTTTCCTAAGATTGTGTTTTAACCCTGAAAATGCCAACTTAAATCACTACATATGGGATCCATTTAATGGCCCTTTATCTCTTAGTCCATGTGCAAGAAAGTCGAAACCTCATTGTGCTTTAACTAACGTGCACGATTAACTACTTGTTTATTGAATTTTACTAGTATTTTGATTAATTCATATTTACATACTTGTCTGCCTTTGCTCTCTAGACACTAGTTAGTTAGACGCAGATGTCTAAGTGGCCTGCTGACCTATATCTATGTGTAGCCTTTCAACATAACAGTGGCATTCCTTTAATCAATGACCTTGAGAAACGACCTGTCTCGAGAAGAAGGAGGGTTGACTTGTTTCATGATATTGTTTTAGTAAACATATTATCAAATTAGCTACCAACCGCTCTATGACGCATATGACGACGTGCCCCTAGGACACAACTCATGTTACAAAATTGATCTCTAAGCACACGAGTAGCTATTTTTATCTCACATTTGCAAAGGCAGAACAAAATTCCGATGTCATAGCATATTAGATGTTAATCAAGTATAA
The DNA here is from genome assembly GCA_034401795.1 of Chaetoderma sp. LZ-2023a. Lineage (NCBI taxonomy): Eukaryota > Metazoa > Mollusca > Caudofoveata > Chaetodermatida > Chaetodermatidae > Chaetoderma > Chaetoderma sp. LZ-2023a. The sequence continues at coordinate 130,997,658 of CM067371.1, read as the reverse complement.
TTATGACAACACTTTTGATCAACCAGTACCCGTGCTTCAGTTCTTTTGTCCATTCATAAAGAATACGGTTGTGCATGTCGCAATCTATCTAGCTTGATTTGATTATATATTGTCGCCAAAACGACTTTAATCTTCTTAAGCCAAATTTCTCTATTGTATATGTAACTTACTCCACATGATCGAAACTAATCATCTAAATTTGCGATACCTATCTAAGCAAACGAAGACATCGTCATACTAATTGCCCTGATATTAGCTGCTTTATGTCAGTAAAAGCATATTATGTGAATCTAATATGTTTACTTACATAGTATTTACAGCTATTTGAAATTACCTCTTGCGTATCTTTAAACAAAGACAATAAAATACAATATACTAATATGGGCTGTTAGAACGAGATACATCCAAGCTCATAGGTAAATGATGCAGTGTCGGGTTTACCCTAAAATTGGCATCGTGCTAGTCTAGATAATGTGTTCGTTCAGTTGTCGTCAACTATCTTATATACTGTAGTCAGGATCAGAATTATGGTTTTGTTACAAAAAACGTAGCATAGATGACAATAGAGGAATACAGTTTTAGCTATGCCCCGCCCATCTTTGACTAAGCTCCACCCACGTTCGATCGATCCTTGCACTCTCTGACTCAAATTCCGGAAAACTATACAGGTAAGTTGTTGAATATTTTTAAAACTAATTTGACACTGTGGCATCAACAGCGTCCAATCAAATTAGTTTCAAAATAGTCAACAGCACTTTATTAAATGGTAAAGATATACAATTCGTACAACAACGCTTAGTCTGTCATCAATTAAAGCGCCTTCATGACGAACTTGTATACGTCATTCATGACGCCATCATACAGGTCATGTAGTTGATTATGGCATCATAAGATTGATAGATAAACTGGAAGAGTCCATTGTGTTCATCAGCCAAAACAGGCAATGTAAAGCGGGAATAATATCATATGCATCTACCCTGTAGCAGCTTCAAAATTGCCCTGAATGTACATTCCATGGCGCCACGACTTACATCAATGATATTCAATGGCATTAAATAACCTTAGTAAGACGTCTAATGCCATTATAACAATTTTATCTGCTTACGGATACACGCATAAAATGCAATTGATGCATTTCTCTCATGGAGAATCGATAATGAACAAAAGAGCTTCGCTTTGTGATTCAGACTCAGACAAGCGTCCTAGATTTGCGCAGATATATTGAAACAAATAAATAAATAAGAATAATCATAGATGGTAGTCCCTTGTCGTCCCGCGTTTTTTTTCACATTTCCTTTACGTAAGATTTTCTGTGTGTGTGGTCCAATATATACAGCTATAGTCTTGCTTCCAAATGGGATGCTTGGTAGCCCCGTTGCACCACTCTGTAAGAGAATGTTCATTGGTACCAAATGAAAGGTCCATATCTTCTCTTTCGGAAAGTATAGGCTGAGCATGTGGCTGTATCGTTGATTAAAACGGCATGAAACGTTTAAAATAGGTAGCCAAACAAACCAAATTTTCGTTTGTATAGGAGAAATATATAAAGATTGAAATGAAATCTTATATTCTACCAACAATAAAAAATACATAACTTGCTATAGGTTATAGTGATAATACTCCGGAAACATAACTTTTCAGAAAATATAGCTGCATAGACTTAGTTGTTCGGCCTATTTTATGATTGGAAACACGATTGCTATACATGTATGCATGCTCATTTAGTTTTGTGCCCAAATCCGCATCTCATGACATAATTACATTGGATTTTTTTCTATTTGGTGTCTTCTGCACATCTCCATATATATTACAATACAATATCTAACATGTATGCATACGAAGACACTGTACTACAACTAAAATGTAAATAATACAATGAAACTAACTATTACTTCATTTAATCCATCGTCCTATATATATATACATATCATCAAGCTGATGTGACCCAGATACAATTACAGAAATGAAAATGAAACTGATATGTGTTTTTGAAGTCAGACCACAAATTATATTATGCATCAAGTGCATCTTCATCGTAAATGTCGTGCATCGTGCATAGGCTGGTTCGCGCACGTATCATCATTGCCGTCACACAAACACGTAGGGGAATACTAAATAAAATGCTTCAAAATAACCCAGGACACGATGGTGCGAAGAAGAGCCTCTGTCTCATAGCGTTACATGTATTATACATGCGGTATTCAAGGTCATAGGGCAAGATAGGAATAGATCAGTAGACATTGCATGGTATTAAAACGATTCTATTATTGTCATTTGTATTGCATCAAAACTGATTCTTAGACTAACGTGGTTAATAGGCGGGTGACTGGGAGTGCCATCAACGATTCGTCTTGGATTCACTGGATGCGTGGGTGAAATCTTGAATGAGTCTATCATTCTCATAAGTGTGGAAGGGTATTGTTAGAATGACTTACTGGTTATAGAACGTTTCACTAAAGACAGATGATCCTTTTATATATGCTATAAGTGAGTTACCATAGAAAACGCATATCTAATGCGTGTGAAATTAGTGCTACCGCGAGCTGTCTTTGATATCAGACAGTCGAGTACCATAAGTCTTAGCTATGACTCACAACCATCATAATCCTGCCTGCCAGTCCGCTCATTCGATCAATTTTGTTACCTTTTCGATCAAACTGGATACGTTGCTATTGCATAGTCATAATGAAACCTAAAAAGCGACCGCGAACTAAAGCCAGCGCGAGAGGTTTAAAAACAAGACCGAATTTACTGATGTACACAACTGACTTTGAGTAGACGGGCTCTACAGATGTGGTCATTTCTATCTGGTACCTGCATTCTATAACATCTAACCATGCGTTCAAGACAATAACAATAGATATGAGGCTGATTAGGACTGTTAGGCCGTGTTCTCACTAGAGACTTAATCAGGAAATATGGCGTTATTCCTGATTACGTCTCTAGTGAGAACACGGCCTTAGATGTGAAAGCTTATCCATGGCCACCGCATATCAGATACGAGAGAGAATATATCGTGCTAGAATTATTCAAGATAATATGTTGAAACAAATTTGACAGAAACTAAGCTGCGACTCTCAAAATATGCAATGACATACCTCGATGGTTACTTTGAGGTTACCGTTGGAACAGTTGAGATACTAACATTGAAGTGCTGAATACATTAATATATTTATTGATTCTGTATTTGCCGCATCAATTGGAAATTGCTTTGTAACAGTTATGATGTTGAAAATCACGAGTGGATAAAATGGTCTTTAACCCCTCTTGTGTCAACTTAACTATTTAATGGTCAAACGGGCCTAAAAACAACTCTACAGTGGTCTTCAGATATGGCTATTTGAAAGGCCTAGAGAAGAGTATTTTTTAATATTCACCACCGAATGACATTCTATTGGTAAATTTTATAAAATACTCTTCTCTCGGCCTGCAGATAGACACTGGCGAAGGAAAAACTTTAATTGTCTTTACCATTACCCCTGTAATGGTCAAGTCAGTGAAAAAAGATTCAGCTGTAAATTTACAAAAAATATCTTCTAAAATTAAAATAGCTTGAAAGCGCTTTAAGGCGCTGTTAACACAAGAGGGGTTAAAACCAGACTTTCCTCAGGGCCAGGCGTGGCCACTAAATGCATAGTCAGTTAATAGTAGAATCAATAGAGACAGTTCTCTATGAGCGGTCTGTATATTGTATTAACCCTTTCATGACGAAACCAGACAAACCCGGTCTTTTGGAGGGGCCATGCGCAGGCCAAGAGAGAACTATTTAAACTGGAAGGCAGTGGCAAATTATCATAAATAGTCTTTTCTTGGCCTGCACATACTCATTCAATAAGCAAATATTTAGATTGTCAACTTTAAGCATTAAAGGGTTAATATTACTCGACCTCGCCGGAAAGGTGTTTAGATTCCAAAAATGGATTGCTTTGGTTCCTCACACCAAGTAGCCAGCTTTCCGGAAGAAGCTGACAGATAAATGGTTGTGGTACAATAATATCACCATTTGAACATGGGATAGTACACAAATTAAGCCTACATACCAAATACCACAAACTCTGTATTATATCAGACGTCTTCCAGTGAACATTCGACAGTTCTCTATTTGGCCATGTTAAATTTAAGGTTGTGTCATTTCGGGTGCAGAAGTTTTCAATCATGAACAATTTTTAATTGATGTAGCATTGCTGCCACAACACTCACCGCATACATAAATACATGTATTGCATTCCCAAAGATACCCCCGTCCATCACAACTCAGGTTTCCTGTAGGATGAAATAAAACAAATAATAATAAAATAAACGAGCATTTTTTTACACTTTACTAGATAGATCTTTCAGAAATTCAATCATGCTAACGTTCATTCGTAAATGCCTCTGGGAAATAAAGGATGACGTTTGTTTAACCCTTTAACACTCATATCAGCCGAAAATTACTTCTTCAGTGGGCTTGAGAAATATCCATTTGCAGACCATAAGAAGACTATTTTAGAAATGTGTACCATTGGAATGACTGGCTCGATAATCAGGCCAGTCATTCCTGTGGTACATTTTCAAAAATAGTCTTCTCTTGGTCTGCAAATGGACAGTTTCTATAAGAAAATTAAAGTTTTCTTGAACATATTCGAGAGTTAAAGTGCTAAGATATATATCAGACAAAGTACAATCTCTCTTGAGAACCAAAAACATGACTCATGAGAAATTGCGTTTGTACTTTCATCTAAGCATGTGTGAAGTATGAATTATACTCGCCACAATGTTATAACATGTTAGCTATCGCATAAAGGCATATTTGTGACGTTCAAGCTTTAATACGTTTCAATTAACATTTTAGCCCCCACATATCAGAACGGACATAGTAATTATGATGCAAGGAACAGCATGTTGAATATTTTGTAAATAATTGCACTATGAGCTGTTGCGATGCATAGTTTCAAAATATTCAACAGGCCAAGAGAATAGTATTTTTAGAAATTTTATAGCGATAACCGAGCCAGTCATTCCAGTGGTATTTTCTCAAAAATAGTCTTCTCTTGCCCTGCCACTGAATAATCATTACGCCATAGACGTAGGAACAGGGGGCGGGTGGCTCTAGGTTTTGTCTCTCCCATAGTGTATCCCCATAGCGTCCACCCCCCCCCCCCCTATGTTTAGCCCCACCCATACTGCAGCACACACATGCCTGCCCGCCGGCCCCCGCGCACGCACGCACGCACCCTGTTGCTATAGGGTTAATCAATTTGCTACGATAGGCCAATACATAAACGTATTGCCACGTAACAGTGGAGTCTAATGTTCAGCGTCAGAGATTTATTGTCAATGTGCTTGTTGGACAATAAGTTGTCCGCGGCTCTGCTTCACTATTTGAAATCCATCACGTAAACCGATTCGAATGCTCTGAATCTGCTATTGTTTTCTCAGTCTACGTATCTTCTCGGTTTCGCTTAGCATAACCAGCATGGCCGTTGTTTGCTTTCCCACATGGTTGTTCTGTTCCTGACAGCATTGTGAAATGAAGAGGAGGCTTCTCGCTTAATGCCCATGGCTATCCGTATCACTACATATAGCGCATGGCTTATGGCGGGCTTCTCATGTACCAGTACAAAAAAGGCATCAAATTAACAGACTTGATGATGAACTGCACGCCTTCCTCATTCAGTCCTTTTCCAATCTAACATGCTTTCTACCTTAAAACCGCGTTGCTAAAAGGAGTTTTGCCAACATCATTGAGCTACAATGCTTTCCAGGTAAACATGAACAGTCATCCAATAACAACAGAGAAGCGTGAGTTTTTAATTAGCAGTATAATGACATTGTCGCATATTAGGCCATTCATAGCAGACCAAAGAGAAACGACTGAAGTGGTCGTATGTCCGATCGCTTGCGGGCACTAAGAAATACCTCGCCCATTTTGCGGATTTCATTTGTGTGTAAAAGTAGGAAAGAGTCATTCGATTCTATCCAGAAACTCGCGATATCATGTTCATGATTTCAACATTTCTTAGAGGAACTTCAAAGAAACCGTGCTTGCAGTGTAAGCTGTCTGTGATTATTCTGACTATGGAAGCACTCGTATAGAAAAAGAAAATCACTAAAAAAATTATACCCTATAAAAGAAATGAACCATTGAGATGACATTGGTTCAAATCCATTTATGAAAACTCTCAAGCACATTTAGTTTCCTTTTCTTACACTCTGTCCAATTGTCTTTTAGATAATTGTGACAGTGACGAACATAGGTTGTGCGTCCAGGACATTTCAGAATATGATATATATGTAGAATAGACAGTCGCATGAGCGACGAGACAGGCGTGGGATGGTTCCACTAAGTAAAACGCATTTGCATTGATTGCTTTGACGTCGCTCCTCAAACCGTGGCCAGATACAAGGTGTTTCTGCTGACAGAATGGTGGAAACAGATACAACTGTCATCGGCATTTATAGACATCATTAGCCGTGATGAATGTCCCTTTAGTGAGTATGGACTGCCTGTCTCTCTGCCTTCATGCCTGCTTACGTGGCTGAATGGCTGGCTGGATGTATGGATGGATGTATGAATGGATGGATGGATGGATGGATGGATGGATGGATGGATGGATGGATGGATGGCCGGCCAGCCGGCCAGCCGACCGGCGGGCTGACTGACTGACGGGCTCCATGACAGATGGATAGCCGCGCGAACGAACGGACGGATTGGGGAATGACGGGCTGGCTGGCTGACTGACGTGCCAATGGGTTGACGGACTGGCGGGCTGGCTGGATGGCTGACTAGTGGTTGATTAGCTGATCAATACCATGGAGAGTGAGGAATGAATAGGAGTGGATAAAATAAGGTTATTGCATCTGAAATATACCCGGTTGTATTATAATTACAGAGGGACCTGCCTATGATGGACAATTGCTTATGGTGGCCAAATATGTTACTCTTTAAGACAAGTGTCACTAAGACCCCCATAGGACCACCCGTTGAACAGAACCACCATCATATGACCTCCAAGGCCGCTTACAGTTGGAAATGTGTTGCGTTCATCAGCCACCTGTACTTTGTGCCTACTTTTATTGGTCCAGGCAGTTTTCGTTATAAACAGGTCTGATGGTGCGTGTTACTGCGAAGTGCTCAAGTATAATGGACTGCTGTATCACTGACACAACATAAACCATTCTGAAGGATGTCAGCATGTGTCGCATATCGTGCTAGCCCTGTGTCATCAAACAGTCAGATCGGGTTCAGTATGCATGCCCCTTTAGCGATGCTCAGTAATTGGTCATAAGCGCAACCGAAAACTGGAATCATATTATCTGTGACATTATCGCATTCCGTGATTGATATTACGCTAATGATGATACCACGTGTAGTGACAGGAAGGTTCTATTAGAATATTCCTCTAATACTATTAAACACTAATAGCCATTAAGTGTTGCATCTAGTCTGTAAAATATCACTAGATAGTGCAGATATGGACTGAGAAATAATGAGGCACCCACCAATGACATGTACATTAGGATCATGACCTGATGAATATGATTCTACCAGAGGTTTATTTACCTAATTCTTTTGAATTTATTATGTCTATCCGAGTTGATTGCTGGTTGATAGATAGGCCTATGTGCATAGATGGTAAATGGACAACTATAAATAGCATCGGGTATATGGCTGAACACACAGTCTGTGTAAACAAGGTTTATCTTAAATACGTATTACTGCAAATGAATGATGAGTAGAAACTAAATCTAATATACGAGCTGTAAAATGACATATATTTTAGGAGGGGTAAGATGGGCAGGTGGGGTGCTGGTGTCAGCAGAAAGTGCAAGGGCCGCATTAGCAGGGAGAGATGGGGTTGGCGGAAGAGAATGTGCATAGACAGGGGTGGGTGTGAGAAGGTGGAAGAAGGATAAACGATGGAATGAGAGAGACGAATGGCAATGCCTATGGATAGTGTTGCGAGGATGAGGTGGATGGTAGGTTGAGTTTCGGTCGAGGGTGAGTGAGGAGGATGAGGGCGGTGGGAGCTGGTGTGGGATGGGGTAGGGCGTGTCGGGGATCGAGGTAGAGTCGGTTTGGACAGTGCTACACAGCAGAGATGGATAAGTCGAACTGATGAGAGCGATGAGTCGCAATGTCACTTTGATGTCAGTTTTAGAAATAGTGCAGGCAAGTGAACACTGGTAGCAATCGCGCAACAATTTTCACCAATCGAGTACTATGTGGTCTGACCATACCACACATCGTGTACCTATTAACCACCCTGATCACCCACCTAATCCAGCACTGAGCTGCTTGGACGTAATTCCAGGAGCCTGGTGCAGCATCGGATGGGCCACGTCATGTACGAGATGATAAGTATACCGCTTACTACTGTAACACGTTTAATCTGCTGAGACTAAGGAATTACTAGCAGCCACTAGGCAAATTATTATCAAATTATTCCACAATGTACCTGCATTTGAAAGAGAGGCATCCATACCTATCTATGCCCCGCCCATTTTTATCAGCTCCGCCCACTCTGTACGTACGTTTGAATGGCCTTTGTCACTTTGAACCTCGAAATACCAGAATCCTAATTTCAAGGTTATTTGTAACCGGTAAGCTGTTGAAGATTTTAAAACTAATTTAACTGGGAGCTTTTGTAGTAACAGGTCTCAAAATAGATCCAAACTATTCAGCAGAATGACTGCTATAATTGTAAGTTCACCAATGACAATGGACCTTCCGTGTAGGATTTCAGTCATGTGATTGTGACGTAAGCCAATAAGTGGCGTATTTAGATCATGACGTCAGATACTTGAGTGCCGGTTCGGACGCCTCCACTGAGAGCCTAGAGAGATAACGCGATTAATAAAAGCTTTCGCGAGGTCAAAGAAATAAATCAAATACACTGATTTACACTTCTTCGTACTGCTGCGGATCGTGAGGAAATTAGAGAGTGACGTTGGCACATTGTGAGGTCTTTAAATACAGTTTGATAACACGCGTGCGGTTTAGTAAACAATGCTATTTATTGCGTGTTCCCCGAATTATCGCAACATTAGGCGACATATCATGGTATTATTTTCAATAATATACCCAACATGCCACGCATCTCTACCCGAGTAATGAACCTTTCCAAGTTTAACCATCCATCATATGACGTCATATGACGTCAAAATCAACTCCGCGGCGTGTACGATGATTTGATAATCTTGACGTCATGAATAATTCGATATAGTCTGTCTTTAGTGCGTAATAGTCAGACACGTTGTAAGAATCGTATGTCTTTACCATTTAATAAACATTCCGTTGAATATTTTGAAACTAATTTGACTGGACGATGGTGCTGCCATAGCGCCCAGTCAAATTAGTTTCAAAATATTTAACAGCTTACTTGTATAGTTTTCTGGAAATTGATAGTCGGAGAGTTCAGAGGTCGATCGATCCCAACACGGACGTCGTGTGGGTGGAGCTTAGCTAGAGATGGGCGAGGCACAGCTAAAATTGGAAAGTTCTATTACATGACACAATCTATATTCCCTCGACTCTTTTTGGAAAATGTTACCCTTTCTTCCACCGAGGACAACACGTAGGTTTTTTCCTTTCATTTAGTCAGACCGCGCAATTTCGAAACATTACAGACAATTTCACTGATCCCCACGGGCATGGATGTATGAATAGTGAAAAACGGTTCTTGGAAATACACACAATGAATCACTAAATATTTTCGAAATAAAAAAATGCATCTTCTTGCTATTTAACAGATATGTCCCAAATGTGTCATATATAACAAAAGAGGTCTTGAAAATGGGATTCTGACCTAGCTCCAGGCTGAATGAAATAGGTGCGGGGTGTAATTGAATGAAATAGAAGAAGTACTCAGATATAGTGATTGATTAATCAATATTTATTTAGAGGAAGAGAAAATGTTAAAGCTGTCAATTTTAAAAAGAAATGTATTATTTTTAAAGCGACCGCGTTATTCCATCCTCTATTGTTGATGGCTGCATGGGCCATTATCAGTATTTTCGCAGTTCGATGTATTTTAAAAGATGTTAAAATATGAAATTGTTTTACAGTTAATGATAAACCAATCAGCTTAGCAGAAATATAGTTTAGTATAGTTGTGGGTGTGCACGCAACTTTTCATATAGGACCTGTTTAAAATTCAGCTCACAAATTATTTTCCTTTTCGGGGATTTAAACGAGAACGATTTACCAGATGCTTAATAATAATAATAATAATAATAATAATAATAATAATAATCGTTATTTATTGAGTGTAACACTTCAAGTACACGGCCTGATCTAGCAGAGGCCCTCATTAACATATATACAAATTTATATATATATATATATATATATATATATATATATATATATATATATAATATGTACAAATTTATACATCTATGTACAGACAAGGAACTTAGGCAATCTATTTCTTATAATCATATAATATTCTGAATGTATTAAGAGTAATTTGAACAAAAGCTACTGATGCTTTCAACAGCAGCAAACTTTCAATCAAATTAGCATTGATAAGTAAGTGCTCATAGCATTGCAAATAATAATTATTACGGCATGAAGACTCGTGAGTCATTATGAAATCGACGGCATTCGATGGGCTTCCAAAATAACATTTCCCTATGACAAAGTTCAACCATCAATGCGCGCAATAAGCATGCTCTACGGTTGCAACGTAATGAATTTATTAACAAGTGCGACGTGCTATAGTTGCTACTCGGGCAGTTTTGTCAGAAAGATATTTTATAAATAACCGAAAGACTGACAAACGTGTTGCGGGTCGAGTCGAGTAACAAATAAAATGTGTTCAAAGAGATTTAACGGAGAAAAATTTCCACTTTTTAAAGAATGTGCTGTAGGCCCCATAGTTGCGACATAGAAGGTTTTTAATAAACATAGATCTTAGCTACCATGAGGCAAATGAGGTATACTTTAAGCAGGAACATTTATCCTAAATCTACACTGCAAATCTAAGCTCTGTGCTGGAATATAGCAGTGAGGTTTGGGATGGTTGCTCTCGCCGGGATTCTGAACAACTAGAAATTGCTTCAAAATGAAACCATGAGAATAATAACTGACTTGCCAAAGTATATACCTTTAGAAATCCTTTATAACGAGACTGGCATAATTCCTTACACGAGCGTCGTAAGCAAAAGAAACTTATATTATTCTATAAAATCGTGCACGGAGATTGCCCTGATTATATAACAGATATCATTTCTAGAAGAGTAGGTGATGTCACAGACTATAACCTTAGAAATTGGGAAGATTTTATTTCACCGAACCACCATCTTGAAATATTTAAAAACGCTTTCATATCCAGTGCTATCCAATTGTGGAATAATCTAGATAAAATACTAAAGTCAGCAGCCTCGGTTTCGGTTTTCAAAGCAAATCTTACAAAAACTTATCAAAACATGCAAGACCAATTCACCACATACTATTCATTTGGTAAAAGACGCGAAAATATCATAATATGCAAATTAAGAAATAATTGCAGTCAATTAAACAACGATCTGTACAGATATCGTCTACTTGAACACCCCAACTGCTCTTATTGTGAAAGCCCAGAAACCTCTTATCATTACTTTTGTGAATGTCTAAAATGGGCAAATGAAAGACGCGATTTATTTGATTCCCCTTATTAAATTACCCCAGATATTTCCCTGGACATTTTCTTGCAGGGAAGTAATCAATTTTCTATTGAAATTTATGAAGATTTACTAAGAAACGTACATAACTTTACAAGAAAAGCAAATAGCTTTTAACATTATTGAAAGTTCTTTGTATAAGTTGTCTATCTATAAACCGGTCAAATGTTAATATTGTGTATGTATGGTGATCATGTTGATGTATCTGCGCGATTACACCTGCCAATAGCGACCACCACATGGACCACCAAGATGTGATCACTAAAACATATGCTTACCTGATGCATTTTATCTCAAGTGAAAATTATCCTTTGTGTCATACGCCTGCATGGTTTGGTGATCGCGGTAGGAAGGTTTGGCTTTATATCGCGCTGGCATGCTTGTGATGAGTATGATAACATTATTAACAGGTGTAGTAGATTTGAGCCCCCTCTCTCTCTCTCTCTCTCTCTCTCTCTCTCTCTCTCTCTCTCTCTCTCTGTCTCTCTCTGATTTATATCAATTTAAATATAAATAGTGTGTGTAAGTTTAATTATATTCTGCCGTCTAACAATTCTGTAGGGAGCGGGCAAAACTAAGTGGCCAGAGCATGTGCCCAATCACATTGTACAGATGTTATAATAAAATATGCTTAACAAAAAATTATTAAACGCAAACGAACGCGCAATATTTGTGGCAAAATTGTTACAAATTTTACAGGCCAACAGAGCGACCGACCAAACGACCGTATATTCGTGTTTGGATTCTCTATCTGGTTCCCAAGCGTGGCAAAGGTCAAGTATCTGTCTGAGAGGAAATGGCACTTGCACGAAGAAACCTAGAAACATAGTTTCTGGTCAACGCGTACTTAAGATCCTATATACGAAGTTCAGAAGAACAATATATCAATGAACAGACACTTGAACAATAATTACGACTAGTCTTTATTATATTGACGCAGTGCCGTACTCGATTACATAAGTGATGCGGTCGACCTTTCTATTGCTGCTTGGCGGGTACTTATAACTGACAGATTCACTCATCTGACAGCGATCTAGATGGGCGTGTAAATAATCATCGAATTATATTGATAGTTCATTTAACCTATCCAATAACGTCTTTCACCCAGAACGCATTGAAGCGAACGAACCCCTTAGACCTGACATTTAGTGCCTGGTGATTGTCTAAGATTAAGCGTAATAGCAATGTCCAATGTGGAATTTGAACCACGTAACATTTCGTTTCCAGGTAATTGCTAATCTGTTACTAGACTTGTACGCAGGCCCACATCTAGATCTTTAGAGAGACAGTAAATGTCAACCATTTTAAGTCAGAAGATCGACCGTTTTACTCGCAGTACTTGGGTCATAGTCTTCAATGGATAAATACAATTTGTCAGTCAAGTATATAACGTCATAATGAATTATGTTACACGTTAGTTAGTTAGTTAGTTAGTTAGTTAGTTAGTTAGTTAGTTAGTTAGTTAGTTAGTTAGTTAGTTAGTTAGTTAGTTAGTTAGTTAGTTAGTTAGTTAGTTAGTTAGTTAGTTAGTTAGTTAATTAGTTAGTTAGTTAGCCGTCCGGTCGGTCGGTCGGTCGTTCTGTCAGTCGCTCGGTCAGTCGGTCGGTCAGTGGTCAGTCGGTCGGGTGGGTGGGCGGTCAGGCGGTCGGTCAACTAATTAACTAACTGGCATCATAGTTTGTTGAGCTGCTATTTGCCTGACCTGTCAAACACGTGTCTACCACCTCCAGCAACTGCTCTTCGTATGTAAACAAGCACACATTTCTGCAACGCTAGCGTCATTCCCGTTTGGAAGAATATTTTATTACGCTGTAACCTTGATATTTAGCCCTTTGACCACATATTTGCAATTATTCTGGCCGATCATCCTCCTAAGTGTGGTTAAGATATCTCCAATAGAACCAGAATTTTTGACAAATTAGGTTTCAAAATAATAATATTTAATTAATCTGATCGCTGTGACCTTGTCCTATGACCTTTTGACACCAAATTTATCACATTTCTTTCAGATCTACGCCCAACCTTCCATCCAAGTTTCGTCGAGCTATTTCGCGTAGAACCAGAGTTATTAACAAATACGCTGTTGTGACTGGCTGGCTGGCTGGCTGGCTGGCTGGCTAGCTGGCTGGCTGGCTGGCTGGCTGGCTGGCTGGCTGGCTGGCTGGCTGACTAACTGGCTGGTCGGCTGGCTGACTGGCTGGATTGCTGACTTACTGGCTGGCTGGCTGGCTGGCTGGATGGATGGATGGATGGATGGCTGGTTGATTGACCGGCTGGCTGACTGGCATGGTCAAGTGAATCCGTGACAAACTCGGTCAGTGCAATCGGTTTAATAAATGCATTAGATCCAGTTAGCCACCCCTACTACTTCGAGTCATAGTTCACGCTGGTCCTCACTGCATCGTAGCCACGCCACGACACCCTGGGATACATGATAAGTGATACATCAATATCAGTGGCCAGTGTGACACCTTACGCCACGAAAAGCACCGAACAGGCATAGGCTATACCTGATAGCAAACTGCACTGTGACACGCCCAACATCAGGAACCACTAATTACAGAGTCAAGCTCGAGCAGAACCTATTCCCATGTAGATATAATATATCAGTGAAAGGTTATCCTGAATATCAGTCCCCATGTATCATGTATGATTTGTGTTTATTTCCAGCTCGCTGCCGTGTGAGGAATGACGTCACTGCGGGTGTGTTGGCGCGGCTTCCTGTTGTACTTGGTTGTTTTAGTTACTTGTGACGTCGCCAGTGGTAAGTGTGTCAGAAAGAAGTAATTGCGGAATTGGATCAGATGAATAGTCGTTTGAATTTAATGATATCTAGATAAAGTAACTTAACCTATGTTATGATACACGTTGAATATGCTATTAATTACATGCACAATTTAGTCACTATGTGGCTTGTAGCACCGTAGCACCCATACAGCTCAATCCGTCCATAGTACAATGTAACGTATCGTACATAGCAACCATGTTTTTGTTTGATATTGTGCTTGTTGGTTATGTTGGCGTTTTAATCGTGTAAATAATATCAGCATAGATTAAATATGTAAATATGCAAATAAAACCAACCAATCAACAATCCAACGGTTACACTACCTAACTAGTTGCCTGGCTACAAGCCTGAACGACCGACCGACCGACCTACCGATCGACTGATCGACCGACTGACTGAATGACCGATAACCTGCTGGCTGGCTGGGTAGGTGGTTGACTGGCTGGCTGACTAACTGATTGACTGAGTGACCAACCAGTCAACATTTGACAAACAAAATCAATCCATCACAGAAGTCATCAATCAATATGTACATTGCAAAATATTACAAAATATCATTACTAGGCATGGAGAGCGTGCAAAACTTGAACCTTAACAATATGCTTAAATAAACAATTCTTACCCCCTACCAGTAACATAGTGTTGTCAATATATTTCTGTTTTTGTAACTCTCTTATGAGTCCGGGTAGAGATGTATTAAAGGGCTCAAAAGAATATTTATTACAATTAATTATTTAATTGGCAATAATCTTCAAGGAAATATAGATTTTTGCAGCCAAAAAAACAGTATTTGTGTAAATTTATTACGATACGAAAATTTACCAAAAAATACATTTCTGTTATCCTTCAAATAGACATTCATTGAAAGTGTAATGGTCAAGAAAATTTAAATTTCTGCTTAGCCAGTGTTCAATTGCCGACAAAGAAGAGTATTTTTGAAAATTTATCACTGGAATCACTGGCTAGGTTACCGAGCCAGTCATTCCTGTGGTAAATTTTCAAAAATATTCTTCTCTTATCCTGAAAATGGAATTCTTACGATCACTGCAGAGGTAGTTTTTGACCAACTTGACCATTAAAAAGTTAGTGGCCACAAGCGGGGTTAATGCTGGCGTATCTGCAGGACTCTGCAATGAACAATGCTCTTCATTTTCAAACGAGGCTGTTGTAAGTTGTTGGTGCTAATTACAGCAAATGCTTATTTCAATGCCGTTTTCAAAAGAAAGTTGAGCTAAAAAGTAAAAACTGTTGATTAACGATTTAAACTTTAAAATTTCAGTGTCTCAATTTCAAGACAGGTATGGAAGAATGCTATGCAATATTTTGAAAATAATTTGACTGGCTAGGAATCAACAGTTCCCAGTTACATTACTTTCAAAATATTCAACACAATAATCCCTTTATCATAAACAATGTGTTGTTTCTGGTAACTAAGAGATAACGGGTTAGACACTTGCCGACCCAGGGATTGTAATGGCTAAAACACAACAACTCATAATAATTAATACATATGAAATTTATTTATAATTTTAGTAATTAACATTAATATATAAATATATAAAATATTACTTAGTGAATATTAAAATTTAGTTAACAGAAATAAGGCAATGTGTGCCTAGTATATAAGGGTCTACAATATGGGAAATCAGGCGGATTTTGTAATTAATTGTTCAGGAATATTTAAGCTGGTTCCGTTTATGTTATTAGCCCTTTAACACTCAAATGTCTTCATGAAAATTTCAGTTTTCTCTAAGAAAATGTCCATTTGCAGAGCAAGAGAAGACTATTTTTGAAAGTTTACCACTGGAATGACTGGCTCGGTTATCGAGCCAGTCATTCCAGTGGTAAATTTTCAAAGATAGTCTTCTCTTGCTCTGCAAATGGACATATCGCAAGACCACTGCAGAAGCCGTGTTTGACTGATATGAGTGTTAAAGTGTTGATATGAGTTGAAGCGTTAGAATGATACATTACTCCCCTTGTGTCAACTTAACCATTGAATGCTCAAACTGAACAAACAGAGTATGCTGTGATTTGGAGAAACTTCCATTTGCACACCAAGAGAAGGCAACTTTTTAAAAATTTATCATTAGAATTACTGGCTTGGGTACCAATCCAGTCATTCCAGTGGTAATTTTTCAAAAGAAACTGATTAAACACAAATTTAGATTTTCCTGGCCACTAACCCTTTAAGAGTCAAGCCGCTAAACCCTGCCCGCTATTGACACACGAGGGTTAATGTGAGATTAAGCATTAGAATGGTGCATTCACAGGGAGGTTAAATCCATGACGAGTGATGTTGACAATTTACACCTACAATTAGACATAATCCGTGGAAGAGAGGAAATGCTTTTGATAAACCAAACAAACCTGTGGATAGCGGGCACCTTATCGAGCACCAACATGACGGAGTATCGCATAATGTAGATCACATGTCTGAGATAATGTTTTATGGGCAAGGAAATGATCATTCTACCGGACGAGCGTGAGGTCGAAATATTCTTCATATGTGGGCTCAAATATAAATTGTCCTTATAGAAATATTTAATTGAATACTTGATAAATGACTAATTAATAACAAGGGGTGATACAGACGTGAACAACATAAAACTAGCAGGTAAGCTTTTGAATAATTTGAAACTAATTTGACTGGGTGCTGTTGTTGCTGCCAACAACAGCGCCCAGCCAAATTAGTTTCAAAATATCCTATAGAACGTTTATTAAATAGTAAAGACATACAATTAGTACAACTTGACGGACTAGTAGGCGTTTATGACGAACTAATTCGCATCGTTCCTGACGTAATTGATTGTACCATCAGCCATCACGTGGCGTAGCTGATTATGATGTCATATGAGGGGCTGACAAACTGGACTCATCAATTGAGATGGTTACGCTCAGATCTTTGTCAGACTCGTGTCAGACCAACATCATTTGTGTGCGACGTCAAATCTCGTACAATGCGACCGAAGATAAACTAGAAATATAGGCTCTCCTATTCAACTGTTTTGAAACTTCAGTTGTGATATATGCGAACAAGCACATGGAACCTACCCACTCACAATATGACGATATTATTTCGAAATGACCACCACCATGAATACTGGCCTGAGCTGAATTATATTGACGTTTTTGTTAATGTAGATTGGTTTGACATTTCCCAGAATTATTGACCAGCCCAGTACGTTCCGGGCCACAGTAGACAAATTCTCTTTGAAAATTATCCTCTAAAGTTTGAATTTCACAACTTTGGTATATTTTTATCATCAAAAGTAACTTGAACAATGGGTGAATTATCGAGTAGAAATCTCCGTCTTAAGAAGAATGGTAATGAAAAACATAGCGCAAGGCGTCGCATATGAGGTTTTTTTCCTTTTTTAAGATGAAAAACAACGTCATATATAGCAATTCTTATATTCCTCAAGGGATTTAATGGTACAATCTGGATGCCCATGTGAATGTGTTTTAGGAATCATAAAATTCTACAATCTATAAGGGCTTTCAGATGTATATCCCTGCTATAATAAGTATGCTTCCATTCTTTGTATTCAGAATTCGCGGTATGAGGCGTTAATACTGGATTTATTATTTTGAAGCGTTTCACTGAAATTTGTTGCTGCCTAAAACAGCATTGATGTTAAGTCAAATTGATATCAACCCTGTTAGCTGGTGTATAACTATTATCTAGCGTGTAGCGTGTAGCTGATGTCATAACATCTAGGAGTTGTGGGATAACCATTTTCACTCGACAGACCAGATGTGGAAAAAGTTATTCTGATATAATAAATATTTTGTTGAAAACTACGAGACTGATTTGACTGAAAGTTGTAGTAGTTTTAGCCAGCAACAATTTCCGGTCAAATTAATATCAATAGTCTTTAACAATTGACTTAGTTCGCCTTGAACTAGGGGATCCTTGGACTTCAGAGGCAAATGTGTGAAAACAGTAGTACTGATCTTCGACGGTGTCTTTGTATAAATTTGTGAACGTTTTTTGTACTTTTCCGACCGACTGACCGACCCACTGGCTGACCCACCAACTGACCACCACTGGCTGACCCACCAACTGACCACCACTGACAGACCAGCCCATTGACCAACCCACTGACAGACCCGCAGATCAACTGACCGAGTGACCGACCGGCCAACCAACCGACAGACCGATCGACTGACCGACAGACCTACCGACAGACAGACAGACAGACAGACAGACAGACAGACAGACAGACAGACAGATTTCACCAATAATGAAAGGCTGCATTCATAGCTCATATCATCCTCGAATATCACAGTTTATGCATAAGGTCTACTTCATGTGCAATGCAATACCTGCCCTAATTCATATTACTACAGTAGATTAAAATAACATTTAACATTTCAAAATATCAGCGCATGCGTGTAAGCTATAGTTGCGTCTGCGTTCCAATAATAATTCTAACACATTGATTCGAAATAGCGAGGCTTATGTTACTATTTCCAAATCCTAGGCAATGGAAAACAACCTCAAGATAAGGAATATATATTAGAGAAAGGGAAAAGGGAAATAACAAATGATGTTTATTGGTAATTTCATACAATATTAAATAAACTACCACCGGTAAAAAATGGAAATGAATCGGATTTATTTGAGAAGAAACATTTACTTGGAACCAATTAGTGGCGTAGCTGGTGCTTCGCACTCCGCCGTGTGTCAACTGTGTGTGCAGGTATATTAACGTTATATGCAGCTGATTGGCCACTACTTCCTGCAGATAAAATACTGTCTAGTTTTAAAACAATTTGACTGAAAGCCGTTGTTTCCAGAGACGGGGTCTACATCCAGTCACACGAATTTCAAAATATTTCAGTAGGCATCATATCGCAACCTTGGAAACCAACAGTGTACATACAATTCTTACAACGTGTCAGACTATTAAGCGTTTAATACGGACTAAATCGTGTCATTCATGCTGTAATCGAATATGACGTCATCCTACACGTCACTTAGTTGAGTATGACGTTACACGATGGAGGACAGGTCCATTGGCGTACAGTCAAAGCCTGATAGAGGGCGTGTGTCCAATTTGAGGTCAGCTTTTTTTAAAGAGGTGCCGCCTCCGGGTCAAAAGAGTATTTTTCTATACCAACTAACTATCCAGTTACAATGAGGTCATCTGACATGGATGACCCTTGGTGCTCCATCAGGTGCTCGTTATAGACAGGCGCAACTGTAGACCTACTTACCATTGTTGGCGAGATCTATAGGGCCCAATGCCTAGGATTATGCCCAGCTTTGCCCACCATCATTGCTGTGTATAATAGGCCCGTCCATTTTGAGGTTGAGAGGATGCTGAAATGCAGTTCTCTCTTTTCTGCCATCAAAATTTACTAACCATTACCACACTAGTGGATAATATATGAGAAATTGTACATTAATTATTCATGCTAATTCAGTATAACACTCATTTTAAATGTGTAATTTGCTAAAACTGCAATGTGACTGTTCAATGTTGTTTTGCAATTGTTTGTTTTGCATTCGCTCTTTGCCACAGGTCTGTCCGCAAACCCCTTCCTGGACGCACAGCTCGCACGCACATTTCTCAGGCACATCTTACAAGAAGCTAATAACCCGCACGCGGACGCTTACTTCCGCACACAAAGGGCATGGGAATTTGTCGGCAAGCGCGGCGACCCCAATGGTTTCGCGTCCGGGTTAGGGTTCACTGCACCCAGCGCCAGTATCCCCCAGCACCTGCTTTGGCAATCAGCGGACGGCTACGATTTTGACAAATTAAGAAAACGAGTGCCTGAGTGGGCGGATCGTCGCCGCCGTGGCTTTCACCGAGAGTTTGTTGGAAAGCGCTCGGAGTTGGCTAACTTCGATGAAGACGATGGAGATATATCAGAAACAAAGCATCCAGGAATGGGATTTTCAAAGAAAGCTTTCCATGAGTTTGTCGGCAAGCGAATGCCCACGTTATTTGTCCAGCGCAGCTATAACTTGGCTAACAATGGCGCAGCGAGCCCGCTATCCATCTTGCGCGCGGCCCTTTATAGAGTCAGAGATAATGACATGTACCATTTAGTGCATTCCCGCGCTAACCCAGAATTTGTAGGTAAGCGAGCACGTGAGGCTGGCATGGCCATTTTCTGCAAATACAGGCCTGTTCCCGAAGCAGATGAGATTTGTGCTGAATCCGAGAAACTGAAACGCAAGAAAAGAGAAGTGGACGCTGGCATGGGTAACCACACAACTGACAGAGCTGAGTTAAACAAACAGCTCGAGGACAAAATATTGGAGAACGCCATATACAGCGTTGTGTACGGAAACTATGCTCGGCCAGGTAGTGGCAAGTATGGTGAACCAGCATCTAACAAACGTACATTTCGAAGAGAGTTTATAGGGAAGCGAGGCAAATTCAGAGAGTTTGTGGGGAAAAGATCACCCAGTGAATTTAGTGACAAGCGAGGGGTTGCGAGGGAGTTCGTGGGTAAGCGTTTAAGCAGAGATTTTGTAGGGAAAAGATTATCTCGAGATTTCGTAGGGAAGCGTGGACTGGGAATGGAATTTGAGAGAAAGCGGGGACCGTCTCGGGAATTTGTGGGTAAACGGTTTTCTAGAGAATTTGTTGGGAAGCGGGAGTCACAATCAGCTGTTGATGACGATAGTAAGAGGGGATATTCCAGAGAATTCGTGGGAAAGCGTGGTTATTCACGGGAATTTGTAGGTAAGCGTGGTTTTTCAAGAGAATTTGTGGGCAAACGATTTAATCGAGAATTTGTTGGGAAGCGGGCGTTACCTTCAATTGTAGATGAGAATGATAAGCGGGGTAATTCCTGGGAATTCGTGGGGAAGCGTGGTCATTCCCGGGAATTCGTGGGGAAGCGTGGGTATTCCCGGGAATTCGTAGGAAAGCGTGGTTATTCCCGGGAATTCGTAGGAAAGCGTGGTTATTCCCGGGAATTTGTAGGAAAACGCGGAAATGATGAACTCGATGACAACAAACGTAACACTTATCGGGAATTTATCGGTAAAAGAATACCAAGTCCTAAAAATTTAGTTGTTGAAACAGATACAAACATTAATAAAGACATTGACAGTGCCGCTCCAGCGAGAACGAAAGAGAGGCTCACTCCGGACGTTGCAGATGAGGAGATTGCCCATAGTAACCCGCCAGACTCCTCATCGAACAATGGCGGGGAGCACTTTCAAAATAACGAGTAGGAATCGGCAGTGGCCAACCCGCTCAACGTGCAGTATATTTGAGGCAAGTTACTGAGTAATCAGAGGAAAGGTTCACGGGCGAGGTCGGAACTTGGGTGACAGTAGCATGCTAACTTTCTGACATGGCTCATTTTTATCTGAAGTTACTTAGCGATGAAAATGATCATGCCAGGTTATGCGCGCGCTGACGTAAGCATGACGTCAGTATCGTGGGCGCACTCACGTGATGTTCTGCGCGGCGACCTTTGCGCTCACATCATTTATTGAGCATACGTGCAGTGCGCCACACGTCACCTGAATTATGACTCTGTCATCATCATCATCATCATCATCATCATCATCATCCATCATCATCATCAGCATCATCATCATCTTCTTCTTCTTCTTCTTCTTCTTCTTCTTTTTCTTCTTCTTCTTCTTCTTCTTCTTCATCCTTTTCTTCATAATCATCATCAACATAACAACAACAGCAGCAACAACAACAACAACAGCAACAACAACAACCACAACAGCAACACGACCACCATAACCAATTCTTATTCATCATCTTCATGGTTGTCGCTGTCGTCGTCGTCATCGTAGTCGTCGTCGTCGTCGTCGTCGTCGTCGTCGTCGTCGTCGTCGTCGTCGTCGCCGCCGCCGCCGTTGTCGTCGTTGTCGTCGTTTTCATATGCATCATCATCTTCACTGCAATTAGCATCACTAACATCACTACTACTACTACTACTACTACTACTACTACTACTACTACTACTACTACTACTACTACTACTACTACTACTACTACTACTACTACTACTACTACTACTCCTCCTACTACTACTACTACTACTACGACTACTACTACTACTACTACTACTACTACTACTACTACTACTACTACTACTACTACTACTACTACTACTACTACTATTTGCCTATTTGATGACACCATCACTTATTCCGTTCATGCGTTTGTTTATTCCATTGTTTATTTCTTTGTATGATTGACGTTTGATTTGTTTGTTTGTATTTTATCCTATAATAACTATCTTTACGTTAGTCATATTAGCGGTAGGCCTGCTATCTACTTGTACTAATACTTACATGAAAAGTTAACAAGAATCCAGGAACAGTGTATAATAATAACTCCAAGACTGTAACATTTCGTGAATGATAACGTCAGTGTAAAATAACAACCCATAGCGACATTAAATCCAACTTAAGAATTCAACATAGCTCTCATTTTCAAGATAACTACATTACATATATAACTAGTTGTTCGATAAATGTATTAAAATGACTTTGTGTATATTTCTCAGAGGTGCCGCTGTTAAACGTAAGTATATTCAGGGAATGTAGGAACGACAACTATAAAACAACCGTTTACCATTTAAGCTTTGAAGAACCAGTGTCTGAAATTCAAAACAACTGTTCAGGAAATCTGTGTTGACTAGTCTGAAACTAATTTGACTGCAAGCTGCGGTTGCCATAGGCAGCAACAACAGCTCCCCGTCGAATTAGTTTCTAAATGTTCAACAGAATGATCATTACATCATAAAGGATTTGTCATTTCGTGTCTGTAATGCTTAAATAGTTAGGTAGCCGCGTTAGTCTGGTAATATTGTCTGTTGATACTATGATTCAGACATCTGTTAAGCTAACCAATCTTGTTGATTTTGGGCCAGCTTTCGCGCAAAAAAGTGCCTCATCGAAACGCCTTTCCAAAAATCAATAAATTTTGTTATATTGAAAGCTACATTTGTGCTTCTTTTGCAAGAAAGTCTCAATCCCCACCCCAACGACCTTTGCAACCTTATAATGCCATTTTATTTTTTTCTCGAAAATCTCTGCCAATATGGCAAATTCTAAATTCTTAATTATGTTTCCTTAAATCAAGACACTACAATAAAACTTAGTAAACAAGTTTTATTCGCCACATATAATTTTTTTATAATGATGATATACAGTGCTCTGCGGCTGCAGTGGTTTGAAAATATCCTGCAGCTGCAATCAATCCTTCTGCTTTGGCCATTGTTTCTTGCCCTCAGCGAGAACACTTACTACCCTCAAGTTCTTCTTGGACATAGGCATAGGAAGAGGAGGACAATGGTGGTGGTGGAGGGGGTGGGGCAATACCGTCCCATCCGTTTCTTCCTCTCCCATAGTATATCACCATAGCGTCGCCTAGGTTTGTCCTCTTCCATAGTTTAGCCGCCCCCATCTCCCATAGTATATCACCATAGCGTCTCCTAGGTGTGGCCACGCCATAGTTTTGCTGGGCCCCATCCCCAGATCAAAATACGTTCCTACACCCCTGCTTGGTCGTCGTTGAACTCAGCCCGGCTTCTTTAGAGATCGGTACGTAACACACTTAGCATTTTTCATCTTGTTTTGTAGAAACGGGTCGTCGACTAATAGTTATGCTGGTATTTGTTGGTAATTACCATATATAGTCTAGTCTGAAATACACTCATCACATTTAATCCTAGATTTGTTTACTCCGTGGATTACATACTATTGGTTATCTCTGAAAATCACATGTTGGTTATTTACACAAATAAGCTAAATCAAATGTTTTCACAAATGCGTCACGTTTCAGATTTTTTATGACTCTAAATCAGGTTTGTGGCGAGCAGGAATTCGAAATCGTTGAAACTGTTGACGAAAAAGAAGCAAACGAACTTGGATGTAATGATGACGAAACAATGAATGTCATTAAGACGATGTCAGGTCCGGTTTCACGGTTCGTTTTATTTACATCTACAACCCGGGTTGATCCGGCGGCAACGTAATTATGCGTGTCTGAAAAAACAAGCAATGCCCTCATTATCCATATACAGGGACATGTCCATCCAACCTGCTTAGCATGCTGGATAAATGCCACACGGTTTTCAGGAGCTGTTGGCAATAATTTAGAAAACTGTATTTTGTAACTCTGTATCCAGCAACAGGTTTCGACAGTTTTTAACATGCATAGTAACCACCCCTTACAATATATTAACTTAATGTTAAGCCTTTGAGACACTTATATCAGCCAAAAAACTTCTACAGTGGTCTTGACAAATGCCCATTTGCAGACCAAGAGAAAACTATTTTTGAAGCCGATAACCGAGCCAGTCATTCTAGTGGTAAATGTTCAAGAATAGTCTTCTCTTGGTCTGCAAATGGACATTTTCAATAAGAAAATTTAAGTTTTCTTGAACATATTTGATGGTTAAATGGTTAAGCAAGAATTTCTCATATAGCACTAAATTGATGTTAGCAAGTATATGCATATACACACTATCTTATCAGCTAGCTATCCGCACGTCTTCTGGCGTCTCTTCTCATCATTAAGAACCGGTCACGACCGTAAACAGCGAGCTCCAAGGTCGATTCCACGGGAGCATTCGGAGATAATCAGGAAACTGTATTAATGTTGTCTCAGACATTAAAAGTCTGATGGCGACCACAGATTTGGAAATTCTCGCTCATACCGCAGTGCAAATCATTATTATTATTAATAATATTATTATTATTATTATTATTATTATTATTATTATTATTATTATTATTATTATTATTATTATACTCAAAAATAAAAGTCGAATACCAAAGAGGTGTCAAACTATGTTGAGTTTTGGCATCCAAAATACAGAATATAGTATTCGCAAAGTTCGTTCCCAAGGGCCAAAATACAGTTTTATTATTATTATTATTATTATTATTATTATTATTATTATTATTATAACATTTCAGGCTTAGCTTCGTTTTTGCAGCCGAATTTGATTGATATAGTCTATACGGCAAATCTCAGAAAGAATCTAAAAACCTGCACTTGGGACTAAATATTTGTGGTATAATTGTATGTGTCTGATACTAGGTTAAGAGTGTGTATGTCGGCCACCACTGGCATTCAAGGGACATACACCCACCCCACCCCACCCCACCACCGTTGGAAGAAAATTTGAGCATTTTAACCTACATGTATAGCCGTGAGATTATAAATGTTGTTCGTTGGGCATTATCTGGTTACAAAACATAGAAATATATCTCTAAAGATAAAAAATAATATATCGTTCTGCAGGGCCTTTAGTAAGTAGAATAGAGGAAATAAGTGATCGTAAATTCTCTGGGTGCACAACTCCTTTCCATGTCGGATCTGCGTGCTATGTATCTATACCGCTTGTCAGAAGGAGTCGTTACTGCCCCAAATTATAGGACTCAAAAATAAAAGTCGAATACCAAAGAGGTGTCACACTATGTTGAGTTTTGGCATCCAAAATACAGAATATAGTATTCGCAAAGTTAGTTCCCAAGGGCCAAATAATTACAAGATATATTGGAACTGTTACAGGGCTAATGTCCAAGCACATACATACATTGGTAGTGACGACTCTGATTCTTCCTCTACCCATCAATGTACAGCTTATTACCGTACAACAGAATTTGGGAACATGATTATTCGGCCATGAGAATGACCACCAAAGTCAGCTGACATCAGAACGGATGGCATGCGCTTACTAAGATACGCTTTAAAACATTCTTGTTTGTATCCGGGAAGATTCATTAAAATGTAACAGCAGATAGCAGAGTCTCTGTTACAATCATGAATCAGGGGTTGATTGTGTCCGTTCTATCCCACCACAATATGACATTGGCCGATTCATGGGCAGATTAGTCTATTGATGATACAAATTTGGTTCCTGTATGGTCGGTCTTCAATGTCAAACTCAACCAAGGTGTGTTACGTCGACCGAAAATGCCAGGGTACTGTAACCAATATAGACCTCTCCCTATACTGAGATCCACACGGTATACAATATACTAATGAGGTCCATGCATATGGTAGACCAGCTTAACCAAGAGGGTGTAATGGTTTGGGTTTTACTTTTTACCAAGACATATATGTCAAGGCGCTTGAGATTATTTCATACTTGAGATTAATTCGTGGCATCTTTAAGATGCCATGATAGAATCTGCTATTATTGGATCAGTTCACGCTCTGTAAATCGAATCCAGGGGTGCAACTACAACAGAGGAATCTGGATGCATATCCTAGTGATGGAAGCAATGTTTTTTACTATGATGGAGCTCCTTCAGGGAATGGCTCTTTGAACAAGACGCGACAACTGGCTGTTACGTGAATATGCAGACCTTTGATATTTGTCTATGATGACATGAATTATTCAATGTATCATTGGGTTTACTGATCTGAAATGGAAAATCTAGCCATTACGCTTCCAGAAACATGTAATAAATTAACATATCAAGAATTCCCTGTTCAGAGGGAATCATATGAATTTTCTAAGTTACCTCGTGCCCAAGTCTTGAATAGATCCGTCAAGACGAGAAGTCGGATAGTCGGATTCGGTAAGCCATTAATATGTGGCGTGGCGCTGTACATGTACTTACAATCGATAATATTGCTTCCAGATGACCAATATGTGGACTAAAAATATGCCAAAGCACAGGGAAAATACAAGCCTCTTGATCCTGAGAGGTTATGCAGATGTTGAGAAGGTAGACCTTGTTGTTCAGAAATTTTGCAAGCCGTATAAATTTTCTTATGGACTAAGTTTGACATTAGATCCTTTTGCTAATGAAATAGTCACTGAAGATCTTAACATTTATCAGCAACATTATTTATGCAATATACAGATTTCCTACAAATGATGTTTCCTTCTAGGTGTGACTAGGAAAACTGAACTTGAAAACATCCAACTGTCTAAACAGAAAGACTCGTCAATAGAAGCTGGAAATCTGAACAACTTGTAATAGTTGTTGCACAAACAATACATGGGCACTTGAGCAATACTCAAACATTGTCTTGGTCCAGTACCATCGTCTCTTGGAGAGGTTGCTTGGTGATTTGTTAAACACCGATGTCAAAGGTGTCCGAACTCAGTGAAAAATGTGTCAAACCTTCTTGCCAATTGAGCATCATTAGAAAGAGATAAATAATGTCATACTGTACTAAATTCCTAGCACCATTTTAAACCTTGCCATTAGTGCAAGTCTTAAACGACAAAGTTCGTATTCAGGCATCATGCGTTCAAGATCGTTCATCTTACCCCCATGTAAATTGGAATATACTGCTACTACTGGGAAGAATCATTCTTCCAGGGTACGATTAGAGATTTGTGCCTTGCTATTTACAATGATAAGAGTCGAGTACATTGATGCATTTAAGGATCGTCATACCACTACATAATATGTTTACCTAATTCTTTCATGTGGTCACGTGGTCATGACGTGTGTGTAATAGAAGTAGAAATGATGCAATATTAGTAATTTATCGGCCATCTGTTCTCCAATTTAATGCAGTTCGATGCAATATTCTGAGATCTCCTGTGACACCGCTGGAACACCGCATACCTAGAAAAATGCTTGTAGCCCTGTGCCTTAGAATTGTGTCTCGCGAGATCTCCTTTGATACGATATCGAGAAAACAATCTCCATCCCACATGTAATGAGCGGAAATTGGCGTAGTAATCCTCCCTCCCAGAATTGAGAAATAAAAGAAGGAAGCGACTCTTTAAAGAAGGCACTAACTACCACATTCACTATTCACACCAGGCAATATTATTTGATTTAAACTGAGATGATATAAATGAAGAATAGTTAACAGTAAAAAGTCCCTCATACGGCGTCTTCAAATTTAAACGGAGGTACCCAGAAAGCGTATGAAATGCGAACAAGAATTTGCGGACATTGCCTAAAAGCTGATCTCACATTAGCCACTGATTAGGTAGGTTTGATTTGAATGTCTCGATCAGGCTGCTGGTGCAGGGGCTAGGATGATACCAAGTTCACCACGATCTACATGTGTTACTGAGATATTATCCTTTACATGATATGCGCAAATTCATGACTGCATTTCATACCTTTTTGAAAAGGTAGTTCCGTCGCTTTTATGACATAACCAGATGGTCGATCATTACATTAGAGGCGTATACACGGTACCAAGCGACGCCTCAATTTTAAGATTGTATGCCTACGTTGTCATTCTTTCTCTTGTCGCCCAAATGTAGCCTGCTATGGATTCCGCTTGCCTTTTCACAGGGCCATAAAGGTATTTTGAAGCATGACTCCGGAGATAATACCTAAGGATAAACTATCTAAATGTTATCTCTGACGTCAATATACCAAACTAAGATTCTGCAAATGCTAACCCTAGATTTTAATGGGACTTGATGTCTTTTGAATGATAAAGTAACTGTTTATCGGTTAGTGGTTCAGCAGGCAGTTCCAAGGATTCATCAGCTCTCACCACCAGTCTCTGAAGATACCCAATTCTCGTCTTAACCTAACTGTTACTGGCAACGGTTTTACTCAACTCTATCATACGCCTTTGGTGATGCACTGCATAAGAATCAATGCATTGATCGTACAACTAAGCATATCATAACAGAATGTCCAATTCGAGAGCCATTCTGTCAACTCTTGCTGTTTCTCAAAATCTCCACCCCTCATGTCCTTTCTCTGAAGGGTATAATCACACATTGCCTATCTTACCAGTACCATTCACATCCCACCGAATCACAAGACCACGAGTCTCTGTTCCATTCTTGTTTCTCCATGGAATCATGCTTTACCGATCCATGTCCTCTCTAGGCATGTGTCTCCTCGGGCGGCGTGTGAGCGGTGTCAGCGGTATTCCTCTCTAGGCATGTGTCTCCTCGGGCGGAGTATGTGCAGTGTCAGTGGTATTCCTCTCTAGGCATATGTCTCCTCGGGCGGCGTGTGAGCAGTGTCAGTGGTATTCCTCTCTAGTCATGTGTCTCCTCGGGCGGCGTGTGAGCAGTGTCAGTGGTGTTCCTCTCTAGGCATGTGTCTCCTCGGGCGGCTTGTGAGCAGTGTCAGTGGTGTTCCTCTCTAGGCATGTGTCTACTCGAGCGGCGTGTGAGCAGTGTCAGTGGTGTTCCTCTCTAGGCATGTGTCTTCTCGGGCGGCGTGTAAGCAGTGTCAGTGGTGTTCCTCTTTAGGCATGTGGCTCCTCGGGCGGCGTGTGAGCTGTGTCAGTGGTGTTCCTCTCTAGGCATGTGTCTCCTCGGGCGGCTTGTGAACAGTGTCAGTGGTGTTCCTCTCTAGGTATGTGTCTCCTCGGGCGGCTTGTGAGCAGTGTTAGTGGTGTTCCTCTCTAGGCATATGTCTCCTCGGGCGGCTTGTGAGCAGTGTCAGTGGTGTTCCTCTCTAGGCATGTGTCTCCTCGGACGGCGTGTGAGCAGTGTCAGTGGTGTTCCTCTCTAGGCATGTGTCTCCTCGGGCAGCGTGTGAGCAGTGTCAGTGGTGTCCCTCTCTAGGCATGTGTCTCCTCGGGCGGCGTGTGAGCAGTGTCAGTGGTGTTCCTCTCTAGGCATGTGTCTCCTCGGGCGGCGTGTGAGCAGTGTCAGTGGTGTTCCTCTCTAGGCATGTGTCTCCTCGGACGGCGTGTGAGCAGTGTCAGTGGTGTTCCTCTCTAGGCATGTGTCTTCTCGGGCGGCGTGTGAGCAGTGTCAGCGGTGTTCACCGGTGCATCTCTTGACTGTTCCTGGAATGCCTAAGTTAGTTAGTCCATACTAGCCCGTGCCGAAGTGGAATAGTGATTTACTGGTTCCATTGCACATCGTATGCAGCTTATGACGATGCGAACTCTAAGATTTGATACCCTACAAGTGTCATTTACAAGTTCAATTCGCTTACCGCACAATACCACATACCTGTACATAGTTTATTGTGTTCATGAGAGCCTCAGGAAGATCAGATTACTGATGATGTTCCCTCGATAAATAAAAATTATTATTATTATTATTATTATTATTATTATTATTATACATGTAGTCCAACACACGTAAAATGTAGATGAAGCGAGACTAGACAATGTATTCACATTGGCATCCAGTATAATTTCTCAAACAGAACCGAATAAGTGCGACACGGTATAGTTGAGACTTAGACGCCTTTTCAGAAATGTAAACAATCTGACCAACAAATCAATAGAGAAACCGTCTTATAACAACAATTGCGAGACGGAATGAAACACCAGTCCCACCAGCATCGACGTATTGATTTTCTAGATAATCTGCGGAGACATAATCTAATAAACTATTGAATGGATCGAGCTGGAAATTGGAGGCGCTGAATATTCAATGCCAAGTAATGGCAAGTAATCTTAAAGCAGCCATCAATAAAATAGTTGAGCGTGCTTTATTTATTTATTTGATATATTTTCAGCAAATAATTTTCTCTATCAGGTTGTCGATCTGCGTTATTCACATTTGACACATGTGTATGTGTTGTGTTGCTTCTCTTTAAAATCTGGATAGTATCTTTATCATACAGAATGCCATCCTAACGACGAAGTTAATACTTCGATTGGCATGGTCCTTATTATTTTCTTCTGTGTTCGTTTCAAATTTGTTACGCCTTAACAGGCATGATGCCATCCATGGAAACGAGGAACCTATTACAATCTTGTTGCTGAAAGATGTGTAAGCAATTTGATTACAAACGCTCCAGATAATCTAGATATTTTGAAATACATGTAAGCCGGTCGTCACTACTTAGGCTGCCTTTGTGTCTCTCGCTTTCATATCGGGTGTGTGTGGATGAGTACATCTGCTCACCGCGTATTCAAATGATTATTTACAACACATGGCTTTAAATTTGTGTCCCATATCGCATTCTTTGCCATTGGTTCATACTGTATATTGCACATCCTCCAATGGACCGTTCCAGTTTTTGCTAGGCCCCGCCCACCGCTAGACAGGCTCCCCCACCCCCCACACACGTCGCTCGTGTTGACTATCAATTCCCAGAAAACTAGACAGATAAGATGTTAAATGTTTTAAAACTAATTTGACTGGGTGCTGTTGCTGCCTATGGCAGCAACAACGCCCAGTCAAATTGGTTTCAAAATATTCAGTAGAATGTTTATTAAATAGTAAAGACAAACAATTCGTAAAAACGCATAGTCCGTCTTCAATTATGCGTTCCTGGCGTACTTATCTACGTTATTCATGACGTCATTGATTATGATGCCATTCTACAGGTCACGTAGTTAATTATGACGTCGTATGAGGGACATATAAAATGGAAAGGTCTATTCACGTTTCTGGCTTTTTCGCCTTATCCAGACTCAATAGCCTTTGATTAGATTTGGTTCTGTTTGTAATTTTGAATTTCGGGCGTGTGTTGATTGTATTTCTTCCAACATGTCATCAAGACGCAGACCATAGCCAATAGAATCGCGACTAAGTGGGATATAAACAGAAGCAACGTATGTGTGATTTGCTTCTTGTATTCTACATGATGCGATGGTGAATGAAGTGCCGCCGGCAGCCGATAGGCGTGCTCGTCTACTAGTGAAGTATTTCAATACTAGATACACTTGACTTCTTTATCGAACCCACTCCATATGAGCCATGCGAGCCAGATTACCATGCAGGACACTGGAGGCAGTAGCTATACACTGACGGTGTAAACAAGGCGTAAATATAGCTCTTTTTATTAAATCAATGTGGTATTAAATCAGTGATAGAAATCCGCCATTTCAAGAACAAACTAGTAACGTACTAACCAGGAAAGTGGAATGGTTTGCAGGACCTTGTGAAATGAAAATTGATGACAACTCTTAAAACACAATTGATATACTTTTGCCTGTCACTGGGAATAAATTTTCCACTCATTTGATTTTAGTAGAGTTAGCCATTGTATAGTGATGATGGTGTTGAGTGACTGTGGTCTGCAGCTGAAATGAGTAAAAACTCCATTCAACTTCTATCAGTTTTTCTAACATAGCAAGTGCTCTGATGATGAACTGTGTATGAAGCTGGAACGGATAACATGTTCCTTACTCTTCAAGCTGCATAGAGAGAGATGGTGTTTGCTGACCAACAATTCGACCGGCCCCGTAACTACGCCAAGTTCAGCGATTCACACACATTGAATATAAACCGTACCTAGTCTGATCAAATTAATTCAAGGAACCTTTTAGCAATTAATTACTAGTCACCCACTTAGCGTTTGACTACGTTTATTCTGCTTACATTTCCGAACAAATGCATCCCGCTCAATCATTTGCTATGTATATATATGTATATATAACCAAACTGAACAAAATTTACCTCTGCTGCCTTGGTTATCGATGTGCTTGCGAGATTACTATTTAACCTTGTCTCCGATGCCTCGGATATCGACGTGCCTGCGCGATTAACTGTTTATTTATCTATATTCACTTACAACGTGAACTTTCTACTCCTGAAAGGAGGTGCTCCATATTTGGAGGAATCTACTAAGAAGATTCAAGGTGACAAGCATTTAGATTAGTTCAGGAAGGCATTTGGCGTTGTAAATCTGTCACAATTTCATAGCATTATTGAAACACATGTAGCAATTTATAGGTGCATCTTGTCTATCCACATCTTCCAGAAGGACTGTTAAGCAATGTTATCTTCTAAGCCAATGTTGATTGAAGTGAAGAGTAGTAAGCCAAAGTCAATCATATAGTAGGCGGATTCATTTCTGGGTAAGTCCCGCCCACTTTGTAGGCGCATTTCAATCGAGTTTAACACCTTGAAGCCTAAATTCTTAAATATAGCGTGTTCGAGGCACGTTCACCAGCTTGTTATTGTACTATTGATGATGATGAGGATGATGATGATGAGTGATCGTGTTCTGCAGCTGAAGAAGTGGAACCATCTCCCAGCTGCAATCAGTTTTTCCTCAACCTTCTTCACTGTATCTTGTCCACTGCAAGCGTCCTAAACTCCGTTAGGATTTTATCGTCTCGTAGACCTAGATTACATTTTAGGGCTGGTCACAAAACACTTAGCAAGTTGGTGATTTCTGCGTGCCTGGTACCTGCGACTTCAAATTCTAGTGTTTTAGGGCTGGTCACAAAACACTTAGCAAGTTGGTGATTTCTGCGTGCCTGGTACCTGCGACTTCAAATTCTAGTGTTTTAGGGCTGATCACAAAACACTTAGCAAGTTGGTGATTTCTGCGTGCCTAGTACCTGCGACTTCAAATTCTAGTGTTTTAGGGCTGATCACAAAACACTTAGCAAGTTGGTGATTTCTGCGTGCCTGGTACCTGCGACTTCAAATTCTAGTGTTTTAGGGCTGGTCACAAAACACTTAGCAAGTTGGTGATTTCTGCGTGCCTAGTACCTGCGACTTCAAATTCCAGTGTTTACTAAGCAGGTGTATTTCCTGGCATTCGAGGACCGTTTCCGAACATAGACCATCGGTGTTGATCTACCCTCAAAGATAGTGTCTTTGTGTTAAAGAGTTTATAGAGTGCTGCCTTTGATATTAGGGTGTATGGCCAGCGATGATTTGTAATGGCTCACAGATGTTTTCGGTTACATGCATCGCGTTTGTTCAATAGGGATTTTAGCCGCCCAGCTTGTGCAGTTGTATAACATTATGGAAGCACATGTAGCACTCTATGGATGCATCTTTCATTGGATTTTGGAGCCACGAATGCACAACATCCAAAAGGACTGGAATGCAATATTTCCTGCTGAGAAGGGAACGCTAGCTTCTGCTCTTTCTCCACTACTTAGTGCCCGGATTGGGAAAGGGTGTGTGGAGAAGTGGGGTCTACCGTCGCCATACATTTCTGTTGTGTCGGATAGGTGTACGTGAGTGAACTCTGTTTTGGCTTCATTCACGAAGAGGTTTGCAGCTTTTAACTATTCTGCTGTTATTGAAATTTGTGTATCAAGGGGACAGTTTCCTCGTCGATAAAGTCAACATCTCTGCATACTACATCTCGAGTGGCATGCCTATCATTGGGATTGGAAGGGTCGGTCTTGTAGAGTGTTCTCAGACAGTTGATAGTGCCGCGGCAAGATAGCGTGTGAAAAACATTGGTGATAAACTATCACCCTGTGGTGATCCTGTGGATCTTTCAAACTGTTCTGGAAGCGAAGAATACGCGTGGCATTATGTTACGACAATTATATCGAAGTGTTCTTACAGTAGAACGAAGGTAGAAAATTGGGTTATTTGCCCGTAAATAATAGATCTGTTTACTAAATGACGATCGGTAAAGCTAACAAATGACTAATTATGCATTGTCAGAAGTATGAATCGTAAAATCACGGTGTCTGTTGGAAGTCACTCGATAACCAATAATTCAACAGAGGTGTGTTTAGAACAGGTAACATTTGTCATTTACGTAGATACGTTGGCCGGTCGGACTTGGTGAGTGTAATAGACTTACATATTTAGTGTGAGGCATTGAACAAGTGCATACCATACTGAGGTATCCTTTCAAATCCTGCTGATGTGTCATGATATTTATATGACAATGTTCAAATTCTCATTGCAAAACATACTTGTCTCAGACAACAACAGCATTCAGTCAAACATTCTTGTTTCCAATAATACTGATGTCATCATTACAACAGATACTTGCTATTTTCGTAAAATCAGTAAGCTGGTTAGTAATAGTTGCTTCATTTTAGTGGAAGTTTTTAAAGTAATCCGGTGGTGGCTCCTTACACTGGTGGTCGAGAAGTTGTCATCTCTTAGCTTCTCCAAGATGTGCGGCAATTCTTGGCAGTCTAGTACTGTATGGCCATTTTGCCTGGAATCAGGAACTTCGCTGAGAAACAGCTTTCACAAAATCCGCCGCAACGGTCACACATATATCAGTTCCATGCATGCAGGCTTTTAATTTCGACTAAATAAGCTTGCAGGTTCCAGGTTTTCTTCATTGTACAATAGCGAATGAAGGAAATGTATATATGAATACTATACTCTGCGGCGGTAGTAGTACAGTTAAGGATTTTGGCCGAGGACAAGACACAGTGGTTAAAGGCGAAGAAGGACTGATTGCAGCTGTAGGATGTTTCATCTTACAGCTGCAATCATTCCTTCTTCGCATTTAAGCATTGTGTCTTGTCCTCAGCCAAAGTCCTTAGATATCTCAGGTCCATATTTGATCTGACTGTACAGAGTCCTGTTTTCTTGAGGTCACCTCCCAGCACGCATAACAGATTTACTAGTTTACACGCTAATCCCTAAACAAGGGCTGGGAAATCGTGATTCAATTATTACAACGACATATTGCAGCTTAGGCCACAATATATAGACGAAATATAATTACTGTCGCAAAGCTATACGATGTTAGTTGTACGCGTCAATTAAAATGATACTAAAACATCATCTCAAACGCCGCATTTTATTGAGAGATTTTTGCATAGCAATCCCACAGCATTCGCGTTCAGATGTGAGCCCCACTAATTGCGATACTGTTGGTTCGTAAAGGCTACCATTTTGTGTCCTTACGCAATCGTCTGTAATGTCATGTCGTTTTAAACTATAATGCACTCTTTATTATATAATAACTATCATGTTGAGTATTTTGATATTATGTTGAATATTCTGCAACCAATTTGACTAAGACTGCAACAGATTTCAGTCAAATTAGTTTCAAAATATTCAGCATCTTACACCATACTGCCAGACTATGGATTGTATCTATATGGATGAGCGTATAGACCCCGAAAGACCGCCTAGGTTTTTTCTGATAATTGAAAATTAAAGCATGGTCACATTCATATAATGAAGCAATGCACAGATATTTAGCTATAAAACAGCGAGATGGAAACTCTAAACCTACCATACATAATCTACATACGTCACACATTGTATCACCTTCCTAGATACAATCCAGCTCAGGAATAACTTAACACGTTTTGTTGAATATTTGTAACTTAATAGACCATTCCAGTTTTACCTATGCCCCGCCCATATCTAGACAAGCTTCAACCATTACCTCATTTTCCGTCAAGGTACTTATGATTTTGTTTAAAATGCTCTGCTCAAAATCAACAACAAATTACTATTCGATTCTTTTCAAAGTATTGTTCAGATTGCTTACTTGCTTGTTTCTAGCAAGTCTTTCTTGGATATTTTAGTAGGATATGTGCATTGACTTATATAACGTCTAGGACTGACTACATGCAATTCAATAATTTAGCGTCATCGCGCCATGAATTAAATATCAATATTAGAGATAAAATCACGCAAACGTAAAAATTATCTGTCAAAATGGAATTTCGTTACCTGATTCACTTTTATCACTTGCGTAGTGTTAGACATTATTATTTTCTCGTTTCAAGGTTTATATCTTTCAATTGTTATTATAATCCACCTTCGTAATATTACTTTTGGGAGCATGTTAAGAATAGATTACGTACTTAATCAGCACTGTTGGAGACATCCAGACCGTCTTGGGACAGCTTAAACACAGGCCTACTGCTACTCTGACATTTGTGGTGGAGGTATCTATCTTATTTTGTATTCATTATATTTCTACAGGCGCCCAGATACGAAATTCCGGGCAATCACAGATTTTATTCGGGAAAGATGACAGGACCTTATTGAGAAACATTAGATCCATCAGAGACACATCTGCTTTGCTTGGCACAGACGATGAACAACGCGGATCGCTTCAGTTATTACCAACAAAGAGAGGATTTGAGTTTATGGGAAAGAGATTTGTACTTCTCCCAAGCTTGAGCAACTTTAAATATGCCTTAAATCCTACATCAGAAAACTTACAAAATCCCAAAAGAGGTTTCGAATTCATGGGCAAGCGTGGTTTTGAATTCATGGGGAAACGCAACAACGCGAACGATGATGAACCTTTAGAGAGGAAAGAGTTTGAATTCCCCGATACGCTGGGGGTTATAAGCAAACGGGGATTTGAATTTATGGGCAAACGCGGTCGTGAATTTATTGGGAAACGTGGATTCGAATTTATGGGGAAACGTATACAGAATGGGTTAGACCAAGCCAACTACGACGAATTACAAAATGACCAAAAGCGAGGCTTTGAATTTATGGGCAAAAGAGGATTTGAATTTATTGGTTAGGGAAATGCTCATAGCAATGAAAGGAAATTTCTGGAGTATTCCGCATTGAGTTTCGCACTGTTCTTTTCTAGTACGCAGGGAATGTTATGACACATTGTCTTTGTTAGCTCCTATAGTAGGCACATCAGCCGTGACAACAGCACTGGTAATGGTAGCAATGGCAATCTAATTAAGCCTACTTAGAAAACATCATTATTAAGAAAAAGAAACTGGTCGTTCTTTGCGATCTAAGTAATGAAATTTATGTGGGGTGGTGGGGGTGAGTAATGTGGGCACAAATTATTTCATTATTTTTCCCCCGGAAATTCTTCTGGGAGTTGGGGGTGGTTGGGGGGGGGGGGTTGCCACTCCCCTATAAATACGTTACTGAATCTGGGAAATGCCATGCGCAGAAGTACAATCACAATATTTATTTCTATTATGATTTCAAAATGGCGACCTAATTTGGTAATCATAAATGTGTATCCCGTGAAGGTACTATAATTGAGTATGTATCACTGGCCAATTAAACAGAATTGGTTGTAAACAGTTTATCGTAAATACAGATTATATCCTAATTTATTATGGACAGATCGTGTGTTATATGTTTATTTAGTATTTTATTAGATGCGTGCAATGGTAGTCATTATTCACACTCTATATAAGATATTACAATATTGACAAAGTTCATGTATCTCTCGACCTTTGACCCAGTAGCAGAGCTACAACTAGTGACCCATATAACCTATATAACTAAATGGCTCATTGCATGGACATTCTGAAGTGATAACATAATACAGTGTTTATTTTGAAACCAGCGTTGCTGTGCGTTGTGTGTTGCTATCTACTATGACACTGCTGGTTCGTTCAGCTCTTACAACGTTATGCTATCTTTTGCATCTCTATAATTAGTATCTTAATTATAGGTTTAAATGCAAATACTGAATTCAGTTTTAGTCTTAGCTGTCTGTGGGCTGGATTTCTACAGACTATATTGTACACGGTGGTTAACTCTGGATTTACTGAATATTTTGAAAACAATTTGACTGAAAGTTGTTGGTGGCTAAGCCACCAACAACTTTCAGTCAACTTGTTTTCAAAATATTCAGCAAATCCAGAGTTAATACCGATTGAAATTATTGCCTGGTGTCTTGCTGCGGTAAGACAGGTAGATAGCTTAATTCCATTGATTTATTGAGCAGATACCCCTGTATATAATATTTATATTCCGTCTTGGTCCATGTATTAGGTTACAATTCTGTATCAAGCTATTGAAGAAAAGCTAATGAAGAAAAACAAATACGTAGTGTTTGAGCAGAATCCATTGAATCAATGGACATACACGTGAATACCTAATAAATACCTAAAAAGAAAGTTTATTTTGTCACGGTTTGCTGAGGTTGATGACGGTATATGTTTATCGTATGAAAATATACTTAGAATGTCAGTGCATATTGTGTTGGTCATCGCGATACAAACATTATGCGCGGATACAAAATGTTATTGTAATATTTCCAATAATATGTAGAACGACAAATCAGATTGGTCGATCGATCCGTCGATCGATTGGTTGGTCGGTTGATCAATCGATCAGTTGATAGGCCGATTGTTTGATTGATATATAAGTTGATCGATCGATCGGTTGATTCATCGGTCGATTAGTTGATCGATCGATTTATTGATTGATCAATCAATCGATTGATTGGGTGAACAGTTGTTTGAGCAATTGATCGATCGATCGATCGATCGGTTTCTCGATCGATTTATTGATAGATTGCTTGCATGATTGATCGATTGATTGATCGGTTTCTCGATCGATTTATTGATAGATTGCTTGCATGATTGATCGATTGATTGATCGGTGTATAATCGATTTCAATCATGTTTCAATCATTCAATATATATTAGCAAGTACGGTATTATAACCTAGCATGTGCTGCTGTTTCTCTACTGCATTGGTGTGTTATTGAGATGTACGTATGTCACCATGTTAAATATACATATGTAAATAAAGAGGGATTTGTTTCATGAATCTATCCATTCATCTATCTAATAATTTCAGTAGTCTCCTCTTTACCAGTTCAACCTTGCCAAGCAGATGCAACAATTTCGTTAAAACATAGTGGGAATATCATTTTGGATATTTTGAAACGAATTTGAATGGAACATGTGGCTGCCTCAGTCAGCCACAATATTCAGTCGAATATGCTTCAAAATATTATATAACTGCTGCTATTGCCGCTACAGCTACTGTTACTGCTACTGCTGCTACTGCTACTGCTACTGCTACTGCTACTACTACTACTACTACTACTACTACTACTACTGCACAGCAGCCTGGGTATCGAGCAGCTGCCAAAGATTTGTGTTCAGGGAAGTGCATTGAGAATGAAATGTTTCCTTAATAATAAAGTCAAGAATGGTATCCATCAAGAGTATTGTCTTTATAGCAGCTATTAATGTGAATGTCCTGTGACGTCTGTACGAGACCAGAGATTACTTTGGACCCATACAGAGCAGTATGTGTGGTTCTTTAAAACCGTAGTTGCAAAGCTAGATTCGCCACTTTGCATGCCATTCAGTAAGCCATTATATATCAAAGGCCCTTTCCAGTTTTAGCTATCAGCGCCCAGTCTAATTAGTTTCAAAATATTTCAAGAACATGTTTATTAAATAGTAAAGACATACAATTCATACAACCTTACGGACTATTAAGCGTTTAAAATGGACTAAATCGATTCATTCATGACGTAATGATTATGACGTCATCCTACACGTCACTTTGTTGATTATGACGTCATATGCTTTGACTGAAGAAACGGATTCATGAATTTATATGCCATTAATGTAGAATCCCGTAAAATATTGACGCTCTCGTGGGTTATAGCACAAACGATGTACTACTACTATCTTCTTAGCAGCGATGGTGAAGCAGTTTTGGTTTGAAAAAGGGTTTTATTACTGTAAAAATGTTGTCGACAGAAGCATGTTGACATATTTTACTGTGATAAATAGAAAAGTCAAACAGGTTGCCTTTTCATATCAAATTTATTACACACGTCTCGGACTGCACATACAGTATCCAAACGGACAACATGAGTCAGCTGCAATACCGACAGGCAAACACTGCACAAACTACAGAGCTGAAGTCGAAGCACTGGTTTATGCAGTTAATACCATCAGCAGAATAGCAGACCCTATTGCACAGATTGTCTTTTTATCTGATGCCCGCTCCGTCCTTGAGGCTATCACCAAAGGTAAGCTGCCACAACTTGAAGAAGCACTACAAACCATCAAAATTAATGCTTTCGGATAGCACTGCAGTGGATGCCCTCACACTGTGGAGTCCATGGAAATGATGAAGCAGACAAGATGGCAAAGGTGGGTGCAGAAGAGAATCAGACAGAAAACATGGTTACCCATACTATCATCAAGTCACTCTATAGAACACCTCAATCAGAAGATGCCTACCATCATCTCTCGAGGCCAGAGCAAGTGACCATTTTTCGTCTCAGAACTGGACACAACAGACTAAACCAACACATGTACATGCGGTTCCACCTTACGACATCTCCCGCCTGTCCTTGTAGAGAAGCAGAACAGACCACAGAGCACATACTTCAATGTTGCAGTACGTATCAGCTGCTGAGAGAAGAGATCTGGCCTTTGTCAACCTCTTTTCTTGAAAAGCTGTATGGGCCTGTGGAAGAACTGCAGAAAACCACAGATTTCATCTTGAGAACGGCTCTCCAAGTGTGATACCAGCGATCGAAAAGAAGAAGAAATAGACACACGTCTCGTACGATCCTCTCATTTGGATCTGGAAATTTAAAGCTGATTGCGCATGAGATATTACTAAGCTCATGTTATAACGTTCACGCGCAATATCAATTCATTCGAGATCCTTTATGACTTAACCCTTTAACTCTCAAATTAGTTCAATAAAATTCCAAATATTTCATCGAAAATGTCCATTCGTAAAAGAGAAGGCATGCTTTTGACCATTTATCACTGTAATCACTGGCTAGATTATCGATCCAGTCATTCCAGTGGTAAATTTTCAGCTTTTTCCAGCTGCAAAATCCAT
Organism: Chaetoderma sp. LZ-2023a; assembly: GCA_034401795.1. NCBI lineage: Eukaryota > Metazoa > Mollusca > Caudofoveata > Chaetodermatida > Chaetodermatidae > Chaetoderma > Chaetoderma sp. LZ-2023a. Next base: position 130,956,119 of record CM067371.1, on the reverse strand, counting down.
TTTTGGCCGACTCTAGTGATAAATTGTTAACGTGCCACCTTCAGAGACGTAACGTATGGATTCTGCGTCATTCATTATCGGCCTGACAGCTCAATCATACAGCGCAATCAAAAAATCTCCGAGTTTGTATTGTGTGTTAAAAGCATCCGGGCGTGGCATTCAGTTCACGCTATTTGGCTAAATTCAGCTAAGAAAATCTAAATGTTTGTGTATTGAATATCCATTTGCAGGCCATGAGAGGACTATTTCTGAACAATTACTACTGGAATGACTGGCCCGCTTATCAAGCCAATCATTCCAGTGATAAATTTTCAGAAATAGTCCTCTCATGGCCTACAAATGGACATTCCTCAAGACCACTGAAACGGTTTGGTTTTGGCCGGCTTCGTCATGAAAGAGCTAATCGTGGGATTTGATCTGTCATTCAAGTATCAGACGTTATAATCAAAATACACCACCTGTCAATCAAATGATGTAAACCCTTCTCGACAGGGGTACATGTTTTGATAGTATTCTTTAAATAGTGAATTTATATTTTGAGAAACATTCGGTTGAACATTTTGAAACAAATTTGACAGTTGCTACCTGTGGTCCAGTCAAATTAGTTTCAAAATATTCAACAGCTTACCTGTATTATTACAATGAAATTAGGATTCTGGAAATTCAGGGCTTAAAGTTTATACATCGACCCCAACACGCGCGTGGCATTATTCCTTATTAACTCTCTAGTGAGAACACGGCCTTAGTTCTAACAAATGGTACATCCGCGGAATGGATGAATCAAGGTGTGGCTATGCCCCGCCTATCTCAAGTTAAGCTCCACCCACGTTTCGCCCGCATTGGGATCAATCAAACCCTCATCTCTATGAATCTCAGTTTCCAGAAAATTATAAGTGTAAGCTGTTGAATATCTTGAAACTAATTTACCTGGGTGCTAAGGGTCGTTAATTTAATGATAGCGATAGTGTTCACGAGATGACCATCAATGTTAATGGAGGAATTCAGTTTCTCAGTCAATCATATGACGTCATAATCAACAACATCACGTGCAGGCTGGCGTCATAGTCAGTTACGTCATGAATGACGCGATTTTGTCAGCCTTAAACGCTTAATAGTCCGTCAAATTGTACGAATTGTATGTCTTTACTATTTAATAAACATGCTATTGAATATTGTGAAGCTAATTAAGAAGGTGCGCAAGCCCTGTAATAATCACCGCGTCCGTCTGTCCGTCCGTCTGTTCGTCCACAATATCTCGTAAGCAGCATATCATATAGCACCGCTTCAGATATTTAATGAAACTTGGTATATGCCTCAGCTATGATACACAGATGTGCCTTTTGAAGAATTCACCTTTATAGGTCCAAGATTGTGGGTGAAATGGGCTTTTTAATGCAAAAACTCACGATTTTTGTAAATTTTCTCGCAAACGCCATATCATACAGAATTGCTAAAAATAGTTTAATGAAACCGGCTTCTTTATGATGTGTAGATGTGCCTTTTAACCCTTTAATGACTAAATTTATTCGAAAAATTAAAATATTTACTTATTGAATGTCCATTTGCAGGCCAAGAGAAGACTATTTTTGAAAATTTACCACTGTATTGACTGGCTCGGTTACCGAGCCAGTCATTTCAGTGGTAAAATTTCAAAAATAGTCTTCTCTGGACCTGTAAATGGACATTACGCAAAACCACTGCCGATGCCCATTTTGGCCGGTTTCGTCACGAAAGGGTTAAATGATTCGCCTTAATACGTCCAAGATTTTTGGTTAAAATGGCTTTTAAATGCAAAAACTCACGATTTTTGTCAATTCTCTCGTAAACAGCATATCATACAGAACCGCAACATATATTTTAATAAAACTTGGTTTATGCCTCACTTATCATACACAGGTGTGTCCTTTGAAGGATTAAGCTTTATAGATCCAAGGTTTGGGGTGAAAATAGGCTCTTTAAAGCAAAAGCTCCCCATATCACCATATCATACAGAATCGCTTAGAATAATTTAATGAATCTTGGCAGGTGGCTTCTTTGTGATGAGTAGGTGTGCGTTTGAAAGATAAATAGTCCTTTTTAAAGACTCGCGATTTTTGTCAATTTCCACGTAAGCACCATATCATACAGAATCGCTTAAAATAATGTATTGAAACTTGGCAGGGGGGGGGCTTCTTTGTGATGGGTAGATGTGCCTTTCGAAAGATTCACCTATATAGGTCCAGGATCTTGGGTGAAAATGCGCTTTTTAAGCAAAAACATACGATCTTTGTAAACAGCATACCACACAGAACCGCATCAGATATTTTAATGAAACTTGGTATATGCCTCACTTATAATACACAGATGTACCTTTGGAAGGATTCACCTTTATAGGTCCAAAATCTTTGGGTGAACATAGGATTTTTTTAGGCAAGCGTCACGATTTTTGTCAATGCTCTCGTGAACAGCATATCATACAGAACCGCTTACAATAATTTAATGAAACTTGGAAGGTGGCTTCTTGATCGGTAGATGTGTCTTTTGAATGATTCACCTTTATAGGACCAAGATGTGGGGTGAAAATGTGCTTTTTAATGTAAAGACTCACAATCTTTGCCAATTTTGCATTTTTTATTTATTTTATTTTTTAAATATAATTGCTGCCTACTACATAGAGAAATGTATTTTCAGTGATTGCGGTGCTCTCTGGGTCAAACAATGTTCTCTTGTGCGAGTGGGTGTTGTCGCTGCTACCCAGTCAAATTAGTTTTAAAATATTCAACAGCTTACCTGTATAGTTTACTGGAAATTGAGATTCAGCGAGTGCAGGGATTGATTGATCCCAACACGGACAAAGCTTAGCTAGTGATTTCCTCCATTCTATCCTTCAGTTTGTTGACAGGTAGTTATTTCTCATATGAACTCACATATTCTATCAGCCTTCTAGACTGTACTGTCTTGATCTACAAATTAACGTCTTTCAGCTGACAATTTAATTGTTACAAGTGAGACTAGAAAAAAGGGAAATTTCATTACGCCGTGTAACCCCCAGCGAGTCAATTGATTTAACCGTTTAATGGCTAAATGCGGTCCGGAAAATCAACATATTCGCTTATTGAATGTCTAGTTGCAGGCTAAGAGAATTCTATTTTGTATAACCGGAATGACTTGCTGGGTTATCGAGCCAGTTATTGCAGTGGTAAATTTTCAAGACTTCTATTCTCTTGGTTTACAAATGGACATTCCTCGATTGAGTCACTGCAGAGGCAGGTTTTGGTCGCATTCGCCAGGAAAGGGTCAAACAAGCAATAGATGCTTCCAGTTTTAGCTATGCCCCGCCCATCCCCAGCTAAACCCCACCTACACCTCGCTCGTGTTGGGATTGATCCCTGAACTCCATGACCATCAATTTCCAGAAAGCTATACATGTAAGTTGTTGAATATTTCGCAACTAATTTAACTGGTGCTATGACAGCTGTTGCTGCCATAGCATCCAGCCAAATTAGATTCAAATATTAACCAGAATGTTTATTAAATTGTAACGGCATACAATTCGTACGACAAGGCTTAGGATGTCACCAATTATGCGTTTGTGACGAACTTAGCTACGTCATGCATGACGTCAGTGATTATGACGTCATCTTACACGTCATATAGTTGAAGGTCCATTCTAATCCATGTCAACCAAGACATAGTGACCTTTCGCTTTAGATTGATCATTTGGATTGCTTTATTCCATTTTACCTTCTAGCTAATGTTCATTTTGAAAACAAAATTGCTGTAGGCAGTTGCTGTCTTAGACAGCGATATATTACATCAGCACCATTTAAAGGATGGACATAGCGTCTTCCAGTAACAGACTTCTACACAAACAGGGCATTGGCTGCAAGCAATGGACTGTCCAATTTGTTTTAAAATTCGGTCATTGCTCTTCGAAAGTTAGACTGTGCTAGGGTGAGATTTGGTTACAGATGTAAAAGCTCACAATAGACGAGAATTGAATTCACACTGATGTTCATTCCCGCGTGGATACCAGGGTACATTTAACTCTTTCATGACGAATGCGGCCAGAAGACGGCTAGAAGACGGCCAAAGCGGCGTCTGTAGTGGTCTTGAAGAATGTCCATTTGCAGACCAAGAAAAGACAATTTTTGACAATTTTACCACTGGAATGACTGGCTCGATAAGCAAGCCATCATTGCAGCAGTAAATTTTCAAACATAGTTTTCCATTGGCCTGTAAATTGACGTTTGATAAGCAAGAATGCTAATTTCCTTGGTCATCTTTAGTCAGTAAAGGGTTAATATCTGACGTTTTCATTTATCTTCCCCTCGTAGTGACCTGAGGTAACCACGGTGATGGCCGCAGGCTTGTTAGGTGATCACGTGCTTCCTTGTTCATGATTTAACTTTGAAATCTCAATGTTTCAGGTTCAGGACACCACTGCAGGAAACCTCGCAGTCAAATTAGTTACAAATATTCAACAGAATATTCCTTACATCATAAAGACTTTGTCATTTCTGGTTACCAAGTCCATGTACCATAATCATGTTCGTATGCGTTTTTGGCAATCGGTGATATGAATACCGATGCGTGCAACAAAATCTAGTCTGTGGTCAAACTAAGAGAGTTCCAATTTGTGCAATAGCAATGTTGCTGGTGTGATGTTTGTTATTGTGTGGCAGCAATAGCTTAGAACAACATGGAAACTAGGTAATAAGCGAGAAACAGATATGTTACGAATACACGAGATTTCTGGTATCCAGGGAAATGCAAACCCCCTCCAGGGACAAACTGTAACCTTTCTAGCTTGTCCCGAAGACAACATTATGACACGACTTAGCTCTCCTGACAAGCCTCCCAGACGGACTCTCGCAGGAGTGTAAAATGTATCCGGTTTGGTGAACGTTCAAATTACAGATTGCAATTCTCATCTGAGTATTGACTTGCTTCATGGCGATATGTTCAGTCACGCGTGTCATTAGTGGTGACAAGCATCTGAGCAACAAAAGACAGGTCTGTTCATTTCTCACAATTTCGATTCTTCTGTTGCTCAAGTATCTGACGTCATAATCAAAATGCGTGACTTGTTAGCTGACGTCGCAATCAAGTGACGTGTGTCCGTCAACAAAGGCCAATGGTCAGACAGCAACAGTCGGAATTGTAAGTCTTTGGTGAATTTACAATTTAATAAACGTTCTGTTGAATCTTTTGAAACTAATTTGACTGGGAACAGTTACTGCCATAGTCAACAACAACTTCAAGCCAAGTTTTTTTCGAAATATTCAACAGCTTACCTATCTATTTACATTGAAATTAAGATTCTGGGAAATCTTGCTTTCAAAGTGTTAAAAATCGGTTCAAACGTGTCTACAAATGTGGGTAGAGCTTAGCCAGAAATGTCTCTCCTGACCAGGAGACGTTGATTTCCAGTCTAACAATGGCAAGCTTGTGAAACAAATAAGTCGCAAATGCCCATAACATGGCTTATGGGGATTTTGTTTTGTTTCAGCCGAGCTAAATCCGCATCATCCAGTTAGGTAATAGGCAACATAAATAGCATGCGTTTTCCTGCCTTTACCACGAATTCTTGCTAGTTAGTATGAATTTGGGGAACATCTAGATATCAACCGTCTGCAGAAAAGCAAATATATTCATGTTCAAATAGAATGGACAGTGGCGCTCCAAGATTATTCCAACACATCTCATATATCTAATGTGTACTCCATGGTACTGAGCGTGCCCGGCAATGTTGACAGAGACATTATGCTCTATGACCGAATGTCTCCGTTTATTTCCGGACTTCTTGATCAGATGGATATATATATCCGGAAATAAACGGAGACATTCGGCCATAGAGCATAATGTCTCTGTCAACATTGCCGGGCACGCTCAGTACCATGGAGTACACATTAGATATATGGGATGTGTTGGATTTCTACAATTATCTGCAATTGATGACAACAGGGGCGACAACTTCTTCACAGTAGCGTTGAGCCGTTGAATTTCCGCGAATCACAATAAGATCTGTTTTGCCATTTTCATGGATTCCAGCCCACACCAAGACACTGCCTCCACCGAATCTGTCGTGCTGAATGGTGTTGGCTGCATCATACCGTTCTCCTAAACGTCACCAACCCCGTTGCCTACCATCCGCCACATCCACACAAAACCTCGACTCATCACTGAACAAAACGTGGCTCCATTGTTGAGCACGCCATCGCTGATGAGTTCTTGCCCATGCAAACCGATTCTCGATGTGACGCTCTGTAAGCGGAACAGCAACTAGTGGGCGACGGGCATGCAGTCCAGCATCATGGAGTCTGTTTCGCACAGTTTGTGGATGCACTGTAGTGCCGGTAGCGGTGTGCAAATTACGGGACAGCCTCGGCGCAGTCTCAAACCTATGACGTCGTGATGACGTCACTAAGTAGCGGTCTTCTCGTGGTGTTGTTGCTCTCGGTCTGCCAGATCGTGATCGGTCATTAACATGTCCAGTTTCCTGCTCACGTTGGCGGAGACGGGAAATGGTTGAGGCGTGAACATTAAAATGTCGAGCAACAGCGCGAACGCTCTGCCCAGCAGCGAGTCTTCCAATTGCTTCATGGCTCTGAAGCGTGCAGCCGAGAAATGCAAGAAATGATTTGCATTTCTTCGTGATCAGCGACACATTACATTGACGAAACATGCCTGCAAATTTGGTTATAAATGGACGCATAGTTTTAATACAACAAACCAAACTTCACTGTTGCTAAACTTTTTTGGCTCAGTATATATAATGATCATCTTTTGACACTTGGTAAGGTAGTCAGATTTTCAAAGAACGCTATTGCTAGGTAAAGTGGAACGAGTATGTAGACGGTGTGATTTCTGACCAATGGCAAGCAGTATCTCCCACCGCAATGGACCTTTCCAGTTTTTGCTAAGCTCGGCCCACCTCTAGCTAAGCTCCACCCACACATCGCCCGTGTTGGGATCGATCAATCCCTGAACTCTCTGACTATAAATTTCTAGAAATCTATACAGATAAGCTGTAAAATATTTTGATACTAATTTGACTGGGTGTTGTTGCTGCGTAGACATTCAACAGAATGTTTATTAAATAGTAAAGACATACAATTCGTACAACAACGCATAGTCCGTCTTCAATTATGCGCTCTTGACGTACATATAAGTACGTCATTCGTGACGTCATAATGACTTCATTGATTATGATGTCATTCTACACGTCACGTAGTTAATTATGGCGTAATATGATGGAAGGATGAAGTGGGGCGGTCTATTTCAGTCGGGTAATGCGGATATAGGAGCCTTATCCGTGGATAACGGCGGTGCATATGACTTGATAGAACTAGGACAGGCATGATGACAACCCTGTGTACGTAGAAAACATATAATTAGCACTAAAATACGGGGTTTGCTATCTTCGTGAAGTGGCCATTAATCAGCATATGTGCCAATTGGACATAATGCATGTACGAAGATGTCTGACCGGGCACAATCCAGATCAATAATTATGCGGAAATGAGGAGTGTAGGTTGATGGAAATAACATTAATGTGCTCCAGTACTCTGCCGACGTCACAATAATCGTAGTGAGAAGTTGTTGATGACAGCTTTTTCCACATCCGATAATAGGGTGAATAGATCGACCATTTTCTAACTATGCCCCGCACATTTCTACCTAAGCTCCGCCAGCTTTGTATCTTGTGTTGAATTTGAACAATTGAATTCCTAAAATCCCCAATTTTAAGATAACAATATAGGTAAGCTGTTTAATATTTTGAAACTAATTTGACTGGGTGCTGTCGCTGCCTACAGCACGCAGTGAAATTAGTTTCAAAATACTCAAGAGAATGTTTATTAAAATGTAGTTTCACGAACGACATATAATCCAGAAGCTTACTGTCAGAGGTTAGGCACGTCGGTGACGGGTCTATGTCTGTAGCTATATCACTTCGCGGGACATCTAATTGGAATTTGCGGAATCAACATATGAAGATGACATTGACCTTCACGCGTTGCGCAAGGCTTTCCCATCTCAGCGGATTCGTCATTGCTGAGACGCTCTCCCTCCCTCCCTCCCTCCCTCCCTCTCTCTCTCTCTCTCTCTCTCTCTCTCTCCCTCCCTCCCTCCCTCCCTCCCTCCCTCTCTCTCCCTCCCTCCCTCTCTCCCCCCTCCCCCTCCCCCTCTCCCCCTCCCCCTCTCCCTCTCCCTCTCACTCTCCATCTCCATCTCCCTCCCTCCCTCTCCCTCCCTCTCCCTCTCTCTCTCTCTCTCTCTCCTGCTCTCTCTCTCTCTCTCTCTCTCTCTCGCTCTCTCTCTCGCCTCTCTCTCTCTCTCTCTCTCTCTCTCTCTCTCTCTCTCTCTCTCTCTCTCTTTCTCTCTCTCTCTCTCTCTCTCTCTCTCTCTCTCTCTCTCTCTCTCTCTCTCTCTTGGCTAGGGGTACACTGAGCGACCTAGTACTATGTACTAACCTTGCTGCCTTCCGTTCTGCTGCACCAAGTTCTATTTTTAGGTCACATGTTGGTAGATATCAGACTGTTGATCATCTGATTGTGACGTCAGCTAATAAGAGATGCATTTTTAGTATGACGTCCGATACTGGAGTGAGGGCTCAGACTCCTCCATTGGTGTTGTTTGTGTGTTTTATGACATAATATCCACAACTGATCACTCATTGCGATCACACATATCAGCGACACTTCATCAAATCAACATCGTATACAAACAACATGCCGAATCAACAACAGCTCACCACAGCGAGAATATCGCCATCTCTTATTATAAAGATCTTTCATAAACGTCGACATGGACAATGATTATGATAGATTAATGCGGATGAAATGCCACATTCAGTGGCAAGAGCCTTTTTAAGATAACCATCGTCCTCGTGGTGATTCACCGTGACTATTTTATACAAGTCGATTAAATAGATGAAATATTTCTGCATACAAACCGCATCCGTTCTACATTAACAGACAAAGCTAAGTGGCGAGCATAATCTATTTATTTAAATCCAATGGAGGATTCCATTTATCCCTCAATCATATCACGTCATAATCAACTACGCGAGGTGTAGAATGACGTCATAATAAATTACGTCATGAATGGCGTAGCTAGGTTCGTCACGAACGCTTAATTGATGACGGGCTAATCGTTGGTGTACTATTTTATACTGGGCGCTATTGTTCAGTATGCATAGCAACAACACCCAGTCAAATTGATTTATTTATTTCACAATAAGACATGAATGCCCTGATAGAGCTTCAGAGAGAGTGGAGAACATCCTGGCTGACCACACCCGGAGAGCATGCACACTATCTTATTCAATGGATAGGAATAGAGTTGGAAAGACGATCTGAAGACAGACAGTGGACCTTTCCATTTTAGCTATGCCCCGCCCATCTCTAGATAAGCTCTAGATAAGCTCCACCCACACCTAGCTTTTGTTGGGATCGGTCGATAGACGAACTCCCTAGCTATCAATTTCCAAAAACCTATACAGGTAAGCTGTTAAATATTTTGAAATTAATTTGACTGGGTCAAATTAGTTTCAAAATATTCAACAACATGTTCATTAAATAGCAGAGACATACAATTCGTACAAAGGTTTCGGACTATTAAGAGTTAAAGACGGGCCATATAGAATCATTTATGACGTAATTATTATGACATCATCCTACACGCGGCTTAGCTGAGTATGACGTCATATGACGTCAGATTGATAGATGGATACTCTGGAAAAGTGAATTCCATGAATCTGTGGTGTAACCGGTCAAAGTCACAAGTCGTGAAGTAACATCTGAATAACTGTCTCGGCAGAAGCAGCTGATCATACAGGCAGCCTCTGCATAAAGCTGCTGCAACTGCAGTAGCCAGTAACACAAGCAGCCTCTGCATATAGCTGTTTCAACTGCAGCAACTGGTAACACACGCAGCAGGATTTAATATCTGTGGCAGCCGTAATGACTGGATATCCGAAATCAATGATTTCCAGAAGTTTTTCAGCAGTACAAGTAAGAGTAATAGAATCTGTCGCTTACCATGATTGTGTAGATGTTATCAATCAAAAAGTTTACCCCAGTCATGGGTAGACAATGCTTCTAGTAGAGGAGACATCCAGATAATTTGTTATATACCGATATGCCTTTGACAGATGAACTATTGCTGAATCCTCGGTGCATTTCATCTCCATTCCTACATGAATATCTTTCAGCACCGATACCTGTGTCTATGGCGGGTGTAGTGAAGAGGAACGACAGTGGCGCGTCTTCCATCATCACCAGTTCTCCAGACATATCCGATCCTAGGCTGGAATGTAAATTGTCAATCGACGTTTCCCGTTTATCCATCAACCATATGACGTCATAAACTACTACGGGACGTGTGTGATGACGTCATAACCAATAACGTCATGAATGACGTAGATAAGTTCGTCACCAACGCCTAATTGATCACGGATTAAGCGTTGTTGTGCGAGTTGCATGTCTTGACCATTTAATAAAGATGCTGTTGAATATTTTGAAACTAATTTGACTGGGCGCTGTTACTGACACCGGTATAGTTTTCTAGAAATCGATAGTAAGGCAGTTCAGCGATAGATCGGTCCCAGCACGGAGAAGTGTGGGTGTCGCTTAGATAAAGATTGGCGGGGCATAGCTAAAACGGGCTTCCCCCATTGGTGAAAAGCATCGAGAAGAATCTAGTAGAAGAGGTATATGATCAGATACGAGATCAAGGAATCCATTCACAGAACAGAGGAATAGTTTTATGAAAGAACGGAAACCTAGCTAAATAAAGATCATTGAAGTCGAACGCTTCCATGTTTAAAGAAGAGATTGATACACTATAGTATACAGAATGACCTTGCGACAGAGAGGTTACTACGGGTAACATACAACTATACTACTACGGGAAATTAGACTCGAGCAGTATGTATAACAGACAACCATTTCGGCTGCTTTAACTGAATTAAGCTGCACCTATATAACAGCGCTAGTATAGTATGAATACGGAGACGTCTAGAGCCAGAATCGAGAGAATATATACTTGAAGACAAACAGATAGGAAATGTCCTTGGGCCACGAGCATACACCGTGCAACAGCTTCGGGAAGGTTCTACCAGTAAGTAGTCTGTTGTCAAGCGCATGTGGCTTAGATTAGATAAGGGAATATGGAAGTACGGTAAAACATCTCTTACACAGAGGTATTATAACCATCTGTAATATTCGAGCAGTTTTTCTGATACAATATCTGAACTACGGGATCCGTAGCTAGAAGAATAAATATTAGGTGTATATTAATTGCAGGTACCCCAGAATGAATGTAGAGACGTGAGACCTACGTCTGGTTTGTCAGACTTGGTTGAGAAATATGAAAGCTTTGTTTCAGGAATTGAAAAAAGATAGAGATTATATGATATACACCACGCATTAGGAGGCTTCCTGCAGCCCTGAGTCAAGCTCAACAGCTGTTGTAGCTATGAAATGGCGGTTATAAATAAAAGTCTGCAGGGGTGATATGCCAGAACCGCTCAACCGCCAAGGTGACTCTCAGACCACTCAGAATCATCTTAGAACCACCGCCAGCAATGGCAATACAACTCCCGTTGCGGATTTCCCACTGCATGAGGTAAATCAAGTGGTTTGCCTTTGTCCCACATAAATACCAGAGTCACTGCGTGGAATGGCAAGATCGCATTCACTCCACTACGGGAGATAAATCAAGTGGTTTACGATTGCCGCCCCACCCCATGGGCGGCTCTCATACCACTCAGAATCATAAATCCTAGAGCCAACAAGGGGGCTGATGCACGACCCCGTTGTACTGCCCAGGCGTCTACGGGGCCCGATTTTATGAGACAGTAAGTGTTCTGGGAAGTACTTCATGAGGATTATCCAGCACTTCTTGTGGCATTGGCAGCTCAGAAGATGGCGAAGGCCATAGGAGTGGCGGCTGTTGGCAGGAATCGTACTCTACGTGTGCTCAAGCTGAATACAAGCAGTGCGCGATACACAAATTTGGCATAGCCGAAGTACAGCACTGTCACACCAACTGAGCGAGTGCCTGCTCGCTCTCCGAGCAAGTTCCCAACATGAAACCTGAGCTGGTTGCCACGATTAGGTGGGATATCCCTACCTGCGAGGTGGTACTGGCCATCAAGTGCTAACTCCAGATCGTCGTGGCCACTGGTTAAACGTAGTAGGGCATATGACTTCGTTTTCTGTCGATAGAGTCAGCATTCAGCAATCAGCCTGATCGCATTCCTCGCCGAGAACATTGGTCCCAGTCATCACACGTTTGAAATCATCCAGCTCACCCACCTATTGGACCACTCCTCCATTCTGAGCCAAGATTGCTACAGCTACGCAATCTAAGACACCGCGTTGTAATGCCAACTCTAACTGCTGGTTATCTATGGCCTGGACCTGCTGGTACTTTCGTTCCACATGTAGGATGCGTTGTCTACGGCCCGCACGTTTTAGTTTCTGGTTCACATCGTGCCAGACATGAAGTCATGGAGAGGTCATCGTTACACCATCAATATATTCAGTGTATACCTGAAGGAACAGCTCATCCCGCATCATGGCCGGATTCATGTGTGTGTTCTCGATGAGGGAGAAGAGTGGTACCACAATAGGCATTTCTACATTTGGTGTAAGCTGAAGTCTGTGAATCTCTCATTACACCCACAGCACAGTACCGCTTCCCATTCACATAGTAAGTAGGTCCACGAGCCAGGACTTGGTATTCATCGCTCACATAAGAGGTGTCTAAGGTGTTATTACTCTGCACAATCTTCCACATGCTCGCAGCCTGTGGGAGCTCTACATCCTTCCCTGCAGTGCTCTCGAGCTTGAACTTGAGCAGCATGCTCCTAATCTCATGAATCTGTCCTGAGATAGCGAAGTCGATGTACTTCCGAGCCACGGAGAGAGGGTTCACAGCATGGATACCAGTTCGAATGACTGTTAGGCTGTCCTTTCACGGATCTATGTGCTGTGAGGTCCTGGGTTCAACCACACTGCCTGGATGTTGTACATACTGCTTCATGTTTAAGGTATCTCTATAAAAACAGATTAAATGCCTCCATGTTTGGTCAGTTTCTCCACCAGATTGTCTTCTGTGGGAACCGCACCATACTCGCAAGAGTAAGCCTGTGGTAGTCGGTACGCCACCAGAAGGTATGAGGATGCCAACTATTACACAAATTAGGGGACTAATTCATGACATCAACGTCCTCCACACAATGACTCAAAGATTCCTGCCTACTTGGATGCACATGGGGCCTCCCGATCTGTTAAGGAGTGCTGATCAGAATCATATGCAAGAAGTTAGACAGTCCCACTGGTATGGTGCTGGTCCCAGCTACTCCCACTAAGAGTCCTATTATCCTGGCTATTCAGAAGGCAAAAGTGAAGGTTGAGGATCTGCTGACAGTTGAGAAGTGGTCACGTGTGTTCCGCATCCACACTCCCAATGAACACCGTATACTAAATAACTTACAGTCCGGGGCAACAGAATACCTCCGAAGGGAAATCAGAGCTGCAGTAGACTACGGCCACTATGAAGGCTTCGACTCTGGACATGCTACTTGTATGGAGGAGTGACATGCTACTAGCATCAAGGAGGGTCATGCTACTGGTATGGAGGATGGTCATGCTACCAGTCCACAGGAGGCTATTGATCACATATTCAACACCAGGGGTTGGAAGCACATACAGGAGAATATGGCAGTATTTCTGGAGTTCCCCCTGACAGCTATCAGGGCTATCTCATCAAGCCTGCCTACAAGGCAGATGCTAAGAAAGCATGGAAGAAGAGAATCTCGCATGAGAAGTTCTGTAAGAAGTGCGTCACAGTCGCTGCCTGGCAGGAGTTCCAGACAGAGTATCACCCTCAAGAGCAGGAGACTGATACAGAGGAGCAGGTGGATGTTGACGCAGTTGCTGAGTGACCCTCTGAAGTTGCTGACGAAGTTCCTGATGAAGTTTCTCAAGCTTCTGACGAAGTTGCTGACGAAGTTCCTGAGTGAATGTCCGAAGGCAGGTGGTCACCAAGACAGGTGGTCACTAAAGACAGCTGACCACTAAGACTGGTGATCACTAAAAACATGTCAGCACCTACCATAGGAGTATGAAACACAACTCACCTGGAACTTTGGGTCCACCTAGAAAGGAGTGCCGCCAGAGTATCAGACACAACGCGAGTTGCATTTGAGGCTCACCTGGAATATTGAGCTTATCTGGAACCGGCACTGAGAGCCGCCAGAGTATCAGACACAATTCGAGTTGCGTCTCGGGCTCATCTGGGGCATCGAGCCGCCAGAGTAACAGACACAACTCGAGTTACGTTTAGGGCTCACCAGGGACAGCGAGATCACCTGGAACAGGCGCTAAGACCGCACAGAGTATGAAACACAACTCGAGTTGCGGTTCCCGGTCATCTGTGTGCTCACCTGGAAGAGACGCTAAGACCACACAGAGTATGAAACCCAACTCGAGTTGCGTTTTGTGCTCGCTTGAAACAGACGCTGAGAGTTGCCAGGATAGTAGACAAAACTCGATTTGCGTTTCAGGATCACCTGGAACAAATGTTACGACAACACAGTGTATCAAACACAACTCGAATTGCGTTTCGGGCTCACCTGGAACTTCGGGATAACATTGAACAGACACTAAGACCACACAGAATATCTGACACAATTCTAGTTGCGTTTCGGGCTCACCTGGAATAGCGATCTCACCTGGAACAGGTGATGAGAGCCGCCACGAGTATCAGACACAGCTAGACATGCGTTTCGGGCTCATCTGGAACAGCGAGCCGCCAGAGTATCAGACACAACTCGAGTTGCGTTTCGGGCTCACCTGGAAAAGACTCTGAGAGCTGCCAGAATATAAGACACAGCCTGAGTTGCGTTTCAGGCTCACCTGGAATAGATGCTAAGACCACACAGAGCATCAAACACAACTCGAATTGCATTTTGGGCTTACCTGGATCTTCTGTCTCACCTTGAACAGACACTAAAACCACATAGAATATCAAACACAACAGTAGTTGCATTTCGGGCTCACCTGGAACAGCGAGCTCGCCTGAAGCAGGCGCGGAGAGCCGCCACAGTATCAGACACAACTTGAGTTGCGTTTCCTGCTCACCTGGAACAGCGAGCCGTCAGAGTATCAGGCACAACTCGAGTTGCTCTTCGGGCTCTCCTGGAACAGTGAGCTCACCTGGAACATGCGCGGAGAGCCGTCAGAGTATCAGACACAACTTGAGTTGCGTTTCCTGCTCACCTGGAATAGCGAGCCGTCAGAGTATCAGGCACAACTCAAGTTGCTGTTCTGGCTCTCCTGGAACAGTGAGCTCACCTGGAGCAGGCGCTGAGAGCCACCAGAGTACTAGACACACCTCGAGTTGTATTTGAGGCTCACATGAATGAGCTGCGGATGCCACAGGAAGCGCTAGATATTCTTCACGAAGCACTGCCCAGAACATTTATTGTATCGTAAACTTGTGGGCCTGCCTGGCCCCGGGCGACGCATGGACAAAACAATATCAGACCACTTGTTTGCTCTAGGATTTATGATCTGAGTGGTCTGAGAGCCGCCCTGGGATTGGGGCAGCAATGGCAAACTATTTGATTTATCTCCTGTAGTGGAGTGGAGTCGATAATGTCATTCCTCACAGTGGCTTTAGGACTTATGATTCTGAGTGGCTTGAGAGCCGCCGTGGGCAGTGGGGCAGCTCTGGTATACCACTTGATTTAACTTCTGCAGTGGACTTGCAGTGGGATTTGATTTATGAACGCCCTGGGAGGTTGAGTGGGGTCTGCAGTGGGAATTGTGTTGACATGGGCTCTAAGATTTATGATTCTGAGTGATCTGAGAGCCGCCTTGTGGGTGGGGCGGGTCTGGCATGCCACTCCTGCAGTAGAGTTGTAATGGAACTTTAATTATGACCGCTCTTTTATAACTACTGCTGCTGCTCAATGAATATTTAGCTTTAGCTATGTCACGCCCATCTCTAGCTAAGCTCCACCCACACATCGCCCGTGCCGGGATCGATTGGTGCCTGAACTCCCTGACTATTAGTTTCCAGAAATTTATTTTATTAGTTTCAAATTCGTCAACAGAATCTTTATTAAATAGTGAAGACATACTTTATTAAATAGTGAAGACATACAAGTCATACAGTACGTCATCAAATAAGCGTTCGTGCCGAACTTATCTATGTCATTCAAGACGTCATTGATTATGATGTAATCCTACAGGTCACGTAGTGGATTATAACGTCATATGATTGATGGATAACCTGGAAAGGTCCATTCAACAAGTAGGAAAATTTAACAACGGAAGAGCACCCATCAAAATGGACTCGGAACCTGAGGTAGATAAATCGCATATAGATATGTGGGCCCATATAAATATGTGGGCACATGTATTCGGACATATTTGTACAGCTATGTTTACAGGTCCACAGCCTCTTCCATGTCGCACTGCATAAGGGGACTCTGTGGATGCGGAGTCGTGGTCTTTGCAACTAACAACAGGCATTTGAAGTTTTGTAAAAAAAAACAAGTAAAGAATATATACCTGTTTCTATATACGTAGAAACAGGTATATATTTGTTTTGTGCTCATGTGTGACAATATGTAAAGACACGTACACCAACCCGTCAACCAAGACACAGACGCATGCACACACGCACGCGCGCGCGCACGCACGCACATACCCACGCACGCACGCAAACACGCAAACACGCACACGCACGCACGCACGCACGCACGCACGCACGCACGCACGCACACACACACATGCCCTCATCCACCGACCCACCCCTACCACCCCACCCCCTTCCAACCAACCCCGAGAGAATAGGTACACTCCGACTCATGTCAGATACAATGCCGTCTGGCCACGTCCATCGGCTTACCAGTATCGCGATCAAGTACGCGACAACATATTTTCAGTGATGATGACTTTACATTGCTAGCTAGTGTGTGTGTGTGATAAGCTTTGGTGTGTGTTGAATCTGTTCAGCGGCCTGAGGCTAACTACTTACCTGTGATAAGATGGCAATTGATGGAACACCGCTGCGACATCCAGACATCGTGACCATCATCAAACATGCGCGCGCATTGAATAAAAACGCTCAATTGCCTCATCTAATGACATGGGCCAAGTGTTTCATTAGTACTACCATGCAGAAGCTACTTCTTCACGTCAGATGGGCGATTTGAAACTTGGACACCCGCTGAAATTACAGTTGGAAGCTTTGCAAATGATACCCCAGTGTCAACATTGTTGATTAACTGCGTAATTGATTCTCTGAGACATTAGTGTAAGGCTCTCCCCGGGCTATTCCCGTAGCAAGAAAATATCAAGTTGCTGTCAAAATAGTAAGTATGGTGCAATTTTAGAATAACTCTGTATCTACAGTCAAACATAATCGACATTGTCTGGCAAAAGGCTTATAGCATCTTAAAACTTGTTGTTATTTGTCCACGTGCTTTGGGGAATCCCCATCCTTTAGCCACAAGCTATATTTTCTCTGATACCGATAAATGGTTTGCACGTTACTCCCTAATGTCGGTGTGCAATCTGGGCTACATTTTAGTCTAAATCATCTGCTAAGAAAAGTCTGACTAAAGAAGTGCGTGCGTATTGAGTATTTTAGACAACATCTTAAAAGCGTGACTACCAATATTATCTTCAAAAGCATCATGGATCTTGGAGAGGCGTTAATTTGAATCAGCAGATTTGTCCGTCATACACTTAACTAGATTACGTCAACCGGCATTGGAGCGTTGAAGTATGAGTGCGGTGTGACCTGGCGATGCGTGGCTATAGATATCGGCTTGGTGGCATTGTGGGTTGTAGGACACGTAGTACAATTCGCAGTGTTTATCATGTCTCTGGACTGCTCATTAATCATAAGAGGGGTCAATTGAGGGAATCCATTTCTACCTAAGCTCCACCCAAGTTTTGCACGTCTTGGATTCGATTTAAATATGCTTTTAACCCTAATTTTCTCGGAATCCCTTTTCAATGTAATTATACAGGTAGGCTATTGAATATTTTTGAAACTAATTTGACGGGATGCTGTTGCTGCTGTCTATGGCAGCAACAGCACCTAGTCAAATTAGTTTCAAAATATTCAACAGAATATTTATTAAATAGTAAATCCATCAAAAACATACAATTCGTACATTTAGCGGACGTTTCCAGCTTCATGGCGCAATATTCTCTGTCCATTGTGATTGTAACGTCGGCCTACAAGTGACGTAATCGATTATGATGTCACATATTTGAGTGGCAGATCGGATCCATCCATTGGACAGAATACACGTATTAAGATGCGGGGGTGGAAAAGCAGAAGAAAGCGAGGTGGTGTTTGGTGAAAGTAAGAATATGTTTTCTGGCCCGCAGCAATTCCTGGACAACCCGCATGAATCTAATGTACAAAGATCGCATTTCTATTGAGATCCAAGAATCGATCCAGTTGCTTCTTTGGTTGCATAGTAACCTACAACCAAACTTATTTTACGCCTCAGGCAGTACAAGACAGCACTATCAAAGAAGGCAGGTGGTCGCATAATGCAAACGTCAAACGGAATGCAATGGACATGTGCAGTTTTAGCTATGCCCCGCCCATCTCTAGCTAAGCTCCACCCACACCTTGCTTGTGTTGCGATCGATCGATCCCTGAACTCCCTGACTATCAATTTCCAGAAAACTATACATGTAAGCTTTGAATATTTTGAAACTAATTTTACTGGGAGTTGTTGCTGCCTATGGCAGCAACACCGCCCAGTCAAATTAGTTTCAAACTATTCCACAGAACGTTTACTAAATAGTAAAGACATAAATTCGTACAGCGTGTCGGACTAATACTCGTTTCGGACAGACATGATTGATTATGACGTCATCATACACGTCACATAGCTGCTTTATGACGTCATTTGATGGAAGGATAAACTAGAAAGGTCCATTGTAAGTCATAAGAGTGAAGTTAAATATAGAACTGTCCATCCTTTGATAATGTTTCAAAAGGAACAAACATCTTGTCCCGCTAACCACAACTCACCTCCAACGCAACACTCGTCAAGGAAAGCAGGCGTTAGAGTCATAGTCAGAATACAGCCAAATAACTGAATTAGATTTTACATATTTCTGCACTTTTAGTTGATACCCGTGTAATCTAGTTTTGTGCCACCAAGTTGTCAGGAGAATACATCCTGTGTGTATATAGTCTAAATGCTATACATTTGGCAATGGCTTTATAAATTGCTGTGAGATCCAGAGACCTCTAATGTGTGCTGCACTCAGAGAATATCCTACCTAGCACGAGTCAGAAGCTCCTTTACATCCAGATAAATTCTGCTTATCAGACTCAGAATCTGGCCGATTTTATTATATGATTAATTGTGCTGTTTTTACTTTAAGCAATATTAATATATCAATATGTATCAACGGTGGCAAACTGCACCCTAAAGTATCCATCACTAATGTCCATCATTGATGTCCATCATTACTACACATCACTACCGTCCATCACCACTGTCCATCATTACTACACATCACTACCGTCCGTCACTACTGTCCATTACCACTGTCCATCGCTACCATCCATCACTACTGTTCATCACTACCGTCCACCACTACCGACCATCACTACTATCCATCACTCCTGTTCTTCCCTGCTCTACATACCATACACTGTTGTAATCTGTTCAGTTCAGTTGAGTAGATCCAGCCTCTTCTTTAGGCGCACCCAGAAAATTCTGGTATTTTATTTCAACAAAGATTTTTATGCCACAATTAAATTCATCATTGTCAATAAAATCGCGTAATCAGGACTAATTCTATAGAGTATATTAAAGTAAAGCGCAGTGAGTTCATCATTGTTTAATTAAACTGGAGAACATGAATCTCGATGGTGCTATGTGCATAGCATCGATAAAATCACGCCTACTTGTTTGTAGTTTACCGATAGCCTGCTCGATAATCTTGGCATATGAGTTCTTATACGTGTACTTAGTGCAGTCAATCGTAAGTTGTGTTAGTTCATATTTATCTGTACTAATTTTGTATATTTTCTCCATTGTTAATTATGTGCTCAGTATGCTCTTTGTTCTTGCAACATATCTCCCCAGTGAACATGTTCGAAAAGTCGTCCCCAGGTCGAGGTGGGAGGGTCCTTCTAGGAAGAAGGATCCATCGGGGTTAACCCTGTAGGGAGTGGGATGTGGGTGTGGATGAAATGTGTGCCCCATGTTTAGGCATTATCTCTCTCAGGTGCTAGTGTCTTAAGGAGGGGAGCGAGTGGATGTAGAGAAAGATCCAAATATGGGAGAGCCGGCTATCCTAACATTTGCATTTCTTCCTACGGTTGGTGCATGGTATTCTTAGTCGTGGGCCGAAAAAGGGCGTACGCGAGTGATGGCGAGAGCAATTTGTGTTTCCCTGAATGCCTCAGCATCCTATTCGAGCTATCATCGCCTCAAAACCCCAGAGACGTATAGAGCGGAGGTGGTGGGGTAGTATGTTTAGAAGCTGACTCGGGGGAAAAGAGGGGACTAAATGGTCGGGATAGACAGCTGGCTTGCTCCTAACTTATCCCGAGTGGTCGGTAAGTCACTAGTGGTCACTAATCATTCTCGTCACTCGATACAGCTACGGTTAGTTGGTCGTGCTCATCATTAGGCGATAGATTATTTATTTCCTAGCAATCCATGTTAAGCGGGTCCTACTTTAGTGTTTTCAGGGGAGAAAAAGGGTAGAAGGGGTGAAGATTAGTAGATGCCCCCTAGTTGATCCAATGTTCTCTGCGGGTGTTCCAAGGTGGTACCTGTGTGTACCTAACTCTAAGCTTACTTTTAGTGGGGATCTGGTGCAAGGCCGTGTTTTTAGTTAGCTTAAGGCACCAGTTGGCGGCAAAAGGACATGATCGATTAGCTTATGCAAAAACCTCTTCCCTCGCAGGGTAAGGCAAGCTTTCCACTCAGAGTCTAGATCACCCTGCACAATGTCAAAAAGGGCTTGATTTTGTACAATAAGCAGCCCTTCTTTTGCGAATAGACGTGAGTAACTAACTGAGGAAAGAGTTTAGTGGCACCTTCACTGAGTCTTGGTGCTAAGAGGATGCTTTGGGCTTGGAAAAGATTCCAGCAATGCGGCGGTTATCTGGTTTGGATGTGCAGAACCGATGTTAGCTGCTGGATCATGTAACTATCTCAAAAGTTTTTCCTAACCGCCCATTATGCAGCAATGATGTCAGCAGTCTAAAATGAAAAAGAATTTAGCACTAGCTAGGAGAGGCTGCGTCACTTGTGCCAAAAGGTTTAGCCTAAGGGGACACAAGTGTCTTAGTGTGGTGGTGCGAAAGTTTGAAGCGGCGGAGCTCTCTCAAAAAGTATACCTTTAGAAAAAGGGATGGTGGTGGCTAGTCGTAGCTTCTAGAGCAGGAAACGCCTGCGGGGAACGACCTTATATAGAGCGAATCAGTATTGCGATGTCTAAGTCGTTCACAGCGGGTGGTAGCAAGAATGGCTACGAGTCCTTGTTCGAGCTGGGGAAGGCGAGCTGAGAGGTGCTGCAAACCGAGGTCTCAGCTTTCCTAGTCGTAACTTTAGTGCAGATCTTGGAGGTCCTACGCTTGCACTGAGTGTGGCAACTTCAAAAGAAGGGCACTAATGGGCGAAGTCGGTAGAATTCCGCCAGGGATGATAACTTACTTAAGGGGCCTGCTGAGTAACGAAGAGAAGCTGCCTTCATGGTGGAGAAACTGAAGTTGAAGCACGGGATGGCGTTACCTGCTTCACAAGATGCATCGGAAGAGGTGAACATCCTGTTTTGCTAGTTTACTTTTACTTTCAGCGAAGGGAGTGACACCATTACGGCACTATTTAGCGTAGCTTCGTGCTGAACGGAGCGTGGAAGCGCAATCCATGGAGAATGGCTAAGACCGGTGGTCCATTTTCAGAACATTCGCGGTCAAAAAGCGGAGGAGAGGGAACTTCCTTTCAACAGCAAAGGAAAAATAAAAGGGTGCAAGGTGGTAAGAACTAACTTAGAGAAAAAGCAAAATTAGATTAGTGCGTACATTTAACATATAGCGAGAACATGCACGATTCAGTCCACTTTTAAGCATGGTTGTAAGTCCAGTAATCACTGTTCACTGTCCCGTCGAACACGGGTATAGGTTTTGCTATTGTGGCCGTTGTTGGGTTTTAAGCAGCTGTGGTAGTTATATTCCCAAGGCACAACTTCACGCTGTGACTAAATCCTCCATCACATTAAGCCAAGCGGGTGAACCACATGGCAGAGCAGTAGATTTCGGAAACAATTGTCACAGAAATAAGAATGTTCCATGTTTAGCAGGGAACCCTCCGTGGTCAGAGGCGAGTACCGATCGAGGGTTCCTCCCGAAGTTCTTAGGCAGCAGGCGAAAGGGCAGCAGATCCGAGTTGAGATTCTTAAGTGCATGCGAAGTCGAGTGCAATCAAGTCTGCTTATGGCAGGAGATGAGGCAGGATTTTTCAGACTAGCGGGTCTTTTGAAGTGGCCGAGATCACAGCAGAGATTCTCTGGAAGGGGAAGAGTTTGTAGCTGTAGTTATGAGTTCTTAAATTAGGCCACCTTTATAAAAAAAATTAGGCTGTCACTTGCCTATGTAAATGTTGCCTCGGCACGAGTCCCAAAGTTCTGCAGTGCAATTTCTCCATCATTTCTGAATCAGGGAGTGGAGTGACCGACCGTCGACTGGAGTCGTTATCGAGGCAGCCCTAGGACAACCTCTATGCGGCTCTTTTATGGTGGAGAACGAGCGGCGTTTATATGCTCAGGCTCTGCATCTCTCAACAAATGGGAAGCTTTCATTAGTGAACAAACGCCAATCAGGGGCCATTCTTAATACTCGCGCTAGTCTCGATAGAGTTTAGCTATAGTCAGTGAGTTTAATAACAAGTTGTGTTTCAAGTTATTTTCTCTCATGGAATACCATATTATCCCTTGTTTAAAGGGTGCTCCTTGTCCGTTCTGACCCGTCATTACCGTAATGAGGAAGTGGAAATCTCAAGTTTTCCAAAAGTACCAAACATTCTCAGAAACTGTTATGATCATGGCCATTACGCGAGGAAGAAGTCGTGCAAAGATCGTATATACATGCTAAAAGTGTCCACTCAGTCATTAACCCTATTAGAAAGAAATCCCTGTCTATTACGGTAGTACTCCCAGTGGCCCGGCGCATGCGCAGAGAGGGTAAATCGTGCCTTAGACATTTTCACCATCATGCATTCTTTAGGTACAGGCATCCCCATTACGGTCGAAATCCATTTGGGAGAGCAGATTACCGGTTCGGGTTTGGCTAGTCCATCCAGTTTTCTGATTACAGTAGGTGCGCTCTTGTACTATTATTTCGTGTGCACCATACATGATGAGTTTCTCCCATTTCTACTGCATCAACATTCAATAACCGTAGTGATGTTTTTTTCTTCAATCGTAGAACGCCATTTTTTTGGTCCAGTAGAGCTTTGTAACATGTCTTACCCTCATCATCAACTGGTGCTTGGTCAACGGAGTGAAACTAGTGACACAAAAAACAGTTCTTTTCGTTTTTCATTTGCTTCCATAATAGCCTCTGTTACTAGGAGTGCTGCATTGTTAGATGATCTGCATTCTGTGAATCCATGCTGAAGCCGGATTTGGTTTGCTGTTAGAAAAGGTTTAGCTCTCCTCAGCCATACTTTTTCAGTGATCTTCCCCATTACTTGCAGAAGTGTGATGCCACGGTAGTTACCACGGCTCTGTACTGCTTTCCCTTTTTTCAGGATTGGTGTCATCCATCCTTCCTTTGCTATACCCGGAACTGTGTTTGTGATGTATTCAAGAGCTTGTTCACCTGCTTTCTGCATGCGCTCAGCTCTAATTCCCATTACACCTGCAGCTTTCCCTGTATTTAATGATGCAATGGCCTTTCGTACGTCATGAAAAGATCACACACACACGCACGCACGCACGCACGCACACACGCACACGCACACGCACACGCACACGCACACACACACGCACACACACGCACACACACGCACGCACACACACACGCACGCACGCACGCAACACGCACACTCACACACACACACACACACACACACCCTCCCCGGTGTACACTATCCTACTCTGCCAGCTCCTTAATAATAACGTTATCATATTCACTCATCTCCATGTACTCATGATCATACATACCGTTCCTCAACTTTTGGATTAGCTCGGTATTGGAAGTGCTTTTTCCCTCCCTCCAGAATTGCTTTTGAACTTGTAAGCTTCTCTCCGAACACAACAAGTTCTCTCGCAATAACAGTTCTTGTGCTTCTATGCTTGTTTACTAGTTTGTAAAATAGCTTTGTAAACATCACTTATTTGATGCTTGTATGATTTGTAAGAAATGATCATTCCTGTTGATTGGCGCCTGCATTCGCTGAACTTGTTGTACCTTTTTTTACATTTCCACATTTCCTGTCAAAGAGCATTACATGGATCATGAGGCGACTCTCCAGTGATCCACTGGACGTGTGCATATTTTTAATCCCTCACAGCATGGGCGAGCTCAGGTGTCCATAGTTGGTAGCCTTTAGCTGGTTTATGAACATCATTGCACACGATTATGGCCTTATTCCCGCCCCCCCCCCACCAGCCCTCCCACCTCATGCAATCAAAGGAAACAATAGAGGGGTCCATTTTAGATATACCCCGCCCATTTCTAGGTACGCTCCGCCTATGATTTTCGCGTGTTGGGGCGATTTATATACTTTGAATCCTGCATTCCCAGAATCGCAATTTCAATATAATTATGCCGGTAGCTTGTTGAATATTTTGAACCTAATTTAAGGTTTAATTTAAGGCTGCTAATGGCAGCAACAGCGCCCAGTCAGATTATTTTCAAATTATTCAACATAATGTTTATTAACTAGTAAAGACAATTCATACAGATGACGGACTATTAAATGTTCTTGACGGACCTAGATACGTCATTCATTACGCATTTTGATTGTGACGTCAGCCTATACGTAGCGTAATTGATTTTGTCGTTATATAATACTTGATCGACAGATCGGATTCATGCATTCCAACAGCCGCCAGTAAACTGACATCTGCAAACAGAATAAAGCTTTTGCATGAATAACAGGTTCGACCTTACATCGTGTCTATAAAAGTGCCATGCCTACGTTTATTGCAATGCTTCTTCTTGGTTACAAATTCGCTGCCATATCATACTAGATTACTCGATAACTGATGTGTTATCGCAAATCCCCCACGTGCAATGCTTTGAACTTTTAACCTCTACCCCACAACCCATCCCTGGGGGAGGAGTCAAAGGTAAATGTCCCCTTGCACTCCGCAATCATATGGGTAACTCGCATACCGAATTTGGTCGAATTTTTTATCCAACAGTGTCAAATGAGTTGCATTACAATCAATTTCATTACCTTTTTACCCTATTCCCCCACCCCACTCGCCTGGGGGTGGCACCAAATGTAAATGTGCTCATCCACTCCACGCTGACATGTTTAACTCACATACCAAATGTGGTTGAATTCCGTCCAGAGGCTTCATAGGAATTGCATTAAAATTAACTTCTTAAATATTTGACCACACACCCCACCCATCCTAGGGGTGGGGCCAAAGGTAGATGTGCTCATGCAGTCCACATTGATATGGGTAACTTCCATACCAAATTAGCTTGAATTCTATCCAATTGTTTCGGAGGAGTTGCGCTACAATCAATTTCCCGTGAGGCCGAGGCCAAATGTAACTCGCATACCAAATTTGGTTGAATTCCATCTAACGGTTTTGGACGAGTTGCGTTGCAGTCGATTTGACATTTTGACCCATGCCCCAACCACCAGCACCCCCCATTCCACCCTCATCCCCATCTCCACCCACCCCGGGGTGGGGTGTGTGTGGAGGGCGGAGCCAAATGTAATTGGACTCTTGCACTTCGCACTAATATGGGTAACACACATGCGCGCACGCACGCACGCACGCACGCACGTACACACGCACGCACGCGCACGCGCACGCGCACGCGCACAACAGGATGACCACTGAAAACTAGTAATTGACCAGTGACCACAGCAGCACAATCGCTGATAGCCAGAACGTGACCACAGCAATCCCACCCCGGATGCTCAGGAGATGACCACAGCAGGATCACCACTGACGAGCAGGAGATGACCATAGCAGGATCACCATTGACGATCAGGAGATGACATAGCAGGATCACCACTGCCGATCAGGAGATGACATAGCATGATCACCACTGACGATCAGGGGATGACATAGCATGATCACCACTGACCATCACGAGATGACCATAGTAGGATCACCACTCACCATTAGGAGATGATCAGCCAAGGATTACCACTGACCATCAGATGATGACCAAAGCAGGACCACTAACGGTCATGAGATGGCCATAGCAGGATCACCACTAACGGTCAGGAGATGACCATAGCAGGATCACCACTGACCATTAGGAGATGGTCAGCGCAGGATTACCACTGACCATTAGATGATGACCATAGCAGGATCACCACTAACGGTCAGGTGATGGCCATAGCAGGATCACCACTAACGGTCAGGAGATAACCATAGCAGGATGGCCACTAACGGTCAGGCGATGATCATAGCAGGATCACCACTAACGGTCAGGAGATGACCATAGAAGGATCACCACTGACCATCAGGAGATGACCAAAGCAGGATCACCACTAACGATCAGGAGATGACCATAGCAGGATCACCACTAACGGTCAGGAGATGATCATAGCAGGATGACCACTAACGGTCATTGAGGGACAAGAGCTGGCCACAGTAGAGCCTGGTACGGAGCACAACAGGATAACCACTGAAAACTAGTAATTGACCAGTGACCAGAGCAGCTCAATCGCTGATAGCCAGAACGTGACCACAGCAAGCCCACCCGGACGCTCAGGAGATGACCACAGCAGGATCACCACTAACGAGCAGGAGATGACCACAGCAGGATTACCACTGACGGCAGGAGATGACCACAACAAGATCACAACTGACGGTCAGGAGATGACCACAGCAGGATTACCACTGACGGCAGGAGATGACCACAACAAGATCACAACTGACGGTCAGGAGATGACCACAGCAGGATAACCACTGACGGTCAGATGACCATAGCAGTATCACCACTGACCATCAGGAGATGATCACAGCATGATTACCACTGACGGTCAGCAGATGACCACAGCAGGATCACCACTGACTGTCAGGAGATGACTATAGCAGGATCTCCACTGACGGTCAGGTGATGACCATAGCAGGATCATAAGAGGCGGTCAGGAGATGGCCGCAGCAGGATCACCATTGACCATCAGGAGATGACCACAGCAGGATTACCACTGACGGCAGGAGAGGACCACAACAAGATCACAACTGACGGTCAGGAGATGACCACAGCAGGATAACCACTGACGGTCAGATGACCATAGCAGTATCACCACTGACCATCAGGAGATGATCACAGCATGATTACCACTGACGGTCAGCAGATGACCACAGAAGAATCACCACTGACCATCAGGAGATGACCATAGCAGGATCACCACTGACCATCATGAGATGATATAGCACGATCACCACTGACGGTCAGGAGATGACCATAGCACAATCATAGCTAGCGGTCAGGAGATAACCATAGCAGGATGGCCACCAACGGGCAGGAGATGATCATAGCAGGATCACCACTAACGGTCAGGAGATGACCATAACAGGATTACCACTGACCATCAGGCGATGACACTAGAAGGATCCCCACTGACCATCAGGAGATGACCATAGCAGGATCACCACCAACGGTCAGGAGATGATGATAGCAGGATGACCACTAACGGTCATTGAGGGACAGGAGCTGGCCACAGTAGAGCCTGGTACGGAGCACAACAGGATGACCACTGAAAACTAGTAATTGACCAGTGACCACAGCAGCTCAATCACAGATAGCCAGAACGTGACCACAGGAAGCCCACCCCGGACGCTCGGGAGATGACCACAGCAGCATCACTACTGACGAGCAGGAGATGGTCATAGCAGGATCACCACTAACCATCAGGAGATTACCATAGCAGGATCACTACTGGCCATCAGGAGATGACCATAGCAGGATCACCACTGACCATCATGAGATGATATAGCAGGATCACCACTGACTGTCAGGAGATGACCATAGCACAATCACAACTGGCGGTCAGGAGATGGCCATAGCATGACTACAACTGGCGGTCAGATGACCACAGCAGGATCACAACTGACCATCAGGAGATGACCATAGCAGGATCACCACTGGCGGTCAGGAGATGACAATAGCAGGATCACTACTGACCATCAGGAGATTACCATAGCAGGATCACCACTGACCATCATCAGGAGATGGTTATAGCAGGATTACCACTGATAGTCATGGGATGACCCTAGCAGAATCACAACTAGCGGTCAGAAGATGACTACAGCATGGCCACCACTGACCATCAGGAGATGACCATAGCAGGATCTCAACTGACGGTCAGGCGATGACCATAGCAGGATCATAAGGGGCGGTCAGGAGATGGCCGCAGCAGGATCACCACTGACCATCAGGAGATGACCACAGCAGGATTACCACTGACGGTCAGGAGATGACCACAGCAGGATCACAACTGACGGTCAGGAGATGACCACAGCAGGATAACCACTGACGGTCAGGTGACCATAGCAGAATCACCATTGACCATCAGGAGATGACCACAGCAGGATTACCACTGATGGTCAGGATATGACCACAGCAGAATCACCACTGACCATCATGAGATGATATAGCAGGATCACCACTGACAGTCAGGAGATGACCATAGCACAATCACAACTGGCTGTCAGGAGATGACCATGGCAGGATCACAATTGGCGGTCAGATGACCACAGCAGGATCACCACTGACCATAAGTAGATTACCATAGCTGGATCACCACTGGCGATCAGGTGATGACCCTAGTAGAATCACAACAGGCGGTCAGGAGATGACCACAGCAGGGTCACCTCTGACCATCAGGAGATGACCATAGCAGGATCTCCACTGGCGGTCAGGTGATGAGCATAGCAGGAACACCACTGACCATCAGGCGATGACCATAGCAGGATCATAAGCGGCGGTCAGGAGATGGCCGCAGCGGGATCACCACTGACCATCAGATGACCATAACAGGATCACCACTGACCATTAGCAGATGACCACAGCAGGATTACCACTGACGGTCAGGAGAGGACCACAACAGGATCACAACTGACGGTCAGGAGATGACCACACCAGAATAACCACTGACGGTCAGATGACCATAGCAGAATCACCACTGACCATCAGGAGATGACCACAGCAGGATTACCACTGACGGTCAGGAGATTACCACAACAGAATCACCACTGACCATCAGATGACCACATCAGGATTCCCGCTGACGGTCAGGAAATGACCACAACAGGATCACAACTGACGGTCAGAGGATGACCATAGCAGGATCACCAGTGGTTTTCAAGAGATGACCACAGCATTACAGAGCGTAATTAGCGAAAGCAGCACATCGATAAAGGCTGCTACGGTTACCCACACACCCACACCCTCGTCTGGTCATCCGCTAATGGTTTGGACGCTCTGTGGCATATATCCACACGTTGCAGTTTGCTATTAGACATTAATGCCCGTATGCATATCTTCGTTCCCTGTTGACTTAATAACCGTGATTTAGCTTCCCTCTAACCCCGGCGTCTTTGAATAATGTATTGGTCTGCTTAGTTCCATTTATTTATCAAGACTCTGATTGACACGCGTACTGCTTATGTGTATGTGACAAATAGACAGTCGTCTGGTTTGGCTGGTATCCCACGGGTATTCGCCCATTCGTGAATGAATGTGGCCATGACGCTGCGTGTTGAAACTCAAAAGCAGTTGACGAAGCTAGTTACTGGAGTTTCGGTTGACCTTCCCCAAAGCAGATGAATAGCTGTGATTAAAATAATGTTACTGAATGCCGTTGCTAACTTGGACCGCAATAGCTTTTAGTGAGATGGTGTTCTGTATAATTATCATGAGATGGATGCATATAGATAGTTATGTTGTAAATCTGGAGCACGAGCCCATGCGGGCTGTATTCTCCATTAAGCAGGCGTGAATTGACATTAGCACCTGTGGTCTCTAAAATATAGTTTCGCCATTAGTACGTACATGAATCAATATGCTATCGGAATGTGTTCGTATTAATTAACGTATTTCATCCTAAATTTGAAAGACTGCTCTTACATATGCGTATGTATAGACCGCATGCCCCATCACAAGTTAAGCGACTGCAGAATGCGTTTAAACCAATTTAAATAAATATATTTGATATTTATTGCTGCAAAGCGTAGCATGGAATATTTAGCATGTTTCAACCCGGATATTTGGCAGAAGGGTTCATTTCAACATGAGGTGTTAATTTAGGATGGATATATCACACCATGTGGAACGACATGTCTTCTATTAACCTCCGGGCTATTGCCACATTTCCCGCTAAGCACATTTGGTGTTCTGGGTTCCCAATCAGATAGTGGGAATGTTATGTATCCATTGGCCTCTGAGAATAAACTTGCTCATATGTCTGTCTTTACGGATATAGCGGAATGCAAACATGCTCGAATTAACGGTTTCGTAGGTCAGAGATACTTCCGATTAGAAAAAGACGTATTCGCATGATGGTGTATCAGACGGTAATCCCCAGTGAGGATTTCGAAGTTCAGACGCTCTCAGATACCACTTCCAGCATAAATATTGACCTAAACTGGATGGAAAATTATTCTCTTATACCCATTTCTAACAGAACTGGTACGAACGCTCTACGATTGCGACACTGGCAACGTTATGAAATATAAATAAGTTTACCAATCCACCAACCAACCGACTGAACGACTGGCGGATTAATTATGAGTTACAATTAAAAGCCCTATACTTGGATCGCATAAGCTAACCCGAATTTATTTCACGTTTCTTGAACATGCTTTATTTTGTTATATGTGCTTCCTCACTTAACCCTGGTAGTTATTAGTTAATTAATACAGTGATAAGTAATCCATAGCCATACATAAATAAACTGCTCAGAAATTGTTACGAGTAACGTACAACACATGTAAACACTGTAAGCTATTGCGCGACTAAATGTAACAAGCGCAGAGACAGACATGACTATGCACCATAGTGTGGTGAAACTACAGTCATGTTTGTCTGAGTCTGCCAAGTGCCACTTTCAAAGTTTCCGGGCTACTCAGTACCACGTACGATTACACCCAGCACTAATTACAGTCTAACGCCTTCTTTACACTCTGTCTATCAGAAATCATAACTGAACTTGTGTAGGTACTCCTTTGTCGAGGCCCGCCCAAGCTCCTCGAGGCTGGTAGAGCTGAAATGGATGTCTGAAGATGGTCCCATGCCCAATGTGATTCAAGTCAGAGGGCTGAGCTGGGCTCTAAAGTGGTTTCGCAATGCTTTAGCATTGGCGATTTGGTTTCGATAGGCAGGTAATACAAGGACCATGTCACGGCTTCCTGCTCAACACATTAAAGGCAGATATCACAATGGTGGTAAAGAAATACGCATTTAGTGCACCATGTAAACTTTTCCAGGCCAAATCACCTTCATAACTAGTACAAGGATACATATAAAAACAACAGCAACTCTCCAACGATGTGATATCTACGGCTAAAACGTCCGCCCATATCGTATTACTAGGGTTATGTAAGCTATTTGAATTACAGTGCATGTATGAAAGTTTATAAACCTCCTTACAATCAGACGTCAGAGACACTATATTTAAGAACATCGCTCGTACAAGAAAGTTCTTTGGTACACAAACCTAGAAATGTAATCACGACGTTTCAGTATGACAACAATACGATTTGACATTAGCATTTATAAAATCCTGCAGGAAGAAAGCAAATCTTGTCACAGAAATCTTTATCAGATGATTTTGGAAAAGTGGTTAATTTAGAACATCAGCTTTGCAAACAGGACGTGACAATCTCGACACGTTGAATACAAATCATGATTTTAGCAAGCCTGTATTAGAAAAACGGCATATTATTAGGAATATGAATATCTGGGTGTTGATAAAATAATTGATGGTCATAATTCAAATTATCGACCTATTTTAAAAACCAACTAGAAAACTTGAAACAAAGAGGAAAAGCATAAATATTTTTTTAATGATTGTACATAGTCAATACGAAATGCTGGTGACCGAGATTGCCGATTGTGCCCCCCCCCTGCTCCTACACGCACACACACACACACACACACACACACACACACACACACACACACACACACACACACACACACACACACACACACACACACACACACACACACCCTACTCCCCCCCCAATCCCACCCCATCACCCCAAGCCCCACCCACCCCACCCCATCTGAATGGCATGAGTGGCAGAAGTAGGAGTAGTGTCACGGCTGAAGAGGTTCCTACAGCGAATGTGTTGGCTGTAGGACTTTGGCGGTGGTCATGTCAGCGGGAGCTTCAGTGGCAGTGTCGTTGTCAGTGGCTCGGTTGGCAATGAGTGAGGAAAATCGCCCAGCGCGCATATGGTCGAAACGGTGTTCCCAGACCGATGGGTGGGGCCTTTCGAGAAGAGGAATCCATTTGGGTTAATCCTGCAGGGAACGGGTGGTCTGTGCGAATGTAAGTGGGTGTGGGTGCGGGAGAAAAAGGGCCACAAGTGGTTTTTTATTCTTCCACGCCTGCATTCGAGGCCCCCCCCTCACTCCCTCCCTCACCCCACCCCCTCCCTCCCTACCTCCCTCTCGCTCTCTCTCTCTCTCTCTCTCTCTCTCTCTCTCTCTCTCTCTCTCTCTCTCTCTCGCTCTCTCTCTCTCTCTCTCTCTCTCTCTCTCTCTCTCTCTCTCTCTCTCTCTCTCGACAGTCGGTCATTTCGCTAGCAAATGCTATCCATCTCGTCAGTCTAAGTATATACATATATTTACATATATCTACAGTTAGATGGTCACGAGAGTCATTTGGCGCTAAGAGCTAGCCATTTCCTAAGAGTCCGCTTACAGCGGGGCGGGAGTAGAGTTCTATTTTAGTGTCCTAAAGAACATGTGGAGAGAAGGGGTTTTTACTCGTTGCCACCTAGTTGATCCGAAGTTCTCAGCAGGCGTTCAGAGACGGGTCTTCTGTGTGTGCCTAACTCCAACATTTTAGAGGGGATCCCGCGTGAAGTGGTTGTTTAGACTAACTAGAATGTTTTGCGGGTTAAGGCATCAAGCAGCCGCAGAAGAACGCGATCAGTTAGGCTATGAGAGAACCTCACAGGGTCGCGTGAATCTTTGGCTCTGGGCTCTGGGCTATTAGACCACATTGAGCAGCATCAAAAAGCACTTAACACTGTCCAAGGAATGATCTTCCCGGATTGCAGATGCACAACAGGTCCGTGTAACTAAAGAGGGGAGCGTTTAGCAGAATCTCTGCCGAGTTCAAGTGCTAAGAAGCTGTGACAAACTTGGAAGGGATTCCAGACACAGTGGTTATCGGGCTCGGTTGTGGAAACTGGTGTTAACCACAGGGTCATCTTACTAAGCCTACGTTTTCCTAGACTGCCGGCCAAGCGGCCCAAAAAGAAAAAGTGTGTTAATCAATGGGTGGAATAGTTACACCACTGGGCTCTTTATTCAGCCAAGGGAGAAACGCTTATATTGTCCTAGTGGTTTGTCCAAATTTAGAGTGGCGAGATTTCCCTATACAATGCAGGTACTGGTCAGAAGACCCGTTTGAGTGGTTGAAAGGGAACGCAGGGGTTTTTCGAGGCCTGGAATGAGGGCGTAAATGGGAAATAGTCTTACATAGCATGAAGCGGTATTGCGATGTTCAAACCATTGACTATGGTGCTCGCTGATGGGCAACGATTGTTGTGCAAGTTTACGGCAGGCTGAGAGGTACGGCAGACAGAGGAACTCAGCTTTTCTCGTCCTAGTGGTAAATCCTACTCTTAGAGGCCGAGACAGTGCACATCGAAAACGTGCATCGATTGCGGGAGTTCCGGCGGAGGGAAGCTAACCATGAGGAAGCGGTGGCTATGCTGCTTGCGACAATTATCACTAATTAGTAGTTCAAGTGAAATGCGTAGGGCCTACTGAACAAGGAGAAGAAAGTGCTGGAGAATATTTCTGCTCTGAAGAACAGCGAAAAGGGTAAACGTCCTTACTGGTGAGAATACACAGTAAATGCGACTTCGTTACAATGCTAGTAATTTGTCTTCATGTTGAATGGTGCAACGGTGATTCCAGGTCCCATTCACGCCATTCTAGGCTGGTTTTATTTCGGCTACTATTGGTAACTTCCCCAGTCTTTGCACTGGTACCCATTTATACCCTTGTGTGGAGAGAGGCAACGAAGAGTGAAGGAGATTGCCTATGTTTCCAGTGATCGTCAGTTGGGTGAACGGAGACGCAATCCCTGGGTCGCAGGTTTCACAGCTCTGCCCATTACCGCCTGAGCTACTGCCTCCTCGACTCTGTCCTGAGATG
Organism: Chaetoderma sp. LZ-2023a; assembly: GCA_034401795.1. NCBI lineage: Eukaryota > Metazoa > Mollusca > Caudofoveata > Chaetodermatida > Chaetodermatidae > Chaetoderma > Chaetoderma sp. LZ-2023a. The sequence continues at coordinate 130,921,508 of CM067371.1, read as the reverse complement.
AAGTTATTGGTTTGATTGGCGTCTATCGATTCCCTGATTCCAGGTCCCATTCACGCCATTATAGGCTGGGGGGTTTTTTTTAGTCTATTATTGGTAACTTTCCCAGTTTTACACTGGTACCCATTTATACTTCAGGGTGGAGAGAGCCAACGAGGAGTGGAGGAGATTGCCTATGTTTCCAGTGATCGTCATTTGGCCGAACTGAGACGCGATCCCGGAGTCGCCGGTTTCACAGCTCTGCTCGTTACCGCCTGAGCTATGGCCTCCTCTAATCTGTCCTGAGATCACAGAGTGAAGCGAACAGCTTTTATAGTCTCAGCTCTGCATCTCGTTATCTTTTAGCGAATGGCGTGCTTTCTTAGAGATTCTCCAGCCAATCAGTAGTCGTCTTTTCGGGTGTGGTGGTCTTAGCAGCAGCAGCCGGTTCAATGGCAATATTGTACTCTGCGCTATATTTCTTCAAGGAAGTTCAGGAATTCAAAGTTGTATAAGCAGCTTTCTCTTCGTCTTGTTCTGGTATTATTAGTGCGAGGGAGCTGAGTCTTCAGGCATTGCAGAAGTACCAAACATTACCGGACACGTTTGTGATCATGGCTGCTACGAGGAAGAAACCGTGTATATGATGAGCTAAAATATCCACCCAGTCATCGGTCACCAACAGCGTCATATGAAAGAAAACCTGTCTATTACGGAGGTACTCGCAGTGGCCCGGCGTATGCCCATAGGGGGCAAATCGTGTCTTAGACATTCTTGGCATGGTGCGTGCTTGGGATATAGCCATCCATAGAGTGGCCGTAGCGCATCCCAGGGGTTGGTTATCCGTTCCGGGTTGGCTAGTCCTTCCTGTTACTCGACCACACAGATGCCCTAATCCTGGTCCACCATTTTCTAAAGGCAATGCCAGTTAATCGTAATTAACCAATGTTTTCGCGCCCATACAAAGGAATGTCCAAGCATTATCCCAGGTAATCTCCAATGGATGATAAGTCCGATCTCACCATGTATCCACCCGGATGACCCCATGCAGTCTTTTCCAAGTTAACTTTTGCATTGCAGACAGCTTCATATACGTTCAGTCAATTTTGTAAAACAACAAAATCCCGGTCAGTAATAGTGATAGCTGTTAAATCATCAGCATAAGGTGAACAAACAACTTTATCATCAGTGGTATTAGGCACGACTATTTATTCTAGCCTTTCATTAGAAAGTGATTTTGTCAATAGTGGCGCTATGCTAATAACATACAAAGCTCCGAACAGAGGAACGGCCCTACAAAATACCTCGTTTGAAAGAAAAGGGGCAGAAAACTAATTATTAATTTTCAAGTAACTGTGGGTGTCAGTATAGAGCATTTGTATACGGTTTGAGAAGAGATCTCTAAATCCAAAAGCTTTTATTGCTTTGAACAAATAAGCATAACTCGCATGGTCAACTGCATTTTCTTGATATAAAGACACCATGCTTAGAGGTAGTGAGTAAGAATTTGAATATTCCACAGTATCAATTATCAATCTGATGTTATTAGCTATCTTTCTCCGTGTAATGCAATAACGGCTGGTCTTCGTGAAGTATTTCGGAAAGAACACTGCTAATGCGGTTGCATAGGTCTTTTGAAAATATTTTCAGATCAACACCTAAGAGAGATGCAGGTAAATTTTTAATGAGACTGAGGTCACCTTTCTTTGGTAAAAATGCAATGACCGCTCGTCTGCATGATGTAGGTAATCTCATATCTTGGATGGATTTGCTTTGCCATAACACTCTGGTGGGTTATAAACATTAATTAAATAAAAAAATAATCATTTTTTAATTTAATTGCAGCATGTATGATTCGGCCAGCTAAAACAGGTACACATTCTATAATGATGTGACCAAGCTAATTTTCAAACAAAATGGATACACCTGCAGTTTTCGTATCAAAATGAGAAAAAACACCTTACTTCTCAAAACTTATCGACATTAAAATTCATCATCCTTCGTCGTATGAAAATCCTGTAAAAAGCAAGATCTGCAGACAATTCTCTACCTAGCTGGCTAGATGTATGGAAGCGTTTAAACGAATAGAAATCTTCTCGCATTTAAGGTCACAATTGAGTGCTGTGTTATGAAGAGATCAAAACATATATGTGGTAATACAATATTTTTCCTCCTAGGATCAATGTAATTTTTACTGTTTGACTAATACAAAATCACTTAATTAGTAATGATCTTAGTGAGACGACTTTGAAAGCAGCGTCTACTCCAGAGTGTTCTTTAATATACACATTTGCTGCATTGACTTTGACTGGGACTATTTGCACTGTTCTATAACCTTTATACTATATTTTCGACAGGCAATAAACAATTTAACATAGCCATGTAAGTGTATTAATATGAGGGAGGGGCGGGATGAATGAGAGGGTAAAGAGCGAGAGTGAGTGAGTGAGTGAGTGAGTGGGTGGGTGGGTGGGTGGTGGGTGGGTGGGTGGGTGGGTGGGTGAGTGAGTGAGTGAGTGAGTGATCGCTGATGACACAAATGCTTTTTGCTGCGATGACAACATAGACACCTTATACAGAAAAACAAATAGGGAAATGGAAGAAATTACTGACTGGTTTTCAATAAACAAATTATCGTTGAATGTTGACAAAACAAATTATATGTTATTTACAAATCTCAAACTAAAAAAAGATGAAATTCCAAAAATCTACATAAACAAAAAAGAAATTGAGGAGGCCCTATTTGTCGAATTCTTGGGAGTATATTTGGATAAACATTTGACCTGGGCTAAACAAATCGAGATGGTAACAGCAAAGGTGGCAAGAGGCATAGGTGTCATACAAAGACTAAAACCTTACATGACACCAGCTACAATTAAAACTCTATACTGCACCCTTGTTCTTCCGCGTCTCACCTACTGTAACGCTATCTGGACGAATACACACAAAAGCAACCTAACAAAACTACAAAGTCTACAGAAAAAGGCACTAAAACTCTTTTCTAAACCAGCAAAGGGCCAGAATATATTCAAGTCAGAAAAGCTATTAAAACTAAAGGACATAGGCAAACTACAGATGTATACCATTGTAAAGGAGTTTCACCACAATACATTACCACAATCCATAGCCTCCAATTTCACACTAAGCACAGACATCCACAAACACAACACTAGGACAAAACACAATTTACACACTCAATTTACACGAACAGAAATAGGAAAACGACGAATTTACAATAGTAGCCACAAAACTATGGAACAGCACCAGTACAAAAATACGCGATAGTATATTAAACCTGAAATCCTTTAAGAAGATTGCCAGGGAATCTATGATCGAGAAATACTAAATCAATATATTTATACCTGATGGTCACAGATTCTCTGCTAATTAATAATACTACAAGCCTAAGACATTCCACCACCACCACCACCACCACCACCACCACCACCACCACCACTATAGATAAACTAACCTAACCTAATAATTGAAGTAAGAAGTCTAAACACAAACATACTTCACAGTTTACTTTCACTACTACTACACCTAAATAGCCCACATACGATCAACGCATCTATCGATTCTTAACAACTCTAACTATCTCAACTTTATATTACAGTGATGAGCTCTTCCCTGCCCCCCCCCACCCCACCCACCCTCAGTAGCATACAAAAGTCCTATATAATAATAAACCACTCCAAACTAAATTTAAATAAAATGAGATAATGATGTAATTAGGGAGTATATGTATAATATATGTTTAATTAAGTCAGTAAATATGTATGAGTGTATTTAAATATTAATGCCATAAATATGTGTTTGAATGTCGTGTGTTTTATGTTTGTGCACATAGTGGCATATATCTATGTAAACATCAAAGAAGGGACAGCCCTACCTACCCACCGCTTAGTGGAAGACATATGTATTAAACACATGTATATATGACATATATATCAAAGTTTATGTCCGAACTCCACAAAACAAACCAAAATAGTCCTGGACTTCCTATTATTGGCCCTGATATCTCTAAAAACAGTGATTTTAACCAAATTATATGTATTTGAACCATTTTAGACCTTCATGTTTCTAGCTTAGACTCCCAATAACATTACCCAAAAAAGTCCCAGACTTCCTGTATTTAGAAGTTTGTTTAAACCCTGGTATGTGTGTATGTATGTGTATGTGTATGTTTGTATGTATGTATGTATTGTACATTATAAATCTGAGGCGAGACTCATATCCTTTCTAACCGAAAATCTGTATGGCTAATAAAATCCCCAAATAGGTTAATTTACTGGCTAATAATCCCAGAAAGGTAGTCAACTCCCTGTATAAGTTTTCATATCAAGGTAGCTTTTCAGCATTCTGTCACTGTGCCACTGTCTTGTGTGTCATATATATATATGTTAATGTATAAATGTTTTGTAATGTGTGTAAGGAGTCCATCACTCAATAGGCCATGCCTTTGATGGACTGCCTGTTTAGATTATATTTCCATGTATAGAAAAAACCATGAAATAAAGCAACTTTGAACTTGAACTTTGAACTGAACTTTTATGTCCAATGGGTGAATGCTTTTAGCTATGCCCCGCCCATCTCTTTCTAAGCTCCACCCACACTTCGCCCTGTTGGCATCGATCGATCCCTGGATCTCAATTTCCAGAAAACTATACAGGTAAAGCTGTTGAATATTTCGAAACTAATTTGACAGGATTGTGTTGCTGCCTATGGCTAAGACATACAATCCGTACGCACGACGAACCTTTAAGAGATCATGGCCGATTTAGTTACGCCATTCATTACACATTTGGTTATGGCGTAAGTCCGCATGTGACGTAATTCATTATGACGTCGTATACTTGACTGACAGATCGGATTCTTCAATTGCCACTTCTGCTAAGTAATGGTATATGTCAACAGAGATGGTAAATATTTTACAACTAAGTTATTTAGGCCTTTTCTACCGACGGCAATGGCTTACAGCCCCGTGTCGCCAAACCATACCACAGTTGTAGTCCATCGTTCCCATACCCCTTACGTGATGCGACAAACCATACCTAAGCTAGTATAATGAACAGGTCTGCTGACCTAAGCCAACATCTCGACCAAACTCGACGACACGTTATAGATGATCGGTAGGTCATCAACTGGTGCTTCGTCAGATAAGATACAGACTAAGGCGCACCAACAAATGCACACAAAATCACCTCGTCTCCTAATGTAGGTCAATTTTTAGAGGAAATAAATTTTGATATCAAATGATGATGTTTCCATAAGACATGTTGGCAAGGCTAAAGTAGCCAGTAAAATTGTTGATAATAATGAGCAGAATGTTTCTATTATCTGTGGCCATGGCATTGTTTATAGTATTTGCAAGGCATCCAACACTGGCTTCACATGCCCTCCTTGGTCCAAAGCGTCCATCTGAAAGTCTTAATCCAAAATGGATTATGCGTCCCAAGTACGAATTGCAGCGTTGGCGATTTTCATTTAAAGGAGTCCACTGATCTGATAGGGGCAATGGGTGAATCCGATCTGTCACTCAGGTGCATGATGTCATAATCACGGGGATGACCTACGACACCCAATCCTGTGAGGTGGGATGATAAAACCACCCCATGACCCACCACACATATGGCCCCATTTTCGCTAAACAACTGCCCCCCAAAATTCCTGTATCTGCCCCTGTTATCTATGTGCAAAGGATGAGACGTGTATGTTGAGTTGTGTTTGTCTATATGTAGATGTGTTGTACATATGCGTGAGAATTAACCTTTTGAAGAATGATGTCTCAGAATATGAAGACAATATATGGATCCATCTCTAGCTATTTCTTGCCTATTTCTAGCTAAGCTCCGCCCACTTTCCGCGCGTTGGAATAGATTATATGCTTCAAATGCGGAAATCCTAGAATCTCAATAAATAAATCCGATTTATCGGTCAATTATATGACGTCATAATCACAATGTCACGTGGAGGAAGACGTCATATTCAATTGCGTCATGAATAGCGTGACTATGCCAGTCATAAACGCTTAATAGTTCGTCAAGTTGTACGAATTGTATGTCTTCAATATTTAATAAACATTATGTTGAATATTTTACAACTAACTTGAATGGGCGCTGTTGCTGCCATAGCCAGAAACAGCACAGAGTCAAATTGGTTACAAAATATTCAACAACCGTAGAATACCTCTGTATATATATACAACCTGTATAGTTTTCTGGAAATTAAGATTCAGAGTGCAGGGATCGCTCGATCCCAACACAGGCAAGGCGTTGGTGGAGCTTAGCTAGAGATTTTCGGGGCTTATTTAAAATTGGATTGCTCCATTTCAAGGTACATATAGAGATGAGCTGTAACAGCTCCAAGTCAAATCTGTTTCAAAATACTCAAGAGAATGGTTTTTTAATTGTAGCAATCAAAGACAAATAATTCCTACACTTGCTGGAATTTTCAATGATTATGACCCAATTATATAGATCGTGACGTCAGCTAATCTGTAACATAATTGATTATTACGTCACCTACCTGAGTGACAGATCGGATCGTTCCATGATACAAGCAACTCTTGAAGTTGAATAGTTTTACACTAATAGTGTGGCCGGGCGGCCGCCGTCCCATGCGTGTCCTGGTCCGAGGGGACCTGGTGGCTGGTCGTCACGCAAGCTATCATCCTCTCCTTACATTATTTCTTCGGGCCCCAGGCCGGAGCACCAATCACGTGAGGATCTCAGCCCACCAAGGCAGTGGACTGTCTACACCTGTGAGTCCCCTTCACCCGGGTATCCTTCGGGTTTCTGTGCTGGTCTCGGGGCTTGCAATGCCGTTCCCGTCATGTGGGTTTGCTGCTCCCCACAAACATTTCTGACGAAAGCCGCTGGACGTCTCCTTGGAGATGCGCTGGTCTGGCCAAACATTTCTGACATGGCTAGGTGCCTGAGATCGACGAGTCATCGATGACACGGGTTCCTCCACGGCGATAAGTACACTGGCCTCATGCACACTGTCCACGGGCGGGGGGTCGGGACGTTTGGTGGTTATCCTTGTCCTGGTCATTGCTCGAGGTCATCTCCAGATGTTTCCTGCAGTCGGAGCAGAGGAAGGTGGCACTGATGTATACGTTCGTCCCAGCAGAGGTTGGCAAACAGCGGGAGCAGTTATAGATGTATTGGTGACTGAGGAGGTCACAGTTGCAGAGGAGGCGATGGTGGTTCCTGTGGTGGTGGTTTCTGCAGGATATGTTCTTGTGGCGTTAGTGGTGGCAGTGGTTCCGGTGATGGGAGCTTCAGTGGTGGTAGTGTTGGCGGTGGCTCGGGTGGTGATGAGGGAGGCGAATCTCTCTGGTGCGCGTGGTCGAAAAGGTTGCCCAAGCCGATGAGTGAGTCCTTCTGCTAAGAGTGATCCATTCAGGTTAATCCTGTGGGACGTGGGGGCTGCGTGCGGGTGTAGTGCATGCGAGATGGGAGTCGCAGGTGGCTCGCTTTACCACAGGTGGCTTTCGATCTTTCCTGCCTGCGTTCGAGCCAAGCTCTTTTTAAGTGTCCCTCTCGGGTGTTAGTGTGTCGAGGAGGGCACAGGCGTGAGAGAGAAGGCACGAGGGCAGTCTTTTGCTTACGTTTAGATATTCTTAAGCCTTATGCGTGGTATTTTAGTCATTGGCTCAAAGTAGCGCAAAGGGGCATGGATGGGGGGGGGGCATTAGCTTCCCGATCATCAGATAACCCTATCTGAACTAACATCGCTCTGAAGGCAGAAGGGCCTGTGAGGCGGCGTGAAATGGCTGTCTCTTAGGGAAATGGTACTGAATGGAAGGAGTAGGGGGAAGAAACAGCCGGCTTTTTCTATCTATTCTGGGCAGTCAGTACGTCGCTAACGCTCACTGTATGTTCTTTGGTCAATATATCGAAAGTTAGATAGTCGTGAGAGTCGTTTGGCGCTGACAGCTAACCATTTCATAAAGATCTGCTTAAGGCGGATCAGGAGAAGAATCTTACTTCAGTGTCCTAAAGAATATGCAGGGGAAAGAAGTTTTAGTCATTGCCGTCAATGTTTATCCAATGGTCTCAGCAGGTACAACGTTACGCAGCGACTTAATCCTCTACGGCCAGAGATCACAATTCAGAACTAGTCGGTAAAATGCGGCAAAGCCAAAACCAGTCAGAGGCGAGTACCGAGCTTAGGTTTCCCGAGTTTCTTTGTAGCAGACGATTGGCACCAGTGGTGTTTCTCGGTGATGTTTCGGTGCAGGAGAAATCAGCAGGTTATGCTGGGGTGCAGACGAATCTACTCTTCTTCAAAGTCAGGAGAGAGTGCGGAGGTTTAGTCAGTGGAGTTTCTTGAGCAGTGCATGAACATTGGAAGTTTCCGGAGGCAAATAATTTAGGGTGTTAATTTGGCTGCTCTCTATAGCAACCGTTAAAAAATTGGCTACCTCGCTGTCGCCTTTGTAGATGATGACCCGTCAGGAGTGGCTAAGCTGTGCATTAGCTGTCATATTGAATCAGGGAACCAGAACTAATATCGTCGACCGGGGTTGTTGGCGAGATGTACAGTGAGCAGCCTATCAGCGGTCGGTCTTGAAATGGCAGAGCGAGCAGCTTTTATACTCTACCGATATCCCTAGCCAATCAGTGATCGTCTTTACGAAAGCGCCAGTCTCAGCATCGTCCAGCAGGAGTCGGCGTGTTGAATGGCATGGTCGCACTCTAAATTATTTTTCGGGTGGACGCTAGGATTCAGGATCATAAGGGTTGCTTCCTTCTTGTCTTGGCCTGCCATTATCATTACGAGGAAGTGGAGCATTCAGGCTTTCCAGTGGTACCAAACATTCCCGGAAACTTTTGTGACCATAACTATTACCAGGAAGAATTCGTGCAAATATCATATATACAGGCTAAAAGTGTCCACACAGTCATCGACATCGCGCGAACCCGGCCATGTCCCATTCTATGAAAGAAACCCTGTCTAATACAGGGGTACTCCAAGTGCCCCAGCGCATGTGCAGATGGAGCAAATTGTGTATTGGTCTTGCCATCGTGCATGCTTTGAGAATAGCCGTCTGTAGGGTGGCCGTAGCACACCCCAGGGAGGCGGGCGGGTTACCTGTTCGGGATTGGCTTGTCCTTCCCGATAACCGACCACAATAGGGGCCTATTTCTGTCGATCATTATGAATCGTACATTTTCCAAACTAACTTGCTCTTAACTATCTCTGTAGCGTATTGTCAATTGCATGGAAAATGAATGTCTATTTGAATAATTGACGATCCTTGTTACATTATTTGAAGATTCTGCCTAGGGGATATAATGTGTTAGATTCGGGATTGTAGCTAACAATCAACTCGAATACATTTAGTTATCGGGTTTATGTGGGACAAGGATAGTAAAAACGTTTCGGTGAATTTAGGAATAAGCATCTAAAGCCGTAATCACGATACATCTCGCGCTATCTGATGTTACAACCAACCCTCCCTCCCTCTCTCCCTCTCTCTCTCTCTCTCTCTCTCTCTCTCTCTTTCTCCCTCTCTCTCTCTCCCTCCCTCCCTCCCTCCCTCCCTCCCTCTCTCTCTCCCTCTCCCCCTCTCTCTCTCCCTCCCTCCCTCCCTCTCTCTCCCTCTCTCTCTCCCTTCCTCCCCCCTCTCCCTCTTCTCTCTCCCTCCCTCCCTCCCCCTCTCTCTCTCTCTCTCCCTCCCTCCCTCCCCCGCTCTCTCCCCCTCTCTCTCCCTCTCTCTCCCTCTCTCTCTCTCTCTCTCTCTCTCTCTCTCTCTCTCTCTCTCTCTCTCTCTCTCTCTCTCTCTCTCTGAATTTAGGAATAAGCATCTAAAGCCTTAATCACAATCCATCTCTCTCTCTCTCTCTCTCTCTCTCTCTCTCTCTCTCTCTCTCTCTCTCTCTCTCTCTCTCTCTCTCTCTCTCTCTCTCTCTCTCTCTCTCTCTCTCTCTCTCCTCTCTCTCTCTAAGGCCTAAGCAGCCAGATCAATAAAAATGATGAAACATGTTTAGCTAACAAACGTAATATTTACAAATCTGTTCAGGATACAGTATCTAAACATTTGGGGCAAACGTGTTAGTTAGCATTCAAAGCTGTTTGGATTTTAGAACTAAATATTATTTACAAGATACCAAGATTTAGCTAATGTCCGAAACTTTATATCCAAAATCGACAGTAGCACTCCGTCATTGCAGACCTTCGTTATATTCATTAATTCAAAATGTGATTTTGTTCCGTTTGCAGAATCCGATGTGTATCTAAATCAAAAGCATAGCATAGCTGGGAAATCTTAGCGTACAAGAACATTTCTTGTGTAAAAGCAAATCTGAGAAGGAGGAGTGATCTCTATTTCGACTTTGAGCTAAACTAATTCTAGCTATGGATGGATGCGTGACGTGTCAAATTTTCCGATTCTAACTTCTTGCATTCATCAGTCGTGGACAAAATTCATGCTTACATATGCGCTTCCAGAGACCGTTACATATATATACCTATTTGACATTGCACTCAAACTATTTTTACCCAGAAAGATATACATTTGGGGGTTCTATCCGCTTGCATTCCCAAGTTATGCCGAAAACTGTGTGTTCTGATATGCTCGTATCCAGATAACGCAGCTTTCTGTGCCGAGGCTGGGTGGATACCGTACTGATACTTTCAACATCGCATTGGTAACAGCATTGGCCCAGTAAGCTGCATTATCAGAGTAGTGACTGTGTGACCCTCTGAGTTGAGAACTCTTAGCCTACTTCAACATTAATGGACGTGATAAATTCGTTGATTCTAAATGTTCATGCCAGAGTCATGGCTCAAGATGCATTTTCCGATATACACTTAGTGACCCCGTGTCCTAGGTATTTGACCCTTTGACCTGAAACTTAAAACATGTCTACCCAGCAACAATATGGATAGATGTGCCGAATTTGCTGATTGTAGCTTTTTACATTCCTGAGCTTTGGCCAAAGATATCTATTCCAGTATGTGCGTCGTCACCTCGCCACCTAGCTATTTGACTCTTCTTCTTCTTCTTCTTCTTCTTCTTCTTTTCGTTCGCTGATCATACAGCCAGTCCTGTAAGTGACTATCGTCATGATCATAAGCGTTAAGTGCGTGGATCCATGGTTTATTAGAGTGCGCCGTGCGGCCTGGAACCTCCGTCTTCAGCACTCGAGGTTTCTGTCAGGGTTACCTCACCCTTACCTCCATTAGTCGCCTCTTACGACACGCAGAGGATGCGGAAGGTGTATTCTAAGCCCCACCTACAGGGCAATTTGACTCTCTAATCTGAAACTTTCTATGCAGCCAGAAAATGCTATATTGTGCGATTCTTGAGGTTCTGGAAGTAAGATGCGGACGCACGGGCAGACAGGCAGATTGCATCAGCTGCAATACTGATACTTGGTCGTTAGATGTACTCCGAGTACTGTACTGTAGCCACGTACAGACAAAGAAACATAACAGACTGCGCCTACCACGATCAATGAATGACGTGCGGAGGCGAACGTAACAAAGGCGACGAGTAACTGTACGATAAATTGAACAGATTGCTTTATGTATTGTGCCAAAAACGAGCTATTTTCCTGTATTCAGAAGAACATTTCATTACGTCAATCTGATATTATAAGATATTCTCTCCCAATTTTCCATAGAACTTCTTTATTCGCAATCTTCAATTTGGCACAACCTTAGCAGTGATTTGCTATACAATGGGAAATTAAGTCAGTGGACAGACTCATCTTTATCCAATTTATCAAATGTAGAGGTATGGCGAATACTCGGCTAGACGCCATTTATGTTGGCTTTATATCCCGATAGTGTTATAGATTACTGTGTAACGAATGTGACATCTGCATTTGGTTTCGTGCTTCTACAGTTTGCTTCAAGCCTGTACTCTAAGAACCGTAAAACTGGGTGATTTCTACAGATTTCAGCAGATCTTTATGTGCACTAGCTATGCGTTGGTGTTTCTACCTGGAATACTGGTGTTTCTACCTGGAATACTGGTGTTTCTACCTGGAATACTGGTGTTTCGAGAACTAAGGATCGACTGAATAAGTAAACACTATTTTAAAAATGATCAACTGTTTAGTTACTGGGATAAGCGTCAATTTCTCTCTGTGAAGAAATAAACCAGATCTGGGGTTATTTCTCCACTCAGGAATGTCTGAGCTTACTGATCAAATTAAACATGATATATTGAATGACTACAAATTGTTTTGAGTGTCAGTAAACAGAGAACACAACCGAATTCAACACTGTAAAAATTACTAATTCATTTTGTAACAAAAAGTAACTTATATCCTTTGTTCATAGTTTTATTTCAATGGTATATTTAAAGTGTCATGAACTGCTGCATGAACAATGTTAATGAGCCTTTCCATTTTAGCTATGCCCGCCCATCTCTAGCCAAGCTCCACCCATGCTTCGCTGTGCTGGGATCGATCGATCTCTGAACTCCCTGACTATCAGTTTCCAGAAAACTATAGAGGCAAGCTGTTGAATATTTTGATACTATTTTGATTGGGTGCGAGCAACAGCGCCCAGTCAAATTAGTTTCAACATATTCTACAGGATCTTTATTAAATATCCTAGTAAAGACGTACAATTCGTTCAACAACGCGTAGTCCGTCACCAATTATGCGTTCGGGGCGTACCTATCTACGTCATTCATGACGTCGTTGATTATGCCGTCAACCTATGCGTCATGTAGTTGATTATGACGTCATATGATGGATAGATAAACTGGAATGGTCCATTGCTTAGTCATCAGAAGTTCACAGCGCAGTCATGACAAGTATTACGTACAGGTAACGGGTCATATTTGTAACAACGTCAACCGTTCGAGTTGAAGCATTGGCGACATTTCCCCCCAATCTCCTCCAGAATAAGTGGGATACGACATATCGCTTGGTACACACAAGTTATCTCCCTCTACATCCTCCTAAACAATTACAACCAAATCAATCACAGCGCGGTTGAAAGACCCGCTATAGGACCTGATGTCACTGGTTGATTTGCAACATCGCTTGATCAAAGGCTCTCTGTGGTATGTTCTACAATGTTCTCATTTAGCGACCCCAACCCACCCCACCAAGCTTTGATTTGGTCGGTATTGTCGACGTTGGTTATATTCTCCTCTTGTTGAGTAGATTAGTAACACGTTGGTTTAAACAAAGTTTATTTTTTAGTCTATGTGGGGAGTACAATAAGACATGTCTTATGAGCGTGTCTCCCACTTATGTACAAATATAGTTCATTAAATAACTCAAGAGGCGGAATAATAATATTGCCAACTATCGTAACAGTAATAACAACAATAACAGTAGTAATAATAATAAGAAGAAGAAGAAGAAGAAGAAGAAGAAGAAGAAGAAGAAGAATGAAGAGGAGGAGGAGGAGGAGGAGGAGGAGGAGGAGGAGGAGGAGGAGGAGAAGGGGGAGGATGGGAATGAGGAGAGATTCTGTAGTTAGCCTAATGATGGCAGAATGAAATCTTCGGGAGAAGGAGAAAAGCATGGTTCGACGAATCACAAGGCGGAGCTCGGTGTGCTGTAGTCACCCGTGCTGGTCCACACTGCATGGCCATCCAGAAACTTCTGCGGCACTTTCATTGAGGGATGTAGTTATACCATAAGCCTCCTGACATGTGAAACAAGCGTTAATAGCAGTAAGCAAGTTCATAACCCGCCACCGCATGAAATAAAGCCTGAATGCGCACAACGCTCTATTGCTACTGGTCTAGGTGTGAGAGAAGATGACAGGGAGTAGTCTTGTCCCTTGCTTGCAACCCTGTTCGCACAGTCCACTTGTTAATACAAATGAGGTCAGAAGGCCTATTTACTCATTGCAAAATTTAATCTTAGTGCTAAAGTCTCTTATCAATAGACCTTTCCATTTTAGCTATGGCCCGCCCATCTCTAGCTAAGCTCTACTTCTACCATGCTCGTGTTGGGGTTGATCGATCTCTGAACTAATTTGATTGAGTGGACTATCAATTTCCAGAAAATACATACAAGTAAGCTGTTGCATATTTTGAAACCATCGACCGATCCATGAACATCAATTTCCAGAAAATACAGGTAAGCTGTTGATACTAATTTGACTGGGTGGTGTTGCTGTCTATGGCAACAAATCAAATCAGTTTCGAAATATTCAATTTATTAAATAACAGAGACATACAATTCATACAACGTGTCGGAGTATTAAGAGTTAAAACGGGCCTAATAGAATCATTTATGACGTAATGATTATGACGTCATCCTACACGCGGCTTAGCTGAGTATGACGTCATATGTCGTCAGATCACCAACGGATACTCTGGAAAGGTGAATTCCTCTTAAATAATGACATATTTAAGATCGTGAAGACCTGTGCAAGTCTGAAATCGCCATCAAGATAGCAAATGTATGTAAGAGCTGATGGCAAAAAGTAGCGTACTTTCATATAATACTTATCATCAGGGCCGTATTTAAGGGGGGGGGGGGGTGGCAAGTGGGGCAAAAGCCCCGGGGCCCCACAAGCAAGGGGCCCCCACAATTTAAAAATAAAAAAATAAATTATGCACTTTTTTGGAAGTTATAGGACATTTAAAGCAAACTTTATTAGTTTAGAACTCTTAATCATGCACTATAATTCTATTCTAATATTTGTGGGGGCCCCAATTCTTGTTTGGTGTTCGGCAACAATGTTAATTATTGCAAAATAAAATCATTTTACAACGAAAGAAAGTGCCATAATTCACCCTAAAAGTAGACTCTTTGGCCGTCTCAGAGCACCTAGATATAAAACATTTTCTGGGGGAGGACCCCCAAACACTCCCCCCCCTCCCCCCCCCCCCCGCTCATTCTTTGGCCCAGGGCCGCCACATATCTAAATACGGCCCTGCTTATCATTAGCGTCTTGAAAGTGCTTAGAAATATCACAACCGCATTGCGTTGCATGAAATGTTCTAGCCAATGGACAATTCGTGGTATGGATGTCTCCAGTTTTTCAGTCAATCACATAACGTCATAATCAATTGTTGATGAATGACGCGATATAGTCCGTCACAAAAGTCCTTCAAGTTGTACGAATTTTATGTCTATTATTTAATAACCATTCTGTAGAATATTTTGAAACTAATTTGACTGAGTTGCTGCCGAATTACTGCCGGCTTACTGTATAGTTTAACTGAGATTCGGAGAATGCAGGGATCGATTGATCCCAACACTGACAAAGCGTGGGTGGAGCTTGGCTAGATATGGGCGGGTCATAGCTAAAACTGGGTTCCTGCCTTGACTCGTGTCACTTGTTTGATCTTCTATATTAAATATATTTCATTGGACTCATAAAAAACTTAATAATACTTATATAAATATAGTGAGCGGTGCGTGCGTGCAAGCGTGCGTGCGTGCATACGTGCTTGTGTACGTGCATGCGTGCGTGCGTGCGGTCGTGTGTGTTAATATCAGTAATCTGTAGTATTTTCATTAGGCTCATTCCAGTAAGTGAGATGCTGAAGTTTACACCTAGGAATCCAATAAGACTAAAGTGGTCTTTGTCGCATTGCTAATATATTACATCCTATCAAAATTTCGGTTATCTTTAGACTAAAAAAAACTATAGACGTAACCTAGGCTGTACCTGGACTTGGCGTCTATAGTTTTTCTTGGCTGATTTTGTTAGTTTAAGGTGTATCAAATATGAATGATGACCGCGTGCCACCCTTGAGCATTTTGAACAATTAAAGATGGCGGCCAAGATGGCTACCACACTCTGACTATGACCTAATGCAGCCCACGTGGCTCATATCTTTGACTAAATACACACAAATCTTACACATATTCTTGGTATATCAGTATTGATCTGACCTTTGTAATTATACAAATAATTTGCATGTTGTGAAATCTACAAGTTCATCTGAGGCTGCAGCTTAAGTCATCAGCAGTGGCACTAGTCTGTCTCCTTCCAAATTCCATTCATGTTCTGTTGGAGATGGTATATTAGGTTTTGCTTCCATTGCAGTTTTCTAAATGGCATATTGATAATGGACCATTGTTAGCTATGCCCCGCCCATCACTAGCTAAGCTCCACCCACACCTCGCCGTGTTGGGATTGATCGATCCCCAAATGCCCTAGCTATCAAATTCTTGAAAGCTATACAGGGAAGCTGTTGAACATTTTGTAACTAATTTGACTGGGTGCTGTTGCTGCCTATGGCAGCAACAGCGCCCAGTCAAATTAGTTTCAAAATATTCAACAGAATATTTATTAAACAGTAAAAGCAAACAATTTGTACAACAACGCATAGACCATCCTCAAATATGCGTTCGTGACATACTTATCGACGTCATTCATGACGTCATTCATTATGATGTCATTGTATACATCACACAGTTCATTATGACGTCATATGATGGGTGGGTACTCTGGAAAGGTGAATTAGTCCTATAGAGATGTTGCACTAGACTGCCAAAGAATAGAAGCCATTTATTCTGTTTTGGGGTCTTACAGAATACCATGTATCGCAAAATGTTGATATCTACGACATCTGAGTTGGGTCGGTAAATTCTACACACCAGCTCAGTAGATATGTCTTTTACCGCATCTGGAAGATTAAATCTCTCTCCCAATTTAGCGAGGCCCTGAAAATTCTCTGGATCAGCAGTGGCGATGTGCTACCCATGGTTCTTTCCCCGCCCTTTGAAACAACTTGTACTGCCGCATCCAGTCAATGCATGAAAGGTCAACAAAAGACGGCATAGCATAAGACCAAACCTTGCACAGATGCTGTTAATGGAAATGAAGCTACTACCTGTTCTGTTTCCTATTTCCAGTTTTAAACCACATCTTCCTGAGATAGAGTCGTTGAAATAAATTCCCAAAACCAACATGTCTGTGCCTGATAACCATATTATGGCTTGTTCATTATTAACCCTTTTGCAGAATCAAACGCTGAAGAAATAGTTGGTTGTCAGCTTTCACTTTGGTACTGTAAATTCACCTTTCCAAAGTACCTACCCATCATATGACGTCATAATGAACTGCGTGATATGTACAATGACATCATAATGAATGACGTCATGAATGACGTCGATAAGTACTTCACGAACGCATATTTGAAGACGGTCTATGCTTTGTTGTACAAATTGTTTGCTTTTACTATTTAATAAATATTCTGTTGAATATTTTGAAACTAATTTGACTGGGCGCTGTTGCTGCCATAGGCAGCAACAGCAGCCAGTCAAATTAGTTACAAAATATTCAACAGCTTCCCTGTATAGTTTTCAGGAAATTGATAGCTAGGGCATTTGGGGATCGATCAATCCCAACACGGCGAGGTGTGGGTGGAGCTTAGCTAGTGATGGGCGGGGCATAGCTAAAAATGGAAAGGTCCATTTCAATCAGATGCGGCATATCATCTGATCTAATGCATGCAACATTTCCATGGGCACTATACCCACCAGGCAAACCCATTATTTGATTTGGCTGATGGTCATTTTTCTGTTTTCTGTTAATCCAGTGAAACCAAAGTCATTGAAGTTGTCTTTGTTTATGGGACTAGAGAAAAAAGCATTCACATTCTTTGGCAACACCCGATCTCCTGATTTTATTCTAATTTCTGGTGACTTGACAGTTTGGCCCCCTTCATCCCCGTTCACCAGCCATGATTGATTCTTTAAATCATACTTATCTGCTATGATAAGAGTTTGAGACATCAATCGGCTCCCCACAGGTAGATGGTCTATCTCCGGTGCTTTTCACCTGCTACATTGCTGCCGCATTGAAATCTGTGCGGGAAAGTTCCACAAGACCAAACCCCCCCCCCCAACTCCCCCCACCCAACCCTCCCCACTCCCACCCCACATCCACCCCCACCCCCAGTGTCAATACTGGGCACGCCGCTAGAGATGGAATATGCCGACGATGTGGACTTCATAGACGAGGAAAAGAAACCCCTTGACGAACTTCCCCCAATAGCTGCAAGCAAACTAAAAATTGAGAATCTCTTTATGAATGAATCCAAAACAGAGTTCACCCACATATACCTATCGACAAAGCATGAAACTATAAAAAATGACGACCCACTTCGTGGCGGCGAGCCATGGAGGAAAAGTAAAATCCTGGGCTCACTGCTTTGCAGTACTGCTGAGATTCCTGCACGCTGTGTCATGGGGAACATAACTTTCCAGTCCTTCTGGAAGGTATGGATTCGTAGATCAAAGATGCCCTTGATAAAGAGTCTACGTTTATACAATGCAACCTGAGGAAGCTAAGGATTTCAGCTGAGGCCAAAATACAGTGTGAAAAAGCGAAGAAGGACTGATTGCAGCTGTATGATGTTTCTACTACTACAACCGCAGAATACAGTAATCATACATATCTGCTATGACATGCACAATAAATGCACTCTTGACAAACTCTTCTAGGCCATCAAGTAAGTCGCCAACAATCTTGTTTCCAGCACATGACGATAACGTATGGGAACACGCCATATAATCCAGAAACACCGCTGTCTTTGATGTTCTTTCAGCTGCGAGTTTAGAGCGAAAGGTGTGCTGATATACTGACGAAGACATTAAACTTTCCTAGTCTATAGGCAGCTGTTCCTCGCTTGTTTTTTACACAGATCCATCCATGTTCACGATAGACAGCTCATAGGTAAAGAGATGTTGTAGATCAAACATTTTTTCTTCTGATACAATCAATAACCTACCAAAAATTTCTCTGCCAGAGTCAAGAGATTTCATTTTCTTCTTGGATGACTTTTTGAGAGAAGGCTGGATCTTTGCTAATATTACATGTTTGAGGTCATTTGTGGGCATCCTAAATGGTTGTGTATTTGACTTTAATATGTCTGTTACATGGTTTTTGTGTATTTTGCCCTTCCACCTTTGCCCAAACAAGAGCATTTGCTATAGCACGTGGTGATACTACACCAGTGGCAATATACATTAGGGGTTTTGGCGCTTCTGCATCATCAGACGCATCAACTGAAAGGAATTTCCATGTCGGTCCTTTATAGCTTGAATTACTTCCTGGATATCTTTCTCAACTTGATTGCTTTCAGCTGGACGCAAATCAAATTATAGTGAATCAGTTCTTGGTGATTTTCAAGGCCACGCAGGAACTTACAATTTCTCATGATGGCGCTTTTCACATGCACAGTATGATAGCACTTTAGAGCAGCATTTTCCTGCCTGCTGATGCCAATGAGGCCCCCCCCCCCCCACCTTGTCTAGATTTGGAATCTCTGACAAGCGACTGCTGAAATCCTGGATCAAACCACACACTGTTAAATGTTGTTCGCTCTGATCGTGTCACAACATGTTTACCATCTTAGAACGACCGATGAATTTCAGGTGATGTTTCTGGTAGCATTTCCATCTCAGGAAGATATACCGGGCCCCATCTTATATAAGTATGACAGTCATGTGGGAAGGCATAGCACACTATTTCCGCTACACACCTAAGGCGATCAGCCCAGTTTGCATTTCTTTTCAGCAGAAATATAATCTAAAGGTAATTGTATGTTATCAATATACTGCTTCCAAAACTGCAATGTGAGCAATTCTTTTCTTCCAATCTCTTGGAATTGAAGCTAGATTGGCTCCAATCTCGTCAGCAAATCTTGAATTTCCTGGAACAATGCATTTACCCTTATGTGACCATCTCCATCAAGCTCTTCGCACTCAAACATATGCTGCATCTCATCAACGTCCGTCTACTGTATCAGCATCATCCTTCGTCATCTTTGCGTTTTAGACTGCCCAAACTGGAAAAGCTTCCAGCTGCATAGGGTTTATAGCCTCAAACATTAGTCTATGTACATCTCGTGTAATTCTTACCCTTCATGGCCATGTCCATGGCATTTGGACCAAAAGCACCTCCTTCAACTAACACATCTTGCAAGCCATTTTCCTCATAGCGATTGCCCATGATCCTCCAGTACAACCCGAAAATGTGAAAGCCTCCTAATCTGAGGATATGATGGTGGAACTCATCCCATTCACGGAGAAGGACTTCTTGAGCAACAATGTAGAGATTGAGATATAGCGTGATGGCAGGACGTATCTGACCTAAAACATCTGCTTTTCCAGAGATTTCAATGCTGTGTAAATTGTATTCTTATCTGTTGGCAGGCCAACTACAATAGCATTATACGCAATAATAGTTCTTGCCGTATTCTAATTATAAATGATCTCCAAAATAGCATGGGACCCATCCCAGCTCGGAATGTATTGCTGCTGCACAGATTTCAATGGCTCAATGCTGACAGTAAATATTTTCTTAGGGTATAATTGAACAAATGTCCATGCCTTTTCAAGTAAATATAGAGGATTCTCTTTTCTGATTTCTGAACTTCTCTGTCACGTCTATCTTACCTAAAGGTGGGCTTAATTCAACCTTTTTCTGAAAATGCGTTGGACATTGAAACAATTCTAAGCATCTGACATCGCTTACAGCTTTCTGTTTATGGCTATAAAGATTTTTCCTGGATCCATAAGCAGTTGTGCTTGTACCTTCGTCCTGATATATCAAAGCGTCAAGAACATGAGTTGCACCCTTCCTATCTCGTGGCCCCTCGTTAATGTCAATGTTGTCAACTGCAGCATGTCCAAATCTCCTTGGGATGTTATTTGAGGGAAGGAATATATCTCCAGCTGTAAGTTGCTTTATGACACTTATGGCGGAAACAGTGTCTTGTCGGCACAAATCATTGAAACGCATGTGTTCTTGTGATTGTAACATACCAATCGATTTTCTGTTTCTTCTAAGGTGGGGGGGGGGGGGTGGGGTGTGTGGGCAGAAACAGCTAAGCCGATATGTTTAGGGGTTTTGAATCGTGCATATGTGGCATTATAGATAATGTCCTGTGCTAGAGCTAGAATGCTTTTATGAACTTGTGGGTCTGTTCTTACCTCCTCTTCTTGTTTACCAAACATCAGTTGTCCGAGGAAAAGGACAGGTGATCAGGTAGCATTGTTTCAACTTTCTGTTGGCATGTGTCTTTCAAATCAATACATGGATTTGTCGTTAAACCTTGACATTTACGCACTGAACTGCAGAGAGCTAGAACTGTTTGAAATATGACTACGTTTGTTGAATCATCTTGTGGGAATGACAAGATCAGCTGCTATTATTTCTGCAGTAACAATCTGATATAGTGAGGTTATTTTGCTGATTGCTGCCTTAACCATTAATGACTAAATTTTTTCAAAAAATTAAGGTATTTACTTTTTGAATGTCCATTTGCAGGCCAAGAGAAAACAATTTTTGAAAATGTACCACTGGAATGACGGACTCGGTTATCGAGCAAGTCATTCCAGTGGTAAATTTTCAAAAATAGTCTTCTCTTGGCCTGCAAATGGACATTCCCCAAGACCGCTACAGAAGCCAGTTTTGGCCGGCTTCGTCGTGAAAGGGTTAATGTCAACGTTTATAGTGCATACAAGTTCAGACTGGTTGTCAGCGGATTGAGACTTAAATACCACTGTTTGCCCATAGTGTTTTATAAGGCGATTCTTTAGCTCTGCAGCACGATAGTGTTGGCAATATTCATAACCACACGTTTCTAGATGACATCGATAAACATGTAATAATAAACTCATATCAGATGCCATACCACTTTCGATGTTTTCTTGAACATCAACAAAAAGCATCTCAAATGC
This sequence comes from Chaetoderma sp. LZ-2023a, assembly GCA_034401795.1. Lineage (NCBI taxonomy): Eukaryota > Metazoa > Mollusca > Caudofoveata > Chaetodermatida > Chaetodermatidae > Chaetoderma > Chaetoderma sp. LZ-2023a. The sequence goes on along the minus strand of CM067371.1, from coordinate 130,899,891 downwards.
TTTGGAGAATAAATTTTCTGCTGTAGTATCAGCAGCTATACCTCTCACACAGTCTGCTTTTATGAGTAAATGTGATAAGCAGTGTTTGTGATTGTTTCTTCTTCTTTCATGGGTAGAAACCTTGGCAACTCGTGTTCTGTCATCGATTTCTTCGGCTGCTGTACGTATTTTGTCTTGTAATTGGACAATAAGAACATTAACCAAGTGGGTATCACTGCATTTTTTTGCATAGTTGCAAATGAAACGTCTATTCTTTTCGACTGGCATTGCATGGTGGTCATATGATGATCACGAGGGCCTGCTGATGTAGATGGCTCTGCACCGTATTGCTTCAAATTGTAGACAGCTCTTTGTGTCTAGTTTTTCGTAGCATAAACGGTGATAACCAGTAGGAACACAGAATCCAGTTTCCGTGATTGTTCCATACTCCTGTGCAAACTTATATGATTCATCCTTGTTCCCCTTCATACAAGTTTACAATATGTGTAAGCCATGTTGTTTAGGCGAACCTAGGTTATCAGTACCTCTCTTAAACAAATAATGCAGATGGTCTTGGCATCTAACTCTGTTAAACGTTTTTGTTTTACAGATGAAGGGTCAATATTTATTCCCGGATCTGGGTCCATTTTTCAGCAATATGTCATCACCCACCTTTTGCAAATATGTCTGATGAGATTAATCTTTAATAAAAAATGTTATCCTCTTGCCAACAAGAATGTAAATATAAGCAATATACACCTTGGTTGGTAACGAGTGTCTTTGAACGGGTCTATTTAGGAATAACTGGGACTTAGGTATATGCAGTGTATTACCGCTTATAGAATATTTAGCTGGTAGCGCTCTATATAATTCTCAATATGTCGTTTCCTTTACAGCTTTTCATTTATATTGTCAGTAACAATAAATAGCGTTCCAAGCTGAAATACATTTTATTTTTACTTTCTATGACACTTTTTGAATTTATCCCGGAACAAATGTGTTTGAACAAACAAATGCTTAATGTATATGAAAACATGTATGCTTCGTGTATTAATTCGCATTGGTATATTATGGCCAACATCGTAGAATGGCTTTGTACTTAAGGATATACAGAAATCAAGCATGGTGACCTTATTTTAATTAATCTAAATACATACTGTGACGTCACAATGTTTTAATATTAAAGTAGCATTAAAAGATGAATATATGTTGCCTCGCTAAAATATTTTAATTAAAATAATTATAAGTATATTATATGTTAATTATTAAATTTTATGGGAATTCCTTTAAAAAATAAGTAGGGTTATAATTTCTAGGCGATTATTTTGTTTAACTTGTTGGCGGGTAGTCGTATTCAGAGCTATGTATCGTTTTAGCTGACCACACACCCACCTTTCGTTTGGTATCAATGAACCTTCTCTTACAGAGGAGTGCAACGGAAATCATAATTAGGCCCTAGTTGGAGAATGGTCGCAAGACTAAATTTCGGTACGAATTGTATCCATGGGTTGTAGTTTCTTGTACTTGGTCTTGTGTGGTTTGTGCCAGATTATGCATTGATTTATTATCTTTAAATATAGTGCACATGAAATTCCATCAAGTACAGAGGATTAACGCTCTAGCAATCATTCATTCTGCATGTATTCAATGTGTAAATTCATTTAACTTCTGTAATCGCTTTAAAGATCTATATACCACGCTTACTCACGGGCAAACTGGACTATTGATGGTTTCTTTAATTTCTCTCGTTTCGCTATATACCATAGCAATTGGAATACAATTTAGTTATCAATTCGTACTAAGCAAAATACATGATAATAAGCATAATATGCAATAACCAATATATTGATTAATTATGTGATAGGTAGGCCTAAGAGGCAATTTATAGATGAATTGGAGCACGGTATGGCACACGTAATAGTAGCGTACTGACAACCACATCCTAATCAACCTAGGTCAAGTTCGACTGGCTAACCTTAGTTAGCTATAGCTAACTAGGTCCCAGTCGGACTTGAAATAGTTAACTAGCTAGTCAACTATAGTCAACCGAGCATCGGAGCTCGGTTCCAAATGGTTAGTGCGAAATTGCCGTAAAATCCAAAATGGCAGATAGGTTTCCTATAAATGTTTGCGGAAATTATGGCGTCCTACGGTAAATCAATGTTCCCAAGGCGCATGTCCGTCCCACTTTATATTATATGGACGCTTTTTGACATCTTAGCGGACAAAAATAACCCATATTCGTAGACCATCAAAACAGACGACAGAAATGGTTAAATAGAAACTGGTACCCTGCTCCAAATTTTCTGCAATAGTAATTCAATGGAGAATCGGATACCAACGAACTATAGTTAACTATGCATCGGTCGACTGGGCATTGCAACTGCGCATGCTCAGTAAACCAGCAAACGTACTATGATTAGCCAGACGAACTTGACCCTAACCATTGTATTATGTTACAAGGACACTGATCTACGATCCAATTACTGCATGTTACTAATTATGATACAAAATACCAACACATTTGCATCCCATATTTGCGATTATTATAAATATTTAACCCCTCTTGTGTCAACAGTGCCTTAAAGCGCTCAGACCACTACTTGATATATCTATTAAACATTTGATGGTCAATATTTTTCAAGATATTTTCATTTTAGAAGACTATTTTTGTAAATTTACAAATGAATTTTTTTTCACCGGCTTGACCATTAAACGGGTGATGGTATAGAAAGTTTAAGTTTTTACTAAGCCGGTGTCCATCTGCAGGCCGAGAGAAAAGTATTTTTTAAATTTTACCACTAGAATGAGTGGCTCGGGTAACGAGCCAGTCATTCTAGTGGTAAATATTTAAAAATGCTCTTCTCTAGGCCTTTCTAATAGCCATGTCTGAAGACCACTGCAAAGTTGTTTTTTGGTAAGTTTAACCATTAAAGGGTTAAGTTGACACAAGAGAGGTTAATATTGCTTCTAAACTAAACTCTTGCATAGACAGTTCATCAACAAAAGCCATTTAAGAAAGCGTTTATGGCCGAAGGATCATTGCATTGTCCAGACTGAAGGCATCTATATATCGTGAATAGTTCTAGACCAGCATGTGCCTTCAGACAACATCGATGTCACTGAATAGTCCGTAATAACATTAATCCGTAACAAAACGTATCTGCGAATTACCCCAGTGTTGTACGAGAGGTATACCCGTTGTAGGCCACCGGCACGACATGGCATGTTCGTCAATCCAAATTATCGATAGATAGATTTATTACACAATAGGCCATTGGCCCTTGAGTGAATACAATTTTAATTTGTGCATTGCGTGGCGGACAACTTATTTGTATTGTATACACACAGTTATGCGACAGAACACACACACCGTCGGCCCCTCCCCCCCCCCCACCCACCCACACACACACACGCACGCGCTCAGGCACGCACGCGCTCAGGCACGCACGCACGCACACGTACGCTCACACACACACACACACACACACACACACACACACACACACACACACACACACACACACACACACACACACACACACACACACACACACACACACACACACACACACACACACGTGCGCACGCTCACTTATACATATATGCACGCACAATTAGGCCTACACGTATGCACACCTAGTTAAAATTAGAAATCAAAATTACTGTAATTTATACTGCAATTTAACCCTTTATTGACCAAAATCGGTCAATGAATGAAAAAAAATTATTTGTTTATTCAATGTCCATCTGCGAGCCAACAGGAGACTATTAGCGAAAATTTACCACCGGACAGGCTAGCGCGGTTATCTAGCCATTTATTCCAGTGGTAAATCCTCAAAAACAGTCCCCCCCCCCACCAACCCCACCCCGCCCGGCACACAAATCGGCATCCATCAAGACCACTGCATCGGTTTTGTCAGTTTTCGACATGAAATGGCTAAATGGCGGGTGACCATTACAATACAGTTATGAACATACACAATAGGATTAATATGATATATATTGTCATTCTATACTTAAGATTGCTGTTATATATTAGCAAAATAACAAACCTTCGTAAATAATAGTATATAATTTATTTGCATCGCATACTTTACTTCACCCATCTTAATCTCCCCTTTCTCGCCCTCCCACCTGCCCGTACACCTCTGCACGCACGCAAACACACACCCCACCCCCACCCCACCCCACCCCGGTCGCACGCATTCGCGCGCACATGCGCGCACGCAAGCATGGCCCAAAGGGCAAATCCGATTGCGCGCCCGCAGAAATGCTTGGACATGATTGATCCGAAAGGTTCTAACTGAGTTATTCAGTTTAACTATTAATGCCAAAATATAATGTGTTAAATACGATTAAAGAAACCGCACAAACTAGCATAGATATAAAATAAAACAGAATGTAGAGAAAATGCACCTCACATTCGTTTATCGTGAATAAGAAAGGCATTATATATAAATGCTGATAATTTTTTAAGCTTGTTTCGTTCGTGCATCTTAATAATTCGGTTGCTTTGTAGACATTTTGGTCGTTTCCAGTAGTATGGTTTTATATACATTTTACGCAGGTCTTTGTAAACAGGACATAGAATTAAAAAGTGGTATTCATCCTCTACATCTTCACAAAAATGGCATGTTCTCTCAGACCGCGGCGTTGGAATTGGATTATGCCACGGGCCGGTTTCAATATGTAATCTATGAAACCCAGTTCGGAGTCTGTACAATGAATGGCGGTATTTAGCAATTTTTACTTTGTCTAGGTAGCATGTGTGCGTTAAATCATCTGAAATGGATTTGTATAGCAAAGTCTTATTGCTGGCTCCTAATTGCCCCCTCCACTCCTGGTGAAAAAATGTCATAAATTCTTTGTTTATATTCAACAAGTACACCGGCATGACACCGGCATGGCATATCAGTCACTCCAAATTATGAATATCTTCCATAGGGCCTAGAACCTGTTCATGTTCAGAGGAGACACCGGACTAGGGGAAGTGGTGATGAAACTCCATGCCATGATGTACCATGTATACAGTATGCCAATGCTGAGTGGATGCGTTCAGTCAGCATAGTTCAATGACAACCTTGACCGTCATCCCTGTTTATGTCACCTTCACCTTTTAGCAGTTAAGCTGGCAAGAAACTTCCACCGCAGCAATGGTCTAAAGAATGTCTAGTTGCAGGCTATGAGAATAGTATTTTCCCCCTGGAATCAGTAAGTGAGCCAGTCATTCCAGTGGTAAATTTACAAAAAATCATTTTCCCCTTGGCCTGCAAACATTACAATTTTATTGAAAAATCTTAGCAATTAAACGGTTAATTGATATGAGTTTTCTCTTTGGCGCTTTGAGCCGCTGTTGGCATGATTGGTTAATATTACAACGTATGAAGGCCTATATGTAAATATTGTTTAATTGTTGAATTACTGCTTTGGTTATCACGTGACTGTACTTATAGGAAAGAATTGTAACACTAAATTATTAGCTTATTTGATGTATATAATATTCATATCGTGTTTATATTGTTTGGAAATGTAGGCCTAACGGCTACCGTCTCGTCGGCCGTTTAACAGACTGGAAACGACAAACATTAACAAACATGATTTTTGACGAAGGAAATATTCTGTTGAACAACTCTCAGTAAAATTAGTTTCAAAATATTCAGCAGCTTTCCTACAAACTTGTCTTATAATTGAGACAGTGGAATTTCAGGTGGTAAAGAGTTAAGTGAGGAGTATTATAAAAGTACAACAGTCTAGCTAGGGCAGCGCATGTAGTGTTGTAATTACACTAAGATATGTGTGAGCATTTACTGTGGTGATCAAAGAAAGTCGGAGTGTCCGTTATCGAAGAATGCTGACTTGAAATAGCTAAAGTTAATTACGACTGCAATATTCCGAATAACTGTCAAACCCGGCAGTTACGCAAATAAACACCATTGTCCGCAGCTCACAATTCTAGTGACATCCGCTGGAATGATGCTCACACGTGGCCCACAAATAGGCACATTGGCCGGCACATCACGTCGAGACTAATTTGACGACGCGATCCACAAAGAACATTTCAGTAGGTCATGTTCATCTATGCTAGGATGAGGGATACTGGTAGGCGTGCGTGCGTGCGTGCGTGCGTGCGTGCGTGCGTGCGTGCGTGCGTGCGTGCGTGCGTGCGTGCGTGCGTGCGTGCGTGCGTGCGTGCGTGCGTGCGTGCGTGCGTGCGTGCGTGTTGGTGTTGGTGTTGGTGTGTGTGTGCGTGCGTGTGTGCGTGTGTGTGTAGGGGGTGGGGTGGGGGGGGGGGGTGGTGGAGATAATATCACCGACAGTAGTGCAAGAGGAGCATCGCAAATATATTACTGCTATGTCCCATACAATTAATAGCACCGAAGGATATTATGAATCCACTGCGCTCCGTATTAGCATTGTGGAATGCTAATGGACTTGTAACATCGAGACATAGCAAAACTCAATCTGCTCTGTTTCAAGAATTAAATTCAATTAAATTAGTATGCTATACAAGTATCTAAATGCCTAATCTTATATCTAATACAGTGAATTTCTCTTTAGCGTTATATTCACAAACCCTTCAACAGCATAATAACATCTGTAAAGGCGGGCTTATACAGCTTAAACATGGCTTGGACATATTATTTATACAATTTTCACCAATATACAACATATTACCTATGGGGTGAATAATATATATATATATATATATATATATATATATATATATATATATATATATATATATATATATATGTATGTATGCGTGCGTGCGTGCGTGCGTGCGTGCGTGCGTGCGTGCGTGCGTGCGTGCGTGTGTGTGTGCGTACATGTGCGCGTGCGTGTGCGTGCGTGCGTGTGTTTAAATGTACACTCAAAGGCCTATGGCTTATTGTGGAATAAATCAATCAAATTACAAACAAATGCCTGAACACGCGTGACATTCAGCAAGTGTAAATATATATCTGAAAATAAACACAATGGTATTGTCAGAAAGAATACAATTAAACCTTTTTATGCCAGCACCTTATCCACCAACCATCCTCCACGCTGCACGTCAATTAATCAAATTTCCCAGAAAATTGCTAATTATGCAGATTAGGTGTCATAGGAAATGAGTGTCTCAGCCACATTAAAAGCAGTTGATAGTGAGACGAATTCTTAAGGATACAATCTTTGACGGAAAACACAGCTGGTCTCAGTAGCAGGAATGGATGACGGCAGTATGCAAAGATTACCTCCACTGTCGCTTCACAATGGAAAATAATGTTCCACATCAATTGAAATGGAATAACTAATCAATGTCGCTTAATATACAAGTTATATATTGAATCGGGGAGAATTGTCTAGATTATTGTCATGATTAGAGTGAACCCAGAGAAGAAGAAATGCCAACAGACCGACAGACTGACTCGGACAGACGGGCAGACAGGTGGACAAACGGATGGACAGAGTAATACTGCGTCTGCTGACTTGGTGACTTAGAGTAAGTATTTGCTCATTTCATCCCCTCAGTTTAACTACTCATACCGGTGTGAATATCATGGTTGGTAGCGCCTGCCTGCCTACCTCTCTACCTGTCTACCTGCCTCCCTGCCTCCCTGCCTGCCTGCCTGCCTGTCTGCCTGCCTGCATGTATGCCAGCCAGACCATCCATACAAGAACTGACAGTCCCCAGCAGTAAAGAGAACAGATACCCGGTCATCACCAATATTCCTATTACACTCTCCTGTGGACCCAATTCAGATTCCTCTACCAGAACCCCACCGCCTTGCTCAAGCACATCCAACAGGTCTAATAGACTTGTGGATCCATGTGAAATTCCTCTCCCTGATTCGCAGCCACCTTTCTCATTGTAGCTCGCGCGGTAGTGTCGGGCCGTTCCGGTGTCTGGTGTCGACTCGCTGCACCACAAGTGCACGATGAATGATGACGCTGGTTAACTTCCGGTCTCGGGTTGACGGATCCTGTACGATACTGCCCTATGGGTAACAAAGACCGGCTCCTAAGGCCGGTGGAACTCAATCATTCCGGTGGGGCCATGCGACCATCGTCATAAACATTAAACACAACAGTCTCATCCCAAGAGTTTGTGTCACCAGTATGCCTGTCCATAGCAATTTTGTGATCTATGGTCTTACAAGATTTGATTTGGTGACCTAATTAACATAAGGCTATACAATATTTTTACCTAAACAGACCGTCAAGTATGCTAGATAAATATAATGAGCACACGAAAATACAAGACATAGAGACCGCCTGAAGAACTTCTAAACCTGGGGCTCCCGGAGGTACCACACAGACTCGTAGGTCCGCAGAGGTATCCCCGTAAGGGAGGCTCCCGTACACGAGATTTAACTAATTAACTTAATATAAGCTGTAAGGAAAGAAAATTATCTTTGTAGTGTCGGAAAATCATGTGCCTCACGCGGTCACTACTCCTAGTGCTAGTTTGGGTGAGGAGTATTATCCTCGCATGGACCGTCATCACTGAATCCTTGTGAGAGGCAAGTGCCTCGCGCAGGCCTCCGTCACAGGAAAATGTCGCCATCGCTTAAAGCGGGAAAAGAGTAGTGGCTGAAAGGGGCCCACTCTAATATTTAACCAAAATGCTGTAAAGAAAAGACCATACCTAGTGAGATTATGACTATAAGGTTGTGTGCTGTTTTACGTGAAGACGGGACGAACGATTCCAGAAGGATTCCCACGTCACCGTCTTATATAATTCTCAGTATGCAGAATTAGTAGTTGCCGCTTTTATTTATGCGGGCCTTCTTCTATGCCTAACTTCATATTTAGTTTTTAGAGACAAGAATTATTTTAGGCCGCAAATGGCTGGCGTTTACCTAGCTTTTAGACATGGCTGTCATTGAGAATGGATGCCCTAAGACATCAATACTGAAGACAGCATGCATCCATGTATACCTCCGAACTGGATTAGAATCCGGACATCTCCCTCCGTAACCACATAAAACACCAGAGGACATTGGTTACTTTTCACAAAAGCATTTTAGGCAGCTGATCTATCATTATGGTGGGGGTAAGAGAGACGAATGCCCACAGTAAATGTCCTTCCCGTGAGGGTGTGGCAGATCTGAATATCATGCCCAGACATTCTCACAGAATTCGGTGGAGATGCGCATCTCGCCCGTCACCAGGTCCTACAGAACTAACTTTTTAACCTGGCGTTAGGTTTAAACACAAGTTGCCCAGTTGTGCACTGCGGTGCGGGAGGATTGTTCAGCAGATTAAAGAAAATAATAATTAGGATATGTTTTCGAAGTGCTTTCCTACATTGGCAAAGGTAGCTAACTACTGAGTATCCAAAGATACACGGGAAATGTTGCCGGAGTGCGGGGCTAAACTATCGCAACTACCGGAAAAGTGGCGTACAACACGTGTCTCCTAACGAAGAGTTTGTCTCTAATCATAATAAAAAACCTATCCTATCGAGCTGAACAGAAAATGTTTTTAGTCGGTAGCATGCCAGGCTAAACAGAGTTATAGCATGGACAGCGACCTCAGTGAAAAATTGTTGGTGGCGGGAGAAAGTGCTGCATATATAAATGTTGCTGTATAATGTTTCCTACGTGCACTGCAGTCCTATTTCTTTCTACAAATAAACAAAACATATGAACTGATGGCCACTTGGCATATATACACTAACCAGAACAATCAATACAATGTGAAATGATCAGAATAATATATATAGTACAGGTTGAGAAACCTACTACGGTGCGGTTAGCGAAAACACCCTACAGAAAATAAGAATAACTATAAACAGATACAGAAATTATAACTAGTGGTCCTAAGACCGTTACGGTGCATTTTAGTCATCGGGACCATTTATACAGATACAATATAATTATCAAAGATGTAGTTAATGGTATAATTAAAATGTCAAGTATAGTTGCTTGAATAATCGGTAGCCATTCTTAAGCCTGGGCTATCGTGTTACTGAAATTGATACGCCACCCTTGGTTTGACATGAGTTGATCAGTTCCCTGGAAGCTGGAAAGTTCCTGCAGGCCGGTTTCTGCAAACAGGATTTCTGCAAGCAGCCCATGACGGGAGTGGATCGAACTCAGGACTGTAATCACAATACAGAATATAGAACGAGTAGTCAGCAAGAGATACACCGATGGTATGGATGGAAGTTGCCAAAACCCGATCATAAGCGGGGGTTGTTGAATGCGGATGAAGATACATGACTAAGCTTAACGGTGCCGGGTATGTCAGCCAGCTCTGAAGACATACCGGGCAAAGTTTACTTTGCTGCAGTCAAAAAGTTTAGATAAACCTGCATGACATCAGTGCGTGGATGGCTGAATAACCACTTTTTGGCGTAGCCGGCAGATCCGGCGAGTCATCCACCAAAGAACATCGCTGCCTCTACATCTGTAGAATCACATTTTCAGGCCAGGAAAGGCCTCACCGCAAGTTCGTGTTCCGAGTTAATTCTTGATATATTCGTGAACAATATCAAAAAAGTTCCAAAAATGCTCCCGCAACAACGGAAGATACAAAATTGCTTTTGTGCGGAGGGTTGGATTACTGCTGGCTACGGGAGAGAAACCGACAGAGACCGAAATGATCTGCATAATGCCTGTCTTGCTGATTCTAGCTGACACAGGTCCAACCTAATCGGCCCCTGGCCGAGAATGCTCTTGTAGCTCGCCGGGTAGTGTCGGGCCATTCCGGTGTAGTATGTCGACTCGCCGTGCCGCAAGTGCATGACAAGTGATGATGCTGGTTAGCATCCGGTCTCAGGGTGAGTTTACTTGCTGCGGTCGAAAGTAGAAAGAACCTAAACGATTAATGCGGCGGCGATTGAAATACCACTTTTAGGCGAGACCGACAGATCCGGCGAGTCATCCATCAAAGAATTACAAAATTGTTTTAGTGCGGTGGGTTGGAGAACTGCACGCTACGGGATAGAAACCTGACACATAGTGAAGGAAGATGCGTATTGTCTGTCGTGCTGGTTAGTAGCTGGTACAGATCCAACCTGTTTTCGGCCTAAGGCCGAGGATGCTCTCGATCACTGGATCATGTCTCCTTTTATACTCCTCGTGACGTCACAGGCGCAGGCTCCATCCAATCATCGTTCGAGCAACAGCCAATCAGCACGTAGCTAATAATAGCGCAGTCAAATGTTCTAGAACATTCTAGAAGTTTTGCGTCCACGTGGTTATGACGTCACGGCAATATTTTGAAGATAATCATGAAGGGTTTTCCCTGGATAACTCAGCCATTTCTCAACCAATTTTGAAATGGCCCGTCGAATTCTGGTCTTGATTAATGCCAGATTCAGCGGGAACAAGTTATTAAAAAGGATTATATTGTACCTTCTCGGTACACTAAAAGCGTCACCCTATCTTTGTCATAAATTACGCGCTCTGTCAAAAATAGTATTAAGCGTGCCCATGCGCACTATGCACTTTAACGAACTTAGTCGTTTTTATAATGCGATCTCACTCATAGGCTCATATACGCTTATAGCTCTACCCAGGGGGCCGTGTTCAGGGAACGAATCCAGGACGGGCGGCGCATACCCACTTTGTCTGGTACGGCCGGTACCTGACCGGTCGATCCGAACTACACCACCTGAGGAATTTCCACCCCTCCCACAGAGAGTGGATGTCCGAAAATGTAGGCTTAGGACCAGCACAACTAGTACTCCGGCAACCAAATTGCCACAGCCTAGATTCTCACCTACTCAGTAGAACTAGCCTGACCACTCACCCTCCAAATAATCCCAAAACACCCTTAGAGAAGAACACATTCGGGAAGTTTTGGCAGGAGGTTGAGAACAAAAATGATTGGCAACCCCCGACGTTGAACAAGAAAATTTTGATAATTGGTGCATCAAATTTGAGCCATATGAATGTTGAACCTCATCCTGACACTCAAATTGCTTGATTTCCAGGTGGGAAATTAGTCCATGCTAGGACCATTGTTAGGAAGTATGTTGGTTCCTACCTACCTGAGAAAATAACAGTAAACTTTGGAATCAATGACTAGGATGGGTCAATGGGTCAATCGACCTAGCGTCTGCAGATGCTCTTTAGCATGCTTAGGTCCAGGTTTCCTGAATCCAAGATTTATTCTGCTACGGTTAATTATTCCCAGCGTCTTTCACCTCACCAGAAGAGGAACATTCAGTCCATTAACTCCTCTGTTGAAAACATGAGGGTGGAGGTTTCCGTCATCACCAGTCTTCCGCTCTCTGAATTTTAGGTGGTCCAGGATAAAATTCACTGGAGTGAGCAAACTGACAACACAATGTATCATAACTGGTCAACTTTTCTTAATTTAAATTAACTGAGGGTCGGGTACTAACCACCCTGGTATCGGGCTGGGTGGTGATATTGTTCAATCGCGGGCTAACATTTGTACCAACACCGAGAACGAAAAGTGATCTAGATGCACTTTTAGATAATGGCTCAATGGAAGTTCTTGAATTTTCCCACCGTGTCAAATTAGCCGACTTTTTTCGAAACACGAAAAGTAATATTCTGGGAACCAGACTCAATATTAGTCGACCCAGCGATCTCTGACAGTATAAAAATGATAAAAGAACGTGTTGAAAATGTTGAATTTCCGAAAAATATAAAGATTTGTCATATGAGGAACGTCAAGCCTTAACTAGATTGCATATAAACAACGACATTGTCATCAAATCTGCCTTAAAGACAACTACATCAGTGAAGCGCACCGTCAATTCACTAATCCAAAACATTACCAAAAATTATATGAACCACTCTGACAAAGTAACTGTGACAATTTTAATAAAATTGTCCAAAATATGGTTGATAACAAGACTTTAACGCAAAAGCAGTTTAAATATCTCGTTGCGAAACGAGAATCAAAGCCACATACATTCTATCTGTTACCCAAAATTCATAAACCTATTGGTTCTTGGTCAGATCCTATGATACCACCAGGGCGACCTATAATATCGGATTGCGGTTCTGAATCATTTAGAATCAGTGAAATCATTGATTATCACCTACAACCAATTGCGAATAGACATTTCAGCTTCTTGAAAAATACTGAAGACTTTCTGTCGCAGCTCTCTGAGATCTCAATACCTCCAAATTCACTTTTGATTACACTCGACATCATTGCTATGTACACGAACATTGACATAGAAAAAGGTCTGAATTCTGTCCGTAAAGCATTTGAAAAATACCCAGATAACAACAGGCCCACTAGCGAAACATTAGCTCTCTTAGAGCTAAACTTAAAGGGCAATGATTTTGAATCGCAGGTGAAACATACCAACAAATTTGTGGCTGAGCAATGGGTAAACGTTTCAGTCCAAGTTTTGCCAACATCTATGTAGCAGGGTGGGAGGAGAATGCACTTAGCAATAGTGAAATATCCGAAACAACAATAGCATTACTTACGGTTGGTTAGTGTGAAGTCAACTATCTAGGTCATGGGGTGCATTGTCAAGACAGGGTGCAAAGGCGTGAGTCAGCATCTCCGAGCGCATTCTACTTATACTATTTATTTTATTTAGCCCCGCTATCGTCAGGGGCGCGGACTTTATTAAACGCGTGTGTGTGCCTGTCAACAACTGTATCTTTGAAACTACTGATCTGACTTTCTTATGCGTTAACACCAAAGAAAATTCTTAAATTTAAACTATATGGACTGCGCCCCACGTGTCGAGCCCTTTTGTTTCACTATCGCATGTGAGTGGCACAAAATAGTGACTGCTTATAGTAGCATAAGTCATTGGTGAATCAAATATCTACTGAAAAATTTAACATTCTTCTTATTCTTGAAAAGGAGAAAAATCATCAAGAAATAAACAAAGTCCAAAACACGTAAACAGTTTTAACAATTGTTTTAATTGTGATGCACATTGAATGCAAAGATAATATAGAAGAAATATGTATTGCGATCGCATGAGCCGTAGCTAAAACTGGATTCCTCCATAATTCACTTAACTAAGTCGTGTGACATATCTTGGAAAGGTATGGATCTTGTAGTGTGGATCGACCGGCCAGGTACGAACCGTCCCAGCTAGTCTGGGTATGGAACCGCTGCGCTGGGTATGTTCCAAACGCGCCCCCTGGGTAGGACGATACGCATGTATAGAGCCGTATATGAGAGGTTGGTAAAACGACTAAGTCCTCAAGAATGCCTAGCACGCATGCACGGGCATCAGAGATTGCTAGACCACGTGCGTTAGCGTTGGGCTGAAAAAGCATCTTATTTTGTACCGAATTGGTACACGTAATTACTTTAAATTACATCTTCCTCGCTGTTCTTGGTCTTGATCATGACCAGGATGAACGAGGATTCCAAAACTCTTCACTATTTTAAAATCGGTTAAGAATTGATCGAGTTAAGGCTAAATGAGCCAGCTAATTTCTTTCAAAATATTGAACCCCGTAGGCTTAGTGCATGCATGCTCTCAGTACATGGGTACGACAGCGCATCACGTGACCCTCTTCCATGCCTCTGAAGCGCTCTCGCTGATTGGTTGTGGCGCTCTAGCTGTGGCGTCACAGAAAGTATAAAAGGGGTAGAAAAATCAGATTCATCAGCAGTCAGGTGGTGGTGAGGTGCCTGGTTTGAGAGGACGAATCGATAGTACTGGTAAGTTCAGCAGATACTAACAACTGCTGTGGTGCCATTCGGTTTTCAGCATTCGTCGTCTCTATGGCACAAGCCACTACATCCGCAACCACAGTTTTTGTAAGCTCCCGGAAAGCTATCACCTGGGGACAATAAAGAAGTTAAAGACAGGTAGCGTAAGCCACTACTTCCGCAAAGGGACCTTTCATGTGGGTGGGCGTTTTGGCCCCAATGTAGCTCATCGTCCAGTATGTGGGCCAAGTGACGTGCTCTGTGATAACTCACCAGATCTGCCGTACCACGCAACCAGTGGTGTAAAACAATCCACACATTATGTGTTAGTCTTTCAGACATTTTCGACCGCAGTTAGGGGAACATTGCCTGATACATCGCATGAGCTTTCCGATGCATCTCGTCTTGTGAACTGTCAGAATGTATCATCATTGTTAACTTCATCCATAACCCTTCAAGAACTACAGGGCAGCTTTCAACTTCCGCACCAGCATGGAACTTTTTGACAAAACTGTTTAAATTACTAACTGGTGTGGAGACATGAATATTTACTAGTCATCCGCTTCTGCAAATGTTCTCTGCACTTTTCCTGAGAGTGAGCCACATCCGCAGTATGCCTGCGGTTTTTCCTAGTAGTCAACTTCCGTATCGTGCCATCTCGTGTTCCAATTATGTGGCGCTACAACTATTGTGACTCTAGAACATTTTCTGTAAGGATAACTAATAGGTACTCTGTTATTATTATATTATTATTGTATTTCTTTTGTGTAACAGGTACTGATGACAAATAGGTACTTTCTGGTCATTTGAGACCCCATTTTTATAGTTTATTATTATGTATATATTATCATTATTTCCATGCTCATAAGCACCGTCAAGGTCGAGTGACCTTCTATTACTGTAATATTCAAAGTCAGTGATATGGCAGTAGCCATCCATGTTATATGTTTTGTTTATTTTATATAAAAAACTCTTGGACAGCAGTATTACTAGGCTACACTATACAGCAACAACATCTGCACCATCTTGATCCCCGCACAGCATCAATTTTTCACTGAGGTTGCTATTCATGTTCCCATTACGTGAACATGACATGCGGTCAACTAAACCTAGACTGTTCTAGCTCAATAAGATCGGCTTACAGTAGTAGGGCGATTACTCAATAGGAGACATTTCGTGTTAGTCTCTTTTCCGGGAGTATTGGCTATATAACACCGCACACCGGCTAGATTGTATAAATTGGCCATCTACTTTAAGGCCTCCGTTATATGAGTAATTGTCTCTATTTACACTCCGCCAGCCTTCGGGTTTATTAATTGTATGGACCTCCCTCTGTCACGTTGCTTAGAGCTGACTCTGAAAATAATGGGTTTCCAGTACGGCTAGAAATAAAGTGACAATTACTGCATACAGCTCCCTGTATCTTCGGATAATGGTTAGTTAGAAAACCCCGACAAACTAGGCGGTACTGTGAAAATACATATAGTTACTGGCCTGCAATGCATCTCTGGAAGATTTTACATAACCCTAACGTCAGGTAAAATGTTAGCTCCCTGGGCTAGCTCCCCTGACACACTGGTGATGGAAAGGATTCAGCTCTCGATCTAACGCTACAAGTGACTGGGTGCGCTCTTAAAACCCACCACGCCCTCACGGGAAGGTTGCTATAGTTGGATAGCTGCATCTTTGTCCCCAGCATAAACTTATATGTGTTATTCAACGCTTATGTATTGTGACGTGTCCTTGTGCTGTTATATGTGGTCATGACACGACGGTGACAGGATCGTTATATGATTCTGGAGCTTTCACCTCATGATATTTGCGCATGTTGTCTACTGAGGGGGATGTTCCATGGGGTGTCCTCATGGTCACGATCATTCTCGCCCATCAGACCTATATGTTAAAACAGTAAAGCTTACATTGCCATTTGCGGCTAAATCTAGACCTGGACCCGAAACCTAAATGATAGGGTAACAATTAGCAGAAGGGCCGCATAAATAAAGCGGCAACTACTAACACAGAATCTTGGAACCTACATAAGATGACGGTGTTAAATTCCATGGAAATCATTCACCCATCGTCACGTAAAACAGCGTGCATCACAACAAACATATAACTTCACTAGGTTGACTCTTTTACATAATATGGTTTTAACAAGAAAGTTGCCCTTTTTGCCATCTCTCTTCCTCCGCTTCGGCATTGAAGGCATTTGCCTGTGATGGAGGCGCGTGCGAGGCACTTTCCTCTCGCAATAAAATAATGTTTGTGGGGTTAGTTTGCTTTATATTCAACTTGCTAAGTAGCCGCACTAGGACCCTCCTTTGCGGGAATGCCTCGCGGAGCTTAATCTGTGAGGTACTTCTGGCGAGGACCACGATGATGAGTCGTTTATCTTGGCCCCATGTACTAGACCTCTTCCAGGTAGCAGCAAACGAGTTAATTGTAAAGTATTGCATATATTTATTCACGTCCCAGCCATAAAACGGAACTGTCGGACCGTCACACCGGTGACACCAACAGTGCTGACGAAACCGTGAGGCTCAACTTTCGCGGTGATGGTCGCATGGCCCCACTGGAACATGAACATTCCACCAGCTCTAGACATCAGTTTCTGTACAATCTGGCAACGCGCAATACCGGATCTGCAACACCGAGATCCGCAGCTAACCAGCAGCCCCATCCCAATGTACCACCCATGCGTGGTACCACAAAACGGGAGCGTCCGGCGGACCAGCATGTGCGCCCTGAGGCTACATTCTCATCAATATAATGGTGGCCTTCAATGTGGCGTCCAAATTGTACCTTCAATAAGATGGTCAATGAAGTAAGGCTCATTAAATAATCGTCTCGACGGATGCGCTGGTTAATTCTCTGGGTTTCACATTCATAGGAGGTGGAGTCGGATGCTCTGAGGAGTACAAAAGCTGATCTCATGGATAGGCGGAACGATCACATTCCAGTGAGGTTGTGCAATCATTCCTGCACACATCTTGGTTCCACACTACGGGCTCATCCATCCTATTCGTAAGCCCTGTGCTGCGTGTACATGATGATTACTGATTTATTCTGATTTAGAAGAAACGTAGTTTGGCATAATCAATGGCGATGCCAAAGACTATTTAGGGGAAATGGCTGGTCAGTCGCCGCAGAATATCCAAAGTAATTAAGCTAGGTGAATGCCGTCATAGTTAGTGGTCCTTCGAGAGGAGACTATCTAATGTTTCATTGAACACAGATATTAGTGTCACTGAGGCCTATCACCCTAGCCTATCATTCAAAACAGGTTTCGTCTGCTTGCCCAGGTATTGATCTGGCCTCCATAGTACTTGACCAGTGGACAGGTCCAACAAACAGACTGCACGTTACCAGGTTACCAGGGCGACTAGTACTGGAGCCGAAGAGAGACTCCTAACCAAGTGTCTGACATAAACACAAATAAGACCAGACAATGACAAGACAACACAAAAGTGTTTAAAAGCACCATAAACTAGTTATGGCCTGGCCGAAGAAACTCTTGACAGACCATTGGAGACTTGCTTAGAAAGTGTGGAGGGCCTTCCTAAGTCACCACGGAATTGGTCTGCCTAGCGTGTCTTTCGCCGCAAGCCAATGTGTTGGAATCAAGCTGTATAGACCAGATTCCTGGGAATTAATGATTAGACCTGACGTTAGGTTTAGATACATGTTTCCCAAGGTTTACTGCTAATGCCGATAAATAATAAATTAGTTAGTTCACAGTGAATTCCCATTTTGGAAGAAAATTGATATCCTAGCGGTAACCTGGGATACAGAGGGAAGTGTGATGCGTCCCATTAAGATTGGGTCCACCGATAAATCTAAGCGATTTCAGTGATGATGCAACCGAACCAAAGGAAGGACTGAGTAAATATAATGTCATATAATTGGCTGAAGATGGGCCGGAGTTAGTCACAAAGTGAGATGATTGCTGGTGGCTCTTTTGTTAGTGGCCCTTCTGTTTGGACTCTTTTGTAGCTATTTAGCCATTAGATGTTTGTGGCATCTGAAGCTGGCTTTACAATAAACAACTGCTTATAAAATACAGCAATCGGCTCGACTGGTTGACAGAGTTCTAACGCAAATAGGTGAGCTGTACCCATGTTAGATTATACCGAACTTATGTTGTTTTTAGGCACAAGTAAGGTTTCCTAGTGTGAGTGTTGATATTGAGAATTCTTAAGCTTAGTGCACTATTGTTGATGTATTATTTTAGATGGTGTATGCGAGTACAATATATAACATATAATAATTGGTGGCAAAGTTATAATTATATATAAGTTCTAAAGAAGAATGGTACAGGCCGGGGAAAATAAGAAATAGTTATTTAGCAATGGGCCGCATCTGGCCGTAAAAAGTATGCCTAATCGTCATTGTAACTTAAGAATTATACAGGGGAGAAACAAAAAGGACTTTCAAGTTAGCCTATTAGTCATCGACGCATAAAAGTGAGTTACAAATGGCACAGAAAATCTTTACAGTGGAAAAGACAATAACTTATTATGGTTGTAGTGAAGAACAACGTTATAAAGGGGTCCGACATGGGTTGATGACGTTGAACATAGCGTGAGAGTTCACCAAAGGAAAACAAAAGTGAAGAGGTTGAAATTGGCATAAGATGAACTGTGCAGCAAGCTCAGATGCTGCACGGCAAGCAATGTGCAGAACAGTGAAAAGAGATGCAACAGTATTAACGAGTTCAGTCTAGAATATTCTGCTTGATCGCACACGTAGTTTGAGTGGTGCTCGTGTCTTCTCAGGCTGAGAGTTTTAGAGGGGTCCACCGAGATGACTTCAACCAACTGACCACAATAAACACACGGATTCAAGGTGATGGCGTCGGCTGTGCCATTAAAACCTGCAAAAGGAATGTGATGTTTATCGATGGTGGAGACTAACATCCTAGGACTAGCGCATTGAGAGGCAGTCATATAATCAGAATCTGGCTCCATCATGGTGGTGTGTGTATTTGAGTGGAAATGTTGTGTGGTGGCCCAGTGTAGACCTTCTTGGCTTGGCTCTATCGCTGCTTCACTGGCCAATAGTAATACAGAAGTGTGATACAGTGACGACTTAGGGCCCAATGGAATTAGGGCCATGACGGTCGAGTTCTTGTTGTTGACAATGAATAACGGCTTCAGCAGAACTCATAAAGTCAGCGCTGAGAAGGGCATCATTCTGAGGCAACCACCTCGTTTTGGATGAATTGCAATTCCTCTATTTGAATGACGATATTTACAGTCCGTGCCACAGGAACGTTAGTGCCAGTGCCACTCTGTAAGATTATGGTGGTGGGCCTGAGAGATAGCCGTCTATGAGGTGGGATGCTCGCATTGAGGTGCGTGTTTAGTACTGTGATAGGGGCACTAGTATCGAAGGTGGCACCAGTGGACAGGAAACAGGAAATTACATTTGTAGATGATCGTATGAGAAGTACCACACAGTGTCTCGGATGATGCTGGCTAGTCGCTCCTGATGGGGATTTGATCATTCTTCGGCAAAACATTACTTGATTAGTTGGAGAGGTGCAATAATAGCACCTTCCATAGAATCGTCCATGGCTCTTATGCTTCCGACTCAATTTCTTTTTTGTTTTGATCCAGGCCAACTCGTGACCTGGGCCGAGGGGAGGACTATTGGTGATATTTTGTTGTGTTGGTAGTGGTTTGTTAGTGGTGGCACCAGAGACAATCAGGGGTTGAAGAGATGTTTGTGGCATGTTGTCTGGGCATGGTGTCTATATAAATATAGGTTCAGCAGTGGCCGAAGAACCGACCTAAATAAGAGTTTTTTAGGAATGGCACGAGTTTTGGCAAAATTGGGGTGGACTGGTGCAGGTGGCGCCAGCACTTTAGGAAGTTCCGGAGCCGATAGTGTGGTTGGTGGTGTGGGTGATGCATGTATACGTATGTATGATTACTGTATTCTGTGGCTGTAGTAGTAGAAATATCCTACAGCTGCAATCAGTCCTTCGCTTTTGCCCACTGTGTCTTGTCCTCAGCCGAATTCCTTAGCTTCCTCAGGTCCATTCTTGACTTGAGTGTACCGAGTCCTGCTTTCTTGAGGTCACCTCGTAGCACGCTCGGCAGATTTATGCACTGACGTCCTCTCCTGGCTTTGTATTTGCTGACTCCCAGTAGGGCAAATTCCAAGGCTCCCTGTGCTGGTGTCTCTTCTTGCATCCTTAGCACATGACCAAACATGGACCACCTTTACTGGGCGACTTTCACAGAAAGCTGAAACTCATTACACATCTTGCATAGTGCATCGTTGGAAATTATGCTGTCTGGCCATCAGTGTCCAGTGATGGTGCGTAGGTGTTTGCGGTGGCAGGCATCAAGTTTGTCTAAAGCTGCCTTTGGAGCTACCCATCTGTTACAGTTATACAGCATCAAGGATACGCAAGTTGCATTGTATAATCGTAGCCTTTTTATCAAAGGCATCTTTGATCTACGAATCTATAGCTTCCAGAAGGACTGGAAAGCTATGTGCCGCAATGTCAGCAGTACTGCAAAGCAGTGAGCCCAGGATGTTACTTTTCCTCCATGGTTCGCCGCCACGAAGTGGTTCGTTATTTTCTTTAGTGTCATGCTTTGTAGATAGGTATATGTGGGTGAACTCTGTTTTGGATTCATTCATAAAGAGATTTTCAATTGTTAGTTTGATTGCAGCTATTGGGAGAAGTTCGTCAATGGGTTTCCTTTCCTCGTCTATGAAGTCCACATCGTCGGCATATTCCATCTCTAGTGGCATACCCCATATTGACACTGGGGGTGGGGGTTGGTCTTGTGGAACTTTCCCGCACAGATTTCAATGTGGCAGCAAAGTAGCAGGTGAAAAGCACTGGACCTTCTCCCTGTGGGGAACCGATTGATGTCTTAAACTCTACAGATTTCACTGACTTGACTCGTACTCTCAACTTGGTGTCTGCAATCAGTAGGCTCACTAGTCGTAGCTCGTCGTCATTGCAATTGACCTGGTGTAGTACATGTAGGATCTTTGAGCATTTAATTGTGTCGAAGGCTCGTGACATGTCAATGCCCATTTTGTGGAAGTCCCAGTGTTTGGACATGACCACCAACACAAGCATACGGTGAGCCCTTACAATGTCTGCGCAGTTTCGTCCACGTTTGAAGCCAGTGAAGTCATCGATCTTGTCTCGGATGCGGCATAGGGTAACATTGGATAGGATTTTCCGTATGCTGTTGAGTAGCACAATGGGCCGCATATTGGCTGGCGGGCAAGGCGGCTTCTTGGGCTTGGGTAGTGCGATAAGGGTGCCTTGGCCTACAGCATCAATGGGAAGTTGGTACATAAAAGCTGAATTGATTAGGTGCGTGATCGGTTTTGAGATACTGTCAATTGCATATTTGAATAGTTCATTGCTCATGCCATCAGATCTAGATGCACGTCCATTTTTCAGGGTTTTAACTTTTAAGCAGGCTTGGGTACAAGTCCAAATGCATTTGCAATTGCATTTGAATGCATTTGCACTTGCATTTGCATTTAAATGCAATTATGAAATTTCTGACGCTTTTACATTTGCACATGCATTTGAATCTCATGTGTTTGCATTTGCATTTGCATTTGCACAAAAAGGGTTGCATTTGCATTTGAGTTTTCAAATGCATTTGAGGTTTTTTCAAAGGCACTACTTTTTTCATTTTGCATTCTTTCAAAATAGGGTGGAGCTGCTGTGAATAGCAGCCACAGCAACCAGTCAAATTAGTTTCAAAATATTCAACCAAATTATTTGTTAGATCATAAAAATGACATTTCTGTTGCTAGAAATTAGAAATTAACACATTTTACTCTGAATTTCTTAACATGTAACTCTCAGCCATAAATATACATATAAATGTGTGCAAAGTCATACATATTTTGAAATTAGTCTAGCTTAAGTCAGTTGAGATCTTAGCCAACCAACACATTTTAGTTAATTTGTTTCTGAGATAATCTACAGCAACGCATCTCTAGCGTGTAATAAATATGATCACCTAAATAGTAAGGAATGGGTGCCTCCATTCTCTTGTCCAATGTATTGACCATTTAACCCGTACATATAAAACCACCGAAATCATTGGCTCAGTGATCCTCTTCTCTCGGTCTGCAAATGGGCATTTCTAAAGACCACGACAAAGGCTGGTCCTTCCCGTTTGTGCATAAAAGGGTTAATAAAACAATTGGACTAAATGTTGTTGCCGCATTAATCAATATGTTGATTTTCAGGAAAATTAATAATATTCATACAATCATCTGTTTTAAAGAACCGCAATCTTGTGGCCACAAAATACAGGTGGTCACTAGAGTATTTTTGACTGTACAATCTGTTTAACAGGTAGGCCTACTTGCTATATTTTTTTGTCAAGATGCTTTCAAAGTAATTAGCGTGAGCTTAGTAATTTATCTCTGGTCGCTCAATCTATGAATAGGGTATTGTGTTGTTAACTCCATTCATTCAGAAATCTCTTATTCCTTTATTTGTCACATTGGACTTGTGAATGCCTATTTGCATCAAAAGAGAAAACAATTTTTGAAAATTTATGACTGACTTGGTCATCGAGTCAGTTATTCCAGTGGTAAATCTACAAAGATTATCTTCGTGGAATGCAAATAGACATTTACAAAGATCAATAAATAATAGATGCTGATAATTCTGCGTGACATGGGTTAATTTACTGCTCACCTATTGGTATCAGAAACGCTTGTCATTCAGTCTAACCACACGCACGCACGCACGCACGCACGTACGCAGGCACGCACGCACGCACGCGCGCACTCACGCACGCACGCACGCACTCACGCACGCACGCACGCACGCACACAGTCATGTGTTATCTCAGTAATAGGAATTAACATTTAAACATTTGAATCCGGAAATGCGAGAATCTTAGTTCAGGTATATTGAACAAGCTGATGCATATTTTGAATGCAATTTGACTGAAACCTGTTGCTGTCATAGGCACAGCAACCACCATCAATCAAATTACTTTCCAGATATTAAACATTATATTTGATAATTATTTTGAAAGTAATTTGACTGGCACATGTTGTTTCCATGGACACAATAGCGATCAGTGAAATTACTTTCAAAATAGTAAAAAAAAATTTGAAAATGAAATTCTCTAATGATTACCCCTTAACGGTGAAATAAGTATTATTTCTTTCATAGAAAAGTTTCATTTGCAGACAAAGAGACCATTTTTGAAAAGTGTATACTGCAACGACTAATTCGATAGGCGAGCCAGTCATTCCAATGGTAAAATTTAAAAAATATTATTTTCTTGGTCTGAAAATTGACATTCTTTAAGATCAATACAGAAGCCGTGTTAGATCAGTTTCGTCATTCTTGTGTTAATAATAATATGATGTTCTATTATTGATAGCACTTGTAATGTTGTTTATCATGCTTTAATAATCTGTAAATCTAACAGAAATGGATTATTTTAATTTCCAACAGTGATTATTAAAAAAACTAGTGAAATCATTTCTCATACGTTAGAACCCACTACATGCTTATGTTACAAAATGTCTTCCCAAAGATACTCACTCCAAGCAGACGCATAGTTAACAGATGCATACTACGGTGTTCCATAATTTCAGTACCAGAGGTTTGTCCACATATTCAAATGCATTTGTAAATGCATTTGCATTTGCACTTGCCCTTGCATTTGAGTAAGTTGCAAACATTTGCATTTGCATTTAAATGCAATCGAGCTAAGCTGCATTTGCACTTGCATTTGCATTTGAATCATTTGCAAACATTTGCATTTGCATTTAAATGCAATACCATGCACTTGTACCCAAGCCTGGTTTTAAGTGCCTTCTCAAGTTCTGCTGTTTTAATTGGTGTTAGTAATTGCCTGGGGTCTCATGAGAACGGATGCAAGGGCTCGTCATCGTTGTCAGTGAACTGTTCCTTGAACCATTCTCGGATCGCCTCGGCATTTACCTGGTCAGTCCCGATAAAGTGTCCTTCAGTGATGTGTGCAGTGAGTTGTGGTGTGTAGTCAGTAACTCTCAAGGCTCGGACTGCCCGAAACATTTTGTGACAGTCATCCGTGGCAGTGATATCATCTGCTAGGGAGTCTGCTTGTTGAATAGCAAGATTTTTTAAGTATTCGCTAATGTGACACAGAATGTTATTGCACTCCCGGCGTAGTTTGATGCGGTCTTCACTTTGGCCACTTTGATAGATGCGCAGTCGTAATGCTTTCTGCTCTGCTGACAGTTTTACTACTAGAGGGTCGTCAGTATACCTCGTTTGGTTGTTTTTAAGAATACCTATTGTGCTGGTAGATGATAATTCCATAGATTTCAGTAATTTCGTTAGGGCTTCGTTTGGATCGGAGCTGACGTCGATGTTAGCTATCTGCTCCCCGAGGGACTTTTTGTATGACATTTGAGTGTCAGTGTCGCTGATGAGCTTGGGTAGGTTTTAGGTGACTCTACCCTCTTGCCTCGTATGACGTTTATATATTAGGTAGAGATCGTTCATATGGAGGCGTGTAATGACTGGCTTATGGTCAGAATTGAGGTCTGTGCCTCCATACGAACGAGCGTCCCGGAGTAGGGGTTTTGCTTCTGTCTTGCATAGTATGAAGTCTATTTGGTTGAAGACAGCTGTTGTAGCCTTAGAATCTTTTGGGGCTTTATGATCAGCAATGTACCCGGTCCATGTTGTCTGGTGATGGCATGGGTGTTTGAAAGCCGTTTTTGTGGCAAATAGGCCAATGGAACTAAGGAATGCCACCAGTGCATCTCCATTGCTGTTGCGTGTGCCCTCTCCTTATGATCCCATACATAAGCCAAGTCTGAACTTTTGTCTGCAATTCTGAGTTTACCCAGCTAGGAGTTGAAATCTCAACACACGAACAGTTGCCATCTAGCTGGGAGTATTATGGCGGAGCATAGAAGGAATCTAATATTGCCGGATTCTCTTTGGCTTTTTTGGTAGTTGGGTCATACGCGTTGACAATGCGACACTTAGTGGTGGTGTGTTTTCGCATAGGTATAGCCAGGTCAATGAATGCAACGTGATCACTGACGTATTCAAAACTAATGACATGGTCCAAGACACTTGGTCCGATTACGAAGCCTAAACCCCGGTATGTGGCGTGTTTTACTCCATGAGTACTAGCTTATGGCCTGTCTGTAGTTGCCGCTCTGAGTGTGTAGCTACTTTATTCTCTTGAATGCATGTAATATCGATGTTATAGTGTTCACAGTCTGCACCTAAGATTTGCCTCTTTGATGGACTACGTACATTCTACGTAGCTATGTTAAGAATCTGGGAAGATCGCGTCGTCCGAGGATGTCGAGCACAGTTTCTTGTTTGAAGAAGGTTAGACATAATCAGAGTTGCCTCTGTATGCGGATGTCAGCCCGCAATCCTTGATGACTTAGTTTCCCAACAAAGTTGGTACTTACGGAGGAGACCGACGTGGAGGTGTCATCTTTCTCCCCTGGTGTTTGTGCATGGTTGTCTTTAGTTGGTGTTGTGGGTGTTGTGATGCTGTTGATGACTTCCTGAGGTGTGATCAAGTTGGAGGTGGGGAAAGGAGAGTACGGATTTGGCTCGACGGCCGACACACTTTCTAGTTTAACAGCTGTTGGTGAGTAAGTATAGGTCTTGTTCGACCAGCAGCTGAGGGACGCTGGTCATCACAATTTCCCATCCAATGGCCAGTGCAGCGGAACCCGAAACAGTGATCTACAAAGGTGATGGTGCGATTAGTGTTTTGTGCCATGGTAGCGCTAAGTGTAGTCACAAGGTTTGTTAGTGATGCCATGTGCACCACTAATCCATCCAATCTTGCGTTGGTATTAGATTTCTGCTGATTGTTATGTTTATTTCGACCAGGAGCCGAATTATTATTAGAGGGCGGTCATACCACAATGACCATTAAGGCTTTTAAATTGCGATATTCCAGGTGGAAGTTTTTCCTTAAGGGTGTGTTCGGCACTTAGTGCATCGATAAACGTATCTAATTGTAGGTGCTGAACTCCATCAGCATTGGTTTTGGGCTACGCCCTACTTACAAGCCAGCGGATTGTGAGATTGCAGTGGGAGTCTAGATCTGTCAGTACCTGTAAATCTTTGCCAAATATTCCCCCATCTGTTGGACAGTCCAACAGTTGGTTCGAGATACAATCTCAAACTGGCAACAGTAGCTCTCCCAGTCACCTTCCTCACTGAATTCAGGGTGTGGGTGGGGGGGGGTTGATCCTGGTGCTGCCAGGATGATCCTAGTGTTGCCAGAGGTTGGGATGATAGGGGCAAAGCCAGGGGATCCGCGGATTACCATATGGAAAGCTGAGGGAGGTGGGTGCGGTGTTAGCTGCTAAAGTTGTGTAGGTGGGGTTGCATGATGTGCTTGGTACCATGGTGGCGAGATCTGACGAGTCGGGTCTCTAGTGGGTGTGTAATGGGTGGATGGTGGTGGTTTTGGCAATATAGCATCTATAGCAGGTCTATAGCAGATCTGCCGTCATACAGCACGGGGCTTCGTTTGGTCTTTCCGAAGTGCGACCGCTGTATGGCTGTGGGGCCTGTGAAGATAATCGGTATCGGGTGGTGTATGTGTGTACATCTTTCCATATTTCTTGAGCAGGTTCCCTTCGCTCATGTTGCAGCGCAGGGGCGTGGGAGAAGCAACGAGGTACAGGTGAAGATGTGTGCACGGGTGGTACAAGGTGAGGATAGCGGTCCTCGTATGACCGTTACTGTGGTCGCCATGACACAGAGGACACATTTCGGTGGGTTGTCATGATCAGTGAGTGTGGCCTCCTTGTTTGTACTTGGGCGTGGGGGGTACGCCGATTAAGGGAAGCTTCGGATAAGGTTTAGAATACGATATTAGCCTTGGAACCGTCCAAAAACTGATCTTCACTAATCAGTGAGTAAACTCGCATCGGAGGAGGGTCATGGACGCCATTCAAGGGCTGAATATTGACATGGTGAGCTGTTCCAACTGGCACACTAATCCATGGTTGGATCAGTATGCCGATTGAAGAACGGTGGGGTGAATAGTTCTGGGTGGGCGTAGTTGTATGTGATGGTTTGAGCGCCACATCAGGCGCCACTTGTCACGTCCGAGTTGTTCCTCGCTGAGAAGTTCCGGTACGTACGCGAGGTACGGATCGTCCTGATGAGCACTGATTAACTCTCAGGGTTTCCCGTTTATAGGAGGTCGGAGTCGGATGCTCCGATGAGTACAAAAGCCGATCTTGCCGATCGGTGGAACAATCACATTCCATTGAGGTCGTGCAGGCATTCCTGTGCGCATTGTGGTTCCACACTATGGTCTCAACCATGCTATTTATAAGCCGTGTGTCACGTGTAAATGATGATTGCTGATTTATTCTGATTTAGAAGAAATGTAGTTCAGCACAATGAGTGGTGATGCTGAAGGCTGTTTTGCTCAGATTAAGCCGACGTTTGACTGGCTGGTTTAGTGAGAAATAGATAAGTCCTAGCCGATGAATATCTCGCCTATACTTACTTATCCTATAATACATAAGGGAACAATAGAGACAGAAGGTCAGCTAGGACTCCTGCGCTTAATATAAGCTATTTATATGATAAACAATACAAAAATAACTCTTCCATTAATACAAAGACTTTTGCCATTTCGAGAAGATATGCCTCGCGCGGGCCTCCGTCTATATATGTCCATCCAACCACAGTTGGGTAAAACAAACAGTTATTGGAAAGTGCTTGCGTGACATATATATGTGCGGTGTATGCTATTTTATGGGAAATGACTGGTCAGTCTCCAAACTAATTAAGCTAGGTGGCTGGTGCTGTAGTTAGCGGTTCTAACGTTGTTATTGAACACAGATATTAGAGCCACTGAGGCCTATCACCCTAGCCTATCGTTTAAAACAGGTTTCGTCTGCATGCCCAGTGTAGCACGGATCGACCGGTCAGGTACCAACCGTCCCAGCCCATCTGGGTACGGAATGGCTGGACCAGGTGCGTTCCAAGCACACCCCCTGGGTAGGACAGTACGCGTATATAGAGTCCTATAAGAGAGGTTCATAAAACGACTAAGTCCGTGAGATCGCCTAGTGTGCATGCACGGGCGTCAGAGATTGCTTGCCAATGCGCATTAGTGTTGGAGAGAAAAGCATCATGTTTTGTACCGAGTTGATACATGCAATTCCTTTAATTTCTACTCTACATCGTCTTGGTCTCGATCATGACCAGAGTGAAACGAGGATTCCAAATCTTTTTACTATTTTAACATCGGTCCAGAAATGGCCGAGTTATCCTTAATTGAACCAGCAAATTCCTTTCAAAATATACTTCTCCATAGCTTAGCGAATGCATGTACTTAGTGCATGGGTACGATAGGGCGTCACGTGATCGCTTCCCTGCCTCTGTACTCGCTCGCTGAATGGCTGTGGCGCTCCAGCTGTGACGTCACGAGTAGTATAAAAGGGGGTGGAAAATCAGAATCGAGAGCAGTCGAGAGAGAAAAGATGGTGGTGAGGTACCTGGTCTGAGATAAGCGAGTCATGTGTAACTGCTTACCGTATAGCAGGCTCCCTGTAGCTTACTGCAGTGCCTATCAGTTTTGAGCCCTCGTCTGTGGGGTACTAACCACCACATCTGCATCGCAGTTTTTGTATGCTCCAGCAAAGATATCACCCGGGGTCAATAACGAAATTTAAGTAAGGCGACCCAAGCTACCAGCCACAGAGGGACCTTTGTGCGGATGGGCCTGGTGGCCCTGATGTAAGCTCGTCAGAGTATGTAGGGCGAGTGATGTGCTCAATGGATAACTCACCAGATCTGCTATACCACGCCGACCAGTGGTAGTTTCCAAATCTGAACATGTTTTGTGTTCTACACATTTTGACCGCAGTCAGGGGACATTGCCCGATGCATCGCACAAGCTATGTGATGCATCTCATCTTGTGATTCGCCTGAATGCATCCGCATTTATTAACTTTTAACCGTATCCCATCATAACTACAGGGCAGCTTTCAACTTCCGCACCAGTACAGAACTTTCTAAACACAGTTTAAATTGTTTACATTGTGCATAGACGTGACTAACTACTAACCATCCGCAACTGTAAACGTTCTTCTTCACCGTTCCTGAGAATGAGCCGTATCAGACAGTTCACCTACAGCTTTTCCTAGCAGCTGGCTTCCGCATCGTGCCATCTCGCGTTCCAAATGTGTGATGCTTCAACTACTGTGATTCCAGAACTTTTTCCGTACAGATGACTAATAGGTACTCCGTTATTATATTGTTATATTCATGTATTACTTTTTCTGTAGCAGGTACTGATGACTAACAGGTACCAAACGGTCGTTTGAGACCGCATTTTTACAGTTTACTCTTTAAATGTATATATTGTTCTTATTTTGTGCCAATAAGCACTGTCACGGTCGTGTGCCCTTCTATTTTACTGTACTGTAATAAGTTATGACAGTAGCCATCCTAGTTATATATGTTTTGCTTATCTTATGTAAAACATTAGAAACGCAGTTCGCTAGGCTACACAATACAGCAACAACAACCACACCACCTTGTTCCCCAACAGCATACATTTTTCACTGAGGTCGCTGTTCATGTTCTCATTATACGAACATGGCATGCGGCCGACTAAACCTGGACTATTTTAGCTCAGTTGGGTAGGTTTATAGTCGTAGGGAGGATTTCTCTGTAGGAGACATTTTGTGTGTCTCTTTCCCTGGAGTAGCCGATATGTAACACCGCACACCGGCTAGATTGTATAAATTGGCCATATACCTTAAGGCCTCCTGTTCTTATGAATATAAGAGTGATTGTCTCTGTCTATGCTCCTCCAGCCTTCGGGCTTATTAATTGTGTGGACCTCCCTCTGCCACGTCGTTTAGAGCTGACTTTGAAACTATTGGTGTTTCAGAGCCGTTAGAAACAAAGTGTCGATGACCACACACACTTCCCCTGTAACTTCGGATACTAGTTAGTTAGAAAACCACGCCAAAGTAGGGAGCACTGAGAAAATAGTATAGTTACTGGCCTGCAGTGCATCTCTGGGCGAATTTACACAACTCTAACATCAAGTAAAATGTTAATTCCCCGGGTGCGGATCTCACATGATCCGCCCCCGACACGCTGGTGATGAACAGAACTCAGCTCTCCATCTAACTCTACACGTGACTGGGTGCCATCTTAGAATCCACCACACCCTCACGGGAAGGTCACTATAGTTGGAGAGCTGCATCTTTGTCCCCACCATAAACGTATATGTGCTTTTCAATGCTTATGTAATGTGACTTGTCCCTGTATTGTTATATGTGGTCGTGATGTGATGGTGACAGGATCGTCATATGATTCTGGAGCTGCCACCTCATGGCATTTCCGCACGCTGTCTAGCTGAGGGGGATGCTCCATGAGGGTGACCATACCGTCACCGAGCCTGCCAGGCTTATATGTTAAAGATAGTTAGAATACACAGCCATTTGCGGCTTAACCTTGATCTGGACCCAAAAACTAAATGTTAGGATAGGATCTAGCAGAAGGACCGCATAAATAAAGTGGCAACAACTAATTCAGTATCTTTGAACTTATATAAGATGACGGTGTTGAATTCTGTGGAAATCATCCACCTCATCTTCATGTAACACAGCGTGCATCACATTAACCTTATAATTTCACTAGGTTGACTCTTTAACATAGCATAGTTTGAACAAGAGAGTGGCCCTTTTTACCATCTCTCTTCCTCCGCTTCGGCGTTGTAGGCATTTTCCTGTGATAGAGGCCCGTGCGAGGCACTTTCCTCTCGCAACAAATAATATTTGTGTTAGCGGTTAATTTAGTTTATATTAAACTTGCTAAGTAGTCACGGTAGGGCCCTCCTTTGCAGGGATGCCTCACGGATTATGATCGATGAGGTACCTCTGGCGAGGACCATGATGACGAGTCATCAACTTGACCCTATGTACTTGACTTCCCGCTTGTGGCGGCAAACGTGTACCATTGTTTGTCTGCTGCGTTTAATTATTGTATTTAATTATGTCCCAGCTCTAAATGGAGCGAGGGGATCGTCACACCCGTGACACCAACAGCGAGGATGAGACCGTGAGGTTCAACTTCCGCAGTGATGGTCACACGGCCCCAATAGAATGATCCACCGGCTCTAGAAGTCGGTCTTTGTATAATCCGGCAACGCGCAACACCGGATCCACAACCCAGAGATCTGCAGCTAATCAGCAGTCTCACCCCCAACGTACTGTCTACTTGTGGTGCCGCGGAACGAGAGTACCAGTGCGACCAGTACTGGAGCTGATGAGCGACTCCTAACCAAGTGTATCAAGTTACCACAAATAAGCCAAGACGCAGACAAGACAATACAAATGCATTTGAAAGCACCGTAAGCTAGGTATGGTTTGGCCAAAGAGACTCTTGACAGACCGTTGGGGGCTTGCTTAGAAAGCGTGGATGTCCCACTCGAACTTCCTATATCACCATGGAATTGGTTTGCCTAGCGTGTCTTTTGCCGCAAGCTGATGTGTCGGAATCAGGCCATATAGACCTGATTCCTGAGAGTTAACGGTTAGACCTGAAGTTAGGTTTAGATACAAGTTGCCCAAGGTTCACTGCTAAAACTGATAATCAATAAGTTAGTTAGCTCGCAGTGAATTCCTACTTTGGTAGAAACTTACTATCCTAGAGGTATCGTGAGATACAGAGGGAAGTGTGATGCGTCTTCGTTACGATTGGGTCCACCGAGAAACCTAAGCGATTTCAGCAATGGCCCAATAAAACCGATGAAGCAACTTAGATGGACCGGAGCTAGTCACATATTGAGACAATTGTTGGTGGCTGTTTTGTTAGTGGCCATTCTTTTTGGACTCTTTTGCAGGTATTTAGCCACTAGACATGTGCCACCTGACGCTGGCTTTACAATAAACAGTCGCTTATAAAATACAGCAATCGTCTCCGCTTGCTGAAAGTTCTAACGCAAAAAGCTGAGCTACTACCTATGTTAGATTATACCGAACTTGTGTCTTTTTTGGCACAAGAAGGGTTTCCTAGTGTGAGTGTTGATAATGAGAATTCTTGATGTTAATGCGCTATTGTTGATGTATTATTTTAGACGGCATATGCGAGTACAACATATAACATATAATGATTGGTGGAAAAGTTATAATTATATATAAGTTCTAAAGAAGAGTGGCACAGGCCAAGAAAAATGAGACAATTGTCATTTATCAATGGGCCGTAACTGGCCACAAAAAGTACGCCTAACTTAGCAATTATACAAAGGAAAAAAACAAAAAGGACTTAATGACCTATTAGTCACCGGCAAATGAAAGTGAAGATATGTGCCAAGTTACAAACGCCACAGAAAATCTTTACAGTGGAAAAAGACAATAAAGTATTACGGTTGTAGTCGAGAACAACGATATGAAGCGGTCCAGTCGTTTGTTGATGTTGGAAGTAGCATGAGAGTTCGGAGAAGGCAAACGAAGAGGTTGAAGTTCGGCACAAGATTAACGGTGCGACAAGCTCAGGTACTGCATGGCAAGCAATGTTTACAACATTGAAGAGAAATGCGACAGTATTAACGAGTTCATCCTAGAATCAATCGCACACATAGTTTGAGTGATGAAGAGATTTTGGCTTAACCGGAAACAGGTTGAGTGTCTTGTCGGCCCAATTGGGTTGGCCAGAGGAGAGGTAGCACAGTTTCGGCGCTAATACAATAAGTTGCTATAACACTTTCAGTTGTGGTACAGATAAGAAATAGCGAGATATAATCAGTTCTATAGGACGGCTCACGAGTCAGTCCACAATACAAGCTTTGAGTACGAGTCCCAATCTTAGATGTAATTTTGCGGAAGCGCCATCCAGAGGATTATGGTGTGCTTTTTGGCTCCGCCGATTTATGTAGTTCAGTTTTTAGCCCAAGTTTAGGCTGCAAAATCGATATTTTTTTTTTGGCAAGGGGTGGATTCGAACGTCACTTGGAGTTACTATTGGTACCACGTTGTAGCGGATGCTTATAGATGAACGTGTGCTGGATAGCTTCTCAATATACGTCCGTACTGAATGATCACTCTCCATTGATTTTGATGGGCCGAAGTGGGCTTTTCTATAGTTTTGGGGGACCAATGAGAATGCTTCAGCAGCATGTTACAGGTTAACAGTAATACGTGCCCATAGTTTTATATTAAATGATATTTCCGCCATTTCTCATACCATTTTAATTTAAATATCAGATTTGGATTCCGGAGAATATTTTGTTTTACATTCGCCCAAATATGGAGCGAAAAGTACCTGCATTAGTGATTTGGCAAACATGTGAAATATATACACTAAAGCTGCCATCTCCGTACCTACAGTATAGCGTGGCTGTCCAATCTAGTTACTCGTGCATGCGTGGTATGCCATCTAATGTTTTCTAATTTCAGACGGCATATTGCCCCTCACCCACCACCCCACCCCCCCCCCCCCCACCCCCAACCCATCCCCGGATCCAAACATTTCAGATAAACATACATCGAGAGTGGGCATACATGCACAACGTTAATTGTAAAGGACAATATTTTAGAACATGAGTTCCGCAAACGGCGCATAATACCCAGCCATGATGGCAAACCAATGAATGAGAGCTATCAGAAAATATTTATTTCTTCCTCAGCCCCATCAGACCAGCCATCCTTATGAAGTGACAAAGCGATCCGTTAAACGGTCAAGGAGGCATCGTCCGTAAAAAAAATTTCAAGATGGCTGCCGATGACTGGCGGCTATATTAGATTTTGGATTATCGTAAATTTCGATAAGTTTCTTCACCAGACATATTCTAACAACCGTCGGAAGTGATCCAATAAATGAAATCCAGAAACCAACTTTTAAGAAGGCAGCCCATGGCTGGCGGCCATCTTGCAGTTCGGATCATCGTCAATTTTGATAGGTTTCTTCTTCACACCTAGTCCAACCACACTATAAAGTTTCAAAGGGATCCGATAAACGGTTACAGGGTTATCATTTGGAAACCAATTTTCAAGATGGCCACCGGTAGCTGGCAGCCATCTTGGAGTTCGTGTCATTGTCAATCACGATAGGTTTCTTCCCCAGAGGTAGTCGAACCACCCTATGAAATTTTATAGCGATCCGATAAACGATAACGGAGTTATCATTTGGAAACCAATTTTCAAGATGGCCACCAGTGGCTGGGGGCCATCTTGGATATCG
Organism: Chaetoderma sp. LZ-2023a; assembly: GCA_034401795.1. Lineage (NCBI taxonomy): Eukaryota > Metazoa > Mollusca > Caudofoveata > Chaetodermatida > Chaetodermatidae > Chaetoderma > Chaetoderma sp. LZ-2023a. The sequence goes on along the minus strand of CM067371.1, from coordinate 130,865,087 downwards.
GATCATCATGGATTACAATTGGTTTCTTCTGCAGACCTAGTCCAACCACTCTATAAGTTTCAAAGCGATCCGATAAACGGTGACAGAGTTATCATCCAGAAACCAATTTTCAAGATGGCTACCGGCCATCTTGGATTTCGGATCATTGTCTATTTCGATAGGTTTCTTCCCCAGTCCTAGTCCAACCACTCCATGAAGTTTCAATGCGATCCGACAAACGGTAATGGAGTTATCATCCGGATACAACTCTGCCACCCGCCCGCCCGCCAGGACGGACGCCGCCATTACATATCCCGCCAAATATTTTTGGGGGTATAAAAACTAGTCAATGAAAAATGCTACTCCTAAAACCTAAATTCCTTTGTCACTAAGTGTGTAATGCAGTTTATGTATCCGCTTTAAGATATTTAAAGGGTGATAACTCTGTAATGAATACCCAGCTGCACATGATACTGATATTGTTGACAAAATTTTAAGTTAATCCATTGAGACCTCTAGGAGTTCGTTGACAAGAAATGATTGGATTGTCAGAGATGGACGGACCGACAGAGGGACATACATAAATTTCGGACAGATGGATGGGCATACAGGTATAGCACATGCACACCTTCATGTGGTAATGATAACACATAACAAGTTTCAAAAGAATCGGAGCTAAACTGGAGTTGTGCTGACAAGAAATGATTGGCAATGCAGTCTATGTATCCGCTTTAAGATATTTAAAGGGGGATAACTCTGCAATGAATAATTTTTTGGCCGTGAAAAAAGCACATGCACGTCTGCACATGATACTGATAATGGACGAAATTTTAACTTAATCCATTGAAACCTCTCGAAGGAGTTGAGTTGACAAGGAATGATTATCAGAGATGGATAGACTGACAGACGGACATACACACATTTTGGACAGATGGATGGACGTACAGATATACGGATAGCACACGCACACCTTCACGTGGTAATGGTAACATTTACCAAGTTTCAAAAGAATCAGAGCTAAACTGTAGGAGGAGTTGTGCTGACAAGAAATGATTGGCAAAGCGGTTTATGTATCAGCTTTAAGATATTTAAAGGGGGATAACTCTGTAATGAACGATTTTTTGGACGCGAAAAATACACATGCACATCTGCACATGATACTGATAATGTGGAAGAAATTTAAAGTTAATCCATTGAGACCTCTAGGACTTGCATTGACAAGAAATGATTGTCAGAGATGGATGGACTGACAGACGGCCATACATACATTTTGGACAGATGGATGGACATACAGGTATACGGATAGCACATGCACACCATCACGTGGTAATGATAACGCTTACTACGTTTCAAAGAATCAGAGCTAGCTAAACTGGAGGAGTTGTGTTGACAAGAAATGGTTGACAATGCAGTTTACATATCTGCTTTAAGATATTTAAAGGGGGATAATTCTGTAATGAACAATTTTTCGGTCGCGAAAAAAAGCACATGCACATCTGCACATGATACTGATGATGTGGACAAAATTTCAAGCTAATCCGTTGAGACCTCTAGGAGGATTTGCGTTGACAAGATGGGGGGGGGGGGAGATAAAAACCTTTATGACGTCCTAGCAGCCATTTCCAACTCTTTCTACCACTAACAGTTACCTAATTCTTGCTGTACGTCGGACACCAGACATTCGGATCGCTATGGCAAGCCATCTTCTTTCTTGTGGAAATGCCATCTACAGAGGCACGGATATTAGTCATAAATGGACCTTTCCAGTTTATCCATCCACCATATGATGTCATAAAAAACTAAGTGACATGTAGAATGACGTCATAATAAATTACAGCATGAATAATTCGATTTAATCCATCTTAAATGCTTAATAGTCTGACACATTGTACTAATTGTATGTCTCTGCTATTTAATAAACATGCTGTTGAATATTTTGAAACTAATTTGAGTTGGCTGTTGCTGCCATGTGTCCAAGTTTGGTCGCAATAGAGTGATGCCATGGTGAGATATAAGATGCTATGTTGAGATAAATCAAAAACTTAACTGTAAAAAACAGTTTTATATTAAGGTCACAGTGACCTTAAACTTTGACCTCATGACCTCAATATCATTGTGCTCCATCCCCTTGATATAAGGAAACATGTGTCCAAGTTTAATCCCAATAGAGATGAATCCATACCGAGATATTAACTCAATCGTAATTGGACACCGACAAAGACAGACGGAACCCATCAATATATTGGTGAAAATTCTAATTTTCGCCAATAATACCTACATCAACATCTCCAGTGATAGCATGTAAACACATCTGTTCTTCAAGGAGCCAAGCTGATCACTGATGCTGGTATGATAAAGGTCAACCAAATGTCCCACTCTCTGCTTCACATGCGAGGCGAAAGATGACAAAACACAAAAACCGTGTGACAATCTGTATATTACTTCATATAGATAAACTATACTGAACTATTTTCTAGATCTGACAAGTATTGGAACACAATAAGACATAATATCATACATACAATCAGAACACAAAAAAAGAAAACGGCGTATTATTCATCTATGCTATTGGAGTTTAACTGCGTCATTACTATATAGAACCATGATGTATTTAGCATACATTTTGTTAACACAATATTAACAATTTCATCGATGAATTCCCCATATCTCAACTTTCAAGGCAACCATACAAGAAAACTGTTGAGTATTCTGAAACTAATCTCCAGGAGCGGAAGCTGCTTACAGTCAAATTAATTTCAAATTATTCAATAGAATAAATTTTCTAATGTAAACTTTTCCGGGATTTGTCGGTGAAAGGGTTAAAATCATACTCAATACAAAACCAAATTGTTGTAGCAAACTGATAAGGGGTTTTGATACGACCGTATACATGTCATTGTTGTAAATTATACATAAACAATCACAAGTCACAATTTTAGAAGGCACCAAATCTTCATGTCAATACAATAATAGCATTACATTAACAGAATATACACTATAAACATACATCCCAATGGGCGCACAAACAGACTATCGCATTGAATTTTCATCTCTGATCTGCCAAACCACAACGATTCTTAGACAAACAAATTTAAATTAATGGTTTCTGTTATCATTTTAACCCTTTAATGAATAATTTGTTCAAAAAATTTAAATATTTGCTTATTGAATGTCCTTTTGCAGGCCAAGAGACGGCTATTTTTGAAAATTCACAACTGGAATGACTGGCTCGGTTATCGTTTATTATTAAAATACGTGACTAATTGTATGTCTAATGAATTTACCATTTTATAAATATTGTGTTGAATATTTTGAAACAAATTTGACTCAAAGCTTACCTGTATAATTAGTTATCTTGAAATTCAAATTCTGAAAGTTTGTGTTTCAAAGTTTCAAACTGATTCCAACACGCATAAAAAATGGGCAGAGCTTGGCTAGAAATGGGCGGGGAATAGCTAGAAACAGAGTCCTCAATTAGAATGCTTCGCTTAGTGATATTTTTCTTGGAAGTGGAAAACCTCCTATTAGGTCCCGCACTTAAACACTTGTGCAAAACAGACATCATTTTCACATTGAACACAACCTTCTTATTTGAAGATCTACAAAAAGTAGACGTGAGGCACAGCACCATATGCCACGCAACCCTTCGGGAAGAACCCTCAAGATAGCGCCATGGCCAACGTAATCTGGTGTGCCCACAACAACAACATCAACAGCACCATATGGATCACGGTCAAAGCAGGAGTTCTGCAGAAGCACATTCTTTTGCCTCCAAAACATATTTCTTATGACAAATCAGTGTTAATAGTAAGCGATCATCTATCTTTAAATAACCAAATTTTAGTGGTCCTAGCCTTTAGGCAGGTAACAGTGTACAACAAACTTTGTATGGTAGACACAAAATGAACGATCTTACTTTGGAAGACTGTTTATTTTGATAGGAAATATAACATGAACGGTGAAACAATTATCGTCAGGTTTCATTTGTGTTGAGTCAGGAGTTGTGGTATGAAGTTCATGTGAGTCCCTTAACTCCTGTGCAGTGAATAAGCCATAGCAAGCCATAACAACACACCAATTGTATGTGCTAGAGTTGAAGATTTAATTTTTTTAAACAGGAATTCAACGGAATTAAACATCTCGTCTGTCTCCTCTTTGTCACAGTTACCTTGCTCTTTGACCTTGTGACGTCAATGTCATGATGCTGCTGTTCAACATTATTGGTAACCATGTCTCCAAGTTTAGTTCCAATACGATTAACCAATCCTGAAATATAAATGTAAATAATTTGCTAAACTCAAATACTCAAGTTGGAAAGGTAGAGGTCAAATAGCAAGGGCAGAACGACATTGACCTTTGACCTAACAATCTAACTATAACCATGATGGTCCATTATAGCATAGGAAACCATGTGTCCAAGTTTGGTATCAGAAGGATTAATCATTTCTAAAAAATAAGCAAAGACGATTTGCTTAACGCAGCAGCTGTTGACGCCGTCGTCAGAACAGTGATACCTATGTCTAAACAAGAATTCAGTGGAACTAAATGTCTCTCCCTCTTTGTCAATAAACATCAGGGTTCAGATTAAATTCATTAGGTATAATAAATAGGATGTTTAGTTTGGGAAGCAATAAAGCAGGATGATCATGATATAATTTGGGTGAAATACTGGTTTAAAGCCTGTAACCTGTTAAGCATTTAAAATGTTATTGTTCTTAAGTGTAATAATTAAATCAAATTTAGAAGTGTAATAAATTACGTGAAATAACGGTTTAAAAGCTTGTACCCTGCTAAGAGACTGATGTTGACCTTTGACCTAGTGACATCAATATCATCATCCTCCTTCCTTAGCACATAGGCAAGCATCTTTCCAAGTTGAGTTCTAGTAGGATTAAGCAATTGTAAAATATAGGCAAATATGATTGGTTAAATGCAAAAACTTAACATTGGAAATACAGACATGAGAGGTCAAATATGAAAGCTATGATGACCTTGACCTTTGACCAAGTGATGTCACTATCGGCCAGCAGCTTCCTTATGGTAAAGGGAACCATGTGTCCAAGTTTAGTTCTGGTAGTACTAAGCAATTCTGAAATATAAATGTAAATAATTAGCTAAACGAAAGAAATTAACATTGAAAAAGCAGAGAGCAAATAGCAACGTCTTTGACCTAGTGACCTCAATATCACCATGCTGCCTCCTTATTGCATAGGCAATCATGTGTCCAAGTTTGGTTCCAGTAGGCTTAAGCAATCATAAAATATATGCAAATATGATTTGCTAAACACAAAAACTTAATGTTGGAAATAGATATGACAGAGGTCAAATAGCAAGGCTACAATGACCTTGAATGTTGACCTAGTTATGTCACTATCAGCACGCAGCCTCCCTAAAAAGGTACAGGGAACCTTGTGTCCAAGCTTGGTTCCATTAGGACTAAGCAATCCTAATACATAGGCAGTAATGATTTGCTAGATGCAAAAACTTAAAGTTGACGCTGTCATCGTCGTTAGAAAAGTGATACCTATGGCTTAGCAGGCAAGACAAAAAAAACACATTTTTACCACACTCTGGAAATAAATCTGCAAACAGTAAACAAATTGGTCAGAAATAAAATATATATGTTACACAGGCTACATACAGCGCTCAGAGAAAGATTATTTGTTTTTAAAACGAACCACACGCCAACGTTTCCTAGTATATATAATCATTGCCTATATTGGAAAACAGTGTGATGATGAAATAATATAGGCAGAAATGATGTGGAGTGTGTTAACAGAGTTCAGGAACTTCAAGCTGACATCAGAGTCAAGTCATAACGCAAACATGACCTTACAAACACCAAATCTATAATATGGTTAGTGGGAAGACGCTATATATATATATAGTCACTACTCAATACTATTATTTTTGGCCACTAATATTAGTTTTTAATTTATGACAACATTATAATAAGAATAGATGACTGAGAATGCTAAAATAGGATAAATAAACTATGTGAGCAACACAGAGTACATGTGATAATAGTTACTCTATCATAGACTAGTATCCCGAACCTACCATCACCAATAATTATCTTAAATACGCAAGCCTGTTTACCAAATGGAAATTTCTTCTCTACCAACGCAAAGGTGAAGGCAGATGATTACAGGTAATGATGAAATTTGTCAACGAATCAATATGACATTGTCGTTAGCTTAGATTGGTAATGTCAATACAATCTAAATAAGTGCCAATCTAAGGCCGTGTTCTCACTAGCGAGTTTATCAGAAATAACGCCATACTGATCGTCAAGTATGGTGTTATTCCGTTGAGTGATCTACATATGAAATGAAGAGCGATAGATGAAAGAAATTATGTCACACAGAACAATTAATTACATTTTCTAATAACTATGCCATAAACGTATTAAGCGACAAAATCATGAAAAAGTACATTCTTTACTATGTATAGATTTATTCTATTAAATATTTTGAAATTAATATGACGAAGCCATTGCTGCCTCACACGAATATTGAAATATTTTGCTGCTGCTATCTAAGACAGTGTCTCACTTTCAAGATAAACTATACAGACATACTGTTCGATATTTTGAAACTAATTTGATTGGAACCTTTCTCTAACATAGGCAGCAACATTTACCAGTCAAATTAGTTCCAAATTATTCCACTCAAAATTCTTTACATCAGAAAAAAACTTTGTTTCTGGTTTGCGAGGGTTACCGGGTTAGCAGATTTTCTTTTGCTGATGCATATGTATGAGAGATAGGGGTGCAGAATAATGTCCTAGTCAACTCTTTAAGCCTCAAATTTATTCAAGAAAATTTAAATTTTCTCATAGAAAATGTCCATTTGCAGACCAAGAGAAGACTATTTTTGAAATTTACCACTGGAATGACTGGCTCGGTTATCGAGCCAGTCATTCCAGTGGTAAATTTTCAAAAATAGTCTTCTTTTGGTGCGCAAATAGACATTTCTCAAGACAACTCCAGCTGCCATTTTTGGCTGATATAAGTGTTAAAGGGCTAATATAGCAATATATAGTTAAGAACAGATTGTTAGATTTATATCATATGTTGAAATATTGGACGTAGCGCTAGTGGGTGGGCAGCATTTGTCAGGAGACATTAGAATGTCAGTTGGTGGAATTCAACCAAATTTGCGTATTGTGAGAAAATGTTTATATTAGGCTCTCACGCCACCCTGGTAAGGCGGGGGTGGTGCAAAATGTCAATGTTGGTGAAAACATGTGGATTTGTGATGGCATGCCATTGACCTTTCCAGAGTATCCATCCATCATCAGACCTCGTATGATGTGGTAATCAGCTCAGCGCATGTATGATGACGTCATAATCATTACGCCACAAAGGGTTCCATATAGACCGTCACCAAATCTCAAATGGTCCGACACGTTGTATGATATTGCATGTCTTTGTAATTCTTTGCTATTTAACAAACATGCTGTTGAATATTTTGAAACTAATTTGACTTGGCGCTGTTGCTGCCTTAAGCAGCAGCAGCACCCAGTCAAATTAGTTTCAAAATATTCAACAGCTTACCTGTGTATTTTTTTGGAAATTGATAGTCAGGGTGTTCACAGATCGATTGATCCCAACACGAGTGAGGTGTGGGTGGAGCTTAGCTAGAGATGGGCGTGGCATAGCTAAAACCGGAAAGGTCCATTGACTGCACACTCTACTTTGAATTTAGTTTGACTGAAAGCTGGAAGCAGCAGCTTCAAGTTAAATCAATTTCAAAACATGCAACATGTCGCCATAAATTGCTTAACGCTGTAAAATATTGTGATTTTGAAAGCGAACTGTTATATATATCTGATACAGAAATATAGCGCACCCATATTTTGTACTAATTAAAATTAACGTGTTGACATCAGTGTGATAGCGGTTACGGGTCTGCCTGCTGAATTTCAGACTGCAGAATACATTTTCCATAGCGTTTAACTCTAGATACGTTAAATTCTTTGAAAACAATTTGACTGAAATCATTCAGTCAAATCGTTTTCAAAATATAGTGTTCAGAGTTATTGCCCATTGTAATAATAATTGTTTGGTGGCTTGCAACGGCAAAGACAGTAACATGTGAAATGAGGCAATACATGGTCAAATGAGTATTTTAAATATCTTTAGATTCAGTGTAATGTTTTTCAAGACATTTAATAATTATAAAATACAGAATAGGAGACGATTTTCTAGCTAGCCATGATTTTAATCTCGTGTGATTTTCAAATTAAATTAACACGCTTTCCATTGGAATATAATATAGAAAATAATAAAGATTTTAAAAATACTCAATACCTTAAGACTAAATGAAGTGGTCAAATTAATGGTAGTTTTTATTTCATCTTTTACATATATAGTTCAATTGATAGATCTGATCAGTCACTCAATTATATGACATCCTAATCAATTACGTCGCATGTAGGCTGACATCACAATCAAAATGTTCAATGAATGATGTATATAGGTCCACCATGAACATTTAAATGTCTGTCACGTGTACCAGTTGTATGTCATTGATGCATTTACTATTTAATAAACATTGTTGAATATTTTGAAACTAATTTGACTGGGTGATGTTGCTGCCATAGGCACCACTGGCCAAATTTGGTCGAGAAAATCTAAATATTTCCTTATTGAATGTCCATCTGCAGGTAAAGAGAAGAGTAATTTTGAAAATTTACCGCTAGAATGACTGGCTCAATAATCGAGCGAGCCAGCCATTCAAGTGGTAAGTTTTAAAAAATACTCTTCTGTTTACCTGTAAATGGAGATTCCTCAAGACTACTGCAGAGGCTGGTTTTGGCCGGCTTGACCACTAAAGGGTTAATACAGATTCTATTACTGGCCAAAGGATTATGCCATCAACAGATAGATTGACCGTACACATAACATACGATTGTAATCAACAACACAACAACACCGCATACAATCAACATATTCAAATCATTAAAATTAAAATCTGCATAAAATCTTTAAATTTGACTCACTCAATAAGTACTATCATCAAAGAGTCACTAAATTCCTGTGTAGAAATGATTTATCATTATCTCTAAACAATCAATATTATTTACATATTATAGAACAATTTAACTTTATATAATATACATGGTTCAATGTCTTAAATTACTTACAAGAAGCCCATAGCTTGCGTTACATGAATTAGAATGCTGGTAAAAATTTAATATATATTAATATTATTATTAATATATACATGTTCATATATATGTACAGCGATGATGGTTAATAACATGAAAACTGAAGATTGTCATTTTTATTAAACCTGTTTTTGTTTGATTTATAAATTTACTGATTAAAGATATTTGCTAAAATTTATCTTGACACCACGCATAGCAGTATCTATCTAAGCAACGACTACGACAGAATGAAGACACATTCAGAGACACAGCAACCCTTTAATGGTCATACCGGCCAAAAACCGGCCGCTGTTACGATCTTGTGGCATGTCCATTTACAGGCAAAAAGAGTAGAATTTTTGAAAATTTAAAACTGGAATGACTGGCTCGATAACCGAGCCAGTCATTCCAGTAATAAATTTTTTAAAATTCTATTCTCTTGACCAGTAAATGGACATTCAATAAGAAAATATTTACATTTTTTTGACCAAATTTGACCATTAAAGTGTTAATACATGATCTATCGCTACAAATATGTATATATTAGTTTATAAACATTATAAATCTATCCATAACTTAATATTACATAACAAATAAAAAATAATTATTAATCTTTAAATATTATCTTCATGACACATATTAATACTTAGATACTATACTATATACAAACCTGCCAGAGAGACCACCTGGATACAGAGGCCAAAACTCGGGATTCTTTTAACCCTTTAACACTTGAATTTGTTCAAGAAAATTTAAATTTTCTCCTAGAAAAATGTCCATTTGCAGACCAAGAGAACACTATTTTTTTTAATTTACAACTGAAATGAATGGCTCAGTTATCGAGCCAGTCATTAAAGCGGTAAATTTTCAAAAATAGTCTTCTCTTGGTCTGCAAATGGGCGTTTCTCAAGACCACTGCAGAAGCCATTTTTAGCAGATATGAGTGTTAAAGGGTTAAACAGGTGTGGCAAGGATCATGGCCCAATGACCACCTGTCTTAAAGACACACTGTACTTTGTCCTCAAAACGCGCACCCTGTCATAAGTCATTTGAATTAACCCATTAAAACTCTTTGGCTAAAAACAGTTTTGCAGTGGTCTTGACAGATGTCCATTTGGAGACCAAAAGACCATTTTTGAAAATTTACCACTGGAATGACTGGCTCGATATTCAAGCCAGTCATTCCAATGATAAATTTTCAAAAATAATCTCTTGACCTGCAAATGGACATTTTCTATGAGGAAATTGACATTTTCTTCAACAAAGCTTAGAGTTCAATGGTTAGATGACCATTGGTCAATAGTGAACAATTGACTGTATTCTAAACTAACCACTTCACAGTCAAGATTTGTTCAGAGAATTAACTTTTTTGCTTTGTGAATATTCATATGCAGGACAAGAGAAGCCTTTTTGGAATTTTATAATGAGAATGACTGGCTTATCGAGGCAGTCATTTCAGTGGATAAAATTACAAAAATTAGTCTTCTCTTTCCTGAAAATGGACATTTTCCTAGACCACCGCAGAGGGTGGTTTTGGCTCCCTTGACCGTTAAAGGGTCATAGGTAGTCTGTTAGGACATGCTTGACCATATTTACAGTTTGGCAAAGATAAATATCCTGTATATAAATCTATGAAGAATTCACTAACATTCTTCACAAATAGTACAAGAGACCCAATACAATAAATTCTTTGACGCAGAAAATAATCTGCTGAAAAATGAGGTTTCAAAATATTCAATAGCTACAGTAATTAGCTGTATGGTTTCTATGAAAATAGGACATATGGATTTCAATGTTCAAATTCTTGTTCACTCATACTGACCGAGGGATTTACGTGCGCTATATCATGGATGTAATTAACCACTTACCCCGCGAATTTATTCAAGAAAATATCAATTTTCTCAGAAAATCTCAATTTGCAGACCAAGAGAAGGCTATTTTGGAAAATTTACCATGGGATTGACTGGCTCGGTTATCGAGCCAGTCATTCCAGTGGTAAATTTTCAAAAATAGTCTTCTTTTGGTCTACAAATGTACATTTCTCAAGGTCACTGAAGAAGCCATTTTTGACTGATATGAGTGTGAAAGGGTTAAGCATGTCTTGTCAATTTACTGAGCAAATGGTTTTATCTTAGAAAGTATTATTAACTTGACCTCTATATTTCTAAAAATGAAAGCACCATATTTGGCTACTAGATAATGCAAAACGCTAACGACCGTTTCTTCACCCATTTTTCAATGCAAGCGGGATGAACACAGCCGCAGATCGGATGAATGCATTTGTTTGCGGGGATCTCCGGCTCTGTCTCCGTTGTGTTTTTGTAACGGACTGAAAATCAAACAGGTTAGATATATATTAGACGGACGAATGCAGTGGCATCATCAGGAAACGAACCATGTGTGGCGGGCTCAGTTTGCCTTTCACGGTTTTAACTAGCCTGGTTTTTCTTTATTTGTTATCTGGATCCGTCACAAACAATTACTAAAAATATAATAAACACAGGCCTGATGGACCGAAAGAAGCACACAGGTCTGTCTCTATCTTCTAATGCAAACGGATCCATGTACGCTACCCTATAGTGCAGAGGATTTCATCAGCCCAGCTTAGATAAAGGACAACAGCAGCTAATATAAACTTTCCTAATAAACTGTGAGAATCAAAGACAGCAGCAAGCACATTAAAGGCTCTTACAGTGACTGACATGTGTCAATCATAACAAGATTTTAATACAATGAACATCATTAGAAAATACGGTATTCACAGATTTTATTTAACCCTTTAATGGTCAAGCCAGCAAAAACTGACCACTAAGCAGGATAAGACAATTTTTGACAATTTACCACTGGAATGTTCTGGCTTGACAATTGAGCCCGCCATTCCAGTGGTAAATTTAAAAAAATTGTCTTATCTTGGCCTGCAAATGGACATTCAAACACCAAAACATTTTTATTTTCTTGGAAAATCTTGACCATTAACTGGTTAAACAGACACATAAAGCACAGGTTTTGGCAATATTTAGCTCTTGACCGTTATCAAGTGTATGAAGTTTATGATGATGATGATGATGATGATGTACTGTATTCTGTAGCTACAGTAGATTGAAAAAATCCTGCAGCTGCAATGAGTCCTTGTTTCTTGTCCTCAGCCAGAGTCCTTGGCTCATACACGTTCCTCCTGCTCCTCAGTGTACTGCCACTAATTTTGGGGGGTTCCAAGCTGTATTTTGGTGGTATATACCCTCAAAAGGACACCTACGAGAACCCCTAGTCGCAGGCTCAAAAGGACCCTTATGAGAATCCCTGGTCGCAGGCGTCAATTTTATCGAGAACTATCATCGTCACATTCCCAGCTGTTAGTTATACAGCATCAGTGATATACAACATGTACACGCTGCATTATACACGGATGGCTAGAAGAATCTTAGACGTGAGCATCCGAAGCATCTGAAAGCGCTGGAGGAATAGGTTTCAAAGAGCTGAAAATTGTGTTCTTCCTCCATACTTCCCTGTGTGATGTCGTTGTCACTACCTGGATCTGTAGTTAGTCACTGTACATGGATAAACTCATTGCTTCATTCATGAAGAAACTTGCATTCTTGATCTGTTCTCCAGATACAGGAGGAATGTCGCTGAGAGGTTTCTGTTCCTCCCCTCTGTAGTCTACATAAATTAAAGATTATCAGTATAGGAAATAATTAACCCCTCTCGTGTCAACTTAACCCTTTAATGGTCAAGCTGGTAAAAAAACAACCTCTGCAGTGATCTTGAGCAATGTCCATTTACAGGCTAAAAGAATATTTATGAAAATTTATCACTAGAATGACTGGCTCGGTAACCGAGCCAGTCATTCCAGTGATAAATTTTCAAAAACTCTTCTTGGTCTGCAATTGTACCCTGGTTAAGTAGAAATTTGAATTTTCTTGACCATTACACTTTTGATGATTGTCCATTTGAAGGATAAAAGAAATCTCTTTTTTTATAAATTTTCGCTATAAATTATAAAAATACTCTCATTGGCTGCAACTCAAAATTTCCTTGAAAAGTATTGGCAATTAAAACGGTTAATTGAAACAAAGTATTTTGAGCACTATAATGCGCTGTTGACATAAGAGATGGGGTTACTGCATGTAATTAATGCCAAGATACATAGCTTCAAGGAGATACAGGAGCACTAATGTCGCTTGCTGTATTTGTAGATTCCAGTAGATGTCTACATATGTGATACGGGATAAAATAAGACAGGTCTAAATAGCATCACAGATATATCACTTCGGTCATAGTCTATCTCAGTATATTTTAAGCCTAGACAGTAGAAGCAACAGAGAGATCTTGCCTGTTTATTTAATCCTTCAATGGTCAATATTTTTCAAGAAAGTTAACAATTTTTGCTTAGTGAATGTCCATTTGCAGGCCAAGAGAAAACTATTTTTGAAAGTTTACCACTGGAATGACTGGCTCAGTTATTGCGCCAGCTCTTCCAGTGATAAAATTGTTTATATAGTCTTCTTCTCTTGGCCTGCAAATGGACATTCCTGGAGGCCATTGCAGCGATCTGGTTGTGGTCGGATGGGCCAGGGCTGTTACAAGGTTAACCTGATATGAGGCAGGAACAGTTAACATTGACACATTGTTGAATCTTATTTCAGTAAAAAAAATAACCAACAGTTTTAGGCAACAGCGACTAGTAACACAATGTTCAGTTCAGCTATATCAGAAAGATGAGTAAAGACTGCATTAGCCTACAAAGATTGCATTCACCTACAAAGATTGCATTCACCTACAAAGATTGCATTCACCTACACAGATTGCTTTCACCTACAAAGATTGCATTCACCTACAAAGATTGCATTCACTTACAAGGATTGCATTCACTTACAAGGATTGTATTGACCAAAACAAATATATAGGTTAATCAAATCCAATTCTAAATTTTTTTTTCCTGCAAACTTATGGTAACAAAAACGTAATGAGTTAGACAGACTAGACTAGATTTTCAGATCTCAAATTAAAAACATTAATTATATTTATAAAATGTGTAATATAAGATCGCTTAATATACATACAATATGTCAGAATAGTAATATATTACAATATATAGATATTTATATAGCAATACACAGGTGTATTACAAGTCCGTCAAGCATAGTCGATAAACATCACTTAGCTATGCAATAGAGCGATCCGATCTGTCACTCAAGTATATGACGTCATAATCAATTACATCACAGATAGGCCTATGTCACAATCACAATTGATAGCGAAGAATCTGAGATGAAGAGGGAATAGTACGTCAGTTGTATGAATTGTATGTCTTTGATGGATTTACTATTTATTATGATAAACAGTCTGTTAAATATTTTGAAACTAATTTGACTGGATACTGTTGGTACATAAGCAAGATTGATCTCCCCCTGAAGTATATGACTCTATAATCAACTATATGACATGTAGGCCGACATCACAATCCAGATTCATACAGAATGACATATCTAACTCCATCATGAACAGTCAATAGTCCATCAAGTGTCTGAATTGTGCGTCTTTGATGGATTTACTATTTAGTATAATAAACATTCTGTTAAATATTTTTTAAACTAATTTGACTGGGCAACAGCACCCAGTCAAATTAGTTTCAAAATATTCAACAGCTTAGTTACTTTGATATCGTGCTTCTGGGATTCCAGGGTGCGATCGAATCCAACATGCGGAAATTATGGGCGGAGCTTAGCTAGAAATGGGCGGTGTATGGCAAGAAATGGGTGGGGCATAGCTAGAAATCCTTCTATTGCCATTGCATACAGTATATTTTTAGGTAATTGATGACAACAATTACAATTTCAAAAATTTGAAGAACAAGGGAAAGATAATATTTGAAAAACATAATATTTATCATGGCCTGTATATATGTATTTCTCAACATCTTCAGCCATTAAAGAGTAAGATGTTGGAATTTCACAATACATTTTGAGCCCAATATAAAGTTAACAATTTTAATTTAATTAAATTACGCAAACTTCAAGATTATGCTGAAGATAATTTGACTAAAACTCATTCCTTGAAGATTGTGGTTAAAATATTCAGCAAACTTGTTTTAAATTTAACTCCTTTGAAAGAGTTTCTGAGAGAGATCAAGGTTAGAAAAGCAGATAACCAGACACTAAACGATTCTCTACACAGTATGTGTAGGCGAATGTCTTGACCAGAGTATTACGCATTTAGTGATTACATATGGTCAAGAATGTTTCAATTTTCTCATAGAGAATGTACATTTGCAGGTTAATAGAAATTGTGATAATTGACCACTGGAATGACGGACTCAGCTATCAGTGGTAAATTGTCAAAAACAGGTTTCTCTTGGTCAGCAAATGACATTCCTCAAGACCACTACAGAGGGCATTTTGTCCTGCTTAATCATTAACTCTTAATCATATCAGTCAAAAACGGCTTCTCCAGTGGCCCTGAGAAATGTCCATTTGCAGACCAAGAGAAGACTATTCTTGAAAATTTACCACTGGAATGAAGAGCTGCAAATGGACATTTTCTGAGAAAAGTGAAATTTTCTTGAACAAATTCGAGGGTTAAAGGATTAACAGCTTAACATTAGCAATGCAAACCAGAAAGCATCGTCAATCTTCTTCTTCTTTTCATTCGCTGATCATATCGCCAGTCCTGTAAGTGACTATCGACATGATCATAAGCATCGTCAATCATCACAGATAATAGGCAGAGGATTTGGCATCAGTTGACAAGATTTCACTAAGTGATGTATCAGAAGATAACGCCATTGTTAAACTAAACAGGAATGTCATTCAATATATATAATACACTAGCAATGTTTGTTCTTTAAATGTTTTCGCTGTATGTAGTATTTATAATAGGCCATAGTCAATGATGTACTGTAGAGTAGTTAGACAACAATGTGACAGAAACAACCTTCAGTCAAATTGTTTCTACGTTAAAGCATGTTTCGTATTCGTCTCCTAGAAAGAGCGATGAGAATTCAGGACAACAACGGTTAACATAACACAAGTTTACATACTTTTTTCATGACAGAAAAGTTGCTAAATCAGTTAACCATTTAACGGTCAAGAGTGGTCAAGAAAATAAAAAATTTTATCCATTTGAAGGCCAAACAAATAAAAAATTTTGGAAATTTAACATTGGAATGAGTGTCTCGGTTATCGAGCCCGTCATTCCAATGCTAAATTTCCAAAATTAAATGGTCTTCCATTGGTCTGAAATTGGGCAATATTTCAAGAGCACTGCAGAGGCCGGGTTTTGATCGTCTTGACCATTAAAGGGTTAAATCCTAAGTACCTAAGCACGCTCTAAACCACTTCTTGCCTTATCACGAAGCAGTGGGTGTAAATCTTCATTCCATAGTCCTGTACGGGAATGGTAGAGTGATCCTGCTGTATACACACACAAACTCTTGTTAACTGTCTGACTGCTGCAAGGAACCAGACAATAATTACAATCGGCAAATAACTCTGGACTGGCTTAATATCTTGAAAACAATTTGACTGAAAGTTGTTGGTGGCTTAGCCACTAACAACTTTCAAATTGGTTTCGAAATTTTCAGCATATCCAAAATTAAACCCCATGGAAAATGTAGTCTGCGGAAATTCAGCAGGCAGACAGTTAAGAGTTAAAGTCTGAAGATGTGATTGTTTGAGTATGGTGCGGCTTCCATTTGTAGAACGGTGATTCTGAACTGATTAAGAAAAGTTCATTGCCAGACGATGAAAATCTGCAAGAGAACAAAATTGAGGAATATCAGATGGCTATTGACTCAGATAAATGAGAATTGGATTTATGTACAATGTATTTATATTTAAGACAGTTTTGCTTGAAGTAAAACATATAAAGAGAAACGCGTGTAAATTGCAAAGATCAGTCAAAAATCATAAAGATATAATCCATCATCCGTAGGTTTATATATAAGCTTACCAAAACTACCAAAGACCCAATACTATTCAGTGGTTTGTTGCTCATTTGCGTGGTTAAAGGGGCTGGTATTTGCAATTTATGGCGTTTTGAACAACTGATTTGCTTTTGCATTCAAGTGCTATAAGCGTGCAAGAAAGGTTAGCTATCTTCTAGCTTTACAAAGCTAGCACTAACCTTGTTAGTGGGGCGGATATGTAACAAATTTGAGGTAAGATGTTCCATTCTGGCAGAAAGCATGAAATTTGGCACATAGGTGGTTTAAGGTATGCTGAAAATAATTAGATGCGGTGCCACGTGATTCTACCAAGGGAACCCATTCAAAATGGCGGATTCAAAATGTCTGCCTTCCCAGCGGAAAATCTGCATTACTCAAATTCTAGATGGAGTAGAGGGCTGGAATTGATGTCAAATTAAGGGTTTCTTGGGTCACTGGTTATGATTTTACCCATTACAATACTCTAAATAGATAAACATGCAGAAAAATATATTATTATTATTATTATTATTATTATTATTATCATTGTCGTCGTCGTCGTCGTCGTCGTCGTCGTCGTCGTCGTCGTCATCGTCATTGTTGTTGTAACATTTGTAAATTAGTAGTAGTATTGCTAAACGTTTGTACACACATCTTCTGGGCGGAACATTTTAGAAACAAGTTTTCGCTACTCAAAACAATTGGTCTACACGTTTTCTCCAGTAAAAGTAATTGTATGCCAGCCCCTCGCTTCGACATATCGTGGGCAGACTTGTACATAGGAAATTTGTTGAAGAAAACTTCGTTACTCAGAAAACGGCTCACAAGTTCTCAGCCTTGGCACATGATCAAATCCACGAGGAGCAAAATGCTATTCTGAAGGGCGATGGTGGAATTATCGGAATCACAGAAAATGAAGCTGCTTTGAAACGATGGATGGTGTCAGGATGATCAGCGAGTACGAAGTGAAACATACACGCAGAAATATCAATGATAACTGTCCCCATGAGCAGATTCCGAGTAAGCAGAAATTGTTTGCTTTAAACACAATTTGTCTTATTGATGCAATCGAGGAAATGGGAAACCCATTTTAGATGACAGTTTTGACTTAGTGACTCTCGATACCAAAGTCATTATGTCCGAGTCTGTAGTGAATGCGATCTGAACAGCAGAATAACTAGGCATCAGACAGCACCCCGCATTCGTCGCAGATTGACTATCTGTATCATCAAAATCGGTATATGACCCAATCCAAAAGAACAATTTGGCTTTGTTCAAATCAAAACAGAGGAAGAGTATCAGAACCAACAAGAAGCTTGTTGCAATGAAGAGAGATGTACAGTTATTCTCTAGACTCTACATTTCCTGCCAATCCAGAGACGGAGACCTTGATTCATTCTTTGAGAATGAGAATCATCCATGGGCCCCATCACTTGCTGAGCAACGCAATGCGCCAAGGCAGCAAATCAGATCTGATGGGATGTTTAGAAGCATTAGTAGCTCGTGCAGCTGATTGTCCAGTGGTTGAAGTGAAGATCATTGACGGAGCAACTATGATGCATAATCTAGATCCCAAGGAATCAAACGTGGTTGTGAACACATTTGGAGATTTTGCAGAGCACGTCTTCCTCCCACACATTGCTAGACAACTACAGATGGTTAAAAGATTGGATGTTGTATGGGACGTGTATAAGGCGGGAAGCTTGAAGACACATGCTAGAGAATTATGGGGACATGGTGAAGCTCTTCGTGTTGCATCGAGTACAAGACTCCCTCAAAATTGGAAAACATTCCTACGAGTTGATGCAAACAAAACAGGCCTCTTCATCTTTCTCGCACATACATTGGAGTCATTCGAGCTACCAGAAGGAAAAATACTCGTCACAACATGTGAGGAAAATGTACTGATGAGGCCAGAGCATGACGTCTCACAACTCTCGCCATGCATGCAAGATGAAGCAGATGGTAGAATGTTGCTCCACACCTTCCATGCATATCACCAAGGTTATCGAACAACAATGATTCATGCTACAGATACAGACGTCGTAGTCCTAGCCATACGGACAGCAAACATTCTTCATGGGTGTGATCTTTGGGTCGCATTTGGCCATGGGAAGACCTTCCGCTATGTATCAGCTCATGGCATTACAACAGTTTTGGGTGCAGAAACGTCACAAGGACTGCTATTTATGCATGCTTTATCTGGGTGTGACACTGTGTCTGCATTTTGTGGGATTGGCAAGAAGACAGTATGGGAAGTTTGGAGGACTTCAGATCTATTCAAGTCACTATTTAGGAGACTGTCTTATGCCCCGGCGTCTCTGTGTGACAATGACATGGAAACGCTCGAGAGGTTTGTCGTACTACTGTACAAACGCACATCACCATTGTCAAAGGTTCATGAGGCACGACAACAGCTTTTTGCTTTTGGCAACAGGCAGCTAGAAAACATTCCTCCGACCAGTGTAGCTCTGCTGCAACACACCAAACGTGCTGCGTTCCAGGCAGGTTATCTTTGGGGCCAATCACTCCACACAAATGCAAAAATGCCATCACCATCTTGGTGTTCGTATCATTGACAATCGCCATAGATTTCTTCCCCAGAGGTAGTCAAACCACCCTATGAAATTTCATAGCGATCTGATAAACGATAACAGAGTTATCATCTGGAAACCAATTTTCAAGATGGCCACCAATGTCTGGTGGCCATCTTAGATTTTGGATCATCATCGATTTCGATAGGTTTCTTCCGCAGACCTAGTCCAACCACTCTATGAAGTTTCAAAGCAATCCGATAAACGGTAACGGAGTTATCATCCAGAAACCCATTTTCAAGATGGCTACCGGTGGCTGGCAGCCATCTTGGATTTTGGATCATTGTCGATTTCGATAGCTTTCTTCCCCAGACCTAGTCCAACCACTCTATGAAGTTTCAAAGCGATACGATAAACGGTAACGGAGTTATCATTCGGAAACCAATTTTCAATGGCTAGCGGTGGTTGGCGGCCATCTTGGATTTCGGATCATCATCAATTTCGATAGGTTTCTTCCCCAGTCCTAGTCCAACGACCCCATGAAGTTTCAAAGCGATCCGATAAACGGTAACGTTATCATCCGGAAACCACTCTGTCCCTCCCCCCCCCTCCCCCACCCTAACCCCACCAAACCCCGCCCGCATTACATAATACCCTGCCAAATTCTTTGGCGAGGTATAAAAAGCAGAGGTCAAACAGCAATATTAAAATGGCCTTGACCTTTGATCTGGTGACCTCCATGTCACCATCCTGTATCCTCTTGGCATAAGCAACCATTTACCCAAGTTGTGTTCCATTAGGATTAAGCAATCCCAAAATACAACATGATAAGATTTGCTCAGCCTAAAATCTTAACATTAAAAAATAACAAAGTTTTGTAACGGTCAGAATGACCTTGACCTTCGACGTTGTGCATTCAGTGTCAGCATGCTGCTTCCTAACATTATAGGTAACAATGTATCCAAGTTTAGTTCCAATAGGATTAACCAATCCTGAGAAATAAGCCAAGAGGTTTTGCTAAACGCAAAAAAACTTAACATTGAAAAATAAGAGTATTGAATGATGGTCACAGTGACCTTGACCTTTGACTGTGACCTCAGTATCATCATACTGCTTCATAACAGTATAGGCAACCACATAGCCAAGTTTAGTTGCAATAGGATTAACTGATCATGAAACATAAGCTAAGAAGTTTTGCTGAATGCATAAACTTAAGTGTTGATGCCGTTGTCGTCGCCGTTGCCATCGTCGCCATCAAAAAGTGACACACATGTCTCACTTTCTGTTTTGCAGGCGAGACAAAAACTGTTCTCAGAGTGTTCATTTGCAGGCCAAGTGAAGCATATTTTTGAAAATTTACCACCGGAATGAATGGCTCAGAGAACGAGCCCCAGTCATTGAAATGGTAAAATTACAAACATAGTCTTCTCTTGGCATGCAAATGGACATTCAAGATCACTACAAAGACTGATTTTGCCGGCTTGGCCAATAAATGGATAAGAATGTGTCCCACTAAGGCATGACAGGGAAAATGATGGCTAGCCTCCCAATCGAGAGACAACATAAAGTTCTATTATTTGAGACAAGCAGTGAAATCCTGTGAGGTTTGCAAAGCCAGATAGGGATATTTGTGTACAAAGTTGGGATTAATGTCGGGCGGTCACCTGGGAGTCGGGACAGTGTGAATAACGCGACGGTGACATTGATACGCCAACATGAGATCAGTGAGAATTAGTGTGAATGGATAGGATGACCATTTCCTCTATACCACAGATTACGCATGAACAATCATGGGACTAGTAAAAGAAGCTACACTATGTTTGTTTCTGATTAGTAAGACATGGAATGGTGTGAGAAATGTCTCTGGAGATATTAGGTGTGTTTAATAGAATCATGAAATACTGAGAAGAAATTAGTCAATACTGACAGAAAATTATTGGGTTTTTCATGGAATGCTTTATCTAAGTCTTAATCTCATACAAAACTGGGTCAAATCTGCCTTATGTAAATCAATATGGTAAAAAATAATCAATAGGATAGAAATTTCGCAAAGTATATTGATTTAGAGTACATCAAGAGAGTACTAATTAGAAACATAATGTGGATTTGATGGTTCCACTTTCCTTCTTTTATTTCCTCATACATTTTAGCCTGACTCTATTATCACAGTTCTCCACTGAGTATTTGTATTTGAAAAGTATTTGAGAAAAATGTATTTATATTTAACCCTTTAATGGTCAAGCCGGCCAAAACCGGCCTCTTCAGTGCTTTTGCGGGATATCCATTTGCCGGCCAAGATGACTATTTTTTTGAATTTACCACTGGAATGCCTGGCTCGATAACCGAGCCAGTCATTCCAGTGGAAAAGATTTTAAAATAGCCTTCTCTTGGCCTGCAAATGGACAGTTAAAAAGCAATTATTTTGACTTTCTTGACCAAAATTGACCATTAAATGGTTAAATACATTGCCAATGTAGTTGAGTATTTTCAAACACTTTTCAACATAGTTTATCCATTCCTGATAAATTCTCATATTGAAATGTACATGCCCGTTGCAAATTTAATACATATCTTTCATATCTTATCTAACAATTACATGACATACTATGTCGAATATTTAAAAATTAATTTCACTGGATGTTGTTGTTGCCTTAGGAAGCAGCAATTACCAGTGTAATTATTTTCTAAATAATCACCAGCTTTCTTGAAGATGGGTTGGCTGGGGCTTCAGTGTTGCAACATGGTCCATTAATAGCATAATTATAATATTATTATAAAGAAAGACTACATCCCATTTAGAATAGGATTAATACTTTGATTTAAATAAAGGTGTCTATTATTGGTTTGAAATTTTAAAAACCCAACTTTTAATACATTTCACCAAGCAACCAGACCGGACCAGTCTGGACTGGACCAACAAAGGCAGGTAGGCAGGCAGGCAGGCAGGCAGGCAGGCAGGCAGACCGACAGACAGACAGACAGACAGACAGACAGACAGACAGACACAGGACAGAGGACCTTGTACAATTGTCTCAGAACAGTTCATGGTGAGACTAATGATGAAGTCTGTAAGGAAGTAATGTTTGAATGCATACTATCTTAGCTATATAAATTTGTAAATAATATAATTATCTTCTTACCTGAGAACACCTTTATGCACGCCTCTAGGAGGATGACTCTTTGCCGTGAATAAACCAAAACAACGACAAAGCAACCATAATGTTTTATAATCATCCATGCCATGTTGTTCATAAAATACTGACAAGATTCTGAAATGGTAATTATAATAGAATTTATAAAATAGAATTGCCATGATTAATTATCTAAATTTCAGTTTAATTTTTCATTTAGAAAACACATGGATGCTCCATGGAAGTTATCTGGATTTAGGAAAATCTACTTTGACAGTAACAGTCCTTGGTGTGTTAATATTCGAGTCCAATTGGATACGTAGGGTTTTTTAGATACAGTTCCAGAAAAACACACGCACACACCTGCATGGACGCATACACACATACATGCTCATGGATGCATACACACACAACATGCTCACGTACGCACATGCACGCACACATGCATTGACAAACCCATGCATGCACATACACGCACACATGCACTGCCACACCCACGCACGCATGCATGCACATGCACTGACACATGCACGCACGCACACTCACGCGTACACTCGTACTCATGCACATACATGCACACATGCACTGACATACCCACGCACGCATGCATGCACATTCACTGACACATGCATGCACATGCACTCACGCACATACTCGTACTCATGCACATACACGCACACATGCATGCGCATACACGAACGCATGCATGCATGAATGTATTACTCTTCCATTTGTGGGAGCCATGGTTAATATGTAGTCATGTAATTCATTACCTGCGGCCACTTATTTAGGTAAGTGTTCAATACATTCTGTTAAATAAGTTATATAAAGTAGCCACCATTCTGATCATTTTTGCAATCAATTTGATTTAATAAATGTTGCTATGGTAGTGCTTACCGATCAAATTTCAAAATAGTGTATAGATAAAATCAATGCATGCCAGCTGGCCATTCAAGCTCGAGTCAGTCAAAGCATGCGTCTGCAGTACTCCGAAAAAAAAGTCCACTTACAGCTCATGGAAAGAATATTTTAGAAAATTAATTTAAGACCAGAATGACAGACGATGTTTTATTCTCTTGGCCTGCAAATGAACCTTTTACAGTAACAAGATATACCATACATACTTTTGTGCATAGATGCTATTGACACGAGCCAGCCCATTTCTATCTTGCTGACATCCAACGAGAACCAGCGATGTCTTATTCAGTGAGAGACTACCTCTCACCAGCTCCTCCAGCTTCTCGTCGTAGCTAGCCAATGCCAACTTCTCTATATCACGTAATACAGTCTTCTGGTATCTGCAGGGAGGCAGGTATCATGTGTAAAAAAAGCAAATCAAATATGTTTATAATCTTACGGGTAAACAATAATGAACTCAGATGACATTGAAGAATTGGCCTGGTTTAGAGAGGGATCTTGTTGAAAAAGTCAGAAGTCTTATATATGGGCATAGGGGTGTCTCTTTCTAGCAATGTCCTGCCCATTTCTATCTAAGCTCCGCACACTGTGTATGCATATTCAAAATGATTTATACACTTTGAACACTGAACTCCCAGAATCCCCATTTCACGGTAATGGACCTTTCCAAGTTATCCATGGATCGTATGACATCATAATCAATGTGACATGTAGAATGACATCATAATGAACGACGTCATTCTGACATCGTGAATGATGTAGATAAGTACATCATGAATGCATATTTGAAGACAGGCTATGCTTTACTATTTAATAAACAGTTTGTTGAATATTTTGAAACGAATTTGACCGGGTGCTGTTGCTGCAAGTCAAATTAGTTACAAAATATTCAAAAGCTTACCTATATAGGTTTCAGGAAATTGATAGTTAGGGCATTCGGGGATCGATCAATCCCAACACGGCGAAGTGTGGGTGGAGCTTAGCTATAGGTGGGGGGGGGGGGGGGCATAGTGAAAACTGGAAAGGTCCATTAAATACAGGTAAGCTGCTGAATATTTTGAAATTAGTTTGACTGGGGACTTTTGGGGCATATTCAACAGAACGATTGGTAAATTGTAAATGCATCAAAGACACACAATTTGTACACACATAATATTGTACTTGCTAGAATTTCAGAATTTCTGAAAATATGCATAAATTGCATAAATTTGCCATTAAGATTTCAAGAAATAATTGATATTAAAAAATAAAATTTTTAAAACCTGCTTAATCACTTTCTTCCTATACCATGGATCAATATATTTATAGCATCTTTTAACCTAATTTTCAAATTAAATCAAAAGATGAACTGAGTTTGATTTTATAGTTTGTTCGCTCTTGGCACAGTAAAGGATAGAATATTGACCAATTCCATAAAAAATATATTCTTTATGATATAAAAAACATTTTATTTAATATTTTGAAATTAATCTGATTGGAAGCCACTGCTCCCTTGGGCAGCAATGGCTTCCAGTTAAATTAATTTCAAAATATTAAAGTTTTCCCGTATGTTTTGCTTTGTGACATGGGAGTCATTGGTGAAAGGGTAACTAAAAATCACGATGATTATTTTGTTAACAATTTGACTGAAATTTGTTGTTCAGTCTATATATTTAGCCAGATTAGAGAGACTACATAACTAGTTCACTTAATGGTCTTCAAGCCAAGTTGCTGCAGACTATTTTTCATGAGGTTTGACAAATTTTGAAAATAACTTGACTGCCACCAACAACTTTCAATCAAATTGTTTTCAAAATATTCAGCAGGTCCTGGGGTATTGCCCA
Source organism: Chaetoderma sp. LZ-2023a (assembly GCA_034401795.1). Taxonomy (NCBI): domain Eukaryota; kingdom Metazoa; phylum Mollusca; class Caudofoveata; order Chaetodermatida; family Chaetodermatidae; genus Chaetoderma; species Chaetoderma sp. LZ-2023a. Next base: position 130,839,625 of record CM067371.1, on the reverse strand, counting down.
TTGAAATTATTGTCGGGTGGCTTGCAGTAGTCAGAGAGTTAAAGCAATGTCTCAGAGAAGTCAGGATAAAACAGTCTCATATTATTAAACATTATACATGTGATAGAATTTTTTTCTTCCGAACAGTAGAATTATGTTTAAATTAGTTAAATTTGTTCATACTCACAAATTAGTTAATCGTGGTCTATGGAAAAGCTCTGTCCAGACTTCATCACTAGCTCCCTGATTGGGTTGTCTGTACACCCGCGAGACATCAGGAATCATAATTTCATGATTCATTCCCTCTGGCAATCTCCAACCAACCCATGACCTATACGATTGACAAAACGTGATGATGTAATTCAGTTTATGAACAGTGCATGCACACGTCCCTGGAGTCAACATTTATTTTATTTAACATTTTGTAACGCTGACGAGGGAGTAATAATACATTCCGGTCACATATTCAATTATTTAAAATTTATTCCATTGGTGAACGGTGAATAAATTAAAATCAACTTATTCCCGAGATGAAAGATAATTAAATAATGAGTTAAAGTTTTCATTAATAAAATGTCACACACCGTAATCGTGGGCTCCATGGTTCACAGCGCATTAACTATGCACAAGCGTATAACATGCCTGATATTGTTACAAAATGACGATTTACTTGTACATTCAACCTTTATCGGTCAAGTATGCCCAAAGACCAGCCTGTGAAATGGTCTTGAGAAATATCCATATGCAGGCCAAGAGAAGACCATATTTTGAAAATTTATCCATGGAATAACTGACTCGATAATCGAGCCAGTCATTCCAGTGATAAATTTTCAGAAATTTGTCGTCTAGATTTGGCATACAAATTGACATTCAGTAAGCAGATTTTGATTTTCTTTGACCAATCTTGACAATTAGAGCATTGACGATAGTGGGATTCAAAGGCAGCATGGCTCATAAATAATATTAAATGTTTTCATGACAAAAACAGAAACAAGTTAGTTAGTAAGAAATGTTTAGTTGAGTATTTTTAACATAATTGGATTGGAAGACATTACTGCCTAAGGCAGCAATGTTTTCCAATCCAATTTTTTTTTTAATATTCAACAATACATTTTATTTTGCTTTATAAACATGTTAATTTATTCTACCTACTATGACTAAGTTTGTTTATCTGACAAATATTCATAAATAAATCTGCTTCATCAGGTGACATTACGAAGCTCATAGGTGTGCACATCTTTTCATATTTTCGATATATCGAGATTCAATAAAAAAAATTTGGCAAAATCACGAACAATTTGCAGCGACATATTGAATATTTTAACATTATTTTGACTGGAAAATGTTGCTGCATGTGTCAGTTCTTCAGTTCTTGAAATATGGAAATAAAGGCTCGATTTCCTTGGGATCATGTGGTAAGGTATCACTTACTTTTTATACAATTTCTTTCTAGCTGCAAGCCTGCAATAAACACAGCTTAAAACCAGTGCCTGTGAGTCATCGCGCTGAAGCAAATCCTGAGCAACTTTCTAAATGACCATTGAATTCAGTCAAGTGACGTTTTGCTTTCACTGTGGAAGTCGTGAGTCATGAATTTAACCCACATAGGGGAAATGATAAAAGAGTAATCAAAGCACCATCCGGATACATTTTTACTGGCCGAATTAATAATATGAAGATGACGCATGTATTCCATAGAAGGAAAATTATGGCATAGGGATGCTATAGGGCGTTAAAATGTGTCGCTTCATATGCCAAGAATAATTAAAACGGAGTACATTCTAAAATTTGCAGTTGATAATAAAATCTTGATATTTCTCCAGAGCGCCTATCTCAGCCAACAGCTTTCAGCAAAAATATTTTCAAAATACAATTATATTTGTCTCACTGGCAACCCGCTAATTTAGAACAGAGAGGTTATCCAGCAAAGAGGGTAAATGCATACAAACCTCTGAGAACAGCAAGTGGTGTAATTTCCTCTGAAAAACTGTTCAAATGCTTCCCTCTTCAGCATGAAAGCGAGGCCGGGTAACTCGGCAACACGGTACACTGATGACACGTTATAAGAACTCACCTCATAACCTGAGATTAAGCACAGACATATTGATTGACATTATTAGGCTTGCACGATTACGAGGTTAAACCGAAAATCATGATTATTTTTTAAATTGTGAATTTAAATGATTAACAAGAGCTCCGCAAATGGCACATAATATCCTGCCATGATGACAAACCAATGAATGAGAGCTTTCAAAAAATATTTATTTCTTCCTCAGCCGCAGAACAGTCATCGTCTGAAGTGTCAAAGCAATCCATTAAGTGGTCATGGAGTTATCATCAGGAAACCAAAAGATAGCCGCCAGTGACTGGTGGCCATATTGAATTTTGTATTATCAGCTATATCATCCCAAAAACTATTTTCAAGATGGCAGCCTGTGGCTGGCGGCCATCTTGGAGTTCGGCTCATTGTCAATTTCACTAGGTTTCTTCCCCAGACCTAATCCAAACACCCTATGAAGTTTCAAAGCAATCCGATAAACGGTAACACAGCTATCATCTGGAGACAAATTTTTAAGATGGCCACCCATGGCTGGCAGCCATTTTAGATTGCGGATCATTGTCAATTTCGATAGGTTTCTTCCCTAGAGGTAGTCCAACCTTGCTATGATGTTTCAGTGATCCGATAAAGAGTAATGGCGTTATCAGTTGGAAACAAATTTTTAAGATGGCCACCGGTGTCTGGCGGCCATCTTGGATCTTAGATCATTGTGAATTTCGATAGGTTTCTTCCTCAGATCTAGTCCAACCATGCTATGAAGTTTCAAAATGATCCGATGCCCCCAAAACACGTTGCGAATGCCGGGGTGGTAGCGAGGATGAGCACTCACTACTTACAAAATGCTCCAATGGTATGCGTCATACATAGCCTCTGGCAACTGAGCTCCTACAACTGCCCTTCCCTTTGGCGGGAGTGTTTTAACTAACAGTAGAGGTGCGAATGGCGAATATCTTGTGCCCTAAAACCAGATTGCTCTGGGTAGATGGGGCTCATTAGGCTTGCAAGACAGCCTGTCTAAGAGAAGGAAAACTCTGTCTTCAAACCTGGGTAGATGGAACTCGTTATCCTTGGCAGGCAGTCCATCTAAGGGTGAGGTAACCCTAACAGAAACCTTGAGTAATGATGACGGAGGTATCAGGCAGCATGGCGCACTCTAACAGACCACAATACCATGCACACTACACATATGACTACACTAGCAGACAACAATAACGTGATAGGTGCTCGCCTTGTGAAGTCCCGCCAGGCAGGTGCAGTGCTGGGATCTGAGCCTCGACGGATTCTACCCTCAGCTACTGGAGATCCTTCCCCCTTGCCTCGAGGAGCCAGGAGGAGTGGAAAGAGAGCTACTGGCTCAACCAAACAGAAATAACAAACATTCACAATTATGCATTGGAATGCAGAGGGTGTCTTCAACAAGAAAACTGAACTAGAGCATGTGCTCAATGAATGAAACGTAAACATATGCTGCATCCAAGAGACGCATCTGACAAAAGACAAGCCCTTCAAAGTCAGAGGATATCAATGCTTCAGGTCTGATCGCAGTGAGAGACATAAAGGAGGTATTTTAACTCTAGTCAGGAAGAACATCAATGCATGTCAATCATCACTACACATGAAAGGTGCCAAGTATCAAGGTGTCAATATCAAATCAGCTTCAGTGGACCTGAAAATAGTAAACTATTACTCTCCAAATGACCAACCACTTTCCCTCGATACTGTTGAGTCGTTTTATAGCTGTTGGTGATTTCAACAATCATTCACAGAGCTGGGGCTATGACCACATGGACTCGCATGAAGAGGAAGTTATAAACTGGCAAGATGACAAACTACTGATGCTGATCAACAAGCCTGCTGATAAAGCAACTTTTTACTCTAGGCATTGGCATTCAACTTCCACTCCAGACTTAGCCTTATGTACAGGAGATATGCATGGTGTCATCAACAGATCAGTTGGGGAACAGTTAGGTGGTAGTGATCATCTCCCATTTATCTCAGTTTCTGGCTAGCGCCTACAATTACTGATACTCCTTATCCAAGGTGGAACTACAAAAAGGCTAAATGGCAAACCTTCAAGCACAGAACTAGCTTTCTCACCAAAGACATCCGAGTAAAGGCCGAAATATCAATAGTGTGGTGAAGGAATTTAACAACTGTATCCTGAAAGCTGCCCGTGAGACTATCCCAAGAGGAGCACGGCAGGAATACAAACCTTACTGGAGTAATCATCTGCAAGAACTTCAAGATGAGTTGACAAAAGCCAGGGAACAAGCTGAGAATCATCCATCACCAGAGAACCATAATGCACTCCAGAAAGCGAAAGCCAGTTACCTGAAAGGAAAGATAGAAGCCACCCACAAGAGCTGGAGAGAAAAATGCATCTTTAAACTTTGAAAAAGATTGTAGAAAACTCCGGAAACTTGCGAAACAACTGAATGATGAAAACACATGGGGCAGAAAATAACACTGGAAGACAATGGGAATATCCTTACTGGGAAGCAGACTGCAAACCAATTTGCTGAAACCTATGCAAAGGAGTGACCTCACAGTTGACCCACCCAGTTGCCAGTTGGGCGGACAGTGCAGTCCCTCAAATTTGGAGAGGCAGTCATGATCCCAGTGCATAAGAAATGAAAAGATCGGGCTAAGGCATCAAGCTACCATCCAATTAGTTTGACCAGCTGTGTGGTGAAGACGATGGAAAGAATCGTGAACAAAAGGCTCCATTGGTACCTTGAAACCGGAAAAAATCCTTGTGCCGCAACATGCAGGCTTCAGGCAATTCTATAGTGTGGAAGATCAAACTACATACATTTCTCAAGAGAGAGAGGATGCCTTTCAGCAACAGAAACTCATTCTTGCAACATGGATCGATTTACAGGCTTTTGATAAAGTTTGGACTGATGGGTTAATTGCCAAAATGATGGGGAGTGGGATTGAACAGAAGATGCTAGGCTGGCTGAAATCTTACCTTCATAATCGAAGAGCAAGAATGGTCATAGATAACCAGCAAAGTAAGAAAATTCTCCTGAGAAATGGAGTTCCACAGGGAGGAGTTATATCACCAACACTCTTTTTAATTTTCATTAATGATTTGGTGAAAGAGATGCCAAAAGGAGTAAAGCCAGCCCTTTAAGCTGATGACCTAGTGATGTGGTGCACTGAAGAACACGCTTCAACTGCTACTTATCGGATGCAGCTAGCTGTTAATAAACTTATAAAGTGGGCAGAAAAATGGCATGTTAAAATCAACAAGGAGAAATCATCCACAACTCTATTCACACTCTCACGCAAGCAAAAGGCAGGAACCATAAAGCTAGGAGACTCTCCACTGATATATGATGATGAACCCACATATTTTTGTGTCACATTTGACAAACGCCTCACCTGGAAACCTCACATCACAAAAGCTGAAGCAAGAGCCAGGCAAAAACTAGCTATTTTGCGGAAATTTGCAAGTACTAATTGGGATGCGAATGAGACCATCTTGAAGACTGTTTATATAGGGACTGTAAGACCACACTTGGAATACGGTTCAGCAGCATGGTCAAGTACGACAAAGACAAATCAACAGTCTCTACACAAAGTTCAAAATCAGGCACTCTGTCTCATAACTGGGGCAATGCGATCAACTCCAATTAAGAAAATGGAAGAGTACTCAGCAATTCAACCTCTTGATAAGTGAGTGACCAGAAAAAAATTTTGATCAACACAACAGTTCACGGCATGCTGCCTGGTCATCCTCGGTGAGATCAAGAGAACATTAACACTTGCCATGATCGGCAAGTCATTCCCCGAAGAGTCCTGGATACATGCTTACACAGATGGATCGACAACTAATGCAGTGTCAAATGGCGGTGCGGGAGCATTTGTGAAGTATCCAGAAGGACACACTGAAATGGTAGCAATTCCGACAGGCATACACAGTAAAAACTACAGGGCTGAAATTCAAGCACTAATTCAGGCAGCCACCTTAGTCAGCAACTCTAGTGATGACTCCTCACAAGTAGTCTTCCTTACTGATTCTCTGTCTGCATTAGAAGCTTTATCCAATGATAAGTTACCTGAACTGCAAGGCATTCTTAATAAGATTGCAGAATGTAGAAGAGTTACCTTACAGTGGGTTCCAGCACACTGCGGTATTCATTGCAATGAGAAGGCAGATCAGCTTGCAAAACAGGGGGCAGCAAAAGACCAACATGTGAATGCTGTCTTATTTGTAGAAAAGAAGAGCATGATTAAATCAATTGCACGGCCAACAGCAAAAGAAGATGATTATCATTTGCTCACGTGGAGAGAACAGGTGATCAATGTATGACTTCGTACTGGTTACAACAGATTGAATGACCACATGCACAGGAAGTTAAAGCTAGTACCCACACCAACATGCAGCTGCGGTACAGAAAATCAGACAGCAGAACATATCCTTCAGCGCTTCCCATTATTCCGCAACCGGAGAATGTCTGCATGGCCTGAAGAGACCTCAATTAAGACTAAGCTGTACGGCTCTGCTGACCAATTGAGACTCACAGCCCAGTTTATCATTCAGACTGGTCTTCTAGTGTAGTAACGTGAACGAAAAGAAGAAGAAAGTGATCCGATAAAGAGTAACAGAGTTATCATCTGGAAACAGATGGCTGGTGGCCATCTTAGATTGCGGATCATTGTCAATTTCGATAGGTTTCTTCCCCAGAGATAGTCCAACCACGCTATGAGGTTTCAAAGTGATCCGATAAAGAGTAACGGAGTTATCATCTGGAAACAAATTTTTAAGATGGCCACCAGTGTTTGGCAGCCGTCTAAGAATTCAGATCATTGTCAATTTCGATAGGTTTCTCCCCAGAGGTAATCCAACCATGCTATGAGGTTTAAAAGTGATCCGATAGAGTAACGGAGTTATCATCTAGAAACCAATTTTGAAGCTGGTCGCCGGTGGCTGGTGGCCATCTTGGATTTCGGATCATTGTCGCTTTTGCTAGGTTTCTTCCTCAGACTGTGTCCAACCATGCTATGAAGTTTCAAAACGTTTCATAAACGGTTAAGGAGTTATCATCCGGAAACTAATTTTCAAAATGTCCGCCGGTGTCTGATGGCCATCGTGGTTTTCGGATCATTGTCAATTTTGATAAGTTTCTTCCCCAGACCTAGTCCAACCGCTCTATGAAGTTTCAAAGCTATCCGATAAACGGTAACAGAGTTATCACCCGGAAACCAAACCTTTCAAACAATATACACAATATTCTTTGTATTATCAAAAGATTGTCACACCAGGTCTGCATAGTGTACATGTGTTAATCACAGTGACAGATCAGTTTCATGGTCAGATATGCCTAAACCATCCACTGCAGTGGTCTTAAGGAATGTCCATTTACAGGGCTAGCGAAGAGTTATAGCCTCAAGACTGAACGATAGAGCAGCGCAAGCACTACATGACTAGATAAGACTAACCGATAGGGAATGGTCCGCATTAACCATTTAGCCCTCTAATTGTTTCCAAAAAATTTCTATTTTCTCATAGAAAATTTCCATTTGCAGACAAAGAGAAGACTATTTTTGAAAATTTACCACTGGAATGACTGGCTCGGTTATCGAGCCAGTCATTCCAGTGGTAAATTTTCTAAAATAGTCTTCTCTTGGTCTGCAAATGGACATTTCCCAAGACCACTGCAGAAGGCATTTTTGCGAGGTATGAGTGTGAAATGGTTAATATGCCTCGTACATTAGATAATATAATTGCATTATTCTGAAGAAGCATACAATTCAACTGACAATAGATGGTTATTAACCTTTTACCCCTTAAATTTGTCCAATTTTCTCCTAGAAAATGTCTTTTTGCAGACCAAGAGATGCCTATTTTAGTAAGTTTATCACTGGAATGACTGGATCATTTATTGAGCCAGTCATTCTAGTTGTAAATTTTCAGCAAGAGACCCAAGGGGCCTGTATCGCTCACATGGAATTATTGACCACTGGCACAACAGAACAAAACGAGATGACCACTGGAAAAATTTAGCCATTTAATTTCTGTGAAAAATGCTTAGCCAAGTTTTATTAAAATTGTCCCAGTGGTTAATAAGTCTTTTTATGATATTCTCAGAAATTTGCAGAAAACAAGATGTTCACCAAAAGCGCTATATTTTGATTGATTCATGGCAGACATGTTTTTTTACGTATCAACTTTCAAGCATTAATGGCCCTTAGTCCCTAATCATATCTCCCAAATTTCTGTCCAAATCCTTTCAGCTCTTCTGGAGAAGTCATTTTTGTGAAAACTAAGTCATCCAAAATGGCCACCGAACCATTTAGCCAATCAAGTTCCCTTGGCCTAGATCATATTTCATGAGGTTTGCATTGATCACCCAAGCAGTTTCGGAGAAGATTTTTAGACGTTATTAAAAATCAGCCAAATCCAAGATGGCCACCGGCCAAAATGGCTGATCGGATTCATTTGAACAAACTTGTATCCCTATGCCATAAGTTTCCTGCTAAATATAATTGAAATCGGCCCAGAGGTTCTTGAGAAGTCGTTTAAATGAAAAGTTGATGGACAGACACCTGACGGATGGTCGCCATGACATAAGCTCACTTGGCCTTGCATGCCAGGTGAGCTAAGAATATGCGTCTCTTGATCTGCAAATGGACATTTCTCAAGACCATTGCAGAAGCCGTTTTTGACTGTCTTGAGCATTAAAGGGTTAAAACCATACCCAGAAAATGTGGTCACTGGGGAGTGTCCAATTATTAACCCTTAGCACTCTGATGTCAATATTCTATCTGTTATTGTGTCAATATCAAAGAAACTGGTGTACATTTTTCAACAATTTTGCTGGAAGATGTTGCTGTCTACGACAGCACTATCTCCCACCAAATTTGTTGAAAAATGAACACCAGTTCATCTTTTAATTTAATTTGAAAATTTAAAATTTTGACACCAGAGTGGTAAGTGTTAAAACATAATCCCCAGTTTTCTTTTAAAAATGTGTGGATAATTCAGTCACAACCCTCGTCTATGGAGTCATTGCAAACTACATCATAGCTGAATACTAGACCCAGGTGGAAACTGTACAATCATGATATTTTGAAAGCAATTTGATTAAAAAGAATAATGCTACCTTAACAACAATTACAAAATATTAGCATTTTTCACTATTATAGAGAGTACGCTAGACTGGTGAATTGCCGGGTGATCTGAAAGCAAATTGAAAATGCAATACTAGAACGTGCAGTCAATGGCACGCCATCGCAAATCCTCACTGTCGACAGCTTTAACGTTCTACCCCACCCCCTTGTCCACCCTTGTCCACCCTTGTCCACCCTTGTCCACCCTTGTCCACCCTTGTCCACCCTTGTCCACCCTTGTCCACCCTTGTCCACCCTTGTCCACCCTTGTCCACCCTTGTCCACCCTTGTCCACCCTTGGGCCGAAGCCTAATTTAAAAATTCAATCCGTAATAATATGGGTAACTAACCTACCGAATTTGGTTGAATTCTGCCAACATTGACTTTCTACACCAACACCCCCACCCTCCCCACCCCACCCACTCCTACCCTGGGGGCAGAGCGTAATGTAAATGTCGTTTTGCAGTACGCAATAATATAAGCACTCGCAAAACAAATTTGAGTGTATTCCATCAAATGGTTAGAGGAAATAGCCGGATTGACAGATAGATGGATAGACAGATGGACAGAAGCGATTACAATATCCCTTCAATTTTTTTCAAAACACGTAGGAATAACATACATTCATCTTATTGATTAATTTGAAACATTTATGACATCAATAAATTCTCGAACAAGGAGACGGTTGGAGGCAGAATGGAGATATAGAGTGAGATAAACACAAGAACACATTTCAGCCTAAATGATGCACATGATGTCCATTATATCCTTCAGCGAAATCAATAAATCTCATAAAAATTCCATGTTTTTAATTCAAACATAAATTGGTTTATCTTGATCAGTTGGTGGCATATTTCCGTAATTAATTCAGATGACTAATTACATACAAAGAGCTTTGTGCCATTTGCATTCATTATTAAAGACAAACAAATTAGAAATAATTAGCGTAGGACGATGGCGATGACAACCACCTGGTTTCAAGAGGGAAACTGGGAAACCATACATATATGAAAGATACACACTATTCTGAAAATAGTTTAACTAAAAGTTGTTGCTGGTTTAAAATTTTCAATGACAAATCCCTGAAAAAATACATTCTTTACGATCCATAGCATAGTCTCTTGAATATTTTGCACTTAATATGACTGGAAGCCATTACTGCCTAAGGCAATGGCTTCCATTCCTGTTAATGTCAATTAAATATTCAACGATTTTCCTGATTGTTTGTCCTGAGATTGAGATACTGGGAATTTATAGGTAAAAGGATTAGGTCAAAGTGCCTTGGGGGTCAGGTGAGCTAAAAAGCTTAACGAAAACAAAAGGCCCAATGGGCCTGTATCGCTCACCTGAAATTATTGGCCACTGGTAAAACCGAGCAAGATGACCACTGGCTAAATTTACCAATCAAAGTACTGTGAGTAGTCTTTGATTTTCTCAGAAATTTGCAGAAAATACAAGATGACAGTCCAAAACACTAAATTTTAATTGATTCATGGCGGACATATTTTTATTACATATCAACCATGAAAAAATAGTAATGATTTCCTGACACCCTCAAGCGGTTTCGGAGAAGAAGCTTCTTAAACACGTTTCTAAGTCGGCCAAAATCTAAGACGGCTGTCAGCCAAACTGGCTGATCAGCTTCCTTTGAACAAACTTCTATCCCTATGCCCTAAGGATACTTCTTGTCAAATATACTTGAAATCAGCCACACAGTTCTCGAGAAGACATTTTAAATTTCCCATTGCTTTAGTATGGGAGTTTTTTTAAGGTAAAAAGAGCCAAGATAGCCGACAAACCATCTATCCGACCATTTTGAAAATGGCCAATTTGAAATCAGAATACACAAAAAGATATATAAATCCAATTTTGCCTTCAAAATTCATCAAATAAAAAAATTCAAAATGGCCGACAAACACCGTGAACATGCTACATTTTGATTGGCCCATGGCGGCCTTATTTTTTGATGGATCAACTTCCTTTGAACAAAGTTTAATGACCTTTAGTCCATAATCATTTCTGCAAAATTTTGGCCAGATCCATTCAGCGGTTCTGGAAGTCTTTTTCGCGAAAGCTAGGTCCCCCTGAACTATTTGACCAATCAAGTTCCTTTGAACAAACTTGGTTCAGCTCTCATATTTCATGAGTTTTGAATCGATGCCCCCAAGTGGTTTTGGAGATTTAAAAATATATTTCTAAAAATCGGCCAAAATCTAAGACTGCCACTGGTCAAATTGGCCGATGGGCTTCCTTTGAACAAACTTGTATCTCTTTGCCCTAAGGATTGTTCCTGCCAAATATAATTCAAATCGGCCCAGTGGTTCTCAAGAAGACCTTTCAGATTTCCTCTTGCTTTAGTATGGGAGCTTTTGAAGGGAAAATGATCCAAGATGCCCGCCAAACCATTTATCCGACAATTTCGAAAATGGCAAATTTGAAATAAGAATACCCAAATACATATATAAAACCAATTTTGGCTTCAAAATCCAATATGGCCGCCAACTGCTACATTTTGATTGGCCCATGGTGGCCATGCTTTTTGATGCATCAACTTCCCTTGAACAAATTTTAGTGGCCCTTAGTCCCAAATCATATCTGCCAAATTTCGGCTGGATCCATTCATTCTATTGGAGAAGTCGCTTTCCTGTAAACTAAGCCATCCCAGATGGCCACCAAACTATTTGGCCAATCAAGTTCGCTAGAACATACGTGGTTCATCTCTTCTCCTAGATCATATTTCATCAGAGTTGAATCAATGCCCCAAGCGGTTTCGGAGATTTTTTAAAGATATTTTGAAAACCTGGTCAAAGTCAGACGGTCGGTGGCCAAATTAGCCGATTGGCTTCCTTTTATCAAACTTGAATCTCTATACCCTAAGGATTGTTCCTGCTAAAGATAGTTTAAATCGGCCCAGTGGTCCGCGAGAAGACATAAAAAATTTCCCATTGCTTTAGTATGGGAGATTTGGTAGGAAAAAGATCCAAGATGGCCGTCAAACCATTTATCTGACAGTTTCGAAAATGGCAGATTTGAAATCAGAATACCCAACAAGAGACCCAAGGGGCCTGTATCGCTCACCTGGACTTATTGGCCACTGACATATCCAAACAAAATGAGATGACCACTGGAACTAGATGATATTTCATGAGTTTTGATCCCCAAGCGGTTTAGGAGATTTTTAAAGACATTTTAAACTAGAGCCGACCTCCAGAGGATCCTTCTAACCAAATCTGGTTGAAATCTATCAAGACACCAAGAAGATGCGTTTTGAGTTTTCGGTATATCTTGCACAAAATCTAAGTTTTTTACATAAAAAATTAAAATATCAAAGATCTGAATAGATTTTCTAGAGCCTACCACCATAGGATCCTTCGAGCCAAATTTGGGTTAAAATCTGCCAGTAAACTAAGGAGGAGATGCGTTATGGCATTTTCGGTAAATTTTAAACAAAATCAAAGTTTTTTACCACAAAATTCTAAACATAAAAAATCTGAAGAGAAGTTCTAGAGCCTATGTCGGTACAACCCTTCACAAAATCAAAGTTTTTTACCCCAAAAAATTGAAATATAAAAAATCTGAATAGAATTTCTAAAGCCTACCTCCATAGGATCCTTCTAGCCAAATATGGTTGGAATCTGTCAGTTAACTAAAGAAAAGATGCATTTTGACAGTTTTCAGTAAGATTTTCACAAAATCTAAGTTTTTTACACAAAAAATCTAGATATAAAAAATCTGACTAGATTTTTTTAGAGCCTACCTCGGTATGGCACTTCTAGCCAAATGTGGTTGAAATCTGTCAAGAAACTAAGGAGGAGATACGTTTTGACACTTTTCGGTAAATTTTAAACAAAATCTAAGTTTTTTACAACAAAATTCTAAACATAAAAAATCTGAAGAGATGTTTCTAGAGCCTATGTCGGTAGAATCCGTCTAGCCAAATTTGGTTGAAATCTGCCAAGAAACTAAGGAAGCAATTTGACAATTTCAGGCAAATTTTAAATAGAATCCAAGTTTTTTACCCAAAAGATTGATATATAAAAAATCTGAATAGAAGTTCTAGAGCATACCTCCGTATGATCATTCCTGCTAGATTTGATTGAAATCTGCAAAGAAACTAAGGACACGATGCATTTTGATACTTTCAGGTAAATTTGCAACAAAATCTAAGTTTTTCACCCAAAAAATTTAAATATCCAAAATTTGAATATAAGTTCTAGAGCCTATGTCGGTACGACCCTTCTTACCCCAAAATTTTAAATATAAAAAATCTGAAGAGAAGTTCTAGAGCCTACCTTCATATGATCGTTCTAGCTAGATTCAGTTGAAATCTGCCAAGAAACTAAGGATGAGTAGTGTTTTAAAGCAATTTGACAATTTCCGGCAAATTTTAAATAGAAGTTTTTTACACAAAAAATTGAAATATCAAAAATCTGAATAGAAGTTCTAGAGCCTACCTCCGTATGATTGGTCTAGCCAGATTTGATTGAAATCTGCAAAGAAACTAAGGAGGAGATGCATTTTGACACTTTCCGGTAAATTTGCAACAAAATCTAAGTTTTTTACCCAAAAAATTGAAATATCAAAAATTTGAATAGAAGATCTAGAGCCTATGTCGGTATGACCCTTCTAACCAAATTTGGTTAAAATCTGTCAAGAAACTAAGGAGGAGATGCGTTTTGACACTGTTCAGTAAATTTTAAACAAAATCTAAGTTTTTAACCGCAAAATTTGAAATATCAAAAACCTGAATAGATGTTCCAGAGCCTACCCCCATAGGATCATTCTAGCCAAATTAGCTTGAAATCCGGCAAGCAGTTAAGGAGGAGATACATTTTAAAGCAAAAGTTGACAGACAGACAGACAGACGGACAGACGGACGACGGACAGTCGCATGGCATAAGCTCACTTGGACATGGCCAGGTGAGCTACAAACCTAAAGCTATAAACCGATCAGCTTCGTTTGAACAAACTTGGATCTCTATGCCGTAAGGATGCTTAGACCGCATATGAGGATTAACATTAAAATTACATTTCTCATTATTTCCTTTAACCCGCGCATTTTTCTCATAGAAAATGTCCATTTGCAGACCAAAAGAAGACTATTTTTGAAAATTTACCACAGGAATGACTGGCTCGATAACCGAGCCAGTCATTCATGTGGTAAATTTTCAAAAATAGTCTTCTTTTGGTATGCAAATGGACATTTCTCAAAAGCACTACAGAAGCCATTTTTGGCTGATATGAGTATTACAGAGTTAAATGTTGAATGTGCCACTCAAAATGCTGCTACACAATTTGACTAATACTGTTGAGGAAACGTCACAAATCAACCCAAAATTTGGGCATGGTTCAATATTTTTGAAACTCTCTTCAAGCTAAACCAAAAATAATTGTTTCTGTAACTCTTTCCATTGCTGTTTCCAAAGTGGCGTGCGTGCGTGCGTGCGTGCGTGCGTGCGTGCGTGCGTGCGTGCGTGCGTGCGTGCGTGCGTGCGTGCGTGCGTGCGTGCGTGCGTGCGTGCGTGCGTGCGTGCGTGCGTGCGTGCGTGCGTGCGTGCGTGCGTGCGTGCGTGCGTGCGTGCGTGCGTGCGTGCGTGCGTGCGTGCGTGCGTGCGTGCGTGCGTGCGTGCGTGCGTGCGTGCGTGCGTGCGTGCGTGCGTGCGTGCGTGCGTGCGTGCGTGCGTGCGTGCGTGCGTGCGTGCGTGCGTGCGTGCGTGCGTGCGTGCGTGCGTGCGTGCGTGCGTGTGATGCCCTTCAGAATGCTGATTATCCCCCAATAACATAACACGACAATACATATTTCTTTAGGAAAATCATATCTGTTGTCTCATTCCATAGCCCATTGTACCAGATATGGAGTGAAAAGCTAAATTAACCAACAAACAATAACAAGACAATTATTCTTTTTACAGTTAAGTCTTAGCGCTTAAACCCTCAAATTTATTCACGAAAATTCCAATTTTCTCATAGAAAATGTCCATTTGCAGACAAAGATAAGACTATTTTTGAAAATTTACCCCTCGAATGACTGGCTCGGTTATCGAGACAGTCATTCTAGTGGTAAATTTTCAAAAATACTCTTCCTTTGGTCTGCAAATGGATATTTCTCAGGACCACTGCAGAAGCCATTTTAAATTGTCTTTTTTTATAATTTTCAGGTATAATCGAAATGAAGCCAACATTATCATGATAATTATGGCGAAGGTGCAATGCCATTGCTCAACTGCCAATTACAAAATATTTCATCAGCCTACAACGGAAAAAGAAAAACATTTAAATGATGCAGTGCAATATTGCATTGAGAGCAATGCCAGATGTTATTCAGCACTCGAAGCAATGAACGACCCCTTGATTAAACATACACCCTGCCATTCTCTTTAACCATTTAACCATCAAATTTGTTCAGGAAAATTTTAATTTTCTCATAGAAAATGTCGATTTGCAGACCAAGAGAAGACTATTTTTGACAATCTATCACTGGACTGACTGGCTCAATTATCGAGCAAGTCATTTCAGTGGTAAATTTTCAACAGTAGTTCTCTTGGTCTGCAAATCGACATTTCTCAAGACCACTGGAGACGATGTTTTTTGCTGATATGAGGATTAAATGGTTAACTACCATCCATTAGCTATGCCAATTTCCAATAGAAATTACCCAGCCTCCTGTTCGTTTTCCAGCTGAAGAGATACATCTTGTTTTTATAGTTCTGGGGGTAAAATTTGCAGATTTTGTGATCAAATAACCTGGAAACTTCCACAGAAAAATTCGGCATTTTGCATTTTTAGTTTGTTAATAAACATAACCTGCCATTTCGGGATTTGGGGGCATCCTTTATAGTAAGCGACGGCGGGTGTGCTGGAAATGGCCAGAGGAGACGAAACGCAAACAGTATAGCGGTACCTCGTCCAGTTGAATTTAAGGGTACACATCCATATTTTTTTTGCACAGTAGCTGCTTTTTTGTGATGTCATGACAGCCTTAAGCATGCTGTGAGGTGATCTCAGGAAAACAGGACTCGGACACTCGGTCCACTCAGGTGAAAAATGGACCTGAGGAAGCTAGATTTTGGCTGAAGACAGGCCACAGTGGTCAAGAGGATATAGGATGTTTATACTACTACAGCCGCAGAATACAGTAATCATGCATACAGCATTCCCGGCGCACCTACCTGTAGCGGCTGGCTAACCTTATTTTAGACTTAAGTTAATAAAACAATTTATCAACCAGAATTTTAGATCTAAGACCCACCCATATAGACATAGATACTCTGCCTTCAAATCCATTTTAACTAATTAATGATAGATCTGGCTCATGGAATGGTCTTAGAAAATGTGATGGTCTTAGAAATGTGATGGTCTTAGAAATGTGATAGTCTTAGAAATGTGGTCTTAGAAAATTTGAATTTAGCCAGGTGCTAAGCTTTCAAAAACATTCTCTAAGCCTAAAAATAGGCAGAAAACACATTCTCACAGACGTTCTCACAATTAAAGGGTTAACTCTTGCCACTCTGATGTCAATATTCTATCTATTACTGTGAAAATAGTAAAGAAACTGGTGTATGTTTTTCAATACTTTTGGTAGACGATGTTGCTGTCTATAACAGGTATATACCTAGATATACAACATTCTACCCCTATACCTATGGCATATACCTATATATTAATCCTGTACCTGTATAGCTGGTTAAAACCAGAGCTAGCAGTGTCGTCTTGATGAACACATGGATATTTACAGGTCGATTCCTGGATTCATGCTATTTATGGAAATTTATCTTTGGAATACCTGGCTCGATAACAGAGAAAATCGAAGATTTTGATTTTTTTTGACAACATCTTTAACAATTAAAAATCAGAAATATATTTTGACACCGAATGCTTGGTCCACTGGCAAGTATCAAAAGATAAAAGTAAACATATTAACCTTTTAAACCTTTAATGACCAAATTTTGTCAAGAAAATCTAAATAATTTTCTTATTAAATGCCCACTTGCAGGCCAAGACTATTTTTGACAATTTACCACAGGAATGGCTGGCTTGGTTAGTGAGCCAGCCATTCCAGGGGTAGATTTTCAACCAGAAATGTGGTTGTAATGCAACCATGTCAAAGCTCGACTTTACGACTTTGCAATGAACTATGATGTTTGATTTGACTTCAAACATAAAATAAATATAGAAAGCTTATAAATACACTTATCAATGACCATGACCTAAGTTCTTTGACCTGGTGACCCCAAAGTAATTGTCTCACCTCCTCTCATTAGCAAGTATCCAAGTTTGGGTGCAGTATCATTAACACGAGATGTGAACTGCTAAATATAGGTAAAATCAAAATGTTATTATTGAGAAAATCCTTTTGACTTTTGTCGTTATCACACTGACCTTGACCTTTTGATTCCTAGGTGATTGTATCATGAGATGTCATTATAACAAGAGGCCCAAGGGCTTGTGGCGCTCACCTGGACCATTAGCATTTGAACCATTTGCGTTTAAATAAATATGATGGATAATTTTCAGAAAATCCAAGATGGTCACCCAAAAATTGACCAATCAAAATTCTGAATAGAAATTCTAGTCTACCTTGATAGGGTCACTCTAGCGAAATTTGGTTAAAATCTGTCAAGCAACTAAGAAGCAGCGCTTTGACAGTTTCTGGTAAATTTTTCATAAAATCTAAGATCTTCAGCAAAGATGAGATATAAGATCTTCACCCAAAAAATTCATCAATCCAAAAAATTGAAGAATCTAAATTCCGAATGGAGGCTCTGGAGCCAAGCAAAAAAAGACCTTTGACCCAAATTTGGTTAAAATCTGTCTATTGGTTAGGGAGTAGCGTTTTAATGCGAAAGTTGACGGGCGACGGACAGTTGCCATGGCATAACCTCACTTGGCGTTTCAGGACAGGTGAGCTAACAATGGATATGTCTAAATGTGGTCTATGCTTAACAAAACATGACATATAAACTGATAAGTTGAGCTAAACACAAAATGTTAGTTGATAAAAACTAGGTTTTAGCAAGGACACAGTGACCTTGACCATGACATTTTGACTCCACACAAAACATTACTGTACAGTTTTCCCCAAGACAACAATCACCTTTGACCTTTTGACCCTGAAGGACATTGTGTTACACTCCATCATTATAAGGAAACATGTGTTTAAGTTTGGTTCCAGTATCATTAACCAAACATGCGATATCATCTGTTAAGTTGAGCTAAACGCAAAATCTTATTGCTGAAAAAACAGTCATTTACCAATATCACAATAATACTCATCTTTGACCTTTTAGCCCAAAGGTCATTGTGTCATGCCCTCTCCTTATATGGAAATATCTGTCCAAGCAAACATGAAGCTAAGTTGAGCCAAACACAAAATGTTAATGTCGAAAAAAATCCAAAGTTTTTACCTCAATTTCATAACCTTGACCTTTGCCCTTTTGACACCAACATCATTGCGTGATGTCCTCCAATTATAAGGAAGTATGTGTCCATGGCTAGGTCAAGTACACTTAAGCAAAGATGAGATATAACCTGCTAAGTTGAGTTAATTGCAAAATGTTAATATTGAAAAACCAGTTTTTTGCCAATGCCCCCATCACCTTAACCTTGGACCTTTTGATGCCAAGGTCATAATGTGATGACCCCTCATTATACGGAAGCATGTGTCCAGGTTTGGATTCAGTATGATTAACCAAACATGAGATATAAACACAGAAGTTGAGCTAAATGCAAAATGGACAACGGCGACGCCGCCACAACTGCCACTGCCGCCGCCGCCACAACTGCCGCCGCCACCGCCGCCACCGCCGCCACCACTGCCACACAACATGCAGGGTATCACAATAGCTCATTTTACTCAAATGTAAAGTCAAGCTAAAAAAATCTTCTCTTGGCCTGTAAATTAACATTCCATAAGACCACTACAAAGGCCGGTTTGGGCCGGATATTGTCATGAACGGGTTAATGGTCAAGTCGGCCAAAATCTACATCTGCAGTGGTCTTGAGCAACATCCATTTGCAGATCAAACAAAATCTACATCTGCAGTGGTCTTGAGCAACATCCATTTGCAGATCAAACAAAATCTACATCTGCAGTGGTCTTGAGCAACATCCATTTGCAGATCAAACAAAATCTACATCTGCAGTGGTCTTGAGCAACATCCATTTGCAGATCAAACAAAATCTACATCTGCAGTGGTCTTGAGCAACATCCATTTGCAGATCAAACAAAATCTACATCTGCAGTGGTCTTGAGCAACATCCATTTGCAGATCAAACAAAATCTACATCTGCAGTGGTCTTGAGCAACATCCATTTGCAGATCAAACAAAATCTACATCTGCAGTGGTCTTGAGCAACATCCATTTGCAGATCAAACAAAAACTATTATTGAAAATGTACCCAGTATGACTGGCTTGGTAACAGAGCCATGCAGTGATATTATGGATAAAGTTTCAAAACTATCTTATCTTGACCTACAAATGGTCAGTCACTAAGTAAATATTTGGATTTTCTTGACCAATCTTGACCACTTGTTCGGATGTCTTCTGGTCTTAACTTAACATTATACTGAAACATCTATGACAAATATATAGAGCATCTGGAATGAGCTCTCATTTAAATCAATATTATCCTCAACCTCATCGAAAATTATCACATTGCACGAGGTTGATAATAGTGATATTAAATGGGACTGAGTTTGAGATATTTTGACAATTCTCAAATAAAGCCGATTCCTGAAACCCGTTTTAATGAATCATTTTGAGCTGTTCGTTTTCGTCGCTGTGACGCATCACTTGCTAAAAGTTCTGACTAATGCGCCACAAAAAATAATGGCAAAAAACATTGTTATTTCTGACTTGAAATCACTTTTAATCCAACTTTTTAAATTTCACCTATCGTGCAGAATTTTCAAAGGTATTTCATAACTAGGTGGTATATATGTGTTAAAAAATTAGGAAACATTTGAGCCAGGGAATGTAGGATTATTAACCCCTTAGCACTCTGATGTTAAAGCTTTTAATTTTCAAATTAAATTAAAAGATGAACTGCTGTTCGTTTTTTTGGTGGAAGATGGTGCCGTCGTAGACAACAACACTGTCTACCAAAATTGTTGAAAAATGAACACCAGTTTCTCTTCTATTGACACAGGAATAGATAGAATATTCACATCAGTGTGGTAAGGGTTAAATGTTATCTAACCAATGAAAATCTTTCCTACACATTATCTAGCCAATGAAAATCTTTCATTGAATTTCACACGTGTTCATATCGAGAAATGTGGAACGGGCAGAAAGTCTTGTTTATATGATAAGTAATCCTTTCATTCGTCTGTTAGATGATGAAGTGTATGGTTGATTGACAGATTAGATCAGTGGGAGTATCTTTCTCATACAGAATGTAATTTTTCAAGATATCTAATTGATAGCAGTCTGGGACTAACGCAGCCATAGTTTCATATAAAATACACAATGGTCTCTCGATCAGTTACGATTCATTCACTGATTATCAAGATAACTGTCTGGTGGCGAGAAAACAACACATTCCATGTACCTCAATCTCAGAGCAAACACAAAGAGAAAATCTGTTGAATATTTTGCAATTAATATGACTGGCAGCAATGGCCTCTAGTTATATTAATTTCAAAATATTCAACAGAATATGCTATACATTGCAAAGAATTTACTTTTTCAGGGATGCGTTGTTGATACAGTTAATCAAGATAAGCAAAAAGTGGACAAGACGGACGGATGTACATGGCTTCTGCTGTTATTGTTCTGAGACATGCCCAGTGGTGAGTTCTTAACAACATTATAGTCTCTTGGTCTACTTCCGACTGAATATTGTCAAAATAATACATTGAGAGCTCTACATTTTAACCCTTTAACCCTCAAATCTGTTCAAGAAAATTTTAATTTTTTTCCTTTAAAAATGTTCACTTGGAAACGAAGAGAAGACTATTTTTGAAAATGTACCACTTGAATGACTGGCTCAGTTATCGAGCCAGTCATTCCAGTCGTAAATTTTCAAACAGTCTTCTCTTGGACTGCAAATAGAAATTTCTCAAGACCACTGCTGAAGCCCTTTAACAACAATTGAGCCGTTATCCTGCAATGAGACCAGATGTGTGGGAGGAAGAGATCTGCCCCATGTTCCTGAAGCTCTCGTTATGTTAACGATATTGTTACACCCATTTATGGGCTCTGGTCTTATAGAAGCACGGCAGTTCTATTCGCCTAAGGAGTCTTATAGGGGAATATGTATGGAAGAATCAAGATTTTCATGCCCAAACGGATGAACCCTTTCAGCGATGAATTCCATATATCTCCATTTCAAGGCAACGATACAGTAAAACTGCTGAATATCTTGAAATTAATTGGACTGGAAGCCCTTGCTACCTAAAAAGACAGCAACGGCTTCCAGTTAAGTTAATTTCAAAATATTCAACAGAATAAGTTTTAAATTTCGTAAATTTACTTTTTCAGGGATTTGTCGGTTAAAGGGTTAAAAATATTTTTGTATTTATTTGATACTTTGAATCTCAATAAATGGATCCATTTTTACCTATTGCTGCCCATTTCTAGAAACGCTCTGTCCATGCTTTCTGCGTGTTGGGATCGATTTATATTAACGTTGAATCCTGAATTCCCAGAATTCCAATCTCAATGTAACTAACTATATAGGCAACCTGTTGAATATTTTTAAAACTAATTTGACTGGCAGGAACCGCGTCCCGTCAAATTAGTTTCAAAATATTCCACAGAATGTTGATTAACTAGCAAAGACATACAATTCATATACTTGACTATTTCATATTCATGATGGCGCTAGATAGGCCATTCACTACGCACTTTAATGGACCATTCCACTTAGCTATGCCCCGCCCATCTCTAGCTAAGCTCCACCCACACCTCGCTCGTGTTGGGATCGATCGATCTCTGGAACACCCCTGACTATCAATTTACAAAAAACTACTCATTTAAGCTGTTGAATATTTTGAAACCAATTTGACTGGGTGCTGTTGCTGCCTATAGTCTACATGTTATGTAATTGATTATGATGTCATATACTTAATTGACAGATCACATCCATCCATTGGTCTCATCATGCAAAAGATACAGCATGCGAGGATGAAACCCCCCACAACTTATACGATCTGATAATTATCTTATAGTGAGCGTCAAGGAAATAACCCAAGTTTATGTTGGAGAAGGAGTATACACAGCTTAACTAGTCTATAACGATCTCACAAGCGCAAGACTGGTGATGATAAGTTACCGCTATAGATATGATACAAATATAGATGACCTACTTTTCATAACCAGAAATGTAGTTGTACTGCAACCATGCAGCCTGACTTAATGACTTAGCAATGAACTATGAAGTTTCACTTCGAATATAAAATAAATATAGAAGGCATATTAATAAATTTATCAGCAGTCATGTCTTTTGACCTTTTGATGCCAAAATAGTTGTCTCGTCTCATCCCATCTCATTAGCATCTGTCCATGTTTGGGTGCAGTATAATTAACATAACATGGGATATGAACCGCTACGTTCAGGCAAAAGCAAAATGTTAGTTGAGAAAACCCCTGATTTGTGTCATTATCACACTGACTTTCACATTTTGATGTCACGGTGATTATGTCATGCCATCTCAGTATAAAAAACAATGAATGAATTTGGGTCCTGTATGCTTAGCGAAACATACTAGTAGAAGCTGCTAAGTTGAGCTAAATGCAGATGATCTACAAAACCACTGAACACACCAGACTAAAATTTGTGCATGGAAAAAAAATGTCAGCCACCGAACAATCAAAATTGATCTTTTATCAGTTGATAGATGACTATGAAGATGGCGATATCAATGTTTGTGGTCTGCTTAATATGATCAGTTAAGCGACTCTACATTCCTCTGTTTCGGGTCAATATCTGTGTAGTTAGGACCCAAATTCTTTCATTTGGGACCTAATATTGTCATGTTTCCTCTCAAATATCAACACTTGGAACTTAGATGCCCATTCTTGGGAATAAATGAAATCACACATTTCTTTTTTCACGAGAGAGTTGATACTTACCTCCCTAATACTCTTTGATATTGCTAAATATCGGCTTTCACTCAATAAAACACTCAGATTAAAAAAGTTAGGTGCCCCTACTGGGCAGGGAGTCAGATGACAGTCAGGCGGATACCAGCCCCACCACCGCGCATGCGCCGACTAGTACTTCCTCTGACTAATTTATTGGCTGACACACATGCAACATAATAAGAGCCTGAAGACCGAGCCTCAGTGGGGCGGAGAGGCCGGGTCCGTATTAGGGAGGTAAGTATCAACTCTCTCGTGAAAAAAGAAATCCGTGATTTCGTTTATTTCACTTCAAGAGTATACTTACCTCCCTAATACTCTTTGATATTGCCAGAATTCGTCAGTGAATTCGGCGGGAGGGAGGCGAGGTCAAAAGACCAGCTCTTCCCTATGCGCTTTTCTGCGATTAAGGCACTTAAACTTCTGAAACTGTGTGAAAACAGTAAGGATTTGAAAAAACATCGGCTAACACAAACCGATGGATGAGAGATGACCGAATGTCATATGCGCGCCCCCCCTCCCTTCCTGGGAGGAAGACTCGAATGACCTCAATGTCCCATACGCTTTCTACGTACAAGTGCCATGTACTATAGGACAGAGACGAAAAAACTCCATTTTCGTATACTCTCAATGATGAACCACATAAAAACATGTACCATTACCAAATTAATAATGAAGGGTCACGTGACTTTACAAAAAACCATGGACAACACACACAAGACTGACCTTGTGGAAGATTGGCGCTGTCATCATCTCCCCATTGGTGAAGACTGATGCAGCCCATAAAGTAGATGTTTCCATTGATTAAATGTGAAATATATAAAAAATGAGGATACCTCATCAAAATATGTACACCTAGATTAGCTTTTCAAAATCGATAAGGCGAGAGGATTCGAGGTGTCACGGAGATAATGGTCGGTAAAACTTGACTCACAGTGCCACTGAGCTACTGACATAATGTCATCCACAGGTACCCCATTAAATAGGGCAGTGGAAGCCACTACACCTCGGACACTGTGAGCCTTGGCCATGTCAACTTGTTTACCTGTGGCGGATTTATGGCAAAATTGAATACACTCTACAATCCACCTGGAAATGGTGTCCTTTGACGCCCTGCCATGGGGCTCAATATATGACCACCATAACGCTGTTGGGTCCGTCCGCCAATCTTGAGTACGTTGTTTGTACCGGATTAATGCTCGGATTGGACACCATATTTTTGAATTAGGATCAAACCTAGTCAAAGCTGGTATAATTATCGGTTGACCCGGATATTTCAGACTGGTTTTTCGCCATGAAATTTATCCTGGGTAGAAGCCTAAGGCCTTCCCCTGTAACCACAAAACGGTCTGCCTCGGCTGACAAGGCATGAATCTCACTCCTACGCCTAGCCGAGGCCGCAGCAATTAAAAATACAGTTTTAAGCGTCAACATTTTCATAGAAATGGGGCTTAGTGGTTCAAACGGCCTATCAGCTAGCACCTGAAGCACTAGTGATAAACTCCAAGACGGAATCACTGGGGGATTCCTTGGTCTTAGATTGCCCATGCCTTTGATTAAAGTATTTAATGAATTTACTTCATCACTTCCCCTATTAGCCAAGCAAGGGATAACAGTCATTAAAGTTGACTTATAGCCAGCAATAGTGTTAGGCTTAAGGCTATAGGCATCATACAGGTGACAGAGGAAATCGGCTACTACCTGAATAGATGAATCCATTGGATTAATACATCTTTTTGAGCATCCTTCTGCAAATCTGTTGATTTTATAATTATATGCTCTGGAGGTTGACCCCCTCCTGGCTTTTGCCATGAACATGGCTGCTTGCTCAGAAAAGCCCTCCTTAATTCTAGATTCCTTGACAACATCCACGCAGTCAATCGGAACATTGAAGGATTGTTGTGAAGGTTCTTGCCCTGGAAGATAATATTGTCCATCAGAGGCAGAGGAATCAGATTGCAGACCAGAAGGTCCAACAGATCCGTATACCATGATCGGCTTGGCCAATTTGGGGTGATCAGAAGCACTTGGCACTCCTCCTGTCAGATTTGGAATCAGGATTGCTGGAGGGAATGCGTATGCATACA
The DNA here is from genome assembly GCA_034401795.1 of Chaetoderma sp. LZ-2023a. Lineage (NCBI taxonomy): Eukaryota > Metazoa > Mollusca > Caudofoveata > Chaetodermatida > Chaetodermatidae > Chaetoderma > Chaetoderma sp. LZ-2023a. Next base: position 130,814,297 of record CM067371.1, on the reverse strand, counting down.
TTCCCACCCAGCTGATAGCTAGCGCATCTGTTGCGAAAGCGCTTGGATTTGGAATCAGAGACGTACGTCGTCATCTTCGCATTCTTCTTCGTTGCGAATAAATCTATGTTGGGTTTCCCCCAGTGGTCGAACAGACGATCCGCCACACATTGATTTAGTTGCCATTCCGTAGGTAAAACACTCATCCTTCGGCTCAATGAGTCTGCTAACAGATTTAACCTTCCCGGAATATGAACTGCCTTCAAGGTAATCCTGTGATCCAGGCACCAACAAAGCAGTTTCCAAGTCATCATACAGAGACTGGGCGACTTCGTTCCGCCCTGGCGGTTTATGTAAGTCACTACTGTTGAGTTGTCTGATCGAATTAGAACAATCTTGCCCTGAACTTTCTGTAAGAAATGTTCCAGGCCCAGGACTACTGCTCTTAATTCCAGTAGATTTATATGTTCCTTTGACTGTTCCAGATTTCAAAGCCCTGATATTGTGGATTCTTCCAGGCAAGCTCCCCACACCTCCATCGATGCATCTGTATACATCGTCAACTGAGGGTGAGGAGGGGTTAACATTACCCCCACCAGGAGATTCTCTGTCTTCAACCACCATTGAAGGTGATGAATTAGAGGCTCCAACACTGACACGCTTGAGTCCAGTGAACCTGTACTCTGGGTCCACTGTGTCATGAGAAATAACTGTATCGGCCGCCTGCGTAAGGCCGCCTGAGGAATGACTGGTTCCAGAGCAACCATCAATCCCAGCATTCTCAGATAAACCCGTGCCAGGACATGATGACTGTTGCACACTGAATGTATTACTGAGATGAGTATCTATACCCTCTCCTGAGTAGGATAAACATATCCTATCTCCAGATCGAAGAACATTCCCAGGTAAACAACCTTCTGGGATGGAGTCAGCTCTGATTTTTGAAAATTTTTTATCCAGCCTAAATCTGTGAGAGTTTTCAAAACTATCTCCAGATTTGCTGATAAACTTTCCTGGTTGTGTGCTTTTAACAGCCAGTCGTCTATGTACGTGTGGACTGCTATGTTTCTCCTGCGGAGGTATGCTGTCATCGCAAGAACCACCCTGATGAAGACCCGAGGAGCCGTAGAAATTCCGACGGGTAACGTCCTGAATTCCCACTGTCTGCCCTGGAATGCAAATCTCAGGAAGCGACGGAAACCCATCGCTATTGGAATGTGGAAATAAGCATCCTTCAAATCTATTGAAGCTGTCCACATTCCCCTCTCCAACCCTGCCAACACCGATCTCATCTTGAAACTGGGTGTGTCTATGAACTTGTTCAATGGCTTGAGGTTGAGAATTGGTCTCCACCCTCCAGTGCTTTTCGTTACCAAGAACACGGTTGAATAGAAGCCCAGGCAATTTTGCGCCGGTTGAATTGCTTCCTTGTGTATGAAGGAATTTATCTCCTCCTCTATACACAACCGCTGATCTGGATCTCTTGGAATTTGAATCCAGACCGGCACCAGAGACCCGACTGAAAGCCATCGCAAGACTAAACGGTCCTGAGTCAACCGTTCCCACTCATGCATGTGGTTGGCCAATTGGCCTCCCATTGGTCCACCTAGGGAGAGGTGGACATAAGAAGCGCAAGAGTGGCACTGCCTCCTGGTGCAGATGCACTGGAGTAGCTCTTACTGTGGTAATCACCCTGTCAGGTATGATTACCACGACCAGATCCTCGCGCACCACGGCCCGCACCGCGCGCACCACGGTGCGCAGGCGGCTGCCTGGCTGGCTGCGCCGGAGGAGCCTGCGCCCCCCTCGCTGCTGGCCGAAGACCACGTGGCCGACGTTGCGCTGGTGGCTGGCTTCTGACCTGGCCACCGCCACCTCGAGCCTGGAGGGGATGACACGCAGGGGGAGCCGCACAAACGCACTCTCTACGGAGCACTTCAAACTGCTCCCGTAATGCCCTCTGGTTATTGACCAGGGTAACCGTCTCCTGGAGATGCCTACATCCCTCACCTCCAAAGAGACCAGGACCTGTCATAGGCGTACGCAGGGGGGAAGAACATGTCAAGGATAAATCTTCCACATGAAGGACAACCAGGCCTCTGAAACACAGCAGAGGACGAAGACAATGAGTATTACAGATATTGAATTAGAACCCAACACGAAATAAACAAGGAGGAAGGGGCCATAAGACCCAAGCTAATAATGATAATAAATCAGCGTTGGACAAAACTTATAACTGATAGTAAGGCGCAAGGCTGATTATGACGTCATAACCTCAAAAATAAGAAGTTAAATCGATCCGAAACAAAACCTCCAGGTGTAAGGACGAATTGTAACCATATCCAGACCATTCTAACTAGACCGGATAGTTTATACAGACTATACAAACATCAGATAAACAGTGATAAATGGCAGTAAGATTTTATAAATATTGTCAAATATAATTGAAATGCCTCATATCATAACTAGAGTACCTGAGTCTTTAGCATAGACAAACCATCTGATCTGATGAACCGGATGCTCCACCAACCTTATGACCTCTTAACTCTCTCCACCTTAGGGGGAAGGAAGTGGATCAAGAGGGCAAAGTGAGAAGACCTTCATCCGAGGCCTCCAACTCACTGGGAAAAGATTTTTGGTTAGATAACCGTACAATGTTAATAGGAAATGGAACCTTGGTGGAGAGAAAAACAAACTCTCTAACGATGTGATGTCCTAACACTCCTAGGTAGATACCTGTGGACATAAACACAAAGAGAGATTAGTATTTCATAGCGCCATTTCGAAATAAACCAGTTATTTTAGGCGCTTATCATGATAAACGCGAGTCCCGGAAACACATTACACCGGGAGAAAACTCACTAAATATAATAGAAGTCACCTGATGGCTAGGTCCTGGGCGCTCCTTTGGAGTAGTAACACGTTCTGCCATATTAATCCAGGAGAAATAGAACTTCTACACAGCCAAAACTTTCAGAAATTAAGGAAAAGCCTATGAGCATAGAAAACATGAGTTGTCTCTCAGCCAATAAATTAGCAAAGAGGAAGTACTAGTCGGCGCATGCGCGGTTGTGGGGCTGGCATCCGACTGACTGTCATCTGACTCCCTGCCCAGTAGGGGCACCTAACTTTTTTAATCTGAGTGTTTTATTGAGTGAAAGCCGATATTTAGCAATATCAAAGAGTATTAGGGAGGTAAGTATACTCTTGAAGTGAAAAGAAGTATTCACGTTTCCACTCAAAATTTACATATTTTGATCCTGTCTAGCTCCAGTAGAAATGTTGAACGTGAACAATACATACCTTACAGCTCAGAAATAACTTAACATGTTTCCATAACAAATAATAATAATAATGTAATGTTGAATATTTCGATCATACTTGGATTGGAGGACAATGTCTTCCAATATAATTATGTTCAAAATATTCAACAGAACATTTCTTAAATCGTGCTAAAAAATGTAGGAACTAATAAATGCCTTACCTTATTTCTGAACTGTACTGTACGCTCTTGTTCGACCTTTGTCATCTAATTTATACCAGGATTCAAGGGGAAACCGATTTAACCGCCAGGTAGGCAGCCGGACAGGCAGGCAGGCAGGCAGACAGGCAGACAGACAGACAGACAGACAGACAGACAGACAGACAGACAGACAGACAGACAGACAGACAGACAGAGACGGACGGACGGACGGACGGACGGACGGACGGGCAGGCAGGCAGGCAGACAGGCAAGGAGGCAGGCAGGCAGGCAGGCAGGCAGGCAGGCAGGCAGGCAGGCAGGCAGGCAGGCAGGCAGGCAGGCAGGCAGGCAGGCAGGCAGGTAGGCAGGCAGGCAGGCATAGTCTCAATACTCTCTTCCGCATACAAGGTGAGGGCAATAATATCATTCAGACAGTAAAACAGAACATATATAGAGGTCAGTCACAAACTACAAATACAAAACAAACATGTAATATATGATAAAGTCCACCTGATCAACCATTCAATGATCAAGAACAATGAGACATTAGTTTAGTTCCCGTTCATTTACCGGCCAAAAGGAGACTATTTTTTTTAATTTACAACTAGCTTGGTTATCGAGCCAGTCATTGCAGTGGTTAAATTTCAACAAGAATTCCGCAGAATTAAATGTCTCGCCTGTCCCCCCTGTTTGTCACAGTTACTTTGACCATTGACCTTCTGCCCTCAATGTTACCATGCTGCTTCCTAACATTATAGGTAACCAGGTTTCCAAGTTGTAATAGCCTTAACCAATGCTGAAACATAAGCGGAAAGGTTTTGCTAAACGCAAAAGCTTAATGTCGAAATAGCAGAGTTCTATATCTTGTGACGCCAATATCATCACACTGCTTCCAATCATTATAGGTAACCATGTACCCAAGTGTAGTTGCAATAGGCTTAACCAGTCCTGAAATATAAGCTGAGTTTTTCTAAACGCAAAAACTTAATGTTGAAAAAGCAGAGTTCTGTATCAAAGTCACAGTGATATTGACCTTTGACTTTGTGATCCAAATATCATCCTGCTGCATCCTATCATTATAGGTAACCATGTATCCAAGTTTACTTGCAATAGGCTTAACCAATCCTGAAATAAAAGCTGAGAGGTTTTGCTAAACGCAAAAACTTAATGTTGAAAAAGCAGAGTTCTGTATCAAGGTCACAGTGATATTGACCTTTGACCTTCTGACCCCAACATCATGTTGCATCCTATCATTATAGGTAACCGTGTATCCAATTGGATCAGGCATTGCTGAGATATTCTTCTTCTTCTTTTCGTTCGCTGATCATACCGCCAGTCCTGTAAGTGACTATCGACATGATCATTGCTGAGATATAAGACAATAATTTTCTTTAGCGCAAAAACTTAACAAAGATTATACTGTGACCATTGACCCCATATCCTTGACATCATGACTGCTTTATCAGTGGGCTGCTTCCATTCAATGTATATCACCATGTACCCAAGTTTGGTTCCAATTGAATAAGGCATTGCTGAGATATAAGGCAATAACTTTTGTTTAATGCAAAAACTTAATGTAAAATATTAACAAAGATTATACCATGACCTTTGACCCCCATAACCTTGACCGCATGATGTCTGCATCAGCATGCTGCTTCCTTTTGATGTATATCAACATGTACCCAAGTTTGGTTCCAATTGGATACGGCATTACTGAGATATAAAGCAATAACTTTTGTTTAATGCAAAAACTTAACATAAAATATTAACAAAGATTATACTGTGACCTTTGACCCCATAACCTTGACGTCATGTCTGCTTTATCGGTGGGCTGCTTCCAATCAATGTATATCACCATGTACCCAAGTTTGGTTCCAATTGGATCAGGCATTGCTGAGATATAAGGCAATAACTTTAGTTTAACGCAAAAACTTAATGTAAAATATTAACAAAGATTATACCATGACCTTTGACCCCCATAACCTTGACCGCATGATGTCTGCATCAGCATGCTGCTTCCTTTTGATGCATATCACCAGGTACCCAAGTTTGGTTCCAATTGGATCAGGCATTGTTGAGATATAAGGCAATAACTTTTGTTTAACGCAAAAACTTAACGTAAAATATTAACAAAGATTATAATGTAACCGTTGACCCCTGTAACCTTGACCTCATGGCCTTTTCATCGGCGGGCTGCTTCCTTTTGATGTATATTACCATGCACCCAATTGGATCAGGCATTGCTGAGATATAAACTTAACTTAAACGTTTACGCCGCCGCTGTCGCCGCCGCCGGAAAAGTGATACCTATATCTCGATCCTGCTTCGCAGGCGATACAAAAATAGTCTCTTGGCCCTGCAAATGACCACTACAGAAGTCGTGCTTGGCAAACTTAACTATAAAATGTTTAAGCGACCACCTTATGGAACACACACACAGTTCACTACCATGGACAGGTGCTTCCTTAAGTTAAAACAAGTGAATGGATGTATCCAATCTGTCACTCAAGTATATGATGTCATAATCAATAATGTCTCATGTAGGTCGACTTAACAATCATAATTGACAGAAAATACTCCGTCATAAAGCTGGAACAGTCCGTCAAGTTTACGAATTGGATCTTTTTGATGGATTTATTATTTAATAAATATTCTGTTGAATATTTTGAAACTAATTTAACTGGGCGCTGTTGCTGCCATAGGGTGATGACACACTGAGTCAAGAAGGCTAGAACATCTGATCCTAATAGCTTACCATTAGGATTCCACGCTGAGATTCCTAACAGTGTGTCATCTTTGTCCATGGTGATGACACACTGGGCCAGGAATGCTAAAAAGTCTGGTCCTAATAACAGCTCCTCTTCAATCACTATGACATATTTCTGAAAAATCCAAGATAGATACAAGACATATTACAACATCAATGTGCTACGGGTTTTGCGATCAGACCTCAATGATCGTAAGTCTAGAACCACTAAAGATAAAGTAGCTTCGAACACTCACAGTGGACAAGACACATGGTGGGGAAGGTTGAAGAAAAACTGACTGCAGCTGAAAGAAGTTTTCACTTTTTCAGCTGTAGAACACACTCACTCATCATCATAATCATATACATGTATATAAGGAAAGCTCTTGCAACATACAATGTTAACGCTTTCAACCATTTAAGACAAGAAATAACATTCATTATTATCTAAAGTATATGCTCTTGTATATTTTGAAACTAATTTGACTGGGATTTCCCATATATCTCAATTTCAATACAAACATACAGGGAAGCTGTTGAATAATTTGAAATTAATATGACTGGAAGCCATTTCTGCCTTACGCAGAAACGGCTCCTAGTTATATTAACTTCAAAATATTCAACAGCATATGCTATGCATTAGAAAGAATTTAGGTTTTCAGGGATTTGTCATTGAAAGGGTTAATCCATACATCTAAGAATATTATACTCCATTGTTACCTTATCTGGGTGTAAGCTCCATATCTTTTCAATAGAAGCAAAAAGTAGCTCTGAAAATAAATAAATAACAACAAACTCAAGTAGGATGACTAATTTAAATTTGGCAGCATTAAGCCTTTAAAACTTGAATTTCCAGTGTTTCAATTTCAAGACAGCTATATAGGAAAGCTGTTGACTAGTTTGAAATTAATTTGACTGGAATCTTTTGATGTCATAGATAACTAGGGCTGGGCGGGTTTGGCTTAAAAGAAAAGCGGTGACGGTATCACTAATTAAACCGGTATTAACGAAATACCGGTTTAAGGGGTTAGAATGATCAAAAATAATTTGAATTATGAAAATATGCCGTTTTCATTAGCTACAGTACATGTATTCTGCGATTTGACAACTGACGTAAATTGCCACAAAATTAGAACGGTAACTACGTACGACTGCTCACTTCGACGCTATCTATCTCAAAATAGTAGTTAAAATAAATAAAATAAATAAAGTCTGGTTCCTGTGATGTCGTGAAAATAACACTCTAACTACTAAAATGTTGATTTTCAACACTGTTATTAGGTAACTATTTTCGTGAGTGTAGTAAAATCGAATGCGTGTAAGTAGGAACCCGGATATGAGAGCGAGCTTAGGCTACTAGTAGAGTACCACAATACGGTTAGAGTTCGTATAACCACCTACAGTATGATCTAGTCTAGTAAGGCATGTGTTTGTATTCGAGTACTCAGTATTGAGTCATACTCCTCAATAAACTGTCGTTCACGCGGGTGAATGTCATTCAGCACGTAACTAAAGAGTAGTCATTTCCTGGAAATCGCGCCTCAAGAATTCTCACAAAAAATGTGTTTGACTATTTTTCGAGGTTCATATGTCATATAATAAAGAGATTATGATAATTTGACAACATAAATGCAATGATTCGTGAATCTGGCTTAAATCTACTTAAATCAACACTCCGTACTTGAAGATATACAAAGACGAAAAAGACCGGGCCGTAAAAGAAAATGATGTGATTCTAAAGCCTATCGAGCAGAAAGGTTACATGATAAAACATACTACAAATTTCATTCATAAACTTGATAGTAGTGAATATCCCGGCGGAAGAATTTGTTAACAACCAATCACATTACGCCTGCTCGTATTTGAGAGGCTAAGAAGTGTATTTTACTTGTAACTACTCCGCCAACGTAAGAAGCGACAATCGTTTTCATTTCTCGGGCTTTCAAGCAATTTGTCTCGTATGTCTTAGTCCGTGATGGATCATTTTATGTTTGTCAAAATCTAAGGGAAATAATGATTTGTTTGGATTGGGAGTTCATTGTATAGCGTCTTTGTTTTCGCAGTGCATTTCTTGATTATTTTTTTTGTATCATGTCACATTTGGAATCCTAATTAAACATAGTACAAACTCGAATTGAAAAAAGGATTATTTGTTGCAAAGAAGAAATTTAGATTTTCAAATTATTCAATCTTACATTGAACCCACAGAGCTTGTGTCATGTAAAATTCATTGCTGGCAAATCAAATCATATTTGCCGAGGGTCGTCCTCGGCCGATTTGTTGGGATTTCACCAACACCCTTGCTTTCCCATGGCTAATAGTTATAGATGACTGTATTTTATGTCTCTAGTTAACAAATGGTTACACTAGATGATAATATTAAACTGCAAGTCAAGAACAAACTAGTTTAGGACAGTCACCAGATTTTGCGCAATGGCGATCTTACGGACGGTTTTTCGGTTTGTTTTTTTTCGTAATGGTTTTTAAACCATCGCCATAAAAAATCATGAGACGGTGTGAAACTGGTATACGGCCCAGCCCTAGAGGTAACAGCAGCTCCCAGTCAAATTGGTTTCAAAATTTTCAGCATAATATTCTGTACATCATAAACACTTTAACATAGACCCCAAAAGTGTAACTGGAGACCCTCAAATGTTGTGGTAGTGGGTCCCATGATACCCCTGAAAATCTGGCATGATTGTTAAATATTAATTAGTTTTATAGGTTTTTGCACAAACCTACACACAAAATCTAGCACAGGAACCCCATAACTCATAGCTGTACACCCCATAACTCATAGCTATACACCCCATAACTCATAGCTGTACACCCCATAACTCATAGCTATACACCCCATAACTCATAGCTATACACCCCATAACTCATAGCTATACACCCCATAATTCATAGCTATACACCCCATAACTCAGCTATACACCCCATAACTCATAGCTATACACCCCATAACTCATAGCTGTAACCCCATAACTCATAGCTATACACCCCATAACTCATAGCTGTACCCCCATAACTCATAGCTGTACACCCCATAACTCATAGCTATACACCCCATAATTCATAGCTATACACCCCATAATTCATAGCTATACACCCATGGTACGCTCTAATTTTAGCATGGATGACAAAAAACTACATGGAATCCCAAATTTCAGTTTGGGGCACCCCCATTTCAGGTTGGGGCCCCTATATTTCTAGGTGAGGGGTCCCTGGTTGGTCCCTGGGACCTCCAAAATTTAGATGCTATGAGAAACACTGCCTGCAAAATCAACCTACTACATGCACAGTTGTCACACGAAGGAATAATGAAAATGTTGGGGTTTTTAAATGAAGATTTTGCACATAGATGGAGTAGTCTGTTATTGTAAATGAGCTTCTCAGTATTTTCTTAGCCCTTTAACACTCAAATTCGTTCAAGAAAATTTCAGTTTTCTCATAGAAATCGTCCATTTGCAGACCAAGAGAAAACTGTTTTTGAAAATTTACCACTGGAATGACTGGCTCAGTTAACGAGCCAGTCATTCCGGTGGTAGATTTTCAAAAATAGTTTTCTCTTGGTCTGCAAATGGACAATACTCTATACCACAGCAGAAGTCGTTTTGGTTGATATGAGGGTTAAAGAGTTAACAGAACTTAAACAAGAGGCCTGTATCGCTCACCTGGCATTTCAACTAATCTGGGGGTTTTTCATTAGTGATTTTGAACAATGTTTAAGTGAAAATAGATGATATCAGTGCTAACTACAGATGGTTTAACTGTCTCACTGCTGCAAGCCAGTGCAGCCAATAATTTCAATTTTCAAAAGCTCTTGACTTCTTGAATATTTTGAAAACAATTCGACTGAAAGTTGTTGGCGGCTTAGCCACCAACAACTTTTAGTCCAATTGTTTTCAAAATATTTATCGGTTCAGAGATATAACCTTTGGAATGTCGTCTGCAAAAACTCAGTCAGACGGTTACCTGAGGTTTAGATACAATTGAAGAAAATGGTCTCTAAAGGCAGGTAGGTGGACTTTATAGCAAGTTATTCCCCACCACCACACAATCCATTTAACACATGCGCATCTGGCTGAATCACCAAGTTAGCAGCAGGGGCAGGGTGAGCTGGAGTTGATTTTTAAAATAATTTGACTGAAAGTCATTGCTGCCTTTTTAAGAGCATAGATGTCAGAGCACATAATACATATCTTAAATATTTCGGCAGTATTGGAAAGGTTAATCTGTTAATTGAAATTTAATATCTAGTTTGGCAATAAAATCTGACATGGTGATAAATCAATGGACGGTGGGAACAAACCTGTATTTACCCTATGAAAGTGAGACTGCAAATATTTAAGGAGTGATAACTCTGGCATTTGACGTCCTATCAGTTTCATTCTCACAACACAGATATTAGATGCCGACATTACCATTGTGACCAAGTTTGGTGTCAATCAATCAAGAAATAACAAAATGAGCCGCCATTGTTGGTGACGGACAGACAGATGGATGGACGGACATACAGAAGGCGGATGGGGTCATCACTATACGACAGCTGACTGACAAGTAAGCGGAGTTAAGAAAACCAATTTCGGCTTCAAACTCCATCAAATAAAAAAAGTGAATATGGCAGTCAAACACGCTAAAATTTTATTGGTCCACGGCAGCCATGTTTTTTACCTATCAACTTCCCATGAACAAACTTTAATGGCCCTTAGTCCATAATCATATCCCCAAAATTTCAGCCCGATCCGTTCAGCGGTTCTGCAGAACAAGTCGTTTTCACGAAGACTAGGTCATCCAAGATGGCCGCCGAACCATTTGGCCAATCAAGTTCCTTCGAACAAATTTGGTTCAGCTCTTGCCCTATATGATATTTCGTGAGTTTTGAATCGATCCACTAAGCAGTTTCGGAGAAGATTTTTAAAGCCATTTCTTAAAATCGGCCAAAATCCAAGATGGCCAGCGGCCAAATTGGCAGATCGACTTTGTTTGAACAAACTTGGATCCCTATGCCCTAAGGATACTTCCTGCCAAATCTAATTGAAATCGGCACAGTGGTTCTTGAGAAGAAGTCATTTAAAGAAAGGTTGACGGATGGACAGATAGACGGACGGACGGACGGACGGACGGATGCACGCCGGACAGACAACGGACGGTCGCCATGGCATAAGCTCAGATGGCCATTCTGGCCAGGTGAGCTAATAAATATTCTCAGCATTAGAGCATGTTGCTTAATGAACCAAACAGCCTTGGAAAACCAGTATAAAGCCAGGCTTCCATACAGGTGTCTGTCAGTGTCCATGTAAAATTTTATCCTACTAAATTCACTACATGTGTTACCATATACATCTACGCTTTCTTAGGCTTTCACAAACTATAAGGTCTTCTCATGCACAATCTTCTTGATATCTTTATGCAGTGACTAAAACTAAACAGTGCAGCAATTGCAATCGCAAAACAATACAAATGGAATTAGGCATGAATTGTCTGCATATTTTTCATCTTCACCATGCTCAAGTCCAGTGGTTAGCAGAAAATGTATTACCATATTTTCCCTATTTTAACTGCCCCTCCCAATTATACTGCCCCCTTGTTTTTGAGAACTGTGAAGGAAAAAAAACTAAGCTCCAAATTCCCCAAAGTACAGAACGAAGACAAAAAAAAAAATTAGTACAAAAATTGAACACATTTCCACGCTAAATATTTCATACCGTTTTTGCATATGCTTACTGTATAGCGCATATATATCCATCATCGCGGGAGTCAAATTATTAATTGGGACTGCCTAAATAGTGATTATACTTTATTAAACATCGTTTATTTCATCAAATGTAAAAAGAGAAATAACGATTTGTATCACGTGTTGTATCAGCTTCCGCTTAGTGGGATGACTTAAGGTCGTTACTCGAGTAGCGGCAAGACACTAAAATTAGTACCCGGGTAGATACTTTACAATCCGCATACATAGGAAGGTAGCTTCGAGTAGCTACGAGTGATGGCATAAACTCGGCCTATAGCGGAAGCGGATTAATACTAGGAAGAATCGTCTGCGTTTTACAGACCTAATTTAATGGACTCGGGAACTCGGAATGTATTGTCTATATATATATATATATATATATAATCAATACGTGAGCATTATACATTTATATCCAGCCCACCTAACGTGCACCCGTATGGACGCCCACATGCCTAGAATGGCCACTAAGATATGAATATAGCGGGCATACATGCAGGTATGGAATCCAAGCTACATATGTAATACATATTAAAAGAAAACATGTGTAGCCAAATACCTATAGTACCACAGGAAAGAAATTTACCTTGATAAGAGGAAAACCCTGGCATGGAAATAGAATGAAAGCCAAACAGTGCGGCAAGATTAGCATATTCTGGCACTCGTTCATCATAAAACACCTGTACAAAATCAAACATGGATTCACTGTTTATGTATTACCATGATGGAAGATATTTACTTTTACACCTACAATATCAGGAATAAACAGTATTAACCATCTTAACTCTGAATGAAATCACAGTGTCACAATTTCAAAGTAGTTAAGTAAGTTGTTGAATATTTTGAAAGATATTTCACTGAAAGTTGTTGCTACAAATCCCAGGTAAACAGCTTCAAAATATTCAGAGGCTCTCTTTTAAATTGTGAGGACTTTGTTATATACATATGGTTTGTGAGGTTGAAATTTGTTGACGGGTTAACTCTTTAACCCTCATATCAGCCAAAAATGGCTTCTGCACGGTTATTGCGAAATGTTCATTTGCAGACCAAGAGAATACTATTTTTGAAAATTTACCACTGGTATGACTGGCTCGATAACCGAGCCAGTCATTCCAGTGGTAAATTTTCAAAAGTAGACTTCTCTTGGTCTGTAAATAGATTTTTTCTATGAGAAAATTGAAATTTTCTTGAACCAATTTAAGTGTTAGATGGTTAAAGCAGAACAATGTGTTGTTACCTTAGTCAAACAAACAATAGAAAAATTGTCTTATAGATAAAGGGAGACAATTGATAACTCAGGATAAATAGTACCGCTTGCCGATTTTATGGACATGTTACACAGCAAAGAAACACGCTTTCACTTATATAATCTTTTGTATACAACTTAGTAAGGAAATTGCTGATCAGTGACCCATGGCCACCCTCTACTGCCCATACCCACATCCAGAACAAGTTGTCAACAGAAAATCATTTTAATAGCAACATACTTGAACATAGTGGCCAAATAGTATATATTAGATCTTGGGCGATGTAAATTTTGACAGCTACATTTATCTTCCCAAAATCTAGTTGGACATGACTATGAGCAAATCCAACAAACATGTGTAGGACGAAAAGCATTTGCCATTATATAAGGATGCAGTATACCAAATATGTTTAAATTCTGAACAGTTGTCAAAGGCAAGGCATTGCAAAGAACATTAATATTTTATAAATGCATTTCTCACTTTTTAATAGTGACAGTGCTGTAACTTAGTGAGTGCCCTGATGCAAATGCAATTCAAATTCACTGATGGCATGTGAATCTCAACAGTCAGATGCCCTCATGAGCATGCCAATTTTTCGAGCTTAGGAAAAATATCAGTGTCTTTAATATTTATAAATCAATATTTTATAATAATGCCAGAATGTGTACCGATTTGTTATGACATAGAATGTGGGGATCCTAGATGTACGTTCACTGAGGGCACTCTGTTTTAATTTTTAGCATGCCCTGATGGCATTCATATCTAAATGTTAAGTTACAGCACTGAGTGGGCCATTAAGATTCTATGGCAATTTTACCCCTTAATGGTCAGTGTTTTTAAAAATTTCATTATTTACTCATTGGATTTTGATTTACAAGAAATAAACGAAATCACAGATTTCTTTTTTCACGAGAGAGTTGATACTTACCACCCTGATACTCTATGATATTTCCCAAATATCGACCTAGCTTCAATAAGACTCAGAATTAAAAAGAAACTGACCCCACTGGGCAGGTTACTCAACCAAACTCGCCCATGCGCAGGGCCGTCTCATTCTATTCCAAATTATTGGCTCACATAATTGCAACATAGAACGCCGATAGACCGAGCCTCTGTGGGGCGGAGAGGCCGGGGTCGTATCAGGGTGGTAAGTATCAACTCCCTCGTGAAAAAAGAAATCTGTGATTTCATTTATTTCACATCAAGAGTATACTTAACACCCTGATACTCTATGATATAGCTAGAATTCGTAAGAGAATTTGGCGTGAGGGAGGCGAAGGTCCGAAGACCGGCTCATCCCTGGAAGAGCAAGCTCTTTTGCTTCTGGAGCACAAAAACATCTGAAATTGCGTATGTAAACACAATTAGGAAATGACATGGACATCAGATAACACGATCGATGTAGAGAGTAATGAATGTTTAACATTCGCTCCCCCCCCACCCCTCTATTAAAGAGGGAGAGATGACCTCAATGTCCTATACACTCTCTATGTACTTGTGCTAAAGTACTATAAGACATCGGACGAAAGCTTCATTTCGTTTACTCTCTGATTGTACCACAAAGAACACAAACCATCACCATTTTAGCAAGTAATAAAAATCGTGACAAAAAATAACCATCACCAAATATAGGACTAACCTATTTTGACAAGATTCCCCTTAATCATCGCTGGCGATGATAGGTACAGTATGGAAAAGCGGGGATTCCCCCCATTAAATTGCAATGTGTGAGTCAACGACCTTATATACAATATTTAACAAATATATACAGATTCAACGTTCACGTAAAATCGATAAGGCAAGTGGAGTTGACGTGTCACGGAGGTAATGATCTGTAAAACTACTCACAGTGCCATTGTGCTACCAACATGATGTCATCCACCGGTACGCCATTAAACAGAGCCGTGGATGTCACTATGCCACAGACACTGTGAGCCTTGGCAATGTCAACTTGTTTTCCCGTGGCGGCTTTGTGGCAATGCTGGATGCATTCCACAATCCACCTAGAAATGGTATCGTTAGCTCTCCCATGGTGTTCAATGTAAGATAGCCATAAAGCAATAGGGTCCGTCTGCCATTCTTGTGTACGCTGTTTATAACGTGTTAATACACGGACCGAACACCAAGCCTTTGAATTAGGATCAAACCTAGTCAAAACGGGTAAAACTATAGGCTAAACAGGATATTTTAGACTAGTTTTTCTCCATAAAGTTAACTCTAGGTAGAAGTCTAAGGCCTTCCCCTGTAACGACAAAACAGTCTGGCTCTTCTGACAAAGCATGTATTTCACTTCTTCGTCTGGCTGAAGCTGCAGCAATCAGAAAAACTGTTTTAAGCGTCAACATTTTCATGGAAATGGAGCTTAGTGGTTCAAAACGCTTATCACCTAGTACCTGAAGCACTAGAGATAAACTCCAAGACGGAATCACTGGGTGATTCCTTGGTCTTAAATTGCCCATGCCTTTAATTAAAGTATTTAATGTACTTACTTCATCACTTCCCCTATTAGCCAAGCAAGGGATAACTGTCATTAAAGCTGACTTATAGCCAGCAATAGAGTTAGGCTTGAGGCTATAGGCATCATACAGGTGACAGAGGAAATCGGCTACTGCTGAATAGATGCATCCAGTGGATTAATACATCTTTTTGAGCACCATTCAGCAAATCTGTTGATTTTATAATTATATGCTCTGGGTGTTGACCCCCTTCTGGCTTTTGCCCTGAACATGGCTACTTGCTCAGAGAAGACCTCCTTAACTGCTGATTCCTTGACAACATCCACGCAGTCAATTGGAACATTGACGGGTTGTTGTGCAAGGCCTTGCCCTGGAAGATTATGTTGTCCATCAGATGCAGAGGAACAGGATTGCAGACCAGAAGGTCCAGCAGATCCGTATACCATGATCGGCTTGGCCAATTTACGGCAATCAGAAGAACTTGGCATTCCTGCTGCCTGATTTTCTGGAGAACTTTTGGAATCAGGATTGCTGGCAGGAATGCGTATGCATACATTCCCTCCCAGCTGATAGCTCACGTATCTATTGCGATAGCGCTCGGATCTGGAATCAGAGAGACGTACGTCGTAATCTTCGTATTCTTATTCGTTGCGAATAAATCTATGTTGGGCTTGCCCCAGTGATTGAGCAGACGGTCCGCCACACATTGATTTAGTTCCCATTCTGTGGGAAGAATGCTCATTCTTTGGCTCAATGAGTCTGCTACTAGATTTAGCCTTCCCGGAATATGAACTGCTCTCAGGGAAATCCCATGATCTAGGCACCAGCAAAGCAGTTTCCATGTCATCATACAGAGACTGGGCGACTTCATTCCGCCCTGGCAGTTTATGTAAGTCACTACTGTTGTATTGTCTGATCGAACCAGAACAATTTTGCCCTTGACCTTCTCTAGGAAGTGTTCCATGGCTAAGACTACTGCTCGCATTTCTAGCAGATTGATATGTTCTTTTGACTGATCCAGATTCCAAAGCCCTGATACTTTGTTTTCTTCCAGGCAAGCTCCCCATCCCTCCATTGATGCATCTGTGTACATCGTTAACTGAGGGTGGGAGGTGACGTCACCCCAACCAGGAGATTCTCTCTTTTCATCCACCATTGAAGGTGGTGAATAAGAGGTTTCAACACTGACACATTTGAGTCCAGTGATCCTGTACTCTGGGTCCACTGTGTCATGAGAAACAACTATATAGGCTGCCGGCATAAGGCTGCCTGTGTAATGTCTGCTTCCAAAGAAACCATCAAGCCCTGCATTCTCAAGTAGACCCATTCCAGGACATGACGACTGTTGCACACTGACTGTATGACTGACATGAGTACTTCTACTCTCTCCTGAGATGGGTAAACATACCCTATCTCTAGATCGAAGAACATACCCAGGTAAACAGACTTCTGAGATTGTGTCAGCTCTGATTTTTGAAAGTTTATTATCCAGCCTAGATCTGTAAGAGTTTTCAAAACTATCTCCAGATAAACTTTCCTGATTGTGTACTTTTAACAGCCAGTCATCTATGTATGTATGGACTGCTATGTGTCTCCTGCGGAGGTATGACGTCATAGCTTGGACCACTCGAGTGAAGACCCGAGGAGCTGTCGCTATACCAAATGCGAGAACCCTGAATTCCCATTGGTGCCCTGAAATGCAAATCTCAGGAACCGACGAAGGCTCTTCGCAATTGGAATGTGAAAATAAGCATCTTTTAGGTCTATTGATGCTGTCCACATTCCCTTCCGGGCAGCTTGGCATGTTGCGCTGGAGGAGCCTGCGCTCCTTTCCTAGCTGGCTTATGCTGGCGTGGGCGTGGTCGTGGCCGATGCTGCGTAGGAGGTTGCCCTCTGACAGGGCCACCACCACCACCTCTAGCCTGCTGAGGGTGGAAGGCAGGGGGCGCTGCTCAAACACGCTCCCTGCGGAGCACTTAAAACCCTCTGGGTATTCACCAGGTTTACAGTTTGTTGGAGGTGCAGGCATCCTTCACCCCCAAACAACCCTGGACCTGCCATTGGCGTCCCAAGAAGCCGAGTGTACAGGTCCTGCGAGGGGCACAAATTCTCAAGGGCAAATGTACACCTCGCCCATAAACTCCTGGTTACGGATCTCGTCATACAGTCCAGAGCCAGGTTAATGCCGTTCTGGATGGCTCTCTGGAATGTAAGAGAAGCTTGGCGGGCCACGGATGCTGCTACTACCCCCTGTAGCAGCTGGGAAACGTGCGAGAGGGCCGACATGGCTCCCCTTGTACTTTCATCCGTGTACCGCAGTGCAGAATTTGTGTTGCGCAGGGCGCTAGCGCACAAGGGACCCAGGCCGTGTGTCTTCACCCAAAGCTGCACGATCATCCGTATAAGGCTTTGGGACAACGCCATACTTCTGATACAGATCAGAATTGAGACGGCAGTGCCGTGCCACCTCGCGAGGGGCCTTCGCAAGGTGTACATTCGACTGAATGGATGTCTCTGCCGCAGCGAACATATCCACGATATGCTCCGCATACGGCAGAGATGTCATGGTGCTCGTCACCGGTTTCCCTCACAACTACGGGTGCTGGTCCCACTGGGAAGCCGGTGGATCCACCTGGAGTTCTGGCTTGATGTTCACCAGCCATTGGCAAACATCCAGCCAGTCCTCCTCGGTGGCCACGTCGTCCTCAACAACATTCACCGGTGGGTAACAGCTGGAGCTGGAGATACTCCTGGAAAGCCAGGGAAGCCATATGGACCCGCAAGGGCCGGTATGGTTTGTGCCGTGGCTACTCCAGGAGCCGGATCTACGGTGTCATGGGGGGGGGGGGGCTAAATGCATGATGTCATAGTCCGGGCCTTCCTCACGGTAACTCTCGGCAAGTCGAGGGATACGGTACGGATGGCCATCAGCTCCTAGCCAGCCTAGCTGTTGAGCCGTGAAACCTACTCCCGAAGAAGTAGTTCCATGGAAAAGGTCACCCATGGGCCCCCTGGGGAGCGGATGGATTTCCATTTCCATGCCATCAGCTCATCGGTAGGCCATAACAGTGTTCTCTTCTTCCTTCCCAGAAAGATTAGATGCCAAGCTTGAAAAGGGATCAAACTCGGCCTGGGCAGGAGGGGCATCGTGTGAGGCGCTGACACCCTTAGCCTTAGGCTGCTCTAGAATGTTCGAGGCCATGGCTTTCGCTCCCAGGTCCACGGGCGAGGCAAGCCTCATCACCGGACCAACAGGAGCCGTCTCTGGGTCTATAACGAAAACTGGCTTCCTAAGAGAACCAAACCCAGAGGCGGGAACACTCTGTCCTGGAGTAAATGAGGAAGACAATGACGAACTTGAACCGGGAAGCAAGCTGTGAAGCAATTCCGGGACAAGATCTGTCAAGATTGTCTTCTTCATTTCTCTCATCATCTCAACACAGAAACCCTCCATGTCTGACATGGATGCCTTCCTCTTCTTACCACATGACTCTTTTTCCAGTCGCCTTTTCTCATCCGCCGCCCGGTCCTTTACCTGCTGATTCATAAAATCAATGAAAACCTCCACCAGCCACAACTCACACACATGGCAATTTTGTAAGGGCCTGCACGTAATGCACCTAGTGCAGTCATGAGGGAAGTAACGGGCCTTTACGAAATGGTGGCAGGAAGGGCATTTGTTTTCAATGACCCTCTGAAACGACACAAATGGAAACAATTATTTTTTAGTTATGACATACCAAAAAACCAATTGCAGATGACTAATAAATTCCTTAAGGAAAATTTAGACCGCTAGATGAAACTATAAGTCAGGACCATAGAAAAGCACTCCTGACAAATCCTAAAATCTTATTCTCCTACATGAATCACATAGGAACAATTTGAACTTGAATACTTGAGAGGCGAATGCTAGACTTCACACTCAAACAAAGATTCATTAGTAGTTGAACTTTATAAACACAATGAACCTATGCAAACCATCAAGAGAAACAAATAACACAACACTCAGTCATAAAATTTCCAATTATTTTTAGAAATAAAATGACTGAAAATTTCCTCTCCATACTAAACCTCAGAAGACGACAACTGAAGAACGAGTGAAGTCTGATGAACAACAACAGGAATACCTGATCCTGAATCCAAACCCTGTGGTGTGTGGGGGGGGGGGGGGGGGAGGGGTAGGGGGGAGAATGCAGAAAAATTACTTCTTATGGTAATAATTCCCTCAGCAAACTCATAATAAATTATATGGACCCAGAAAACCAAGTATAAATTATTGTTCAAATAAAGGATACTGTCCGAAATCAGCTAAATGTGTCTGAAAATACAAAGCACAACATGCGTTAGCTAATATATAGGCCTCCCCAAAAAGACCTAGCTTAATATAGATCCATAATATAGAATGTATCCATTCATACATATACACAAGACAGCGCGACTCCCGGATATACCATCTGAGTAAATACGCAAATTTTTTATCAATAAATTTACTACAGTACACCTGATGGCTAGGACCGACCGCACCCTCCGGTGACTTGGCAGCATCAGACATAATATAGCAACTTAAAGCTTCAAAAAGGTTCAAAAGCAAATGCAAAACTAGAAAGCGTGTTGCAATGGCAGGTCAATAATTTGAGAAGAGAATGAGACAGCCCCACGCGTGCACGAGTTCGGGCTGCACATCCGCTGGACTGCCAGTTGAGTAACCTGCTCAGTGGGGGTGGTTTCTTTTTAATTCTGAGTATTATTGAAGCTAGGTCGATATTTGGGAAATATCATAGAGTATCAGGATGGTAAGTATACTCTTGATGTGAAGAGACTTTTTGGAAAATTTACCACAGGAATGACTGGCTCGGTTATCGAGCCAGGCATTCCAGTGGTAAATATTCAAAAATAGTCTTCTCTTGGTATGCAAATTGACATTTCTCAAGATCACTGCAGAATCTGGTTTTGGCCGGCTTGACTCTTAAAGGATTACAGCTATGGCTTGTACACCCGCTAACATTTTTCTTACAGCGACGACAAACTTTGTCATTACACACAACACCTTCCCGTAAAAGTACCCTAGTGTTGTATACAAAAGAAACATTCACAAGCCATAGTAATGATGCATACATAAATATTTATTAACCCTTTAACACTCATATCAGCCAAAACGGCTTCCACAGTGGTCTTGAGAAATGTCGATTTGCAGACCAAGTGAAGAATATTTTTGAAAATTTACCACTGGAATGACTGGCTCGATAATCGTAAAAATGAGAAACAATGACAGAATACTTACATGAACATTAGCTGCGTTCATTCCAGACTGCATGAGTGCCGTCTCTAATGTCTTTACTAAAGAGTTATGATTTATTCCTGAAAACAACAACAGAAGATTCATCTACAATCAATGTTTAATCACTTAACCCTTTAACACTGGAATTTGTTCCAAGAAAACTTCAATTTTCTAATAGAAAATGTCGATTTGCAGACCAAGAGAAAACTATTTTTGAAAATTTACCACTGGAATGACTGGCTCAGTTATCGAGCCAGTCATTCCTGTAGTAAATTTTCAAAAATAGTATTCTATTCCTCTGCAAATGGACATTTCTCAATAACACGGCAGAAGCCATTTTAGGCTGATATGAGTGCTATCAAGGGCTAAACAAGAATTCCTCTGAATTAAATGTGACGTCTGACAGAGTGACCTTGAGATTTGACCTTGTGACCTCAATGTTATTATGCTGCTTCCTAATATTATAGGTAACCATGTATTCAAGTTTAGGTCCAACAGGATTAATGAATCCTGAAATATAAATGTAAATAAATAAGTGGAAAAACTGGACATTGAAAAAGCAGATCTATGTTAGATAACAGTCAGAATGGCCTTGACCTTTGACCTAATGACATCACTATTATCATGTTGCCTCTGTATGGTATATAAAACCATGTGTTCAAGTTTGGTTCCAGTAGGATTAAGCAAGTATACAACAATACACAAACACAAACCGTAACATTGGAAATATAGACATGGCAGAGGTCAAATATCAAGGCTACAATGACCTTGACCTAGTGATATCACTATCAGCACACAGCTTCCTTATTTTATAGGAGACCATGTGTCCAAGATTTGCTTTGGATAATATTATGGAATTCTGAAATATAAATGTAAATAATTTGCTAAATGGAAAAACTTAAAGTTAAAAAAAGCAGAAGTCAAATAGCAACGTTAGAATGGTCTTGACCTTTGACCTGGTAACCTCCCTGTAACCATCCTGCATCCTCTTGGTATAAGCAATCATGTACCCCTCTCCCCCACCCCCTGTGTTCCATTAGGTTTAAGCAATCCTGAAATATAACTTGATAAGATTTGCTAAATGCAAAAATTAATGTTTAAAGCAGTTTTGTATCGAGGTCAGAGTGACCTTAAACTTTGACCTTGTTACCTCATTATCATCATGCTGCTTCCTAACAGTATAGGCAACCACGTAATGCCTATTAGTTGCAATAGGATTAACCGATCCCGAAATATAAGCTGAGAAGTTTCGCTAAATGCAAAAACTTAACATTGCTGACGGCGTTGGCAAAAGTGATACCTGTCTCGCTTTCTGCTTCACAGGCGAGACAAAAGCAGATCTCTCCTGGCCTGCAAGTGGACTGCAGAAGACCTCTATGACCGATTAAAACATGAAACGGGCAATTTAATTACAAGTGAAGGAAAATTCAGAGAATCCCCACAGGAAATAGATAGAAAGATAATTTCAAAACCCTAGAGCCCAGCCATCCAGGTCTTTAGTTGCCAATGGTAAACAAGAAAATTTACAAAACTTGTGTTCTGTATGATATGCTGTTTATGAGACATTGTGGATGGAGACAGACAGAGAAACTGACAGACGGATGGATGCAGTGATTACAATAGGGCTTCCACACCCTCCCGTGCAGGGCCCTACTAATGATTTATTAGTCAGTACACACAGGTATTATGTGAAAGAGTCAGCTATGTTATTAATGAGTAAATAGGTGTGAACTAAATGTCTACCAAGGTACGATGACTATTCATGTAGAATACATATGTAGTACTATACACAATGTTTCTTATTAAATGTCAGGCCTGGGGTCAGTTACACTTAAATGTAAACTTACAGTTACATTGCACTATGCCAGTTACAGTTACATTTGTTGAGCAATGTAACTAGTTACATTTCAGTTACTTTGCATAATGTAACTAAAGTTACATTTCAGTTACATTAGTTACTTTGACTGATAATTATTATGAAGGACTGTATGCACATCAATGTCATCATAAAAGGTGTAATGTAGTCAACCACATTGAGATATATAGTAGAAACAAAATACCACTATAACCACTGATATAATATACTGACAGAACTGAATCCATTTCAGATATAAAATACAACGGGCCGAAAATTCTTTAAATTTGACTGAATTTTGTTGCTGCCATAGGGAATAACAAATTTCAATCAACTTGTTTCCAAAATAATAAGACACTAGTTTAATTCCACAGCCTTATAATATATATATATTCCTCTAACCCTTTCAACCCAGACATGCCATATAACAAACATTAATCTTTAATCTTATTGTAAGAAATAAATGGCTGAATGTTTTGAAACTAATTTGAGTGAAAGCTTTTCTACCATAGGTATCAACATTTTTCAGTGAAATTAGTTTCAAAGTGTTCAACCGATTTCCTTAGAGCAATGACTTTCTATGATAAGCTAATCCACCATCTACCATGGGGCAATTCCAGTGCAATTAGCTTCAAAATGTCCATCAGCTTTGATGTTTGCTTAATTTAAAATAGGAATTTAAATATTTTGAAAATAATTTATCACTTTCATTAGTTCCAATGGCAAATTCATTCCGATCAGATAATCTGTTGGGTACTTTATACTTACATTTGTAATTTTACTTTCAAAGGCTGTTGCTTCATATGGCAGCAACAGTTTTTTTCAGGTCAGATTAGTTTCTAAATGTTCAATAGCTTTCCAGTACACTAGTTTAATTCCACAGCCTTTATAAATTTTGTCTGCTATACCAAAATGATTGATGGCTTGACTTTTATCAATGACATTTTTCTTTGATCTTTATCAGCACACCTATGTGAATTGACCTTAGCTAGAGTATAACTGCTGAGCAATGAGGTCTTAAGCCGGCCTAATCAATAGTATATAAAGAAAAGAACAGGACATGTTGTTAACACATACTGTGGCAGATTTTAACTTTCTTTACAATTCAACATTTGGTGTTTTTAATCCTTTTAACCATTTAACACTAAAGCTGGACAAAACAGCTTTTGCAGTGGTTTTCAGAAATGTCCATTTTCAGATAAATATAAGATATATTAGAAAATTTACTACTGGAATGACTGCCTCAATAACCAAGCCAGTCATTTCAGTGGCAAATTTTCTATCTCATAGTATGCAGAAGGACATTTTCTATGAGAAAACTAGTTTTCTTCAACAAATTTAATCTTTAAAAGGTAACAGTTAATTCTATAATGATTTAGTAAACAACCGGTTTCTACGCTACATTGCAGATTAATGTAAACACTGTATAAGATTTTGATTAACGGTTGTTGTTGTCTGATGTAGCAATAACATTCAGATTATCATTGCTAAAATATCACATTGATACAGAGTGGGTTAACCCTTTAATGGTCAAGATTGGTCAAGAAATGTCTATTTTGTAGGCTACAAGATTCATATTTGAAAATTTACCACTGGAATGACTGCCCCAATAATCCAGCCAGTCATTCCAATGGCAAATTTCTAAAATTAATATCACTGACGCTTGGAAATAAAGTTGTTGCCCATGGCACAAACATCTTCCAGTAAAATTAGCATAAACATATTCAACAGCTTACCTGAATGATTACATTGAAATTGGGATATTGGAGTGTCACGTGTATAACAGTAGCTTTGCCACAAATTACGAAAATTTCAATAAATTTGGTAAAAAAGTTTGAAGTGTAACTGAAAAGTAACTGAAATTTCAGTTACTTTTGCACTGTAACTGGTTACATTTCAATTACGGTAACTAAAAAAATTCTTCAGTTACAAGTTACTTCAATTACATGAAAGATGTAACTAAGTTAGAGTCAGTTAGAGTCAGTTACAGTTACAAGTTACAGTTACCCCAGCCCTGTTAAATGCCTGAGCTTGTACACAGCATACTCCATATAACTAAAACAAAATAGTCAAGATTGGTCCAGAAAATTGACATCTTTGCTTAATGACTGGCTCAGTTTTAGCTTTGCCCTGCCCATCTCTAGTTAAACTCCAACCACACTTTGCCCTTGTTGGGAGTGATCGATCCCTGCACTCTCTGAATCTCAATTTTCAGAAAACTATACAGGTAAGCTATTGAACATTTCGAAACTAATTTGACTAGGTGCTGTTAGGCAGCAACAGCCCCCAGTTAAATTAGTTTGAAAATATGCAACAACATGTTTATTAAATAGTAAAGACATTCACACAAAGTGACGGACTATTAAGTGTTTAAGATGGACTAAATCGAGTCATTCACAACATAATTGATTATGACATCATCCTACACATCACGTAGTTGATTATGACATCATATGATTGACTGAGACTAGATACATGAATTTCAGGCCAAGAGAAAACTATTTCTGAAAATTTACAAACTGGAATGATTGATTCTGCTATCGGGCCAGGCATTCCAGTGATATTTTAGCAGACTATTAGCCTGCAAAATGTAAATAAAGTGTTAATGTTGTACAGCCACCTTATACATTGCTCATATAGGCAATGTGAGGGTCTAGAATATGTCACATGTGATACAATTAGAACGGCTGAATGACATGTGACTAGGTGAATAACATGTGACTGTAGGCGTCCGTTATTATTGCTTTGAGTGATCACGATCGATTATTTAAGAATAATCGTGATTATTAATTAGCTTGGGTACTAATTACCAAGCCATCAATAGAGAATCTGGAACGAAGTCACTTTTCATATCACTATTATGGACCGAGTTGAAAATTAACAATTTGCACGAGCTTTAGCGAGTGCAAAATTGATAATTTTCAACGAGGTTCATAATAGTGATATGAAAAGTGACCAAGTTTGGGATTTTATTTATCATATAAACTGTAATTTTGAAATATTTGCCAATAGTTGCTGATGTGACTTTTATCTGATTTCTCATTGTTGATTTTCGTGAAATCGATACCGCCGCTGTGACGCACCACTACTTGATAACAGACACTGAATGCGCAGCAAAATATAGTGACAAACACAAAATATGGCGATGTCAGCCGTAAACCATACTTTTCTTCTAAGACTATCGCAGAGCCACGGCCATCAATCGTTACTTCGCTGCTGACTGATAAACTGTCAAACGATGACATTTTGCGACGTCATTTCATGAATGACAAATCGTAGTAAAACAGTACAGTGTATTAATCCCTACAAGTCACGCTCACATCAATCGATGTTTTAATTGGTCGATTTAAATGGATTATGCACCCAACAGCCAATGAAAATACTCCGTTGAATATGGCACGTGTGCTCATATAGAAAAATATGGAACGGGCTAGAAGGCTTGTTTATATGATAATAACAATTATCGGTATATATGAATGACGAAAGCTGCAATTGTATTTAGAAATGTCTATTTGCAGGATGAGAGAAGACAATTTTCAAAAATGTATCACTGGAATGTCTGGCTCGATAATCGAGCCAGTCATTCCAGTGATACATTTTCAAAAATCTCTTCTCTCGGCCTGCAAATGGACATAACATTCTGTGAGTAAAATGACAATGTTCGGGAGCGATCACGCTAAACAGTAACTAAATTGCAGGTTTTAAAATATTTTATGCAGTAGAAATTATTCACGATTATTCGATTGTTTATTTTTAATCATACAAAGTAATGATTTAGAGAATAACCATGATCTTTGAGTTAATCGCATAACCGTGCACGCCATGTGCCTGGTGATCATTTTGGAAACAATGCTGCTATGATACACTACGCTGATACCCTCTCAGTACTTTGATTCAGTGTAAGTATCAGTGCACTATCTCTGGCAACAGATTTCTGCAAAATTGTTTCCAAAATATATAACAGCCTTCCAGTGACCGATTCTGGAAGAACTAATCACTTGATACCACTATGAGTCTATGACACTGGTTAATTCAAATTTTGACACGGTACAATTACCAGAAGTGCACCACAGACAATGTGTAAAAAATGATGTAAAATGCCGACCTGGTACGATAATAATAGGAGTATCATAGGCTATGTTTCCCTCCAAGCCTTTGTCAACAAGAGGTACAGGTTTTAACAGATCATCAACATGAGAAGCTGAAAAACAAACAGAAGAAAGAACTAGTGTTAACTTCCCGACTACTGCAAGCACCAGACAATAATTTCAATGGGCAATAACGCGAACCTCTGCTGAATATTTTGAAAACAATTTGACTGAAAGTTGTTGGTGGCTTAGCCACCAACAACTTTCAGTCAAACTATTTTCAAAATATTCAAGATATCCAGAGTTAAAGTAAATAAAAAATGTAGTCTGCAGAAAATCAGCGGGCAGACAGTTAATATATGTGTTAAAAATTTTATTTACCAGAAATTGAAGATTAAAGGGCTAAAGCCATTATGCCTAAAATGTCTCATGCGGCGATAAATACAGAGCAATTTACACCAAATATTATGGGATATTTGTCGATTTTTGTGCAATTTACCTAGCATATACCATACAGCTAAAAATACTTACCATGTTTAAAAAATAAGCACACATTGCAAGAAAGATTTTGTTGTATATTTTAAACATATTTAGGGAACAATGTCTTCCAATCCAATCATGTTAAAAATATTCAACAATACGTTTTATTTAGCCCGACATCGGATTCTTCAATAATGGAAGGACCAAGTGTATCAATTTCATAGAAACCATACAAGAGATATGTTACATTTTTCGACAATAATTTCCTTGGAAAGCGTCGCTTCATCACTCAGATAAGTGTAAATCTAGTCATTTACCTTTTCACTGGCAAATCCCAGAAAAAGTATATTTTTTCCGATATGAAACTGATTCTGCTAAATATTTTGATTTAATTTGACTGGAAGCCATTGCTGCCTAACGCCGCAATGGCTTTCAGACAAATTAATTTCAAAATATTCATCAGCTTTCTTGTATATTAGCCTCGTAATTGAGTTACAGGGAGTTTATCAATGAATGGGTTAATTAGAGACACGAGTTCCTAATTCAAATTCACAACTAAATAATTTTATTAATTTATATGGAATAAAATCATCACATGTTAAAATTTATTTCATTCCATTACGTCTAGACATACAATTTAAGCCTCTAAAAGTATACAATTTTGACAATTTTATTTTCAAACATTTTGATGTGAATATGCACCTTTAAAGAACTACCATCTTTTGGCTCCAAAAGGCAGGTGATTTCTTGAGCAGGTTCGCCAAGAGTTACAAACTTTACTGATTCATCAGATCTGATCCCCCTAAATTCAGAACAGAAGCTTGACCAATAAAGTGATCTAATCTGTTATTCAACCTTTCTGATGTCAGAATCAAATATGTCACATGTTAGCTGATGTCACATCAGGGTTTCTCATAATGATCTTTTTGAGGGTATAGACCCCAAAATGTAACTGGGGACCCCATAAAGTTGTGGGAGTGGGTACCACGACACCCCTGAAAATCTTGCAATGTTGTTAAATAATAATTAGTTTTATAGCTTTTTGCACAAACAGGGGGCCTATATTCCAAAAATCTAGCATAATTCATAGTCGTGCACCAATGGTACTCTAATTTTATCATGGATCAGAAAAATTGCATGGGAATCCCAGATTTCAGTTTGGGACCCCCAGATTTCAGGTTGGGACCCCTAGATTTCAGGTTGAGACCCCTAGATTTCAGGTTGAGACCCCTAGATTTCTAGGTCTGGGGTCGCTGGGACTTCCAAAATTTAGATGCCATGAGAAACGCTGCATCACAATGAAAATGATATAGCTCTGTCAGAAATGTCTTTGATGAACTTACAATTTAACTCTTACCAATTTGGTGTCAAAACTTTAAATTTTCAAATTAAATTAAAAGATGAACTGGTGTTCATTGTTCAATAAATTTGGTCGGAGATGGTGCTGTTGTAGACACCAACATCTTCCACCAAAATTGTTGTACACCACTTTCTTTGATATTGACACAGTAAAGCATAGAATATTGACATCAGAGTAGTAATGGTTAATAAACATTTTGTTGAATATTTTGAAACTAATAGTATGCAGCAACAAACACACGACAAATTATTTTTTTTAACCCTTTGAAACAGCTTACCTGTATAGTTACCTCGAAAATTAGATTCCAAAAGTTCAATTTTCAAAGTTTTAAATCGAGTCAACCACACCTCAAAAGGTGTATGAAGCTTAGCTACAAATGGGCGAAGCACACCTAAAAATGGAGCTCTCTATTGGTGGCAAGCAATAGGAATCCTGGATTCTAATAATGATATTCCTGCTTTCAATCGATGTATGCCAGACAGCACTCTTGTAACCTCGCATAGCTACGCGACCAGATACATAGACACCCTAGACTCATCAAACATATTAAACATCTAGGTCATTGAGTAAAGTTATTACTTTCAACATCTGCTGATTAAATTGAAAATAATTTGAATGAAATTGTCATTAAAAAATACTTACGATCACAGAAATCAATATAGCCATCATATTTCTTACAGAAGGCACGTCGCTCATCATTCCTCCAGACCTGCGGATCTGGTAAGATCATTGTGCCTTTAACTGTAACGAGAACCATAGTAACCATTCACCAGCACAAAGACAGCTACAGTAACCATTCACTCTGCACAAAGACACCCACAGTAACCATTCACTCTGCACAAAGACAGCTATAGTAACCATTCACCCTGCACAAAGACAGCTATAGTAACCATTATGATTCACTTTGCACAAAGACCCCCCCCACCCCCCACAGTAACCATTCACTCTGCACAAAGACAGCTACAGCAACCATTCACTCTGCACAAAGACAGCTACAGTAACTATTCACTCCGCACAGACAGCTACAGTAACCATTCACTCTGCACAAAGACAGCTACAGTAACCATTCACTCTACATAAAGACAGCTACAGTAACCATTCACTCTGACCAAAGGCAGCTACAGTAACCATTCACTCTGCACAGACAGCTACAGTAACCATTCACGCTGCACAAAGACAGCTACAGTAACCATTCACTCTACACAGACAATAACAGTAACCATTCACTCCGCACAGATAGCTACAGTAACCATTCACTCTGCACAAAGGCAGCTGCAGTAACCATTCACTCTAAACAAAGACAGCTACAGTAACCATTCAATCTGCACAAAGACACCTACAGTAACCATTCACTCTACACAAAGACAGCTACAGTAACCATTCACTCTGCACAAAGACAGCTACAGTAACCATTCACTCCGCACAAAGACAGCTACAGTAACCATTCACTCTGCACAAAGACAGCTACAGTAACCATTCACTCTACACAAAGACAGCTACAGTAACCATTCACTCTGCACAAAGACAGCTACAGTAACCATTCACTCTACATAAAGACAGCTACAGTAACCATTCACTCTGCACAAAGACAGCTACAGTAACCATTCACTCTGCACAAAGACAACTACAGTAACCATTCACTCTGCACAAAGACACCTACAATAACCATTCACTCTGCACAAAGACAGCTACAGTAACCATTCACTCTGCACAAAGACAGCTACAGTAACCATTCACTCTGCACAAAGACAGCTACAGTAACCATTCACTCTGCACAAAGACAGCTACAGTAACCATTCACTCTACACAAAGACAGCTACAGTAACCATTCACTCTGCACAAAGACAGCTACAGTAACCATTCACTCTGCACAAAGACAGCTACAGTAACCATTCACTCTGCACAAAGACAGCTACAGTAACCATTCACTCTGCACAAAGACAGCTACAGTAACCATTCACTCTGCACAAAGACAGCTACAGTAACCATTCACTCTGCACAAAGACAGCTACAGTAACCATTCACTCTGCACAAAGACAGCTACAGTAACCATTCACTCTGCACAAAGACACCTACAGTAACCATTCACTCTGCACAAAGACAGCTACAGTAACCATTCACTCAGCACAAAGACAGCTACAATAACGATTCACTCTACATAGACAATAACAGTAACCATTCACTCTACACAAAGACAGCTACAGTAACATAATCAATTATGGCCCATGTAGGCTAACATCACAATCAATTACGTCATGAAAGACGCGATATAGTCCATCACAAATGTGTAATAGTCTGACAAGTTGCATGAAATGTATGTCTTTACTACTTACCATACATTCTGTTGAATATTTTGAAACTATATGACAGGGCGCTGTTGCTACCATATATATAGTTTTCTGGAAATTCAGATTCAGAGTGCAGGTTCGATTGATCCCAACATGTGCAAAGCATGGGTGGAGCTTAGCTAGAGACGGGCGGGGCATAGCTAAAACTGGATTCCTCCATTGTCATGTTAATACATGAGTAATTTCTTATTTTTATCGAAACATGTGCCATCCAAAAGGTATATTCTATGGCAACATATTCACAATTTATTGTAATAACTTTCTTATGCTCCGTACGGTTTCCATTATAGACAGGACAGAGTGTATGTATTTTCCATACTTACTATTAGTAGGAATGCAAAAGGAATGCATTAAAGGTTTAGGCCACTGGCCATCAGGACCAGCATAGCTTATCTGAAAACAAAAATCAGTAAAATGCACAATAAAAGATATTAAACAAAGCATTGCAAACTATATATATATATATATATATATATCACATCAGAATTCCAGTTCTGAAAAGAAACATGGTCCATATATATTTTCATCAAATATAGATTGTCTATGACCGGAGTTTTGAGAAGTTTTTAAAAATCAGAAATTGCAGAACCTTTTGTCACATTGTAACACTTTTTATCGATTCTTCAGATATTTCAAATATACCAGATTTTTTTTCCCAGAATGTTTTCGTTTCCTGGCGTGCTAAGTCAATCTGGATGTCAGTTCCACAATGTGGTTCCACTTATTAAGGATGGTTAATATTACGACACTCCATCTTAACCATCATTTACCCTTTAATAGGCAAGATAAGAAATATTAAAATATTTTCCTTTTGAATGTTCATTTGGAGCCAAGAGAAGAGTACTTTCGAAGACATACGAGTCGAATGACTGGCTCGTTTAATGAG
Organism: Chaetoderma sp. LZ-2023a; assembly: GCA_034401795.1. NCBI lineage: Eukaryota > Metazoa > Mollusca > Caudofoveata > Chaetodermatida > Chaetodermatidae > Chaetoderma > Chaetoderma sp. LZ-2023a. The sequence goes on along the minus strand of CM067371.1, from coordinate 130,782,374 downwards.
CCACTCATTCCAGTGGTAAATTTTCAAATTTCAACTCTTGGGCCTGTAAATGGACATTCCTGATGGCTACTGCAGAGGCAGATTTTGGCCGTCTTGAGCATGAAATGTCTAACTGTCTGGTTAATGGCTTGTTGTCCTATGTGGGCCATTAATGTGCATATTAACCCTTTAACAATCATATCAGACAAAAGTCTCTTCTGCAGTGCTCTTGAAGCATGTCCATTTACAGACAGACTATTTTTGACAATTTACCTGTGGAATGACTGGCTCGATAACAGATCCAGTAGTAAATTTTCAAAAATAGTCTTCTCATGGTCTGCAAATGAACATTTTCTGAGAAAATTGAAATTTTCTTGTACAAATTCAAGGATTAAAGGGTTAATTGAGACAATGATGAAGCAAATTGGTTGTGATCCACACATCTAAAGTAATGCTTCAGAAAGGAGTTTGGACGGACAGACAGACAGACAGATGAACAGATGAACAGATGGTCAGTCCTAAGTCGCAATCCCCACCATCATGTTAGCAACTTCAGAAAAGAAATACAGGCATTCCATCAGCTCCCTTAAAATATTTGCATACAGAATCTGTCTCAAGATATACAATAATTTCCGACTATACCACTGGACTTACCTGCTCCATAAGTGTGAAGCCATTAATGCCTTTTTGACCGATAAAGTACCATACATCACGGAACCGCAGGCTTTCAACAAGGCTACTACCTAAACTCTGAAGTAAATCTTTGGCACGATTTGATAATCTGTAAAAGAAAGATAAATATATTACAGACTATAATGACTATAGTTAAACATACTCAAAAGAATACGTGACTATTGGGAGTCAAAAGAATGTGTCTCATTCAGAGACGAGGTTATAAAACCAACTCTTATCATCACTAATGTAATATGCCATGGTAAGTAGTGTGTATTAAAGGTGAATATTTACAACCGAATGCTTGTGAAAAATTGTCAAAATTGTGTACATTTATAGACTTAAATTGTAAGTGTAGATGTAAAGAAACAGGATAACCCTGAACATATGATGATTTCATTACGTATAAATTAATCATTTTTTAAGTTGTAAAATTGAATTAGAGACATGAGTCGCCAACTCAATTTTGTAATTAAGAATATTATAGTAATTTGTATGGAATAAAATCATTATATGCTAAGATTTATTTCACTTCATTCCATCCAGGCCCACAATTTAACCCTGTCAAAGTATATAATTTTGACAATTTTATCTTCACGCATTCTGGTATGAATGTGCAGCTTTACACTAACTATTAGCACTCTGATGTCAAAATTTTAAATTTTCAAATTAAATTAAAAAATGGACTGGTGTTCATTTTTAAACAAATTTGGTGGAAGATGGTGCTGTCCTAGACAGCAACATCGTCCACCAAAATTGTTTAAAAATGTACACCAGTTTCTTTGCGATTGGCACCGTAAAAAGATACGGTGGTAAGGGTTAGCACATAAAATTCCCGTGTCTCGATTTCATGATAACTAACATGAAAGCTATTAATATTCAACAGAATGTCCACACACACCAACCCCCCCCCCCCCACCCCGCACGCACCTCGCCAAATTTTTAATGAATCCATCTATTAGAAGCGAACTTATTGAACAGAAACCACAAGAGCCTTGGAATTCGCCATATTAGGAGCCAACAAATATAGTCAGAAGAGGAGGTTATTGAGCAGAACCCAAATGCAGAAATTTTTGACAAATTTAAGTATTTCAAGGGAGATAACTACAGTGAATCTATACGTGTTTCAGTGATACGCAATCTCCACTGAGGACATGTGATGAGGAGTCCCAATATTGGAAGAAGTATTGGTGGGTTGGCGAGGGAGGAAACACGCTAGTAATAGTGGCAATGTAAACCTGCATCAAACTGTTTGATGTTTAGAAATTACTTTGACTGGAAGATGATCATGCCTTAGGCAACATCATCTTCCAGACAAATTAATTTCAAAATATTCAACATGTCACCATAAATTCTTCACAATTTTTCTATTCTTTGCTTAACATTGTAAGAAATCTTAATAATTGATAGAAGCGCGATATATCGAAATATCTAGCAACTGCGCATCTCTAGTTTCAAAATCCGTAACATCTTGTCTGTATTGTTATCTTGTAATTGAGACATTGGGGGCAAACTTGCGACCCTGGTAGAGTTGCTACTCTCGGGTAAATATGATGCTCACATATCCTCGCCTAAATGCACTAACTGGTCTGAGGAGTAAATCTGTTGAGTAAATAACAATGCCGGACGCCAAACATGTGTTTATGTTTCTATTCAACTCCTGCCAGCATGATAGAAAGCAATAACCTTTTAAGTTTATGAAGTCGAGCTTGAATTACAAATAAAACTGAAACTCTGGGTATTCTACCTACCTGACGATTTCATGAGAGCTGTAAATGTTTCACGTGGCCCGTCAGTTTATCACATGACTTACTCGCCTAACCCTGCCTCAAAGCAGGATTAACTCGTGTATGTACCCGAGTAATTACTCTATCCGTTTGTGCGCTACTCTAGCAACTCGTGTAGCTACTCTACTAATGGCGTAAACTCACCCTGAGATGTCAGGGGTTAATGGTCAAGATACCGCCTGTCTTTAGTGACCACTTATTGGCATTCCATAAGGTGGTCACTTAGGACAGGTTTTACTGTACTGCTAAATTGTGTTTTCAAAAGACAAACCTATTGAAAACTAGAATGCACTCTAGGGAGATGCCGATTTATGCCCTGAAACCCTACCCCATGAACCAGATAGTTGATCTCTTGCCCTCAAACTCAAAGTAATCAAAAAATATCATAATATGAAGGCCTGTGCTAAATCTGGCAATTCTGCATTCTTGTACACCAGAGCTGTGGCCAAAAATCTGTATTCCGGTATGCACTTCTTGACATCCTGACCTAGATATTTGACCGTCTGACCATAAACTAATTTTTTGCCTAGCCATTTACGACATGAATCGAGATGCCAAATTTAGTGACACTACCTTCTCCGACTCTGAAGATATCGCCTGGATAAACAGACAAACAGACAGGCAGATAAACAGACACACACCACTAACCTCAATAATCACACCGGCCTTTGGCGGCTTGAGTAATTATCAATGAAAAGTAATCAGTTTAGAATCAATACATCATTCCTTACTTTTTTGATGACTCATCAGCAGTAACAGCAATGACAAGCTCACCAGGTTTGATGGCCTCAAGAAAAATTTCAAATGCGCTGCTATCTGTAAATACAAAATTTGGTAGTGTACCTGACCAAATTCTCTTAAGGATAAAATATTAAATTTTTGATTGAAATCTGTATAGATACAGATTTCAATCAACAATTTAATATATTATCTTTAAAGAAATTGGGTCATTAACAGTAAAATTAAAAATATAAAACAATTAGAAAACTGAAATTTGATATAGATGTTCTAAATATTACTCTAATCAAAGGAGTCCTGATTTTAGAATTCAAAGCAGGTACATTTTAAGAATAACTTTCTTGACTGCTGACAGGCAATCTCACAGGAATGTGCGTCATAAGCTCCTAAAACTAAAACACATTCCCATAGTACTACATACATGTAATGCAAGAAACATTATACAGAGCAATGAGTCAGCAGGTTTTGATATCTTTAGAAATCAGCAGGTGGAAACACAATACATAATATTGGCTGAAAAACAGTATTGGTTGAAACACAGTATTGGGTGAAACACAGTATTGGCTGAAACACAGCATTGGCTGAAACACAGCATTGGCTGAAACACAGTATTGGCGGAATACCTTGGTTCCAATAGTTCCTATATTCTCCAGATATTTTTATTTTTTTTTTTTTTGGGGGGGGGGTCTATACCACTAAGTTACATGTTCAAGTCAATAATTCCAAATGGGATGAAATGTGCCACTAAGATATTATCTTTTCCAATTGATCAAGTCCATCAGGATTTATACAGGAGCTCTAACACACACAAATCTGATATTGACACCAAACTAACCTCATTTCAGAAAGACGACACTAGATTCCTATAGCAATTTCATGGCAAACAGTATCTGAACTGAACAGCCAGATGAATAGAGGTAGCTCCAGGTAGATAGACATAAGTGTAATCACAATAGCAATGACACAGAGATCCAAATAGCCTACACCATGTGCCGTGCATAGCAAAAGAGACGGGTCCAATCTTTATAGCAATAAAGTACCGCATATTTATCTGATTTCGATGAAGCTTTGCAGTTTTGTTCTAAAATCTTACCTTCTTCATATGTATCAAAGCGTGCCATCCGATTTACTTTCCTTCTAACAGGATCAACTATTACAACATTAAAGCCACGGCCACCATTGTTTAAATCTTTAGCAACAACGCTGAAAGAGACACATTTAGACAATTTTGCATTGCTATGTCTGAGATTCGTATATTGCTTCGAGCTACAGAACAAATCACAAATAAGTTTACATGTTTCCAAAACAAAAACAGAATCACGTTAATTACCGTAATTTCGTGTCTATATTGCACAGTTTTGTGCTCATTTTGCTCAAGGCCAGAAGGGGGGGGGGGGTGCGTATTATGCATTAGTATTAACTTTTATTACATTTTTGGGCTCAGAAATTTGGGTCAGAACGGCCTCCCTGATGTACAATTCAGCCCAAAAATATGATATAATCAAAGGGAAACCACTCTTACCTCTTGCCTGCTGTATTGCAATAACCAATATTGTGGGCTGCATTGTGTGTAATAATTGTATGATTCTTAAATGATGAAATAAAACTCAAACTGACAAGTCATTGTACATGTATTATCGTAAACCAACATAAGATGCCCCAAAACAATGTAAGAAATAAAATGAGGTTAGATCCCTTCTTAAGTTGGACAACCAAATTAAAGCTCTTTTGTGATTGGAGGCATTACACTCAACTTTATCTGGACTAGGAGACCTCCCAAATAAAAACAGATTTTGCAATGTCGCAAATGCCAATATCGCAAAGTAATAATAAATAATACAGATGTTTTTAAAACAATTTGAGCAATAAATTCACTATTACCTAATCAGTAAACGTATTCGGCAGTATATTTACTGGCAAGATTTTTGTTCACTTGGGCGATTTCCTCCAGGCCGACTTGGTTACATTACATTCTACCGAGTATTAATCACTGTATTAATCAGCTGTAGGACGAGTCCATGCCATCACTCTCGTAGCTACTCGAAGCTCCCCTCCTATTTGTGGATTGCGCAAGTCTCTAACCGGGTACTACTATTAGCCTCTTTGCGCTACTCAGGTAACAACTCAAACTCGTCCTATAGCCTAATACATCACATGATTTCTATTTTTTGCGACGCCATTTCATGTCAAACTTTGGATTAATTTTGATGAAATAAACAATGTTTATTAAAATACACGCAATATTTAGGCAGTCCTAATTAATAATTTCACTCCCACGATGATAGATATAAGGTATACATTAAGCATAGGCGTAAGAAGGGTAAGAATTTCTACCGTGAAGAATTTAGAATGTGTTCTAATTTCGTGTTATTTTTTTGTATCTTTTTTTCCAATTTTTTCTTGAAATATACCTAACAGAAGTCACCAACCTTTCGCAGAGGTTTGGATGTAAAGAATTTCCAGGCCTTGTCTTATTAGAAGCCGCGGTTACTAATGAGCATTTTATGGTACCAATTTTCGTTCGTCAGAAATGTGTTTTGCAATCTTTCTGAACTGTGATTGTGTGTTACATACCTATATAATGCTTTTTTGGCTCATATTTTGTCAAATTTTTCCCTGCGTGTTATCTATTAGCGCGCAATATAGAAATGAAATTACGGCAGTATGATTTTGAACATGATACAAGAAATGGTCTGTTGTATATTTTGGTCTTAATTTGATTGGAAACTATTGCTGTATTAAGCAGTAATGGCTTCCAATCAAATTATGTGCAAAATATTCAACAGTACATTTTATTTAGTTTTAGAAACATGTTTAGTTAGTTTTTAGCTGTACTGCATAGAATATCAAACACCGGGGGACATAAGTTTTCTACAAAGAATAACAATAAATAACATGTATAAGAACGTTTATTGTTTTAACCCTCTAACCCTCAAATTTGTTCAAGAGAATTGCAATTTTCTCATAGAAAATGTCCTTTGCAGACCAAGAGATGACAATTTTTTTTAATTTACCACTGGAATGACTGGCTCGACAACCGAGCCAGTCATTCCAGTGGTAAATTTTAAACAAGAGCTCCGCAAACGGCGCATAATACCCCACCATGATGACAAACCAATGAATGAGAGCTATCAGAAAATATTTATTTCTTCCTCATACCAGTCATTCTTATGAAGTGTCAAATCTATCCTTTATCGGTCAAGTAGGTATTGTCCATAAAGCAGTTTTCAAGATGGCCGTCGCTGACTGGCAGCCATATTGGATTTTGGATTATCGTAAATTTGTATAAGTTTCTTCACCAGACATATTCCAATGACCCTATGAAGTGATCCGATAAGTGGTAACAGAGTTATCATCTGGAAAACAATTTTCAAGATGGTCACCGGTGGCTGGCGGCCATCTTGGATTTCGGATCATTGTCAATTTCGATAGGTTTCTTCCCAAGAGGTAGTCAAACCACCCTATTGAAGTTTCATAGCAAGCCAATAAACGATAACAGAGTTATCATCTCGAAACCAATTTTCAAAATGGCCACGGTGGCCGGCGGCCATCTTGGATTTTGGATTATTGTCGATTTTGATAGGTTTCTTCCCCAGACCTAGTCCAACCACTCTATGAAGTTTCAAAGTGATCCAATAAACGGTAACGGAGTTATCATACGGAAACCAATTTTCAAGATGGTCGCCGGTGGTTGGTGGCCATCTTGGATTTCAGATCATTGTCAATTTCAATAGGTTTCTTCCCCAAACCTAGTCCAACCATTCTATGAAGTTTCAGTGATCCGATAAACGGTAAGAGTTATCATCCGGAAACCAATTTTCAAGATGGCCACCGGTGGATGGTGGCCATCTTGGATTTTGGATCATCGTCGATTTCGATAGGTTTCTTCCCAAGACCTAGTCCAACCACCCAATGGAGTTTCAATGTGATCCGACAAATGGTAACGGAGTTATCATCCGGAAACCACTCTGCCGCCTGCATGCCCGACCGCCCGCCCGGACGAACGGCGCCATTACATAATACCATGCCAAATTTTTTGGCGGGGTATAAAAATAGACTTCTCTTAGTCTGCAAATGGGCATTTCTCAAGACAACTGCAGAAGCTGATTTTTGCTGATATGAGTGTTACAGGGTTAAGTAAGCAATGAAATTGACCACAACTTTTGACTGCATTAACGATTTACTGGTAATTTCAACAAGAAATGTGGTTGCAATGCAACCAAGAAGCTTGACTTTATGACTTTGTAATGAACTATTAAGCGTGACTTCAAACATAAAATAAATACAGACGGCCTTATCAACAAGAGGCTCAAGGGCCTGTAACGATAACCTGGACCATTAGGATTTGAGCCATTTACATTTTAATACCGGTAGACATAATGGACAATTTTGGAAAAAATCCAAGATGGCCACTAAAAAATTGACCAACCAAAATTCTGAATACAAGTTCTAGAGCCTACCACTATAGAATCCTTCCAGCCAAATTGGTATAAAATCCACCAAGCGATTATGGAGATGATGCATTTTGACAATTTCCGGTGAATTTTTCATAAAATTTATGATTTTCCACAAAAAAATATACCTATTAAATTTCTGAAAAGATGTTTTTGAGCCTACCGTGATAGGGTCTGTCTAGCCAACTAGGGTCGAAATCTTTCAAGCAGTTAAAGGGGAACACCAGAAGCATCACCATCGTTTGCATAAAACATGCAGTTCTGTCGTAGAGACAATATTTAAGCTACTGTGTAAAACTTTCCTGCGACATTTATATATAAATCCGATTAAAATGGTGTTAAAAACGCTATTTTACTATAATTTTCTGCAAGTTAATTAAACCTACGACGTCATAGGTTGATTCCCATCCAACAAGAACCGTGACAACGGCACTCTGAAGACAGGAGTGCATGCAATCGGATGGTGATATCTCTATCGGCGATAATGCTATCGACATCATTTATATATGTACAGATTGAAAAGATTAAGATGTTTATCACACTATCGCAAATTTATGGAATATATTTGTTATTTTCATACATTAGTTGCCGAACCTTAAGATGGCCATTTTCTATGAAGATACTGGCCAATTACATCAATATTACAATATCTTAGGAAGTTGTGAGGATAGTATGAGAACATAAGTGCCTAAAGATGGACTGCATGTGTGAAAGAACTATTTAAACTCTCATATTAACAGATGAAACGTTAATAACAGTATCTGGCAAGTGTTTATTCAAAAGTGGCAATTATATTGATATGCCTATACTATCGCATCATTCATCTCAAGATCAAAACTTGATGTCAAAATCGGCACCATCAGAGAAATCAGACAAAGGACTGTTATTATACATTCTTCAACATTTCCACAAATATAGTTTATATATTCCTAAAACCGCTGAGGAGCACCCCCTTATAAAAACACAATTCGTAATTTTATTGCGATAGTGTTGGATGACAGCGAGAAAAATGTTCAACCTAACGTCATACGGCTCATCCGGGAATAGGAATTTAACTAATGTATCACATATTTAAATAACGAAGTTCGATATTTCTAATTTGAGCACAGAGATAATAATTGTTTTTGAAACCATTACGGTCTGTAGATTCATTTTATACACAGTATTATAGAGGGTCTGGTGTTTCCCTTTAATGATGAGTAGCGCTTAGACAATTTCTGGTAAATTTCTCAAAGGGTTTCACACAAATAAATTGATCAATCAAAATTATGTACATATGTTCTGAAACCGAAAGCATTAGGATTCTTCCAGCCAAATTAGGTTGAAATCCGCCAAGCGGTTAATGAGTAGTGTTTTGACAATTTCCGGTAAATTTTCGCAAAATATAAGATTTTAACCCAAATAATTTACCAATCAAAATCCTGTATACAAATTCTGAAGCCTACCCCATAAGGTCCACCCAGCCAAATTACGTTGAAATCCGCCAAGCGGTTAATGAGTAGTATTTTTCAACAAAGGTTGACGCATGGATGATGGATGACAGACGGTCGCTATGTATATCAGTGACCTTGGCCTTTGGCCTTTTGATCAAAACATCATTGTGTGATGCCGTGTCATTATAAGGAGGCATGTGTCAATGTTTGGCTCCAGTATGATTAACCAAACCCGAGATGTAAACAGAGAAATTGAGCCAAATGGAAAATGTTAATGTTGAAAAAAACTAGGTTTTTACCAAGGTCACAGTGACCTTGAACTTTGACCTTTTGACCACAAGGTCATCGTGAGTTGCAGTATAGCTGCGAAGTTGCACAAAAATTTGGCCAACAGACATGCCAACTGAAAAACATATGGACACATATAAATGTTTTAGCGCAGGACAAGAGAATTTATTTTTAAATATATTCCCAATATTAATTGGCTAGATTATATAGCCAGTCATTCCAATGGAATGTTTTCAAGAGTATTCTTCTCCTGGCCAGGAAATTGACAAAGATCAGCATAAATAACATTTTATTATTATTTTTTAACTAGCATGTGCAGTCCAGGGCATGCGATCGTAAATCGCCGTGCTGTCACCAACTTTGATGTGCTTCATCCCCACCGACAACCCACACCCACCCCAAACCGCACACACACCGCAGAGGGCAGAGCCTAATGTAAACATCACCTCACGATCCGCAATCATATGAGTAACTTACATAGTATTTTGATGAATTCTGTCAACTGTGCTATTCTGCCACCACCACTCCCACCCTAACCATCCTTTCACCTGGATGCAGAGCCTAATGCAATCATTGTCTCGCAATCTGAGATCATATAGGTAATAGGCTTGTGTGATTATTGCGTTGAGTGATCGCGATCGACTATTAAGAAATAATCGTGATTACTCGATTAAGCAGCTTGGATACAAATTACCAAGACATAACAACAAAAGAATATCAATGACGAAAATTTCAATGGTGTTTAGAAAAGTCCATTTGCAGGGCAAGAGAAGATTATTTTTGTAAATGTATCACTGGAATGCCCGCCTCAATTCTTGAGCCAGGCATTCCAGTAATAGTTTCAAAAATAGTCTTCTCTTGCCCTGCAAACGGACATAGATTCACTAAGCAAAATGTCACTTTTCATGACTGATCGCAAGTAATTGAAAGTTAGGTCTTGAAATATTTTATGCAATATTCAATTATTTAATTTTTAATCATATAAATTCACTATTTAAAACATAATCACGATTTTCGATTTAATCACATAATCGTGCAAGCCTAATGGGTAACTAACATAGCAGATTTGGCTGAATTCCACCTACTTTGACTTCTGCCACCTACCCTACATTATCACTCACCCTATCACTAACCCGGAGCAGAGCTTAATGAAAATGTTGTCTTGCAGTCTGCGATCACATGGGCAACTCACAAATCTTATTGAATTCCACCAAACTGTTTCAGAGTAGATAGCCGGATTGACAGACAGATGGACAGAGGTGATTGCAATATCCCTCCATTTTTCCTAAACGTGTGGAGATAATTAATCATAATAGCACACTGATAAAATGATGTAAACCTGGTTTATAGGCAAAACAACATAGATGACTCACTATTGTCCAGTCACACACACTTTTGGCCACTCTGTATTGCCTTGACCAGTATATACAAGGACAGGGATTGAGTGACCAGAGCATGGGTCAGTCATTCCACAATCAGGATGTGTTGGTCCTAGCTTGATTTTATCCTCCATAATGAGACTGTTCTGAAGACCCAATATCTTGTTTGACAGATCGCCCACTAATTTAAACAGAGAAAAACATAATACAACATTTGATTATACCGGTAGGATTCAAGGTAATGCATACCTTCTAAAAAAAACAGTCATCAGAATTCAGCAATAAATGAGTTAACCTTTTAACCTTCAAATGTATTCAACAAAATTTAAATTTTCTCATAGAAAATGTCCATTTGGAGACCAAGAGACTGTTTTTGAAAATTTACCACTGGAATGGCCACTGTAGTCCTGTGTGAACAGGTCCACACCATCCTTGGCCGTTGTGGTCCTGTATCAACAAGCCATCCTTGGCCATTGTAGTCCTGTGTAAACAGGCCGTCCTTGGCCACTGTAGTCCTGTGTGAACAGGCAGGCCATCCTTGGCCATTGTAGTCTGTGTGAATAAGCTGTCCTTGGCCATTGTAGTCCTGTGTGAACAGGCCGTCATTGGTCATTGCAGTAGGGCTGCAACGATTCATCGATGCATCGCGATACTTTCCCCACGATACGATACAAAATATTTGTTTTCCGAATCGTGATACACCAAAAAAATTTCAAGTGAGATTTATTCAGAAAATCGGACACGAGTCACATGACCATTGATTTCAGATGTTTAATAACACTGTTTAATAATATGCGGATACAATAACCTTTTTAAACTATGATGTAACTTTACGTCGAGGAGGGATTTTAGTGCGGAAAATTTAGGGACAAGTCGCGACTGTTAGTTATGAAATCTGGTGATGCCACGTAAATTTTACAACATCGTTCTTGGTCAATTCTTGCAATATTTTCAATAAATATAGTAAAACGTGAATAGCCATGCAGTCACTAGTGATTGATACCTGACGCTGTTCTCGGGTTGAGAACAAAGTCGGATGCCTAGCACTGATTTAGTGCCCTCGATTTATAGGCAATTGGGTATGGCTTCAAAAAAGTATCCGCTTTTGTTTCTACGAGAATTCTTAGTACTTACCAGATGTACTATTATGATAATGTCTATTATCTGGTCTAGCTCAAAATAAACAATTAAAAACTCCGCACTCTCCTGGTCCTGCCCATACTGTGTCCGGGAATTACCATAGCCGCAGGTGCCGAGTCAATTCCCAATCACAGTCAGATTCGTCTTATATTTGCCTTGACAAACAGTAAAAGCAGCTCAGCCTCAGCTCAGCGGGCGACTGAGGCAGGGCCATAGTACATCTGGTAACTATCAAGAATTCTCGTAGAAACAAAAGCGGATGCCTTTTTGATTCTACTTCGAATAATACTTAACAGATGTACTATTATGATAAACTCCGGATTTCGACAGCCAAGAAATACTGGTGGGAGGAGGTGAGGCTCGAACCAGCACTCATCTACCATCCAACAGACAAGGTTGTAAAGAGACTAGAACCCTGGCATACGCTTGGGTTCCGCTATCCGACTCATAGAGTGCCAAACTTCCATGATCTAGACCCAGGTTTCTCGCCCCCCCCCCCCCCCCCTCATTTGTCTGCACAAATTCCAAAGGGCTGTCAAAACGGGGAGCAACACCCACAAGACCCGTGTCAGCCCCAAGTCTCAGCTAGGGCAGTCCAGCAGAGTACAAAGAAGCTACTACAACTTCTAATTTTGAAAAAAACACTATCAGTATATCGAATAGGCTTTCAAATTGGAATGAGTCTAATGTCTGTTGAAAGAATAAGATACCCTGGGCCAGACTATTTACTTATTCAGTCTGGTAAATCGACTGTAAGTAAACTAATATTAGTCACTTAATTAATGTAAACACTCACCATTTTGAGTGCTTGGTCTTTTCTTGTTCATCACAGGAGCTCGGCCCAATCCACGGTCATCCTCGGATCATGTGCATAGCCATTGTTCAGTGCATGTGGAAGAACCTTGTATTATGTGCGAAATAGTGGTCGGATGTGGCTTTACGTAAGATTCGATAAATTGGCGACGGCTACCGGATTAAGTGCGCTGGAGATATATCGTTAAGGTAGAAATCAGTGAATGACGACTCGGCATGCCATTGTGCTACAGACATCACCTCTTCTAATGAGACACCCTTATAAAGGGCCGATGATGCTGCTAGTGCTCAGACCTGGTGGGCGTTCGCACGATCAATCTGCTTTCCTGTAGCGATTTTGTGCGACATCTGCATAGCATCGACTATCCAACGAAAAATAGTATCTTTCGAGGCGCGCAACTGAGAAGCTTTGAGACATAACCAGAGATTTCGGGTCATCTCTCCACTCCTCAGTATGTTTTTTATACATTTTCAGACATCTGACAGGACACCAAGCAGAAGAGTTTGGGTCATGTCTAATTAAACTTGGCAAATTGATCGGCTGTCCTGGATATTTAAGTGACTGATTCTTTGCCAGGAAACAAAGACGTGGAAGTAGTCTTAAACCTTCACCCGTAACGACAAAACGGTCTTGTTCGGCAGAAAGCGCATGTATTTCGCTTCTCCTTCTCGCCGACGCTGTTGCAACCAAGAAAACTGACTCAAATCATCATACACAACTCTGGTGATCTTGTCCCGCCTTGGCCGTTCAAATAAGACACCACTGTTGAGTTGTCTGTCCTGACCAGGGCAATCTTGTCTCAGATTAAGCCCTCGAAATTTCGAAGTGCTAATGTCACCGCTAATAATTCGAGAACATTGATATGTTTCTGCGCATTGGTCCGATCCCATTCCCCTGACACTGACTGATCGTCAAATACCGCTCCCCAACCCGTTGTCGATGCATCTGTGAAGATGGACATCTGTGGTTGAGGAGGTTGTAGAGGAGCACCTCGCAGGAGATTCTGTTCTGATAACCACCTCTGAAGGTGGAATATCAATGGTTCTTTTACTGGAATTCTCAGCGATAACGGATCCGTTTTCTGAGACCAGAATGACATTAGATACATCTGAATCTGCACCTGAGTGCCGCATAAGGAACCACTTTCTCTAGAGATACTAGTAAACCCAGTATTCTGAGAAATTGGCATGCCGTCAGAAAGGTTCCTAGAGAAACTGACTCCAGTACCGCAATCAAACTCTTGACTCTGCGCTCCGCCGGAAAAGCTAGGCCGTCCCTGAGATTGAAAAAAATTCCCAGATAAACAAACTCCTGGGATGGAGTCAATTCTGATCTCTCTAGATTCACAATCCATCCTAGATCCTTTATTAAGGCTAGGACTACCTGATTGTTGCTCAGAGTGATTGGATTCCCCGCCTTCAGCAGCCAGTCATCTATGTAAGTGTGAACGGCTATGTTTCTCCTGCGAAGATAAGAAGTCATGGCGAGAACCACTTTGGTGAAGACCCTCGGAGCTGTGGTCAGACCGAACGGAAGCGCATTGAATTCCCAGACATTGTCTTGAAATGCAAAGCGAAGGTATTTCTGAAACGGAATTGACATTGGAATATGAAAATATGCATCCTTCAGATCTATCGATACTGCCCACATGCCTTTTCTCAGCCCCATCATCACCACTGCTACAGTCTCCATCTGAAACTTTGGAGAAAGAATAAATTTGTTCAACGGTTTGAGATTGAGAATTGGTCTCCAACCTCCGGTACGTTTCGGAACGAGGAACATCATCGAATAGAAGCCTAGGGAGGACTGATTGCAGACTAGATGAATCGCGTTCTTCTGCTGAAGATCTTTGATTTCCGAACAAATGGCATCTAGATGATCGGATTCCCTTGGAACGGGAGTCCAAACTGGAGTCGATGTTAACGAAACTAACGATTGACGGATGAGCCAGTCCGGTTTATAGCCGTTTCTTAACCACTGACAGACTAGAGAATCTTGCACGACCTGTTCCCACTGGTTTGAGAACAGCTGAAGTCTGCCTCCGACGGTAGGAATCTGCACACAAATGGCGGTCGATATTGCACAATAAGACGCTAATTCGCTTAGGTGAAGATTCTCGACTCCCTTCGTTCCTGATGTCACAGGAACGGATTCCGCCGGAAACCCGTCAGGACTATCCTCCACAGCCGCCCCGCGGTTTCTTGGAACACGATGGTCCGGGACCGCCGCCACGGCTATCCTTACGATAACCGCTGCGACCCGAACCGCCACCCTTCCTGTCCTCCTCATACGGCCTCTTATTAGAGGGCTTGTATGAGGATGAACGGCCAGGTCCCTGTGATCCGGATGCCCGATGGGCATCACGGACAGACGGACGGACGGGCGATCTCTGGCGCTGCCTCTGTTGCTCTTGCCGATGTTGCTTATAGGACTGCTGCGGCTGAGTCCTCTTCGTCGACTTCCACGACTTGCAGACTACTTCCTGTTCTGCGACCATTGACGCGACCTTGGATAAGGCTTGTCGTGCCGAGCCGCTGAACAAGCCTGGACCAATGAAACACGCAGAAGATAACACAGCCCTCATCTCAGGTCCTGGTTCTACACAATCGAGAACCATTCTCCTCCGCTCTGCCAATTATCTTGTGATCACCCTGGCCAGGCAATCTTGGGACAAGCGCATCTTGGCACTTCCCCACCTTCCGCCACGCAGGTCAGCATTTCCTGCACAATGGTACGGCCGTGCGAGAGTGCAGCCATAGCTGCCCTCGCCGCATCCTCAATGAGCGTTAACTCATTAAAAGGATCCTTATTGGCCTGGAAAACTAAGGGACGAGAACGACCCTTCGATTTACCAGCCAACGGCCTATTCAATGCCTCTCTCCCCGATGGAAAGCTGTGGAACCCAGGCATATTGATGATAGGTCTGCTCTGGAAAGCGGACCCTACTCCTTATCCCCTTTGGGGCCTTGGGCAATGAATAGTCTCACCCTTAGATGAAAAGGCCACCGATGACCCAAGCTGAGAACCATGGACCTCACTCCTTCCAACATGAAGTGAGTCCATAGCCCGACTACTTGCGGCACCAGTATCCTACGAATTGCCGGACACGGATTCACCGCAGTCCATCAACTCCAAGATGGAAGCCGGGGCTACAGCCGCTTTTACCCCGGCAGACAATGGAACTCCGAGAGGAGCCGCACCTACGGCCGCCGGAATGCCGACGGGAACCGAAAAACACGCCTCCACCGACAACACAGGTTGAGCGAAGTCCGGGTGAAATATGCCCGACGGAACGTCGACATCACTACCCGGCTGGCAGACCTGTACAAAGCCCGAAGGAGACCCTTGGGACGTACTCGGTTCTACCCCTACTGAAAGATCTGGCATGCCGGAATCTTCCATAAGCAGGAGATCTTCCTCCTCCGCCATCTGCTCTTGAGCCAAGACCGGAGGAAGGACAGGTGCTCATCCCTCCGCAGAACTGGCGAGACCACCAATAGGTTGCCCTGCACCAGCCTGCATCGCCGGGCCCGTGGACTGGAAGGACTCAAACATCACCTTGAACTGGGCCGCTCATACACCCAATGCTAAGTCCATACGCTCGTTCAAACGCTCTTCAAGACCTTTTACTGACGTCTGATCCAGATTGGCTGCCTTATCCCTCGCGATCCTCTCCAAACGCGCACCACTTCGTCCACATCACAAGGCCTTCCCACCTTGCACTTCGTGCAAGCAACACAGTGATGACCCGAGTACTTGCGCTTCATGAACCGATTACACTTCAGACACAGCGTGTCCTGGTTCTTGGCTTTCTGCGAACACAGAGTAAGAATTAAAACGCTGCACATGACATACGATGACGAGCAACATGCACAATTGACTTGATTGTAACTTAGAATTACTTAAAAACATTAACTTTCTCTTAGATTAATGATAATCAAGTCTCTAGGCAGGAAATATTTGAAACTTTTCTAAGTGAAAATTTAATAAACACGACTTGGTAATTAACTAACGTTAAAATAGCCAAGAAATAAACACGATCACTACAAACACCCTCGTCAATGAAGCGAGAGCTAAAGATCGGCATAAAACAAAAGTGCATAGACACGCCAAGACAAAACAAAACATTAATCATGGGCGCCACTTCGTCCACATCACAAGGCCTTCCCACCTTGCACTTCGTGCAAGCAACACAGTGATGACCCGAGTACTTGCGCTTCATGAACCGATTACACTTCAGACACAGCGTGTCCTGGTTCTTGGCTTTCTGCGAACACAGAGTAAGAATTAAAACGCTGCACATGACATACGATGACGAGCAACATGCACAATTGACTTGATTGTAACTTAGAATTACTTAAAAACATTAACTTTCTCTTAGATTAATGATAATCAAGTCTCTAGGCATCTTGGCTAAGTCGCATCCATCTTGGAAGGAACCGAGTCGCAAGAGAAATTAACCGAGTACCCGGATAAGATTAAACAGTTAACGAGTACCGGAGCGACTCCAACAATGGCTACCATTCTAAAATAATGTGCCAATCTAAGGAAATTTTAATCAGTCATTATGGCACGAATGAATAAATTCTAGATTGATACAACCTGCCCCTGTGATGACTTTCCCTTTCCTTCCATGAAGCCAACGATGGATAACGTTAAACACGCTTAAATCCGCTAAAATTGCACAATTTAGAGCTCAGAAAAACATGCGACTTTCAAAGTCAGCAAAATAGACGAATCTGACTGTGACTGGGAATTGACTCGGTACCTGGGGCTATGGTAATTCCCGGACACAGTATGGGCAGGACCAGGAGAGTGCAGAGTTTTTAATTGTTTATTTTGAGCTAGACTAGATAATAAACATTATCATAATAGTACATCTGGTAAGTATTATTCGAAGTAGAATGGGTATTCACCACTGAGCATGTCCGCACATGCTCATTGAGGATGTTTTCTTGGGTAACCCAAACAAATACCTAAACTTATTCGGGTATTAGCTGCTGCACATGTGCAGTGTTTGTTGTATATTTGGATATACCCAGATTTATACACACAATTAGTTTTGGGTATTTTTTGGTCTCTTTTGTGTCTTACATGTAATGCACATCTGTTATCAACACGTTGTCTTTTAGGATGGACCTGGTCATACCAAGGCAGAATACCCAATTCAGTTGTTTTTGGGTGTTTTTACATGTTGCGCATGCGTGAGCGCATGTGCCAGTTATGGGTGTCTTTAGGGAACTCGTATGTTGAGTTATTTGTGCAGATGTGCACTTTCTATAAAATGGGTGCCAAAACACAGTTATGATCACAACAGGAAAACATCTGTTTGTTGGTGAAGCCTGAGTAGGCTTATTTGATGAATTGCTAAAAATAAATAGGGACGAGGCATGGACAAAAATTCTGTCCTACCGAGATCCGGCTTATGGCGTTTCATTCCGCATGGGATACTCATCAGAGGATTTGTGGCACAAAAGGGTGCATTTGGCATTTGTGCAGACATGTTGCACTTAAGCTGTCTATTGGTGAAGAAACACATATGTGTTGGTAGGGCTGGCCCGTGGCAACCGTTGACGTCATAAGGGTCTGATGTCGTGATTTATGTCTGGTGACATCAATTTTTATTTTCAATAAATCATCGCTAACATATTTACTTCGGACTTTAAACACTTCTACAATGCCGGCAATGAAGATTCCTTAAATTGAATCCAAATTTCTCACGATAAAGAACCATGGTGGGGCGCAATGAAACAGCTTTTACTGTTTATGTACTATAGAAGAAAAATTGATTGCCTTTGTACGATGCAGAGGGTGTCATCGGGATCAGCGTGAAGTACAAAAATACGAGCAAGTGAGATACAAAAATGAGGCTTCAAATTATTAAATCAATGAGCGCCTGATGCACATAATATATACTACAGAGGAATTTCATTCATAAATGCACACTAATCGGAGTTCCATAAAGGGTGATTGCAACAGCATCCAATCAGATTATTCCACTGACTACTACATCATTAGACACTAGCTGGAATTGCCGACTGTTCGTGAGTTAGTTGAACTTATTTTATTTTGACTTTCACGTAATTGCTGCACATTTACGTGGAATTTTAAGAGCTGTAAGTAAAATATATAATGCCCGTACTTAAACTGCATCTCAAATTGCTATATATTCATAAATATGGCATCCAGAACCGCTGGAATCAGCCATCTTACGTACATTAACCTAGTCACCAGGATATAAAAGATACAAAGCAGATTTCACAGAGCTACCGATTGGCTGGTTTTGGCCAATACAATTCGCTTGTTTTACAACGGCTGCTAAAAATATTTTACTTTGTCATTCTCATAGCTGTCATTAAGTATTGCGATACGTATCGTATCGTGCCAGGAGTATCCTGATACATATCGTATCGTGGCTCAGTGTATCATTGCAGCCCTTCAATGCAGTCTTGTCTGAACAGGCCATTTTTGGCCATTGTAATCCTGTGTCAATATGATATCCTTGGCCATTGTAGTCCTGTATGAACAGGCCATCCTTGGCCATTGTAGTACTGTGGGAACAGGCTGAGGCCATCCTTGGCCATTGTAGACCTGTATGAACAGGCTATACTTGGCCATTGTAGTCCTGTATGAACAGGCCATCCTTGGCCATTGTAGTCCTGTGTGAACAGACCATCCTTGGCCATTGTAGTCCTGTATGAAGCGGCCATCCTTGGCCATTGTAGTCCTGTGGGAACAGGCTGAGGCCATCCTTGGCCATTGTAGACCTGTATGAACAGGCTATACTTGGCCATTGTAGTCCTGTATGAACAAGCCATCCTTGGCCATTGTACTCCTGTGTGAAAAGGCCATCCTTGGCCACTGTAGTCCTGTGTGAACAAGCCTTCCTTGGCCATTGTAGTCCTGTGTGAACAGACCATCCTTGGCCACTATAGTCCTGTGTGAACAGGCTGTCCTTGGTCGTACATTGTAGTCCTGTGTGAACACGCCATCCTTAGCCATTGTAGTCCTGTGTGAACATGCCATCCTTGGTCATTGACAACCCTTCAATCAGGACTCCAAATTTGCTCAAGATTTTCCCATTGAAAATTTTCATTTCACGACTATTTGCAGATGAAGAGGCGACGATTTTCAGAAAAAATAGGGCTAAAATGACTGGCTATGTTCTCGAGCCAGTCATTCTAGTGGTAGATTTTTTATAGTCGTCTCTTTGTCTGAAAATAAACCTTTCTCAAGACCACTGCAGAAGCCATTTTCGGACAGTGTTCAATTATTCAATCAAGTTCCTACAATATATCTATATCTTCTACAATGATATTATCAGAATAATTAATCTTAATAAATACCTTCGAAATTTATTTAACATATATAGAAAATATATAAATTACTTACTTGGTAATGAAAAGCATCCAGTTTTCTCTATAGTTATTCCAAAGCCTTTGTTAGTAGCTCTTTTGTGCTGAAAATAAACACACACAATTATCACAACGCACACACACACACACACACACACACACACACACACACACACACACACACACACACACACACACACACCGCACGCACGCACGCACGCACGCACGCACGCGTACGCAAGCACGCACGCACACACAATTATCCCAACGCACTAGGCTTGCGCTTATGTTTTAAATTGTGAATTTAT
Organism: Chaetoderma sp. LZ-2023a; assembly: GCA_034401795.1. Taxonomy (NCBI): domain Eukaryota; kingdom Metazoa; phylum Mollusca; class Caudofoveata; order Chaetodermatida; family Chaetodermatidae; genus Chaetoderma; species Chaetoderma sp. LZ-2023a. The sequence goes on along the minus strand of CM067371.1, from coordinate 130,762,027 downwards.
ATGATTAAAAATTAAACAATCACCATATCATGTTTATAAACCTTTATCATGTTTATAAACCTTTATCATGTTTATAAACCTTTATCATGTTTATAAACCTTTATCATGTTTGTAAACCTCTATCATGTTTCTAAACCTCTATCATGTTTCCAAACCTCTATCATGTTTATAAAACCATATCATGTTTATAAACCTTTATCATGTTTATAAACCTTTATCATGTTTATAAACCTCTATCATGTTTATAAACCTCTATCATGTTTATAAACCTTTATCATGTTTATAAACCTCTATCATGTTTATAAACCTCTATCATGTTTATAAACCTTTATCATGTTTATAAAACCATATCATGTTTATAAACCTCTATCATGTTTATAAACCTCTATCATGTTTATAAACCTCTATCATGTTTATAAACCTCTATCATGTTTATAAATCTCTATCAAGTTTATAAACCTCTATCATGTTTATAAACCTTTATCATGTTTATAAACCTCTATCATGTTTATAAAACCATATCATGTTTATAAACTTCTATCATGTTTATAAACCTTTATCATGTTTATAAAACCATATCATGTTTATACACCTTTATCATGTTTATAAACCTCTATCATGTTTATAAACCTCTATCATGTTTATAAACCTCTATCATGTTTATAAACCTTTATCATGTTTATAAACCTTTATCATGTTTATAAACCTTTATCATGTTTATAAACCTCTATCATGTTTATAAACCTCTATCATGTTTATAAACCTCTATCATGTTTATAAACCTCTATCATGTTTATAAACCTTTATCATGTTTATAAACCTTTATCATGTTTATAAACCTTTATCATGTTTATAAACCTTTATCATGTTTATAAACCTCTATCATGTTTATAAACCTCTATCATGTTTATAAACCTCTATGTTTATAAAACCATACCATGTTTATAAACCTTTATCACGTTTATAAAACCATATCATGTTTATAAACCTTTATCATGTTTATAAACCTTTATCATGTTTATAAACCTTTATCATGTTTATAAAACCATATCATGTTTATAAACCTTTATCATGTTTATAAACCTCTATCATGTTTATAAACCTCTATCATGTTTCTAAACCTCTATCATGTTTATAAACCGTTATCATGTTTATAAACCTTTATCATGTTTATAAAACCATATCATGTTTATAAACCTCTATCATGTTTATAAACCTCTATCATGTTTATAAACCTTTATCATGTTTATAAACCTTTATCATGTTTATAAAACCATATCATGTTTATAAACCTCTATCATGTTTATAAACCTCTATTATGTTTATAAACCTCTATCATGTTTATAAACCTCTATCATGTTTATAAACCTTTATCATGTTTATAAACCTCTATCATGTTTATAAACCTCTATCATGTTTATAAACCTCTATCATGTTTATAAACCTCTATCATGTTTATAAACCTTTATCATGTTTATAAACCTCTATCATGTTTATAAACCTTTATCATGTTTATAAACCTCTATCATGTTTATAAACCTGTATCATGTTTATAAACGGTTATCATGTTTATAAAACCATATCATGTTTATAAACCTCTATCATGTTTATAAACCTCTATCATGTTTATAAACCTTTATCATGTTTATAAACCTCTATCATGTTTATAAACCTCTATCATGTTTATAAACCTCTATCATGTTTATAAAACCATATCATGTTTATAAACCCTTATCATGTTTATAAACCTTTATCATGTTTATAAAACCATATCATGTTTATAAACCTCTATCATGTTTATAAAACCATATCATGTTTATAAACCTCTATCATGTTTATAAACCTTTATCATGTTTATAAACCTTTATCATGTTTATAAACCTTTATCATGTTTATAAACCTCTATCATGTTTATAAAACCATATCATGTTTATAAACCTTTATCATGTTTATAAACCTCTATCATGTTTATAAACCTTTATCATGTTTATAAACCTTTATCATGTTTATAAACCTTTATCATGTTTATAAACCTCTATCATGTTTATAAACCTCTATCATGTTTATAAACCTCTATCATGTTTATAAACCTCTATCATGTTTATAAACCTTTATCATGTTTATAAACCTCAATCATGTTTATAAACCTCTATCATGTTTATAAACCTCTATCATGTTTATAATCCTCTATCACGTTCATAAACCTCTATCATGTTTATAAAACCATATCATGTTTATAAACCTTTATCATGTTTATAAACCTTTATCATGTTTATAAATCTCTATCATGTTTATAAAGCTCTATCACATTTATAAACCTCAGAGCTCAGATCATAAGTCAAATTCATTTTACAGAATAAATAGCATATTAAGTATGGTTGCAATAAGGTAGTGATGATCTACGATAAAGCCAAATGATAATGTTGCACCAATGATTGTGCACAAGCAATTTATGGAATAGCAAAACGATTGTGCACAAGCAACGTATGGAATAAACTAATTCTTGTACCAGTTCAACATGACTTTGACCACAGAATCCAGTTCACTTTATATACACTTGAATGCCAATCATGTATCTAAGCTGAGTTCCAATAAGATTGACCAATGTGAAGACAAGATGCTTCGCAGGGAAGACAATAATACAGTCAAACCTAAGAGATCACCTACCTTTTGGTGCCAAAGGGGTTTCAAGAAAATTTTAATGTTTGCATATCAAAATTTTTAACAGAACGTTTATTAACCCTTTACCAGTTAAATTTATTCAAAAGAATTTCAATTTCTCATAGAAAATGTCCATTTGTAGACCAAGAGAAGACTATTTTTGAAAATTTACAGTGACAGGTTCGGCTATCGAGCCAGTCATTCCAGTGGTAAATTTTCAAAAATTGTTTTCTCTTGGTCTGCAAATGGCCATTTCTCAAGACCAGTGCAGAAGCTGATTTTGACTGATGAGTGTTAAAGGGTTAAATATTATCATACATGATGGATTTCTCCAGCTTCATACTACAGTATTTCTGTCAATTATGATTGTGACGCAAGTCTACATGTGACGTAATTGATCATGATGTCATATATTTGATATACTAAAAAAAGATTTATCCATTTCATAATTTGTAACTAGCGAGATAAAATGGTAAACTTAATGGTCCAATGATAAGCTACATGTACATTGTGGAATATAAGCTTATGATCATATGATATAGGTCACACTGGCCATTTTAATGTAAGCTTAAGGGCCACTCTGAACATTTAAATGTAAGCTTAAGGGCTATTCTGGTCATTTTAATGTAAGCTTAAGGCTACTCTGGTCATTTTAATGTACGCTTAAAGGCTACTATGGTCATTTTAATGTAAGCTTAAGGGCCACTATGCTCATTTTAATGTAAGCTTAAGGGCCACAGCTTACATATTCAACAGCATATCCTGATTTGAGATTCTTCTGTCCAACCATCATGTAAGAGTCTCTGTATTTTAATCGATCTATTAATGAACTGCCCAGCTGCTTAAGGAGGACTTTACTATCACGTAAACTGAAAAACAAAATAAAGCTTATTTATTTATTGTCAAACCTGTTTAGAGTGATCACCCGGAGGACACAGACAGTGGTTCTTTATGGTCAATCCAGCCAAAATCAGTCTGTAGTGGCCTAGATGAATGCCACTAACAGGCGAAGAGAAAACTATTTTTGAAAATTTACCATTGAAATAACTGGCTGAGTAATTGAGCCAGTCGTTTCAGTGGGATGTATTAAACAAGAGGGCCAAGGGGCCTGCATCGCTCACCTAGAACATAGGCATTCCAAATAGAAAGGCCATCGTCTTTAAGTAGAATCAAAAGGCTTTGGCCAGAATTGCACCAAGAACTACATCATTCAAAATGGCTGTCAAGCAAAACAACCCATCAGGTTCTCTTGAAAAGATTTGGTTCATCTCGTGCCATAAATGAAGTTTCCCGAGTTTCACATCAATCTGCCAAGCGGATTCAGAGATTTTTAAAGACATTTCTCAAAACCAGTCAAAATTCAAGATGGCTGATCAGCTTCCTTTGAACAATCTTGGATCCATATGCTGTAAGGATGCATTCTGCCAAATATTATTTAAATCAGCCAAGCCATTCTCGAAGAGATTTTAAATTCCCAATTGCTGTAGTATGGGAGCTCATAGCCGGACAAATATCCAGGATCGCCGCCAAACTGCTCATCCGGCAGGTTTGAAAATGGCAAATTAGAAACCAATTTTTACTTCAAAATCAATCAAATAAAAACATCCAATATGGTGGCCACACACTAAATTTTGATTGGCCCGCAGCGGTCATGTTTTTTTTGGTATCAACTTCCGTTGAACACACTTTAATAATCATAATCATGGTGTAGTTCGGATAGACCGGTCAGGTGCCGGCCGTACCAGCTAAGCTGGGTACGCGCCGCCCATCCTAATTCGTTCCATGAACACGCCCCCCCCCCCCCCCCTGGGTAGAGCTATAAGCGTATATGAGCCTATGAGAGAGATTTCGTCGTAAAAACGACTAAGTTCATTAAAGCGCGTAGCGCGCACTTACCACTGCATTGACAGAGCGCGTATTTCACGACCAAGATAGGAGGGCACTTTTAGTGTACCAAGTAGGTACACTTGTAATTCTTTATAATTGCTTGGTCCCGCCGAATATGGCATCAACCAAGACCAGAATTCGACAGGCTTTCCGAATCTGTAAACCATTTCAAAATGGTTAGGAAATGGCTGAGCTATCCACGGAAAATCCCTTTGATTATCTTCAAAATATTGCCGTGACGTCGTAACCACAGAACATTTGACTGCGTCACTATTAGCTGCGCGCTGATTGGCTATTGTTCGGCCGATGATTGGTTAAGCCTGCACCTATGACATCACGAGTAGTATAAAAGGAGATGAAATCCAGAACTCGAGAGCATCCTCAGCCAGGGGCCGAACAAGTTGGATCTGTATTAACTATATTACCTCTGTCTCCGGAAGTTTCTCTCCCGTAGCCGACAGCAGCAACCCAACCCACCGTACCTAAAAAGAATTTTGCATCTCCCGATTGTTCGGGTGTATTTTTGGAAACTTTTGATAATATTGTTCACAACTAAATCAAGAACTAACTCAGAACACAAACTTACAGCGAGGCCTTTCCAGGCCTGAATATGTGATTCTACAGATGTAGAGGCAGCGATGTTCTTTGGTGGATAACTTGTCGGATCTGCCGGCCACGCCCGCCAAAAATTGGTTATTCAACCTCCCCCGCACTGATGTCGTGCAGGTTTATTTAAACTTTTTGACTGCACCAAGTAAACTTTGCCCGGTACGTCTTAAGAGCTAACTGATGTAGCCTGCACTGTAAGCGTAGTTATGTATCTTCATCCGTATTCAACAACCCCCGCTTATGAACGGGTTGTTCTTAACTTCCATCCGTACCATCGGTGTACAGGAACTTTCTTCCTAACCGTAATGTTATTGTATCACTTACTGACTGTTCGTTAGACATTCTTATATTGTGATTACTGTCCTGAGTTCAATCCGCTCCCATTCTGGACTGCATGCGGGAATCCTGTTTGCGGGAACCGACATGCGGGAACTTCCCAGCTTCCAGAGAACGCATCAACTCACGTCACACCAAGGATGACGTATCAATTTCAGTAACACGATAGCCCGTCACTAAGAATGGCTACAATGGTTCAAGTAACTATACTTAACATCTTTAATTATTTCGTTAGTTACAACTGTAATGATTATACTTTATTTGTGTAAACGGTCCCGATGACTAAAAGGAACCGTAACGGTCTTAGGACCGCTAGTTATAATTTCTTTATCTGTTTATAGTTATTCTTATTTTACTGTAAGGTGTTTTTACTAACCGCACCGTAGTAGGTCTTCCAACCTGTACTTTATATATTATTCTAATCATTTCACATTGTATTACTTATACCAGTTAGGCTTATATACACCTGTGCAAAAGTTAAGCACCACCCTATTTTTATGGACATGCGAGGGTATATTCATGTGCTATGAAGAAAGCAATAGCATAAACATTTATGTACCCATCCATCTTAGTGCAAGAGGTAATAATGCAACTAGAGGAATGCCGATTATGATGGTGGGGAAACACTGTATGTTTTTGTTTGAACTTGAAAACGAGGCCTGAATATGGTTACGTTGACACAACTGACAACTATTGCCCTACAGTTGACACACGTGGCTAGATTGTCATTAATGGTGTCTGAAAACGAAGTTTAACATCTGTGCACGAGTTTGAGACTGTCATTATTAATACCGGGTATATCCACCTTGTGCCTGGATGACGGCCTGGACACGACGTCTCATGCTGGTCACCAACCGACTGATACGCCATTGTGGTATTCGTTGCCATTCAAGATGGAGTGCGTCTGTTAATTCCTGTAGGTTCTGCACAGGAGGATCCCTCCTTCTCACCATGTTTCCCAGAATGTCCCAGATATGCTCAATAGGGTTCATGTCAGGGCTCCTTGCTGGCCATGGTAGGGTTTCGATGGCATTCTGGCGGAGGTATTCATGCACAGCTCTAGCACGATGTGGTCGGGCGTTGTCATCCATGAATATAGGGTGGGTTCCAGATGCATGATTTACAAAATGAGCGACCACAACTCTATCCAGTATGGAATCTTGATATCTTTGTCCATTTAGTGTTCCAGGTACAGTCAACAGATCCAGCTTACAATCAAATGAGATGCACCCCCATATCATAACGGAACCTCCACCAAATGGAACTTCTTCCATGATGTTACGTTGGTCGTACGCCGTGCGTCTGGACCTCCATACACGAGTTCGACCATCTGTGGCATGAAGCAGGAACCGACTTTCATCGGACCAGTGTACCCGTCTCCAGGATCTCATGTTCCAGTGTCTTCTTTCGTTGCACCACCTCAGACGCTCCTCTTTGTGGTGTGCAGTGAGGAGAGGACATCTGACAGGTCTCCTAGCTTTCATGCCAGCAGCATACAGTCTCCTTTTGACGGTAGACATTGACACTCTATTGCGCGTTTCCCATTGCTGGCTGAGCACTCTGCTGTTGGTGAATGGAGATCTCCTAACAAGGCGTACTAGGGCTCGATCATCACGGGCAGTAGTCTTCTTCGGTCTTCCAGATCTAGGCCTGTCCATCACCTCGTTAGTTTGCCCATGTTTTGCAATCAAACGACTGATTACAGTATGGTTAATGTTCAGCTGTCTGCCAATCTCTCTGCATGACATACCAGTGGTATGCATGCCTATGATTTGCCATTTCACACGATCACTTAACCTTCGTCTTGCCATAGCGGTTCACAATCAAGAGCTAATTCTCTCTGTACAAATAAACCACGGTCATGAACACAAAATTCCTAATCTTGTCGCCTAAATCTGTATGTAATGTTCTACACCTCAAACTGGACTTTTACATAACTGAACACGTGTGCTGTTTCCCGCCACGCACGGACATCAAGCGGCGTGAAGTCATGCATGCATGTGCATTTCGTACTTGGAATTATGTCAGCTAACGCGGGGACAAAAAGTATGGCAGCCTAGTTGTACCATCATGTTTCTACGTTCTATTGTTTTTGCTGGTGCTTAACTTTTGCACAGGTGTATATATGGCGAGTAGCCATTCATTCATATGTTTTGTTTATTTGCAGAAAACGTAGGACCACAATGCACGTAGGAAACACTATACAGCAACATTTATATATGCACCACTTTCTCCCGACACCAACAATTTTTCACTGAGGTCGCTGTCCGTTCTATAACTGTTTAGCCCGGCATGCTACCGACTAAAAGCCTGTCTATTTAGCTCAATAGGATAGGTTTAATATGATTAGAGACAATTTCTTCATCAAGAGACACATAGTGTATGCCTCTTTTCCGGTAGTTGCGATAATTTAGCCACGCACTCCGGCAAGGTTGTGTAAAATTGGCCAACATACCTATTGGGCCTCATATTTATAAGTTATTGTCTCTCTTCGTGTTCCACTAAGCCTTATGGCTTTTCAATGGTTTGGATGTCCCTATCCGCACTATGGACTGATCCGACCCTGGGAAACTATTGGGGTTTCCGAGCGGTGATGGCCATGGTGTGGTGTCACATACATTTCCCGTGTATCTTCGGATACCTATTAGTTAGTTATCCTTGCCAATGTAGGAAGCACTGCGAAAACATTATAATTACTAATTTCTTTTTCATCTTATAGGAAGTCTCCCCCGCACCGCAGTGCATATCTGGGCAACATGCGTTTAAACCTAACATCAGGTTAAAAGGTTAGCTCCATAGGACCTGGCGACGGGCGAGATACGCATCCCCACCGAATTCCAGAAAAATGTCTGGGCAAGATGTTAGGATCTGCCACGCCCTCACGGGAAGGACATTCACGCTGGGTATTCGTCTCTATTACCCCCACCGTAACAACAGATCAGTTGCCTAAACTTGCTTATGTGAAAAGTAACCATCGTCCTGTGATGTTTTATGTGGTTATGGAGGAAGATGTCCAGATTCTCACCAAGCTTGGAGGTCTTGCAAAATAACATGTATGCAGGCTGTCTTGAGTATTGATGTCTTAGGACATCCGTTTTCGATGACAGACGTATCTAAAGATAGGTAGGGCACCAGCCATTTGCGGCCTAAACTAGTTCTTGTCACTAAAAACATAGAAGAAAGCCCGCATAAATACAAGCAGCACTTACTAATTCAGCATACTTGAAACTACATAAGACGGAGGCATGGGAATCCTTCGGGAATCGCTCGTCCCGTCTTCACGTAAAACATCACGCAAGATAATAGTCATAACTTCACTAGGTATGGTCTTTTCTTTATAGCATTTTGGTTGAATATTAGAGTAGGCCCTTTCTGGCCAATACTCTTCTCCCACTTTAAGCGGTGGCAGCATTTTCCTGTGACGGAGGCCCGCACGAGGCACTTACCTCTCGCAAGGATTCAGTGATGACGGCCTACGCGAGGCTACTACTCACCCAGAAATAGCATCAGAAGTAATGCCCGCATGAGGCACAGTTTTTCGCCACTAAACAAGATAACTTTCTTTCCTTTTCAGCTTAGAGGTATAATAACTTATATTAAGTTAATTAGTGATCTCATGTGTGGGGGCCTCCCTTGCCTACGCGAGGCTACTACTCACCCAGAAATAGCATCAGAAGTAATGCCCGCATGAGGCACACAGTTTTTCGCCACTAAACAAGATAACTTTCTTTCCTTTTCAGCTTAGAGGTATAATAACTTATATTAAGTTAATTAGTGATCTCATGTGTGGGGGCCTCCCTTGCGGGGATACCTCTGCGGACCTACGAGTCTGTGTGGTACTTCCGGGAGTCCCGCATTTAAAAGTTCATCAGGCTGTCTCTATGTCTTGTATTTTCGTATGCTCATTTTTATCTAGCATACTTGACAGTCTGTTTAGGTAAAACCATTGTATAGACGTATTTAAGTTAGGTCACCGAATCAAATATTGTAAGTCCATAGATCACGAAATTGCTATGGACAGGCATACCGGTGACACAAACTCAGGGGATGAGACCGTTGTGTTTAATGTTCGCGACCCAACCGGAACAATTGAGTTCCACCAGCCTTAGGAAACGGTCTTTGTTACCCGTAGGGCAGTGTCGCATGGGATCCGTAACCACCGAGACCAGGAGCTAGCCAACGTCATCACTCATCATGTACATGTACGAGCGCATGTGGGGCTCGAAGAACAACAACCCGCAGCGAACTCACGACCACTCCATATAGCGAGCTCAGTATACTTTCTCCATTCAGTGATGACTCCCTCGATCAGGAGGTAGCATCATACGATGGACACCATGCTTGTAGGCTCACCGACCATGCCAGAAATTCTAACCAAGCAGAATCAACAACAACGCAATACCACCTGTTTGCGCCTATCAGTGAGGGGACAGAATATCGTACTATATCGGACATCCGCGATATGCCAACTCCATCAGGGCCAGATCATGGATGATCTCGATAAAGACCCGATTACGGGCATAACTACTATCCTTCATAACACTATCATTCACCCATGTAATCTACGGGAACTGTATGGCAGGGTAATAATCCATATACTAGACAACCTCCAGTGCCGCCACCACCAAGTTTATCCTCCTATTCTAGGGGGACGTCACGGCACCATCGGGAGGAATCGGCACCACCATTCCATCGGTACATCAGTCATGCCACACATCACGACCGTCAGCCGACAGCACGACCACCATATGAGGAATATCAGTCTTCACCACATGAGGAACGTCTGCGTAATCTCCACAATATTCCGCCTCCTGTCCATAGACCCATGCCGGTTTATGGGTCTACAATGGGGCAGACATCACTGGATTGGAGTACACGCGCTCTCGCTCCTCGGCATCAGCATCAACGGGAAACACCAACACCACCACCACCACCACCACCACCACCACCCGCACGACGACCAGCATCACCATTTTCGTCAGTCTCCCGAATACCACCACCACGCGGATTTCAACCACTCAGTTCTTCCCGTGATCTTGGCCGAGTCATCCTCCCTCCCGAATTCAGTGGGGAGAGTGACTGGGCCAATTACAAAATATAGTTCGAAATTATAAGTCGGACCCATTGGAACGACCAACAAATGGGTGGCGCAATTAACAGCCACGTCGGTCTGTATCGAAAACTTCCTGGAGCGGGAGAAAACAAACCGCCGCTAACTTCATCCTATCAATGAGATAGGGGGTGCTATCATCACCGCTTCAACCGATGCTCCCACCACATCTACAACATCCACCACCACAGAGCAATCCGCACACCAGACAGCGCCACAAAATTCCAATCAGAATCAGGTGCCTAGAGGAAGGGGGTGTGGCCGCAAAGGAGGCCACAACGGAGCACAGGGCGCGGAAACCAGCACAATAATAACAATCGCGGCAACATGCATGAGCAGATAGATGAGATAAATAAGCAAATCTCTGCACTTAACAATTTAGTAACAACCCTCACCACTAATTTAGCCACCACACACCTTCGGACAACCAACACCACCAACCCGCACCGCCACCAAACACCTGTTTCGGATGCGGTCAGCCAGGACATTGGAGGGAACGGTGCCCTAACCGACCTCCATCTACCACGCCTACCCCTGACCGCAGAACACCGCAACCGGAGAAGCCGTCACTCCCAAGGGCACCGATTGGAGTCACCTCGGTGCCCGTATTCACTTCCCGGCTCAACTGCGGCCTCCGTACAACAACGTCTGGTGGCTGACAATCACCAACAAAACTCAGCTTTTACACTTACACCAAAATGCACGGCTTCATATATGTCGATGCCTACGATGCCTCCCACATCAGCAGCACCGCCATCCCCCCTACGTCCGCACATAACAAACATTCTTTCCTCTGTAAAACGGCAGTGGTAGGTTATAGCACCTCCGCTGAAACGTTTTTGAAAGCACCACGTCCCGCCACCAAGACACTGGATTCTCAGTGTCCCTTGGTGGTATGCAAAACACCCTGCCGCACAACATCATCTCCAGCATCTACCGACAGCAGCAGTATGGGAGAAACTAATCCTTCTGGATCATGGATTCGCAAGCGACGACGCTGCCGACGATACGAGCACCTTCCACGGCACCGCTGCTTCTTTTGTGCCTCATCCAAACATCCGATGATGCATTGTGAGAAGTGGCTTGGGCAGGTGACTCTTATCCGTGATCGGGAGAATCCCATCCACACCGCTGTCTATACAAACACTGCATACAAAGAAATGGCAACAACTCCATCACCATTGCTACCACCAGCTCCGTCTTCGCCACAGCACTCGCAGCAGCGGCGACGACGGGCTGGCCCTTTCCTCACTCAGCCACCCACAGCATTAAGAGAAGCTATTCGGAAACAAGCCAACTATATACAGAATTATTCCGCTCCGCGACCATTGTCGCAGACGGTATCATTGGAAACCCTTCCGCAGGTGCACCGCAAAGTAATATATAAGTGTGCCTGTCTGTTTAGCGGTATTCCCACCAGTGCCACTGTTGACACCGGAGCTTCCATTACAGTATTTAACAAGCGCTTATATGAGAGCATCCCACCTCATAAGAAGCCTCCCCTTAAGCCTACAAACATTTATCTACAGACGGCTACGGGAGCTGATGTGCCCGTAGCCGGTGTGGTTAATCTTGTCATCCAAATAGAGGAGATGCAATTCATACAGCGAGTTGTTATCGCCTCCATTCAAAACGACACCCTTCTTGGCTCTGATTTTCTCAGTGCCAGCGAAGTCATCATACACTGCAAACAACAGGAACTCGACATACACGGCCGACGGATACCTCTTGGACCGGAATCGTCATTATATGACACTTGTGCTGTAATACTATCAAGTGCAGCCACAGTTGAGCCGGGACACTCCGATTTAGCCATGGTATACCTAGTTCTTAAACTCATGCCATCACCTGTAGGATCTGCTGATGAGTCATTGTGGGATTCATCGTGGAGAGCCTGGCGAACCGAACAAGCTTGTTGGTGTGGAGACATACCTCCCTCAAACACCCCTCAACCAGCATAATGTCAGGGGCCAGTTGCTTTCGCAGCCGTGACATCTGGAACTTCACCTTGTCACTCTGATAGTACGCCCGCCATTGGTGGAATTTCTTGGATTTATACTCCTGCACCCTGCTGGCATATAGACTAATGGTGGAGCTGTCAAACAGGTGATTTATGTGGGTGAACATGTTGGGGCCGATCGCTTTCCACAGTTTGCTGGTGGCTCCTGGCAGATATTCTATCGCGCCTAACCCTACTTCAGTCAGTGAGCTGTGGTAGGTACTTCCCGGTGGCGGATGTAACACATCGGCGTATACGTACGTGGTGGATTGCTGAGCTACCTTGAAGAGAACCTAGGCTTGCACGATTTTTTCAATTTAATCGTAAAGTTCGATTTATTTTTAAAATCGCGATTTTTACGATGTAATTGAGGAAAAATCGGAAAATCGTCAAAAATTTCATGTTATTTTAAAATCTGAAGTGTGTAATTTTCCGTCACATTTTATCAGTACATGAGTACAATTATAATCGATTCACGCCTGTGTTCCTTGTGTTTATATCCCGCCGTGCCATGCACGTGTCAAATAATTACTAATCACAACACAAAGCGCTACAATAAACAAGCTAACAATAGCGAGGTAACACCTTTGTCATTGAGAAAACCAGCTAGTTACTCCGTTGGATCGCCATATAATTTTCTTTCTTTCGCTGCAGACCGTGAGTCTGTCATGAAATGCCAAGTATATACTTAGTTGCAGTGTTAGGCAATCAGTGAACATCATTCTTTTTAATTATAGAGTTAGCAATTTCAGGCAGTGTAATAATTTTTCCTTTTTGATTCGGTTGTCGTGTCAAATTAAAGAAAATAAAGCAACAGCATTCCAGATTGTTTGATTTTGAACTGTGCGTTCTGTTGATTACTCTTAAATGTAAATCATCCATTCTGAAAGCAACTATAAACTGCACTATAGGACGAGTTTACGCCCTTACACTTGTACCTACTCAAAGCTAAAGTCCTATGTATGTGGATTGCGCAGTATCTTCCCGGGTACTAATATTTTGATGAAATAAATAATGTTTATTAAACTATACGCAATATTTAAGCGGTCCCAATTAATAATTTCACTCCCGCGATGATGGATATAATGTATTCATTAAACATAGACGTAGGAGGGTAAGAATTTGTCGCATGAAAATGTGTTCTAATTTCGTGATACGTTTTCTAGAAACAAGTCACGTTAACCCGGTTTATACTTTTTGGAATTTGGACCCACAATTTATTCGAAAATCGCGATTTTAAAAATAAAATCGATCGCGATGTTTCAAAGCAAAAATCGCGCAAGCCTAAGAGAACCCATTCAATGCGATATTGAACCGCACATCTACCAACTAGAGATGGTCTGATAACATTCTTCCTGTTTTGGAGTAGCAATCAGACAATCGGCATGGCTATACACTCCGTTTAAACCATATATATATATATATATATATATATATATTTATATATATATATATATATATATATATACTGAGCAAAAAAAGTTTAGCAACAGTCAAGTTTGGTTTGTTATATTAAAACTATGCGTCCATTTATAACCCAATTTGCAGGCATGTTTCGTCAATGTAATGTCTCGCTGATCATGAAGAAATGCAAATCATTTCTTGCATTTCTCAGCTGCACGCTTACTGCATGTGAAAATGCATTTTTCATGCACTGGCCCACATTGTCGGGTAGCGAAGGCAAAAATTCACCATATTGCAAAAGCCGATAATGAACGTTAACAGAAAACGCTTAAAAGGTTACCCTACCGAACATGGGCCGCCGCCCAGGGCTACCCGAAAATCAGCGCCATGAAGCAATGGGAAGACTCGCTGCTGGGCAGAGCGTTCGCGCTGTTGCTCAACATTTTAATGTTCACGCCTCAACCATCTCCCGTCTCGGCCAACGTGAGCAGGAAACTGGACATGTTAATGACCGACCATGATCTGGCAGAACGAGAGTAACAACACCACGAGAAGACCGCTACTTAGTGACATCATCACGATGTCACAGGTTTGAGACTGCGCCGCGGCTGTCCCGTAATTTGCACACCGCTACCGGCACTACAGTGCATGCACAAACTGTGCGAAACAGACTCCATGACGCTGGACTGCATGCCCGTCGTCCACTTGTTGCTGTTCCATTTACAGAGCGTCACATCGAGAATCGGTTTGCATGGGCAAGAACTCATCAGCGATGGCATGCTCAACAGTGGCGCCACGTTTTGTTCAGCGATGAGTCAAGGTTTTGTGTGGATGTGGCGGATGGTAGGTTTGGCGATGTTTAGGAGAACGGTATGATGCAGCCAACATCATTCAGCACGACAGATTCGGTGGCGGCAGTGTCATGGTGTGGGCTGGAATCCATGAAAATGGCAAACCAGATCTTATTGTGATTCGCGGAAATTTAACGGCTCAACGGTATTGTGAAGAAGTTGTCGCCCCTGTTGTCATCCCTTTTATGCCGCATCATGCAGACTTTATGTTCCAGCAAGACAACGCCCGTCCTCATTCAGCTAGGGTCACCAGTGATTTCCTTGAGGCTAACAACGTTCCGGTGTTGGACTGGCCAGCGCGATCACCGGACCTGTCTCCTATTGAACACATGTGGGACATTCTTGGCCGTATGGTGCGTGAGAACCATCCACATCTTCACATGCGAGAGCTGGAAGCTGCACTGCTCCAGGAATGGGATGCGATACCTCTTCGTGACATCAGGTGCTTAATTCGAAGCATGAGAAAGCGATGTACGGCGGTGGTTAATCCGCGCGGAGGTCACAACCGGTATTGACAGCTCAGTGTCATTATTTAAATTGGACCCTTCCGTTGAATAATGCCGTGTTAAAGGCGCGATGCTAGCATTACAGTAACAAGAGACTGTTGTTCAACTTGGAAAATGACCTATCAATTAAATAATATATTTGAATCAATTTATTGTTTTTGTTAAATAACATTTATACATAACAAGGAAAAATTAGTTACCTCTCCGGGATGTAGAAATTGTTTGAGTGTAGCTTTAGTGACCATCTCGGTCACTTCTTCAGCACTAACTGACGGTCGCTGGCAACGTCACTCTGGTCAGTTCTTGTGGAGTCACGTGACAGCATGGACTGGTAGACTGCTGGTCTACGGTAGCCCTCGTCTCTGTTCATGGTTGGTTGATGCTTGTAGATTTCTATGGCCTCTTTAACCTTCCATTTGAATAAGTTGGTCTCAATGTTGATGACCGAGGCACTGCTGGCGGGGATGACGTGGCCAGTGGATTCTGTATGCTCTGCCACAGCTGAACAGAGATGAGGGCTACTGTATACCAGCAGTCTACCAGTCCATGCTGTCACGTGAATCCACAAGAACTGACCAGAGTGACATTGCCAGCGACCGTCAGTTAGTGCTGAAGAAGTGCCAGAGATGGTCACGAAAGCTACACTCAAACAATTTCTACATCCCGGAGAGGTAACTAATTTTTCCTTATTATGAATCATCCTGGGATTGGGACCAACTTTTTCGGAAATAACATTTATACAGTAATATTCTCAGTGTTGCTAAACTTTTTTGGTTCAGTATATATATACACCTGTGCAAAAGTTAAGCACCACCCTATTTTTACGCACATGCGAGGGTATATTCATGTGCTATGAAGAAAGCAATAGCATAAACATTTATGTACCCATCCATCTTAGTGCAAGAGGTAACAATGCAACTAGAGGAATGCTGATTATGATGGTGGGGAAACACTGTATGTTTTTGTTTGAACTTGAAAACGAGGCCTGAATATGGTTACGTTGACACAACTGACAACTATTGCCCTACAGTTGACACACGTGGCTAGATTGTCATTAATGGTGTCTGAAAACGAAGTTTAACATCTGTGCACGAGTTTGAGACTGTCATTATTAATACCGGGTATATCCACCTTGTGCCTGGATGACGGCCTGGACACGACGTCTCATGCTGGTCACCAACCGACTGATACGCCATTGTGGTATTCATTGCCATTCAAGATGGAGTGCGTCTGTTAATTCCTGTAGGTTCTGCACAGGAGGATCCCTCCTCACCATGTTTCCCGGAATGTCCCAGATATGCTCAATAGGGTTCATGTCAGGGCTCCTTGCTGGCCATGATAGGGTTTCGATGGCATTCTGGCGGAGGTATTCATGCACAGCTCTAGCACGATGTGGTCGGGCGTTGTCATCCATGAATATAGGGTGGGTTCCAGGTGCATGATTTACAAAATGAGGGACCACAACTCTATCCAGTATGGAATCTTGATATCTTTGTCCATTTAGTGTTCCAGGTACAGTCAACAGATCCAGCTTACAATCAAATGAGATGCACCCCCATATCATAACGGAACCTCAACCAAATGGAACTTCTTCCATGATGTTACATTGGTCGTACGCCGTGCGTCTGGACCTCCATACACGAGTTCGACCATCTGTGGCATGAAGCAGGAACCGACTTTCATCGGACCAGTGTACCCGTCTCCAGGATCTCATGTTCCAGTGTCTTCTTTCGTTGCACCACCTCAGACGCTCCTCTTTGTGGTGTGCAGTGAGGAGAGGACATCTGACAGGTCTCCTAGCTTTCATGCCAGCAGCATACAGTCTCCTTTTGACGGTAGACATTGACACTCTATTGCGCGTTTCCCATTGCTGGCTGAGCACTCTGCTGTTGGTGAATGGAGATCTCCTAACAAGGCGTACTAGGGCTCGATCATCACGGGCAGTAGTCTTCTTCAGTCTTCCAGATCTAGGCCTGTCCTTCACCTCGTTAGTTTGCCCATGTTTTGCAATCAAACGACTGATTACAGTATGGTTAATGTTCAGTCTGCCAATCTCTCTGCATGACATACCAGTGGTATGCATGCCTATGATTTGCCATTTCACACGATCACTTAACCTTCGTCTTGCCATAGCGGTTCACAATCAAGAGCTAATTCTCTCTGTACAAATAAACCACGGTCATGAACACAAAATTCCTAATCTTGTCGCCTAAATCTGTATGTAATGTTCTACACCTCAAACTTGACTTTTACATAACTGAACACGTGTGCTGTTTCCCGCCACGCACGGACATCAAGTGGCGTGAAGTCATGCATGCATGTGCATTTCGTACTTGGAATTATGTCAGCTAACGCGGGGACAAAAAGTATGGCAGCCTAGTTGTACCATCATGTTTCTACGTTCTATTGTTTTTGCTGGTGCTTAACTTTTGCACAGGTGTATATATATATATATATATATATATATATATATATATATATATATAGAGCCCATATTTGCTCACTCAACCAGTCTAGCTGATCTCATGGAAGTGTATGACATTGATGCCGCCAAGGTTAAGGAAAGCGATGACAAGTCGTTCGTCCTCCAATTTTCAAAAAGATGACCATAATATGCTGATAAAGCTAGATTTCTGCTGTGTAAAGCAGTAGCCGCCACACGTCATTAGTATAATACAGCTCAAGAATAACCTAACGTGTTTCCAAAACAAAATAAAATGTCCTATCGAATAATTTGAACATAATAAATTATGTTCAAAATGTTGAACATAACATCCCCTTACACCATTGTTCAAAAATTGTACTAAGTAACATGTCCCTGTCTCTGTTTTAGAAACAGCTTTAAATTATTTATGAGCTGGACTGTACAAAGGCCAACAACTCCTGTGTTACTCACTGAAAGCAGCTAAGAATCATCCAAGTCAATCTATCATATTCAAAATCAGAAATTTACCTGGAGGGTGGTAATCGTTTAGATCTAGCATCAACAGTACAGAACATTACATGTTTGCGAAACGAAATAAAACACTGTTAAATATTTTGGACTTAATCCGATTGGAAGCCACTGCTGCCTTAGGCAAGGCAGCAATGGCTTCCAATCAAATTAAGTCCAAAATATTCAATAGAACGTTTCTTGCTTCGTGTTCAAAACTGTAGTAACTAGGTGCATGTGTCGCTCTTCGTTTTGGAAACGTGTTAACTTATGCATGAGTTGTCGTGTATTGGTTCTTATCATCTAGTCCCAGTTCATGCCTCTGCAGGAAAGCCACGCTGACTCGACACCCATCTCAAGGAAATAATGTGCATATCTCTCGATTAACCCATTAACACTCATATCAGCCAAAAACGCCTTCTGCAGTGGTCGTGAGAGATGTCCATTTGCAGACCAAGAGATTATTTTTGAAAATTTACCACTGGAATGACTGGCTCGATAACCGAGCCAGTCATTCCAGTGGTAAATTTTCAAAAATCGTCTTCTCTTGATCTGAAAATAGATATTTTCTATGAGAAAATTAAAATTTTCTTGAACAAATTCTATGGTTAAGGGGGTTAAGAAGTCTATCTTGTGCCAATGTTTCTAGGTCTCATTCATCAACTATCTAGTTTTTTTGCCATTCTTTTACAGGGGACTACACCAGTTGTTACATCAGTTTTCATTAAAAATATTCCAAACTGTTCAACACATGTATTATTGGAACTCCATATTCCTAAATTCACCTCCCTTTCATAGGATAAATTGTGTTCATTATCTTGGAAATTGTGTTGATATAAATTGGTGGCAGCAAAAGGTGGTATTAAAATTCCTTAAAATTGGGGACAGTTGCGGACATTTTAAGAGGGTCAAAACCTATTTTGGGTGGATGGGTTAATACCAAGTTTAATACAGAGAATAAAACATCCGCCCAAAATTGGCTTTGGACACATTAAAATTCCCACAAATGTCCAAAGACTAAAATTGTAGGCTTCAATATTTCTCAGAATGCTTAAGGCGCATTTATGTGACTAGTCATAGTGTCCAAACATTGCCAATCCTCAAATACGTGGATGGAGAGGGGCAGCAATTAGTCATGAGGATTGCCCAAGCTTTCAAATATTGCCATCACTGAGCTGTGAACCCAGGACTGCTGTGTAGAATCTCAACATATTACCACTGTGTCCGTGGCTGCAATAATTTTCAAATGGTCAATTGTATTTGGGGAGAATCTGACTTCTAGAAACTGACACGTCCGCATGTAGGATCGTTCATATAGAATTGAAAGTGTCTATTATCCTCACGTCTGTCTGTTTGGTTATGTGGGTTACCCATATGATTCCGCTTTGCTAGACAATATTTACATTTGGCTCGACCACCAGCGGGGCGGGGCAGGGGTCAAAAGGTCAAATCGCTTGTAACACAACTCCTCTAAAACCATTAGACAGAACTCAACCAAATTTGTTATGTGAGTTACCGATATGATTGCGGAGTGCAAGAGGCCATTTACAATTGGCTTGGCTCCCAGGGGTGGGTTGTGGGGTGTGTCAAAAGTTCAAAGTGGTGAATGTGGGGATTTGCGATGATGCGTCATCGACCAATCAATCTAGTTGATTTTTTAATTTATTTATCAATAACACTTACTTATTTGCTATTTCATCAAAACTAGCCATCATCACTATGTCATTATCAGCTAACTGTGTACGTATATAACGTATTAATGGTGTATCTGAAAAGGAAATACTGTTGTTGAAAATTGTCACTGAGTGTATTAACTCTTTCACCGATAAATTCCATCTCGAGGCAAACAAACAGGAAAGTTGTTGAACATTTTGAAATTAAGATGCAGCAACAGCTTCCAGTCATATTAACTTCAGAATAATCAACAAAATGTGATAAATACATTAAAAAGTTTCTTTTTCAGAGATTTGTCATTGAAAGGGTCAATCGCACGATTATATGACTAAATCGAAAATCATGATTATTTTTTAAATTGTGAATTTATATGATTAAGAATTATATAATCAAATAATCGTGAATAATCTCTATTGTATAAAATATCTCAAATTTCCAACATTTTAATTACTTTTTAATGAGATCAGTCGTGAAAATTGTCATTTTGCTAAGTGAATGTATGGCCATTTGCAGGCCAAGAAAACATTTTTGAAAATGTATCGAGAATCGAGCCAGGCATTCCAGTGATACCTTTTCAAAAATAGTCTTCTCTTGGTCTGCAAATGGACTTTTCTAAACACCATTTCAGCTTTCGTGATTGGTATGCTTTTGCTGCTTTGTCTTGATAATTTGTAGCCAAGCTGGTTAATTATCGAGTAATCACGATTATTCTTAGATAATCGATCGCCATCACTCAACGCAATAATTGCACCAACATACAATCAGGATAATAACATCTAGACAAAGCACATTGTCAACATACATGTAAATGACATTATTTTTAGTGGCCTCTCACAACTACCATATGTTGGTAAGTTGGGTAACTTTCTGACAAAGATGCCTATGTTAAAATAATAATAAGAGTGTCACATTGTTTAGATGCAACTCACAGCTTGTATAAGTACTGATGTCAATCAGTCAGTCTGTCTGTCTGTCTGTCTGTCTGTCTGTCTGTCTGTCTGTCTGTCTGTCTATAAAACAAATTTTAAACAAAAACAAATATTTGCGTCACAGCTACATGTATAGAGCATTCACGCTTGCTCGGTTGTGACTTGTAATAATGATATTTTACCATCAGACAATACATACCATCAGAATATGTATCAAAAACGATGACATCTTTTACTAACTTTGTGTGTTCTGAAAGAAACAAAACACAAAACAACTTACTTAAACTTATTACTGGATTCACTGATAAATCTTTAAACATTGTATTCAGGACTATAGTGATATGAATCTATAATATCATTAAAGTGATGGAAAAATAATCTTGAATTTTGACCATATCTCACGTCAATCCCTGCCGCTATCCCATTCTACTTGCCTGCATAGTCACCATAGGTATTAGTATGTATCTACAGAAACCCAAGAATACTATTTCTGAAAACTTACCACTGAAATGACAAACTCAGTAAATGAGCCAGTCACTCTATAGGTAAATTTTCAAAAATACTCTTCTCTTGTCCTGCAAATAAACATTTATAAAGCAAAAATTTCGATTTTTGTAGCAATTCGTGACAATTAAAGGATTAAATTATGAATGTTCCTATAGCAACAGCTTATAGCACCACTGTATGAACACAGAATAACCTAAGCAGACAATAGTGCAGTGGATTTCACATTCAATCATTTGCTATTTAGACATGTGATATCTTAAATTTAAGAGCTGTTGGAAGTTTGCAAACCTATAATTTAATAATTTCACTGCCAAATCCCGGAAAAAGTATAATCTTTACGGTACACGTATATAACTTAGTCTGTCAAATATTTTGAAACTAATTTGACTGGAGGATATTGCTGCCTAAAGTGCAGCTAAGGCAACAACAGCTCCCAGTTAAATTAATTTCAAAATATTCAACAGCTGCCCTGCATAGTTGCCTTGAGAATGAGATACTGGAAATTCATCCATGAAAGTGTTACTGTAGTCAAATTTTGTTTAACTTTTAAAGTAGCCTTGTTATATTAATAATGACAAACATGACATAGAAACTATGCAATAAACAGTACTAGCTTGTAATACATACGATCAACAAGAATTCCACGGAATTAAATGTCTCGCCTGTCTCCTGTTTGTCACAGTTACCTTTACCTTTAACCTTCTGCCCTCAATGTTATTATGCTGCTTTCTAACATTATAGGTAACCATGTATCCAAGTTTAGTTGCAATAGGCGTAACCAATCCTGAAATATAAGCCGAAAGGTTTTGCTAAACGCAAAAACTTAAATGTAAAAAAAGCAGAGTTCTGTATCAAGTTCAAAGCGACCGTGACCTTTGACCTTGTTCCCCCAACATCATCATGCTGCTTCCTAACATTATAGGTAACCATGTATCCCAGTTTAGTTACAAAAGGGCTTAACGAATCCTGAAATATAAGCTGAAAGGTTTTGCTAAACGCAAAAACTTAATGTTAAAAAGGCAGAGTTCTGTATCAAGTTCAGTGACCTTGACCTTTGACCTTGTTCCCCAACATCATCATGCTGCTTCCTAACATTATAGGTAACCATGTATCCAAGTTTAGTTGCAATAGTCTTAACCAATCCTGAAATATAAGCTGAAAGGTTTTGCTAAATGCAAAAACTTAATGTTGAAAAAGCAGAGTTCTGTATCAAGTTCAGTGACCTTGACCTTTGACCTTGTCCCCCAACATCATCATGCTGCTTCCTAACATTATAGGTAACCATGAATCCAAGTTTAGTTGCAATAGACTTAACCAATCCTGAAATATAAACCAAAAAGTTTTGCTAAACGCAAAACCTTAATGTTGAAATAACAGAGTTCTGTATCAAGGTCACAGTGACCTTGACCGTTGACCTTGTGAAAACAACATCATCATCATGTTGCTTCCTATCATTATAGGTAATCATGTATCCAAGTTTAGTTGCAATAGGTTTAACCAATCCTGAAATATAAGCTGAAGTTTTGCTAAACGCAAAAACATAATGTTGAAATAACAGTTCTGTATCAAGGTCAGTGACCTTTGACATTGTGACCCCAACATCATCATGCTGCTTCCTCTCATTATAGGTAACCATGTATCCAAGTTTTTTTCCAATTGGATCAGGCATTGCTGAGATATAAGGAAATAACCTTTGTTTAATACAAAAACTTAACGTAAAATATTAACAAAGATTATACCATGACCTTTGACCCCAATAACCTTGACCGCATGATGTCTGCATCAGCATGCTGCTTTCTTTTGATGTATAACACCATGTTTCAGTTGGATCAGCCATTGCTGAGATATAAGGCAATAACTTTTGTTTAACGCAAAAACTTAACGTAAAATATTAACAAAGATTATACTGTAACCTAAGACCCCTGTAACCTTGACCTCATAGCCTTTTATTGGCGGGCTGTTTCCTTTCGATGTATATTACCATGCACCCAAGTTTGGTTCCAATTGGATCAGGCATTGCTGAGATATAAACTTAACTTAAAAGTTCATGCCGCCGCCGGAAAAGTGATACCTATGTCTTCGCAGGCGAGACAATAACCACCCTTTTAATAATACCTCACTGAATAGAATTTAGCCTTATAATACATACCATCAATAACGACCATATTAATGTCTCGCTGAATATCATTCACCCTTGTAATACATACCATCAATAACCACCATATTAATGCCTCACTGAATATCATTTAGCCTTGTAATACATACCATCAATAACCACCATATTAATGCCTCACTGAATATCATTCAGCCTTGTAATACATACCATCAATAACCACCATATTAATGCCCTACTGAATATCATTCAGCCTTGTAATACATACCTCCAATAACCACAATATCAATGCCTCGCTGAATATCATTTAGCCTTGTAATACATACCATCAATAACCACCATATTAATGCCTCACTGAATATCATTCAGCCTTGTAATACATACCATTAATAACCACCATATTAATTTCTCACTGAATATCATTCAGCCTTGTAATACATACCATCAATAACCACCATATCAATGCCATGCTAAATATTATTCAGCCTTGTAATACATAGGATCAATATCCACTATATCAATGCCTCACTGAATATCATTCAGCCTTGTAATACATATATCAATAACCACCATATTAATGTCTCACTGAATATCATTCAGCCTTGTAATACATACCATTAATAACCACCATATTAATTTCTCACTGAATATCATTCAGCCTTGTAATACATACCATCAATAACCACCATATCAATGCCATGCTAAATATTATTCAGCCTTGTAATACATAGGATCAATATCCACTATATCAATGCCTCACTGAATATCATTCAGCCTTGTAATACATATATCAATAACCACCATATTAATGTCTCACTGAATATCATTCAGCCTTGTAATACATACCATCAATAACCACCATATTAATGTCTCACTGAATATCATTCAGCCTTGTAATACATACCATCAATAACCACCATATTAATGCCCTACTGAATATCATTCAGCCTTGTAATACATACCTCCAATAACCACAATATCAATGCCTCACTGAATATCATTTAGCCTTGTAATACAGACCATCAATAACCACCATATTAATGTCTCGCTGAATATCATTCAGCCTTGTAATACATACCGTCAATAACCACCATATTAATGCCTCGCTGAATATCATTCAAACTTGGACTAATGGCTCTGAAACAAAAACAAAGCATAACTTTTTCTAGCTGCAGTACTGTATCTCCATACGCTTATGATGTTACGTCTACCTTGGAGCTACAGGTTCAACCATAACAAAAAACTGAAATTAAATCCGATTTTCACCTCACTTCTTGAGTTTTTCACTCACATTGCCCAAATTTCCCACACATGTACCTTATTTAGCCGGTTATTGAAAAATATACACTTTATTGCTATATATTTCATATTTTTTGATACACGGCCCAATACATTCGTGGCCAAGTAAATCCTGCACCAGTTCCAGTGAGCAAATTTACTACGTACATAAACAGACGACAAGCGAGCGTGATGCGCAATCAGGCCACCCCATCACGCTCGCTTGTCGCCTGTTTGTGTACGTAGTAAATTTGAGCGAGAATGATGCTGCACCACCACTTGCCCATATATGGTAGGTTTGACCTCGCCTGCTAAATAAGGCAGTGTATTTCCCATGATTCATAGCGGTAACTAGGACAGTAATGGCTGGCGCACTGGAACTGGTACAGGATTCGCTCGGCCATGAATGCATTGGGCCGTGTATCAAAATATATGAAACATTTTGCAATAAAGTGTATATCTTTCGATAACCGGCTAAATAAGGCACACGAAGTGTGAAATTTGGATGATGTAAGTGCAAAACTTGAGAAGCAAGAGGAAAATCTGATTTAATTTAAGGTTTTTTTGTATAGTTGGCATGTTAACCCCAGGCTTAGCGTAACGTCGTAAGCAGAATATCATGGGGCTACATTTCCCCCGCTAAACTGTTTCATCCATTCTTCATGTAAAGGCAATTCTATAAGTAAGCTTGCGAATTTTTTTTTAAATACGCGGACTGCACGTCATCAATTCAATAAATGCGATGACGAGCATAATGGTAAAAGATACAATAAGGTGTGTGTGTTTCCATATGTGCGTTGATTAGCTATTGTCAACAGAATCAATACAAAAAATAGATAGAATGGCCCTTTCCACTTTTAGCTATGCCCCACCATCTTTAGCTAAGCTCCACCCACAACTCGCTCATGTTGGTATCGATCAATCACTGAACTTATTGACTATCAATTTCCAGAAAACTATACAGGCAAGGTCTTGAATATTTTGAAACTAATTTTACTGGGTGCTGTTGCTACCTATGGCAGCAACAGCGCCCAGTCAAATTTGTTTCAAAATATTTGACAGAATGTTTATTAAACAGTAAAAACATACAAGTCCTACAACGTGTTGGACCATCAAGCGCTTAAGATGGAGTAAATCGAGTCATTCATGCTGTAATTGATTATGAAGTCATCTTACACATCACATAATGTAGTAGATTATGATGTCATATGATGGATAGATAAACTGGAAGGATCCATTAATACAGAATTTCAAAGAATTATTCTGAATTATTTTTGCCCTAATAACATCAGAAAAACTTACATCTGATCTTCAAAGCATATAATGGGTCCGACTTTGTTCTGATAGCCGGTCTTGATGTAAAACGCATACTGATTCTCAGGACATGTCACGCCACATTTTGTACCTAGAAACACACAAAATTATATCCAAGTCAAAATACAGCTGCTATTTCCCTCGTTAGAACAATCACACCGATTTCATGGAAAACTAATCTTAATTGAGTTTGCATCCAAATTATTTTGAAATAAAGAAATGAGTAAAAAAATTGAATGATAGACATGATAGAGAAAAACAAAAACATGATGTGATACTTGTGTCTGCTGATCTTAGCAGAACTGCAGTGTGAGTATCTTGATTTATTTTTGCATGTTTGGGCATGCATGGATGTGTGTTTATCACTAAATTACATCTCCAAAAACACATATATATATATAATGCTGACAATAATCATGTATCAATGTATGGTAGGACAGAATGAAACTATGCGATACAATGTCTATATCTCATTCTTCTACTAACAACTAGTTTTTCGCATACATGCCACACATAAAGTGATACATAGCAACAGTTTTTTATTATGCACCATAATGCTTATAAGTCTAAACAAAAACAGCCATTACATTTAAGTACAAAACATACACACATATTTACATGACAAACATATTTACCGTATTTGCATACATATTAACATATAGACTACGAAACACAAGGAATGTGTGCGCATGCACGCACGCACGCACGCACGCACACACACACACACATGAAAGCATACACGCACGCGCGCACGCATGCACGCACACAAACACACACACAGGATGTATACATGCGCATATGGGTACATACATACACACATACCGATGCATAAACACAGGATGCATACGTACATCTAGAGTCTAGACATAGGCCTACATGGTTTTGATATTATTCAAATAATTGGCAAAGACACAAGATCATGTATTTTATTTGAATAGGTGCTTGGTGGGTGCTACTACTACATACTAATTATCTGACTGACATACAAACTATAAGCACCCGAACAATACACATATTCATACCAGGTACTGGTTTCATTCGACTGCCTGATAAAATAAAATCAAATGGTACATTGAACATAAAGAACAGAATAGGTTTTTCACATTACTGGTTTAATACAGACAAAAATAACCACCAATCACACATGTGAATGTATTTTTGAAAACTTTCCACCGATATGACTGGAATGAATTAACCATTTGATGGTCAAGAAAATGTTAATTTTTGCTTAGTTATGTTAGTGAATGTCAATTTGTGAGGATAGAGAAGAATATATTGTCTTAACCTATTAACACTCATGTCAGCCAAAAACAGCTTCTACACTGGTCTTGAGAAACATCCATTGGCAGACCAAGAGAAGACTATTTTTGAAAATTACAGAGATCACCATGACCTTGACTTTTGACCACAAGGTCATTGTGTCATCTCCACTAATTACAAAGAAGCGTGTGACATTGTGTCCAAGCTTGGGTCCAGTATTAGCCAAATATGAGATATAAGACACTAAATTGAGCTAGATGCGAAAAGTTAATCTTGGGAAAAATGTTTTAACAAGGTCACAGTAAACTTGATCATTGACCTATTGACCCATGTTATTGTGTCATGTCCTCTCATTATAGGCAGGCATGGGTCCGAGTTTGGGTGAATTATGATCAACGTCGTATGCAGAATTGTACGTGTATATGTGATGAAACTGTGTATATGTGATGAAACTGTGTATGTGTGATGTTATGTTGTGTTGTGCACTTGTAGGGTAATGAATCGTCCTACATTTGTTCTATGTGTAAGCTATCCATCCTTTCATAGGCTCCGCCTTCAGCTAGATTACCGATTGTAAAAATGTAAATCCAAATATAAATGCTAAATATAGAATTTGAATTGAATTGAATTTGAATTTGAATTAAGCTATGAACTTCCAAATTGAGTTAAATGCAAATTGGACATTGCCCATCACCTCACAAGATGACGCAAAGTCAAGCAAAAATAGCCTACAAACCGCATGATCGGTGGTTAATTTAGACCAACCCTGCATAATATCAGTGAATGGTTTTCAAAAAAACATTCTTCATTTCATTCCCACAAATGTTATTGAACAGTACAGATTAGAAATAGCTTACATATTTCCACTTCAACATAAAATGTACTGTTGAATATTTTGAACATAATTGGATTGGAAGACGAATTAAGTTCAAAATATTCAACATAACCATTCCTACTCTGTGTTCAAAATTGTAATGGTAATTTGTTTGTTTTTGTTTTAGAAACATTTAAACTTATTTAGGAGCTGTACTAGATAAAGAGTCTATCATATACAGTAAAATAAAATACACTACACAGAATAAACTTTAAAACACAAATCAATCCTTAAACATGACATCTAAATATAAATATAATTCACGCAGACAATTAAGTATGATACTCACTAGATAAGCTTTCTTAACCCTTTTATGGTCAAATTTGGTCAAAAATATTTAAATATCTGCCTATTGAATGCCCCTTTACCGGCCAAGAGAAAATAATTTTTGAAAATGTATCACTGGAATGACTGGTTCGGTTATCGAGCCAGTCATTCTAGTGGTAGATGTTAAAAAACTGTTTTCTCTTGGCTTGTAAATGGACATTCCACAAGACCATAAGAGGCCGGTTTTGGCCGGTATGGCCACTAAAGGGTTAATACATGCACAACCATACACAGTACACCGCTTAATCCTATGTTAAAATGACTGTACAAAAGACAGTGGATATCCCCTTCCTTGATAAATTCCTCATATTTCAATCACAGGGAAAACAAACAGAAAGCTGTTGAATAATATGACTGGATGCCATTTCTGCCTTAGGCAGCAATGGTTTCAGTGATATTAATTCAAAAAGATTCAACAGAATCTAATGCGAACACTAGCAGTGAAAAAGGCAGATTAATCTTTTCACCGACAAATCCGGGGAAAAAGTATATTCTTTGCAAATATAAAACTTTTTCTGTTGAATATTTTGAAATTAATTTGACTGGAAGCAGGCAATGGTTCTCAGTCAACTTAATTTCAAAATATTCTACCGTTTTCCTATATGGTTGCCTTGAAAACGAGATAAGAGGACTTCATCAGTTAAAGGGTTAGTATAATTCGTCCAGATTAAAATGAGTCACCAGATCGTAACGAGTTCATAAGAATCAGCTGATGACAGTGACAGTGTGACTGACAACCACGTCTATTATCTTTTAATGATTAAATTTGGTAACGGAAATTTCAATCTCTAACATCATGTCCAGAGAAAATCTCCATTTTCAGACGAAGGAAAGACTATTTTTTGAATGAGCGGCAGTTATTTAAGCGGTAAATTTTCAAAAATAGTCTCTTGGTCAGCAGATGGATATTTCTCACCAGCACTGCATACAGTGTTGTTTGCTGACTTGGCTGTTAGGGCTAATAGCAAAACATCACTGTGGGCACTAGATTTGTTTCAGTTATCTTATGTTAGTAATCTTATGTTATTCATGCCCTTCATTTTCTTAATTCTTGTGGCGTCACTTTGCTTGGCATGCTTGGGCTGTAAAATGAAAATGCTGGGTTTCACTCGCATACGGCAGGATGCAAATGATCGCGCAGTACAGCTAAATGATTGCGCAGTACAGTTAGATGAGCGTGCAGTACAGCTAAATGATCGCGCAGTACAGCTAAATGATTGTGCAGTACAGCTAAATGATTGTGCAGTACAGCTAAATGATTGTGCAGTACAGCTAAATGATCTTGCAGTACAGCTACATGAGCGCGCAGTACAGCTACATGAGCGCGCAGTACAGCTAAATGATTGTGCAGTACAGTTAAATGATCACGCAGTACAGCTAAATGATTGTGCAGTACAGCTAAATGATTGTGCAGTACAGCTAAATGATCATGCAGTACAGTTAAATCATCGCGCAGTACAGATAAATGATCGCGCAGTACAGCTAAATGATCACGCAGTACAGCTAAATGATTGTGCAGTACAGCTAAATGATTGTGCAGTACAGCTAAATGATTGTGCAGTACAGCTAAATGATTGTGCAGTACAGCTAAATGATTGTGCAGTACAGCTAAACGATCGCACAGTACAGCTAAATGATCACGCAGTACAGCTAAATGATTGTGCAGTACAGCTAAATGATCGCGCATTACAGCTAAATGATTGTGCAGTACAGCTAAATGATTGTGCAGTACAGCTAAATGATTGCGCAGTACAGCTAAATGATCGCGCAGTACAGCTACATGATCGCGCAGTACAGCTACATGATCGCGCAGTACAGCTAAATGATCACGTAGTACAGCTAAATGATCACGGAGTACAGCTAAATGATTGTGCAGTACAGCTAAATGATCACGCAGTACAGTTAAATGATCGCGCAGTACAGTTAAATGATCGCGCAGTACAGCTAAATGATCACGCAGTACAGCTAAATGATTGTGCAGTACAGCTAAATGATCGCACAGTACAGCTACATGATCGCGCAGTACAGCTACATGATCGCGCAGTACAGCTAAATGATCACGTAGTACAGCTAAATGATCACGGAGTACAGCTAAATGTTTGTGCAGCACAGCTAAATGATCGCGCAGTACAGCTACATGATCGTACAGTACAGCTAAATGATTGTGCAGTACGTTTAATGATCACGCAGTACAGCTTAATGATCACGCAGTACAGCTAAACGATCGTGCTGTACAGCTAAATGATCGTGCAGTACAGCTAAATGATCGTGCAGTACAGCTGAGAAATAACTTAATGTTTCTAAAACAAAAACAGAAATTTGTTAGTTAGTGCAATTTTGAACACGGTGTACGAAATGTTTTGTTGGATAGTTTTAACATAATTGAATTGGAAGATTCCAATCTAATTATGTTCAAAATATTCAACAGTATGTTATATTTTGTTTTGGAAATATTACATGATTTCTGAGTTGTATTCTAATCTCCAACAAAATACCTTCATTGCTATGCATTAACCCTTTAATTGTCAAGTTGGCCAAAACTGGCCCTTGCAGCGGTTTTGAAGATTTTCCATTTGCAGACAAAGAGAACTAATTTATCACTAGAATTACTGGTTTGGGAACGGAGGGAAAGACTAGCGCAGTAATTCTAGTGATAAATTGTCAAAAATAGCCTTAACTGGGCCTGCAAATGGACATTCACTGATCTCAAATTTCAATTTACTTGTAAAATCTTGACCATTGAAGAGCTAACGCTTTCAACAACAAATCCCTGGTAAAAGTAAATTCTTTATGATTTATAGTATATTCTATTGAATATTTTGAAATTAATATGACGAAGTCATCGCTGCCTTGCTTCCATTAATTTCAAACTATTCAACAACTTTCCTATTAGTTTGCGCTGAGATTGAGCTATGGTGAATTTATCTGTGAAAGGGTTAATTGTGCTAATGACTAAATACCATGCAAAGTAAAGTGTAGGTAGACAACCACATATACTACGGCAAACATCAACTAAACGTGACAGAGTAAGCTATGGAAGAATCCAGTTTATCCATCAGTCATATGATGTCATAATCAACTACCGTAGGGTTGGGCGATATTGCTCAAGGCATGACGATATCGGTATCTCATTAAAATACCGCGGTATCACGATATATCGTCATTTGGGTGGGGTGTGGAGTTAGGGTGTACACATAGAATAACATGTATTTCAAATTGGTGGTGTCTACATGTTATTTTCATTAAATTTGTTGCATTGAAACCGTAAATTGAGATCGCCATGATTGCCATTTCCGCATATTTAATACACAAAATTCCACACTTTGACACCATTCAATATACAGTTTAAAGCAACGAATGCAATCCAACTAACCGTATTCATCACAAATAAGAAAAATAAAGGATTTTCTTCTGTTCTTGTGTTGTATTTTGTGTTATCTTTACCTCACAACAACTGTCAAAAGATTGAGCAAGGAATACGCATTAACTTCATTGCGCAGAAAGGAATTCCGCCGAGCGAAAGCTGATTGGCCGCCGTATCATACTTGAGCCAATCAGAATTCACACTGCAGAATTCTGACAGCTGGTATCACGCCCGCCGCTAGCGTAGACGATGCAAATTAATAAAATAACACTGCATGATTTTGAACGAGAACCAGCGTGAAGACTGGAAACAATTATATCAGATTTTATTTGGTCTGTACTATTAAATACTAATTTGCCCCATTGTAGACCTATTCAAATTCGCTCACTACTTAGCGGTCCTATCCATTGATCTCAAGGCGTAGCCGGGAACGTGTGAAATTAACCCAGTTGACACTGCAGCCAAGACTGCCACAACTGATAGAAAACTGGAAATAATTAGGCCTAAATTCTTTATTTTAAGGACGTTTCTCACTTAGAATAAATCTGTAATGTTATATGTGGAATGAATTTTGATCTGATTTGTTTAAAAATGCTAAATATATTGTATAAAGTTACATAAAAACGTATAACGGTAAAGCAAGAAATTAACTTCCCCCTCACCGACCGTTCCAAGCTGTGGTATTGATAAGGGATTAAGTGTGTGTGGTTTCCTATCGACCTAAAAAGTTTTAAAGTTTAAATCTTTCACGGTCAGAAGAATGTTTAACCATGCAGATCAATGACTAATGGATTGACCTGTAGTAATGACGCCATCAGATTGGAATGTGGGTGGTGGAAATGGTATTCCCCACTGACTAATACTCAGAATGAGGCAAGAAAAAACATGGCGTCGTCTATTTATGTAATTATAAAAAGTGAACAACAAAGGATTATTTTGTACTTTAAATCATTTTATTAGCGCAAACAAATCATGAATTAAATGAACACAGATTATTTTGGAGTTCATTAAGTTTTTATTACCTTAGGCAAAGACTGGATTATTACTTAAAGACTATTACTGGACCAAATAGAGGTAAGAGTATGACATTTCTAACTTAGTTATTTATATTATGCTCACAGTTAAAAGTGCAATATCGTCCTGTCGGTATTGACGATACTTACGATTTTTCGAAATTATGACGATTTCGGTATCGGTATTCGGTATATCGCGATATTGACGATAATATCGAAAATTCTCCCAACCCTACAACTACGTGACATGTTGGATGATGTCATAATCAATTACATCATGAATGACGTAGCTAAGGTCGTCACGAATGCTTAACTGATGACAGCCTAAGCGTTGTTGCACCAATTGCATGTGTTTACTATTTAATAAACATGCTGTTGAATATTTCAAAATTAATTTGCGCAGCACCAAGTAAAATTAGTTTCAAAATATTCAACAGTTTACCTGTATAGTTTTCTGAAAATTGATAGTCAGGGCGTGTAGGGGATCATATCGATCCCAACAAGGGCACCGCATGGGTGGAGCTTAGCTAGAGATGGGCGGGCATAGTTGAAACTGTATTCCTCCATACCTTTGTCTTCTCTACTATACATGTATTTATTTTTCTATTTTACTGTCTTTTTGTGTGCATGCCATGTGGATAGCAAATACAAGATGCCATGCAATGCCATTATCATGCATACAAATTCAACATTATACAAATCATATTTTAAGTTACTACTTGCAACCAGTATAAGTCTGACCGTCACTCTGTCGATTTGTTAACCCTGTAATGGTCAAATTTGGTCAAGAAAATAAAAATATTTGCTTTTTGAATGTCCATTTGCAGACCAAGGACTATTTTGAAAATTTACCGATGGAATGACTGGCTCGGTTATCGAGCTCGATTATCGAGCCAGGAATTCCAGTGGTAAATTTTCTAAAATAGGCTTCTCTTGGTCTGCAAATGGACATTTCTCAAGACCACTGCAGAAGTCATTTTTGGCTGATATGAGTGTTAGAGGGTTAAGGCTTTTGACATTTCTGATAACGCTGTTGAAATCACAACAATAGCGCGTCTAATTTGTTTAATGACCTTCATTGTTTCTTTGTACATAAATCGAGATGGATTTTAAATCTGAATCCACAGATGTGTTAGCTGTTCGAGTCTGGTAATGATGGTAGCACGATTTAAAGCTACAGTGCAGCTCACAAATAACTCAATATGTTTCCAAAACAATACGACTGAGAGCTTTCAGAAAACCCGTCATCCTCTGAAGTTTCAGAGCAATCCACTAAACAGTTATCGTCCGGAAACCAATTTTCAAGATGGCTGTCAGTGGCTAGCAGTCATCTTGGCTTTAAGATCATCGTCAATTTCAATAATTTTCTTCTCCAGGCCTAGTCCAATCACCCTATAAAGCTTACAAAGCAATCCGAAACGGTAATTGAGTTATTGTTCGGGAAAAAATTTTCAAGAGGGCGGCCATCTTGGATTTTGGATTATCGTCAATTTCGATAATTTTCTTCCCCATACTGGTGGCCATCTTGGATTTCGGATGATCATCAATTTCGATACGTTTCTTCAACTAAGTCCAAGGATCCTCTCAAGTTTCAATGTGATCCGATAAGCAGTAACAGTTATCATCTGGAAAGCAATTTTCAAGATGGCCACCAGTGGTTGGTGGCCATCTTGGATTTTGGATCATCGTCGGTTTCGATACATTTCTTCCTCAGACCTCGTCCAATCAGCCTATGAAGTTGCAAAGCGATCCGATAATCGGTAGTGGAGTTATCGTGCGGAAACAACTCTGCTGCCCGCCCAGTTGTCCACCCGCAAACGTCATCACATAATACCACACCACTTGGCCCCCAACCACTCTCCCCACCCTCAACTCTTCTTCTTTTTTTTGGGGGGGGGGGGTATATTAAAAGGCGCTGTTGAATATTTTGAACATAATTGGATTGGAAGACATCGCTGACTAACATGCCTGAGGCAGCACTGTTTTCCAATCCAATGATGTTCAAAATATTCACAAGTTAATTATTTAAATTATGTTCAAAATTGTTGTAACTAACATTTTATGTTTATTCATTGTGAAAAGTTTAGCCATCAATGCTCAGCAGTTACATGAAATGAAGCACAATATTAGGACATATATGCAAAAACCTGTCAAAATTAATACTACAGGTCTGGGCATATGCATGTCGAGTTATCAGAACATTTTGAAAGCCTAACATTTTATATATATATATATATATATATATATATATATATATATATATATATATATATATATATATATATATATATATATATATATATATATATAAGCGCCATTCAAATTTCTAAGTAGACCCATCCTTTACTTCATGTAGTGCTGTAGTAAATTGAGTAATATAGTGTTTTCACTCATTTGATCTCGGAGACATCAGAAAATGTCAATAATTCCCACAGATAACAATACATATATATATATATATACTTAGAAGTTTGAATAGCGCCTGGCATCCGCTGTCAGATCTGGGAGCTAAGGTGAATGTTAAAGTTTATATATATACATTTGTATATATATATATATATGGTAATGAAAAAAACCCCCGAGATTTTGGAATCACCAATCTACATCGTTGATCCCTATGGGATCTGGTGTGCGGAGTGGATGTATCCCCTACTCCACTTGCGCTTTTCTGGTATAAGCTTTGTCAGGATTCTCAGGGCATATGAGGAGGTACTTGCAGAATTTTAAAGGAAATGTTCTATAGGGCTGTAACGATTCACCGATATAGCGGTGAATCGCGATACGCATGCTCACGATACGCATATCGTATCGTGACCTGATGTATCCATACACACACGATACAAGAAAATATGCCCATGGCGTCCTTCATGCATTAACATTGTCAGGTAAGCTATAGCTAGTTATGCACAAGGGCACCATTTTCACTAAATTTCATCTGAATATGTTAATTATTTGTTTATCTGCACTGAGAGGCAGAGTGGCGTAAAATGGACAGATTGAGATGAAACTTAGAGAATAAATAATGTATCGTATCATGACCAGTGTATCATGATACATATCGCATCGTGGCAAAACGTATCATTACAGCCCTAATGTACTACCCATTATGATTTCCTTTGTCTTATGGCTTTGAGTGTGAAAGTCCATAATGCATGAGATACATGTGTTTAACTCCGAATTAGTTTGGATTGTCTCCTTCAACAGATTATCCAAGAGTGTCACTTGATCTGCGCGAAAATAGTGATGCACTTGCTGCCATCAACCAGTATAGAGCATCTGAGTACAGGATACAGGAAGCCTGGATGCATATTTTCAGGTTCAATGAATAGGTCAACTGGTCAGGTACTCTTCTT
The DNA here is from genome assembly GCA_034401795.1 of Chaetoderma sp. LZ-2023a. Classification (NCBI taxonomy): domain Eukaryota; kingdom Metazoa; phylum Mollusca; class Caudofoveata; order Chaetodermatida; family Chaetodermatidae; genus Chaetoderma; species Chaetoderma sp. LZ-2023a. The sequence continues at coordinate 130,725,726 of CM067371.1, read as the reverse complement.
CTTGTGGCTTTCTTACGCTGAAACAGTGGTATCGAAATCTGAATATCAGTGCTCTGTTCTGCACTTGCTTTTATACTCTCGGTCCAGGTCACAGTTGCTCCTTGGATGTGGCTGGAATGAGGAAAATCTGGTTATGTGGAAAATGGATGATGTGACAGTGTTCATTCTGGTGTGTGCTCATTCTGGTGTGTGTTCATTTGGTGTGTTTATTCTGGTGTGTGTTAATTCTGGTGTGTGTTCATTCCGGTGTGTGTTCATTTTGGTGTGTTTATTCTGGTGTGTGTTCATTCTGGTGTGTGTGTTCATTCTAGTGTGTTCATTCCGGTGTGTGTTAATTCTGGCGTGTTTATTATGGTGTGTGTTCATTCTGGTTTGTTCATTCTGGTGTGTATTCATTCCGGTGTGTGTTCATTCTGGCAAATACTTATTTCTGAAAATTGCTATTTCTTTCAGTTTCATTTTTAGCAAATTCAAATACCTCAAACACAAAATTATCAAAAGACATAATTTTCTGAATGCGAATATCCAACTACAGATGATTCATAACTTGAATTTTTCTGCGGATTTATTATGAGAATATGAGGCACAATTTAACTGAAGAAAAACAATGAAAATGTTAATATTTTACTTCCCCATTCGAGACACATCCCTCCGTTTTCCGATAATGACCCGGAAGGCATTTTTGATGTAAATTGTGCCTATGCTGTGGGAAAGTATGTAAGATTTTACAGATTAAATGCACAGTAACGTCATACGAAAGAAACCCTATAATATTCTGTGACAAATATGATGAAAATTTCACAAGATTTCTTTTCCATTTTATTAATTTTAAGTCATTAGGTACCATCGTTAAATAAATATTGGCACTCACAATTCATACGTTTTATATCACAATTCCTATCCTTTACATATTTTCTTAAGCACAATATATTGAGTTATTGGAGATTGGGTCACATGACCTTATCTTAATGTTCTTTGTCAAATTATCACTGAAAAAACAGAGCTATTTTACTGCTGTCTCTGGGATCGAATTAACACTTTAACCATCAAATTTGTTGAAGACAATTTTCTCGTAGAAAATGTCCATTTGCTGACCAAGAGAAGACTATTTTTTAACATTTACCACTGGAATGACTGGCTCGCGCATTGAGCCAGTCATTCTAATGGAAGTTTTTCAAAAATAGTCTTCTCTTGGTCTGCAATGGACATTTCTCAAGACCACTGCAGAAGCCGTTTTGGTAGATATGAGTGTTAAAGAGACAGCCAGACCCAGCTTTTGAAGTGATATTGAGTTCATTTGCAGGGTTCTTCCCAGGATGAAATTAGTGCCGGAAATCTTTGAGGTAGTGCAACCAGAGGGTTTGTGAGTTGCTCACGATTACCATAAAATTATTACTATGATACATTAAAGAGACATCTAGCTGGCCTCTTTCCCTGTATATTTTAGACACTTCCTTGAAAAACATTAATTTTAAACAATTTCAAAACTTAATTGTATAAAATAGATGAGAAAAGTGGTGGGTGAAAAAGATACCGGGTAGTTTAGTCTTTAGTGCTGGTCAGAATTATTGAGCGCTGGACAAACCTGGCCAGTGTCGTCGACCAGTGTGGGCAGAACCCTGCATTTGCACGCATGGAGAGTACTTTTAAAATTTTACCACTGAAATAACTGGATCTATAATCTAGTATTTTTTAATTGAGGAAAATTTTAATCAAACATTATAAAGCCTCATTTCATTTTATTTCTTTCACATATGAGCTACAATTAACTCAGAAATAACTCAACATATTTCTAAAAGAAAAACCGAAAAAACTTAGTACAATTTTAAACATGATGTAAGAAATGTTCTGTTGAATAATTTGGACTTAAATTGCCTAATTAAGCAGCAATGATTTGCAATCAAAGTACAAAAATAATCAACAGTATGTTTTACCTTGTTTTTGGAATCATGTTACGTTATTTCTGAGCTGTACTGTATCTTTCCGATTTTTCCTGTGCTTCTTTCGGATCACAAACAAATTAGGGACGGGGTGGGGGTGTCTTAGGTAACCGGATCACCCATTCTTATGCTAAAATTTTAACTATACGAATCAAGTTTCCGAAATACAGACAGACGGACAACAGTCTATCAAAATGTGATACCCTCTTTCAAACCATGGGGAAAGCCGCAAGCATAATTAACATTCACTGTCAAATGCTCTTGAACATGCCAAGTACCATGCTGAATGGATGTGATAAGTGATTGTCGAATCTTATATGCAATCATGCATTACTCTGATCAATTCTTATATCATTAAAAACTTATATCTGGTCTGCATAAAAACATATTTTAAATATCTGAAGTTCTGATAGACAAATTTTCACATTTGACGTGTTCAATGGCTGCATACTGGATGGAATATTTCTGGCTATGAAGGAAGAATCAGTACTGCCACTGAAACCCCCAATTTATTACCCTTTAATTTTCAAATTTGATCAAGAAAATTAAAATCTCAAAGAGAATGTCCATTTGCAGAGCCGGATACGGCAATTTTTGCAAAGTTACAAATGAGATGACTGGTTCAGTAAGTCTTCAGAAAGATACTTCTGGCTGCTTGCAAATGATCACCGAAGATGCCATTTTAATCCAGAACAGGGGGAAAACTACTTTTGAAAATTTAGCACTGTAATAGTTGGCTGCCGTAGCCCACAAATGGGTAGAAACATTGTAAGAGATAAGAGATGCCTGTTGATTTCTGTGCAATTTACCCAGCATGCCCTCTCTCCATAGTCATGGCAACTATTGGACACCATATTTGTGGAGTCTATTGTTCTGCGAATGCCACAAGTCACCCATGTAAAGAAGTCCTTGGAATTTGCTCAACTTGGAACAAACATCTACAAAATTTGTAGAGGATGCCACCGGACAGACTCGCTAAGTATGCTACCTACTGATCTAAAACAAGTTGGACTGCGTACACTGATAACCAAGAAGAACCTGAGGGAGCTAAGGAGTCACGGTAAGGACAAGAAACAGTGGGCAAAAAAGAGGACTCATTGCAGCTGCAGGATGTTTTCAAATTACTGCAGACGCAGAATAAAGTACACATATGGGCTTGTCCACACTAAACTGTATTTGATGAACGATTTCGGGTCTACATTTGAATTGTTAATTTCGATGATAAAGACCCAATTAATTTTCCTGTTCTTATCATTTCCAAGTTGAAGGTATCTCAGAGAGATAATTACAGATAAAAAAAGTTAAATGAGTGCAGAATAAAATTATTTTCATTCAACTAACAGCCACAAATATGAGTGAAATTAGAGCGGGTAAGTGTGACATGAGAATGAGCCAATTTTCAGAGTGCTAAAGAAGCATTTTAAATGAGTTATTTTGGATTTCAGCCTAAACATTTTAAATAAAAAGACATTGCTTTCTATGAATATGCCCATTTTTGTCATGATTTACAGGAGAAAAACTTTTTATTTCACTTCAAAGTTGTGCGTTATGGTCGTTATGCATTCCGTCAAAAATTTGTATAAATCTCACTTTAGCTTAGTTGCTATTCCTTACAGTACCTGTATGGCTGTGCTTTTCTATCCAAATACTATCTCATATCTTTTGTTCATTCACTGCCACTTGGATAGATTTGATTATTGCTAGATTATGTTTAAATTATGATAAAAAAATTAAGTGGTCAACTTTCTGTCAATAAATCACAACCGTAACAGCGGACAAGAAATCCACAAATTTATAGCACGGCTCCAGGAAATAAGAAGCAAGCATCACGTGATGGTGTAAAACCGGTCATGTGACACGCCGAGCCTTTTGTTTTTATGGTGATGAGAAAACAATAGCGCCAAAGCTAAGGTAAGAAATGTTCTGTCAACTTTCTGTCAATAAATCACAACCGTAACAGCGGACAAGAAATCCATAAATTTATAGCACGGCTCCAGGAAATAAGAAGCAAGCATAATGTGATGGTGTAAAACCGGTCATGTGACACGCCGAGCCTTTTGTTTTTACGGTGATGAGAAAACAATGGCGCCAAAGCTAAGGTAAATGTTCTGTCAACTTTCTGTCAATAAATCACAACCGTAACAGCGGACAAGAAATCCATAAATTTATAGCACGGCTCCAGGAAATAAGAAGGAAGCAAGCATCACGTGATGGTGTAAAACCGGTCATGTGACACGCCGAGCCTTTTGTTTTTACGGTGATGAGAAAACAATGGCGCCAAAGCTAAGGTAAGAAATGTTCTGTCAACATTTTTTACTCCATGTGACGACCAAAACAATCGTCACGACCACGCAAACTATGCTTCCTTTAATGAATAGTTCGTATATATTTTTTAAATCCACAGTAGAAATCGATAACCTCACGATTTTATGTCCATATTTAACTCTTGAGCATAGGTCACCGAGTTCGAGACATCAACTACCGTCGCAAATGTAACCTTGACCTTGGTGGTCGTGACGCTTGACGCGCAGTTTTCTCAATCAAAAATCATGACCACAACTCAGAATTGTGTCATGAATAACGGCCATACCATCGGACGATATATTTCTTTATTTCTCAGAATTTATTGTGTTTATCGCCCTCAAAGCTATATGAAACGAGGATACTAGTTAAAGTTTGCATTATTCAAATCTGCACAGGTTTTATAAGGTTGTTATAGTTTCATCCATAATGTTATTGGGCCCATGCAGTCTGTTTTGGACTCATCAGCACGTTAACAGACCACCTGAACTTGGACCAACAGGAATGGTTGTTAACAGTTCAAGATATGGTTTGAAAGTTCATTGTACATCTAATCGGTTTAAAAAAATAGAAAATGTCCTCTTCTTTATATCGTAAAAAACTTAGGCAGCAAGCTATTTCTAAAATCAAAGAGCTGTATTTAGAATTACAAACAAAATGTGTTGCTTCATTCAGCTTAACCCCTTCAGTGATGAATTTCCTTTACCATCATCTTTACATGAAAGGTGCTGTTAGGAATATAATTTGACTGGAAGCCATTGCTGTACATGTACAACTTCATGCATGATATATTGTGACAGTCAATGGCGATATTGTGCAACCCTAGTGGAAGGGATGCTTCCTTGGAAAACCATTCTGCCAATTGTTTCAGCTTGTAGAATAAATTACTCTTTGTATGAATTCCAACCCACATAATCATGTATAATATGTTAGTACAAAACAGCAATGTTAAAAACAACTGCAAATTTGAACAAAAGGCAGTAAAGAACAGTATTAAAATTCAAGCAAAGCAAGCTGATAACACACTGAAGTCGCAATGGGAACATTCTTCCATACTGTTTTCTATAATTTTGATCATGTTGCTTGCCATTTATTTATATTAGCATGGCTTCTGTTGTTAGTTCTTTCAAAAGAATGATTTACTGATTGATAGATGCGTCAACTTTACTCTATATTCTTATCCTGTTAACGAAATCGTTCTGTCAGTGTCAAACATAGCAACCGTAACGACCTTCTTTCGTCAAATGTCAACATCGCAACCGTAACAAAAATTATCAATTCCTGTATTAATTCCTTCTTGTTGTGTTTGCAATCGATTCCCTGCATAATAAGAAGCTATTCACTTTTCTCGAAGAGACTTTTCTTGTGTGCAAGATTGATAATTGAATAAAAGAATAGAAGTTTGTCAAAAATATGAACATCACAACCGTAACCCCCCCTCAATTTGTCCTGCAAAGCTTTGCAAAATTACTCAAAAGTTAAATTTAATGCCTTAATCTTATTCCATGGTATGTAACTTTTGTTTTGTAGCATAAAGGGTTACTTTGGTCGCTTTTCAAAAGATAGTCTCTCATTTTTCATTGTCAAAATCACAACCGTAACTTTCTGACAGCATCTGATATTCTGTTGATTTTTACGCTTAATCCACAAATTACTATCTTCTTTTGATTTTTTTCAGTAGATAGTCATTTTCCTTAACAGAAAACATGTTTAACTTTATTCATACCGATTTCTAAAATCTGACTTTCATGTCACACATTTGGTCACTTTAGTGTGGACAAGCCCATATATATTTAGCACATTTCTTCACCTATTTGAAGACATGAGTCCTTTCATGCCGAAGCTGGCCAAAACCCGACTCTACGCTGGTTTTGAGGAATGTTCATTCGTACACACACTATTTTTGAAAATTTACCACTGGGATGACTGGCTCGATAATCGAGCCAGTCATTGCAGTAGTGAATTTCTTTCAAAAGAGGTTTTCTCTTGGCCTGTAAATAAGCATTCAATAAGCAAATGTTTTGATTTTTTTTTTATCAGATTTAGTCATTAAATGGTTAATTCTTCTAATATTACCCCGATGACCACAGTTCTGATGACCACAGCCCTGATGACCAATCCTGATGACCACAGCCCTGATGACCACAGCCCCGATAACCACAGCCCTGATGACCAGTTCTGATGACCACAGTCCTGATTACCAGTCCTGATGACCACAGTCCTGATGACCACAGCCCTGATGACCAGTTCTGATGACCACAGCCCTGATGACCAGTTCTGATGACCACAGTCCTGATAACTATCGACATGTATTATCATTCTCGACATCGAAATTAGTAATACATGTAGACTTGTGACAAATTATTCATCCATTACTGATATGTCACTAACTTGAGCTGCAGGAAATGGACACATCTGATCTGTCAATCAAGGAATTGATGTCAGAATTAAAATGACACTCGTTAACTGATGTCACAATCAAAATCATACATGTCCATCACGAAACTCAGTGTCATGAAAATGTCCAAATTGTATACATGCTAGACTACATACCTCATCCAAAATAATGTTCATTGCTGTCAATCGGCCAGAATCCACTATAATGTTTTTTACCCATAATTTCTATTCTGCTACTGGTTTACAAGTTGTTATACTACAGAGCTCTACGGTATATAGTTTCGCATGCATGCAATATTAGTCCCGTACAGTGAGAACATATGCTATAGCAATAAGGTTAGTCAAACTGCTGAGTATTGTCAAAACAATTTGGACTATGGTAGCAAATGGTGGGATCCATTTTCTAGCTAAGCTCCGCCCACTTTGTGTGTGTGCACGCGTGCATGTGTGCGCGCGTGCATGCAAATCAATTTTACGTGCTCTGAGCGATGAATTATGAGTATCTCAATTTCAATGTAACTATACAGCTAAGCTCATGCCAGTAACAGCTGCCAGTTAAATTAGTTTCAAAATATTCAACAGAATGTTTATTAAATTGTGAATTCATCAACGACAATGGATTTTTCCTTTTTTAGCTATGTCCTGCCTATCTCTAAATAAGCTCCACCCACACCTCGCTCGTGTTGGGATCGATCGATCTCTGAACTCCCTGACTCCATTTCGAGAAAACTATACAGGTAAGCTATTGAATATTTTGGAACTAATTTGACTGGGTGCTGTTGCTGCCTGTGTCAGACTATTAAGAGTTAAAGATGGGCCATATAGAATCATTTATGACGTATTGATTATGACATCATCCTATACGCTGCTTAGCTGATTATGATGTCATATGACGTCAGATTGATGATGGATACTCTGGAAAGGTGAATTAAGATGGTTACTATCAAACATGTCAGAGCTCCACAGCTTTCGTTATAGACATGCACATCATGTGATTGTGATGCCAGCTAACAAGTCACACATTTTGATTATGACATTAGATACTTGAGTGACATATTGGATTCCTCCATTGTAGGTATATGTATGATAAAGTAGACCTATGATTCAAAGAATAATGAGTCACTGCATCATTCAGCAATTAATACATGTATATTTATCAATTATTTGTCGCTTCAAAATATTCAGCAGTTTCCATATTTAGTACAAATAATACCGAGTTTCATAAATTTAACGTACATCTATAGAATGTTATGACAAAAACACCTGATTTTATTGACTGGCATCAACAAAATTCTATATAAATTGCATAAGCTTTGATATTTCAGCAGAAAGATATTAGTTCATTTAACCAAGGCAATGCCTTCCAATAAGCCAAATACAGCGCACGAGAGCAAATAAATTAAATAAAGTTATGACTACCTGATTTAGGTCCTACAGGGGTCAAATTTCTTTCTGAAACTGTATCATGTCACAGAATTATAGTTATTCAAACCTTTAATGGAAGAATTTGTTCAAGAAAATCAAAATATTTGCGCATTCAATGTTCATTTGCAGGCGAAGAGAGGACTATTTTTTAAGATTGACCACTGGAATGACTGGCTCGGTTATCGAGCCAGTCATTCCAGTGGTAAATTTTCAAAGATAGTTTTCTCTTGTCCTGTATATGGACATTCCTCAAGAGCGCTGCAGAGGGCGGCTTTGGCTGGCTTGACCATTAACAGGTTAAGCTTAATAGATGAATCAGACAACCTAATGAGCATACATATCACTGAGAATGCCTTGGCTGCAGCAAATTTTTAAACCCATGTTTTCAAATGGTGTAGCTGTTGAGACAACAATGTTCAGCAAGAGTTTATCCAATTACAGCCATACAAGCATGCGTTACAAATGCAGCAGGATAAGGATTAACAATACAGATTTTCAATCACAAATTTGTATGTATGATTACTGTATTCTGCGGCTGTAGTAGTAGAAACATCCTACAGCTGCAATCAGTCCTTCTTCGCTTGTGCCCACTGTGTCTTGTCCTCAGCCAAAATCCTTAGCTTCCTCAGGTCCATTCTTGTCTTGAGTGTACCTAATCCTACTTTCTTGAGGTCACCTCGTAGCACGCTTAGCAGATTTATGCAATGACGTCCTCTCCTGGCTTTGTATTTGCTGGCTCTGAGTAGGGTGAATTCCAAGGCTCTCTGTGCTGGTGTGTTTTCTGGCATCCTTAGCACATGGCCAAACATGGACCATCTTTGCTGGGCGACTTTTACAGACAGTGGCAGCGTATTACACATCTTGTATAGTGCATCGTTGGAAATTATGCTCTCTGGCCATCGGTGTCCAGTGATGGTGCGTAGGTGTTTGCGGTGGCAGGCGTCAAGTTTGTCTAGAGCTGCCTTTGGAGCTGCCCAGCTGTTACAGTTATACATCATCAAGGATACGCAGGTTGCATTGTATAAACATAGTCTTTTTACCAAGGGCATCGTTGATCTACGAATCCATAGCTTCCAAAAGGATTGGAAAGCTATGTTCCCCATGATGCAGCATGCAGCAATGTCAGCCGTACTGCAAAGCAGTGAGCCCAGGATTTAACTTTTCCTCCATGGTTCGCCGCCACGGAGTGGATCGTCATTTCCTTTAGTTGCATGCTTTGTAGATAGGTATGTGTGTGAACTCTGTTTTGGATTCATTCATAGAGATTCTCAATCAAGCCACTATATCACGACTCGAAAATGACCTGCCCAGCAAGTTTAACTGTATAACCTAAAGCGTGGTGCAACATATACTTTTCAGTTGCAAATCATAACTAGTATTTATAAGTCAGTCTGTAACATTTTTTACATATCGCAACCAGCACACACGCTTGTGCCCACGCCTGCACTGATGGCCACATTACCGTCACCTACAACAAATTTGGTGGAAGATGGGTAGCCAGCAACATCATCCACCAAAATTCTTGAAAAATGTACACCAGTTTCTTTGCTACTGACACAGTACAAGATAGAATATTCACCATTACAGACAAAAACAGTCTTTATGAAATTTTTTAAGGAATATTTTTTTTGTACATTTTGAAACTAATTGGCCTTAGAGCTGTTGCTGCCTATGACAACAGATTCCAGTGAAATTAGTTTCAAAATAATCAACAGCTTTTCTGCAGAGCTGTTTTGAAATTGAGACCATGGAATTGTGAGGGTTGAATAATTGTATTGTGTCCTTTGCTAAGCTATCCTCTCTTCAAATCGAACTCCTTCACTCATATTAATAACATGACAGATTATCCAAAGCATCTTTCAAGGACTATGTCTGTCATTTTCAAGCTCTTAAACAAGACAATACACTGGGATGGGGGGGGGGGGGGGGGGGTCATCTGCCTATTTTTAGGACATCCATAAGTTCTCCCCTAGGAAATCTTGCTCTGGAATATGGTTTCATACAGTCTATGTAATAGAGCGCATTTTCATATGCTCTTCAGTGCTTTACTGCCGCTTGCATATGTTTTTCAAAGTAAATTTCAAATTCAAGAACTTTCCAGCACTGATGTTAATATTCAAGTACTTTTCATGTTTGTACAAACGCTGTTTTACTATTCATGAAATGCATAGCATTAAAACAGCAGCAACTTCTTCAATTTCATGTATTTAAAGATTAACAAAAAAGTTTGAAAGAATTTATTGCTAAATTAATCGTCTAATGTTATTAGTAAAATAAAAGAAGTTTTAATAGTAAAAAAGTACACAATCCTGTCCCTGTACTAGCAACCAACGTTGCTGCACACCAAATAAAACATGTAAGTATTAAAGCAGCACTGGTTGTATTCGACTGGGACTATTCAGTAGAGTAAATTTACTTGCGCAGTGGCCAAAATGTGCTCTACGCAAACGTACCGGTCGCATGAAAAAAACATATCAGTATGGAAGGGGCAGAAACACGATATCACCTAAATTTTAGAATCTTGAAAATAAAGTCCACCTTTCAGCGGTGTTTTCAGTCATAGTGAATGGTGAATAATAGTAGAATTCAGCTCGCTAACTCCCGCGTTTTTATATTTTTCATCAATTGACATACGTCACGAAACATACCACACGTTTTGGTTCCGGCTTGTTTCGTGCTCTATTTTTTCCCGGGAAATAAGTCGAATAAAAAATTGAGTCTATGGAGGCAATGTGCTCTAAGTTTCACCCAGTCGCATACGGTCATTGATATATGGGCATGGGGCATTCAAGATTTAATTGTTTGCCTGCTGTATTTATGCAAACTACATTTGCAATGGGGTTTAACTCTGGACATGATGAACATTTTGAAAACAATTTGACTGAAAGTTGTTGATAGCTTAGCCACCAACAATTTTCAGTCAAATTATTTTCAACATATTCAACAGGTCCAGAGTTATTGCCTGTTGAAATTATTGTCTGGTGGCTTCCAGTAGTCAGACAGTCAAAGAACATTGGCTAAGAGAAGACTGTGACTAAGCCAGTAATAATTCTAGCGGTAAATCTTCTACAATATTCTTCACTCTTACAGGTAGATACAAATAGCTAACTGCTACTGTTTAAGTTGGTGATGGTGTGCTTTAGAACTGAATCAAGTCACTACAGTACAGCTCAGAGTTAAGTTAATGTACAAACGGGTCTGAAATGCATGCATGATGAGTTGAAAGCCTGTTTCCAACGCATCGGTTTTTAAAACACAATGCATTCACAAAACATCTAGTTAATTTTTTTTATGCATTTAAAATAATAAATATATGCATTGAGAATGAGCACTAAATGCGTAAATAAGCAAGTTTGAACTTGTTTGATGTCACCCAGAGGCCAGAGATAGTGCCAACCGCATTGTTAAAAGCAAATGAACTTGTTTGATGTCGCCCAGAGATAGTGCCAAACGCATTGTTAAAAGCAAATGAACTTGTTTGATGTCCCCCAGAGATAGTGCCAAACACATTGTTAAAAGCAAATGAACTTGTTTGATGTCCCCCAGAGATAGTGCCAAACACATTGTTAAAAGCAAATGAACTTGTTTGATGTCACCCAGAGATAGTGCCAAACACATTGTTAAAAGCAAATGAACTTGTTTGATGTCCCCCAGAGATAGTGCCAAACGCATTGTTAAAAGCAAATGAACTTGTTTGATGTCCCCCCAGAGCTAATGCCAAACGTGTTGTTAAAAGCAAAACGGAACAGATGCCAAATTTTAAATGCGCTTAAAAGATTCATATGTGCGTTGCGTAATACCCGGCATACATACCAACTCCACGGCTCCAACTACCCAGGATCCAATCAAACTTAACGGTACATTACATTTCCTAGAAGGGGCAACGGTAAATATGAGAAAGTTTTCCTAAAAAAGACAGCGGGACATAATATTAAATATCAAAATTATAAATATTATGAAACACAAAATCATGATTCCCGGTTGAAAATTAATGTAACGATGCGCCCCTGAACATTTTGCGCCCCTGAACTTTTAGCATCTAGTGCAAGAATCGTAACCATCAGTTCGTTTCGCATTTAACTTTTATAAACATGCAGCGCAGCGAAACATGCCGACTGGTGAGATTTGATTATCACTTCTACGCATCACCTGTGTTCGCGATGAACAGACAACGAATAAACACACAATTATGGATTAAAGATGTCAAAATATAGCTTATGTGTACCAATGCTCGACTAATGTAGACGCTTTTTATTAAAACATGCAGATGGTGTGGTTTTTATTGATAATACGACGCACAAATTAGCAGATTCGTGTCCGCTACCGCAATATCCCCATCAGTGCTCTACACGAAAAAAGACTAGTTCAGGGCTAGTTATGAAATACTATGCGCCCCTAAAGCTGTAACATGTACCGATATCTCATTGGCTTTTCGTGGAAATAAAACGCCCGTAGTGATCTAATGATTTTCTTTTTGTGACATTCAGTAGCTTTCGGATTCACTATATTGCAATGTAATGTAGCCGAGTACATCACATTGTTGTTGCCTCACTCGGGAACCAGGCCGAGGAAATGAGCAATCACCACACCCCCCTCTACGTACTAGTACGTAGCAATAACATAGCTAGATGATAAATAGTGCCTTAATAAACCCATGAAAGTTAATATTATAAATAGTCAGGGAGCTAATTTCACTATATTAGTCAGGGAGCTAATTTCACTATATTTCATGAACCAGACATTGTTTGTTTTATTAATTTAATAGCGAGACAGTCGCACGAGGCATTTCTCATTAGTGGTGAATTTAGGCAGTGAATAAGTAACCGAGTTCATTTTGTTCTGTAAGAATGAAATGTTTACGTTACCAGGCAGCTGTATCGGAACTGATAATGCGACATACTGCCAATTATTCAACATTGAATGAGGCCTCCCCCTAAAATCATGACAGGAGTTTCAAAATATAATTGCATAATGTGTGTATGCCCGACTAATCGGTTGCCCTTCTTGGTCGACTCGCATAATGTCGTTATACCAGCGCGGCGTAATTATGAACGCGTTTCACGTAATCAGATTTCAAACGACTTGTCTAGCCAATATCATAAATGCATTGTGTAACATGTTCTGACGCATTGTCAAACTGTTTCCAACCCATTTGTTTTACTTTCACACCGCGTTGTTTTACCATTCACAACGGGAGAGTGATGCATCCATTATTTTAAAATAGACCCGCTATGTACGCGTCATGCACGCGTTGCAGACGCATTTTATGTTAAGTTAACTCTGAGCTGTACTGTATATGGATTGAGCGCTTGCTTTGTGCGTAAATGCAGTGTATCCGTTCCATATCAGCCATGCTCTTCATTTCAGAGCATATGATGGGACACATAATTATTATTTTGAAGGTGATTCCCCATTCCATATTACATCAATACGATACTAATGTTGCATCACATGCAAGGCGCAACCAACAATACATGTATAATGATGCTGTTTGCATTCTGATATAGTTGTGCAGTACATCAATGAAGAAAATAAAAACAGTAATGAATACACATGATAGAGGGATCCGATCCATCACTCAAGTATCTGACGTCAAAATCAAATATGTCACATGTTAGCTGATGACAATCAAATATGTCACATGTTAGGTGACGACATAATCAAAATGACAGTTCATTCATGATAATCGAAAAGCCTGCCATCAAAGTGAAGTGTGTATGTCTTTGACGAATTTGCAATTTAATAAACATTCTGTTGAATACTTTGAAAATAATTTGACTGGGAGCTGTTTGTTGCCATAGGCAGCGACAGCTCCGTAGTCAAATTAGTTTTTAAAATATTCAACTGCTTACATGTACCTGTATATCTAGTTACCTTGAAATTTAGATTCTGGCAATTCAGCTAAAGTTCAGTTTCAAATCAGTTCACAGATGCATAAAAAATGGGTGGAGCATAGCTAGAATTGGGCGGGGCATAGCTAGAACTGGATCCCTCTATTGGATTAGCAATATAAACATCCCCTGAAACACAATCACATGTTTTCATGCAACAATTACATTCAGATACAAGAAACATAATCACAGCTAAGACTTTAACTACTGAGTAGATTTCCTCTGGTAAGTGATAATTTCTAAAATGGCATAGCAGAAGAGGTTTCAACAAGGCTATCGCTAGAATGAAAGTCAGTCTTAATCTCTCAATTCCAGGAGGGAATACATTTCATTGGCACAGCAGCAGAACTAATAATTTTTAACCCTTTAATGGTCAAGAGGGCCAAAAACGGCCTCTGCAGTGGTCTTGAGGAATGTCCATTTACAGGCCAAGATAAGCCTATTTTTGACAATTTACCACTAGAATGCCTGGCTCGATAACCGAGCCAGTCATTCCAGTGGTAATCATTCAAAAATAGTCCTCTCTTGGCCTGCAAATGGACACTTACTAACTAAGCAAATATTTAACTTTTTTAACCAAATCTGACCATTAAGGGGTTACACAGTGTGAGCAATAACAATACTCGAAGACAATATACAATGAAGATATACTATTTGCTATACCTGGTGGTCCGGTAATATTTCCACCTTGTAGGTATCCTCCATCCCATACCCGTTTGTCTCCTGAAATAAGGTCAAAGAATGCATTATGAAATTCATACATGTACATCTCCATGTACAAACATATATTATTACATACACACAAGTATCTGGCAGGGAGAACAGCCTCATATGACCTGCCCAATCAGAAAATGTCACTTGTCACATTTTGTTGGAGGGAAGCCACGAAGCATTTCAAACTTAATTTGATTAAGATTATAAGAACCAATACAACAGTTCACTACAAAACTTACTTCCTTGTTTGCCTTTCAAATAATGCACGCATTATGCCACATTACCAGAAATTAGACAAGTCTATCGAGTCCCTGATTCCAGGTCCCACTCACACCATATCTAGACTGGTTTGTATTTCAGTCTATTATTTGTAACTTCCCTAGTTTTTACACTGGTACACATCTATACTTCTAGGTGGAGAAAGGTAATGAGGAGTGAAGGAGATTTCCTATGTTTCGACCGATTGCTCATCCGCCACCCGATTGCCTGACAGTTGAGCAGGATTTAAACCCCCACCCGACTAATTACCAGCCGACCACGCTACCTCCATGGTCAATCGTCTCCCCTTGTCTCCCCATAACCTTTCTCAGAGAAAGCTCGATAAAGCCAAATGTGTTCAGGGCTGTGATTGGCTGAATGACAATGAGTTGACAATAGGATTAACGAAACTAACCCTTTTAACAGCAAATCCCTGAAAATGAAAATTCTTTATGATTTATAGAATATTCTGTTGAATATGTTGAAATTAATATGACGGAAAGCCATTAATGTCTTTAAGACCTACGGCAACAATGGCTTCCAGTAATATAAATTTCAAAATATTCAGCACCGTTCCTGTTTATTTGCCCTGGGATTGAGATACAGGGATTGAGATACAGGGAATCTATCATTGAAAGGGTTAAACAGTAGTACGAGCAATGAATTGTAGAAAATTGCCTGGAGACTGAATATGATGATATCTTCTGTGTTCATGGCTGTGATTGGTCTGCCTGCTGCATCAATGGCTGTGATTGATTAACGTTTTATGATAATGGGATTCTTTAAGGGGTCATTCCGTATAAGATGGACCAATGCCCGTCAACTCAGTCACAGATTTCCTTCAAACTTTCTCAGTGTGAGCATATGGATGTTTTAGTTGAGCATGACAATTTTTTAACTGATATGTGAAATACTTTTTGAAAAATGCCCTCTCAAAGACCCCTATGCCAAAATTGACAAAAGTTTCAAGTACAAATCCAATGTTTGAGACATCATATCTCATCCAATATACTGTTTACAATACTAGATCTTTTCATTCTAATGCTCTGGTCAGCATACTTGAGGAAAATAACAAGCAATATGTGTTGACTTGTTTTGGGTGTGTTTTAGGGGTCACCAAAAACGTTAAAAACAGCTAATTTTCCTGTTTCAACAAAATTTGGTGATACAGTAAAATGTATATTATAGTTGCTGTAACTAAATGATTTCTACCCAGTTCACTAGAGCTAATATTAGCTTAGTAATATTTACTGACTAACAGCAAGGTTTGCTCATCAAAAAATTTTGGGGGCCGAATGCACCACCCCTGTTCACAAAAGAGGGCCAACTTCATCGCCTATTAAGTCAAAATAACCCCTTTCAATTTTTATTTTATTTTGGTGAATGGTAGATATATGGTCAATAGTTACATGGTTAAAAGTTGCACTCTTACATTTGTTCCCTTTTGGAGCTATGGCATATTAGAAATGTGATATTTTTGTAAAACTTGTACGATATTCCATTTTTGGGGGTTAATAATTTTAAAATTATAGGGCCTAGAGGCATGAAACAAGCGATACAACCAGTTCTCCTGCTATATTAGAAGAACCAATCAGCATTCCCTGATTATATAATACATAAACATCGATTTTCTAGACCCAAAGACCTGACTCTGTTAAAATTTGACATTTTTCGCGACAATCTAATTTGTTTTAAAAAGTTCAAAATATCTCCACTTTAGCATTTTAGATACTTTTTCATCATAGGTGGACATTGAATGGTATATTATGGTCATATTAGTACAGCTACATGGACTTCTATGGCCATTTATAGACAATTTTGACACACTGCGACCAGGCCAATATGTGTAATCTCTCATACTAAAGTATGCCTAAATGTCACCCATTTCATGGAATTATTTAATAAACTGAGACAGGCATTGGTTAATACACATGATATAATATAAAAGTGTTAAGAGATAGTACATAATACTACATACCTCAGCAATAATTGATGATACGGTACATGATCCAGCATATACCGCTCCTCCAAATTATTTAAATAGTCAATTTATAAAGTCGATATCAGTTTGTGGAAAAGTGTACTGCCGGCCAGTTGCTGTCAATGGTGTTGACACCTTACTTAGAATGTCACAAAAAGGAACCCAGCACTGGTCTGTGCGCCTTGGCCAACTACAGGATCGAGCTGGTCCATGCGGCTTCATAAACGAAATGAGACAGTCCTCATTTTCTAGACTAATTTCTAACACTATGCCAAACCACCAATTTTTGTCATACAATGCACCAACATAGTCACTCAAAGACAGTTCCATAGGGATATTTAAATTCTGAATCTCTGATGACATACCAGGTTGTGTGTTAGAAAATGACCGAGTGTATGAAACATCATCAGTTGAAATTCGCTTTACTGTGATAGAGTTAGTGTCATTTGGAACAAACGAATGGAATGACCTGGTTCCTTGCACTGTTTTGGCAAGGAGATACCGCTCTTCCAACATTGTATGATGGCTCTGGATCTCATCTTTACTAACTAAGAAGAACTTGATCTTGCTTATGTTCTGTTGGCTGAATTCATACAATTCACTAGCATTTCGTATAAGCGCTGTTTGCAGACTAGCTCTTGCGGCTAAGCGCTTCACTGTGCCACCGATACCGTCGCAAACACCTTTACCATGGCTGGTAGCAAAGAAATGCCATTCTGCCTTAATATTAAAATCTGAATAATGATGGCAGACATTAATAAAGTTTTTGAAGTTCTTGTATTGTCCTGCACACCCATCACTAAAGTATTTAATTATATGAATATTGGGATACTTTTCCTTCAAATATCTTGTAAAAATCTCCTGAAAACAGTACACAGTATTTGTTTCGTGTTTCAGACACTCAGTGATGAAGCATACATTTTCTTCATTCAACTTTCCATAAGCCTTAACATAAAATGCCAAAGGATGTATCGTGACTTGAGAATTGTTCCAATAAAATCCCTGTACACAATCTTGCACAATAATGCTGTAATTTTCAGGAAAGTCGAGAACAACAATGGCAGTAGTGTCATCTAAATCATGTTTGCACGCTTTCAAGAATTCACTTTGAGATTTCGCTATGAAGGAATGTGGTGTTAATTCTTGGATCCGTTGACATAATATAGAAATAAAATCTTCAACTGATACTTCTCGGCGCATGATTTCAATTCGGTCTGTGGATACCCATTCATTGAATTTAATGATGTCATCCTCATCCATGTGCTCTAAGTAAGTTTTGAGAAATGCAGTTCCTGGACACTTTTCACATCGTTGCAGCATGCAATTTCTAGAACTACTGTCACATACAGATTTGTCAATTAGGTTATGATAGTCTTCAGAGATAACATCCACCATAAACTTTACATTTTGGTGTTTTTCGCATACACAAACATTGTGGCTGCCGCTAGAAGAAACAGTTACACACCATTTGGGTCTTAACTCAACAAATTTAGAGAAACCAATTTTAAGTCCAGTTTCTGTTTTGAAATTAGCATGTACTTCCTTCAAATTTGTCAGGATTAGCCGTTTTTGCTTATGTTCTTTGGTACCACAAATTCTTATAGTAACAAAATCATTTTTCCCGGGTAATAGTCTAGATACAGTATCATCTTGGTAGTAGTTAATAACACTATCTAGTGTATGCTGATCAAGCTTATTTCTTTTAAAGGTTTCACGATCAGCGAGTATTCCATCATTCTGCGCAAGTTGTCTGGCTTGTTTCACCATATAACGCGTAATACCACATGCCTGAAAAACCTGAACAGTTTTATCTATCGACCATGATTTAGGTGTAATAGTCAATACTTGTATCTTTTGATTTCGTGATGACACAGACAGTTTTTCATTCATGTTCGATACCAAGTAGTCCACATCTAACTTAGAATCACATGTACATTCAGTTTGTGAAGTGTCAGCAACTAATTTATTAGGTGGAAAACCTAGGTGGGATGCCACGTGACTTGTTGTTGCTTCTGCCATTTGTTTGATTTTTCGTTTACCATATGATACTTTCCTTTCTGAATGGACACTCTTTAGGGGAGAAACTCCAACTGCTGAGAAACCAGAGTTGAGGCATTCAGCATTACTGTACAAAGTATCTGCTATGGCCATTGATTCCGGTTCACTAAACTATCCTCACTCTGGCCGCTTCTCATTGCAACAAGTGTTTTATCTGTAGCCGTCAATTGTACAACATCATTTACAGAGCATTCATCCGTAAACTTATGACATTTATCATTAGTGAGACGTCCAACTGAACAAAATGTCTCTGGTAATTCAGCCATTGTGCAACGTGTCCTAGTCAAAGTTTACACTTTTCAAATTAAAAGGCCTAATTTATCATTAAAATGTATAGTGAATTATTAAATTTCTAAAGTAAATATCTAAACATTTGTGTATCAGCAACAATGTCAATGTTTCAAAGCAGTAATTATTAAACACTTTCACTGGTCATGCTGCCTAATCTTGATCACTTAAAATGCTTGACTGAACTCTTGTTGATAGCAATACTTGCATGCAGATCTCTGAGAAAAACTGAGACCATGTGACTAATCAATATCACCTCACTACCTATGTCTATTACAGCAATTGACCTAATTATATACAAAGCTCTGAAGGTTGAGTTATTTTCTCTAGATATGAAATCTCTCAGTCTTTATTAACACTGGATAACTCAAGACTGAGTGATGAGCTGTTGCAGCTCGACCAGCTTACAGGACAAACTCCGTACCTGGTGTATATTTTGAAAATGATTTGACTGAAAATTATTGATGGCTAAGTCAGCAACAACTTATAGTCAAATTGTTTTTTAAATATTCTCCAGGCAATATGTTATTCCCATTGAAAATGTTGTTGAATAATGACTTGTAGTTTACCCACAAAAATGTCAAATTTTAACAAAGTAAGGTTTTGACATCTCTAAAATCCATGTTTATCTATTTTGTAAAAGGGAAATGCTGGTTGTTTCTTTTAATAAGGCAGGGAAACGCGCTACATCTCTTGTTTCATACTTTTAAAATTATTAACCCCCCAAAATCGAATTTCATACAAGTTTTTGAAAAAATATCAGATTTTGTATTTGCCATAGCTCTAAAAGGAAACAAATGTAAGAGTGAACCTTTTGGCCCTGTAACCATTGACCATATATATAACATTCACCAAAATATTAAAAAAATTGAAAGGGGTTATTTTGAAAAAAGATGTTATGAAGTCACCCCATTTTGGCGAACTGGGGTGGGGGTATGGCTCCCACAAAATTTTTGCGGAGCATATCTTGCCATTAGGTAATAAATATCACTAAAGTAGCAGTAGCTCTAGTTAACAGGATAGAAATCATTTGTGTAAACCAAATACAAATACATTTTACGGCATCACCAAATTTGGATTAAAATATGAAAAATCACATTTTTTGCCATTTTTGATGACCCCTAATACATGCCTAAAACAGGTCAGCACAAAATGCTTGTGATTTTCTCGAACTATGGTGACCAGACTGTTAAAATAAAAAGACCTAGTATTGTGAGCACTGTAGTCGGTGAGATATGAAGCCTCAAACATAGAAATTTTGTTACAAATTTTTGTCAATTTTAGGCAGGGGGTATTGGATAGGCCAGTTTTCAAAAAGTATTTGACCTTTCACTATAATACTTGGAATTTCCTGTTAATACATACATATGCTTACTCTGACAAAGTTTGAAGGAAATCTGAAACTATGACTTGACGGATTTCAAAAATTTTGGTCCTTCTTATATGGAATGACCCTAAGATTACATTACATATTAATAATATGAGGTGGTGTCCACACCACAGTCTATTTCTTTTTTTTTCTCATAGAAACTATTCAAAAGACTATTTTGAAAGTTTACGACTGGAATAACTGGCTCATTTATTGAGCCAGTCATTCCAGTCATAAATTTGTCAAAAATAGCATTCGCTTGGCCTACAATGGGATAGTCCTCATGACCACTGCAGTGGCTGGGTTTAGAAATCTTGGCCATTAGTGGTTTTTAAAATCAGTGACCACTTTTTCCAATCGGTTAAATGCATACTTGCTTTTATTACATCACAATTGTGGAGTCCAGTTTTATCTATGCCCCACACATCTCTAGCTAAGCTCCACCCACGCCTTGACCGTTTTGTGATCGATCCCTGAACTCACTGACTATCAATTTCCAAAGACTCTATGGGTAAGTTGTTGAATATTTTGTAACTAATTTGACTGGGTGCTGTTGCTGCCAAAGGCAGCAACAGCGTCCAACATGTTCATTAAACAAGAGGCCCAAGGGGCCTGTGTCATTCACCTGGAACATTTACAACTCAACTAATCTTTATGGAGTTTTACATCAATCAGTGCCACTTCCAATGACTTTCAGTCAAATGGTTATTTTGCAAAGGTTCTTTTGAACAATATTTAAGCAAAAATAGAAGACATCAGTACTAACAACAGAAATTGATGACATGCAGTCAAACTTGTATTAAGACATCCCCCAAGTGAGAATCAGAAGACAGCCTCTTATGGTAGCTGGTTTCTTAACCCTTTAATGGTCATGATTTCTCAGTAAAACAAAAATTTCAGGTTATGTCTATTTGCAGGCCAAGATATGGAGCATTTTGAAAATATATCACTGGAATGAGCCAGTCATTCCAGTGGTAAATTTTCAAAAATACTCATGCTGGCCTGCAAATCGACATTCCTCAAGGCCACTGCAGAGGCAGGTTTTCGCTGGTTTGACCATTAAAGGGCTAATAAAGTTTCAAATACATTGCTTAATTGCATTTAGCAAATGAAGAAAATAGTCTTTAAGGCAGGTGGTCTCTTAACCCTTTCACCCCTAAAAAGTATATTCTTTATGATATAAAACTTATTTTGTTGAATATTTTGAAATTAATTTGACGCGAAGCCGTTGTGCCTTAGGCAACTTTGGCTTTCCGTTAAACTAATTTAAGAAGGGTTAATACAGATGGTCTTTATAGCAGGTTCAACTGAGTTTATTCCAAACCATCCTTTTAACACGTGTACATCTTGCTGAATGGCCAAGTTCGCGATGCTGCAATTTATTTTAAAAATAATTTGACTTAGTCATAGCTGACTTAGGCAGCAACAACTTTCAATGAATCAAATACATTTCAAAATATTTTAACAGTATAGGTATCAGAGTACACAATACATATCTTAAATATTTAGGCAGCAGTTGCAGGGTTAACCTGTTAATTTAGTTTTTATCTATTATGGTAATAAAAGCTGTCATATGTCAATGGATGGTGGAAATAAAACTCCAATTGCACATTAATTAACCATTTAACCATTGAATTTAAGAAAAGTTCAATTTTCTCATAGAAAATGTCTATTTGCAGACCAAGACTATTTTTGAAAATTTACCACTGGAATGACTGGCTCGTTAAAAAGAGTCCATCATTCCTATGGTAAAATTTTCAAAAATAGTCTTCATTTGGTCTGCAAATGGACATTTCTCAAGACCACTGCCGAAGCCGTTTTTGGCTGATATGATGGCTAAAGGGTTAACCGTTTTCCTAACCTAGCAAAATAGGTAAGATATTGTGTCCTCTGATATCAATAGCCAGGTGAGCTAATAATAATAAATTGATAAGAAGCGAATCTTATTAACGCATTTAACTGGAAATAATGTGCTAAGCTGTTGCTTAACAGCTGTTGTGTAAGCTGTTGCTGTCAATTGTATAACAGCAACAGCACTGTCTATGACAGCAATGGTCCTCAGCAATGGTGTTTACAAACTGTACACCAGCCTTTCTAATACTGGCTTTGTAACAATTAATCTCTAGACATTGGTGTGACAAGGGTTGAATAGTCATGCTGAAAACTGTTGCTGCACTTGACAGTAACAGACATCATCAGCAAAACCATTTTTAAAATGTCCGTCACCATGCTACATGCTATCCAACAAAACTTGTGAATAACGCAATACTCAACTAAATTCATTGCTAGAATTAATTGGCTTTAACCCTCAAATTTATTCAAGACAATTAAAATTTTCTCAAAGAAAATGTCCACTTGCAGATCAAGAGAAGACCATTTTTGAAAATTTATCACTGGAATGACTGGCTCGGTTATCGAGCCAGTCATTCCCGTGGTAAATTTTCAAAAAACGTCTTCTTTTAGTCGGCAAATGGACATTTCTCACGACCACTGCAGAAGCCGTTTTTGGCTGATATGAGTGTTAAAGGGTTAATGATGAATTAATTAAATAAATCTTTTAGAATCAGTATGTGAATATGGTACACTTCATCAGCTCACTACCTCACATGGTATTAATTTCATTTCAATCCTGAGAATTAGAGTTGTGGTTTTAAATTACAAGATTAAATGTTTTCCTATAAAGCTAAATATCTAAGATATATATTGTGTATGCTGACATATATGACTTTGAATATTTTTATATTTATTTGACAGAAAATTGTTGCATTCTAAGGCAGCAATGACTTTCAGTCAAATTATTATTTTGAACTAGTGAACAACTGCTGCTAAGTGAGTTTGGTCACTCTGTCAAATGATTACGACGGTTTTAGAATGCAGTTAAACATGCTATAAAGACCACCTGTACTAAATGCCAATTTTACTACATGCCGCCAAGCCGTTTATCTGATAGATTCAGAAATGGCATGGTTGAAATCAGCATACTCATAACCCTGTACTAAACAAATTTTTGCTTCAAAATCCATCAAATAAAAAAATCCAATATGGCCACCAAACATGCTGTATTTTGATTGGCCCACTGCGGCCATGTTTTTTTAACGGATCAACTTCCCTTGAATAAACTTTAATGGCCCTTAATCCCTAATTAGATCTGCCAAATTTTTATCCCTTCAGCGGTTCTGGAGAAGCTGTTTTGGCTAAAACTAAGTCAACCAAAATAGCTGCCGAACCATTTGACCAATCAAGTTCCCTTGAACAAACTTGGTTCAGCTCTTGCCCTAGATCATATTTCATGGGGTTTGTTTCAATCCACCAAGCGGTTTCGGAGAAGATTTTTAAAGCTGTTTCAAAAAATCGGCCAAAAATCAAGATGGCCACTGGCCAAATTGGCCGATCGGCTTCGTTTGAACAAATTTGAATCTCTACAACCTAAGGATGCTTCCTGCCAAATATAATTGAAATTGTCCCATAAGTTCTCGAAAAGTAGACATTTCAAATTTCCCATTGCTTTAGTATGGGAGCTTTTGGCGGGAAAATGATCCAAGATGGCCACCAAACCGTTTATCCGACAGCTTTGAAAATTGCAAACTTGTGATCAGAATACCCAAAAAAAATATATAAAACCAATTTCAGCCTCAAAATCCATCAAATAAAAAAATCCAATATGGCTGCCAAACATGCTGTATTTTAATTGGCCGACTGCACCATGTTTTTTGACGGATTAACTTCCCTTGAACAAACTTTAATGGCATTTAGTCCCCAATCATATCTGCCAAATTTCGGCCTCCCTTCAGCGGTTCTGGAGAAGAAGTCGTTTTCACTAAAACTAGGTCAACCAAAATGGCCGCTGAACCATTTGGCCAATCAAGTTCCCTTGAACAAACTTGGTTCAGCTCTTGCCCTAGATCATATTTCATGGGATTTGCTTCGATTCACCAAGCGGTTTCGGAGAAGATTTTTAAAGACATATCCTAAAATCGGCCGAAATCCAAATTGGCCACCGGCCAAATTGACCGATCGGCTTCGTTTGAACAAACTTGGATCCCTATGCCCTAAAGATACTTCCTGCCAAAGATAACTTATATCGGCCTAGTGGTTCTTGAGAACAAGTCGTTTAAAGGAAAAAGTTGACGGACGGACGGACGGACGGACAGACGGACGGACAGACAGACAGACGGACAGACGCCGGACTGACGATGGACGGTCGCCATGGCATAAGCTCACTTGGCCATTCTGGCCAGGTGAGCTAATAATAAAAACACAATTCATACAACAACGCTTAGTCTGTCATCAATTAAGCGTTCGTGACGAACTTATCTACATCATTCATGATGTCACTGATTATGACGTCAGCCTACAACATCTAGTTGATTATGACATCATATGATTGATGGATAAACTGGAAATGTTTATAGATCAGTGTGATAATTGAATGCAGTATTGGCTAAATCTTTGAGTAATGATTAGATTATTACATGTATCTCTAATTTTATTATACGATGTAGGGCCATTACTGGATACTTGGGTTGTGAAAATCTCAATATTAAACATAACTCTTAATATACTTTTATAATAGTCAGACTAAATTAATCCTTTCAACACAGAAATCCCAGTAGGTCAATATTAAACCACTCATATACGTAAACCTTTTTGAGTAATTTGAAACTAATTTGACTGTAGGTGGAGACTCTTACAGTCTCAGATAGCAACAGCTTCCAATCAAATTAGTTTCAAAGTAAGTTTCCCAGCAAAGATGGTCCATGTTTGGCGATGTGCTGCTAAGTAAGCCAGAAAACACACCATCACAGACTCTCAGAGAGCCTTGGAATTCACCCTACTAGGAGCCTGAAAATATAAAGCCAAGAGAGGATGTCATTGCATAAATCTGTTAACCCTTTAACAGTGAAATTTGTTCAAGAAAATCACAATTTTCTCATAGAAAATGTCCCCTTTCAGACCAAGAAGACTATTTTTGAAAATTTCCTACCGGAATGACTGGCTCGGTTATCGAGCCAGTCATTCCGGTAGGAAATTTTCAAAAATAGTCTTCTCTTAGTCCGCAAATGGAAATTTTTCAAGAACACAGCAGAAGACATTTTTGGCTGATATGAGGGTTAAAGGGTTAAATGTGCAGCAAATCGACTGCAAAGGAAATAGGATGTCCAGAATGAACCTGGTGACGTTAAAGATTTTGTCTGGGGTCAAAGGTTAAGAATTACATACTCTGAGCTGAGAAGATAACCAGATCCAGCAGGTAGATAATCACAATAGTTGCCAGCACCCATAGCCAGAAATTCTTACAACCTGGGAATAGTAAATACAATGTAATTACATGAAATTTAAGACTGTATATTTTAACTCTTTCATCGATGAATTCCCCACATACTTCATTTTCAAGGCACAGGTCTACAAGAAAACAGTTGAATATTTTGAAATTAATTTGATTGGAAGCTGTTGTTGCCTAGGGCAGAAACTGCTTCCAAGTCAAATTATGTTCAAAGTATACAACAGAATAAGTTTTATATAGTAAATAATCAACTTTTTCAGGGATTTGTCAGTGAAAGGGTTAGTATTTAACAAGAAAAGATCATAACATTCTCATTGCAAGACTCAAGCAAGAATGACTGTACTGGATTGAGTGAATTCCTCGCTACAGTACAGCGCAGACATTATGCTTGTGCGATTATTGCGTTTAGGGAGCGCGATCGATTATTAAAAAATAATCATGTTTACTCGATTAATCATACAAATTACCAAGAAACAACAACAAAAGAACGTCACTGACGAAAATTGCAATGGTGTTTAGAAATGTCCATTTGCACGGCAAGAGAAGACTATTTTTGAAAAGGTATCACTGGAATGCCTGACTCGATTCTCAAGCCAGGCATTCCAGTAATACATTTTCAAAAATAGTTTTCTCATGCCATGCAAATGGACATACATTCACTAAGCAAAATGTCATTTTTCATGACCGATTGCATTAAAAATTAATTGAAAGTTAGGTTTTGAAATATTTTATGCATTAGAAAATATGATTGTTCGATTATTTAATTTTTAATCATATAAATTCACGACTTAAAACATAATCACGATTTTTTATTTAATCACGTAATCGCGCAAACCTAACAGATATAACTCACAATGTTTCCAAAACAACATAAAAGTTACTGTGCACAGCTCCAAAATATTAAACAGAATGTTTATTAAATAGTAAAGACATACAATTCGTACACTTGACACACTTAATTGTCCATGAGCTAGATACGTCATTCATTACGCATTTTGATTGTGACATCATCCTACATGTAATGTAATCGATAATGACATCATATACAGAAGGGACAGATCGGCATAAATATATTAAGCGGGCTGCAAGCTGACCTCAAGAAAGCGGGACTCAGTACACTCAGACCAAGAACGGACCTGAGGAAGCTGAGGATTTTGGCTGTGAGGAAAACACACAGTGGTAAAAAGCGGAGGACTGATTGCAGCTGTAGCATATTTCTACTAAGCAGCCGCAGAATCTATACAGTAATCATACATACTCAGATCTCTATATTGGGAAAAACCACAGGATACGTGCAACAGATTGACAGCAGGTCTCTTAAACCTTTAACGCTCAAATTTGGTCAAGAAAACCTATATATCTGCCTATTAAATGTCCGTTTACAGGCCAAGCAAATACAACTTTTTAAAATTTATCACTGGAATGACTGGCTCGGTTATCGAGCCAGCCAATTCCAGTGGTAAATTTTCAAAAATTGTATTTGCCTGGCCTGTAAATGGACATTCAACAAGAACATAAGAGGCCGGTTTTGGCCGGCATGACCACTAAAAGGTTAACCATGGAATAGAGGGATCTGAAACATTTCTAATCAGGGCAACTGTGTGGGTAATGAAGAAGTTGTTGGAAAGCGGCCATGCCATTAAGTACTAATTAAAGCAACACATTGTTTCAGTGACATCATCTTAAATAAATAAACACCACAGACAAACTGTTTAAATTTTAAACACTTACTGCCAAAATTCCTGATGATCAATCTCCTGAGGAATCTGTAATTAAGTCCCATCTGCTAACAACCTAAAGAGATAGAATCATAAATTAAACAAATAACTCACTTGATTTAATTTTTCTTTAAATAATTTTAATATACAAAGCTCTTGATGACATAATACAGATATTTCCTAGAAAGCAAATCCACAAACTTTCCACAATTTTGACACTGACTAGGGCTATTATATAACGTAACATTTTCAGTGCCCTCATTATTATCCCGTTTTTCGAAGAAAATGTGGGGATTATGTGATGCAATCTGTGTGTCTGTGAGCCAGCCGTCTGTGCACTTATCGATTGTAACGCATCCCCTTCTAGACCGTTTAAGATAAAACTTGAAATCTTGGCGATGATTATACCTATGGGCAAGGATGTTCATGACACTTTTGGAATTTTGTTCTGATCCCCCAGGCTGGGCCCACGGGGTCAAAAGGTCAAAATTGGCCAGTAATTATCGATTGTAATGCAACTCCTAATTATCGATTGTAATGCAACTCCTCCTAGACTATTTCAGATAAGGTAAGAAGAGCTTTGACAACGTCTAGTATATTTTTAATAAAATCTAAGATTTTCACCCAAAAATTCATGCATCAAAGTTCTGAATGGAAATAATCATTCTAGACAAATCTGATTGAAATCGATTAAGCTGTTATGAAGAAGCGATGTGACAAATTCCCGTAATTTTTTATAAAATCTTAGATTTTCACCCAGAAAATTGACGAATCAAAATTCTGAATAGAGGTTCTAGAGCCTATGACCATAGGATCCTTTATCGAGTCATGGTGCGATACATACATGTATATACAATTATCTTAATAAATTCTACCTAAAACATGCATTCAGGGATCGAAATGTCCTGTTGCCCGGGGCAACCTGATTTTCAAAAGGGCAATTAAACTTTGGCTGTTAATGGTACACAGGGCAACCATAATAAATACCCAGACTAATAGTACTATGCTGTGTTTTTGATACCTACTGACTAATTCTTCGTTTTAAGGCATTTATTTATTTAATTATTAGAAAGAGTAACCAGTAAGCTCAATGCCATTTCTCAATAATTATGGCCATTCTCCAGAATTTACTTGACAAAGCAATAGTGATTCTAATTTTCTTTGTCTAGCTTAACATATACGGGCAACCTTACGGGCGGGCAACCTGAAAATGCATGAGATGGCATCACCACATCTTTTTATTTATTTCTAAAAGGGTTTGCAGCAATTTCCCAGTGCGGGAAATACCAGGCGGGAAATACTGTTTGAACGTCCTAAATAGTTGAACCATTTTATTAATTTAGCAATAATCTTTAATTAACATTCATGAACTATCAATGCCATTATGTCCACATATAACAGAAATTAAAACTTCTGAGTTATCCTTCAAGATTTAACTTTGGCTGGGTAATGAATTATTTTCAGTCCCACACCATTGATGCATTTCCTTTCCACACTATAACATGAATAGTGTGAACTCTTGTTGTTTTCATGTACATAAGTTTGTAAATTAAAATAAGGCACAATTGCAAGACACCATCATTCCATTGCCCATGTGATGGTTTGTAATGCAATCACAAATGAAACATTCAAAGTTTTAGTTAGACCACTCAAGATTAGTGGCATACCGCTAAAAACTACTTTATTCTACAACTGTTTTCTGTCCAAAAATATTTTAACACTGTACAATTTTGTCCGACAGATATGTTTTAGAGCTTAGATGCAAAGATTGCTTCCAATTACATGAATTACTGATATAGTAGACCATAACCTACAACTAGTCTGCCATTTATTTCATAGCCACCACGTGAATGGTTCAGTTGACGATATTGGTCAGTGGCTGTGAGAAAAATGCAATGTGATCTAAAGTGTTGTCTAAGTAGGTGGTGATAAACTCAGTAAAACAATTTACCAACTGTGCAAATGAGGTGGCTAAGGGCATCGGAGGAGTCTGTTTGATTCGTCCAATATATCTAATCCATCTGACTGTCCTGATATACTTCCAGTTCAAAGCAAACATAAAGTACACTGTCTGGAAAGGCTACTGTGTAAGGAGGAATGTTATAGTAACTTCATTCACTGAAATTAACTCATCCACTACACAACCTAGATTTGACATTTTTTGGTCTCATCAGGAAGAGGTAGGATTACTATTTGAACTCATGACACTTAGATTACAAGCCAGAATCCTTACCTGTAGGGCAGTCTAGACCTCATGTCACATGGTGTCTAAGATGCGGATTTACCATAGTGGGAAACTGTCAATGCAGTGACGATTATGCGGGCAGAATGTGACACAGCAATTCTATCCTGACCGCATATTAAACAGAGACCACAACTTTATGCAGGCATGATCTCAGTTATATAGGAATTACATGTAATATTATGGTTATGAGATTAATGACTTAGTCACACACCATAGACTCATCCACTGGCATCACTAGTTTCCATTTTTATCAGCTCTCGTCCACGTAGGATTTGAACCCATGCACATCAGATTTCTATTTAGATTCGTTACCACTAGACCACGGGTGTCACATGATATGTGGGAAGCCGATTTTACTGTAATGGACAACTGTCGATGTAGTATATTATCGATTATACGAGCAGGATCTGACACGGCACTTCTAGCCTGACCTCATATTCCACAGAGACCACAATTTTATCAAGGCAATGACAAGTTACCATAGGAATTATGTGGTATTGCAGTCATGAAATTAATGACTTAGTTACACACACCATACACTCATCCACTGCACGACTAGTGTCACACCTTTCTTTGGGTCTCATCATGTGAAGGTAGGATGTGAACCCATGCCCCTTAGATTACGAGTCAAAACTTGTTACCTCTAAGCCATCTTTGATGTCATGACAGTAATGCTACACATAATTACTAAGTCTATTCACTGATCAGCTTTAAGAATTCCTATTAGGGGAGTCCATTAGTACTGCTGATAGACATTCTGTAGGTTCACTAGAAGCAGGTTAATGGCACTGTATGTTGTGCACTTTGTGTAACTATTGCTATTATTGGGATCGTATTGAGGCTGCCACCTTGACCTGTCAAAATGGATTTTTAACAGCAAATCACTACTCACAGCAATTTTTTAAAACATGATACAAATTGCCAAAATTAAGGTGTCAAAGGTTTGTTTTACAAGCTCACAACTGAATTGATACCAGTTTCGCATAGTCGATCAGACAAACCTAAAGTTTCTGATGACTATTTCAAGAAAATTTGACAATTATTTGAAGACATAAATGAGCTCGAGTCTGTATCCATCTACATTTCATACATTATTTCACACAATCAAGGGATTCAACCCCCTTTTTATGAGACACATACTTAAATTAATTTTAATTTTCAAATTATTTCAAATATTTCCAAGACTTTCCAATGGTCTCCTATAGTGTGGGACGTAATGCATTGATGGTGTGGGATGGAATTTCGTTTTCAAAGTCAATATCTATTATTCTAATAGAATGTTTTGTTTGTTTATTGTAATTACTTAAGAGACATACAAAGTCCTTCAAAGAAATATGCATAGTGAAGTGATACCCATAAAAAGATTTTTGGTCAACATAGTCCAACACTAATCTTTTTTCGTCGCACATAATTATAAAATAATTGCGCATGTTGTACAGTTTTAATAGTTCTATATCTTCAACACATGGTTATCCACTTAGTAAAGCGCAGAAGTTTAATTATTGAATTTACAACATATCCATAATATAGGTGTGGGTGTTGGTAGACATCTAGCCTAACTCTGTGTATGTGCTCACAGTGTAACTTACCAAGACCTCTTCACAGTAAATAATAGTAGTCATATGATCTATCAAATTCTATCCTACACCAAAACGTGACTTTTGAAATAGCCCCTATATTAATCAGATGATGTAATATAGAGGCATATATCTAATACAGGCCTATGAGATGATGAGATCAAATAGGCAATATAGGCACACCTGTATCTATAACTCTTTAAACTCTACATAGCAGACACAACACCTACTATTTATTGCCCAAACAATGTTGGTGGAATTTTTAGAAAGCATTTTCAGCAGAGACTGCAACAACAACTTCCACTAACATAGTTTCATAATATTACGAAACTGTTATGCCATGAACGGTTTACGTAAACTGATATACAATGCATTAGCATGCTGTACATGTTGTGCCATACAATGCAAATCCATTAATTCTCAGCCTATCAGAATAATGATTTAAAATGGAGATCTAAGCTGAAATTGCCAAACTGCTGGTGCACATGCATATATATCCACAAATTATTTATTTAGTTAGCCTCAGATTTCTACGTAAATCAATGCTCTGAGCTAGGCTGTCTGCCACACTCAGCTCATACACAGGTGTGATATTGTCCCACAATGGAAAGCCATCATGGTGTCTAATTGGGGATTAACTGATTGAGATGACAACACATTTCATTCTGTTACATATGATTATACTAATATTTTGTACTATTTAGTATGTACACTATTACAGGCTACAATATGACTGATTAAAAACACAGATTTTCACATTATTCTCAACATATTCTATAAAACTTGTCTACCTTGTGGGATTCCACTCAGTACTGCAACCCAATTCAATGGCTCCCCATTTATCACTCACTGCGGCGTGTTACCTAAAAAATTTCTGATCCGCTCCACACACTTGCCTGAAATGCCATAACCGATGAATCTCTGCAGTAGACTCTGGTTGGCAAGGAGTCAAAATCTTTGACGATGCATTGTCAAGGTATATTGTATATCAACTGAAGGAAATGTCAATTTCCCTTTCTCCGAGATCTAACAATACTCACCATTCTGTTACTTCTGATATACAGCTGGCCCTGACAGCTGGCTCTAGGACTATAGACTTAGAAGGCTTTACCGACTCCTTGGAACCGGGTACTCGGCTCCCAACTGCCGAGTACCCGTCTACCATAGAGCTCATATTGTTTGCATAGCCACCAAACAAGAGAGATCCATGGCTTGCCTCCGTGGGGCTGGGAGGCTGGGTCCGTAACAGAATGGTGAGTATTGTTAGATCCCGGGGAAAGGGAAATTGACATTTCCTTCAATCTCCTTCGATCAATACTCACCATTCTGTTACTTCTGATATACACCCGATTTGATCAGTAACCTGGTGGGAAGGGGCAAGCCATCAATGCTACTTTTGCCCCTTGGAGAAAGAGTTAGACTTAAAACTTGACTAAGGGAGACCTAAAAGGACCGTCAAGTTAACGGAACCGAATCACATTCGCATCACTGCCCCACCCCCCTTTTTTTTTCTCCTAAGAAAATGGAGAGAACTCACGAACATGTATCTCGCCTGAAACACAAATATGCCAAGAGGGTTAACTGCTCCTTGCATATCCACATGTATTAGCCTGGGAATGAGCATGAATATATAAGATGAATGAACATGATATATATACATAATACAAAAAACTCAATATCGATTAACCTTATGATAATTGGACTTCAGACGTACCACCTCCAACCATTCACTGGTCCGGCCATCAGTGACACAATCTGGTTGTCATCCTCTCGCTCGACCATGCCTGCTTTAGATTCTTTTCTTACCAAAGTGAGAAAAGGGTGAAGAGCAGTGTGGTCACTTAACTATCGTCTCAAAACAGCTAAAGCGAGTGGATTGGCTGAGTCTGACACATCCCTCATATAGTAATCCGTAAATGAGGACTCACAGTCCCATTGTGCAACGGCCATGATGTCCTCTAACGGAACACCACTGTAAAGGGCAGTCGAGGCGGCTATTCCTCTAACATTGTGTGCCCTTGCGCCTTGCAACTGGTGCCCAGTCGCCATCTCATGAGTAGTCTGAATGCATTCAACTACACAACAAGAGATAGTATCCATGGATGCGGCGCCATAAGGCTTCTTATGGTAGATCCACAGATGTCTTTCGTTCGACCGTAACGAGTCAGTCCGTTTCCTGTACTTAGTCAAAGCACGGACCGGGCACCAGACACTGGCATCACGATCAAACCTTGTTAACTTCGGTATTATGATCGGTTTGCCGGGATATCTCAAAGATTGATTCTTTGACATAAACTCTGCTCTTGGCAGAAGACGCAGACCCTCTCCGGAGACAATAAATCGGTCCCTCTCTGCCGAAAGCGCATGGATCTCACTGCGCCTTCTAGCTGAGGAAGCTGCCAATAGAAAGACCGCCTTTAGAGTCAAATGCTTTAGACTAGCCGAACGCAACGGTTCGAAAGGGTGCGTGGCCAGTACATTAAGCACTAAAGATAGACTCCAGGCTGGAATGACTACCGGTTGTCTCGGTCGGAGATTGCTCATTCCCTTCACCATCACATTTAACTGGGCCACCTCTGGACTATCCCTGTTGGCTAGACAAGGGATAACTGATGCCAAAGCTGACTTGTATCCAGCAATTGTGACGGGAGCTAGTCCTGAAAAGAACAGCTCACAGAGAAAGTCTGCTATTTGCTGAATAGTGGATTGAAAGGTATCAATACCCTTTTCTTCACACCAGTCTGCAAATCTGTTAACCTTGTTGTTATATGACTTGAAGGTTGACCTCCTTCTCGCAGCCGCGATGAAATCAGCAGCTTGTCGAGAAAAGCCTTCCGACGTGGAACGTTGTTTGATAACATCCACACAGTCAATTTGAACATTTCGGGACGCTCGTATAGGAAGCGTCCCTTGGCCTGGGAGATTATGTTCGGAATCTCGGGCAACTGCACTGGGTTTTCGACCAGCAGATCTAGCAGATCCGTGAACCACACCCTGCTGGGCCAATACGGCGCTATTAGCAGGACCAGACACGGTTCCTCCCTGATCTTCACCAATACCTTCGGCAGAAGAATGGTGGGTTGGTACGCGTAAGCGTGCATCCCTCTCCAGCTTATCGCCAGAGCGTCTGTATCGACGCATTTGGATCTGGAATCGGCGAGACATAAGTCATGATTTGAGCATTTTCCCTTGTGGCGAACAAGTCCACGTTGGGTTTGCCACAATGCTCGAAGATCCTTCGCAGAACTGGAGGGTTGAGGGACCATTCTGTTGGCAGAATTCTCTGTCTGCGAGACAAAGCATCCACCAGAATGTTCAATCGCCCAGGAATGTGAGCTGCTTTCAAAACAACTGAGTAATTCCTGCACCATTGAATCAAGTGCCACACTTTGATACACAGAATGGGTGAGCTGGTCCCGCCTTGGCGATTTATGTATGATACTACCGTCGAATTGTCCAATCATCAATATCACCTTGCCCCTGATCATCGGAAGAAATTCTTCCAACACCAGTTCCATTGCCATCATTTCCAACAGATTGATATGCAGCTGGCTCTCCTGGAGAGTCCATGTGCCCGAGACCTGGTGCTCTCCCATGCAGGCCCCCCCCACCCCTCCAGCGATGCATCCGTGTACACGGACAGCTGGGGGTGGGGTAGGTGCAGCGAAACCCCTACTAGGAGATTCTGACGCTCTTTCCACCATACAAGATGCGACATTATCGGCTCCAAAACTGGCACCAGTTTTGACAGGGGTTCTGTTCTCTGTTTCCACAGAGACATCAGATACAACTGGATAGGTCTTCGCATTAGAGCAGCGTATGGAATCACCTGCTCCATGGAGACCATCATGGCCAGCATCTGAAGAAACCGCCTCGCCTGAATGTGGTTTCCTACTCGAAAACTCTTGAGGATGGCTAACAGAGACACCACTCTGGGCTCTGACGGGTAAACCCTGCCCTCCTCGAGATCGAATCGCATCACCAAATAAACGAAATGTTGAGTGGGTGTCAACTCGGATTTCTCCTTGTTGACTATCCAGCCTAGATCTGAAAGTAACCTCAGAGTCAGAGCAGTATCCACGTTCAACCTGGCTGCCGAGTCTGCTTTGATCAGCCAGTCGTCTATGTAGGTGTGTAGCGCCACGTTCTCTTTTCTGAGAAACGCTGTCACCGCAAGGACCACTCTTGTGAAAACCCTTGGAGCTGTCGACAGGCCAAACGGGAGAACAATAAACTCCCATACTTAATCCTGAAACGCAAATCTCAGAAACCTGTGACAACTCCTGTTCATTGGAATGTGGAAATATGCATCTTTCAGATCGATCGACACACACCACATTCCCTTCCTCAACCCCGCCATTACCGACCTCGGCGTTTCCATCTGGAACCGAGGCGTATGGATAAACCAATTTAATGGCCTGAGATTGAGTACGGGTCTCCATCCCCATGTGCTCTTGGGGACAAGGAACATATTTGAATAGAAGCCTGGAGTGTTCTGGTTCGCTGGTTTTATTGCTCCCTTCAGAAGCAAACCTGACACTTCATTTTGAACGGCTTCTAACTTGTCTGGTTCCCTTGGTACGGGTGTCCAGACAGGTGCCAAAGACAGATTCTGCGGCGGAAAGTCCCACCACTCCGTTGCAGTGCGGTCCAGGCGGATACGAAGGGAGCTCTCGTACCCTCAGGTACGATCCGCTCCCTTCTTTCCGCCTTTTGAGGACTTACCCTTTCCCTTCCCCTTGCCCTTCCCGCCTCTAGGGTGATCAGGAGCAACATTGGGGAGGGTAGGGGCCTCCACAACCTTCCTGGCTTTCTTCGCCGCCGGCGGCTGAGAAAAACCAGACGAAGCAGAAGTCGCACTAGGCTTAGCTTTCGCCTTGCCTTTATGCTTCTTCTGCTTCTTTGAAGGTTGAACAGCTAACGGCTTCCCTACAGCCCCTAGTGCGTGCGCTTGCCGCACTAGCTCCAGCTGTAGGTTTACCGCCAACCGATTCTGCGCAATGCTAGCAATGTCCTCTAGGATGGCCCGCGCCTGGCCACCGAAGATGCTAGGCCCTGTCAGGGGTGTCCCAAGAAGACGCTCCCTGACTGCCGTAGCCGGACGCATATGGTCAAGAACCATTTGCCTCCTGGACTTTGTAACACGCGCCTGCACCCTTGCCAGCGTGTCCATAGACAGCACCAAGCCATCATTGACGCACGAAAGCGCCACAGGTAGCACAGGGTGGCCTGCCCCGCTTCAGCCCACACCGACTGATGAAGGCGATAAGAGTGGTTGACAGCACTCATAGCTGCCCTCACACCCTCATCGCATAGGGACAGGACTTCATCCTGGTGTGCCTGGGACATGTCCACAAGTGCTGGACCGGGGCCACCCGCCCCAGCACTCTGGACACCCAGAACCCATCGGTCATCCTCGGTGACCGATGGTACCACACCATACCTGTCGTATTCCCCCCGTGGAATACGACTCCTCGCCCGCACCTCCCTGGAGGCCGCAGGGAGCTGGCCCTTGGTCATGAGCTGCTTGCTATAAATAGCCTCAAGCAACTCGATGAACCGTGGATCCAGTCCAACAGACCTGATTCGGGCTGCGGACAAGATCCCCGTCCTAATCGATGCGACCGACGGACGGGGCGCATCCTCCTCGGCCATGGCCGAAACCACAGACGGGTCCACCCTGGCTAGTCAAGCCAGAGCATCCGACCAGTCTACTTCCGAGGAAGACACACCCGTGAACACGTCACCCGTTGACGCGTTCACGGGCCTACCAGCCACGGCCTCCCAGCAAGGAGCCGCGGCTGACACGCCAGGCACTCCGGTACCAAACGGTTCCGCCGCCGCCCCATGAACCACACCAGTCCATGGGGTAGACCCACACGGAAAACCGTGCGGAAACCGTGCGGACCCATAGCAGACGCGGAACAGTGGCCAGACACGGGCGCCAACGGCGCCCCACGTCTGACCGCCGGACCAGGCGAGATAGGTGAGTACCACGCCTGGCCCGGCACACCCGTCACCGTGTCGGCTGGCGTCAAGCCAACCGTCACGGGACCGGTGCCTGGTACCAGATTGGCCTCAACCACAGGCGGAGCCAAGCCAGACAGATGGAGGACGGTTCCGTCTAGGACGGAATCGACCTCCATATTCCCCACCCGTGGCATCACAGGCCGCAGCAACCTCTCCTCCTCGGCCTCCTCGTCTTCAGACTCCGAAGAGTCGTCACTAGACGAAGAAACCGTGGAGCCGTCCTGACGGACGGCTCCCATGCCTGATGGACCGGCCACCGCTACTGGACCACCCGGAGGTGGCCGCAGAGAGACAGAACCTGTCAGGCCGGAGCCCGACGGGACTGCCAGGGGGCCGTACGAGACGGCTCCCTTGGTGACCAGTCCAGAACCCTGTCCAAGGACAGGGTCCGTACCAAGCATGGGGAGAAACTGCCCCCCCAACCTTCGGCAGCAGTGACGACACCAGCATGGGCAGAACGCTATGCAGAAAACCCTGCATAGCCAGACCAAACCACGCCGGCGGTGCCATCTCCGCCACCTCCAGCTGGGGATGTGGAGCGCCCCACCGGATGCTCCACGATTTAACTTCGAACCGCCTGACCCCGCGTCAGACCCAGCCACATCCTTCTGGGCAAGGAACTTCAACATCATATCCGCGGACCACACTGCACACACATTACACCTACTATCAAGGTTACATGGAGTACATCTAAAGCAGACATGGTCCTTAAATAGGACCCGTACGAACTTGTGGCACTCGTCACATGATGGCGGGGCCGGCTTGGCCTATAAATAAGCACAAACCTACAATAAGTAAGCGGAACGAGACACGGATGGAAGGCAGACAATTAATTTTCAAATATATTGACCATAAATTAACTGTAACCCTCCCGCACCCCACCCCGCAACGTTACAGCAAAGATCGCATTGATTATGACGACAAGAACGAAGCGGGCATAAATACACCCATAATTGATCCTCCAGGATGTATAACGGAACCAGGAATCATATCGCCTAGCATTCGGTGTATATTTACCAATCAATATAAATTATACTCCTAACGAAAGCCAAGACGATATGTGAAGAAATAACAAAATGTAAACAAACTGCTGTAGCACACGGTAAAACCGCAGACCACACATCTAATCAAGAATTTTGAAACCACCGATCATTGCAAACAGATCGTGATAACACGCAACACTTGAACATTCCAAAGTTTTCAGGTACCATTTTTAGTACGCAGCACCCACAACAAGATGAGCGAATTAATGAAAAAATTTTCTTCACATAAACATCCGAGCACCACGGGTGTGACGTCACCCGCTCGGATCTTACGGAGAACGACGTCAGCCGATATTCGTGTTACAAATACCATAGCAAACACCTATTTTCATATCTGCCGATCGCCTGTTGGGGTTTAAAGAAGGCGACCATCCGGCATATCTCGTTGTTAACACACGTCCCAGATTCTTTGGGGTCAGAAATTGGAACATGCGACACAACGAAATTTAGAGACCTAAGTCTTTTAACTATGGAATAATAAGGAAATATCCGACCTGGTTATCATCGGCGGTATCCATATTATCCAATTATCCTTGCAAGAGAATCACTAGCTACCACAATCACAGACAAAAAGACTTAGATTTATTTCTTAATCTCTCCACTGCGAAAAGCATGTACAGCTCTTGTTGCTATGCAAACAAGAATGAGCTCTATGGTAGATGGGTACTCGGCAGTTGGGAGCCGAGTACCCAGTTCCAAGGAGTCGGTAAAGCTTTCTACGTCTATAGTCCTAGAGCCAGCTGTCAGGGCCAGCTGTATATCAGAAGTAACAGAATGGTGAGTATTGATCGAAGGAGAATGGTACGTCTGCGTTCAGGGAAGTGGTCCAGTCATCAAGTACAGCCAAGAGATTTGTTCTAGTTGATCCAGCACTAACAAAGCCATGTTGGAACTCTGTCAATAGATTAATTTCATTTATATGCGCCATTAACTTGTCCCTAACTATGAATTTGAGAATCTTACACACAATGCTTGTTAGGCTGGCTGCTCAGTATTTCCTGGACCACTCTTCTTCCCCTCCTTGAAGATCAGGGCCCGGTTTCACAAAACTTTTTAAGTCTAGTAATTTGCTTAGCTCCTAGTTATTTTCTTAAATCACTACAAATGCATTTCTTGAAAAATCTTAAGCTCAAAACTACACAATATTTAAGACAAAACCGTAATTTTATTAATACTGGCATAGAGCAGTCTTAAGTTCAAAACTAGTCAGATAAATATGGCCGCCGTGAGAAACAACATTCGATAGAATTCATGATTCGCCCTGAAAGAATATTCAGGGATCGGCAGAATTCGCTTGACATGTATTATGCGCATAAAATACTGTCCCAATATCGTTCACGCCATTAACTGTCATTTTCAGCCAATTTAGAAAGACCACAAAGCGATCTAATACGGCATTTTTAACGTCGTAATCAATGCTATTTTAGCATTAATGAACATCCAATTATGATGTCATAATGGCGAAACAGGTATAGTCACTCATATTCTGGGCAAGTTCTTGTTGCATTTTCCCGGCGTAGCGTTAACTATGCTACAAATCCATACACTCATGTTTTTCACCGGTATAGTGGCATATGAAATAAACAAAATAATAACACTATAATTATATAGGCTCTAATAATAAATTAAATGCGTAACCACTGTTACTGCTGTAGTCCTCCTGCTTATTCTAACCGTGTATAGTATAGACTATAGATCCCGTGGGATTATTTGTCTGGCTTATCCACCACTTCCCCATATCTGTTAGACTTAATTACCCAATCACAAATCCTCATCACATTCCTCAGCTTTGACCTATTTGGCCCCGCACCTACCCCATGCAAAGCGGATGTAACAATTTGGTTGGAGTTTACCAAATGCTTTCAGAGGAGAAAGAGTGGTGGAAGGAAAGCTTATGATATTTGACCTTTTGACCCCATCCACCACACCCTTCCCCCCCACCCACCCCAGACACACACACTCACCCATCACGGGTTGCAGGCCGCAATAAATTCATGTATCATCTCACAATCTGCAATCATATGCAACCGTGATAATCCCGTATTATTTCCCGCAATCACTAGACACACGTGTACCAATCGAATTGGCATGTAGGTTTAGGGAATAATACTACTTTTCTTACCCGGTAGTCTGTCCATCATGCCAGAATTTCCATAGGCCAGAGTCAGAGAACTCGATCAACTACCTACAGGGGTTAAATTTTCAATAAGGACCGCTGAGCAGAGCCAAGTAAAAATGTAGCCTCTCAATCATTAATGATATGGGTAACCCATAACAAATTTTGTTGAATTCCTGTAAATCGTTTTCGAGGAGATAATCAGATGGGCAGACTGACATATGGACAGACGGGCGGGTGAAGACGATTTTAATATCCCTGGAGGGATTTTCTTCAAACCATTCTTCCCAAAATGTTTGGGGATAACAATGCATACATTTTAGGCATATATGGCATATGTTGTTGTCCGTCTGTTTCTAGCTCACCTGGCCTGAAAGGCCAACTGAGCTTATTTCATGGCGGGCGTCCGTCATCCGCCCGTTGTCCATCGTCCATCATCAGTCTGCCGTCCATCCATGATGTGCTACAATCGATTTTTGAGCGCCGACACATGCCCGCCAGCCCACCGTACGCACGCGCACATGCACTTGTTGCACGGTATAATCCCCAACTTTCCTTGAAAAATGTTGCGACAATATATAATAATGATATATTTTCATTAGATGAGGTGAAAATTGGCGCTTACATTACAATACTAGTCTGACAAAACGTGCGTTAGCTATCCTACAATTTAGTGAATTAATTAGCTAATCTTGTCTCATTTTAAAGGCAAGAATTTGTAGATACAGTGTGTACGACAGTTCCGGATCATTGGCAGTTTTGGATCACTATATTTTAGTCATCAGTAAAATTCTTTGGAACTAGGCTTAATAGATTTAATATTTTGTTATGTTTTTCAATAACTTCAGTTTATTGAGGAGGAAGAAAGATAAAAATGTGTATATCAATTGTGTCAGATTTCCAGCATTTAATTCATAATAAATCATCTGTCACGATTAACCACTCTTATAGTCGAAACGAAAACAAGCTCATCTTTCATAGCGGTATGCCGAAAACGCTTCTATAGACAGCACATGTTTGTATGTCAATGATATTTCTCATATTTTTGTTTTTTGCCTTCTGAAATGGATAAGACCGTTTTCGAATATATTATTTTATAGTCCCTCAATCTGACAGTTTAAATGACTGGATCCGGAACTACCCAAAGTGATAGGAATTGACGTATGGGTCATTCCGTATAAGATGGACCAATGCCCGTCAACTCATAGTCACGGATTTCCTTCAAACTTTCTCAGTGTGAGCATATGGATGTTTTAGTTGAGCATGACAATTTTTTAACTGATATGTGAAATACTTTTTGAAAAATGCCCTCTCAAAGACACCTATGCTAAAATTGACAAAAGTTTCAAGTACAAATCCAATGTTTGAGACATCATATCTCATCCAATATACTGTTTACAATACTAGATCTTTTCATTCTAATGCTCTGGTCAGCATACTTGAGGAAAATAACAAGCAATATGTGTTGACTTGTTTTGGGTGTGTTTTAGGGGTCACCAAAAACGTTAAAAACAGCTAATTTTCCTGTTTCAACAAAATTTGGTGATACAGTAAAATGTATATTATAGTTGCTGTAACTAAATGATTTCTACCCAGTTCACTAGAGCTAATATTAGCTTAGTAATATTTACTGACTAACAGCAAGGTTTGCTCATCAAAAAATTTGGGGGGCCCAATGCACCACCCCTGTTCACAAAAGAGGGCCAACTTCATCGCCTATTAAGTCAAAATAACCCCTTTCAATTTTTATTTTATTTTGGTGAATGGTAGATATATGGTCAATAGTTACATGGTTAAAAGTTGCACTCTTACATTTGTTCCCTTTTGGAGCTATGGCATATTAGAAATGTGATATTTTTGTAAAACTTGTACGATATTCCATTTTTGGGGGTTAATAATTTTAAAATTATAGGGCCTAGAGGCATGAAACAAGCGATACAACCAGTTCTCCTGCTATATTAGAAGAACCAATCAGCATTCCCTGGTTATATAATACATAAACATCGATTTTCTAGACCCAAAGACCTGACTCTGTTAAAATTTGACATTTTTCGCGACAATCTAATTTGTTTTAAAAAGTTTAAAATATCTCCACTTTAGCATTTTAGATACTTTTTCATCATAGGTGGACATTGAATGGTATATTATGGTCATATTAGTACAGCTACATGGACTTCTATGGCCATTTATAGACAATTTTGACACACTGCGACCAGGCCAATATGTGTAATCCCTCATACTAAAGTATGCCTAAATGTCACCCATTTCATGGAATTATTTAATAAACTGAGACAGGCATTGGTTAATACACATGATATAATATAAAAGTGTTAAGAGATAGTACATAATACTACATACCTCAGCAATAATTGATGATACGGTACATGATCCAGCATATACCGCTCCTCCAAATTATTTAAATAGTCAATTTATAAAGTCGATATCAGTTTGTGGAAAAGTGTACTGCCGGCCAGTTGCTGTCAATGGTGTTGACACCTTACTTAGAATGTCACAAAAAGGAACCCAGCACTGGTCTGTGCGCCTTGGCCAACTAAAGGATCGAGCTGGTCCATGCGGCTTCATAAACGAAATGAGACAGTCCTCATTTTCTAGACTAATTTCTAACACTGTGCCACAGATACCGTCGCAAACACCTTTACCATGGCTGGTAGCAAAGAAATGCCATTCTGCCTTAATATCAAAATCTGAATAATGATGGC
Organism: Chaetoderma sp. LZ-2023a; assembly: GCA_034401795.1. Taxonomy (NCBI): domain Eukaryota; kingdom Metazoa; phylum Mollusca; class Caudofoveata; order Chaetodermatida; family Chaetodermatidae; genus Chaetoderma; species Chaetoderma sp. LZ-2023a. The sequence goes on along the minus strand of CM067371.1, from coordinate 130,682,371 downwards.
AGACATTAATAAAGTTTTTGAAGTTCTTGTATTGTCCTGCACACCCATCACTAAAGTATTTAATTATATGAATATTGGGATACTTTTCCTTCAAATATCTTGTAAAAATCTCCTGAAAACAGTACACACTATTTGTTTCGTGTTTCAGACACTCAGAGATGAAGCATACATTTTCTTCATTCAACTTTCCATAAGCCTTAACATAAAATGCCAAAGGATGTATCGTGACTTGAGAATTGTTCCAATAAAATCCCTGTACACAATCTTGCACAATAATGCTGTAATTTCCAGGAAAGTCGAGAACAACAATGGCAGTAGTGTCATCTAAATCATGTTTGCACGCTTTCAAGAATTCACTTTGAGATTTCGCTATGAAGGAATGTGGTGTTAATTCTTGGATCCATTGACATAATATAGAAATAAAATCTTCAACTGATACTTCTCGGCGCATGATTTCAATTCGGTCTGTGGATACCCATTCATTGAATTTAATGATGTCATCCTCATCCATGTGCTCGTAACGGTCTTGCTCTAAGTAAGTTTTGAGAAATGCAGTTCCTGGACACTTTTCACATCATTGCAGCATGCAATTTCTAGAACTACTGTCACATACAGATTTGTCAATTAGGTTATGATAGTCTTCAGAGATAACATCCACCATAAACTTTACATTTTGGTGTTTTTCGCATACACAAACATTGTGGCTGCCGCTAGAAGAAACAGTTACACACCATTTGGGTCTTAACTCAACAAATTTAGAGAAACCAATTTTAAGTCCAGTTTCTGTTTTGAAATTAGCATGTACTTCCTTCAAATTTGTCAGGATTAGCCGTTTTTGCTTATGTTCTTTGGTACCACAAATTCTTATAGTAACAAAATCATTTTTCCCGGGTAATAGTCTAGATACAGTATCATCTTGGTAGTAGTTAATAACACTATCTAGTGTATGGTGATCAAGCTTATTTCTTTTAAAGCATTCACGATCAGCGAGTATTCCATCATTCTGCGCAAGTTGTCTGGCTTGTTTCACCATATAACGCGTAACACCACATGCCTGAAAAACCTGAACAGTTTTATCTATCGACCATGATTTAGGTGTAATAGTCAATACTTGTATCTTTTGATTTCGTGATGACACAGACAGTTTTTCATTCATGTTCGATACCAAGTAGTCCACATCTAACTTAGAATCACATGTACATTCAGTTTGTGAAGTGTCAGCAACTAATTTATTAGGTGGAAAGCCTAGGTGGGATGCCACGTGACTTGTTGTTGCTTCTGCCATTTGTTTGATTTTTCATTTACCATATGATACTTTCCTTTCTGAATGGACACTCTTTAGGGGAGAAACTCCAACTGCTGAGAAACTAGAGTTGAGGCATTCAGCATTACTGTACAAAGTATCTGCTATGGCCATTGATTCCGGTTCACTGTCACTACAATCTGTCAGGTTATTAATTTTCTGCAAACAATGATGGCAAATCTTTTGGCCAGGTTGTTTTCTCTCTCTAGTTTTCGACTGTATTAATGCCACAATTTCTTGATCTATATTAACTAGTCCCTTTTTAATAAGCTTTTTGTGAACTTTTAGGGGATCACAACATGAAGTGTTCTGCTTCATCATCGGGAATATATGCAGATAGTGTTTCTTGTGGCAACAGCACACTGTTTCTAAACTATCCTCACCCTGGCCGCTTCTCATTGCAACAAGTGTTTTATCTGTAGCCGTCAATTGTACAACATCATTTACAGAGCATTTATCCGTAAACTTATGACATTTATCATTAGTGAGACGTCCAACTGAACAAAATGTCTCTGGTAATTCAGCCATTGTGCAACGTGTCCTAGTCAACGGTTACACTTTTCAAATTAAAAGGCATAATTTATCATTAAAATGTATAGTGAATTATTAAATTTCTAAAGTAAATATAAACATTTGTGTATCAGCAACAATGTCAATGTTTCAAAGCAGTAATTATTAAACACTTTCACTGGTCATGCTGCCTAATCTTGATCACTTAAAATGCTTGACTGAACTCTTGTTGATAGCAATACTTGCATGCAGATCTCTGAGAAAAACTGAGACCATGTGACTAATCAATATCACCTCACTACCTATGTCTATTACAGCAATTGACCTAATTATATACAAAGCTCTGAAGGTTGAGTTATTTTCTCTAGATATGAAATCTCTCAGTCTTTATTAACACTGGATAACTCAAGACTGAGTGATGAGCTGTTGCAGCTCGACAAGCTTACAGGACAAACTCTGTACCTGGTGTATATTTTGAAAATGATTTGACTGAAAATTATTGATGGCTAAGTCAGCAACAACTTATAGTCAAATTGTTTTTTAAATATTCTCCAGGCAATATGTTATTCCCATTGAAAATGTTGTTGAATAATGACTTGTAGTTTACCCACAAAAATGTCAAATTTTAACAAAGTAAGGGTTTGACATCTCTAAAATCCATGTTTATCTATTTTGTAAAAGGGAAATGCTGGTTGTTTCTTTTAATAAGGCAGGGAAACGCGCTACATCTCTTGTTTCATACTTCTAGAGTGTATACTTTTAAAATTATTAACCCCCCAAAATCGAATATCATACAAGTTTTTGAAAAAATATCAGATTTTGTATTTGCCATAGCTCTAAAAGGAAACAAATGTAAGAGTGAACCTTTTGGCCCTGTAACCATTGACCATATATATAACATTCACTAAAATATTTTAAAAATTGAAAGGGGTTATTTTGAAAAAAGATGTTATGAAGTCCCCCCATTTTGGCGAACTGGGGTGGGGGTATGGCTACCACAAAATTTTTGCGGAGCATATCTTGCCATTAGGTAATAAATATCACTAAAGTAGCAGTAGCTCTAGTTAACAGGATAGAAATCATTTGTGTAAACCAAATACAAATACATTTTACGGCATCACCAAATTTGGATTAAAATATGAAAAATCACATTTTTTGGCATTTTTGACGACCCCTTAATACATGCCTAAAACAGGTCAGCACAAAATGCTTGTGATTTTCTCGAACTATGGTGACCAGACTGTTAAAATAAAAAGACCTAGTATTGTGAGCACTGTAGTCGGTGAGATATGAAGCCTCAAACATAGAAACTTTGTTACAAATTTTTGTCAATTTTAGGCAGGGGGTATTGGATAGGCCAGTTTTCAAAAAGTATTTGACCTTTCACTATAATACCTGGAATTTCCTGTTAATACATACATATGCTTACTCTGACAAAGTTTGAAGGAAATCTGAAACTATGACTTGACAGATTTCAAAAATTTTGGTCCTTCTTATATGGAATGACCCGTATTCGGTCGACTCACGCTATTGTGAAATTCTTTGAAGGGTAAAACTCACACTAAATCATTTTTATATTTGTATAAAGCACAAATGTGGGTCATCAAAATCTAATCTGTTTGATTAAAAATATCCTATAAATATACAATTCACAGGAACTATTTTTAGGTAGTGATCCAAAACTGCGTGAAAAAATTATAATATATTTATAATAAACAGATTGCTGAAACACCGAGAAGAATTACATTGTTTATTTGCAATTGTGTGTTATACCAGTATTGATTAGTGCGATGTCGTAATGTTTGGAATAGGGGTGAGCCCATCAAGGCTGGATTTCCACATACAGATACAGATAATGGCTCAATGATAATAAACAGTGCATACGTCATCCAATAGCTGTGAGCGGTGTGAGACTATGATGTCATATATATGGCATCACAATGACCTCTGGGATTTTACAACAATCTCACAAAATGCGAAAAATACGCTATAATGAAAACTAGGCAATAACGGGTCATGACCAATATAAATCACATAGAAAAAGCTTTCCCTGACTGAAAGCAACCGTTTATCAGAGCCGTGGTAAAACCCGGATTTGCGTCATGGTATAAACGAAATCAAGGATTTCTTTTTTCACGAGAGAGTTGATACTTACCTCCCTAATACTTTTGATATTGCTAAATATTGGCTTTCACTCAATAAAACACTCAGATTAAAAACAGTTAGGTGCCCCTACTGGGCAGGTAGTCAGAGGTTGTCCGGCGGATGCCAGCCCCACCACCGCGCATGCGCCGACTACCACTTCCTCTGACTAATTTATTGGCTAACACATGCAACTACCAAGAGCCTGAAGACCGAGCCTCTGTGGGGTGGAGAGGCCGGGTCCGTATCTAGGGAGGTAAGTATCAACTCTCTCGTGAAAAAAGAAATCCTTGATTTCGTTTATTTCACATCAAGAGTATACTTACCTCCCTAATACTTTTGATATTGCCAGAATTCGAAAGTGAATCTGGCGGGAGGGAGGCGAGGTCAAAAGACCAGCTCTTCCCTATACGCTTTCACGCGTTTAAGGCACTTATGACGTCTGAAATGTGTGAGAAGACAGTCAGGATTTGAAAAACCATCGGATAACACAACCGATGCATGAGAGATGACCGAATGTCATATACGCTCCACCCCCCCCCCTCCTGGGAGGAAGACTAGATGACCTCAATGTCCTATACGCTCTCTACGTACTAGTGCCAAGTACTATAGGACAGAGACGAAAAAGCTCCATTTTCGTATACTCTCTATGATGAACCACATCCCACATAAACCATCACCATATTAATAATAATGGGTAACGTGACAATACAAGTAACAATGAACAACACATGAACAAGACTGACCTTGTTGAACTTGGAAGCTGTCATCATGATCCCAGTAGAGAAGCCTGATGCAGTCCCGACAAGTGGTTGTTACCATCGCTAAATTGCGAAGTATATAAGCAATGCGGAAGCACTTCTCACAAAATGTAAAAGCGATTAATGTTTCAAAATCGACAAGGCGAGAGGGTTAGAGGTGTCACGGAGGTAATGGTCTGTAAAACTTGACTCACAGTGCCACTGAGCCACGGACATAATGTCATCCACAGGGACCCCACTAAACAGGGCAGTGGATGCCACGACACCGCGGACACTGTGAGCCTTGGCCACATCAACCTGTCTCCCGGTGGCGGATTTGTGACAAAACTTAATACACTCCACAATCCACCTAGAAATGGTGTCCTTAGACGCCCTGCCATGGGGTTCAATATATGACAACCATAACGCTGATAGGTCGGTACGCCACTCCGAAGTACGCTGTTTGTACCGGAGCAGCGCCCGGACGGGGCACCATGCTTTAGAATTAGGATCATATCTAGTTAAAGATGGCAAAAAAATAGGTTGACCTGGATATTTCAATGACTGATTCTTAGCCAAGAAATTAATCCTAGGTAGAAGCTTAAGGCCTTCCCCTGTAACCACAAAACGGTCATCCTCGGCTGATAAGGCGTGAATCTCACTCCTACGCCTTGCCGAGGCCGCAGCAATTAAAAATACAGTTTTAAGCGTTAACATTTTCATAGAAATGGAACTAAGTGGTTCAAAAGGCTTATCTCCTAGTACCTGAAGCACCAGAGATAAACTCCAAGACGGAATCAGTGGAGGATTCCTTGGTCTTAGATTGCCCATGCCTTTAATTAATACATTTAATGTACTTACTTCATCACTCCCCCTATTAGCCAAGCAAGGGATAACAGTCATTAATGCTGATTTGTAACCAGCAATAGAGTTAGGCTTGAGGCTATAGGCATCATATAGGTGCCAGAGGAAATCAGCCACTACCTGAATAGATGAGTCCATTGGATCAATACATCTTTTTGAGCACCACTCTGCAAATCTGTTGATTTTATAATTATATGCTCTGGAGGTTGACCCCCTCCTGGCTTTGGCCATAAACATGGCCGCTTGCTCAGAAAAGCCCTCCTTAATTCTAGATTCCTTGACAACATCCACGCAGTCAATCTGAACATTGACGGATTGTCGTGAAGGGCCTTGCCCTGGAAGATAAGGTCGTCCATCAGAGGCAGAGGAACCAGACTGCAGACCAGAAGGTCCAGCAGATCCGTATACCACGATCGGCTTGGCCAATCCGGGGCGATCAGAAGCACTTGGCACTCCTGCTGCCTGATGTTCTGAAGCACCTTTGGAATCAGGATTGCTGGAGGGAATGCGTATGCATACATTCCCCCCCAGCTGATAGCTAACGCATCTGTTGCGAAAGCGCTTGGGTCTGGAATCGGAGAGACGTACGTCGTCATCTTCGCATTCTTCTTCGTTGCGAACAAATCGATGTTGGGTTTCCCCCAATGGTCGAACAGACGATCCGCCACACATTGATTTAGTTGCCATTCCGTGGGTAAAACACTCATCCTTCAAACACTCATCCTTCGGCTCAATGAGTCTGCTAGCAGATTTAGCCTTCCCGGAATATGAACTGCCTTCAAGGTGATCCCATGATCTAGGCACCAACAAAGCAGTTTCCATGTCATCATACAGAGACTGGGCGACTTCGTTCCGCCCTGGCGGTTTATGTAAGTCACTACTGTTGAGTTGTCTGAACGAATTAGAACAATCTTGCCCTGAGCTTTCTGTAAGAAATGTTCCAGGCCCAGGACTACTGCTCTTAGCTCTAGTAGATTGATATGTTCCTTGGACTGATCCAGATCCCAAAGCCCTGATATTGTGGACTCATCCAGACAAGCTCCCCACCCCTCCATCGATGCATCTGTATACACAGTCACCTGAGGGTGGGGAGGGGTTAGCAAAACCCCCGGCAAGAGATTCTCTGTATTCAACCACCATTGCAGGTGGTGAATCAGAGGCGCCAACACTGACACGTTCGAGTCCAGCGAACCTGAACTCTGGGTCCACTGTGTCATGAGAAACAACTGGATCGGGTGCCTGCGCAAGGCGGCCTGCGGAATGACTGGTTCCAATGAAACCATCAACCCCAGCATTCTCAAGTAAACCCGTGCCAGGACATGACGACTGTCGCACACCGACTGTATTACTGAGATGAGTCTTTGAACCCTCTCCTGAGTGGGATAAACATATCCCCTCTCCAGATCGAAGAACATGCCCAGGTAAACAAACTTCTGGGATGGAGTTAGCTCTGATTTTTGGAAATTGACTATCCAGCCCAAGTCCGTGAGAGTTTTCAAAACAATCTCCAGATTGGCCGATAACGTTTCCCGGGTGTGTGCTTTCAACAGCCAGTCGTCTATGTACGTGTGGACTGCTATGCTTCTCCTGCGGAGGTATGCAGTGATCGCGAGAACCACACGGGTGAAGACCCGAGGAGCCGTGGAAATTCCGAAGGGTAATACCCTGAATTCCCACTGTCTGCCCTGGAATGCAAATCTCAGGAAGCGACGGAAACTCCTCTCTATGGGAATCTATTGACGCTGTCCACATTCCTCGCTCTAACCCCGCCAACACCGAGCGCACAGTCTCCATCTTGAAACTGGGCGTCTCTATGAACTTGTTCAATGGCTTGAGGTTGAGAATCGGCCTCCACCCTCCGGTGTTTTTCGTTACTAAGAACACGGTTGAATAGAAGCCCGGGCACCTCTGCGCCGGCTGAATGGCTTCCTTTTGTATGAGGGAATTTATTTCGTCCTCTATACACAACCTCTGATCTGGATCCCTCGGAATCGGAGTCCAGATCGGCACGAGAGACAGTCGCGATGGCGGGCCTGTCATCCACTCGGGACGATACCCGACTGAAAGCCATCGCAAGACTAAACGGTCCTGAGTCAACCGCTTCCACTCTGGCAAGTGGCCGGCCAAACGGCCGCCCACCGGTCCACCTAAGGAGAGAGGTGGACATAAGGAGTGCGAGAGTGGCACTGTCTTCTCGGCCTGAAACACCGGAGTGCTTCCCACCGCGGTAACCGGCCCATCAGGCCCGATTACCGCGACCAGATCCCCGCGCGCCACGCCCAGCACCGCGCGCACCACGGTGCGCGGGTGGCTGCCTGGCTGGCTGCGCCTGGGGAGCCTGCACCCCCCTCGCTGCTGGCCGAATTGCACGCGGCCTAGACCGACGCTGCGCTGGTGGCTGGCCTCTGACCTGGCCAGCGCCACCTCGAGCCTGCAGGGGACGATACGCAGGGGGTGCTGCGCGAACGCGCTCCCGCCGGAGCACCTCAAACTGCTCACGCAGCGCCCTCTGGTTGTTGACCAGAGTCACCGTCTCCTGGAGGTGCCTACATCCCTCACCTCCAAAGAGACCAGGACCTGTCATAGGAGTTCGCAGCAGCCTATTATACAGGTCCTGGGACGGGCACAGATTGTCAAGGGCAAACGTGCGCCTCGCCCAGACACTCCTGGTCACCGCCCGCGTCAAACAGTCCAGAGCCAGGTTGATACCATCCTGGATGGCTCTCTGGACTGTGACCGGGCTTGGCTGGCGTGAAGCGGATGCTGTTACCACCCCCTGTAACAGCTGGGAGACGTGGGACAGAGCAGAAATCGACGCTCTCCCACTCTCCTCCGCATCATGCAGCGCGGTATTAGCCGAACGCAACGCGTTCGAGCACAGGACACCCGTGTCAGAACGGGAGCCTGGCCGCGCATCTTCGCTCAAAGCCGCGCGATCATCTACGCTGGGCTTAGGCGCCACACCGTACCGCTGGTAATCCAGGGGCACGATGCGGCAACGCCTAGCCACCTCGCGAGGGGCCTTCGCGAGACGCCCATTCGCCTTAATGGACGTCTCTGCCGCCACGAACATGTCAACGACATGCTCAGCCAGCGGCAGAGATGGCATAGCGGTGGCAGTCGGCTTACCAGCTAACCACGGCCTATGGTCACGCTGGCTCGCCGACTGCTCCACGGGCAGATCTGGCCGAACACTTACCAGCCACTGGCAAGCGTCCGACCAATCCTCCTCCGTGGCTAACTGCGAGCGCTCTACTAGACGAGGGCCTTCGTCTTCCTCCTGAGCGCACGCAGTTGTACTAGACGGCGGATATGCTGATACCCCTGGCAAGCCAGGGAAAGCATGCGGGCCCGAAAGAACAGGCATGCTAAACTCCCTGGCTTGACCAGGAGCAGGCGCCGTGGTAGAGCGTGGGGTAGACACCGCCCCACCACGGCCCTGGCCAGCACCAGCGATACTCTCGGCAAGCCGAGGTACGCGGTAACCGTGGCCATCAGCACCGCCCAGGGTCACCCTCTGGACCGTGGATTCTACTCCTGCGTGAGTAGAACCATGGAACACGTCGCCTGTATTCCCCGCGAGGGGTGCACAGACGTCGTACTCCATGGCCACGTCCCCAGACGGCGACCCTAGCAGGTAATCCTCTTCCTCCTGGCCAGAAAGGTTAGGCTCCGGGTCAGCAAAGAGAGCTAACCCGGACTGGCCAGGGAAGGTGCCATAGGAGGCTTTGACACCCGCGGCGCGCGGATACCCAGGGTCTGATGAGCAGACCGCGGGTCCCAGCAACAACCGTTGTCCACGGCCCCTCGGCGCGGCACCAAGCCTGCTGCCAGGGTCGTGGACTGCCCCCATCAACGGGGCCACCTCTGAATCCGCCTCGAACAACGGACCGAACCTATGGAACTCGGATTCAGAGGCGGGGATCACATGCTCCGAAGCAGATGCTGAGGACAACAAAGGACCTGGCCCAGGAAGCATGCTGCGAAGCAACTCTGGGACCAAATCCTTTATTGTCCTCTGCATCTCTCCCAACATTTCGGACCGGAAGGCCTCCATATCCACCGCGGATGAGGCCTTCCTCTTACCTTTCTTACCACCCTCCTTCTTCGCCTTCCTCTCCTCTTCCACCACCTTCTCCCTTGCCTGTAACGACAAAAAGTCAGCCATTAGTTCACACCCCCACTGCTTACAGACATCGCATTTTAGCAACGGTCCACAGGGACTGCAGCTAAAACACAAATGCGGGGCAAAACGGTCCTTTAAAAGCCGACCACAGGACGGGCAACCAGGTCTCTGAAACAGGACAAAGGACGAGGACAATGAGCAAGATAGTTACGGTTAGAAAACTCAAAACCAAACTAAAAGAGAGGGACAGGATCATAAAGATCAGTAATTAAGAAGAAACCAGCGTTGGACAAAAATTTAAATGTTAATAAAGAGCAAGGCCGATTATGACGTCATCAATCCCTTAACAGAAATTAATCGGTCCGCAACAATCATCCAAGTGCAAGGACGAATTGTATTCATAACCAGAACATCCGCAAAAGGATATTCAGACTACACATCATCAGATACAGAATGATAACAATGGTAAAAAAACAGTCATTATTTTTTCAAATAATTCATATTACCTCATATCATTAATTAGATACCTGACACCATGTATAGACAAACCATCCACCGTGATGCACTGGAGCACTCCACCAAGACTACGCCTCTTCACTCTCTCCACCTTGGGGGAAGGAATTGGATCAAGAGGGCAAAGTGAGAAGACCTTTATAGTAAGCCTCCAACTCACTGAACATAGACTTTTTGGTTAGATAACCTAACAGTATTAGTAGGAAATGGAACCGTGGTGGAGAGAAACAAACCCTCCTGTGCTGAGAAGTCCACCAATAATCCAAACTGATACCTGTGGACATAAACACAAAGAGAATTTAGTCTTATAAAGCACCATGTTGGAAAAACCCAACTCAAACAGGCGCTATCACGGTAAGCGCGAGTCCTGGAAACACATTACACCGGGGAAAAAACTCGCTAGAATATCATTGAAATCACCTGATAAAGAGCTCCAGTCCCCTCCTCTGGTGAATTCGTTCTCTCTGACATCTCTCCTCAATAAAATTGAACTCAACAGACGTGAAAGTAGGCTCAAACGCGTAGAAAACTTGTAGATAACTGCAAGCGCATGTGAATCCTTTGCCAATAAATTAGCAAAGAGGAAGTAGTAGTCGGCGCATGCGCGGTGGTGGGGCTGGCATCCGCCGGACTACCTCTGACTACCTGCCCAGTAGGGGCACCTAACTGTTTTTAATCTGAGTGTTTTATTGAGTGAAAGCCAATATTTAGCAATATCAAAAGTATTAGGGAGGTAAGTATACTCTTGATGTGAAATAGGCTTGTACCCAACTCCCCGTCCTTTGTCTTGCGATTCCTTGCTTAAGAGTTTGCTAAGCTAAGCAAATCACATTTTGAGCTTAGCGCATTTCGAAAAACACCTTAAGATTTTTTGCCCAGCTCAGCAAATTTGTTTTGCTTAAGTTATAACACTTAAGAAGTTTCGTGAAACCAGGCCCAGATGGCTGAGTTGGCATTTATCTATTTCCAGGATTGCAGTAGAATGCCTTCATCCAATGAGTCTAATCAGCATGTTCCCACTTATATACAGTGTTCTCACCTATATATACAGTCGTGCAAGTACCAGGTAGATAGATGCTGGGCCTATGTTTTGTCAAAATCATCTCTTTGAAAAGCATGTTTAATTCAGTTTTGAAGCATCGATTTATTTAACTATATGCCGCTGTGATTTAGTGTACTGGAATAACATACTTCCCATAGGCCCATTTATTATCGGCTTACCATCAACGATCTAGAACTTAACTTTTACTACATCACATCCTCATTCAGAAATATCTTGCTGGTTACTAAGTACTGTAGTGTACAAAAGCACTTGAGTAGGCCGTTTTATCTCTATCATCCACGAATCTTGTGTTATTGAAAGGACAGAGAAGGTCTACAACCTGTCTGATCTGCAAAAAATAATCCGTCTTCACTCACATATTCACTAACAGTTTGAAAGACCGAATCCCAACTCAGAGATAAGGTGTCAAGAGTAACCTACCTTTCCATTCTTACTTGTGCTTTCTCACATTCTATGTTTTGTTGATGTCAGTCCGATTTCACCGCTGTCACTATCCCATAGTTAAGAGTAATATAACTCTTAAAGCTGACAGACAGCATTGTTATCCATCATATCATATACGATTCGGATATCTCACCCCTATAGATCCTCTCTTCAAGGGATCCATCTCAATATTTGAACACAACTAGGTAGAGATCGATTGGAATTACGTGGTTTGGAAATCAATCTACTTGGTAATTAGCTATAAGACCACTCGACAATGATGGTGACACGCTTTGTGGACATTATTATCCGGCAGATCGAGTTAAAGGCACCATCGGTTAAGCCTGGGTCGCTACAGTAAGCATAAAGTGACACTACACTAGCGAACGAAACATGGCTAGAGAAATGCAGAAATCAATAATAAACCTACTGACATGACAGACACAGAATGCTTAGCATCATGTGCACAGAACATTGACAACAAATATAAAGAAACAAGATGACTAAAGCCACTGAAGCAATAACAAGCCAATGGTGTATGCCTCGTGATGATGATGAACTTAGAATACATGCATACATTAACTAATTAACATATCATAAGTATCGTAACCATAAGTTATTTCTGAGCATAGAATTCTCCTATATATCCAGATCTTTGAACTCTTCATCTGTGTATACAACTACCAGAATTTTCAGCCTATGCCTTAACCCTTGCCACTCTGATGTCAATATTCTATCTTTTACTGTCAATATCAAAGAAACTGGTGTACATTTTTCAACAATTTTGCCGGAAGATGTTGCTGTCTATGACAGCATCATCTCCCAACAAATTTGTTAAAAAATGAACACCAGTTCATTTGTTAATTTAATTTGAAAATTTAAAATTTTAACACAAGCGTGGTAAGGGTTAAAGTGTCAATCTGGGCAGTAGATTATTTTTTAGACTATTTTTTTTATTTATCACTGGAATGACTCTGGCTAAGTTAACACATTACATGGTTGAGTTTCCCAACCACTCCCACCTATTTCTCCTAAATATACCAAAAAACTAAAATTTGAATATTTTACCTGGCTGAGCAACCACCGTAACCCTCAAATTTGGATATCACCACCTTGCCACATACTGTGCTCAGGCGAATAGGTGCCGCAGAATTGGCTGGGTTCGATCCTTGCTCAGGTCGAAAATTGAAAAATGTAAAAATTACATTCCAATGATGACTGTATTATATCCTAGTACCAGTGCGTGGTCAATGACAGGGTTCCTAGAACTAATGCTTGACAATAAGAAAAACTACATACATGCCAGTGCCTAGAGATATTGCAAGTCTGGAATGTACACTATCAGTTACAGTCAATTCGTGTGGTTGTGAGTCGGGTAGTTGAAAGCTGGTTTGGTGAAAGAGGATTTTTGTCTTCTGGATGGTGGGCCAGTGGGTAGACTACTTGGCTCCCAAACGCTAGGCAAATAGGTGCCGTAGAATTGCCTGGGTTAGAACCTCCCTCAGGTCGAAAATTGAAAAATGTAAAAATTACATTCCAGTGATGACTGTACTATATCCTAGTGCCAGGTTTCTTCCCCAGACCTAGTCCAACCACCCTATAGAGCTTCAATGCGATCTGACAAACAGTAACAGAGTTATCATCCGGAATCCACTCTACCACCCGCACGCCCACCCGATTTTTACTGCCTTTCCGTATTATCGTAATTTGTAGGTTTTTGCAACTGATCAGGTAATCTATCACAGAACGAAAACTGCTAATGTTGGTTTGTTTCCATTGGTTGTCATCACTGTTGATGCTGGCAGCAGCTGAAACTACACCTATATAATAAGTTGTACATCTATAATTTATACTACTGAAACATATACGAAAGAAGAAGCAAGCGAGCTGATGACTGACTGTAGGCTTGCGCGATTTTTCGATTTAATCGTGAAGCTCGATTTATTTTTTAAAGCACGATTTTTACGATGTAATTGAGGAAAAATCGGAAAATCATCATAAATTTCATGTTTTTGAAAAATCTGAAGTGTGTACTTTTCCGTCGCATTTTATCAGTACATGAGTACAATTATAATCAATTCACGTCTGTGTTCATTGTGTTTATATCCCGCCGTGCCACGCAAGTGTCGAATAATTACTAATCATAACACAAAGATCTACAATAAACAAGCTAACAATAGCGAGGTAACACCTTTGTCATTGAGAAAACCAGCTAGTTACTCCGTCGAATCGCCATATAACTTTCTTTCTTTCACTGCAGACCCTGAGTCTGTCGTGAAATGCCAAGTAAATACTTAGTTGCAGAGTGTTAGGCAATCAGTGAACATAATTCTTTTAATTCTAGAGTTAGCAAATGCAGGCGGTGTAATAATTTTTCATTTTTGATTCGGTTGTCATGTCAAATTAAAGAAAATAAAGCAACATCATTCCAGATTGTTTTATTTTGAACTGTGCGTTCTGTTGATTACTCTTAAATGTAAATCGTACATTCTGAAAGCAACTATAAACTGCACTATAAGACGAGTTTACGCCGTTACGCTCGTACCTACCCAAAGCTACCATCCTATGTATGTGAATTGTGCAGTATCTCTCCGGGTAATAATATTAGTGTCTTCGCTTTACTCCGGTAATGACCTAAACACGTCCTACAAATGGAGGCTATAAGCAGAAGCTAATACATCATGTACTTTATTTTTTTTTCTCGGCGACATTTTATCTAAATTTTGATGAAATAAATAATGTTTATTAAACTATACGCAGTATTTAGGCGGTCCCAATTAATAATTTCACTGCCGCGATGATGGAATTAAGGTATACATTAAGCATAGACGTAGGATGGTAAGAATTCGTCGCATGAAAATGTGTTCTAATTTCGTGCTATTTTTGTATCATTTATTTAAACTTTTTCTAGAAAAGTCACGTTACCCCGGTTTATACATTTGGGAATTTGGGCCTACGTGATTTTTTTTATAAAACTGATCGCGATGTTTCAAAGCAAAAATCGTGCAAGCCTAACTGACTGTGGCTTGAACGTCCTCCTTCGATGCTGGAGTTCCACAAAGTTCCAGAAACCGCGCTCCGTGGTCAACTCGCGACCGACACCGAATTCTGTGCCCGAAACGAAGGCTCATAGGATTGTTCAGAATATATTTACAGTTGAATCTATTTATAAGATATTTACACATGAACACACATAGAATCACCAATACCAATGCTGTATATGCACGAATCATCAAATTAGACAGGATTAACCAAACATTATATCTTCCAAATTAACACTTTTGTATTTCGGACATTCGCATCCATACTCCACGAGGATCTCCCAGAATTCCCTGCTTTCCTGGTCGCCACAAAATGCGGATCACGGACATGACAGAACAAATACTTATCTTACACTCTTCCCTCCTAATATATTATAAGTTTGTCATGAATCTCTTTATACATATATATATATATATATATATATATATTTTTTTTTTTTTTTGCTTTGATTGTTTTTTTTTAATTACAGTTCAGTGAAAAAATAGACTATTTTAAACAAAATTCCATTCCCCATAACGTACAGGGGGAGCTCGCACACGGAGGTTATGCCTAATGTCTGTTGCGCAAGGACTCAGATGATTATCCAGATTCTCTACGCGAGTTCCCTCCGAATTGCCTGAGGGCACCACCCCCCCACCCCACCGGTCAACATTATCCAAATGGGTTCTCTCAGAATCAAAAGTTGATGGCCGCAGTTCAACATTAGTCCTCCGCCATCCACCAGAACTGTCTGAAATATTCTCATCTTCTGAATCACTCACACTGCCGTCTTCTTCACCTACATACTGGAAACCAGAGTGGGAGGTCTCAGCGAGATCAACGGAACCAGCTGCCTCATTCCCACCAGCATTCAACCTGTCAGGCCTCAATGGAAAGTGTGCCATCAAATCATGATGTCTCAAGAACCGTCGACGGAAATTTGCACAATCTTTGATCCTGTACGTATTCCCTTGCCGACATTGTATCACCTCAAAGGGACCCTGCCAATACCTCTGGAGCTTCGCAGGTTTTCCAGGTCTCGGCGGAAAATAAATCTGAACCATGTCCCCACCTGTATAATGATACTGGACCGCCTTTTCTTCACTCGCTTAGACTTAAACTGAGTGTCTCTTGCCACCACGTGCTCATGCGCCTCTTTCAGCCACTTTGCTAGGTTAGTTACCCACGGAGCCGTTACCTTCCGAGTCTTACAGGAGGAGGATTCATTGATTACCAACGGAGTTCGCGGCTCTCGACTATACAAAAGAAAAAATGGAGAATATCCCGTTGAGTCATGTACATGAGTATGATAACAGAACTGTATGTATGGTACGTCAAAATCCCAATTCTTGAAATCCTGCACCTCTTTTCTGAGCATCTCTCCAATCGTTCTGTTCAACCGCTCTATGGCACCATTAGCCTGTGGTCGCATAGGGCTCACCATATTCTTGTCTATGCCTAGGCGTAGGGTTGGGCGATTTTTCAATATTATCGTCAATATCGCGATATACCGAATACCGATACCGAAATTGTCATAATTTCGAAAAATCGTAAGTATCATCAATACCGAGAGGACGATATTGCACTTTTAACTGTGAGCATAATATAAATAACTAAGTTAGAAATGTCATACTCTTACCTCTATTCGGTCCAATAATAGTCTTTAAGTAATAATCCAGTCTTTGTCTAAGGTAATAAAAACTTAATAAACTCCAAAATAATCTGTGTTCATTTAATTCATGGTTTGTTTGCGCTAATAAAATGATTTAAAGTACAAAATAATCCTTTGTTGTCCACCTTTTATAATTACATAAATAGACGACGCCATGTTTTTTCTTGCCTCACTCTGAGTGTTAGTCAGTGGGGAATACCATTTGCACCACCCACATTCCAATCTGATGGCGTCATTATTACAGGTCAAGCTATTTATCCATTAGTCATTGATCTGTATGGTTAAACTTTCTTCTGACCGTGAAAGATTTAAACTTTAAAACTTTTTAGGTCGATAGGAAACCACACACACTTAATCCCTTATCAACATCACAGCTTGGAACGGTGGGTGAGGGGGAAGTTAATCTCTTGCTTTAGCGTTATACGTTTTTATGTAACTTTATACAATATATTTAGCATTTTTAAACGAATCAGATCAAAATTCATTCCACACATAACATTACAGATTTTTTCTAAGTCAGAAACAGCCTTAAAATAAATAATTTAGGCCTAATTATTTCCAGTCTTCAATCTGTTGTGGCAGTTTTGGCTGCAGTGTTAACTGGGTTAATTTCACACATCCCGGCTACGCCTCGAGATCAATGGATAGGACCGCTAAGAAGTGAGCGAATTTGAATAGGTCTACAATGGGGGCAAATTAGTATTTAATATTACAGACCAAATAAAATCTGATATAATTGTTTCCAGTCTTCACGCTGGTTCTCGTTCAAAATCATGCAGTGTTATTTTATTAATTTGCAGCTGTCGGAATTCTGCAGTGTGAATTCTGATTGCCTCAAGTATGATACGGCGGCCAATCGGATTTCGCTCGGCGGAATTCCTTTCTGCGCAATCAAGTTAATGCGTATTCCATGCTCAATCTTTTGACAGTTGTCGTGAGGTAAAGATAACACAAAATACAACACAAGAACAGAAGAAAATCCTTTATTTTTCTTATTTGTGATGAATACGGTTAGTTGCATTGCATTCGTTGCTTTAAACTGTATATTGAAGGGTGTCAAAGTGTGGAATTGTGTGTATTAAATATGCGGAAATGGCAATCATGGTGATCTCAATTTACGGTTTCAATGCAACAAATTTAATGAAAATAACTTGTAGACACCACCAATTTGAAATACATGTTATTCTATGTTTACACCCTAACTCCACACCCCACCCAAATGACGATATATCGTGATACCGCGGTATTTTAATGAGATACCGATATCGTCATGCCTTGAGCAATATCGCCCAACCCTACCTAGGAGACGTGCCAACTCCGCCAACTGCCTGCTATTAAACTCACAATCCCTGTCTGTCATTATTGAACAGGAAATACCATGATGACAAAAAACATTGTCCACCAATGCCTTGGCTACAGTCTGTGCTGACTTATCAGGAATTGGTATCATCTCTGCCGCTCTTGTAAGAAGATCAATGGCCACTAACAAGAAATGATTCCCAGACTCTGACCACTCACATTCAAGTGGAACTTTAATGTCCAGAGCAGCGTCTTCCCACGGCTCAGTTGATTGGCTGGTCTCGCACAATTCGGCTCGAGGTTTGATCCTAGGACCCACAGTGATCGTGAGCTAGAAATACTGTCTTTTAAGCAATTTTTCTGTCTTTTCACAACCCATATGACCAGAGTTATCATGAGCTTGCTGGAACACATCCGGAATCAATGACTCAGGCACTACCAGCTGACGCAGAGACTTTCTATTAAGCTCATGATTAATGTAGAGTAATCCAGTTTAGTCTATGCTCAAGGAGTCCAACCGACGCAACCATTTCATCACTTGCCTTGAAGATCAAACATGAATATTCATGTGCTTGTGCGAGGTCACTTCCTTGATTACAAGGTCTTCAGATTGACATTTCCAACGGTTTTCTACTGTGAGACTTTCAGCATGATGAAACACATTTACAGAGCATGAGAGCATCAGCATAAACATTCTCTGCACCAGGACGAAAATAACTCTCTAAATCAAACTCAGATATCTCTTCTACCCAACGAGCATACCTCCCGCGAGGGTCTCTCATACTCTTCAACCATTGCAGCCCTTTGTGATCAGTATACCACTTAAACCATCTCCCCAACAGGTAGTAACGGAACTTCAGCAATGCAAACAGGGCAAAAGCTTCTTTGTCTCGAGTATGCCAATTCATGGCCTGAAAATGCTGTAGAAGAAAACCTCACAGGTCGCTGCAAACTAAACCTGTTGCGCCGTGATGACGTGCAGCCCAGCCCAGTATCCGAAGCATCCGTGCTCAGTTCAAACTCTCTTCCCATATCCGGAAACTGCAATACACATTGCGAAGTCAAAGCTTATTTCAAATCGTTAAAAGCCTCCTCCCGCTCAGTATTCCAAAGGAAATCAGCCTTTCCTGTGATAGAGTTCAACGCAGTTGCTCTCACCAGCAGACTGGGAATAAATTCAGAGTAGTACATACACAATCCGAGAAACTGATGTAACCATTTAGTAGTCGTGGGTGTGGGTCCACGAATGTGGGCATGGGCCACTCAGATGTAGCACGAACTTTCTTCGGGTCAGGCCTTATACCAGCTGCTGAAACTACATGACCAAGAAACTTGACCTCTTTCTTGCACATATCAACCGTCTCAGAATTCACTGTTAACTTCGCTGCACGCAACCGCTCAAATACTCCACGAAGCAGACCAACATGCTGATCAAAATCTTGCCCTCCCACAATAATATCATCCATATAACTGGATACTCCGTGTCCAATGCAACCCTCCAAAACGTTCGTCATCAACCGTGAAAACACTGCAGGGGCATTTTTTTTCGCCAAAGGGCATAACCCTGAATTCCCAGTGGCCATATTCTGTGGAAAATGCCGTCTTCTCACGGTCACAAGGAGTTATTGGCACCTGCCAATATACGCTATACAGGTCCAAGGTGGTAAACAAAGTTGACCCACGCAACGTCTCCAGACACTCGAATAGATGGTAAAGGGAAAATCTGAGATTTCGAAACCTGGTTCAATCCTCAAAAATCTGCGCAGAACCGTAGTGAGCCATCACATTTTGGAACTAAAAGAATTGGAGCTAACCAGGGTGATGTGGACTTCTGAATAACACCTCGAGCCTCCATTTCATCTAACTGTCTCTCCATTTCACTTCTAAACATAAATGGCATGAGTCGCAATTTATATGCAACTGGTTTTGTGTGTAACATTTGAATGTCAAATGTTGTCATGTGTGTTTTGCCCACCTCATCATCGCAATTTGCAAAAACATCTCTAAATTCAGCAGGCAAATGTCTAGCGACTGTCTGTTGTGGAATCGACAAATCACTAGTCGAAAAGTCTATTTTCACTGGTTCCAAATTGCAGGAATTGTACCTTTTTTTATCATCTAACCCAGCCTCCAAAACATCAACAGGAAATATCCTTCCAACAATGGCGTTAGCAAAAATTTTCCATTGACTAAGATTATCGTTTACAACTAAAATTGGAATTTCATTCACTAAGTCATGTTTTACCGGTCCTGTTTCAAAATTTAGACACAGGCATTCAGCTAAACTGTTTTGTGGCAGAAATAATAAATCTTGTGAATCCTTCGAAAAGTCCTTAGCAGCCTCCACAATTACCGTTTCGCATTTAACTGGCACAATACAGCCTTTGATTAAAAGAACTTCAATAGAATTCTTTAGCAAACCATTAGAGCATTTTTCCAAAGGAATTATGACATTGGTTATTTTCATATTTTGGTGACGCAAGTCTATGGCAGTTATCAAAATTTTGCAAAACGGCGCTCCCAAGAATAGCTGGGACACTGAGGTTTCTAATCACTAAGACCGTGACACCGGGAACCATGAGATTTTCGCCCAACTTAATATCTAACTGGCATTCACCCAAACACTCCATAGAAGAATTATTTGCCGCAGAATGTCTATGTGCACTGTTTTTTAGGCTAAGTGAACTCACGCCGGGTAATTGGGAACTTACACACATGACCTCATCTCCAGTGTCAATTAACCATTGGCAAGACAGCGTCCCAATTTTCCTCGCAACATGCAAGGTTACATCGTTTCCATTAAAATTAGGCGACAAATTTAAACGACCGACTTGAGAAGACGACGAACGAGCCGATGTTGATGACGGGCATTCCCGCGCAAAATTACCCCAGAACTGGCAGTTCCGACATTGAATATTACGTGACACAACGGATGGAGTCGGATGACCAGTTCTACACAAACGAGAATAACCCCTACCTACCCCTCTTGGCGACCTACAATTACGAGCAAAGTGACCAGGTTGCTGATACGACCAACATATCAAACAAGTCTGTCGAAATTGAGAATCAAGTCCAGTTGGATTAGCATTCCGTAATTCCATTTTTACTGCATTAACATTAGGTTGTTTGCAAACCAACTGCGAGTTAATTGTTAGTCATCAATTTTCCTAGCATGTCTTTCATTTCAGTCACTTCCTGTTTGAATGAATCATATTTTGCGTCATTATTTGGTACTGACTGAATGTTTAACAGACTGGAGGAATTAACATTAAGTAATACCGCCTCGATTTCCTTAGCCATAACTGTCAAAACAGAATGGTTTATTGTCTGCGAAATCTAGTTGTAACTTACTCGAGATACCGCGGAGAAATTGACGTTTAACAGTTTCAACACAAGGTGACACCAACTCTTGTGCTACATCAATATTGTACGCTTGCCTGCAAAATTTCTCGAGGATCAATGCAAAAGCAGTAAAAGACTTGCCAGGTGGCCTTTTACATGACAAAATTTGTTTTTCAGAAGAAAGTACATTCGTTTTACATTCACCAAGCAAAGTAACTTTAAATTCTGACCACGATTGTCTTTGTTTATCCGTTAGTGTCAACAAAATGTCTAATTTACTGTCAGGAAGACAGAGAGCAGCTTTTCCAGCTATTCGCCTATCGTCCCAACCTCGTGACGATCCATACGTCAAATCTTCTCCATCATTCGAAACTAATCTGGAATTGTTATGTTTATCCACCGCCATCATACAACCATAAGTAGGGTTCTTACTAAATGGCACTGCCACCAGCGAAACATATACGAGAGCGGAAGCAACAAAGGGCAAAGTTAATATGAGAGCACTCACCCAGTTGCAACCGAGCTGATGACTGACTGTGGCTTGAACGTCCTCCTTCGATGCTGGAGTTTCACAACGTTCCAGAAACCTCACTCTGTGGTCAACTCGCGACCGACACCAAATTCTGTGACCGAAATGAAGGCTCATAGGATTGTTCAGAATATATTTACAGTTGAATCAATTTACATGATATTTACACATGGACACACGTAGAATCACCCATACCAATGCTGTACATGCACGAATCATCAAATTAGACAGGATTAACCGAACATTATATCTTCCAAATTAACACTTTTGTATTTCGGACATTCGCATCCATTCTCCATGAGGATCTCCCAGATTTCCCTGCTTTCTCGGTCGACGTCGTTTTCCAGTCGCCCCGAAAGGCGGATCATGGACATGACAGAACAAATACTTATCCTACACAACCATCAATCTTGGTGATGTTCAACTGGACTGCATCATCATCTACAATGGCATCGGCTACTTCATCATCCACTTGTGCTGCTTACGGAACAAATATGGGAGGGAAAGAAAGTAAACAGATGTTACTTTCACACTAAAAAACATTATTACATGACGGGATGTAAAGCAAAAAAAATTGAAAATTAATATATTAGAAGACCCCACACGTCTGATGCATAAGGGAGATAAATCTGCAGTTATCCATATTTCAATTGTCATTAAACCTATCCGGAGTACTCTCCCTTATTATTTATATATCGAAATGGTGGCGGTTTTAGTTGGCAGTTAAAATGTGTTCACCTTTGTATACGCATAGCATATATGGTTATGACATGAGATGCAGTCTTTATTAAATTATTATTGCAGTGAATTTGCTTAATAATAGGTGATATGAGATGAGGGTACGAATGTTAGTGTAATGAATTGGCATGCGGTAGGCCTACTGATCCGGCGCATCAGAAGTACCAAACATATATTAGTTGTTTTCTCACGTATATACAACTTCAAGCTCACGCACACATACACTCGCTGACGACACACACACACACACACACACACATAGGCACTGGCACATGGATTACTATAAATATTTTTACAATATGTGATACAGTGCCTGTACATCATATCTATAGGCATATATGATTATGATACGAGGTATGTCGTATGGGCGTTTATTATTGTCGCAAGAGAGGAAAAAATTTTCAACAAAGTATTTTTCGTTGCGTAAGCTAATTCTTATTAATAGTCGCATACAAACGTTTTTTAGAACCACCAACCAGCACTCAAGTAGTCCACTAAAGAACCGCCATAATTCTTAGAATTTTGTTGCTGCCTCACATAAACACGTTTTAGAACAGTGGTCCACTACAGGTAGGTGGTCCTATACAGTTAGCTAATTAACCTCCAATACACCATCATCATACATCAGCATTCATAATTTAGATTGGGGCTCCCAGACAGTAAGAGAACTTTTTTTAGAACAGGAAAAATTAACTGATATACATACATAATTAACAGGTAATATCATAAAAATGTACTAGTAAATGGCAAAAACACCCCATATTGTCCCAAAAGATTTGATGGAAGGAAGAATGGAAGAAAATAGAATTTTGGATATGTTGTAGAACACACCTAATGATTTATTGTCTGTAAAGCACAAGTTTCTTCCATCTATCACGCATCGTCATCCTCACAGTTGAATATGGGATCATTTTCAGGTTGGGCCAATTTCAAGGGCCTAGATTTCAAAAATGTTAAGAACCACATATTTTTTCATTTATGTATAAACTAACAAATATATATGTAATTGACCCATCAAGTATTAAGTTTGTAACTGTAAT
Organism: Chaetoderma sp. LZ-2023a; assembly: GCA_034401795.1. Lineage (NCBI taxonomy): Eukaryota > Metazoa > Mollusca > Caudofoveata > Chaetodermatida > Chaetodermatidae > Chaetoderma > Chaetoderma sp. LZ-2023a. The sequence continues at coordinate 130,659,046 of CM067371.1, read as the reverse complement.
AGTTTTAAAATAATTGTAATCACAAGTGGGTCTGAAAATTTGTCACTTTGAATAAATTTCCATTTTTAATGTTACCTAGGTTACCAACATAAGCACAAAAATTATTATGCCCTGCATATTTCAAGAGGGTACATACATGTAACCAAGCACTGAAAGTTATACTAGAATTGGATGTCAGGTTAAGAATTTGTAGAGCCTTGAAAATGCTACAAAATGACAATTGCATTACATGTGGTGGACCAACTTGCTGTTCTAGCGTCCAAATCTCCAAAAATATTGGGATTCGGGTAGTGAAATTGTGCAGGATTTCCTGAAACATACTACTGTACCACTACACAAAGAATCTTGGAAATCTGAATTGTTCATGCAACACCCATCGGTTGTCTTGACACGGAATGACCCCCAAAGCCATCGCCTTTGTTACCTGATAAGTTAGAAACCAGTATCGGTTTAAAGGGTTAACAATATAGCGAGACACACATAGACGGTAATAATAATGACATAGGCGACCTATAAATAGGCCCTGTAACCTAGCAGCTGTTATTGATCTAACGGCGGTTATCGTCATACACCGATTCAATGCATCATCTTCGTAGTTTTTTTGCATCATATCGCTTTACTTTGCCTGGTCGCGTGCCATTGTGTAGCCCTGCCCTATGTTCCGTAAGAGGTACAAAAATAGTTTCAAAAGGTCACTCTGTTAGAGCGGTCTCTAATATGGAAAGGTAATGTGTAAACAGAGCACTTTCAGCATCCTTTGAGCGATACGCTTACGACGAAATATATGCCTATGTGACGTATGACGTTGTTTCGCATGCAATTACATCATCGATTAAAAACATGATTTGTTTTTCGCAAGTCACCTCTAAACATGTTTTGCGGAATAGCAGAGCGCTCTTTGCCTCTAACAAAACATATTGTTCCAGACTTTTTTCTGCTCTGCTAATCTAGCAGAGCGCTCGTGAAAGTTTTCCCTAATCTTTACCTGTCTTTTTCCTACTCCTAGGATGCCCGACCCTAGCACAGGCCTTTGAATTTTTGTCCATCCATCCCTTTACCACATATCCCTCCTACTATATATAATATACACAAGGGATGAAACCTTCATCTGTGGGAACCATTGTCAGAAAGCTGATTGGTTGGTTTGTAGTGGTTTGTAGTCAGAAACGTGATGTCCCCGGATTTTGACAACAAACCAACCAATTAGCTTCCTGACAATGGTGCCCACAGATGAAGGTTTCACACCTTGTGTATATTTATATATATATAGTAGGGGGAATATATAGTAGGGGGAATATGTGGTAGAGGGATGGATGGACGAAAATTCAAAGGCCTGTGTAATAGCCCAACTACTGAACTAGTAGTTCAGTAGTTGGGCTAGTAAATCTCGAATCTTGTTTACCACGAAAATATATTGGTACCATGAATAAGTAACGAATAAATATAGATGGCTTACACTATATAGGTTTGTCGTTGCAAATGTACGCTTTTCCGTTAAGCAGAACAAAAACGGACAGTGGTTCACAACATTTCTTGTGATATTTGACATATCAAATAGATAAACTTGAACATTTTTCACATGAACAATCTCCGTACTGGTAATAAAAAAGCAAACACTGCGCGGAGAGAAAACTACGCCCTCTGTCCTAGAGTCAAGGGAAGTAACCGTGAACCGCGGCCTTGTCGCTTAAATCGCTGAGCCTCGCGTGCTTGGGATTCCAGTCCAATGAACTGGGTTCAATACAGCCTTCAGACATGCGATAAATGTGTAAAGACTGTTCTGTTCCATGCGTCAATCGCAGGACACATCCTTCGGATGGGACACAAATTATCACCTAAATATCATATACACTGTGTTTTGTTTAATATATAGTGATTACTTTGTAGAACATGAATAATAAAATGTTAGATCGCCCCCACCCCCAAAGGGGCCGGGAGGTCTCTGACCTAAAGCCCCCCCCCCCCCCCCCTTGGGTACATTAGGTCATAAGACCGCACGCACCTACTCCGCCCCCCCCCCCCCCGACCCAGCACCTACCTCATCCCTTCCCCACCCCCGTTAGGTCCAGGTTAGACCCTCCCCATCCCCCACGCCCAAGCATGAGGAGCAACAGAAAGACCATGGACAAGAAAAGCAACATGAGACAAAATCGAGAGACAACGAGCAATACACACACAGAGAGACACAAGCTAATGCACAAACCGATGTCACAAGAATTCACAAGAATTCAACAGAAACCATAAAGGCCAGGCGTGAGTCTAGACCCTAGCATTGGGTACTAGCATATAAACACCTTAAATATTACAACACACACAATGTTAGATCGTGACGTTTTCATAGAAATCTGCATCATCCTTATCACCTGATTGGATAGATTATCAAAAGTTCTAAATTGTATTCTATATTCGGGATTAATACACAAGTCGTTCCTAAGCAACCATCAAAGCGTATAGACTGCCCACTTACACAATAGAGGCAGAGAATCAAAATTATATCAACAATCTAATTATAATATACTATATATTATTAAATGCATTAACTGTTGGCGCTTTGTTTGATAGCATTAATTATTTGCTCTTTGTTGATAGTGTTCCCCATAGCAACCACAAGACCAAATCCCATCATGAATATCTAAAAATCTAAAAATAGAATAAAATAACATAGGTTAAATACCACAACACCAAATCCCATCATGAATATCTAAAAATCTAAAAATAAAATAACATAGGTTAAATATACATTTATACAGTCACATCAACACTGGCACACTAGTCATCATGGTTAAGTATCTAGACCATAAGATATCTTGCCATGACTGTGGTGTAGGCAAAACAAAAGACCCGTCAGTCGAAAATCGGGAGTGTGACTACTTTCTATGTAATACCTGTAATAATGCACGTAGGGCAAATAAAGAGATTGCAAACAACCCGCTACAGGAATGGGCTATTGCCATACCACCTCCATTTCATGTAGCAGACACACAGACCACTGCACATGAGCCATTTAAATCACCACCAATCTCAATAACGATCTTGTCACCTACTACTAATGCTAACACAAACAGCAATCCTACCTTACCATATACTAACTCTAAACCATTTTTGATTCTGCTTCTACCTGTACTGCCCCTGCAATATGTACTACACCAGATCTTCCAATCTGCACAACAACAGACTCTGTTACAGCTACCCAGCCAAATACTAACCAAATAAACGGCACAAAAAATAAACATAATGGCTGTCTATGTGGATATCCTAGTAATCAATATATGATCAAGTGCGATGAATGCAAAGTTTGGATGCACTACGCATGTTCAGGGCTGCCCCCATAAATTTTGTCAATTTTAACATCATCCAAACGGAAATACACGTGTTTTGAATGTTCACATATTACTGACCACGTTAAAGAGTTTCTAGCTAGGTATGTCGCAGAACATAGACGCACATATTACCATGATCTATCACAGCATTACATGGCATCATCTGGAAATAATATCCGTCCAGATGCTGACAACTCTATAAGTATCGTGCATCAGGACACCCATAAGGATTCTCTGAATGCATCATCAGCATCCAATGTCTCACTGAGTGATGATGTGATCCCGGAATCAGAGGTTTTAACTCCTAAATTACAGGATATTGGTGTAACCACATGCAATAAAGAAAAACAGTCAACATTTAATAATGTTGAAATACTAAATGAAATTTTGGATGAAATACAACAAATGAAAAAGAATCAGTCATCCCTCCAAGCAGATGTTCTCATTCTGAAAAATCAGACTCGGACTGCTCATGCTGGCAACATTTCTGCCAACAGGGCAGGGCAACAGTTCACCCTATTAGCTATACCTGACAAAACCAGCTATGAAAGTTTGCCCGTAAGGCATAGGCCCATAGGTCATGACCTGCATGTGCCTGCATCTAACATGGCCAACCATGTGCCTGTACCTACTAAGATTACGGAATCTAATACACCCAAACCTATTATACAGCCTGTAATCAGGTCCTACAGAGAAGTTCTCTCAAACCAAACTTGTCCTGATAGGCCTAACTCTGGGGATAACATGTAGGCCTAATAGACAGACAACCCAACAGGAACAAACAGCTACAAAAAATATCCTTGTAATTGGAAGTTCGACACTGAGGAAACTCAGTGGAAAATACATGTCAAATGACTGTATCAACACAGCAGTTCGATCGTACAGTGGAGCATGTATAGATGACATTACAAACCGAGTAACTGACTTCCTTAGTCCAAATCACTTTGATGCTGTAGTCATACACGTCGGTAGTAATGATATGCGTAGGCAATCCACCACTGACATGATATATGATTATGATGGTTTAATTGACCACATCAAGGCACTAGCACCTGGCATTACCATTAGCCTATCAGCTCTCTTGCCACGACCCACCAGCATATATGTCAATAGGAAAATTATGCAGTTCAATCACATGTTGCACTCCCTTGCCATATGGCATTCTGTAAATTTCATAGATCATAATAATCTCTTCTGCCATCCAGATGGACGCATTATGCAAAAGCTTTTCCATGACCACATACACCCAAACTACGATGGTATGAGGTTATTGTCAAATAACATTATGAGTTGCGTAGAAAGCATATTTGATTCAACTGTAGCTCAAAGCAAACCATCAAAAAAAATTTATCCCCAGCCCCCAGGGCGAGTGCGTTTGTTCAACCATGCTAAATATTAATCCTATAAACGCAACACAAACCAACACAACAGAGCGCATGTATTTTAATCAATCTAGAACAAAAACAAACAATAATGAATGTCAAAAGAACAAATTAAAATTATCCAATCGTTTTAAGATCCTTCCAGATTTATGCAACACTACAAATCCAGCCACTGATATGGATGCTGATGGAAATTGTAATGATAAACATAAAAACACAACAATTCAATCAAGATCAATAGCCAACAAAACAAAAACAAACAAAAGTAACAAATCACTAAATAAGCACCGTCGCAAACCGTATATTACTAATGTTTTAGAAAAAGATTTCAAAATTATATTTACAAATGCTGACACTTTGAATGCAGATAAAATAAATGAGCTTAAGTTATGACTGGAACTTATGGACAGCAAACCAGCAATATTAGCTATCTCAGAAATCAAACCCAAGCATTTCCGATATGAAAGAGTATTAGCTGAATATAACATAAACGGCTATGATACTTTACCTTTGAACATATCTAAAGAGACAGAAGGCAAGGGAATGATCATTTATATAAAATCATCATTGCCATACAAACTCATAGACACTGACCTTGAATTTTCTGAATTTATCGGCATTGGAATTGATTTGGGTGGTGGAAATAACCTGCTGTTCACATGCATTTATCGCCGCCCAAATTCAACATTAGAAAATAACAAAAATCTACAAATACTTTTAGGAGACCTAGTCCACAAGCCATTCTCCCACTGCATTATTGTTGGAGACTTCAACTTTCCATGCATCAATTGGGTAAATAACTCAACTACAAATGGGCCAGGCCATACAGAATATGAATTTATTGAGACTGTAAGAGATTACTTCTTGTACCAACATATTACAGAACCAATGAGAGGGAGGCGACTGCGTGGGGATATGCTTGAAATATACACAATTTTACACAACCATTATGACATGCCCACATCCAAATTTATCCAACTTTATGAGGAAAACAGTGTTACGCGGGGTCATAGCATGAAAATCAAGAAAATCAGAGCTAGATTAAATCTAAGAAAATTTTCTTTCCAGCTATGGCGCACAGACCATTGGATCAGTCTAGATGAAAACATTGTCACTGCACCATCCATCAATACATTCAAAAACAGACTTGATAAACCATGGAAAGACCATCCACTGCTCTTCAATTTTGAATCTGTAGTAGACTTCACCACTGTTTATGACACCGAAGTAGACCTGATGTTAGAGGCTTGATAAAGGCCTACAGTCAGTAGAATTTCATGTTTCATGTTTCATAATAGAAAGCTATGTCGTTTTAATTGTAGACCGCGAGAAGACGATTTTTAAGGATTTACAACTGGAACGATTGGCGCTGTTATTATATTGGGGTGGAGTGGGGATATATTATTATTATTATTATTATTATTATTATTATTATTATTATTATTATTATTATTATTATTATTATTATTATTATTATTATTATTATTAAACAGGCAACTTCGTGAACAAGCTCAGACCATGCCTCTGACTAGACAAGTAAAACTTGGATCGCTAACAGAATGTGGGCGACACAGTCGTTGAGTGTATACAATCAACTTGTATGCACCAACAATGATTCAACTTCAACTTCAATGATATACTCGACTGTTATCCGCAAGCAGACATCATATGTTGAGGACAGGTAGTGCGCATGCTATGTATAATGGTGCTGTGCAAATTAAAAACACTGTACAGGGTCTGTCTAGATCGCGAATGACACTGCCATGGCACTATCTGAGCAATTAAAAACAACAATTATTTTTAAATACAGTTATATATCTAAACCATCTTAGTTTCCAACTCCATAAATCTATTAATTAAATATTACATGCTACAATTACAACAACAACAACAACAACAACAACAACAACAACAACAACAACAACAACTAATTATAAATATATTTCTATTTCTGATGTACAATTGGCAAGTCAAATTTCTGCAAGCCGATCTGTATCTGTATCTGTAACTGTATCTGTACTAATACTGGGCAAAATTCATACTGAACATCATGCCCAGGTGCGCGTCTGGATAAAGATGCTCGCTCCATCTCAGGAATAAAAGCAGTTTATATACATATTTACAGAGATTTGCGGAGACTGAGATGATGCTGTCAGCCAGGCATTCCAGATTGGCACAGTTCTTGGAATAAAAGAACACTGGTATTGTTGGATGCTAGTCTGGATTGTCTGTAGCTTTTGTGAGTGACTGCACCTGGTGGTGGATATCGACGCTTTCTGAGGATGGTATTCGGGTGGTATTGCTACATGATCATTTAGAATTTTGTACATGAATATCACATTTGTTTTTCTTCTTTTCTGTCCGTTGTAGCCTAAATTAATGGAATGATTAAACTGGTCAACCCAGCCTGGCAAAATAGCTGGCGTCTTTCCATCAGCAATGGTTATTATTAAATATCATCCGAATTATCAAATTTACAACACTTTTACCATAATAAATTATGGTCATATCATTATACTCCAAACAAATTCTATGGCACGGTAACCTATATGACGGCGATTTAAGGGAAAATAAAACCTGTGCCGCTTACTCTGCTAACAGGCGCGGATATAGTTGAGGTAGGAGTGGGGTGCATGTGGGGTGTAGGGTTAAGCTGGAGTGGGGATGTGTGAGTGGCTGGTGTGGGGTGCGGTGTGGGTTTGGGGAGGGGCAAAGGATCTCTGTTCCATCCCTTCTAAAATATAACACTTAATATTGTATATATGTGTACTTTTAGCACCAGTTATTTTAACTGCCAGAAGCATAATTGCTAGCGACGCTTAGCATTTCAGAGTTACATTTTAAACTTTATTGGTCAAGTTTTAGTAACTTATTATTATTAGCAACAGCAGCAGAAGCAGTATCACTAGCAGCAGCAGCAGCAGCAGCGGCAGCGCCAGCAGCAGCAGCAGCAGCAGCAGCAGCAGCAGCAACAGCAGCAGCTGGTGGTGGTGGTGGTGGTGGTGGTGGTGGCTTTAGCGGCGGCGGTGGCGGTGGCGGTGGTGGTAGGTGTAAAAATTTAAAAGAAATGTCATGGACAAATTTGGTAAAAGTAGAATAATTTCTCAGCCTCGATTATAGGTTCAAATTTACCTTAATAATGTGGGAGATGCCTCCTAAGAGCATCTAGATTAAAAAATTTCCTGGGGGAGGACCCCCTAACCCCACTGTCAGAGGAGGACACCTCCCTTCCTTGCCCATCCTTAGTTGTGGCATTTTTTTTTTTGGAATGCCCCTCCGCCCCTGTTGCACATTTGGAAATTAATTTTAAATGTTCAATGTTGCTGTGAACTAGATATTTAAGATAAATGCGTGCATTCACACTGAATAAGATTTGTAAGGTAGTATACTTTTAGATCTGGATGTAATGAAACGAAAGAGACCTTAACATATGATAGAAATAGATTCTAAAATATGATGAATTCATTTCGTATAAATTAATATTAATGTTTCGTTGTGAAACTGAATTAGGGAAAGGTGTCATGACATGTTAAGGTTTATTTTTTCCAATTACATTGAGGTAAACAATGTAAGTCTCTAAACGTATACAACCTAACATATTTTATTTTCAAGCAGTCTGGTGTGAATGTGTGCCTTTAACATGATTCCACCAGCTAAATAACTAATTCATGAATCCAATCTACCGACCAATCATATGACGTCATAATCAATTACATCATGAATGGCGTATCTACGTCCATCACGAACGCTTAATTGATATTATACCTGTACTATTTGTTGATTGTATAATTAATAATATAAATGATAGTAAGTGTATATATATATATATATATATAATAATGTTGAATAGGGTATATAGTAATGCTGAATAATTTGATAACAATAAGGCATTTTGATGCAAAGTTATGTCCTGATAACAATAAGTCATTGTGATACATTGTTATGTCCCGATAACAATAAGTCATTATGATGCAAAGTTATGCCCTGATGACAATAAGTCATTATGATGCATAGTTATGTCCTGATAACAATAAGTCATTATGATGCAAAGTTATGTCCTGATAACAATAAGTCATTATGATGCATAGTTATTCCTGATAACAATAAGTCATTATGATGCAAAGTTATGTCCTGATAACAATACGTCATTATGATGCATAGTTATCTCCTGATAACAATAAGTCATTTTGATGCAAAGGTATGTCCTCATAACAATAAGTCATTATGATGCATAGTAATTATGTCCTGATAACAATAAGGCATTATGATGCATAGTTATGTCCTGATAACAATAAGTCATTATGATGCATAGTTATGTCCACATAACAATAAGTCATTATGATACATTGTTATGTCCTGATAATAATAAGTCATTATGATGCATCGTTATGTCCTCATAACAATAAGTCATTATGACGCATAGTAATTATGTCCTGATAACAATAAGTCATTGTGATGCATAGTTATGTCCTGATAACAATAAGACATTATGATGCATAGTTATTTCCAGGTTATTTCTGAGCTGTACTGTGTGTAGTTATTATGTTTTTCGTCACGTCCGTCAGTTTCAAGATTCTTGTCGCTGCAGCTCTGTATCTGTATCTGTACTATTGCTGGGCAAAATAAAGATAAAGATGGCCTCTCCGTCTCAGAAATAAAAGCGGTTTATATACATATGTATAGTGATTGCGGAGGCTTAGATGTCACCTCCTGGATGTAGCTCTTGAACGTGTCTACATCCGGTGCTGAGATGTTGCTGCTCCTACAGTTTGAGAGAGAATTGTCTGTAAAACCTAAAAGGCTGCTTCTATAGCTCCAAATGGTGTGACTAATGTTAAGAAAATTTTATCTGGCCATCCGGGCATAGGTTCTCGTCATTCTGGTGTGAATGTGCATCTTTAACATAATTCCACCTACAATACAGCTCAGAAATAACTGCCTCAGGCAGAAAGGCCTACCAATCCAATTCTGTTCAGAATATTCAACAAGACATTTCTTATATCGTGTTCATAGTTCATAAATCCAAGTCCTCACTCAATCATATGACGTCATAATCAACTACGCAACGTGTAAGCTGATGTCATAATTATGATGGCATGAATGATTCGATTAAACCCGTCTTTAACACTTAATAGTCAGACACATTGTACGAATTCTATGTCTTTGCTGTTTAATAACCATGCTGTTGAATATTTTGAAACTAATTTGACTGGGCGCTGTTGGTGCCACGGGGCCTCAAATCGTACACTTGAAAATGACACATAGATACGGTAACTTGAGTATTTTTCAGCCAAATTATTTTCAAAATATTCGAAAGTAGTAAAATTGCTGATTTCTAAATGACATACAGTTTGTACACTTGACAAAGGCACAAAGAAAAATTGAATTGAACATATTCACATGTGAAATTAGTTTCAGAATATTCAACAGTTATTAAATTGGTTTATCAATAATACACAATTCGTACACACGAATGTGGTATAAGTATGCTATGTGTATTTTTTATTTAAACCCTTTTTTATTTATTCGACCTGCAGGGCCCCTATGAGGTGCAGGGCACTGGGCCACGGCCCAGTCAGCCCATGCCTAAATACAGCACTGCGCTATAGTTTTAATCTGATATACAGTGGAATGAACACATCAGCAACATCTGCAACAAAGACAACAGGGCACACGGTTTCCTAAGGAGAAATCTCAATATAGCATCAACAAGCATCAAAACAAATGGCTACAAAACTCTAGTCTGACCCACTCTAGAATATGCTAGCATGGTTTGGGATCCCTACCACCAAAATGAAATTCATCGGCTAGATATTGTCCGAAGATGAGCCGCTTGATACACAGTGAGCGTGGAACCTTGTTTTTAAAAAAAATTCAAAACCACAAAAAATTGTGTTTACCGTTGCCATGTGCTTTCTACAGTAGCATAATAATCAACCTGTTGATGATGGTGGCTACTACATGGCAGAAGCAGAAGCCTAACTATTTTCCGACTAATTCACATCTCCTCTATTGTGGTAAACAAACAGCTAATCGTTTAAATGTGCATAATATGACTTATGACCTCTTGAAGACACTCATTTGGATTCTAGTGAAAACGTAACTATCCAACAGGAGGATTCCCCCATATTTCTCACGTTTCCAACAGGCCGGCGACATGTGCAGTGTCCAAGCTATGGATATAATCTACTTTTACACTCTTGTACAAATCTCTATTGAGACCTATTCCCGAATACTGCAACTCGGCATGGTCACCAAGATTGAAAAGGCAATCAAAGCTATTAGAAAGAGTACAATGACAAGCAACAAAACTTGTCCCGCAAATCATAGAGAATAGCTACACGGAACAACTTGAAGCCCTAAATCCAATGTCCCTGAAATATAGACGATTTCGTGAAGATTTAATTAAAGCATACAAGCTCATCTGGGATCTATATAATATCGATAATGTTTCATTGTGTTATAGATTCTTCATAAATGACTCAAACAAGATGCAAAATAGACAACGTGTAATTAGGATGACGTAATACGAACAAGGCCAATAACCAAGTTATTTAGCTCAGCTGGAAGTAAGCTTTAGCTCACCTGGAAGTAATCATATTATTGAACATCCTTCCCTTTTTAAGTATAGGACTCTAAACGATTATGTGATCAATAGATCAATTACAGTTTAACTAAAGCAATGATAATAACTTTAAGTAACATATTGTCAAAGATATGCAAGTGTTTTAATTTAATGGCCATAATGTTTCTGAGGAGTTCCACTAAGTTGTTTCTCTGGTGATGGCCGAGACATTGGTGAAACAGTTGTATCACGATGTGAAAACAATTGATTTGACACTGACTGAGGCGGTGGTGATGTAGGTTGACAATTTTGATTTGGTAAGTCAATTTGAGGTCTCGGTGGAATCATGTTATTTCTTGACATGATTGGCAGTACATAGTTCGTTGGTACTGTTTCATTGGTCTTTCTTACTTGGGCACGATTATGATTATAAGTACCATTCTCAGTAACAATTTCGTAAGACCGTTCATTTAAAGGTTTATTGATTACACCTTTATTCCAGACATGACTCAATTTCATGTATGATTTCATACGCACAGTGTCACCTTCCTTAAGGATTGGTAGACCATGAGCAGTTTTATTATAGTGATTAGCTTGTTGCTGTTGCTGATACTTAAGTTGTGAATATTCAGCTGTATTGTTAGTAGTCCTTGGTTCTTATAAACAGTTTGTCATTGGTAACAGTCTTCTAGTATGTATGTTCATCATACGATGGGATGGACTACTATCAATACCCTGAGTAGGAGTGTTACGAAAATCAAGTATTGACAAGAACTGATCTTGATTTGAGTGTTTAGCCTTACATAATAATTGTTTAGCTGTCTTTACTGCAGATTCTGCTTTTGTGTTCACTTTCTGATTTGCAGGACTTACTATGAGATTTTCAAAATCCCAGAATTGTGCAAATTGTTCAAATTCTGACGAAGTGAACTAAGGTCCTGGATTTCTGACAACATGATGAGGAATACCATACCTGGCAAAATGGGCCTTTAGTTTTCTGATAACAGTTTTTGCCAATAAGTTCTCTAGTCTATCAACCTCCCAGAAATTACTAAAATAATCAACAGTTATAAGACAGTTTTACTGTAAAACTTGAACAAATCAACACGTACTTTCACCCATTGATGGTTAGGCATGTCACGATTCATAAGATTCTCTTTTGTTTGATTGGTTTCAAACTTTTGACACATCTCGCAAGTGAAAATATTCTGTTTAATATCGAAGTTCATTCCCGGCCAGTAGACACATTCTCGCATGCGACGCAAACATACATCAATCCCGATATGTGATGAGTGAATACAGTGTTTTATGCTGGCTCTTAGACTGCAGGGGATAACAATACGTTGACCTTTAAATACAAGTCCATCTTGTACTGTAATTTCATCACGCCCTGAAAAGTAAGGCACTAACTGCACAGGAAGTAAATCTTTGTCATCCAGCCAGCCCTGTAACACGACTTTAGGGAGCATGCTCAAGACTTCATCGTTATCGGTAGCCAGACGAATTTCACGCATACGTTTATCTCGAATAGGTAGATAAACAACCATGTTGACTTTCTCAAAGTCAAATTTTCAGAATTTGGAATAGAGGCTCTAGAGAACATATCAGCAAGAATCATGGCTTTACCTCTACAATAGACAAGTTCTCGTGGTAACATACCTTGTAAACGCTTAGGAGCATTCGTGAGTGGTGTCTTAATGATTGATTCCAAAGGTTTATGATCAGTTTGTAATTTAACAGGTGTTTTGAACACTCATGTCCATAAATGGCGGATATATACTGAACCAAAAAAGTTTAGCAACACTGCGAATATTACTGTATAAATGTTATTTAACAAAAACAATAAATTGATTCAAATATAGTATTTAACTGATAGGTCATTTTCCAATTTGAACAACAGTCTCGTGTTACCGTAATGTTCGCATCACGCCTTTAACACGGCATCATTCAACAGAAAGGTCCAACTTAAATAATGACACTGAGCTGTCAATACTGGTTGTGACCTCCGCGCGCATTAACCACCGCTGTACATCACTTTCTCATGCTTCGAATTAAGCACCTGATGTCACGAAGAGGAATAGCATCCCATTCCTGGAGCAGTGCAGCTTCCAGCTCCCGCACGTTGTGAAGATGTGGATGGTTCTCATGCACCATATGGCCAAGAATGTCCCACACGTGTTCGATGGGAGACAGGTCTGGTGACCACGCTGGCCAGTCCAACACCGGAACATTGTTAGCCTCAAGGAAATCACTGGTGACCCTAGCTGAATGAGGATGGGCGTTGTCTTGCTGGAACATAAAGTCTGCATGATGCTGCATAAAATGGATGATAACAGGGGGGACAACTTCTTCACAGTAACGTTGAGCCGTTAAATTTCCGCGAATCACAATAAGATCTGTTTTGCCATTTTCATGCATTCCAGCCCACACCATGACACTGCTGCCACTGAATCTGTCGTGCTGAATGATGTTGGCTGCATCATACCGTTCTCCTAAACGTCGCCAAACCCATTTGCCTACCATCCGCCACATCCACACAAAACCTCGACTCATCACTGAACAAAACGTGGCTCCATTGTTGAGCACACCATCGCTGATGAGTTCTTGCACATGCAAACCGATTCTTAATGTTACGTTCTGTAAGCGGAACAGCAACAAGTGGACGACGGGCATGCAGTCCAGCATCATGGAGTCTGTTTCGCACAGTTTGTGCATGCACTGTAGTACACCGGTAGCAGTGTGCAAATTACGGGACAGCCGCGGCACAGTCTCAAACCTGTGATGTCGTGATGACGTCACTAAGTAGCGGTCATCTCGTGGTGTTGTTGCTCTCGGTCTGCCAGATCGTGGTCGGTCATTAACATGTCCAGTTTCCTGCTCATGTTGGCGGAGACAGGAAATGGTTTAGGCGTGAACATTAAAATGTCGAGCAACAGCGCGAATGCTTTGCCCAGCAGTGAGTCTTCCCCCCATTGCTTCATGGCACTGATTTTCGCGTAGCCCTTGGCTACCAAGTAACCATGTTATTTAGCTCCACTGTAAGTAAGCTTTAGCTCACCTGGAAGTAGTCATATAATGGAAAAGATAAGGACTACTCTTTCGAACCATCCAGTATTATGCAGACCCGAGGGCATAGAGCATAAAGTGCAGCAACAAAGATATTCGATCGCAAGCACTTTTTTGCTAACAGAGTGGTACCACAGTGGAATTCACTGCCAGCTAAAATAGTCGAAGCAACAACACTTGAATTATTCAAGAGCAAACTAGATACCTACTTCAAAGATAGATCATTTGAATTCGACTGAACAGTCACACGTATACCAGCCCAACACAAAGTCATACTGCATTTCTTTCAATACAGTGGACTTTTCTTCGAGTGGGCTGTGCATCGTCAAAAACATGCTCTTTAGCGATTTCAATTATCGGTAGATAAGTCTCTGCTTCCACATCCGCATTTTGTGGTAGCATGAAGAGACACTAGCATAGATAAGAAGATTCGGATAGCGACAAACACAGAAAATGAAAACAACAGCAATAAGACCAACCATGGCCTCCAAAAGTCAGCATGCAAACAAATGCTAGGTGCAGCAAGGTGTAGCCATGTGTGTATGTGGCCCTCCGCAGCTGATGTGGGGAACACCCATCTGCAACACAGCATTTCCACAAATCAGCGTTAGCACTTGCCGCTCTGATGTCAAGATTTTAAATTTTCATTTTAAATTAAAAGATGATCTGGTGTTCATTTTTCGGTAAATTTGGTGGATGATGTTGTTGTCATAGACATCAACATCATCAACCAAACTGTTGGGAACTGTACACCGGCTTCTTTGTTATTTGCACAGCAAAAAAATAAAACATTGACATCGGGTGCTAAGAGTTAAACTCTTAAAAGTCTAACGGTTTTGAGGAGGCTTAGTTAATCACCAACATTCAAATCATTCAAGAACAAACTAGATATCCAAGAGAGTACTTTTGAATTGGACTGAGCAAGCCATACTACAACAGGGTGTAGCCATAAGTGTAGGTGGCCCACCGCAGCTGATGTGGGGAACACCCATCTGCAACACAGCATTTCCACAAATTAGCGTTAGCCCTTGCCGCTCTGATGTCAAGATTTTTAATTTTCATATTAAATTAAAAGATGATCTGGTATTCATTTTTTGGTAAATTTAGTGGATGATGTTGCTGTCATAGACATCAACAGCATCAACCACACTGTTGAGAAATGTACACCAGCTTCTTTGTTATTTACACAGCAAAAGATAGAATATTGACATCGGAGGGCTAAGAGTTAAACTCTTAAATCTAAAGGTTTCATGGAGACTTAATTAATTACTTATACGAACTTACACGAATCCTCTACTGACAGCAGGCGTCAACAGGCCTCTAACGTCAGGAATGGACTGCATATATTTATGGTTCATTTTAATGTTATTAAGTTGCTATTAACAATTATACATTCGCAATGTTATAATGATTCTGGAGTATAAATATTACAGATGGGTTCACAATCGTAGTTATGGCGCAATGGATGACTTTCCCATAGCTTGTCTAGTCTAGCTTTGAAAGAATTCTCTGAGGGGGCGCTGATAACAAATTCAGGTAGTTTATTCCATTGATCAGTACAGCGCAACGGGAAAGAAAACTTTCGTATATTGAGTCTTGGTCTTATTTTCTAAATTTTTAGGCTGTGACTTCGAGTTATGCTATTTGTGTCTTGTCGCTCAATAAGGTCTGCAGTAACTTGGTCATATTTATTGCTAAGAATTTTATATAACTCGATCATGCCGCCACGCAATCTTCTAAATGCTAATGTTGGTAATTTTAACTTTTGGAGGGGTACATGATATGGTAGATTACGCATACCAGGAACACGTTTGGTTGCCCGTCTTTGGACAACAGTCAAATCATTCAAGAACAAACTAGATATCCAAGAGAGAACTTTTGAATTGGACTGAGCAAGCCATACTACAACAAAAACACTGAGGCAATAACAAGCCAATGGCTTACGCCTCGTAAAATGTTGATAATGATGATGAATATCTATGATTCTGCTGATCCGCGATTTCTGCCGTTCCGCGTTTTATTATCTGTCCTCAAAAATTATAAATAAAAATGTCCCACGTCGCTAGTTCAGGAATACCTCCTAAATCATGGCAACCTCCAAATGTTACTATAGATACAACGTAAGCTTCCAGAGTCATATTTGTCACTTCTGCTTAGCAAATCATATACTGATGTAACCAATTAATCCAAATGTCATCAGTTTTCGTAAACTATTCATCATCATCATCATCATCATTTTACGAGGCATAAGATGATAAGCATGATAAGCCATTGGCTTGTTTAATAGGTACGTGACAAAAAAATCAAACTTGGAATGATCAAGATAAATTGGATACTGTTGGAAAGAGCATTAAAAGACCTTTTTAATGATACTTACATCATCCCCATAGGACAGGTTCAGGTTGATTATTAAGAAATATTTTTGTGTCGCGAATTGGGGGTATAATATTGTCTAACAATTATATAGTAAAATGGCGAAAATCTGTGACCGTTTTTCAGTGTTTTTACCATTTTTCGGCACTAATTTTGTCATATTTTATTTAATATCGGAGATATCTTCATGAAACTTTCAGATAATATAGATTACATTGGTGTGCTCAATTTGCAGCTAAAAGACTTATAGATATTAACAAATGATTGCTCTGTTAGTGTGTTACTAAGGCATTGAAAAAGATTTGACTAATCAAATTTTTACTGTTTTTCGACACCAAATGTATCATATCTTACTTAATATTAGAGATATCTCAATGAAACTTTCAGATTATATAGATTTCCTTGTTACCTTCAATTTGCAGCTAATAAGTATTAATAGTATTAAATTATTACAATGTCATGTGTGTTATTACTGTTATTTTTTACATTATGGTTGACACTTCAGTATTTGAATTAGATGTGATATCTATTTTACATTTGTGTGTAGGGGGTTCATCGATTCATATGTCCTGCCTTTTGATGGACTGCCCAACTGTGATGTATATATATTATATATTAAGCATGAAATAAATAATCTTGAATCTACATGGATTCCCTGTCCCCTGCTGTTCGAAAGCATATTAGGTGCATGGCCTCCTCTGCACAGGGTATCATCGGCGAGCCGCACCGACTCATTGTTGCAGGGCTTGATGATGTACCACTCTCTTGTTATTAGTTGAACTTGTTATTGTGTAAGAGTTTTTTGTTGTTTTGACTGGCATTGCTTAATTAAGTCTCCTCGAAACCATTCATAGAATCGCGATGCCGTCATCACAATCAAATTTCCCACAATACTCTGTCTGGGAGCACCACCATTTCTGGATGGGCTAATTTAACATTATGAGCAATGGGCCGTCAAACCTTAATTACGTTTTCTTTATTCAGGGTTCGTATGCATGTATGAAAGTCTGGAAAAAGTATGGAAAATTAGGAAAGCTTTTTCTAGGGCTGGAAAAAGTATGGAAATTCCAATTTTTGGCCAACTGTTATGGAAAATGAATGGAAAATTAAAATATTGGCAATCCTAATTTTTCCGACCGCCTTTTCTTTTTGTTTACGAACGAAATCTTGTGTTTCCGCCAATCTTGGCAGAATCTAATCCGATTGGGTCCCAGTCTCGTCTTGCAATAGAAAACCGTCTATTACCGGGAACATCTTGGAGAAGCGGAACAGTCACAGAGCACATACTTCAATGTGGCTGTACGTATCAGCTGCTGAGAGAATAGATCTGGCCTTTGTCAACCTCTTTTATTGAAAAGCTGTATGGGCCTGTGGAAGAACTGCAGACAACCACAGATTTCATCTTGAGAACGGCTCCAGATCGAAAAGAAGAAGACCGGGAACATCTCGCGGTTGTTGAGCAATATGTGTCTGAACATGTTCAAGTACAACACAATAAAAATGAGTGAATCGGCAGTCGTCTGTCAAATAGTCCAGAGTATGAGAAGCCGAAACAATGAAATAATTTGCGATATTGCCTTTTTTTGTGATACAGTAACCATGGAGAGTGAAAATATTCTAGTGTTTGGGAAACTAATGATAAATATGAAAATGGATTTTAACGGACAACACATCAAACTCGCGTGCCAAATGTAGTGTTTGTAATAAGTCGTTTGACATTGGGAATATGGGCGAGGTGGCTCTTGTTAGCCACATGTCGGGGAAAAAACAGACACTGACAGAAGTTTGTCTAAAGCCAGCGCCGAAAGTTACGGATTTCTTTGGTTCAAGGTATGAATATTATACATTTTCACACTGATAGTACCAGAATCATTTAGAACCGCAGAAATTTTATATCGCCCAACGTTAGATGACCCCAACTTTGCCCTCGTATCGCGAGGCCTCTTGTGTTGGCTCTTCATCGAGTGAAAATAATGAATTCCTGTTGCTATGGTGATCATTTAGAAGCGTGGCAATTTTATATCGCCCAATGTTAGATGATCCCAACTTTGTGCTGAGTCACGGTAAAATATTATTGACTGCCGACAGCGCTATCGTATCGCGAGTCCTCTTATGGCGCATTATCGAGTGAAAATAATGAGGATTCCTCCTGTTGCTATGGCATTATGATCAGCTATGGTAAATTAAATTTAAAATAAATTAGTGTATATGTGCAGGTTTTAACTTGTCATCTAAAGGTGGGGGTGGGGTGGGGGTGGCCCTCAACAAGTGAATGTTGGTGTCTCAAGCTCAACTTTACGGAATAGGTGTTGAATATTTTGAAAATAATTTGACTGGAAACTATTGCTGCAACAGTTTCCAGTCAAATTATTTTCAAAATATTCAACAAAAAATGTGCTGCTGTAATGAAATTCATATCTGGCTTGCTTCCTGAAAAACACTGAGCCACTCCTAGACAATATGCGGTTCCTGAGAAATGTCCATTTGCAGATCAAGAAAAGCCTATTTTTGAGGATTTACCACAGTAATGACTGGCTTGATCACCATGTCAGTCATTCCAGTGGTAAATTTTCAAAAAAAGTCCTGACCTGCAAATGCACATTTTCTATAACATTTTCTATTTAAACCCTTTGTTTTATCATGTCATGGTGTATGTATGCAGTAGTCCTGAGAAATGTCCATTTGCAGATCAAGAAAAGACTAGTTTTGAAGATTTATCACACTAATAACTGGCTTGGTCACCATGTCAGTCATTCCAGTGGTAAATTTTCAAAAAAAGTTCTCCTGACCTGCAAATGCACATTTTCTATTTACACTTAAACCATTTGTTTTATCATGTCATGGTGTATGTATGCAATGCAATGGTCCTGAGAAATGTCCATTTGCAGATCAAAAAATACTATTTTTGAAGATTTATATCTGTAATAAATGGTCTGGTCACTATACTATGTCAGTCATTCCAGCGATAAGTTTAAAAAAAACCCACATTTTTAATTTTTTTTTAAAGTGTTATCCATCCATATCAACATTAAAATTGCCATGATTGTATCCAGTTATTTTAACTGTCATATCAACAAATAGAGTGCTGCGTATCTTTCTATCTGTGATGAGTGCTATCTGATGTTAAGTTAGTTGATTATTTATTTTGATATGTTGTTTAGTAAAGTTTATATATGATAATATGATGAACTTAGTAACTGTGTTTGATCTTTGTCTGATTGAAAGTCGTAAATTAGGTCTGGAAAATTTGAAATTGAGTCTTGAAAAAGTATGGAATTTAATTCTGCTGAAGGTGTGTGAACCCTGGATACTTTACCTTTGAACATATCTAAAGGGACAGAAGGAAGGGGAATGATCATTTATATCAAATCATCACTGCCATACAAAGTCATAGACACTGACTTTGAATTTTCTGAATTTATTAGCATTGGAATTGATTTGAGTGTTGGAAATAACCTGTTGTTCACATGCATTTATCGCAGCCCAAATTCAACATTAGAAACTAATAAAAAATCTACAAATACTTTTAGGAGACCTAGTCAACAAACCATTCTCTCACTGCATTATTGTTGGAGACTTCAACTTTCCATGCATCAATTGGGTCAATAACTCAGCTACAAATGGGCCAGGCCATACAGAATATGAATTTATTGAGACTGTAAGAGATTACTTCTTGTACCAACATATTACAGAACCAACAACAGGGAGGGGAACAGATAGATCATCATGCATTGATCTACTATTTACAAATGAAGAGGGGATGGTAGATCAAATTGACATTGGCGCAACCCTTGGAAAAAGCGATCATGCATTAATAACCTTTAAATTTAATGCTGAAGTGACAGGCTTGCTAAAACCAAAAACAATATATTTGTATGAGAAAACCGATTATGAGAAAATGAAACAAATGCTTGATATGGATTGGGATGAGATGTTGAAGGATAAGGAAGTAGACGATCAGTGGTAAATTATTACATCAGAATTAAATTTGGCTATTCAGGAATGTGTACCACAAACATGTATTAAGACAGATTTTTACAAACTTCAGCAAACATAAACTGCCATTCAGTCAGAAAATTGTGTCCAAGATTCACTGCAAGCGTAGACTATGGGCAGAATATAAGCTAACAAGAAATGATACTGTGAGGATTAAATACAATAAAGTACGAAATCAAGTCCGTTAGGAAACTAGAAAAATTGTTAAGTTTCATGAGCAAAAAATTACAGTAAAAATTAATGTGATAAACCCAAAGAAATTCTGGACATATGTTCAAACCAAGACTAAAACTAGACTCTATACCAGACCTATATTCTGGTAACAATAAGAAAAACCTTACTACCGTGAAAAAGCAGATGCCCTAGTAAATTTCTTTTCATCTGTATTCGTTTGCAAACCTGACAATATGCTACCAGAGCTTGAGAGACTATCTACCCCGCAACAAAATATCTTACAAATAAAGCAAAATGATATTAAAATGAGTGTAGATAAATTAAAAATATCAAAGTCACCAGGTCCTGATGACATCCAACCGCGTATCCTAAAAGAACTTAGTAATACTTTAGCCCACCCGCTCAAAATATTATTTCAAAACTCATTGACTTCCAGTAGATTACCAACACCATGGAAGCAGGCCAATATTACACCTATATTTAAAAAGGGAGACAGAAAAGTCACAAGCAATTATAGGCCAATAAGTGTGACAAGTGTCGTCTGCAAAGTACTTGAAGGTTTAATTAGAGACAGTATCATCCAGCATATGAAAACGAATGGCTTATTTAGTAAATGTCAATTTGGTTTCATCCCAGGTAGGTCCACCACTCTGCAGTTATTGACGGTAGTGGATAAATGGTTACACATATATGGATAGTGATGGTGGTGTGGTGGACATTGCATATTTAGATTTTTTAAAGGCATTTGACAAGGTTCCCCATCGTAGACTTGTACATATTTCAACTGAATCTATATAACATCAACCCACAGATTATTAAATGGATAGAAAGCTTCTTGTCACAGCATAGCCAGAGAGTAATCATTAGTGATGAACCCTCAGAATGGAAATCAGTATTTAGCGGGATACAACAGGGATCAGTTTTAGGACTGGTGTTGTTTGTTTTATATATATATATATAAATAACTTACCTAATGTGATAGCTAACAATAGTGAAATATACCTGTATGCGGATGACACAAAACTTTTTCATGGCATAAAATCCAAAGATGATGGTAACGAAATGCAACAAGATATTATACTTGTTAAACGAATGGACCAGTAAATGGTTACTCCGATTTAATGCTGAAAAGTGTAAATCTATGCGAATTGGCAAAACCAATTTACAAAAGCATAGCTATATTCTCTGTAAAGAAGGGGCCCCTATTAATCCAACCGAGGATGAAAAGGATATAGGAGTTATTATTGATGATAAACTATGTTGCGAGAAGCACATAATAGAGAAAGTTAATAAAGCCAACTCCATTATTGCGCACATTTGTATCCCTTGACACAACCATATTTAGAACCCTGTATACATCATTAGTGCGGCCACATCTGGAATTTGCTAATTAGGTTTGGAGCCCCTATCTCAAGAAACATATAGAGCTGTTAGAAAATGTCAGCGAAGGGTGACAAAAAGTGTCTTGGGACTATCAAACCTAAATTATGAGACTAGGCTCAGGGTCCTTAATATACCAACTCTTG
The DNA here is from genome assembly GCA_034401795.1 of Chaetoderma sp. LZ-2023a. Taxonomy (NCBI): domain Eukaryota; kingdom Metazoa; phylum Mollusca; class Caudofoveata; order Chaetodermatida; family Chaetodermatidae; genus Chaetoderma; species Chaetoderma sp. LZ-2023a. The sequence continues at coordinate 130,636,644 of CM067371.1, read as the reverse complement.
CATACCATAGAGTACGAGGAGACATCATTGAAGCTTACAAAATTATAACAAAAAAATATGATCCAGAAGTGTGCAACATTTTTGAATTTCGATCAGACTCAAGAACCAGGGGACACAGGCTAAAACTATACAAATCTAGATCACGTTTAAACATACAAAAATACTCCTTTAAACATAGAATCATGGACTTATGGAACAGTGTTCTGAACCATGTTATAGAAGCAACAACCATGATATCTTTTGAAACAAAATAGATAAACTATGGGATAACCAACCCCTATACTATAACTCTAGCTGGCAATATAAATCCCATGTTTTATTACCGAATTGAAAAAGGAAATTAGGAATCTGTCCTTACAGGCTTTTAGCCTTCTCACAGAAATAGAATATGATTGATTGATTGATGATTTGATGTTTACTGATACCGAGTGGGGTTATTACAGATTCTTAGATGCATGATTTTCTGGTTTCAGCATCAGGGAAAATGTAAACAATACATTCCTCTGGGCAGTCGTCTTTAGCATGTAGTAAGTCCGGATATGCGAAACTATGAATTAGATTTTAGACTTTGACCATTACCACTCTGATGTCAATAATAAAGAAACTGGTGTACACTTTCCAACAATTTGTTTGATGATGTTGCTGTCTATGACAGCAACATCATCCAACAAATTTGCCGAAAAATAAACACAATTCATCTCTTAATTTAACTTGAAGTTTAAAATTCTGACATCAGAGTGGCAAGGGTTGACAGTGATTGGTGGAAATACTGTGGTGCAGATTAGAGCTGGGCGGTATTGACATTTACATGACGGTAACGGTATCATAAAAAATACAGCGGTACCACGGTATACCGTCTTCTCCTTCGATCAATACTCACCATTCTATTACTTCTGATATACAGCTGGCCCTGACAGCTGGCTCTAGGACTATAGCCTTAGAAAGCTTTACCGACTCCTTGGAACCGGGTACTCGGCTCCCAACTGCAGAGTACCCGTCTACCATGAAGCTCATTCTTGTTTGCATAGCAACAAGAGTTACATGCTTTTTGCAGTTGGAAAGATCTTAAGAGTTTTAGCCTAAGTCTTTTTGTCTGTAATTTATTGTAATAGCTTGTGCGTTCTCAAAGGATATTTGGATTAATATGGATGCCGCCGATGATAACCAGGTCGTATATTTCCTTATTATTCCATAGTTAAAAGACTTAGGTCTCTAAAATTTTGTCTGTGTCGCATGTTCCAATTTCTAACCCCAAAGAATCTGGGACGTGTGTTAACAACGAAATATGCCGGATGATCGCCTTCTTTAAACCCCAACAGGCGATCGGCAGATATGAAAATAGGTGTTAGCTACAGTATTTTGAACGCAAATATCGGCTGACGTCGTTCTCCGTAAAATCCGAGCGGGTGACATCACACCCGGGTGTCTCGGAGATTTATGTGAAGAAAATTTTTTCATTAATTCGCGCATCTGATTCTGGGTGCTGCGTACTAAAATGGTACCAGAAAACTGTGGAATTTTCAAGTTTTGCGTGTTATCACGATCTGTTTGCAATGATCGGTGATTTCAAAATTCTTGATTTAGATGTGTGGTCTGCGGTTTTACCATGTGGTACAGCAGTTTGTTATACATTTTGTTGTTTCTTCACATATCGTTTTGGCTTTCGTTAGGAGTATAATTTATATTTATTAGTAAATATACCCCGAATGCTATGCGATATGATTCGTGGTTCCGTGATACATCCTTGAGGATCAGTGTATGGGTGTATTATTGCCCGCTTCGTTCTTGTCGTCATAATCAATGCGATCTTTGCTGTAACGTTGCGGGGTGGGGTGCGGGAGGGTTACAGTTAATTTATGGTCAATATATTTGAAAATTAATTGTCTGCCTTCCATCTCTGTTTTGTTCCGCTTGCTTATTGTGGGTTTGTGCTTATTTATAGGCCAAGCCAGCCCCGCCATCATGTGACGAGTGCCACAAGTTCGTCCGTGTCCTGTTTAAGGACCATGTCTGCTTTTGGTGTACCAAATGTAACCTTAATGATAGGTATAATGTATGTGCAGTGTGGTCAGTTGACATGATGTTAAAGTTCCTTGCCCAGAAGGACTTGGCTGGGTCTGACGCGGGGTCAGGCGGACCGAAAACAAATCGTGGAGCGTCCGTTTCGGCCCTTGGGGGCGCTCTACATCTGGAGCCGGAGGCGGCGTAGATGGCACCGCTGGCATGGTTTGGTCCGACTATGCAGGGCTTCCTGCGTAGCGTTCTGCCCACGCTGGTGTCGTCCCTGTTGCCGAAAGCTGTAGGGCAGTCTCTCCCCATGCTTGGTTCGGACCCTGTTCTTGGACAGGGTTCTGGACTGGCCACCGAGGGAGCCGTCTCATACGGCCCCCTGGCAGTCCCGTCGGGCTCCGGCCTGACGGGATGTGTCTCTCTGCGGCCACCTCTGGGTGGTCCAGTAGCGGTGGCCGGTCCGTCAGGCATGGGAGCCGTCCACCAGGACGGCTCCACGGTTTCCTCATCTAGTGACGACTCTTCAGGGTCTGAAGATGAGGAGGAGAGGTTGCTGCGGCCTGTGATGCCGCCGGTGGAGCATATGGAGGTCGATTCCATCCTGGACGGAACCGCCCTCCATCTGTCTGGCTTGGCGCAAGCCAGGGCAGCGGCTCCGCCCGTGGTTGAGGCCAATGTGGTACCGGGCACCGGTCCCGTGATGGTTGGTTTGCCGCCAACCGACATGGTGACGGGTGTGCCGGGCCAGGCGTGGTACTCACCTATCTCTCCTGGTCCGGTGGTCAGACATGGGGTGCCATTGGCGCCCGTGTTTGGCCACGGTTCTGTGACTGCTACAGGTCCGCACGGTTTTCTGTGCGGGCCTACTCCATGGACTGGTGTGTTCCATGGGGTGGCGGCGGAACCGTATGGTACCGGAGTTCCTGGCGTGTCAGCGATGGCTCCTAGCATGGAGGCCATTGCTGCTAGGTCCATGAGCATGTTAATGGGTGATGTGTTCACGGGTGTGTCCTCCTCGGAGACGGACTGTTCTGAGGCTCTGGCATGGCTAGCCAGGGTAGACCCGTCTGTGGTTTCGACCACGGCCGAGGAGGATGCGCCCCATCCATCGGTGGCATCGATCAGGATGGGGATCTTGCCCGCAGCCCGGATCCAATCCATTGGACTGGATCCATGGTTTGTTGAGTTGCTGGAGGCTATTTATAGCAAGCAGCTCATGACCAGGGGCCAGCTTCCTGCGGCCTCCAGGGGGGTGCGGGCGAGGTGTTATATTCCACGGGGGGAATACGACAGGTATGGTGTTGTACCGTCGGTCACTGAGGATGACCGATGGGTTCTGGGTGTCCAGAGTGCTGGAGCGGGTGGCCCCGCTCCGGCACTGATGGACAAATCCCAGGGACACCACGATGAAGTCCTGTCCCTTTGTGATGAGGGTGTGAGGGCAGCTATGAGTGCTGTCAACCACTCTTATCGCCTTCTTCAGTCTGTGTGGGCTGAAGCGGGGGCAGGCCACCCTGTGACGCTTTCGTCCCATCAATGACGGCCTGGTGCTGTCTATGGACGCATTGGCAAGGGTGCAGGCGCGTGTTACAAAGTCTAGGAGGCAGATCTTCTTCGGACGCCCCTGACATGCCCTAGCATCTTCGGTGGCCAAGCGTGGGCCATCTTAGAAGACACGGCTAGCATTGCGCAGAATCGGTTGGTGGTGAACCTACAGCTAGAGCTGGTGCATCAAGCACACGCACTAGGGGCTGTAGCAAAGCCGCTGACCATGCAACATTCTAAGAAGCAGAAGAAGCATAAAGGCAAGGCGAAAGCTAAGCCTGGTGCTGCTTCTGCTTCGTCTGGCTTTTCTCAGCCTCCTCCGGCGAAGAAAGCCAAGAAGGTTGTGGAGGATCCTACCCTCCCCAATGTTGCTCCTGATCGCCCGAGAGGCGGGAAGGGCAAGGAGAAGGTTAAGTCCTCAAAGGGCAGAAAGAAGGGAGCAGATCGTACCTGAGGGTATGAGAGCTCCCTTCGTATCTGCCTGGACCGCACCTGTGCGACAGGAACAGCTGTGCCAGTTAGACCAGCCGAGCCAAGACCAAAATGGTTCTCTCTCTCGTTAAGAGAGGGGGCGAGCCGGACAACCCCATTAGGCGTTGAGGCATCTATAGTGGGTGGAAGGCTCATGCGTTTCGTCGAGGCTTGGCGCGGTGTGACGTCAGACAGTCTGCTCATGGGATGGTTATCCCAGGGATACATGCCGGAGTGGTGGGACTTTCCACCACGGAATCTGTCTTTGGCACCTGTCTGGACACCCATACCAAGGGAACCAGACAAGTTAGAAGCCATTCAAAATGAAGTGTCAGGTTTGCTTCTGAAGGGAGCAATAAAACCAGCAAACCAGAACACTCCAGGCTTCTATTCAAATATGTTCCTTGTTCCCAAGAGCACAGGGGGATGGAGACCCGTACTCAATCTCAGGCCATTAAATTGGTTTATCCATACGCCTCGGTTCCAGATGGAAACTCCGAGGTCGGTAATGGCATGATTGAGGAAGGGAATGTGGTGTGTCGATCAATCTGAAAGATGCATATTTCCACATTCCAATGAACAGGAGTTGTCACAGGTTTCTGAGATTTGCGTTTCAGAATCAGGTATGGGAGTTTATTGTCCTCCCATTCGGCCTGTCGACAGCTCCAAGGGTTTTCACAAGAGTGGTCCTTGCGGTGACAGCGTTTCTCAGAAAAGAGAATGTGGCGCTACACATCTACATAGATGATTGGCTGATCAAAGCAGACACGTCAGCCAGGTTAGAGGTGGATACTGCTCTGACTCTGAAGTTACTTTCAGATCTTGGCTGGATAGTCAACAAGGAGAAATCCGAGTTGACACCCACTCAACATTTCGTTTATTTAGGGATGCGATTCGATCTCGAGGGCAGGGTTTACCCATCAGAGCCCAGAGTGGTGTCTCTGTTAGCCATCCTCAAGAGTTTTCGATTGGGAAACCACATTCAGGCGAGGCGGTTTCTTCAGATGCTGGGCATAATGGTCTCTATGGAGCAGGTGATCCCGTATGCTGCTCTAATGCGAAGACCTATCCAGTTGTATCTGATGTCTCTGTGGAAACAGAGAACAGAACCCCAGTCAAAACTGGTGCCAGTTTTGGAGCCAATAATGTCGCATCTTGTATGGTGGAAAAAGCGTCAGAATCTCCTAGTAGGGGTTTCGCTGCACCTACCCCACCCCCAGCTGTCCGTGTACACTGCCCTGCCAGGGAGAACACCAGGTCTTGGGCACATGAACTCTCCAGGAGAGCCAGCTGCATATCAATCTGTTGGAAATGATGGCAGTGGAACTGGCATTGGAAGAATTTCTTCCAATGATCTGGGGCAAGGTGATATTGATGCGGTCGGACAATTCGACGGTAGTATCATACATAAATCGCCAAGGCGGGAACAAGTCACCCACACTGTGTATCAAAGTGTGGCACTTGATTCAATGGTGCAGGAATTACTCCCCGGTTGTTTTGAAAGCAGCTCACATTCCTGGGCGATTGAACATTCTGGCGGATGCTTTGTCTCGCAGACATAGAATTCTGCCAACAGAATGGTCCCTCAACCCTCCAGTTCTACGAAGGATCTTCGAGCATTGGGGCAAACCCAACGTGGACTTGTTCGCCACAAGGGAAAATGCTCAAATCATGACTTATGTCTCGCCGATTCCAGATCCAAATGCCGTCGATACAGACGCTCTGGCGATAAGCTGGAGAGGGATGCACACTTACGCGTACCCACCCACCATTCTTCTGCCGAAGGTATTGGTGAAGATCAGGGAGGAACCGTGCCTGGTCCTGCTAATAGCGCCGTTTTGGCCCAGCAGGGCGTGGTTTACGGATCTTCTAGATCTGCTGGTGGAAAACCCAGTGCAGTTACCCGAGATTCTGAACATAATCTCCCAGGCCAAGGGACGCTTCCTACACGAGCGTCCCGAAATGTTCAAATTGACTGCGTGGATGTTATCAAACAACGTTCCACGTCGGAAGGCTTTTCTCGACAAGCTGCTGGCTGCGAGAAGGAGGTCAACCTTCAAGTCATATAACAACAAGGTTAACAGATTTGCAGACTGGTGTGAAGAAAAGGGTATTGATACCTTTCAATCCACTAGTCAGCAAATAGCAGACTTTCTCTGTGAGCTGTTCTTTTCAGGACTAGCTCCCGTCACAATTGCTGGATACAAGTCTAGCCAACAGGGATAGTCCAGAGGTGGCCCAGTTAAATGTGATGGTGAAGGGAATGAGCAATCTCCGACCGAGACAACCGATAGTCATTCCAGCCTGGAGTCTATCTTTAGTGCTTAATGTACTGGCCAAGCACCCTTTCGAACCGTTGCGTTCGGCTAGTCTAACGCATTTGACTCTAAAGGCAGTCTTTCTATTGGCAGCTTCCTCAGCTAGAAGGCGCAGTGAGATCCATGCACTTTCAGCAGAGAGGGACCGATTTATTGTCTCCAGAGAGGGTCTGCGTCTTCTGCCAAGAGCAGAGTTTATGTCAAATAATCAATCTTTGAGATATCCCGGCAAACCGATCATTATACTGAAACTAACAAGGGTTGATCGTGATGCCAGTGTCTGGTGCCCGGTCCGTGCTTTGACTAAGTACAGAAAACGGACAGACTCGTTACGGTCGAACGATAGACATCTATGGATCTGCCATAAGAAGCCTTATGGCGCCGCATCCATGGATACTATCTCTCGTTGGGTAGTCGAATACATTCAGACTACTCATGAGATGGCGACTGGGCACCAGGTGCAATGCGCAAGGGCACACGATGTTAGAGGAATAGCCGCCTCGACCACCCTTTACAATGGTGTTCCGTTAGAGGACATCATGGCCGTTGCACAATGGCACTGTGAGTCCTCATTCATGGATTACTATATGAAGGATATGTCAGACTCAGCCAATCCACTCACTTTAACTGTTTTGAATGATAGTTAAGCGACCACACTGCTCTTCTCCCTTTTTTGACTTTGGTAAGAAAGAATTAAGAAGCAGACATGGTCGAGCGAGAGGATGACAACCAGATTGTGTCACTGATGGCCGGACAAGTGAATGGTTGGAGGCGGTACGTCTGGAATCCATTTATCATGAGGTAATTCAAGATTGAGAGTTTTTTGTATTATGTCTATATATCATGTTCATTCATCTTATATATTCATGCTCATTCCCAGGCTAATACATTTGTATATGCAAAGAGCAGTTAACCCTCTTGGCATATTTGTGTTTTCAGGCGAGATGCATGTTCGTGAGTTCTCCCTTTTCTTAGGAGAAAAAGGTGGGGGAGGGGGTGCAGTGATGCGAATGTGATTCGGTCCGTTAACTTGATGGTCCTTTTAGGTCTCCATTAGTCAAGTTTAAGTCTAGCTCTTTCTCCAATGGGCAAAAGTAGCAGTTATGGCTTGCCCCTTCCCACCAGGTTACTGACCAAATCTGGTGTATATCAGAAGTAATAGAATGGTGAGTATTGATCGGAGAATGAAGGAAATTTAAATTTCCCTTTCTCTGAGATCTAACAATACTCACCATTTTATTATGGACCCAGCCTCCCAGCCCCACGGAGGCAAGCCATGGGTTTCTCTTGTTTGGTGGGTATGCAAACAATATGACCTCCAACTTCAGAGTACCCGGTTCCAAGGAGTCGGTAAAGCTTACTAAGTCTATAGTCCTAGAGCCAGCAGTCAGGGCCAGCTGATATCAGAAGTAATAGAATGGTGAATATTGTTAGATCTCGGAGAAAGGGAAATTTAAATTTCCTTCATTCTTCATGTCTGCTTGTCTTAATTTTTAACCCCTTTTTCAGTTCAGGTCTACATAGACGGTTAACTCTTCAAGGCTACATTCCCTATGTCTCTGTTCTTGGATGTCTCAGTAGCTATCCGAATATGTTTGTACAGCAGGCTGGATTGTCAACATGGGAAATCTCGTCTATCTCCAAATCAGATATTCACTCACTTAGGGATCCTTTTCGATCTTGTCCAAAGGAAGTTTTTTCCTTCCCTCCCCATTGTTAAGGCCCTTATATCTACTACCCAGTGTTTTCAGTGTGGGCCAGTTCATTTCGGCCAGGTCTTTCTTCATATTATAGCCCTGATAGTGTCGGTGGAAAAGGTGTTTTCTTGGGCCTATTTCAGGAGAAGGCCTTTCAGCTTTTCCTCATGTCCCTTGGGATCTATTATCTTGACCCGCTAGTTCCTTGTTTCCTCATTAAATTCCATCTTATGAGTATCAGTTTTGGAAAGACATCCAATCTCTACTACTAGGTGGTCCAATTCATTCCCCTTTCCTCAGGTTATTTGTTTACACAAACTCATCACTGTGACACATTCCATCTCCTCAGGCCATCTTCTTCTCGGACTCATCCCTAGAAGGATGGGTATCAATCTGGGAATCCAGGAACATTTCAAGCACTTGGTCCCCTCTGGAAGCCTCTTACCACATCAACCTTTTTGAGTTGTGGACTGATTTTTCATGTCCTAGTCCTTTGGGATCCCATGATACGCGGTTTATCAATTCTTATCCGCTCGGACAATTTCACAGAAGTCTAGTTCATCAATCATCACGGAGGGGCCAGGTCGGTCTGTCTGCGAAGAGTCCTTGATAATGCTTCACTGGTGCCGAGCCGGCAACATTTCTCTCCGTGCAGCCCACGTCCCAGGCAAGTTAAATTTTCTGACAAACCAATTATCTCGTCCTTCTGGGATCCCGGAAACGGAATGGGAATTGAAAGAGGCTGTAGTCAAGTCAATGTTTCTTCAGTTCGGTCAGCCCCACATAAATCTTTTGGCTACTCTCAAGAACTGAAAGATATCCATCTTCATATCTCCCTTTCCGGAAGAGATGGCCCTTTCAGTCAATGCTCTAGCCCAATCTTGGGACAACATGGTTGCTTATGCCTTTCCCCCAACGATTCTCATTCCTCTGGTCCTAAGAAAGATTCTGCTCCGTTTTGGCCGACAAAGTCTTGGTTTCCTGATGTCCTCGACCTTCTTGTAGATCTCCGTCTTCTATTACCTGTTTCCAACAATCTCTTGTCCCAGAACAGAGGCAGGATTTTCCATCAGAACCCGGAAATCTTTCGCCTGTCAGTCTGGAAGCTGTCGAGTTGCCCCCTCCTTCGTCAATCTTTTCAGTCAGATCTCAAGAACCTTTGGAAAAATCTCTCAGAGCCTTCACTCGAAACATTTATAAGGCTTGATTTTATTTTTTTAAGAAATGGTGTGCAGACCATTCTATCCTGCCCTCTGAGGCCTCTGTAATTCAGGTCACAGATTTTCTGTGGTGCGGGGCGCTCTCTGACAAACATTGTTTTCTAGTTAACCCTTTAACCCTTAAGTTTGTTCAAGAAAATTAAAATTTTCTCAAAGAAAATGTCCATTTGCAGAACAAGAGAAGACTGTTTTTGAAAATTTGCCACTGAAATGACTGACTCGGTTATCAAACTAGTCATTCCAGTGGTAAATTTTCAAAAATAGTCTTCTCTAGGTCAGCAAATGAACATTTCTCAAGACCACTGCTGAAGTCATTTTTAAAGGGTTTAAAATTACCTGAATGCTCGACGTACAGTCCGAGTGCATGTGCGGTACAGATCAGACAGAAATACCGTACCAGCATCATGGTTCCAGAGTACAAACAGAAACATGTTAGTTAGTACAATTCTGATGTAAGACGTGTTTTCATGAATGTTTTGAATCAGATTGGTAAACATTGCAGGTGTAGCAGTGTCCTTCAACGCTATTATGTTTTAAATATTCAACATTGCGGCAGCGGGGATATTTGTTTTAAAAACATTTTACGTTATATCTGAGTTGCACTGTAGGGATAATAATCCTGGGATTAGTATGAATATCTTTGTACACATATTGTATATTTGTTTTACAGAATGGGCACTATCGTTGTGGAGTTATATTGGAAGCATGCGCCGTATACATGTCGGAATTTTGCAGAGCTTGCTCGGCGAACATTTTATAATGGCATCAAATTCCATCGAATCATTCCTAATTTTATGATTCAGGGTGGTGATCCTACAGGGACAGGTACAATAAATAGCTTAAAAATAATCATTTGACTGTGTTTGAAAGATTATGGGGTTTTAGCTCGACTTTACGAAGTAAAACAAGCTATTGCGATCCCCGCACGTCATCCGGTGGTGGTGGCGGCGGCGGCCAATTTACATTTAACTCAACTTTTCTGTTTATATCTCATGTTCAGTTAATCATACTGGACCGAAGTTTGGACATGTGCTTCCATATATTGACACAGCATTACACAATGATATTGGTTTCAAAATGTCAATGATTAAGGTCACTGACCTTGTTAAAAACCTTGGGGTTTTTTTTTTGGTTTAGCTAAACTTAACGGTTTATATCTCATGTTTGGTTAATCACACTGGACCCAAACTTGCACACATGCTTCCGTATAGTGGCACGGCATCACACAATGATGGTGGGGTCAAACGGTCAAGGTCACTGACCTTGGTAAAAAACTTTCTTTTCAACATTAACATTTTCCGTTTAGCTCAACCTTTCTGTTTATATCTAATGTTTGGTTAATCATACTGAACCCAAACTGGGACACATGCTTCCTTATAATGACACAGCATCACACAATGACTCTGGGTCAAAAGCTCAAAGGGCAAAGTCACTGTAACCTTGGTAAAATCTGTTTGTTTTTTCAACATTAGCATTTTCTGTTTGACTCAACATAGCAGTATTTCATTTCTCAAATTTGGTTAACAACAATACTGGACCCAAACTTAGATACATTCTTCTGTGTAATGAGGGTTCATCACATAATGACCTTCGGGTTAAAAGGTCACTGTGCCATTGGTAAAGTCTGCTTTTTAAATATTAACATTTTGCATTTAGATCAGCTTAGTAGTTCATATCTCATCTTTGTTTAAGTATACTCGGCCCAACCTTAGACAGATATTCCTGATGATTGAAGGGCATCATACAATGATATTGGGGTCAAAAGGCCAAATATCAAGATATTTGCGACATTGGTAAAGACCTTTTTTTTTTCAACATAAACATTTTGTGTTTAGCTCAACTTAGTAGTTCATATCTCATGTTTGCTTAATCTTCCTGGACCAAAATGTGTACATCTACTTCCTTAATAAGGAGAGGGCATGACACAATGACCTTTGGGCTGAAAGGTCAAAGGTCAATATTAATATGATACTTGTAAATGGCTTTTTTTTCATCATTAGCATTTTGCATTTAGCTCAACTTAGTAGTATATGTCTCATGTTTGGTTAATCATACTGGACCCAAACTTAAACACACGCTTCTTTATAATGAGAGAGTGTGACACACTGTCCTTCTGGGTCAAAGGTCATTTTGGTCTTTGGGAAATACAGTAACATTTTATGTTTTGCTCAACTGTTTATATCTCATGTTTGCTTTATCACACTGGCTGCAAAGTTGGACGGATACTTCTTTATCATGAGTGGGAATGACACATGACACCTTGGAGCCAAAAGATCAAAGGTCAAGGTCACTCTGTCCGTGCTAAAAACCTAGTTATTATCAAAATTTACATTTTGTGGTTAGCTCAACTTAGCAGTTTATATCTCATGTTTGATTAAGCATATAGGCCACAGATTATTTGTACACGATATAGCACTAGAGAGTAGATGACAAGGGCGTTACATCATGCATGTTCAAATAGATTGCAATGCTTCACGGCAGCTTGAACGCTTTAATCATCAGATCAGAAATGACAAATTCTTTTTGCTGAATATTTTGAAACTAATTTGATTGCCAGCTGTTGCTGCGTATGGCAGTAATAGGTTTTAGTCAAATTAGTTCCACACCCAAGCAGTGGAGCATATACTACAGGATTGTCTGTCCTCTCTTAGATGAGCGGCGTAGAATGACATGGTCACAGCCTCTAGCTTTAAATGAAAAACTGGAGCGGTACTGCACAACTCGATTTCATCATAGACACTGATATTCAATTGTGATTGCAAAGCTAAGAATATTTGAACGCAGAAGTTCCAAAATATTCAACAGTATCCCTGTCATTAATTTGTGACACTGGGATTTCAAAACTTGATAAAAAAAAAATCAAAAGAATTTCTTTACGGAATCTCCATTTGCAGGCCATGAGTAGACTATTTTTGAAAATTGACCACTGAAATGACTGGCTCGGTTGTCAAGCCAGTCATTCCTGTAGTAAATTTTTTTTAAATAGTCTTCTCGTGACCTGCAAATGGACATTCCTTAAGGCCACTGCATAGGCCGGTTTTGGCCGGGTTCATCAAGAAAGAGTTAAAAGTAAAGCTGGTTTCTAGGGCTCTTGATAAATGTTTATTTGCGGGCCAACAGATTATTTTTGAAGCATTATTGCTGGGGTGACTGACTGACCGGCTCAAACTAGTATAAATTCATCGGTCTCTGTCCGTGGCTTTGTCTCAAATTTTTGGCATGTCTGAAAAATCTCCTTACGTCAATACTATAGCGTGTTGCACTTGTTTTCTTATTTTCAGGTAAAGGTGGTGCATCAATCTATGGTAAGCAGTTTGATGATGAGATCTCTGCTGATCTAAAACACACAGGTGATTATCTGCTTAAATCATGTTAACTGGGTGACTGCTGTAAGACACCTGACAATAATTTCAATGGGCTGTAACTCTGGACCGGCTGAATATTTTGAAAACAATTTGACTGAAGGACGTTGGTGGCTACGTTGGTGGCTTAGCCACCAACAATTTTCAGTCAAATTATTTTCAAAATATTCAGCATGTCCAGAGCTAAAACTGATGGAAAATGTAGTATGGAGAAAATCTGTCGTTCAAGTATATGATGTCATAATCAATTATGTCACATGTAGGCTGACGCCACAATCAAAATGTGTAATGATTATGGTCTGGTATCTAGTACCATCATTAACATTGAATAGTCTGTCAAGTGTATGAATTGTATGTCTTTACTATTTAATAAACAGTCTGTTGAATATTTTGAAACTAATTTAACTGGGCATTGTTGCTGCCACAAAATATTCAACAGCTTTTCTGTCTAGTTACTTTGATATTAGGATTCTGGGAATTCAGGGTTCGATCAATCCCAGCACAGGCAATGCGTTGGAGCTTAGCTAGAAATGGGCGGGACATAGCTTGAAATGTGTCCGTCTATTACATTCTTGTTGTCACAAAAACCAGGTATCTTCACAGAAAGGTCTTACCAGAGAACATCTATCTAGTTATTTTATCATTATGCCGCGCATTAGAGCTGGGCGGTATTGATATTTACATGACAGTACCGGTACCATGAAAAAATACCGCGGTACCACGGTATACTGTCATCTGAGCTTGAGGCATGCCACGAAATTAGAACAATTTTTTCCATTTCCTTTTCACTTCCATCTCCAATCAACGGTAAATATAGGTGTAAAAAAATAAATCGGCTTCCTGATTTAGAAAACAAAAACATGGCTATTGCGACTGTTTAGTTTCACGATTTTATTAGGTCACTATTTTTATTGATGTAATATCATTCACGGGAATATCGGTCAAAGGGTGTGGTCGACTCGCTAACTATAACCCGCTGTTTGAGACATTGGGGTGCACTATTTTCAATCTGGATTGTTCTTGCTATTAATGCGTGCGACCAGCAAACGGTAAATTTTATTTTGGCAGTCGAGCCTTTGATAAACAGAGTCCAGACAAAATCCGCGAGTATTTAAACTGGGCGAGTGTTGTACTCTTTTATTTCTGTTGGAGTCGTATATTCTGTTACTCGCGAAAACAGGCCTATACACATACATATAACACGACATTGAATATAGCCGATTCCAAAGCTTCTGATAATTACCGAGTACCCGATGTGCAGACTCGTTACGCCATGCTTCACGTGAACAATGCGTGTAAAAAGCTATTTCCGCGAACTTCCAACGTGTAGCCAGTTGAATAATGAATTACAAAAACTAAAACACTATAATTTTTAGGTGTCGTTACTTAAACTGGATTTAATTCGTAAAGAAATTTCTTAAAACAAGCCAGAAAAATAAAAAATAACGACTTCAACGCTGCTCTTTGTTAATAAATTAGCACGTGATCAAAACGGCACGAGCAAATACTACGTTTTAGTAAATTTTCATTGATAAATTCAGCATAGTAATGTATTTTCCCACAATCTAGTTCATGAACAACCAATCAGATACGTCTTTGCGAGATCGCTGTTGTGTTTGAATAGCACGCAGTTTGTATGTTATTTTGTTATTCTAGCGTGTTTGTTCGGTGACAAAATGCTTGGAGTAATAAATTACAAATAATAGAAACGGGAATAGGGAATATATTATAGTGTAATTACTACCGGCGGACGGCCAGAAAAATGAGTTTAGATGTTTTAAATAAAGCAATTTTACCGTGAGACTTTCAAGACGTACGTTTGACATACAATTCTGCCTGTCATTATTTTGTAATTGACGTCTTGACGTTTGTTTTTACAACAACCCTTTCACCTGAACTCGGCTAATAGTTAGGGATGCCTGTATTTTTGGCACTATTAGCACTTATTTACCCTTGGTCAAGTCAGATTTTATGAATATATTTCTCAAATATTGCTCAAACATTATGGACGGTATTCACGGTATTTGGAAATGTCAACGGTCACGGTATCGGTTCACGATATACCGCGGTCCTCACGGTACTACCGTCAGACCGCCCAGCTCTACCGCGCATATAAATATATGATGAGGGGTATATAGCGTTTGTTTTGTTCATCCGTTCAGGTTTTCATTTTTGTGTGATAGCTCAGGGCCTATTGAAGGGATCATTATCAATCTGGCGGGGGAGCTTGTCCTTGGTGGTCCGAAGAACCCTATTGATTCTGGCCTCAAAGGTCAAGGCCATGGTGACATAATTAATTACGTAATATTGCATTTCAGGATTATAACTTCAGTTTTATTGAAGGGATTATTACCAATCTGGCATGGGAGGTTGTCCTTGGTGGCACGAAGAACCCTATCGATTTTGATGTCAAAGTTCAATGTCATGGTCATCAATCTTGGATGGGAGGTTGTGCTTGGCGGAAGTGGGGGAGGCCATACTTAAACAATCTCGTTCTTGTTTATATGTTTTTTCATTTAAAGCATTTCATAAATACTATGAAAGAAAAGTAAATACATAGGTCTCGCAGTTAGTTGGCAAGTCTGTCTCGTGATGATCTGAACCCGATGTTTGCTGTTGCATATTGTCTGTATTTACTGGTTAAATCCTCACACCTACATCTCATGGCTAACTGTGAGCTCTTTCTATTGAGTAGCGCCTTTTATAGTGGTTGTGAATTGTTTGGCGTGTCTTGTTTCAAGAAACTATACCTGGCCTAGTAAAAAAACGAAAAGAGAAATTTATTGGTAACACTCTTTTACTGCTAGTGTTTAACCCTTACCACTCTGATGCCAACATATTAAATTTTCAAATTAAATTAAAAGATGAACTGGTGTTCATTTTTCAGCAAAATTGTTGAAAAATGTACATAAGTTTCTTTGGTATTGACACAGTAAAGGATAGAATATTAAGATTAGAGTGGTACGGGTTAATATTGAATCTATTAGCCAGACTGTTCAACTTTAATAGACTGTTCATAAATCAAAGGGATGATCTCCATTGTGTATATGATTATTAAATGGTTAATCCCATAATGTAATATTCTTTCACGACATAATGTCTCTCTGCTTTCAGGTGCGGGAATCCTCTCGATGGCAAACAGTGGACCTGACACAAACGGTAGTCAGTTTTTTATCACACTCGCTCCGACACAGTGGCTCGACGGCAAACATACCATATTTGGTCGTATTTCTAGTGGCTTAAAAGTCATCCAGAGAATTGGAATGGTAGAGACTGACCAAAATGACCGACCAGTCGAGGAAATCAAAGTGATAAAGGCGTATATAACTCCATCGTGATGCTGTTAATCTATCACATGTGTAGCAATATTAATGTAGGGAACTGCCTTGGTGGTGATGGTCATATAGGGCCGTGTGAAACCACCTGCCATTTATGGTCAATAGTTCGGTGAATCTTGAAGGCATTAATGGTCAAGCCAGCCTCTATGGTCATGAGAAATGTCCATTTACAGGCCAAGAGGCTATTTTGGAAAATCTATCAGTGACTGTAATGACTGACTCAATTACTGAACCAGTCGTTCCATTGGCAAATTTTCAAAAATGGTCCTCTTAGCCTGCAAATGGGCATTCATTTACCGTTACCACTCTGATGTCACTATTCTATCTCTTTGTTGTGCCAGTCGCAAAGAAACTGGTGTTCATTTTTAAACAATTTTGGTGGACGATGTTGCTGTCGTAGACAGCAGCTGACAGTAAGCATTTTAATTGTATGTCTTTGATGGATTTACAATTTAATAACATCGAAAATAATTTGGCTGGGAGCTGTTGATTCAAAATAGTCAACCGCTTTTTAGCTCGACTTTACAAAGTAAAACGAGCTATTGCGATACCCTGCACGTCATCCGGCGTCGCTGGCGGTGGTGGTAGCAGTGGCTATTTGCCTTTAGTTCAACTTTTCTGGTTATATCTCATGTTTGGTTAATCATACTGGACCCAAACTTGGGCACATGCTTCCTTATAATGACATGCCATCACACAATGATCCTGAAGTCAAATGGTCAAGGTCAGTGACCTTGGTAATCACCTTTTTTCAACTTTTACATTTTCTGCTAAGCTCAACTTTTCTGATTATATATCGTATTTGGTTAATTATACTGGATCCAAACTTGTACACATGCCTCCTAATGACACAGCATCACACAATGATGTTGGGGGTCTAAAGTCATGGTCACTGATACACATGTCGACCGTCTCGTTTCTCCTTCAACTTTTGTTTAAAGACACTACTCCTCATTAACAGCTTGGCGGATTTCAACTTACTTTGGCTGGAAGGACCCTAAGTGCCTAGGCTTCAGAACCTATATACAGAATTTTAACTGATCACCTCTTTTGGTGCAAATCTGAGATTTTATGAAAAATTTACCAGAAATTGTCAAAACGTTAATCCTCATTAACCATTTGACAGATTTCAACTTACGTTAGCTGGAAGGATCCTATGAGGCTAGGCTTCAAAATTTGTCTACAGAATTTTGATTGACCAAGTTTATTGTTGAAAACTAGATTTTATGAAAGATTTACTGGAAATTGTCAAAACGCTAAATACTCCTCATTAACCTCTTGGCGGATTTCAACTGACCTTGGCTGGAAGGATCCTATGGGGCTAGGCTTCAGAACTTGTATACAGTTTTGTTTGTTCAATTTTTTTTTCCAGGACTTTTGACCGCAAATTGTCAAAACGCTACTCATCATTAACCGCTTGACAGATTTCAACCCTAGTTGGCTAGACAGACCATATTGTGGTAGGATCCAGACCATCTGTTCAGAATTATAATAGGTCAATTTTTTTTGTTAAAATAAAATTTTATGAGAAATGTACCAGAAATTGTTAAAATGCATCTCCATAACCGCTTTGTAGATTTTATCCAAATTTGGCTGGAGGGATTCGATATTGGTAGGCTCTAGAACTACTACTGGTGGCCATTTGGATTTTCCAGAACCATTGAAAACACTACTCTTTAGTTAGTGGTCCGAGTTCAACGAAACTTTGGTGGAACGATCCTATCACAGTAGACTTCAACATATCAAACAAAAATTTTGATTGGTTAATTTCTTTGGTGGCCATCTTTGATTTTTTTTTAATTATCCATCATGTCTACCGGTATTTAAATGCAAACGGTTCAAATGTTAATGGTCCAGGTGAGCATTACAGGCCCTTGGGCCTCTTGTTGATAAGGGTATTGATAAGTCTTCTATATTTATTTTGTGTTTGAAGTCAAGGTTGATAGTTCATTGCAAAATCGTAATGTCGAGCTTCATGGTTGCATTGCAACCACATTTCTGGTTGTATATTTACTTTAATAACAACAAGTTCCTCTCGGGTGTGGTATCTGAGAAAGCATGATGATGGTAGTCCCTAACCAGCTAGATTTATTGCAATCGGTTCCATTGTATGGAGTTGGTGGATCCAATGGCTTTCTGTTTCCTCCATAGTGTGGAATCTGGATCCGTGGGATCCGATGATAGGACTTGAATAATCCAAAACTTCATGTCGTTTCTGCTGTTCTTTTTTGTTGAAGTGTCTGGACACTGGTGTGGCATATCTTTCGTTCCTACATAGGCTGGTAATGGAGCGTAGGTGCTCTTGAATTCTTGTCTTAAACGTTACCACTCTGATGTCAAAATTTAAAATTTTCAAACTAAAGTAATAGATGAACTGGTATTTATTTTTCAACAAATTTGGTGGAAGATGGTGCTGTTCCATCAAAATTGTTGACAAATAAACACCAGTTTCTTTGTTATTGACACCATAAAAGATAGAATATTGACATCAGTGTGCTAACGGTTAAATGGTCTCAAGAGTTTCTCCAACATACTGTTTCTGACATGACCTGCACATGATGAGATAGACATTTCTTGTTTGGCATTTGCCTATGATTTTGGCCCTGTGGTGTAGGCTGGTGTGAGCGCTCTTGAAGAATCT
Organism: Chaetoderma sp. LZ-2023a; assembly: GCA_034401795.1. NCBI lineage: Eukaryota > Metazoa > Mollusca > Caudofoveata > Chaetodermatida > Chaetodermatidae > Chaetoderma > Chaetoderma sp. LZ-2023a. The sequence goes on along the minus strand of CM067371.1, from coordinate 130,618,042 downwards.
CCTTTTATCCATGCGGGTGCAGATGTTACAGTTCTTTGTTGTGCATGGCATGAACACTTTCCTTATTGGTATATTCTCCCTCGTGTTTTCCTGCATTTTTGCTCTCACCAATGCGTCCTTAATAGTTTAGTTTTTCCTGTAACCGAACAGTGGCTTCTCTGCAGCATTGGTTGTATTGTAGGATGGGCCAGTACTTGTTAATGGCCGTTAGGAATATGTAAGTCTTGTTGAACTCGCATACAAAGATAGGTGTATTGGTGGGGGTGGGTGGGTTGTGGGTCATAGAGGGGGTTTGAGGGAATGCACCTTTCCGGTTTAAGCTACGCCCCACCCACACCTCGCTTGTGTTGGGATCGATCGATCTCTGAACACCCTGACTATCAATTTCCAAAAAACTACACAGGTAAGCCTGTTGAATATTATGAAACTAATTTGACTGGTTGCTGTTGCTGCCTAAGGCATGTGTTTGTTGGCTTTGTGTATAGATTGAAGCTGATGCCTCATTCATCATTGTTGATGACCATAGTGTCTATGAATGAGACATTCATTTGTGATGACTACATTGTGAATTTGATGCTATGATGGCCATTGTTCAAATGGGTGAAGAAGTCTTGTAATTCGTCTCCTGGCCATGTTCCCATACCATAAATATATCGTCTATATGTCTTACATAGAGGGTTGGCTGGAGTGGTGCATTTTTAGTAGCTCTTCTAGGTCGTTTATGAAGATGCATGCATACGTGTATATTGCCCATGGCAGTACCACCTATTTGTAGGTAGAAATTACCATTGAACTCGAGGTTGTTGCATTCGAGGACTTGTTTCAGGAGTTTGAGTAGTCCCCTTACTGTCATTGTGCCTGGGATGCCATGTTTCATTGCAAACTTAGTGAACTCTCCATGTCCTGAGTTTGGTCTTTTGGTATTATATAAGGAAGTCGCGTCTAGGGTTGCCAGCAGGGAACCTTTTTGGGTTGGTCTGAAGTCTTATACTCTATTGATGTAGTCTGGTGTCCTTCACATAGGACTTGATCTTGGTGACATGCTCTTTGATGTGGTCGTCAATAAAGCTGCTGATGAGGATTGGGGCAACCTGTACCGCTGAGTGGGTGGCCTGGGATGAGATCATCTTTTCTTGACTTGTGTACTTTTAGTAACGTATAGAATAGGGTGGCTGTTACTGGTTTGTAGATAACCCAGGATGCCGTGGTGGGGTCTACTTCCTTCCCTAACCAGTTGGTCTTGGCGTTTGTTGACTAGTCTCTACAATGGAACCCATCGGAATAAATCTAGCATGTTAGGGACCATCATCTTTGTGCTCCCTCAGATACCACACCCGAGAGGCACCACCGGTAGTTATTAAAGTTTATCGCCAAGGGGCCCTCCCACGCTCAACCCAGAGATCCTGAACTCGCTAATGTTCCATCCAGAAGTGATGTTATCCATTTGCTCACAAGGACGGACTGCCAATGACAACGCCAATATCGTCCACATGTAGCCATATATACATCCCAGATCTGACCCGGCCCATGGCTGACTAACTGACTGACGGACCGACTAAGAAACATTGCAATTTATTGAGCTGCTACCTGTTACATTTCGTAATGAATAGAAACTTTCATAGATATTAAATGTGTTATTCCGTTAACCTCAACTTGGACATCACCTCTGTGCAAGAGTGTCATTTGTCATCGTAAACCTTTAGCTCATGTTATCACTTAATAAACATTAAATCATGTGTGCCAGAACTGTATTGAATCATATATGCCAGAACTGTATTGAATCATGTATGCCAGAACTGTATTGAATCATGTATGCCAGAACTGTATTGAATCATATATGCCAGAACTGTATTGAATCATGTATGCCAGAACTGTATTGAATCATGTATGCCAGAACTGTATTGAATCATGTATGCCAGAACTGTATTGAATCATATATGCCAGAACTGTATTGAATCACGTATGCCAGAACTGTATTGAATCACGTATGCCAGAACTGTATTGAATCACGTATGCCAGAACTGTATTGAATCACGTATGCCAGAACTGTATTGAATCACGTATGCCAGAACTGTATTGAATCACGTATGCCAGAACTGTATTGAATCACGTATGCCAGAACTGTATTGAATCACGTATGCCAGAACTGTATTGAATCACGTATGCCAGAACTGTATTGAATCACGTATGCCAGAACTGTATTGAATCACGTATGCCAGAACTGTATTGAATCACGTATGCCAGAACTGTATTGAATCACGTATGCCAGAACTGTATTGAATCACGTATGCCAGAACTGTATTGAATCACGTATGCCAGAACTGTATTGAATCACGTATGCCAGAACTGTATTGAATCACGTATGCCAGAACTGTATTGAATCACGTATGCCAGAACTGTATTGAATCACGTATGCCAGAACTGTATTGAATCACGTATGCCAGAACTGTATTGAATCACGTATGCCAGAACTGTATTGAATCACGTATGCCAGAACTGTATTGAATCACGTATGCCAGAACTGTATTGAATCACGTATGCCAGAACTGTATTGAATCACGTATGCCAGAACTGTATTGAATCACGTATGCCAGAACTGTATTGAATCACGTATGCCAGAACTGTATTGAATCATATATGCCAGAACTGTATTGAATCATGTATGCCAGAACTGTATTGAATCATATATGCCAGAACTGTATTGAATCACGTATGCCAGAACTGTATTGAATCACGTATGCCAGAACTGTGTTGAATCACGTATGCCAGAACTGTATTGAATCACGTATGCCAGAACTGTATTGAATCACGTATGCCAGAACTGTATTGAATCACGTATGCCAGAACTGTATTGAATCATGTATGCCAGAACTGTATTGAATCATATATGCCAGAACTGTATTGAATCACGTATGCCAGAACTGTATTGAATCACGTATGCCAGAACTGTATTGAATCACGTATGCCAGAACTGTATTGAATCACGTGTGCCAGAACTGTATTGAATCACGTGTGCCAGAACTGTATTGAATCACGTGTGCCAGAACTGTATTGAATCACGTGTGCCAGAACTGTATTGAATCACGTGTGCCAGAACTGTATTGAATCACGTATGCCAGAACTGTATTGAATCACGTATGCCAGAACTGTATTGAATCATATATGCCAGAACTGTATTGAATCATGTATGCCAGAACTGTATTGAATCATGTATGCCAGAACTGTATTGAATCATGTATGCCAGAACTGTATTGAATCATGTATGCCAGAACTGTATTGAATCATGTATGCCAGAACTGTATTGAATCATGTATGCCAGAACTGTATTGAATCATATATGCCAGAACTGTGTTACAAATAATCATGTCACATTTAAAAAATGAAAATAAACCAATACAAATACAGGGGTTATTATTAGAATGTAATAGTTTTTTTACCCTTGCCCTTTAAGGGGGAAGAGGGTATTATATTTGTCTCTGTGAGTGAGCCAGCTCGTGTCCACAGTCCACACATGAAGTCTTTCCAGGGAGGTACATCGAAAGCTAGTGATTTGACGTCAAATTTTAACAAAACAGGTTGCTGGTGTCCAAACTTTAACCATAATCTGGATTGAATAATCTGGATCTGATCAAATTCTGGATCTATTATAGCTCCTAAATTACTGGATCGAGTTGTCTCAAATTGTAACACAAGAAAGTTTATGTGATTAGGATTCCACAACTATGGTCGTTATCCATAGAGAATCTGAAATCTCTGTAATCTTGTTACCTCTAACACACAAGCTGGCCATAAATAGCTTTTACAATGGTCTTGATAAATGTGCAGACAAATAGATTGATTATCTTTGAAACAATATTACTGCAATGACTAGAAATATATCCAATCTAGTCATTCCAGTGATAAATTAAAAAAAACAATTTCTTGGTCGGTCTGAAAATTGACATTTTCTATGAGAAAATTTAAATTTTCTTGAACAATTTGACTTTTAAAGATTATGTGATAAAAACAAGATGGCAAGGGTGTCAACGCCGATTGCCAGAATGTCAAAGTGAACTTATGCCATGGCAACCATCCTGCATCTATCCGTCCAACATTTTCTTTAAACAAATTCTCAAGAACCATAGGGCCAATTTCAATTATACTTGGCATGAAATATCCTTAAGGCATCTTGGATTTTGGCCGATTTATAGAAACATCTTTAAATTTATGAAATATCATCTAGGGCAAGGGCTGAACCAAGTATGTTCGAGGCAACCTGATTGGCCAAATTTTTTAGGTGAACATCTTGGATGACCTAGTTTTCACGAAAGTGACTGCTGAACAGATCGGGCAAAAATTTGGGGAATATCATTAGGCACTAAGGGCCATTAAAGTTTATTCGAGGAAAATTGATACGTCAAAAAACATGACTGACATGGACCAATGAAAATGTAGCGTGTTTGGTGTCCATATTTGATTTTTTTATTTGATGGATTTTGAAGCTGAAATTGTTATTTTATTGCTTTTTGGGTTTGCCGATTTCAAATTTGTCAGTTTCAAAACTCGAATAAACGCTTTGGCTGCCATCTTGGATCAGTTTCCCGCTAAAAACTCCCATAATGTATCAATAGGAAATGAAAAATATCTCGTGAACCACTGCCCCCAATTTTAATTATATTTGGCAGGAACGATCCTTAGGGCATAGTGATCCAACTTTTTTGTTCAAATTAAGTCGATCAGCCAATGGAGGATTCCAGTTTCCATCAATCATGATGTCATAATCAACTACGTGACGTGTAGGATGATGTCATGATAAATTATGTCATGAATGACGTGGCTAAGTACATCATGAATGCTTAATTGATGACGGACTAAGTGTTGTTGTACGAACTGTGTCTACTATTTAAAAAACAAACTCTTGAATGTTTTGAAACTAATTTCTCCTTCGATCAATACTCACCATTCTGTTACTTCTGATATACAGCTGGCCCTGACAGCGGCTCTAGGATTATAGACTTAGAAAGCTTTACCGACTCCTGGGAACCGGGTACTCGGCTCCCAACTGCCGAGTACCCGTTTACCATAGAGCTCATTCTTGTTTGCATAGCAACAAGAGCAATACATACTTTCTGCATTGAGGATTTTAGTGTTTTTTGTGAAAGAAAATCTAAGTCTTTAATCAGTGATAGTTTGTGTGTTCGTGAAAGGATTAACTAAAGGATACTATGGAGAATACCACCGAAGATAACCAGGTTGTATCGTTCTTTATTATCCATAGTTAAAAGACTTAGGTCTCTAAATTTCGCTGTGTCGCATGTTCCAATTTCTGACCCCATAGAATCTGGGACGTGTGCTAACAACGATATATGCCAGACGATCGCCTTCTTTAACCCCCAACAGGCGATCGGCAGATATGAAAATAGGTGTTATGCTACGGTATTTCTAACACAAATATCGGCTGACGTCGTTCTCCGTAGGATCCGAGCGGGTGACGTCACACCCGGTCGCTCGGATGTTTATGTGAAGAAAAATTTTTTCATTAATTCGCGCATCTTGTTCTGGGTGCTGCGTACTAAAAATGGTACCGGAAACTTTAGAATGATCAAGTTTACGTGCGATCACGATCGGTTTGCAATGATCGGTGGTTTCAAAATTCTTGAGTAGATTTTCTACACAGACATGCGGTTTTACCGTGTGATACAGCAGTTTGTTATACATTTTGTTGTTTTCTTCACATATCGTGCTGCTTTCGTTAGGAGTATAATTTATATTGATTAGTAAATATACCCCGAATGCTATGCGATATGATTCCTGGAGCCGTTACACATCCTGGAGGATCTATTATGGGTGTGTTTAATGCCCGCCTCGTTCTTGTCGTCATAGTCAATGTGATCGTTGTTGTAACGTGGCGGGGTGGGGTGCGGGAGGGTTACAGTTAATTTATGAGTCAAATTATTTGAAAATTAATTGTCTGCCTTCCATCCGGGTCTCGTTCCGCTTGTTTATTGTAGGTTTGTGCTTATGTTATAGGCCAAGCCAGCCCCGCCATCATGTGACGAATGCCATAAGTTTGTCCGTGTCGTGTTCAAGGACCATGTCTGTTTTAGGTGTTCCCTGTGTAATATTGATCATAGGTGTAATGTTTGTGCAGTGTGGTCCGTTGAGATGATGGTTAAGTTCCTTGCCAGAAGGACTTGGCTGGGTCTGACGCGGGGTCAGGCGGTCCGAGAGTAAATCGTGGAGCGCCCGGTTCGGCCGGTGCGGGTGCTCCACGTCCCCAGCTGGAGGTGGCGGAGATGGCACCGCCGGCGTGGTTTGGTCCGGCTGTGCAGGGTTTTTCTGCATAGCGTTCTGCCCACGCTGGTGTCGTCCCTGCTACCAAAGGTTGGGGGGCAGTTTCTCCCCATGCCTGGTACGGATCCTGTCCTCGGACAGGATTCTGGACTGGTTACCGAGGGGGCCGTCTCGTACGGCCCCCTGGCAGTCCTGCCTGGCTTCGGCCAGACGGGTTTCTGTTTCTCTGCGGCCACCTCCGGGTGGTCCAGTAGCGGTGGCCGGTCCGTCAGGTGTGGGAGCCGTCCGCCATGACGGTTCCACGGTTGACTCGTCTAGTGACGACTCTGCGGAGTCTGAAGACGAGGAGGCCGTGGAGGAGAGGTTGCTGCGGCCCGTGAAGCCGCAGGTGGAGAATATGGAGGTTGATTCCGTCCTAGACGGAACCGGCCTCCATTTGTCTGGTTTGGCGCAAGCCAGGTCAGCGGCTCCGCCTGTGGCTGAGGCAAATCCGTTACCGTGCACCGGTTCCGTGCGGCTTGGTTTGGCACCAGCCGTCACGGGAACGGGTGTGCCGGGCCAGGCATGGTACTCACCTATCTCGCCTGGTCCGGCAGTCGGACGTGGGGTGCTGTTGGCGCCCGTGTCCGGCTATGGTTCCGCGACTGCTACGGGTCTGTACGGTTTTCCGTGCGGACCTACCCCATGGACCGGAGTGTTTCATGGGGTGGTGGCGGAACCGTGTGGTACCGGAGTGCCTGGCGTGTCAGCCGTGGCTCCTTGCTGGGAGGCCGTGGCTGGCAGACCCGTGAGCACGTCAACGGGTGACGTGTTTGCGGGGGTGTCTTCATCGGAGGTAGATTGGTCAGATGCTCTGGCGTGGCTAGCCAGGGTTGACCTGTCTGTGGTTTCGGCCACGGCCGATGAAGATGCGCCCCGTCCGTCGGTTGCGTCGATCAGGACGGGGATTTTGCCCGCGGCCCGAATCCAGTCAGTGGGACTGGATCCACGGTTCATAGAATGGTTGGATGCTATTTATGGCAAACAACTGATGACCAAGGGTCAGCTCCCTGCGGCCTCCAGGGAGGTGCGGGCAAGATGTCGTATTCCGCGGGGGGAATACGACAGGTATGGTGTAGTCCCGTCGGTCACGGAGGATGACCGATGGGTACTGGGCGTCCAGAGTGCCGTGGCGGGTCACCCCGGTCCGGCACTTGTGGACAAGTCTCAGGTACACCAGGAAGAAGTCCTGTCCCTATGCGATGAGGGTGTGAGGGCAGCGATGAGCGCTGTCAACCACTCTTATCGTCTCCTTCAGTCGGTGTGGGCTGAAGCGGGGCAGGCCACCCTGTGCCACCTGTGGCGCTTTCATGTGTCAATGACGGCCTGGTGCTGTCGATGGACGCATTGGCAAGGGTGCAAGCGCGTGTGACGAAATCCAGGAGGCAAATGGTCATTGACCATATGCGTCCGGCTACGGCAGTCAGGGAGCGTCTTCTTGGGACGCCCCTGACAGGGCCTAGCATCTTCGGTGGCCAAGCGCGGGCCATCTTAGAGGATACCGCCAGTATCGCGCAGAATCGGTTAGCGGTAAACCTACAGCTAGAGCTAGTGCGGCAAGCGCACGCACTAGGGCCTGTGGGGAAACCGCTAACGGGACAACCTTCAAAGGAGCAGAAGAAGCATAAGGGCAAGGCGAAAGCTATGCCTGTTGCGACTTCTGCTTCAGCTGGGTTTTCAGAGCCGCCGCCGGCGAAGAAGCCCAGGAAGGTTGTAGAGGCGCCTACCCTCCCCAATGTTGCTCCTGACCGCCCTAGAGGCGGGAAGGGCAAGGGGAAGGGTAAGGGTAAGGCCTCAAAGGGCGGACAGAAGGGGCCGAAGCGTACCTGAGGGTACGAAAGCTCCCTTCATATCCGCCTGGACCGCGCCTGTGCGACAGGAACAGCGGTGCCAGTTATACCCGTCGTGCCTAGAACGAAATGGTTCTCTCTCTCTCTCGTTAAGAAAGAGGGGGGGGGGGGCGGACTGCGAGCCGGACAACCCCGTTAGGCGTCTATGGTGGGTGGAAGGCTCATGCGTTTCGTCGAGGCCTGGCAAGGTGTGACGTCAGACAGTCTGGTCCTGGGATGGTTATCCCAGGGTTACATGCCGGAGTGGTGGGACTTTCCACCACAAAATCTGTCTTTGGCACCTGTCTGGACACCCGTACCAAGGGAGCCAGAAAAGTTAGAAGCCGTTCAAAAGGAAGTGTCGGGTTTGCTTCTGAAGGGAGCAATAAAACCAGCAAACCGAAACACTCCAGGCTTCTATTCAAACATGTTCCTTGTCCCCAAGAGCACAGGGGGATGGAGACCCATACTCAATCTCAGGCCATTAAATTGGTTTATCCATACGCCTCGGTTCCAGATGGAAACGCCGAGGTCGGTAATGCGGGATTGAGGAAAGGAATGTGGTGTGTATCGATCGATCTGAAAAATGCATATTTCCACATTCCTATGAATCAGAGTTGGCACAGGTTTCTGAGATTTGCGTTTCAGAATCAAGTATGGGAGTTTACAGTTCTCCCATTTGGCCTGTCGACAGCTCCGAGGGTTTTCACAAGAGTGGTCCTTGCGGTGACAGCGTTTCTCAGAAAAGAGAACGTGGCGCTACACACCTACATAGACGACTGGCTGCTCAAGGCAGACTCGGCAGCCAGGTTGAACGTGGATACTGCTCTGACTCTGAAGTTACTTTCAGATCTACGCTGCATAGTCAACGAGGAGAAATCCGAGTTGACGCCCACTCAACGTTTCGTTTATTTGGGGATGCGATTCGACCTCGAGGAGGGCAGGGTTTACCCGTCAGAGCCCAGAGTGGTGTCTCTGTTAGCCATCCTCAAGAGTTTTCGAGTGGGAAACCACATTCAGGCGAGGCAGTTCCTTCAGATGCTGGGCATGATGGTCTCCATGGAGCAGGTTATCCCGTACGCTGCTCTAATGCGAAGGCCTATCCAGTTGTATCTGATGTCTCTGTGGAAACAGAGAACAGAACCCCTGTCAAAACTGGTGCCAGTTTTGGAGCCGATAATATCGCATCTTCTATGGTGGAAACAGCGTCAGAATCTCCTATTAGGGGTTTCGCTGCACCTACCCCGCCCCCAGCTGTCCGTCTACACGGATGCATCGCTGGAAGGGTGGGGTGCCTGCCTGGGAGAACACCAGGTCTCGGGCACATGGACTCTCCCGGAGAGTCAGCTGCATATCAATCTGTTGGAAATGATGGCAGTGGAACTGGCGTTGGAAGAGTTCCTTCCGATGATCAGGGGCAGGGTGATATTGATACGGTCGGTCAATTCGACAGTAGTATCATATATAAATCGCCAAGGCGGGACCAGGTCGCCCACTCTGTGTATCAGGGTGTGGCACTTGATTCAATGGTGCAGGAATTACTCGGTTGTTTTGAAAGCAGCTCGTATTCCTGGCCGATTGAACATTCTGGCGGATGCTTTGTCTCGCAGACAGAGAATCCTGCCAACAGAATGGTCCCTCAACCCTCCAGTTCTGCGACGGATCTTCGAGCATTGGGGCAAACCCAACGTGGACTTGTTCGCCACAAAGGAAAATGCTCAAATCATGACATATGTCTCGCCGATTACAGATCCAAATGCCGTCGATACAGACGCTCTGGCGATAAGCTGGAGAGGGATGCACGCTTACGCGTACCCACCCACCATTCTTCTACCGAAGGTATTGGTGAAGGTCAGGGAGGAACCGTGTCTGGTCCTGCTAATAGCGCCGTATTGGCCGAGCAGGGCGTGGTTCACGGATCTTCTAGATCTGCTGGTGGAAAATCCTGTGCAGTTGCCCGAGATTCCGAACATAATCTCCCAGGCCAAGGGCCGCTTCCTACACGAGCATCCCGAAATGTTCAATTGACTGCGTGGATGTTATCAAACAACGTTCCACGTCGGAAGGCTTTTCTCGACAGGCTGCTGATTTCATCGCGGCTGCGAGAAGGAGGTCAACCTTCAAGTCATATAACAACAAGGTTAACAGATTTGCAGACTGGTGTGAAGAAAAGGGTATTGATACCTTTCAATCCACTATCAGCAGATAGCAGACTTTCTCTGTGAGCTGTTCTTTTGAGGACTAGCTCCCGTCACAGTTGCTGGATACAGGTCAGCTTTGGCATCAGTTATCCCTTGTCTAGCCAACAGGGATAGTCCAGAGGTGGCCCAGTTAAATGTGATGTTGAAGGGAATGAGCAATCTCCGACCGAGACAACCGGTAGTCATTCCAGCCTGGAGTCTATCTTTAGTGCTTAATGTACTGGCCAAGCACCCTTTCGAACCGTTGCGTTCGGCTAGTCTAAAGCATTTGACTCTAAAGGCGGTCTTTCTATTGGCAGCTTCCTCAGCTAGAAGGCGCAGTGAGATCCATGCGCTTTCGGCAGAGAGGAACCGATTTATTGTTTCTGGAGAAGGTCTGCGTCTTCTGCCAAGAGCAGAGGTTATGTCAAAGAACCAATCTTTGAGATATCCCGGCAAACCGATCATTATACCGAAGTTAACTAGGTTTGATCGTGATGCCAGTGTCTGGTGCCCGGTCCGTGCTTTGACTAAGTACAAGAAACGGACTGACTCGTTACGGTCGAACGATAGACATCTGTGGATCTGCCATAAAAAGTCTCTCGTTTGGTGGTCGAATGCATTCAGACTACTCACGAGATGGCGACTGGGCACCAGGTGCAAGGCGTAAGGGCACACAATGTCAGAGGAATAGCCGCCTCGACCGCCCTTTACAATGGTGTTCCGTTATAGGACATCATGGCCGTTGCACAATGGCACTGTGAGTCCTCATTCACGGATTACTATATGAGGGATGTATCAGACTCAGCCAATCCACTCGCTTTAGCTGTTTTCAAACGATAGTTAGTGACCACACTGCTTTTCACCCTTTTCTCACTTTGGTAAGAAAAGAACCTAAAGCAGGCATGGTCAGGCGAGAGGATGTCAACCAGATTGTGTCACCGATGGCCGAACCGGTGAATGGTTGGAGGCGGTACGTCTGAAGTCCAATTATCATAAGGTAATTCAATAAGTGAGAGTTTTTTGTATTATGTATATGTATCATGTTCATTCATCTTATATATTCATGCTCATTCCCAGGCTAATACATGGAATATGCAGGGAGTAGTTAACCCTCTTGGCATATTTGTGTTTTCAGGCGAGATACATGTTCGTTAGTTCTCTCCCTTTTCTTAGGAGGAAAAAGGGGGGGGGGGGCTGTGACGCGAATGTGATTCGGTTCCGTGAACTTGACGGTCCTTTTAGGTCTCCGTTAGTCAAGTTTGAAGTCTAAAATCTTTCTCCAAGGGGCAAAATTAGCATTTATGGCTTGCCCCTTCCCACCAGGTTACTGATCAAATCTGGTGTATATCAGAAGTAACAGAATGGTGAGTATTGATCGAAGGAGAATGCAGGAAATGTCAATTTCCCTTTCTCCGAGATCTAACAATACTCACCATTCTGTTACGGACCCAGCCTCCCAGCCCCACGGAGGCAAGCCATAGTTTTCTCTTGTTTGGTGGCTATGCAAACAATATGAGCTCTATGGTAAACGGGTACTCGGCAGTTGGGAGCCGAGTACCCGGTTCCCAGGAGTCGGTAAAGCTTTCTAAGTCTATAATCCTAGTGCCGCTGTCAGGGCCAGCTGTATATCAGAAGTAACAGAATGGTGAGTATTGTTAGATCTCGGAGAAAGGGAAATTGACATTTCCTGCATTCACAGGGTGCTGTTGCTACCATAATGCACCGAGTCAAATTAGTTTCAAAATATTCAACAGCTTACCTGTATAGTTTTCTGGAAATTGATAGTCAGGGAGGATCGACCCCAACATGAGAGAAGTGTGGGTGGAACTTAATTAAAGATGGCTAAAACAGCATTCCTCCATTTGGCTGGCGGAAATCTAGGATTTTGGCAGATTTTTAGAAATGTCTTTATAAAAATCTCCAAAACCGCTGATGCGATCGATTCAAAACTCATGAGGGATCATCTAGAACAAAAGCTGAAGTTAGTTCACGGCAACTTGATTGGCCAAATGGTTCGGCGGCCATCTTGGATGAGCTAGTTTTCGCGAGCCGAAATATGATATGAAAGGCGAAAATTATTTTTTATATACGCCTGTGCAAAAGTTAAGCACCACCCTATTTTTACGCACATGCGAGGGTATATTCATGTGCTATGAAGAAAGCAATAGCATAAACATTTATGTACCCATCCATCTTAGTGCAAGAGGTAATAATGCAACTAGAGGAATGCTGATTATGATGGTGGGGAAACACTGTATGTTTTTGTTTGAACTTGAAAACGAGGCCTGAATATGGTTATGTTGACACAACTGACAACTATTGCCCTACAGTTGACACACGTGGCTAGATTGTCATTAATGGTGTCTGAAAACGAAGTTTAACATCTGTGCACGAGTTTGAGACTGTCATTATTAATACCGGGTATATCCACCTTGTGCCTGGATGACGGCCTGGACACGACGTCTCATGCTGATCACCAACCGACTGATACGCCATTGTGGTATTCGTTGCCATTCAAGATGGAGTGCGTCTGTTAATTCCTGTAGGTTCTGCACAGGAGGATCCCTCCTTCTCACCATGTTTCCCAGAATGTCCCAGATATGCTCAATAGGGTTCATGTCAGGGCTCCTTGCTGGCCATGGTAGGGTTTCGATGGCATTCTGGCGGAGGTATTCATGCACAGCTCTAGCACGATGTGGTCGGGCGTTGTCATCCATGAATATAGGGTGGGTTCCAGGTACATGATTTACAAAATGAGGGACCACAACTCTATCCAGTATGGAATCTTGATATCTTTGTCCATTTAGTGTTCCAGGTACAGTCAACAGATCCAGCTTACAATCAAATGAGATGCACCCCCATATCATAACGGAACCTCCACCAAATGGAACTTCTTCCATGATGTTACGTTTGTCGTACGCCGTGCGTCTGGACCTCCATACACGAGTTCGACCATCTGTGGCATGAAGCAGGAACCGACTCATCGGACCAGTGTACCCGTCTCCAGGATCTCATGTTCCAGTGTCTTCTTTCGTTGCACCACCTCAGACGCTCCTCTTTGTGGTGTGCAGTGAGGAGAGGACGTCTGACAGGTCTCCTAGCTTTCATGCCAGCAGCATACAGTCTCCTTTTGACGGTAGACATTGACACTCTATTGCGCGTTTCCCATTGCTGGCTGAGCACTCTGCTGTTGGTGAATGGAGATCTCCTAACAAGGCGTACTAGGGCTCGATCATCACGGGCAGTAGTCTTCTTCGGTCTTCCAGATCTAGGCCTGTCCTTAACCTCGTTAGTTTGCCCATGTTTTGCAATCAAACGACTTATTACAGTATGGTTAATGTTCAGCTGTCTGCCAATCTCTCTGAATGACATACCAGTGGTATGCATGCCTATGATTTGCCATTTCACACGATCACTTAACCTTCGTCTTGCCATAGCGGTTCACAATCAAGAGCTAATTCTCTCTGTACAAATAAACCACGGTCATGAACACAAAATTCCTAATCTTGTCGCCTAAATCTGTACGTAATGTTCTACACCTCAAACTGGACTTTTACATAACTGAACACGTGTGCTGTTTCCCGCCACGCACGGACATCAAGCGGCGTGAAGTCATGCATGCATGTGCATTTCGTACTTGGAATTATGTCAGCTAACGCGGGGACAAAAAGTATGGCAGCCTAGTTGTACCATCATGTTTCTACGTTCTATTGTTTTTGCTGGTGCTTAACTTTTCCACAGGTGTATAGGTTTTTAGCTCACCTGGCCAAAATCAGAATCCAAAAACATCTGAGATCGATACCAAACCGCCATAGGAATGAATGATACGACACACCCGTATCCAGACATTTCAATAAACATGGACATTCTAGAACTGACATGCAGTCCAGAATTATCCAGGTACTCTCATCAGACCCGGACGATGAAAACTCCACCCCATGGAGAAAACAGAAAGAATGTCATTGGATACACCAGCTCCACACAATGGAGCCTATAGGCATAAACCTAGCAGGTTAGGGACCATCATCTTTGTGCCTCTCCCCTGGACCAACACGCCCCACATGGGTGGACACGCCCATTACGTTGTTATTAACCCATAGTTTCAAAATATTCAACATGTTTCCTGTATAGTTACCTTGAAATTGTGATTTAAGGATTTAAAGTATATAAATCAATTCCAACAAATGCAAAGCATGGGCAAAACCTAGCTAGAAATGGTTGGGGTATAGCTAGAAATGGGTGGGATATAGCTAGAAATGGGTGGGTATAGCTAGAAATGGTTGGGGTATAGCTAGAAATGGTTGGGGTATAGCTAGAAATGGGTGGGATATAGCTAGAAATGGTTGGGGTATAGCTAGAAATGGGTGGGGTATAGCTAGAAATGGGTGGGGTATAGCTAGAAATGGTTGGAGTATAGCTAGAAATGGGTGGGGTATAGCTAGAAATGGGTGGGATATAGCTAGAAATGGGTGGGGTATAGCTAGAAATGGGTGGGGTATAGCTAGAAATGGATCACTTTAATGGATATTTTGTGAAAAGAATTAAATGTCCACTGACCATTTTTGTTATTTTGAAGAATGCTGTAATCGGGTAGCTTTGAAGTTACAAATCTGCCCTGTAGTTAATGAGGAACAGTGTTTTCAATGATTTCCTAGAAATTTTGAAAAGACTGATATGTCCACTGAAAAAGGCTACAAAGAGTTGAACAATCAGATTTCTCTATATGCAGGTTTCGAGGCATCCAGCAATAGGATCATCTCTTGTCTGAATGGCTAAAATTAGCCGATTCGATTTATTCATAGATATTCAGAGGCCTACTACCCATAGCCAAGTTTGATGAACATTACCCCAATAGTTAAAGATTCCAACACTAGGATCATTCCACCAAATGTTAGTTAAAATCATAGTTGTGATTAATGAAGAGTAGTCCAACAAATAATGTCATGGAAATTTGAGAAATGTCATGAAACTGAGAAATAATGTCATGGAAATTTGAGAAACAATGACATGGAAATTTGAGAAATGTCATGAAAATTTGAGAAATAATGTCATGAAAATTTGAAAAATAATGTCATGAAAATTTGAGAAATAATGTCACGGAAATTTGAGAAATAATGTCATGGAAATTTGAGAAATGTCATGGAAATTTGAGAAATAATGTCATGGAAATCTGAGAAATAATGTAATGGAAATTTGAGAAACAATGTCACGGAAATTTGAGAAATAATGTCATGGAAATTTGAGAAACAATGTCATGGAAATCTGAGAAATAATGTAATGGAAATTTGAGAAACAATGTCATGGAAATCTGAGAAATAATGTAATGGAAATTTGAGAAATAATGTCATGGAAATCTGAGAAACAATGTCATGGAAATTTGAGAAACAATGTCATGGAAATTTGAGAAACAATGTCATGGAAATGGCAATTTTGCTTTAACTCTTTACTAACCACAACTTGTACAGAAATTTCAGTGTTACGTAGTGAATGTCCATCTGCAGGTCAAGGGAAGAATATTTGAAATTTGACAATGTACCATTCAGTGCTCAAATTTCAAAAATAATCTCTTGCTGCATTAATTCATACTTTTGTTTTTGTGTTTGCCATATATTTAAAAGGTGCCAGGGGTATAGGTACTGCCAACCCACAGCCCATGCCTTTAGGGTTGCATCACAGCTTCTATCCAATCCCATCCTCCCTCAGAAACAATAAGATTACAATGGGAATCTCCTCCAGAATTAATCTATTATATTGTGAATCAAGGAAGAGGACTCTGCACAGCTCTTCCTAAATTGTGACAAGGGGGATAATTCTCGGACTCGCTCCAGATGCTCTAAATAAAGTCATTGACAGGGAATCGAATCATAAAAAAGTTAGGGTTTGAAACTAAGACTAGCCAGAAGTGGGATGTGGAAACATTAATAGCAGGATTCTTTAGGATTGAGAGGGAGCACTGGATCACTTTGACACCTCAACATACACTACTAGCATGCCTGACAGGCAATTGGCCTAGGTCAGCGACACCGGCAAATGTCTATTTCTGAACCCCGAAGAGTATGGTTGACCAAATTGAATCACTGATAGCATATCCACTGATAGGCCTTACCAGCGAGTCCAGCATCAATGCTGTAAAAGTGACCGAATCCAATGTTCCGATAGACAACAGGCCGTTAGTGAAATCCTTGATAGTGTATTGATACAAATTATATCTGTGTCTGCCAGTGAAGATTGCCGCTCATTCCTGTCATTCCCGCTACACATGCATAAACGCACGTGATTGACCACTTACATTCCATGAAAACAATTTTAATGTACTGTATGTACCTCTACTACTATTGCTGCTACTTCTGGTGCTGCTGTAATTTTCTAGTACTACTGGCGCTGCTGCTGCTGTTAGTAGGTCTACCACTACTACTGCTACTTCTACTACAGGGGGTATTGTGATCGGGTGCATGCGTGCATGACCAGAGCTGTATCTACATACCTACTGCTCCGATTGGCTCAAATTTGACACAACCAAGGAACTTGCAGTGGCACTGATAGCCCTGAGATTCAATTCAGTGGCCACATGACTGCAAAGCACAAAACCACTATATCACACATTTTCACTTTATGATGGTCAATAATGCAACTTCATAACATGGTGTTCATACTCTGCAGTCCTGTCAGGAGTTTTGGACCACAGCCTGAGAAAGGCCCACATCGGCTATCAGCGCTCACTTCAACTCATCTTACCCAGCCAGCATGATAAGCGAGGGCAAATGTTATTAACAAAAAAAGACAGAGCCAAGAGACAGCAAGATCCTGCACCGGAATACAAAGGCATTTTATATGATCACACTTGCAGATAGGCTCGAAAAGGTTAACATTGACGCCAATTGCTTGCAGGAAACTCAGCAGGTTTTCAGATCTAACATGGAAGGCAGAATGAAATGAGGACAAGCAATTCTTTTCAAAAACTCCATCACAGCACACAATCATGCAGATTAAAGGAGACTTGTTGTAGACAACCAGCAGATGAAAATATTCCATGTGCCATGGTCATCAGAGCCACATCCATATCCAATGACAACAATAGAGGGATCCATTTCTAGCTATGCCCCGTCCATTTCTAGCTATTCCCCGTCCATTTCTATCTAATTTCCTCCCACATTGTACCTGAGCTGTAATCAATTTATATAGTTTGAATCCTGAATTCCCAGAATCACAATTTGAAGCTAACCATACAGGTAAGCCGTTAAATATTTTGAAACTAATTTGACTATATGATATTGTTGCCTTTGGCAACAACAGCGTCGACTGTTTATTAAATAGTAAAGACATACAATTCATACACTTGACAGAC
The DNA here is from genome assembly GCA_034401795.1 of Chaetoderma sp. LZ-2023a. Classification (NCBI taxonomy): domain Eukaryota; kingdom Metazoa; phylum Mollusca; class Caudofoveata; order Chaetodermatida; family Chaetodermatidae; genus Chaetoderma; species Chaetoderma sp. LZ-2023a. The sequence continues at coordinate 130,600,373 of CM067371.1, read as the reverse complement.
TATTGAATATTTATAACAGACAGAGACATCATTCAATATGCATTGTGATTGTGATGTCAGCGTGCCTGTGACGCATTGATTATGACGTCATATACTTGAGTGACAGATCAGATTCATCAATGGATTTGGATTTTTCCATTGATAATATCCCTACGATCTCTCTAGATATCAACTACAAGGCAATGGAAATGGACGTTCCGAAGATGGAATTACGAGAAGGCCATTTGAATGAGATTTCCCACTCGCATACCAGAATACAGATAAGATTTGTCAAAAACAGAATCTTAAGTTTGAACGAGGTCACTGAATCAAGCTACACTGACACGAGCAACTGAATCCATTCAATGCAGGAGGGGGGGAGGCAAAACCAAAGAAAAATCACACAGCTCCCCACCCCATTCAATAGTAAAAATGGAGGCAGAAGTTGTGGTTAATGGAAAGATATGGATAAACACATGGTTAGGAAAACATACATAGACGACTAAAAATACACGGTTTGTTCCTAGCCAATCTGGCCAATCGACCCAAAAACAGGATATGTTACAGCAATAGTGCATACAAGCCTGCTATCTTATAATCACATTCCTCGTCAATCTAAAAATAGAGGTGTGGGTTCATGCCAAGAACACGCTTCTAACGTAATGGCCGGCCATCTTGTTACGTCATCAAAATGACTAGACTGCTACACCGACTCAACCTCTGAGGCCAGACAGGTCCGGATCAGTCTATCTAGTGATAATATATATCACACCAATGTGGATCATGTTTGGTATCATCTTAATCCCAGAATCACTAGCTTGATACAACAAATCTACCCGATCCATCAAGTGGCTCATGTGATATCAAAGTCTTCGCAATGTCTGCAAATTGTTATCCTCATTTTGTGTGCGTCCATTTTGAATTTTAAGAGTGAGCAAATTAACTATTCATCATACAAAAGACTCTGGACTTTGTCTCATCTTGTTTTAAGCGAGATAATATTTCTGGCGTGAATCGTGCAGTTCTCATCTCCTTTCAAGACGCAATTCTCCTTAACTATATTCTAGTAGAAATTACTACGCCAAAGGCCACTGATTACACAGATTCTTTCTCGACCTTGTATCAAAGGAGATCTCGCGATACGAATTATTCTTGGTCGATTCCAGATCAGGTATATGAGGAGGTAGGTTTAAATATGTATTTGTATTTTTATGTTTCTTAGAAAAAAGGCGAAATTACAATAGGGAGGTACTATCTCCATTGCAAATAAAACAGAATAATTTAAGAGGTCCAAGGCTTTTTATTTCATTTTATACATTGTGATATATTACCGGAAAAGTTCTATGTTGTAGAAGTAAACATCGATAAAGTAGCAGGTCAATAGCAGCAATTTCACATACTAACCCTTTAACCCTCGACGGCCAAAAATGGCTTCTACTTGATAAATGTGTATTTGCAGAGCAAAAAAACTATTTTTGAAAATTTACCGCAGGAATGACTGGCTCAATAACTGAGCTAGTCATTCCAGAGTAAAATTTCAAAAATAACTTGCTCTGCAAATGGACACTTTTTATGAGAAAATTTCAATTTTCTTGAAGGAATGCGAGGGTTAAAGGGCTACTTATATACAGCTAGTATTTATCCCTTTCCACTCTGAATACTAGAATCATGCCTTTTGGAGAGATAAAAAGGACAAGCTGAATATTATCTAACCAATCCTAATAAGCAGTTAGCAAAAAATCTTCAGGCAAATAGCTTTCAAAATAAACATATGGTTTTATTAGATACAGTGTAGTTGAACACAATGGGCATTTCCATTTTTAGCTATGCCCCGCTCATCACTAACTAAGCTCCACCCACACCTCGCCGTGTTGGGATTGCGCGATCCCCAAATGCCCTAGCTATCAATTTCCTGAAAACTATACAGGGAAGCTGTTGAATATTTTGTAACTAATTTGACTGGGTGCTGTTGCTGCCTATGGCAGCAACAGCGCCAAGTCAAATTAGTTTGGAATACTTATTAAATAGTAAAAGCAAACAATTTGTACAACAATGCATAGACCGTCTTCAAATATGCGTTCGTGACGTACTTATCGACATCATTCATGACGTCATTCATTACGATGTCATTGTACACATCACGCATTTCATTATGACGTCATATGATGAGTGGGTACTCTGGAAAAAGTGAATTACGATGTGTCATGGAATAAAGATACCTACTTGCTGCTAGTTGATGCGACGTACAGCCACAGCTCCAAATATGATAAAGTCACAAATCATGTAGTTGATAAATGGATAACAGCATTGCAATAAAAGATCATTCATGTATAAATATTGATATACTATATATAGTGCTTTCATATGCCACCGTAAATAATCTCTGTACAAATATAATAACTATCTCACCACCATGATACGTGTGTTTGTAAATAAATCACCATCAAAGCACTCGGAACAAAAGCTACAAAACATATATATATATTGTATATACAATTACAGGTTAACCCGGCTAAAACACTAATAGTAAAATTTTGCCCAAAAACCTGAAATTTTGCCTAGTGTAGACGTGCACGATTATCCAACATTATCGAAAATCACAATTTTTTTTCAGCCACAATTTTTTATATGATTTTTAACAAATCGAAATATCACCAAAATTTTACTGTCACGCCGTATTCTGCCTATTTGTAGCATATGCTTCTATTACGGCAAATTGTTCAATTTATTTCCAAACCAACATCTCTGAGAAAGGGGTGGGCTTATATTAGGAATAGCTCAAGAAACGGTTGAAGTTCATTCTCTAAAATTGTTTTAAAAGATCGATATGTACAATAACACAAAAATCTTACACAATTTACCAGGACAATTACTGTATACTCAAAACCACCATCGCGGGAGTGAAATTATTACCTGGGATGGTAAAAATATTGTATATTTTTTAATAATCATGGTTTATAAAATCAAAATAATCATAAATTTGACATTAAATGGCATCGCGAAAATATAAATGATGTGATATTGCTCACGCTCCTGTTTTTGGAGGAGTGAAGTGGGGTGTTCAGAAATGTGATAGCTAATGAGACAGTATACACGCTTTAGCTTGCAAGGTGAAATATCCGAGATGTTTCTGAAGGCTAACTATTATTAGTAAACGGGTACTCGGTAAATGCAGAGGAGATCTAAACATTAGATGTCAATGGATTGAAAGTACATTCCTAATATCACATGATTTGCATACTTTCACAAAGACGACATGAAAGGTAAGATTTTAGGATTCATTTTCATGTAATAAATGATGATTATAACACAATACGCAATATTTAGGTTGTACAATATAACAATTTCACTCCAGAAATTATGGACAGGATATAGATTTAGTGAAAGTGTAGGGTGGCAAGAATTTACACCGGGAAATCGTGTCCTATTTTCGTGTTATTAACGATTGTTTTTTAAGCATCTTGGCAACTGGATTTCAAGTTTTTCTTGAAATTTATCAATTAGAAGTCATTCCTAGAACTAATATTCGGCTCAAACAGATCTGAAAACTCAACCGTCCAGTCCAATTCGACCCAAGACCAATTCGCCCCGACATTTCATTTACCAAAAAATAGGTTGCACGATATATCAAAATATCGCGATTATTTCACCACGATATATCGTGATACCTCCTAGGACAATATCGTGCAAACATAGCCTAGTGAATATCATTTTGTAGACCAAGAAGACTATTTTTGAAAGCTAACCACTGGAATTACTGGCTCATTGTCGAGCCAGTCATTCCAGTGGTAAAGTTTAGTCTTCTTTAAGTAAATTAAAAGAACTGCTTAACCATAACTACTTAACCCTTTAATAGCCAAACTCACCAAACTGGCCAAAAATGTCTATTGCAGTGGTCCTGAGAAAGTAGTGCTGGGAATTGGTACTATTTTTGTGATCGATGATTGGTTTTATCTACTAACCGATGATCAATTAATGATTGATCATAATAGGTTCTCATTTTCTATGCATTTTGAATGCAGTAATTATAGCATGCTCAAGGATAATTACCCCTTTCAAACCAAGTCGCGGGTATGACAGAATCTTAATAATTTAAGAAATAATCTGTTGAATACCTTGAAACCAACTTGACCCGAAGCCGGCTTCCAGTCAAACAAGTTTCAAAATATTCAACAGATTATTCGTATGTTTGCTTTGAAATTAACATACTATTTTAGTGCTGAAAGAATTGTCTTAGACCAAGGAGTAATACTATATAGTTGCAACAATTAAATTTTAATTATTTTCCAAAAAGTGTTCATTTTCTAGCTTGACCAGTTAAAATATATTAATAAAGTCAATTTATAAACAACCAAAATCGATTTCTGAAATCATGATCGATTGATTGGTTGAACATGCAAACCATTCAATCATCGATCAAATCGATTAGTCGGAATAACACTATGAGAAAGCTTCATTTGCATCCTAAGAGAAGTCTATCTTTGACGATTTACCACTGAAATGACTGGCTCAATAATCTAACCAGTTATTCTACTAGTAAATTTTCCAAAGTAGTGTTTCTGGTCTCTAAATAGATATTTACTGTGAGAAAGTTGAAATATTTTTACAACTTGCCCATTAAAAGGTTAAACCATCTCGAACTGTCATTGATGCTATCAAATACAATGAAAACACAGGTCTATCCCAGGAACATGGCTAAATCATGTCTGCGCATACAACCAAGTGTTTAATATTGAGATATGTGTTTAATATTGAGATACATGACACAGTGTGTGCATATTATGAATTTATCATCCAAGCTTTCATTCACCCATAAAGTAACCATACAGATGGCTACAATTGTTCTTAACTTACTAATTTACATATCAATCTGTATAAATTATAGGTGGGTGTGTGTGTGCATGTGCATGCAAGTGTGAGGGCACGCGCGTAATTACTTCGCTTCATCAACCACTGAATACATAAACCTTAAAACCAGCACCAGGCATAAACATAGCAGGTTAGAATTTTATAAGCAAACTTTAGTCCTCCCAGTCATCATCATCATCAACATCGTCATCATCATCCTCGTCATCAGTATCACCTTCATCATCTGAAAAGAAACCAATACATATAAATTGTTATGCATTGCCTAATGTCATCTTGCTCAGTCCACGACAAGAAAACAATAAAAGTTATGCTGCAGAAATGAAAGTATAGTAAGTTTTGTTTAATGGGACTCTCATGGAGGCCCCAATGATCAGATACTAAGGACAGGTGGGCTCATTAATCGATAATAGTCTTTAGGTTATTATAATAGGTGGAAATTGAGCTATTATCTGGAAAAACAACAAAATTTCCTTAAGTTGGTGACTGCCCGATGCATTAATCTTTTAACACTGATATCCGCCACAAATGGCTTCAAATGCAAGAGATTATTTTTGAAAATTTACCACTGAATGACTGGCTCGATAGCCGAGCCAGTCATTCTAGTGATAAATTTTCAAAAATAGTCTCTTGCTCTGCAAATGGACATTTTCTGAGAAAATTTAAATTTTCTTAAACAAATCCGAGGGATAAAGAATTAATTTGGTCGATTACTTAATTTTTAATCATATAAATTCGCGATCTCTGATTTAATCACATAATCGCCCAAGCCTAGGTTTTGCAACAGCAAATGGCATTTCATCCATTAAGAAATAGCTGCACGACCATCATAGTTAAGGACTTACCTGACCCTTGAAGAATTTTCTGTCTGTTTGCTAGAGCCTGTGCCAGAGCTCCCACGATTCCCCCAGATTCACTACCAGATGCAGCGCTTTGGGTATTTGCTTCAACCTGTTGGCGAGAATAACGAGGAAACAATAGGAAATATTAAACCTGTGGTCAAGCTGACCTCAGTGTTGGTCTTGAGAAATGTTCATTTGCAGGACAACAGAAGACCGAAAATTTACCACTGGAATGCCTGAAATGGACATCACCATAGGATCATTCCACACACGTTTCGTTGAAATCGACCCATTGATTAAGGACGAGTAGCGTTTTAAAGGATTTCTGGAAAATCCAAGATGACCACCAGAAAAATTCTGTATACTGTACAGTAGTGTAAAGATCTGAATCCTACTGCCCCGGGACCATCCAGCTAAGTCTGGTTGAAATCAGCCAAGTAGTTAATGAGTAGTGGTTTAAATAAGTTCCCGCCATTTTTTCCCTGGAAAATTTAAGATAGCCGCATCAAAATTCTGTATATAAGTTCTGAAGCTTACCCTGATATGGTTCGACCAGCCAACTTAGGTCGAAATCCACCTAGTTATGAGAATTTTGACAATTTCCGGTAAAATTCTTCATAAAATTTTACCTCAAACAATTGGCTAATCAAAAGTTCTGAAGCCTACCCCAATATGGCCCATCAACCCGAGTTATGTTTAACCCTGTGGCAGCGGCAGGACGTATTATCGGCTTGAAATAATTAGGTTCCTAGTCCGACGAGACATATTATCGACAAGAGACAATTAGACGCCGGGAAGGATGGGGCGTATTATCTGCTCAAGCTACCACCAGTTTTCGATCGCTAAATACGCAAGCATTACTGGCGTTTTATCCAATCAAACTTAGCGTTACATTACGTCAGAAGGCTGAATTTTCTAAATCCACTGTCAATTGGTCAATTCAGTTTGTTTACAAATTTATGCGGGAAAATATAAATAGATCTTTGTGAATGAAATAGTTTGCGTAAAAATGTCGAAGATGATGAAGCAATTCCTTTATTTAAGCGGGTACCCGCGAGTACCCGATTATCCGGATAGATGGAATCGGGTATTATTATTATTATTATCATTATTATTATAGAGCTGCTCAACGATTGGGCAAGCTGGAAAATCTTTGTAAACGGCATCCTATACTAGCAGTGTCATATATAATACGGAAATGCGAACGCAACCCGCTCTCGGTAGATAAGAAGATCGCGAATTTCATTTGTTATCTTTGTCACGTGATATGATGTTACAGCTTATGACAGTTAGTTTAATTTTAATGAAATTTTAGTTTCCACGCTTTTAAATTATTTTATAATGACAATTTGCCATTACCGAATAACTGAAAGCCTCTGAAAATTACTGAACATCCATCATGGTGAAATTATTTAAAATCCTGAAACTGTGTGAAAACAGTCAGGATTTGAAAAAACATTGGCTAACACAAACCGATGGATGAGAGATGACCGAATGTCATATGCGCTCCCCCACCCCACCCCACCCCACCCCTTCCTGGGAGGAAGACTCGAATGACCTCAATGTCCCATACGCTCTCTACGTACAAGTGCCATGTACTATAGGACAGAGACGAAAAAGCTCAATTTTTGTATACTCTCAATGATGAACCACATAAAAACACATACCATCACCATTTTAATAACAAAGGGTTACGTGACAATACAATCAACAATGAACAACACATAAACAAGACTGACCTTGTTGAACTTGGCTGCTGACATCATCTTCCCAGTGGTGAAGACTGATGCAGTCCCAAAAAGTTGTTGTTCCAATTAATTAATTGTGATATACACAAGCAATGAGGAAACCTCATTAAAAAAGTACACCTGATTATCTTTTCAAAATCGATAAGGCGAGAGGATTAGAGGTGTCACGGAGATAATGGTCTGTAAAACTTGTCTCACAGTGCCACTGAGCAACCGACATAATGTCATCCACAGGGACCCCATTAAATAGGGCAGTGGAAGTCACTACGCCCCGGACACTGTGAGCCTTGGCCATGTCAACTTCCTTACCGGTGGCGGATTTATGACAAAACTGAATACATTCTACAATCCACCTGGAAATGGTGTCCTTAGACGCCCTGCCATGGGGTTCAATATATGACAACCATAGCGCTGACTGGTCCGTCTGCCACTCCTGAGTACGTTGTTTGTACCGGATCAGCGCTCGGACGGGACACCATGCTTTAGAATTAGGATCATATCTAGTTAAAGCTGGAAAAAAAATAGGTTGACCTGGATATTTCAAACCCTGATTTTTTGCCAAGAAATTAATCCTAGGTAGAAGCTCAAGGCCTTCCCCTGTAACCACGAAACGGTCTTCCTTGGCTGATAAGGTATGAATTTCACTCCTACGCCTAGCCGAGGCCGCAGCAATTAAAAATACAGTTTTAAGAGTTAACATTTTCATATAAATGGAACTAAGTGGTTCAAAAGGCTTATCGCCTAGTACCTGAAGCACTAGAGATAAACTCCAAGATGGAATCACAGGGGGATTCCTTGGTCTTAGATTGCCCATGCCTTTAATTAATACATTTAATGTACTTACTTCATCACTTCCCCTATTAGCCAAGCAAGGGATAACTGTCATTAAAGCTGATTTATAACCAGCAATAGAGTTAGGCTTGAGGCTATAGGCATCATACAGGTGACAGAGGAAATCAGCTACTACCTGAATAGATGAGTCCATTGGATCAATACATCTTTTTGAGCACCACTCTGCAAATCTGTTGATTTTATAATTATATGCTCTGGAGGTTGACCCCCTCCTGGCTTTGGCCATAAACATGGCTGCTTGCTCAGAAAAGCCCTCCTTAATTCTAAATTCCTTGAAAACATCCACGCAGTCAATCTGAACATTGACGGATTGTTGTGAAGGGCCTGGCCCTGGAAGATAATGCCGTCCATCAGAGGCAGAGGAACCGGATTGCAGACCAGAAGGTCCAGCAGATCCGCATACCATGATCGGCTTGGCCAATTTGGGGCGATCAGAAGCACTTGGCACTCCTCCTGTCTGATTTTCTGAAGAATCGGCTCAATGAGTCTGCTAGCAGATTTAACCTTCCCGGAATATGAACTGCTTTCACGGTAATCCTGTGATCCAGGCACCAACAAAGCAGTCTCCATGTCATCATACAGAGACTGGGCGACTTCGTTCTGCCCTGGCAGTTTATGTAAGTCACATCCGTTGAGTTGTCTGATCGAATAAGAACAATCTTGCCCTGAACTTTCTGTAAGAAATGTTCCAGGCCCAGGACTACAGCTCTTAACTCCAGTAGATTGATATGTTCCTTTGACTGTTTCAGATTCCAAAGCCCTGATATCGTGGATTCTTCCAGGCAAGCTCCCCACCCCTCCATCGAGGCATCTGTATACACAGTTACTTGAGGGTGAGGAGGGGTTAGCATAACCCCCGCCAGGAGATTCTCTGTCTTCAACCACCATTGCAGGTGGTGAATTAGAGGCTCCAACACTGACACGTTCGAGTCCAGTGAACCTGTACTCTGGGTCCATTGCGTCATGAGAAATAATTGGCTGAATTGCTCCTTTTTGTATGAGGGAGTTTATTTCCTCCTCTATACACAACCTTTGATCTGGATCTCTCGGAATTTGAGATTGGTACCAGAGACAGTCGTGATGGTGGGCCTGTCATCCAATCGGGATGATACCCGACTGAAAGCCATCGCAAGACTAAACGGTCCTGAGTCAACCATTCCCACTCTTGCATGTGGTTGGCCAGACGGCCTCCCACTGGTCCACCTAGGGAGAGAGGTGGACATAAGGAGTGCAAGAGCAGCACTGTCTCCTTTGCCAGAAACACCGGAGTGGTTCTCACCGTGGTAACCGGCCCATCAGGCACGATTACCACGACCAGATCCTCGCGCGCCACAACCAGCGCGGGTGACTGCCTGGCTGGCTGCGCCTGAGGAGCCTGCGCACCCCTCACTGCTGGCCGAATCGCACGCGGCTGACGCTGCGATGGTGGCTGGCCTCTGACATGGCCACCCCCACCTCGAGCCTGCAGGGGATGGTACGCAGCGCTCCCTACGGAGCACCTCAAACTGTTCGTGCAGCGCCCTCTGGTTGTTGACCAGAGTGACCATCTCCTGGAGGTGCCTACATCCCTCACCTCCAAAGAGACCAGGACCTGCCATAGGCATACGCAGAAGCCTATTGTACAGGTCCTGGGACGGGCACAGGTTATCTAACGCAAATGTGCGCCTCGCCCGGACACTTCTGGTCACCGCCCGAGTCATACAGTCCAGAGCCAGGTTGATACCATCCTGGATGGCTCTCTGGACTGTGACCGGGCTCGGTTGGCGTGATGCGGATGCTGTTACTACCCCCTGTAACAGCTGGGAGATGTGAGACAGCGCCACAATAGACGCTCTCCCACTCTCCTCCGCATCACGCAACGCGGCATTGGCCGAACGCAGCGCGTTCGAACACAAGGCTCCCGTGTCAGAACGGGAGCCTGGCCGCGTATCCTCACCTAAAGCCGCGCGGTCATCCACGCTAAGCTTAGGTACCACACCGTACCTCTGGTAGTCCACGGGTACAATGCGGCAGCGCCTTGCGACCTCGCGAGGGGCCTTCGCGAGACGCCCATTCACCTTGATGGACGTCTCCGCCGCCGAGAACACATCAACGATATGGTCTGCTAGCGGCAGAGATGGCATGGCGCTAACAGTCGACTTTCCAGCTAACCATGGCCTGTAGTCTCGCTGGCTAGCCGACTGCTCCACGGGCAGGTCTGGCCTGACACTTATCAGCCATTGACAAGTGTCAGACCAATCCTCCTCCGTGGCTAACTGCGAAAGCTATACTAGACGAGGGCCTTCGTCTTCCTCCTGAGCTAACGCAGTCGAGCTTGACATTGGATATGCTGACACTACTGGCAAGCCAGAGAAAGCATGCGGGCCCGAAAGAGCAGGCATGTTAATCTGACTGGCTTGTCCAGGAGCAGGCGCCGTGGTAGAGCGTGGGGCAGATACCGCCACACCACGGCCCCGGCCAGCACCAGCAACACTCTCGGCAAGCCGAGGTATGTGGAATAACTAACCATCATATCCAACCAGGGCCACCTTCTGAGCCGTGAATTCTACTCTTGCGTGAGTAGAACCGTGCATCATGTCGCCTGTATTCCCCGCGAGGGGTGCACAGACGTTAAAATCCATGGCCACGGCTTCAGAAGGGGAACCCAGCAGATAATCCTCTTCTTCCTGGCCAGAAAGATTAGACTCCGGGTCAGCAAAGAGAGCTAACCCGGACTGGCCAGGAAAGGTGCCATAGGAGGTACTGGCACCTGCGGCGTGCGGATACCCCTGGGCTGATAAGCAGCCAGCAGGTTCCAGCGACAACCGTCCACGGACCACCGGCGCGGCAAGCCTGCTGCCAAGGTCGTGGAACGCCCCCTCTAATGGGGCCACCTCTGAATCGTCGAAAACTGGTAACGGCCTAAGGAAAGTCGATTCAGAGGCGGGGATTATCTGCTCCGAAGCAGATGATGAGGACAACAAAGGATTTAGTCCAGGAAGCATGCCACGGAGCAACTCTGGTACCAAATCCTTTATTGTCCTCTTCATCTCTCCCAACATCTCACTACGGAAGGCCTCCATGTCCACTGAGGACGAGGCCTTCCTCTTACCCTTTTTACTCACAACCTCTTGTTTCATCTTCCTCCGCAACCTTGTCCTTCGCCTGTAAGCATAAAAACTCCTTCATTAGTTCGCCCCCCCCCCCCCAATGCTTACACACATCACAATTAAGTAATGGCCCACAGGAGCTACATTGGAAACAAAGATGTGGTATAAACTTCTCCTTCAGGAAGCGACCACAGGACGGGCAACCAGGTCTCTGAAACAGGACAGAAGACGAGGACAATGAGTATTTTACTTAAGGTTAGAAACTCAAAACCAAAAATAAAAGAGAGGGAAACTGATCATAAAGACCACTATTCATATGAGAAAACCAGCGTTAGCCAAAACTTTAATTGTTAATAAAGAGCAAGGCTGATTATGACGTCATTATTTCAAGACAGAAATTAAATCGATCCGAAAACAAACATCCAGGTGTAAGGACGAATTGTATTCATAACCAGAGCATCTTCAGGATAGATATTCAGACTACCCAAACATCAGATACACAATGATAAGTGACAATTTATAGTTTACATAATTATCATCACCTCATATCATTAACTAGAATACCTGACACTTTGTATCGACAAACCATCCAATGTGATGAACTGGAGAACTCCACCAAGACTATGACCTCTTAACTCTCTCCACCTTAGGGGGAAGGAATTGGATCAAGAGGGCAAAGTGAGAAGACCTTCTTACGAGGCCTCCGAGTCACTGGACATAGACTTTTTTGGTTAGATAACCTAACAGTATTAGTAGGAAATGGAACCTTGGTGAAGAGAAACAAACCCTCTGTTGATGTGATGTCCCATACATATCCAGACAGATACCTGTGGACATAAACACAAAGAGAGATTAGTATTATATAGCACCATGTTGACATAAAACAACTATACTAGGCGCTTATCACGATAAACGCGAGTCCCGGAAACACATTACACCGGGAAAAAACTCGCTAAAATATAATAGAAGTCACCTGATGGATAGATCCTGGGCCCTCCTCTGGCGAAGTAACTCTATCTGCCAGAGACTAGTAGAAACTGACTATGACTAGTACAATTTGTAACCGACCAGCCTGATGGTAACAATTTGATATGTCAATGGTCAAGGTGGCCAAAAATATCATTGCTGTGATCAGGGGGGGTGGGGGGGGGCACAGAAAATCACAATTGTATGGTAACCCATATTCAATTCCTTTGAATTCCACACAACAGTTTGGGAGGAGTTAGTGTGATGGAGTTTTTCGGATATTTGTCCTTTGGACCCCACCCCCTGACCCACAGGGGGTGGAACCAAATCTAAATGTGGTCTTGCAAAGCTCAATCATGGGTAACCCACATACCAAATTTGGTTGAATTACACCCTTGTTTGGGAGGGGATAGAATGATGGACTGACAGATGGGTAGATGGAGGCGATTACAATATCTTAATTTTTTCAAAACATGGGGATCATGAAAGGACCCAAGGCGATAAGATACAGGTAGGTAATTAATTCAAAATCTTTATACAAAAATGTAAATTTGTTTCGGATTGAGAAATTAGGCTACCACCATCATTGGCCATGCCGCATCGTTTCCAGGATTTGTCGGTGAAAGGGTTAAACATAGCAAAGACTGGAATTGACAAGTGGACATGGCAGAAATTTAGATTTTCTAATAGATGAATCCACTTTTAGCTCTGCTCCATCTCTAGGTAAGCTCCATCCATGATTTGCGCGTGTTGGGATCAGTTTATACACTGAATCCTAAATTCCCAATTCCATGATAACTATAGATACAACTAACCTGTTAAATATTTTGAAACTATTTTGACTGGGGTCTGTTTTCAATTATTCAACAGAATGTTTATTAAATAGTAAGGACATACAATTCGTACAAATGACAGACTTTTAAAAGTTCATGATGGACTACGTCATCCAATAGATATTTTGATTGTGACTTCAGCCTACATCTGATGTAATTCATTATGATGTCATATACTTGGGTGACAGATTGGATTCATCTATTATTTAACCCTTTCTCATTTTCATGACAAATCCCTGAAAAAGTATGATGCTTACGATATAAAATTAATTCTATTGAATATTTTGAAATTAATTTGACTGAAAGCCATTGCTGCCTAAGGCAGTTTGCAGTCAAACTAATTAAAAAATATTCACTAGTTTTCCTTTATGGTATCATTGAAATGAGATATGAGGAATTCACGGTAAAAGGGTTAATCTTACCTTGCTTGTGTGCAGATTTATGTTGTATATTTCACTGCCGTTGAATCATATTTGCTGTGCGTCGTTCTTGGCTGATTCATTGCGATGGAACCTAGTGTATACGGTGTCTCAGAATCCATAATCATATCAGTAATTTATATTAATAATTCTATCAAAAGCTTTTGGAGATGGATGGATAGACAGATGAATGGAGGCAATTGCAATATCCCAGCAGTCTTATTTTACACAGATCACCAAATTTTTCTCTTTATAAAATCCATGTTATTAAATCCATCAGCCTACTTAGCAGGAGAAAGTGTCTGATTTTCTTAAGCCATTGTCCGCTCATCTGAAAAAATAGGAACAATAAGTTAGAAATAGACTGGAAGCTGGCTATGGCAGCAACAGCTTCATATTGGATTCAAAATATTCTACATCTTACCTTTATAATGACTGTAAACGTGAAATTTTGGAATTTCAGGTTGAAATGTGATAATTGTTTTTGATTTTGGGCACACTTCCATGATAGTGCATGTTTGTTCCAGGGCCCCAGTTCTTTATATCTTTGATCAGAGGATACTGGCCACACAGTAAATGGTGATAGAATGTTTGTAACCAGGGCAACAGTGAAATATTTGTTTTCTATGGAATAATTAATAAGTTCCAATCATCAATGACTAATTTAACCAAGAAAGTTATAGATTGTGGTAAGAGAGCAGCAGACCCATTAATATATAAATCCATTTCATTTACCTCTGGTCGTGAAATAACAATAAGGTTATAGATAAACAATCCAATAATCTCAATCATCGATGCGTCTTTGTTTACAATTTCCGAGAAAACCCCCTCTTCAAATTACCCGCAGTAATACGGCCGAGTTGAGATGCGAAAGCTGTCAAATATATCGGCATCACTTCCCGATTGGCAATATCGTTAATCTAGTCATCTGTCTACTTTTTAGTTTGTGGTGTACAAGAAATATGCATAGATTGACATATTTGAACACGCAAATGTTACTATTTTGCAAAACAGCTGATTGTGTTGTCATCTTTCCCGAAAAATTAATATTCATGAATTCCCGGCCAATCAAACGCGTTAAACTTCTAGCACGTGATACGGTGTTGCCCAATAACGGGTAATGAGCTTGGTACTCGTATATTAGATACGGGTACAATTCTACAAATTCCTCTCGTTCTCTCACAATCTTTTACGATAAACGATTCCTATTGGAGACGCCGCTACGAAAAAATGTCTGATGCTATAGAGTAATAGTGTAAAACATTCACGTTCGCTTCTTAAATGGCTGATTGCAACCAGCAATGCTACATGGCATAAAATTTGCCATTTATTCGCTGTCAACGCTGAGAAACCCTGGTATGTGTTCGGTTATGTATAAAGGAATTATTCAACATTGAATGAGGCCTCCCCCCAAAAATCTGAACCGGAATTTTGAGAATTTTTACGGTAACATGGCATAACATAAATGTAATTTTCACATCTTATCGGATGAGAATCTTGACGAAATGATGGTATCTGTTAGTTTTAATACCATTTTTCTTAAATTTATCAATGGCATTTGTGAAATTAAAAAAAAAATGGATAAATTTTGCAAAAATAGACCAATGTATTTATTCTACAAGGGGTGTCCATTCATGGAGGCACGTTGGCTAACTAAAATATATTTTATTCATACAAATTTTATATGTACTAAAAGGAATTTTATTGCCCTTTCTAATAATATATAGTTTTATATATAGTGGTCTGTTACTTTGCCAAAAATAATTAATATAGTCGGCATGGTAGCACTACGCCGCTATCGCGCCGCTCTAAGCAAGTTTCTAGCTTTTGGCTGTAGGATTTGCAGCACTCTTTTGTAAATTCTTGGTAGGACCCAGAGGGTTAAATCTGTAAATTGGTTAATGAGAAGTATTTTGACAATTTCCGATAGATTTTTCTCAAAATCTAAGATTTTCATCCAAAAAATTGACCAATCAAAATTCAGTATACAAGTTCTGAAGCCTACCTCACTAGGGTCCTTGATCGGTGACTGCTAAGCAGCCAAGGAGTAGCGTTTTAAAGGAAAAGTTGGTGGACGCCAAGACGGATGGATGACAGATGGTAGCCTTGCCATAAGCTCACTTGTCTTTTCAGGCCAGGTGAGCTAACAATTACATCATATTTATAGGGTAAGTGATAATTTTATGTGGATATGGTCTGTCAATCAAATGATACCCTTTGCACAGATGTATTTTTCTAGATTTTAATATATATATATAGCAATTTGATTAAAGATCGCTATCTTCCACAAAAGTAAACTGAAAACTTCAAAAAATTGTGCGAAATTTACGGTGACATGTTGGCTAAGGCAGCAACAGTTATCAGTCAAAGTAATTTCAAAATATTCGACAATTTGACCCAGGCACCCTGGTTTTCAGACACTATTGCCAATATGTGTATATGGGTCCTGACAGCACATCCACCAAGATTTCTTTCGATATTGCGACATATGATTATATCTCACAATTATTTATGAACTATATATTGTAATATTGTCTGGGGAAATATTGAACAAAAAGTTTATCAAATTGGGCAATGGCAAAAAATATATATATATTTCTCTTACTGGTTTCAAAGCTGCTCCTCTTCTGATTGCATTCATCAGATCACCACGAGAATCCCCTGAAGAAGACGGTCTCGGCTCCTGAGGGACGGAGCGCAAAGTCGTACCATGATGAATCGCATTGAGAAGATCGGCCCTCTGATCTGATTCCTGTCCTCTCCCATGCATTCCATTCATCGGAGGTGGTGGAGGGGCTGCTGGAGCTGATGGTGGAGGTGGTGGAGGAGGGGGTGGAGAGCCCATCATTGGAGGTGGTGGCGGCGCAGGAGGTGCATTGGGAGCTGGAGGTGGCGGTGCCATGACACCACGATGGCCTGGAGGTGGTGGTGGAGCACCCAGTCTCGATGGTGCTGGGCGTCTAACAGATGAAGAAACTGGAGGAGCTGGGGCGTTTGGACCCCTGTTAGGAAGTGGAGGTCGAGTGACACCTCCTCGCGTAGGAGGTGGTGGTGCAACTGCCCTTGATGGCGGTGGTGGTGGTGCTGCTTGACCTGCAACATCAGAAATTCAATTTGGGAATGGTCCAAAGTGATAATGTACTGAGATACAAACAAGAATTATGTGGAGTAAATGTCTCCCCTGTCCTTGCAGATAATCCTCTTTCCAGGCCTGTGCTGTAATATTTCCAATGTAACGTGTTACAGGTTGCCTTATAACTCTTGAAGAAACCCAATGGTAACCTACCCATTAAAAACCTCAAGAATGATCATAATAAAATTACTATATTAGGAAACCTGTTTTGGGTTCTCTAAAATTGAATTAAGGCAACCTCATGGACACCCATTTCAACAGGTCTCCATAACAGCAGAGGCCTGATCTCCTCAGACATGTCAGAGTTCAAATCAGAGGCACAATTAATTTTATAGAAAAAATAGAATGATAAGTCTGGCTTTGACAGGGAATCGAACCGGCAATGGCCGAAAGCACCAAGCATCATAGCCCACAAATGCTTCCACCACACCAACGCCGCAAAGTCCTGGTGCTTGGAGCTTTCGCCGGTTGTGGGTTTGATTCCTTGTCAATGCCAATATACCGTAATGCCACGACTACTTGTATAACTAAGTCTGGTTATTGGTGATGCTCTAACATAAAATAAAATGGTAATATCCATTGTGCACAAAGTTCAGAGTGAAATCGATCATTAAAATTTCAAAAGGACCTTTCCTCTTCTCGAGGGCAGTATGCGCATACAGTTTCATCCTAATTGTGCACACAGCCCTTGGGGCATGGACCAAGTATTGAACAAGGTTCACCATGTACATGACACTGACCACAAAATCACCATTACAAAATGTCTCCACAATTAGTTCCAATATGGTTAATCAATTCTAGAACTTAAGCCAGTCTTGACATATAAGAAAGAGGATTTGCTAAACAGAACGACCGGACAATAGATAAACAGTTTTGTACCAATGTCACAATGAGCATTATATTTGACATTGCGACCTCAATGCAATTATGCCGCTAACTAATGGTATATGTGGATAGGACATTATATATATATATATATATATATATATATATATATATATATATATATATATATATATATATATATATATATATTTATGTGTGTAATTTTTGTTCTAATAAGCTTAGCCAAAGCGGAATTAACAGGGATGCCAAACAAGTGATACTTATCTCACTTTATACTTCGCAGGCAAGACAATAATGAGATTTGTTACCCATTACAGGCTACAAACAACAAATTCTTTATGACTTAAGGAATATTCTGTTAAATAATTTGAAACTAATTTGCCTAAGAGATGTTGCTGCTGCTAACGGCAGCATCCAAAAAGCATCCGCATTTGTTTCTACGAGAATTGTTAATACTTACCAGATGTACTATTATGATAATGTCTATTATCTAGTCTAGCTCAAAATAAACAATTAAAAGCTCCGCACTCTCCATGATCCTGCTCACATTGTGTCCGGGAATCACCATAGCCCCAGGTACCGAGTCAATCCCCAATCACAGTCAGATTCGTCTTATATTTGCCTTGACAAACAGCGAAAGCAACTCAGCCCCACCTCAGCGGGGTGGCTGAGACGGGCCTGAGTACATCTGGTAAGTAATAACAATTCTCGTAGAAACAAAAGCGGATACTTTTTTTATTCTACTTCGAATGATACTTACAAGATGTACTATTATTATAAACTCCGGTGGGAGGAGGTGAGGCTCGAAACAGCTCTCATCTACCATCAGACAGAGAAGGTCGTGAAGAGACTAGAACCCCAGCATACACTTGGGTTCTGCCATCTGACTCATAGAGTGCTAAATTTCCATGGGCTAGACGGTGCTCCCCCCCCCCACCCCCCCTTCCCCCATTTGTCCGCACAAATTCCAGAGGGCTGTCAACAGGGGAGGCAACACCCACCAGACCCGTGTCAGCCCCAAGTCTCAGCTAGGGCAGTCCAGGAGTGCAAAGAAGCTACTGCAACTTCTAATTTTTTTTAAACTATCAGTAAATCGATTAGATTTTCAAATTTGAATGAGTCTAATGTCTGTTGCAATGAATAAGATACTCTTGAACCAGACTTTTTACTTGATCAGTCTGGGAATTCGACTAAGTAAATTAATATTAGTCACTTAAATTAAGAAAACACTCACCATTTACAGAGTGCTTGGTCTGTCTTGATCATCACAGGATCTCCGCCCAATCTACGGTCATTCACAGATCATGTGCATCACCAGTGCTAGTGCATGTGGAAGAACCCTACGATGTATGCATAAATAGTGGTCGGACGTGGCTTAGTCAAGATTCGACAAATTGGCGATGGTTACCGGATTAAGTGTGCTGGAGATATCGCGTAGGTAGAAGTCAGTGAATGACGACTCGGCATGCCATTGTGCTACAGACATCACCTCCTCTAAAGAGACACCCTTATAAAGGGTCGATGCTGTTGCTAGTGCTCGGACCTGATGGGCGTTCGCACGATCAATCTGCTTTCCTGTTGCGATTTTGTGCGACATCTGAATAGCATCGACTATCCAACGAGAAATAGTATCTTTCGAGGCGCGAAGATGAGGAGCTTTGAGACATAACCACACAGATTTTGGGTCATCTCTCCACTCCTCAATACATTTCTTAGACATCTGACAGGACACCAAGCAGAAGAGTTTGGGTCATGTCTAATTAGACTTGGCAAATTGATCGTCTGTCCTGGATATTTAAGTGACTGATTCTTTGCCATGAACCAAAGACGTGGTAATAGTCTTAAACATTCACCCGTAACGACAACAGTCTTTTTCCGGCAGAAAGCGCATGAATTTCGCTTCTCCTTCTTGCCGATGCTGCTGCAACCAAGAAAACTGATTTAATAGTTAACAGTTTAATGTCTATGGATCCAATTGGTTAAAAGGGAGCATGCTCTAAAACCTGTAGAACAAGAGATAGATTCCATGCTGGGATAGGGATTGGCTGTCTAGGTCGCAAATTGCTCATTCCTTTAATAACTTTGTTTAAAGTGTCGTTCTCCATTCCTACAGAGGCCAGACTGGGAATAACTGAAACTAATGCAGACTTATATGCTGCTAGGGTTGAAGGTACAAGTTTGTCAACCTCGTCTAAAAGACAGATAAAATCTGCTACGTGTTGAACATATGCAGAAAAGGGATTAAAATCTCTTCCCTTACACCACTCTGCTAATTTGTTGATTCTATAATTATATGTCTTGGTGGTTGACCCTCTTCTGGCTGAAGCGACAAACTTTGCTGCTTGCTCAGAAAAGCCACCCTCAATTGCTCACTGCTCGATAACATCCATGTGGTCAATTGAAACATCTCCGGTCTGCTGTGGAGATACAGACCTTTGTTCTGAAAGATCAGATCCCTTCTGTCTGGAAGAGGAATTGGATTGCAGACCAGAAGGTCCATCAGATCCGTAAACCATGATCGGCCTGGCCAATGAGGAGCGATCAGTAATACTTGGCATATGCCCTCTCTTATCTTTGCCAGAAATTTTGGGATGAGAATCGTTGGAGGATACACGTACGGGTACATTCCTCTCCTACTTATCGCCACTGCGTCCACTGCTAGAGCTAGTGGGTCCGGGATCGGTGACACGTATGTAACCATCTTTGCGTTTCCTTTCATTGCAAATAGATCCACATTTGGCTTGCTCCCATGTTTGAATAGAACCTCCGCTATCATTGGTTGAGCTGCCATTCCATCAGATGACAAACCGCCCTTCGACTGAGGGCATCCGCTGGGATGTTCAATCTTCCTGGAATGTGTGCTGCCCCAAGAATAACATTCCTCTCTTGGCACCACAGCAGAAGGTTCCATATCATCATACACAACTCCTGTGATCTCGTCAAACCTTGGCGGTTCGGATAAGACACCACTGTTATGTTGTCTGTCCTTATTAGGACAATCTTGTCTCGGACTAGTCTCAAATTTTCGAAGTGCTAATGCCACCACTAATAATTTGAGTACATTTAAATGTTTCTGTGCATTGGTCCGATCCCATTCCCCTGACACTGACAGATCGTTCAGTACTGCTCCTCAACCCGTCGTCGATACATCTCCATCTGTAAAGATGGACATCTGCGGTTGGGGAGTTTGTAGAGGAACACCTCGCAGGAGATTCTGTTCTGATAACCACCACTGAACGTCTGAAGATGGAATATCAATGGTTCTTTTACTGGAATCCTCAGCGATAACGGACCCGTTCTCCGAGACCAGAATGACATTAAATACATCTGAATCTGCCTGCGCCTGAGTGCTTCATAAGGTACCACTTTCTCCAGAGATACTAGCAAACCCAGTATTCTGAGAAATTGACACGTCATCAGATAAGCTCCTAGAGAAACTTACTCCAGAGCTGCAATCAAACTCTTGACTCTGCTCTCCGCCGGAAAAGCTGCACTGTCCCTGAGATTGAAAAAAATTCCCAGATACACAAACTCCTGTGATGGAGTCAATTCTGATTTCTCTAGATTCACAATCCATCCTAGGTCCTTCAATAAGGCCAGAACTACCTGGAGATTGTTGCGAAGTGACTGGATTCCTCGCCTTCAGCAGCCAGTCATCTATGTATGTATGAACAGCTTTGTTTCTCCTGCAAAGATAAGTAGTCATGACCAGAACCTCTTTGGTGAAGACCCTCGGGGCCGTGGTCAGGCCGAAAGGTAGCGCATTGAACTCCCAGACATTGTCTTGGAACGCAAAGGGAAGGTATTTCTGAAAAGGAATATGAAAATATACGTCCTTCAGATCTATTGATACTGCCCACATGCCTTTTCTCAGCCCTGTCATCACCGCTGCTAGTCGCCATCTGAAATTTTGGTGAAAGAATGAATTTGTTCAATGGTTTGAGGTTGAGAATCGGTCTCCAACCTCCGGTGCGTCTCGGAACGAGGAAAATTATCGAATAGAAGCCCAGGGAGGGCCGATTGCAGACTAAATGAATAGCATTCTTCTGTTGAAGATCTATGATTTCTGAGCAAATGGCATCTAGACGATCGGATTCCCTTGGAACGGGAGTCCATACTGGACCTGATGTTAACGGAACTAATGATTGACAGATGAGCCAGTCCGGTTCGTAGCCATTTCTTAGCCAATGACAGACCAAACAATGTTGCACGATCAGTTCCCATTGGTTTGAGAACAGCTGAAGTCTGCCTCCGATGGTAGGAATCTGCACATAGATAGCGGTCGATATTGCGCGATAATACGTGAATTCGCTTGGGTGAAGATTCTCAACTCCCTGCATGCCTGGCGCCACCGGAACAGGTCTTGCCGGAAACCCGTCAGGACCTTCCCCCACTGCCACCACGTGGCTTCTTGGAATGACGGCCCAGGACCGCCACCGCCACGTCTATCCTTACGGTAGCCGCCATGACCTGAGCCTGTTCTTAGAGGGCTTGTATGAAGATGAACCGCCAGGTCCCTGAGAACCGGATGCCCGAAGGGCATCACGGCCAGAAGGACGGAAGGGTGATCTTTGACGTTGCCTCTGCTGCTCTGTCAGTGCTGCTTGTAGGGCTGTTGCGGTCCTTTTCGTCGACTTCCACGACTTGCTGACAACCTCCTGCTCTGCAACCATTGACGCAACCTTGGAGAGAGCTTGTCTTGCTGAGCCGCCAAACAAGCCCGGACCAATGAAGGGCATGGAAAATAACGCAGCCCTCATCTCTGGTCCTGGTTCTACACAATCGAGAACCATTCTCCTCCGCTCCGCCAATGATCTAGTGATCACCCTGGCCAGGCAATCTTGAGATAAGCGCATGGAGTCCCGGACAACTCCGGGAGCAGCCTCTGGCACTTCCCCACCTTCCGCCACGCAGGTCAGCATACCCTGCAGGACGGTGCATCCCTGCGAGAGAGCAGCCATAGCCGCTCTCACCGCATCCTCAATAAGAGTTAACTCATTGAAGGGATCCCTGTTAGCTTGGGAAACCAAGGGTCGTGACTGACCCCTGGCTTTCCCAGCTAATGGCCTATTCAGTGCTTCTCATTCTCCGACTGAAAGCCGAGGAACACGAGCTTACTGATGGTAGGCCTGCTCTGGAAAGCGGACCCTACTCCTTATCCCCTTAGGGACCTTGGGTAAAGTATACTCCGGCTGAACCAAACGGTACGCTGCGACTTCCAACATGTCAGAAGTCTGAGTGTCCAAGGGAAGAGCTGGCAAGGCCAAAGAGCCACTTGACAGAGCGCTAGCCGCACGCTCTGACATCCGCTCCATCGCCGGATTGCGCCGAGACCCCTGGCCTGATGCCAACCCGAGACGGTTGGACATCCAGCCAAGAACATGCACCCATTCAGCTTCGGTGCAGAAAGATGATTCGTCCATCAAAGGACTACCATTTTCATCTTCCTTCTCACCCTTGGATGAAAAGGACACCGACAATCCATGCCGAGAGCCACGGACCAGGCTTCCAATAGGAAGTGGGTCTGTGGCTCGGCTACTTGCAGCTCCAGTAGCTAGTGAATCACCAGACACGGAATCACTGCAATCCATCAGCTCCAACATGGGAGCCGGGACTACGGCCACTAAGACGGCAGATGGGACTCTGACAGGAGCCGACATAACCGCACCCGTGATGCCGACGGGAGCCGTAAAACACAGCTCTGACGGCACTCCGGACTGAGCGAAATCTGGGTGAAAACTGTCCGACGCAATGGCGACATCTCCACCCGGTTGACAAACCCGTACAAACCCTGTGTGTGACCCATGGGAAGTACTGGAATCTGTCACCTGTGAAAGCTCTGTCATGCCAGTCTTCCATCAGGAGAATATCCTCTTCCTCCGTCGTCGGCTCTTGAGCCGATGTGAGAGGAAGGACAGGTGCATGTATCTCCACACTGGCCAGACCACCGATAGGTAATCCTGCACCAACCTGCATCAACGGGACCGTGGACTGCAAGAACTCAAACATCGCCTTGAATTGGGCCGCCCAAACACCCAAGGCCAAGTCCATCCACTCATTCAGGCGCTCCTCCCGACCTTTAACGGACACCTGATCCACCTTAGCCACCTTGTCACTTGTGATGCTCTCCAAACGTGCACGTCGATCGCGATCAAATTCTGCCACCAACTCCGATGACCACTTCGCACATACATCGCAAGAGCTTCCAACTTTGCACTTCGCGCAGGCTACACAGTGATGGCCAGTGAACTTCCGTTTCATGAAACGGTTACAGCGTGACCACAATGTATCTGGCGGGGCATTGCCTTGCCTCTTCACCTTATAAGAATTAAAACGCTGCACATGATAAGATGATGACGAGCAACATGCATAATTTACTTGATTGTAATTTTTAAATTACTTAAAAACATTAACTTTCTCTTAGATTAATGATAACCAAGTTTTAGGCAAGAAATATTTGAAAATTTTTAGAGTGAAAATTTTATAAACACGACTTGGAAATTAACAAACGTTCAAATAGCCAAGAAATTAAGACCGATCGCTACAAACACCTTCGGCAATGAAGCGAAAGCTAAAGATCGGCTTAAAACAGAGTGCATTGACACGCCAAGCCAAAACAAAACATTACCCGGAGTACCCGGATAAGATTAAAAGGTTAATGGGTAACGGAGCGACTCCAACAATGGCTACTATTTTAAAACAATGTGCCAATTTAAGGAAATTTTAAAGTCATTACGGCACGTATGTATTAATTCTAGATTGATACAACCTGCCCCTGTGAAGATTTCCCTTTTCCATCCATGAAGATAGTGATAGGAACTCTCACTACACACTCGAAATGCAAAATTTAGACTTAAGTTGAGCTTGACAAAAAACGTGACTGCAAAGTCGAGCAAAATAGACGAATCTGACTGTGATTGGGAGTTGGGTACCTGGAGATATGGTAATTCCCAGACACAGTATGGGCAGGATCATGGAGAGTGCGGAGTTTTTAATTGTTTATTTTGAGCTAGACTAGATAAAAGACATTATCATAATAGTACATCTGGTAAGTATTATTCGAAGTAGAAACATGTTTCAGTCAAATTAGTTTCAAACGTCAACAATTTTCCCCGTGTAGTTAAAAATAAAGTCATGGTTTTTAAAAGGGATAATGCTGATAAGCTGACCCTGTGGTTCTTGGCATCACAAACTACAGCCGACTCTCACCTTAGACACAGTATTCATTGACTGCTCTACTGAAGGTCAACCGTCATACTTGCTACACCATCATATCACTCAGAGCTCTAGATAAGCAGGGTTTTTGTGTTTTCACCCAATAAAAATGGCCAATCACCCAATTAATTTTTAACATCATGAGAATCGAAATAGCCAATCACCCAATTAATTTCAGTTCTATTGCTAATAATGTATACTAACTTAATTAAAAAAAACCAATTAATTTCCAAAAAAACCCAATGAATCACCCAATTATTAAAAAGCTTATCTAGAGCACTGATATCACTGAAGTAAGACCAGGGAAGTTATACCTACGAATGGTAGGGAAATGTAGGGCAGCAGAACATGGCTTCTGGATAAGAGATGGTAGGGCAATACAAGGAAAGGCATGGTGGTGCATTATGAAATCAAGTGACGCATGGCAGGCAAAGATATGGTAAAGCAATGCATGGTAGAGCATAGATGGTTTGTGTAAAGAAAAGTATGGCAAAATTGCAGGGAAGCTTGGAGTGGGATGAGATGGATGGGGAGGGTGGCTTTATAAAGCATGGAAGATGTAGAAGTTGGATTGCACAACATAGCCTAGATGTAAGACTGTAAGAGTGAGAGTACAGTAGAGTGGGTTAAAGTTGAGCAAGACAGGAATGTATAAAGTATTCTATGGTAGGTGTTATGATACTGAATGAATCCGGTTTTAGCTATGCTGCGCCAATCTCTAGCTAAGCTCCACCCACAATTTGCCCGTGTTGGGATCGATCTATCCCGGCACTCGCTGAAGCTTAATTTTCATAAAACTATACAAGCTGTTGAATATTTTGAAACTAATTTGGCTGGGTGCTGTTGCTACCTATGGCAGCAACAGCGACAAGTCAAATTAGTTTCAAAATATTCAACAGAATGTTTATTAAATAGAAGACATACAACTTGATAGACTATTAAGCGTTCATGACAGACTTAATCATGTCATTCATGACATAATTGATAATGACATCAGTTTACATGTGACATACTGGATTATGAGATATCATATGATTGATAGACAAACTGGATTTATCCATTGCTGTGCAGTATGAGTGGATACATCTCTTGCAAAAAGGTTTTTCCCGACACCAACATTACAAACATCTAATATCAATCTCATTCTCGCCTCTCAGAACTCACTTGAAGGTGGTGGTGGTGGTGGTGGCCTTTGACCAATCTCTTTTTTAACTGCTTCAAGGCCACCATAATTCTCAACGAATTGATAGATGAAATCAACTGTTTCCTTATCCGCATTAGTATCATTATTAATACCAACTGCGTTAAACAGGGACTGCATATCAGGGTCCAGGTCTTTCATCTAAAATTAAAAGTAATTATTGTAGTTGAATATTTCACATGGGTCAGTACTTTGAACATTTTCCGCTATATAAGTTTGCTTGTATGTTTTGGAACAGCTCTACGTCATACATGTAGTTGCCGCGCAAAACCAGATTGATGATACCATCCTCCTCATTCACGTAAAAACAAGTGCTTTACACTATAGTGGCACCAAGAAAGGTTTCAAATAAAATATTTGGCAGGTCGACAAACAGACCGGCTTCTAGTTGCTATTCGCAACTCGCAAGTAGAAATTATCTCAATATCAACCATTTAACAACCAACCGACCTACAAATGGAGGAATCAATTTCTAGCTAAGCTCCGCCCATTTCTAGCTAAGCCATTTCTACCCATTTCTAGGTACGATCTGTCCATAATTTGCGTGTATTGGGATCAATTTATACGCTTTGAATACTGAATTCACAGAACACCAATTTCAATGTAACTATTCAGGAAAGCTATTGAATATTTTGAAACTAATTTGACCAGGTGTTGTTGCTGTGGCAGCAACAGCTCCCAGTCAAATTAGTTTCAAAATATTTATCAGAATGTCTATTAAATAGTAAATCCATCAAAGACATACAATTTGTACACTTGATGGACTATTTAATGTTAGTTACACACACAGAGGTCAACAATTATTTACTAACAATCTCTAATTTGACTAATGAGTCCAACAAACTTGTCAGTTTGCTCAACATTATATTACAGGTAAATAAAAGATTAATTATTAGACTTACATTAAACCCTTTGTTAGGATCCCATCCAACATGGCCGACATGTCTGAAAAGAGGGAATAGTAGCTGATAGTGATTATCCATTAACTTTAAAGCTCTCGTGGTCCATTAAATATAGACCCTTTTGCACGCAATATGAGATGCCTGCTGATTTCTGTTGAATGCAACGCTACCCAGCATGCAATTTCCTGACTCCATAATCGTTGTAACTATCGGACGCCATATTCGTTTAGTCTATTGTCTGTATAGGCCAGGATTTCTCAAACAAAACCAACCCGCTTGCATGTGTAAATAGTCATTTGTCCTCCAGCTCTGGAAGCGTAAGCATGCACATAGGGTGTACTATTCATGGTAGTGCATTCGACGGCCTGCATTTCAATACTGTTCAGCGCAACTGTCAATTTTCAGAAGAAAATTAGAGAAAGCTTTTATATATATGTATTTTGACAATAACTTGCGTGAAAGTTATTGCTATCAATACAGCAACAACATTCAGTAAAATTATTGTCAAAATAATTATTAGGTAATGCGATTACTATCTGGTACAGATTTGATACTAATTTGAATGAAAATTGTTGCTACAACAGCTTTCAGTCGCTGTATTCTAAAATAATCAACATAATTTTAGTCGACTCTCGCTACGGATTTGAATAGCAATTTGACTGTAAGTTGTTGATGGCTAAGGCACCAACAACATTGTCAAATTATTATCCACACACGTGCAATCACTATATTATTATGTAGATAAAGTTAGCGTAGGCCTATATATCCGTGCTCGTCAAGAATGAATGCTTAGCAGACGGCGTGTATGTTTCACTGACAGATTTGTGCATTTGTTTGAAATGCATTGATAGAACAGAAACATACACATGGTAGCTAAGCGAAATATTTTCTTCGTGCAGGCAAAGCGTATTTTGGCCATATACTCACTCTACTTAGATAAAAGTACTGAGCGCCATGTGATTCTATGGACAACAGTTTGATAACATTGTTGGCGTCTTAAGTCAGCAACAACTTAGTCAAATTGCTCTGCAAATCCGTAGTGTTGACTGAAATTTATGACGATTATTTTAGAATACATAGACTGAGCTGTTGCAGCAACACTTTTCAATAAAATTTGTATCAAATATATAGCAGGTAGTAATTGCATTACATACTAATTATTTTGACAACAATTTGACTGAATGTTGGTGCTGTCATTGATAGCAACAACTTTCACACAAATTACTGTCAATGTATATAAAAGCTTTCTCCTATTTTCTGGACATTGACACACTTTCTCTGAACAGTATTGAAATACAGACTGTCGAATGGACTGTCATAAATAGTACACCCTACGTACATGCTTATGGTTCAAGAGCTGGAGGACAAATGACTATTTACATGTGCAAACAGGTTGGTTTTGTTTGAGAGATTCTCCAACAGACCCCCCATGCAGGTTGGTCTGTAGTTTTATTAACCACTATAAAACATACTTACCGTTCAATCACTACTTGCTAAATCAACTACTCTGCATTTAGCCACCAGAATAAGATTTTTGCTCCCCATATGCTTATTCCATTTCAATATACCCTCAACCAGGCTACTGGTAGGATACACCCCTAGTATATGCTCTGATAGAGACTGGCACCAGTCTGTACTCACTACTCGGTGACACCTGTCACTAAGCATGTCCGCGCATGCGCAATGGAGCACAAATAGGAAACACTAACTTTTCTAAATTTAAGTGCCAAATATTATAAACAGGTTCTCAAACATTCCCATGCGGGGTGGCTGAGGCCGAGTCGTAGTGATTGAACGGTAAGTATGTTTTA
This sequence comes from Chaetoderma sp. LZ-2023a, assembly GCA_034401795.1. Lineage (NCBI taxonomy): Eukaryota > Metazoa > Mollusca > Caudofoveata > Chaetodermatida > Chaetodermatidae > Chaetoderma > Chaetoderma sp. LZ-2023a. The sequence continues at coordinate 130,571,671 of CM067371.1, read as the reverse complement.
TAGTGGTTAATAAAACTACAGACCAACCCGCAAGGGGGTCTGTTGGGGGTTGTTATTACACCACAAAAACATCTATACCATTCAATCACTACTTGCTAAACCCATAGATTTGGTCAGTGCCCCACTTAAAAACCCTTGGTGGGTGGAGATTTGAGAATCATTAAACGAGGATAAAAATTAAACAACTCATATTCAAATGTTAATAAATTAACATAATAGTGCATCCATAACAAATCACACAGTGATTATTAAACAAGGAAAATTGTCAACTCAATGAAATAAACTAAACAAGAGAATATTCTCACCATATCTGACAGACATACAGACTAACGAAATTGGTGAGATGTGCTTGGTAAATGATCCTTGGCTTGTTTTGTTAAAATCGTTATATTTCTAAATAAGGAGGCCGCTGGGCTCTGATCCTTTAAATAGAAAGCGGTAAAAGTCAATTCAAATTTCCAATCTGTGACTTGCATGATGTCGTCCGATGATGAGCCGGCGAAAAGAGCGAAGGAAGTAGCCATAACACGAAGGTCGAGAGCCTTGACATAGTCTAAATTGATCTCACCTGGGGAGGTAATTTCATAGCATGATTTTATGGAATCCATCCGGCAACTGTGGCCTTAGAAACTGGTCTAGCCACCTCCTCCGCGTACGGAACCCATAAGTGCGAAGAATCAGATCTTAAAATTGGTAGGACGTTTATAGACTTTTAAGGCCCTGACAGGACACCAGAATCTACCCTCTACCCTTGTCTCTGAAGGAAAAAACTTGACTCGGAAAACAGCTCGACGGAGATGCCTAGATGGGAGAAAATTGAGCAGGAACTAGGCTTGACTTATTGAAATATAAAATTCAACCTAGGCTGCAAGGCAAACTGCAAACTTTTGGAATAAATCTTGAACGAATTGAGAAAGATCTAGCTTTTATTAACCGATCGTCTATAAAGACATGAAGAAGAATAAGACGACGGCGCAAGACACCTGCCACAGCTGAGACCAGACGTGTGAAAAGAAAAGTGCCAAGATTAGATCGAAGGGCATGGCTCAAACTGCCATGAAAGCAAAACTCATGTACCTTCGGAAAGGTAAAAAAGGCGCATGAAATAGGCATCCTAACGATCGATAGAAAAGGATCACATGCCTGAAAATAGACTTGCGATAGGGGAGGACTCCATCCTGAATTTTGAGATAAAGAAAGAAGATATAACTTCTTCAGGAAGATAAAAGGATGCCAGCCTTATAAGAATTGAAAACTATGAAGATCCTTGAACAGAAGCCTGGGTCTACTTTCCAAGGTAGAACCTCTTCTATAGCCTCCTTGACAATCATAGAAAACCAGCACCCCCTCTAATGCTAATAGCTTCTGATTGGATGGAACAGAAGACCATTTAGGAGAAAAGACTGCGGAGAATGGTCCTAGATCCAAGAAGAACATCCGGCCCTTTTGATAAGGGCTGCTCTTAAAGTTGGGGCAAACTTACTACATGCTAAAGAGGCCTGCTCATAGAAACACATAGTTTACATATGCCATGAAGTTCAAACCATAAAATCCTGGACTATATCCTTATTCTTAGCCCTCACGAAAAGTGGTAACTCCCGTTTATTTTGGTTGTTTTAATTTTAACGCTTTCTTTGAATGGAGAAAAAGGTATCATAGAAGTATAGTCTTACTTATTAGAATGCTGAAGACCCTGAAAACATTATAAATAATTTTATTTATAGTGATTTAACCCGATTTCGTGGCAAACCAAAAACCCATAGTAAGCCTATGGGAGGGGTTAGAATCAAGATATAGCCAAATCCTGTACCTGAGAATCTGCAATAATCCTGTCTGGTATTTGAAAACATCAAATCGTGACTGAATTTAGCAAGGTAGTAAGGAAAATGTAATTAGGGTTTCCCAAAACCACTGCTCGAAATGTTAAATTAGTCCATCCAGAAATGGTGTCGTTCCAGGGAACTAAGTGTCATTTAATTGTGATGACGTCATCACGATTCTATGAATTGAATGCGTGATATTGGCCTGTTAAGTGAACTATGGCAATCCTCTGACTGTCTTGAAGTCTGGCATAACCAGGGTTCAAAATATAAACAAAGCTTTGCCATTGAAAATTATCTTCATTTTGAAAGGAATTTCACAAAACGCAGAAACTGTACAAAGCTCAGGATAAGTGCACACACCTTACAAATTGAGGATAGGCACAAAACACCACTAATACCTGCTCATCTATGATTCTGTAAGCTTTGCAACCAGAACCTAATCGAGGATGAAAAACACTCTATAATGGAATGTCCACATTACGATCAGGAGAGACAACCGCTCTTTAAAAAGCTTAATGAGCTTACTAATTTTGTCTCACTTGATAGGTGTAGCCAATTAAAATCTTTGCAAAATGTAGTTAAATGTTTGTACCATGGTGTATGTCATTGTGTTTGATAAGCTAATAAAACGATTGATTGATTGGTTGATTGATAATGAATCTCTGGGATCAGCTCGAATGATAAATACGCAAAACACTGATTTTTGATTAACAACAAATGAAGATGTCATAAATACGCATTTATGATGAAATAAAGCGTAATACACACTTCTGGGTTGAATCACGCGCAGAGACATCATACCTAATCATTCCCATAGAATGAAATTCAACCGCCAAATTGAAATAAAAACTGAGATTTAGAGTAAAAAATTACACTAGAAAAAGGGAAAGGAAGAATCAAACTGACAGATAAGACGACGATCGACAGCTACCGGAAGTAGAAGGAAAACAACAAAAATTTTAAAATTTACTAGCCGAGAGAACGGACGCCGAGATGTAAGGAAAGAACAAGCTTTGAAGTAAAAGGATAAAACTAGAAGCGAAGCAAAAAAGATGAAAAATAACAGAGAAAAAATATGAAAAATGCTGAAAAGACAAAGAGGCGATATGAAACCAGGGCGAAATGACTCCCTGAAACCACGACGACGGAGAAGAAAACTGAGTCACTGAAAGGAAATAGAATCAGAAGAGGATACATAGGGAAGAGAATGTCACCGAGAATAATGACCACAAGAAGACACTAAGAAAGGAGAAATAACCCAAAAAGGGAAAAGGAAGAAGGAATAAAAGCCGAGATTTAGAATAAGAATTACGCTAGAATCAGGTCAACAAATTAACTCTCTTTGGCTAAAATAAATATGTCAACCTGCCGACATAAGAGGAAAAAAGAGCGAGAGAAAAGGCTGAAAGGCCTGAAGACAACTGGCCACCTAAAGTTGGATGAAAGGAAAAATTACGTATTTATAGATAATGAATAGAATAGACTGACTCAAAAAAGCATCCGCTTTTGTTTCTACGAGAATTCTTAATACTTACCAGATGTACTATTATGATAATGTCTATTATCTAGTCTAGCTCAAAATAAACAATTAAAACTCTGCACTCTCCTTGTCCTGCCCATACTGTGTCTGGGAATTACCATAGCCCCAGGTACCGAGTCAATTCCCAATCACAGTCAGATTCGTCTTATATTTGCCGTGACAAACAGCGAAAGCAGCTCAGCCTCACCTCAGCGGGGCGGCTGAGGGAGGGCCATAGTACATCTGGTAAGTATTAAGAATTCTCGTAGAAACAAAAGCGGATGCTTTTTTTATTCTACTTCGAATAATACTTACCAGATGTACTATTATGATAAACTCCAGATTTCAACAGCCAAGAAATACCGGTGGGAGGAGGTGAGGCTCGAACCAGCACTCATCAACCATCCAACAGAGAAGGTTGTGAAGAGACTAGAACCCTGGCATACGCTTGGGTTTTGCCATCTGACTCAAAGAGTGCTAAACTTCCATGGTCTAGACCGCGCTCCCCCCGCCCCCCTCATTTGTCCGCACAAAATCCAGAGGGCTGTCAAAAAAAGGGGGTGCAACACCCACCAGACCCGTGTCAGCCCCAAGTCTCAGCTAGGACAGTCCAGTAAAGTGCAAAGAAGCTACTACAATTTCTAATTTTGAAAAAATATCAGTATATCGATTAGGTTTTCAAATTGAAATGAGTCTAATGATTGTTTGAGAGGATAAGTATACTCTTACACCAGACTATTTACCTAAGCAGTCTGGTATTTCGACTGTAAGTAAATTATTATTATTAGTCACTTAATTAATATAAACAGTCACCATTTTGAGTGCTTGTTCTTTCTTGATCATCCCAGGAGCTCGGCCCAATTCATGGTCGTTCACTGGTCATGTGCATGGCTCTTGCTCAGTGCAGGAGGAAGTAACTTGCGATGTTTGTGAAATAGTGGTCGGATGTGGTTCGACAAATTGGCGACGACTACCGGATTAAGTGCGCTGGAGATGTCACGAAGGTAGAAATCAGTGAATGACGCCTCGGCATGCCATCGTGCTACAGACATCACCTCCATTAATGAGACACCCTTATAAAGAGCCGATGATGCTGCTAGTGCTCGGACCTGATGGGCATTTGTACGATCAATCTGCTTTCCTGTAGCAATTTTGTGCGACATCTGAATAGCATCAACTATCCAACGAGAAATAGTACCTTTCGAGGCGCGCAAATGAGGAGCTTTGAGACATAACCACAGAGATTTCGGGTCATCTCTCCACTCCTCAGTACATTTCTTATACATTTTCAGACATCTGACAGGACACCAAGCAGAAGAGTTTGGGTCATGTCTAATTAAACTTGGCAAATTGATCGGTTGATCTGGATATTTAAGTGACTGATTCTTTGCCAGGAAACAAAGACGTAGAAGTAGTCTTAAACCTTCACCCGTGAGGACAAAACGGTCTTTCCCGCCAGATAGTGAATGAATCTCGCTTCTCCTTCTCGCCGATGCTGCTGCAACCAAGAAAACTGATTTAATAGTTAACAGTTTAATATCTATAGATCTAATCGGTTCAAAGGGAGCATGCCCTAAAACCTGTAGAACAAGAGATAGATTCCATGCTGGGATAGGAATTGGCTGTCTAGGTCGTAGATTGCTCATTCCTTTAATAACTTCATTCAAAGTGTCATTCTCCACTCCTTCAATGGCCAGACTGGGAACGACTGAAGCTAATGCAGACTTATATGCTGCTAGGGTTGAAGGTACAAGTTTGTCAACTTCGTATAAATGACAGATAAAATCTGCTACGTGTTGAACAGATCCAGACAAGGGATTAATATCTCTTCCCTGACACCACCCTCAATTTCACGCTGCTTGACAACATACATGCAGTCAATTTGAACATTTCCGGTCTATTGTGAAGACACAGACCCTTGTTCTGAGTGATTAGAGCCCTTCGGTCTGGAAGAGGGATTGGATTGCAGACCAGAAGGTCCAGCAGATCCGTAACCCATGATCGGCCTGGTCAATGAGGGGCGATCAGTAGTACTTGGCATACTCCCTCTCTTATCTTTGCCAGAACTTTCGGGATGAGAATTGTTGGAGGATACGCATATGCGTACATTCCCTTCCAACTTATCGCCAGTGCATCTACTGCTAGAGCTAGCGGGTCTGGGATCGGTGACATGTATGTGACCATCTTTGCGTTAATTTCATCGCAAACAGATCCACATTTGGTTTGCCCCAATGTTTGAATAGAACCTCCGCTATCGATTGGTTAAGCTGCCATTCCGTCGGATGACAAACCATCCTTCGACTGAGCGCATCTGCTAGGATGTTCAGTCTTCCTGGAATGTGTGCTGCCCGAAGAATAATATTCCTCTCTTGGCACCACAGCAGAAGGTTCCAAATCATCATGCACAACTATGGTGACTTCGTCCCGCCTTGGCGGTTCAAATAAGACACCACTGTTGAGTTGTCTGTCCTTATTAGGACATTCTTGTCTTGGATTAAATTCTCGAAATTTGCCCACATGCCTTTTCTCAACCTTGACATCACTGCCGCTAGTCTCCATCTGAAATTTTGGTGACAGAATAAATGTGTTTAACGGCTTGAGATTGAGAATCGGTCTCCACCCTCCGGTGCGTTTCGGAACGAGGAACATCATCGAATAGAAGCCTAGGGATGACTGATTGCGGACTAAGTGAATCGCATTCTTCTGCTGAAGATCTTCGATTTCTGAGCAAATTGATCGCAAATACGATCGTATTCCCTTGGAATGGGAGTCCACACTGGAGTCGACGTTAACGGAACTAACGATTGACAGATGAGCCAGGGGTCCGGTTCGTAGCCGTTTCTTAACCACTGACAGACCAAACAATCTTGCACGACCTGATCCCACTGGTTTGAGAACAGTTGAAGTCTGCCTCTGACGGAAGGAATCTGCAGACAACTCGCGATCGAGATTGCGCGAGACAATGTTAATTCGCTTAGGTGAAGATCCTCGACTCCCCTCGTCCCTGGCGATACCGGAGCGGATCCCGCCGGAAACCCGTTAGGACCATCCCCCATGGCCACCCCGTGGTTTCTTGGAAAATGACGGTCTGGAACCGCCACCACGGCTATCCTTACGGAAGCCGCCGCAACCCGAACCACCACCCTTCCTATCCTCCTCATACGGCCTCTTATTAGAGGACTTGTATGAGGAAGAACGACCAGAACCGTGAGAACCGGATGCCCGATGGGTATCACGGCCAGAAGGACAGAAGGGTGATCTTTGGTGCTGCCTCTGCTGCTCCTGTTGGTGCTGCTTATAGGACTGCTGCGGCGGAGTCCTTTTCGTCGACTTTTACGACTTGCCGACTACTTCTTGTTCTGCAACCATTGATGCGACCTTGGATAAGGCTTGCCGTGCCGAGCCGCCGAACAAGCCTGGACCTATGAATGGCGCGAAAGACAATGCAGCCCTCATTTCAGGTCCTGGTTCTACATAATCGAGAACCATTCTCCGTCGCTCAGCCAATGATCTCGTGATCACCCTGGCCAAGCAATCTTGAGATAGGCGCATGGTGTCCCGGCTAACTCCGGGAGCAGCCTCTGGCACTAACCCACCTTCCGCCGCGCAGGTCAGCATACACTGCAGGGCGGTACAGCCGTGCGAAAGCGCCGCCATGGCAGCTCTCGCCGCATACTCAATGAGGGTCAACTCATTGAATGAATCTTTATTTGACTGCGAAACTAGCGGACGAGAACGTCCCTTAGCTTTGCCAGCCAATGGCCTATTCAGTGCCTCTCTCTCCCCGACAGAAAGTCGTAGAACTCGGGCATACTGATGGTAGGCCTGCTCCGGAAAGCGGACCCTACTCCTAATCCCTTTCGGGGCCTTTGGAAATGTAGTCTGGCTGGACCATACAATATGCCGCCACCTCCAACATGTCAGAAGTCAACGTATCCAATGGCAGAGAAGGCATGGCAGAAGAGCCACTGGACAGAGCGCTAGCCGCTCGCTCTGACATCCGCTCCATTGCCGGATCGCGCTGAGATCCTTGATCCGATGCCAACCCAAGATGGCCGGACATTCATTCAAGGACCTGCACCCATTCAGCCTCGTGGAAAAGGACGACTCATCCAACAAGGGACTGCCGTTCTCATCTTCCTTCTCGCCCTTGGACGAGAAAGACACCAACGATCCATGCTGAGGACTGCGGGCTTGTTTACTAGCGCAAACAACATCCACAGACCCCATAGCCGCGGCTCCAACATCCAACGACTCGCCGGATATGGACTCACTGAGATCCATCGGCTCCAGCACGGGAGTCGGGACCACAGCCGCATTGACCACGGTAGCTAACGGAAATCCGATAGGACCCCTAACCACCGGCGCCGGGATGCCGTCAAAAACGACTCCACCGGCAGCACCGGACGAACAAAATCTGGATGGAAGATGCCTGACGGAACGTCAACATCACGACCCAAGATTTCGCGCAAGCTACGCAGTGGTGACCAGCAAATCTACGCTTCATGAACCGATTGCATTTTGTGCACAAAGTGTCCAGGCCTATAGCCCTCTGCAACCACAAAGCAAGAATTAAAACGCTGCACATGACATTCATGATGAGCAAATGTACAATGACTTCATTGTAATATTACAATTACTTAGAAACATTAACTTTCTCTTAAATTAATGATAATCAAGATTTAAGGCAGGAGATATTTGAAATTCTTTAGAGTGAAAATTAATAAACATGGCTTGGTGATTAACTAACCGTTAAAATAACCAAGAAAAAACGTACCAATCACTACAAACACCTTCATCAATGAAGTGAAGACTAAAGATCGGCACAATTAGAGTGCACAGATACGCCAAGCCAAAAGCAAACATAAATCATGGGCGCCGCCATCTTGGCTAAGAGCGCATTCATCTTGGAAGGAATCGAGTCGCAAGAGAAATTAACCGAGTACCCGCATAATGCTTAAACAGTGAAGGGGACCGGAGCAACTCCAACAATGGCTACCATTTTAAAATAATGTGCCAATTTAAGGAAAATTCAATCATTCATTATGGCACGAATGTATAAATTCTAGATTGATACAACCTGCCCCAGAGATGATTTTCCTTTCTCTTCCACGACGCCAGCAATGGATAGCTTCAAACACGCTGAATTCCGTTAAAATTTGCAAAATTTTAAAAGCTTAAACACATGCGACTTGAGAAGCCAGCAAAATAGACGAATCTGACTGTGATTGGGAATTGACTCGGTACCTGGGGCTATGGTAATTCCCGGACACAGTATGGGCAGGACCAGGAGAGTGTGGAGTTTTAATTGTTTATTTTGAGCTAGACTAGATAATAGACATTATCATAATAGTACATCTGGTAAGTATTATTCGAAGTAGAATGACTTATCGGCTGAGTGAGACCATTCGAAATTAAGCGATGATATGCGCATATGAAATAAACTGCAACAAAAAACCCATACGGCAACCAGTCGGAAGTGTCTTTAATTAAGGTGAAATATTGTCACTGATAAAAGAATAAATGCTGAATATCTATATAATTTCAAGAGAGTCTTCAAGACTGGCAATGTCTCGGTATGAAGATTTTCAGCCATTAAACATTCCGATTTTTTAAAAGCAATTACAGAAATAAGACTAACTCTTAGGCATAAAAATCTTATTCTGGTGGCTAAATGCACAGTAGTTGATTTAGCAAGTAGTGATTGAACGGTATAGATGTTTTTGTGGTGTAATAACAACCTGCCTTGTGCAGATAATAGACTAAACGAATATGGTGTCAAATAGTTACACCGATTATGGAGTCAGGGCATTGCATGCTGGGTAGCATTGCACACCGGGTAGCATTGCATGCTGGGTAAATTGAACAGACATCTCATATCTCATGCAAAAGGGTCTATATTTAATGGAACACGAGATCTTTAAACAGTAAGTGAGATAGCTCTAAATCTATATAACTATACAAATTAACACGTACCACTTTGATGTCAAAATTTAAAAAATGTTAAATTATATTTAAAAATGAACGGGTGATCAAGACTGCAACATCGTCCACCAAAATTGATGAAAAATGTACACAAGTTTCCTTGCGATTGATATAATAAGGGATACAATACTGAGATCAGAGTGGTAAAGCTGACACAGCGATTAATCTCTTTAACACTTGATATATGCCAATGTCTCAATTTAAAGACAATTAAGCGGGAAAGTTGTTAACATATTCAAGTGAATATTCGTGACATCATAAAGAGTGTGTTGTTACTGGTGTGTAAGGGTTAAAGGGCTACAGGAAAGGTATGCACCTTTATGTCCAGATTTCAGTTTTCAAATTCACTTTTGTGATCAGTCCTGTCCCCTTAGAAACGCTAGCTCTGATCTTGAATCAGTTGTAAACTATGTTTGCCTTTTTGACCCCTTAATCACACAATTTTGTAACGAAAATTCAAATTTTCTTATAGAAAATGCCTATTTAGAGAACAAAAGACTATTTTTTTTAATTTACTACTGGAATGACTGGCTCGATTATCGAGCCAATCATTCCAGTGGTAACTTTTCAACTTTTCAAAAATAGTAGTCTCTTGGTCGGCAAATGGACATTTCTCAAGACCATTGCAGAAGCCATTTTTGGCCGAAAGGGTTAACCCTTCGCACACTGATGTCAATATTCTATCTTTTTAGAGAGCAAGACTATTTTTGAAAATTTACTACTGGAATGACTGGCTCAATTATCGAGCCAATCATTCCAGTGGTAACTTTTCAACTTTTCAAAAGTAGTAGTCTCTTGGTCGGCAAATGGACATTTCTCAAGACCATTGCAGAGGCCATTTTTGGCCGAAAGGGTTAACCCTTCGCACACTGATGTCAATATTCTATCTTTTTAGAGAGCAAAAGACTATTTTTGAAAATTTACTACTGGAATGACTGGCTCGATTATCGAGCCAATCATTCCAGTGGTAACTTTTCAACTTTTCAAAAATAGTAGTCTCTAGGTCGGCAAATGGACATTTCTCAAGACCATTGCAGAGGCCATTTTTGTCCGAAAGGGTTAACCCTTTGCACACTGATGTCAATATTCTATGTTTTTAGAGAGCAAAAGACTATTTTTGGAAATTTACTACTGGAATGAATGGCTCGATTATCGAAATGGACATTTCTCAAGACCATTGCAGAGGCCATTTTTGGCCGAAAGGGTTAACCCTTCGCACACTGATGTCAATATTCTATCTTTTACGGTGTCAATAGCAATGAAACTGGTGAACACCAGTTCAACTTTTAATTTAATTTGAAAATTTAAAATTTTGACATCAGAGTGGTAAAGGTTAAACAAGTAGTTCCTGACAAAATCTTTCAGTAATATATATAAAAATTATTAAAAATACTAACTACCCTCATCCTGTAACAGGAATCCTGCTTTGCATTCAGCCTATCTGTGTGTCTGTCTTTAGAGACAGGGGACCAATTTCCACATCGGGGATCATCATGTGCGGTGGCTCCAAGAATGGTGTGTTGCCCTCCCGGAGTGAGGGTGTTAGCCTCTCTCTGAGAAGCCATTTCAGGTCATTTTACCTTACCCTTTCCACAAACAACTGCACTCTGTTTTTTATTTTCATTTTAGTTAAAGGAAAGTACAGCGGAAAGAGTTACTAAAGATAACAGCATACAGTTGCGATTATGTCTCTTAATTATAAAAGTACCCAGAAATGTAACCACGAACATTGCCTGTTTGATATAATTATCCACACACATTTTTAAACAAGAGGCCCAAGGGCCTGTGGCACTCACCTGGACCATTAGTATTTGAAATATTTGCGTTTAAAGACATGGATAATTTTTGGAAAATCTAAGATGGCCACCAAAAGAATTACCAATCAAAATTCAGTATATGTGTTCTGAAGCCTACCCACCTAGGGTCCTTCAACCTAAGTTTGAATGAAATCTGAGAAAGCGGTTAATGAGGTGTAGGCTTTTAACTGATTTACCAAAACCTTTATCAAAACTTTTGGAAAATCCAGGATGGCCACCCAAAAGCAAAAATTGACCAATTAAAATTCTGCATATAAGATCTGAAGCCTGCCACCATAGGGTCCTTCCATTCAAGTCTGGTTGAAATTGCTCACGGAGTTAATGAGGAGTAACGTTGCAAATGATATCCGGTAAAATTTGGTTGAATTCTGGTGAAATGATTGAAAGATTTGCACTATAAAATTTATCTTCTTTTCTTTTTTACACAATCTAAGATTTTCACCCAAAAAACTTATCAATCAAAATTCTGAAAATACATTCTAGAGCCTACAACCACAGAATCCATCTAGCCAAATTTTGTCGAAATATTTCAACATTTTGACTATTTTAGGTAAATTTTTCTTAAAATCCAAGACTTTCACACCAAAAATTGATCAATCAAAATTCTGAATACAAGATCTAGAACCTACCACCATAGAATTTGTCTAGCCAAATTTGGTTGAAATATGTCAAGTAGCTAAGGAGGAGTAGCATTTTGACAATTTCCAGTAAATTTTTCATAAAATCTAAAATTTCCAACCCCAAAAATTTACCAATCAAAATTTTGAAAAATAATGTCTGGAGAGTACCAGCATAGGATCGTTCCAGCCAAATTTTGTTGAAATCGGTCAAAATGTTAAGGAGAAGAAGCGATTTGATGGACGGATGGATGATGGCTGGCCGCCATATTCCAACTGCGTCCATCCATCTGTCTGTCTGTCTGTCTATCTCATTCGAAACCGCTGAATTTAATCAAATTTGTTATGCACGTTCCCCGTAGCATTGCGGACTGAAAGACAACATTTACATTAGTTTCTGCCACCAGGGTGGGGATTGGGGAATGTGGAGGTGAGAGCAGAAAGTCAAATTTGGCAGAATTAAACCAAATTTGGTATTTTAATTTCCCAAAAAATTGCAAATTGCGAGACAATGTTTACAAATAGAACATTTACCGCAACATGATGCTAAATACCCAACTAAGTATCCTATAAAGTCCGTCAATAAGAGAAGCATATATACAATTATTAGTCTTGTCTATCATACCTGAAGTCTGTCGGTGTCCCAATGTCTTCCTTGGTCAGTTTTCCCTTCTTGTTATTTTTCTTATCTTTGTTCTTTTTTGCCACTGTTCCACTAGTATTGTTAGATCCGCCTCTGTTTGTCTCTATCTCCATCACTGGCAGAGGTGCGTGACCTGAAGGATTCAATACATGTATAATGCCAGTATTCATAAGATTAGCATACTAGCATCCTTAGTTACAATATAAACAACAGGATTGCAACGAGTGCTATGCTCGCGTATGAACTATAATGGGGGGGATACAATCCCTCACTCGAGTATATCATGTCATAATCAATTACTTTCCATGTAGAATGATGTCACAATTACAATATGTAATGAATGGTGTATCTGGGTCTATCATGAACATTGAATAGTATGTCAAGTCTATGAACTGGATGTCTTTGATGTCTCTGCTATTTAATAAACATTCTGTTGAATATTTTGAAATTAATTTGTCTGGGTGCTGTTGGTATGGAGGGAACAGCATCAAGTCAAATTAGTTTCCAAATGTTCAACTGTTTACCTAGGTATAGTTACCTTGAAAATGTGATTCTGATAATTCAGGATTCAAGGCATATAAATCGATTCAAACACAAAGAAAGTGGGTGAAGCTTAGCTAGTAATGGGTGGGGTATAGCTAGTAATGTGCAGGGTATACCTAGTAATGGGCGGGGTATAGCTAGTAATTGGCGGGGTATAGCTAGTAATGGGTGGGGTATAGCTAGTAATGGGCAGGGTATAGCTAGTAATGGGCGGGGTATAGCTAGTAATGGGCAGGGTATAGCTAGTAATGGGCAGGGTATAGCTAGTAATAGGCAAGGTATAGCTAGTAATGGGTGGGGTTTTAGCTAGTAATGGGTGGGGTATAGCTAGTAATGGGTGGGGTATAGCTAGTAATGGGCAGGGTATAGCTAGTAATGGGCAAGGTATAGCTAGTAATGGGCAAGGTATAGCTAGTAATGGGCAGGGTATAGCTAGTAATGGGTGGGGTATACCTAGTAATGGGCGGGGTATACCTAGTAATGGGCAAGGTATAGCTAGTAATGGGCGGGGTATAGCTAGTAATGGGTGTGGTATACCTAGTAATGGGCAAGGTATAGCTAGTAATGGGCAGGATATAGCTAGTAATGGGCGGGGTATAGCTAGTAATGGGTGGGGTATATCTAGTAATGGGCGGGGTATAGCTAGTAATGGGCGGGGTATAGCTAGTAATGGGCAGGGTATACCTAGTAATGGGTGGGGTATACCTAGTAATGGGCGGGGTATACCTAGTAATTGGTGTGGTATAGCTAGTAATGGGTGGGGTATAGCTAGTAATAGGCAGGGTATAGCTAGTAATAGGCAGGGTATAGCTAGTAATGGGCAGGGTATAGCTAGTAATGGGCATGGTATAGCTAGTAATGGGTGGGGCATAGCTAGTAATGGGTGGGGCATAGCTAGTAATGGGCGGAGTATAGCTAGTAATAGGCAGGGTATAGCTAGTAATGGGTGGGGCATAGCTAGTAATGGGTGGGGCTAAGCTAGTAATGGGCGGGGCATAGCTAGTAATGGGCAGGGCTTAGATAGTAATGGGCGGCGCACAGCTAGAAATTGGCGGGACATAGCTAGAAATGGATTCCTCTATTAGCTATAGTTTGTTTATATCTCATCCACATTGACATGTTAAAGCAAACGCTACATGGTTACAGGGACAGACCTGGCTTTCACAAATTATTAGCCAATAAATTAGCCAACTAACCGTTTTCTTAGTCACATCTGAACTATTTTAGTTAATGTTTTCCAATGTCTACGATCCATCGCAGCAGGTAACCCTTTCAACTGAACTCTACATACCAGATACAAGACCATGTTTTGAAAATTTCAAGACTAATTTGCCTGGAAGTTGTTTCTGCCCAAGGCAGCAACAGCTCCCACAGCTGCCTAAGGCAGCAACAGCTCCAAGTTAAATACGATGTTCTTCAAAGTTAATTTTAGTGATTCTCTACTTAGAAATTCTTTATAATATTATGATTTTAATCATTAGCCAAACATGCCCAATATTTAGCCAATCCTACTTTCTATTAGCCAGATCTCAATTTTACTAGCATTTGGCCAAGTGGTGATTGGTTAGGTTGGTCCCTGGGTTAACAAAAGCTACTTGGTGCCTGATCCATCCACTGCCTTATAATTGCACAGCATTTGGAGCCAGGTACATGTACTAGTCTGTGTTAAACAATTCCATGATAACCAATCTCATATTTTCACCGGCTACAAAAAGGGGTGGTTTTTTTTTAATTCTAAAGCTTAAAACTGTCTATATGCAGGGGTCAAAATTAACACCAAAAATTAACAGTAGCCCGAGATTAGTAGAAATTGAGGAGGGCTACTAGTTAGTACAATGACCATCCCAGTAGGCTAGAAGCAACTTGATATCACACCCCATTAACCCTTGTCACGCTGGGGTCAATATTTTATATTTTCCTGTGTCAATAGCAAAGAAACTGGTGTACATTTTTCAACAATTTTGGTGGACGATGTTGCTGTCTATGACAGCACCATTTCCCACCAAATTTGTTGAAAAATTAACACCAGTTCATCCTTTAATTTAATTTGAAAATTTACAATTTTGACATAATGGCCAGAGGATAAAATGGTCCTGGCGGTGATCTTCAGAATGGAGGAAGTTTTAGCTATGCCCCGGCCATTTTTAGCTAAGCTCCACCCACATTTCGCCCATGATGGGATCGATCAATGTCTATTAATTTCCAGAAAACCATACACATAAGCTGTTGAATATTTTGAAACTAATTTCACTGGGTGCTGTTGCTGCCTATGATCGTATCATAACATTTGTATGATGGAAATTACTGAATTTATCATCACAAATCACTAGTTCAAGTGAATGGAACAAGAAACACAGTAAATATGTTGAAATTAGTTTGCCTAAAACATGCTACATATGCCTGAGTACTTACTTGTGAGCGATGGTGGTTGAGGTGACCTTGGTGCCTGTGGAGCCTGTCGTTGCACTACAGTCTGACGTCGACGCTCTGTAAATAAGGGGCAATATCATAAATAAAATCTTACAATACAGACATTTTTTTTATTCTTCTCCAACATCTATAAGATTCCTTTATTCTCGCCTATTTGACCAGAAATCATAAGGAGCCGTTAAATATAGCTAAATACTATTATAACATTGTGACTGTTTTTGTTCTGGAGCACATGTTAACTAACATGTTTCTGTTTTTGACCTGGAAACATTCAAACTTATCGATGAGCTGTACTGTATCCGTACTTGGACATCGTTACACTCCAGAACTAGTTTCAGCATGTTCAGTAGGCCCTTGACTGAAAGATGAACAATCCTGCCATATTTTTTTCCTCACTTGGTCAGGTGAACTAATGCAATGAAATTGACACTAACAAGTCACAATACCTCATCTTACTTGATGTCACATCGCCAAGACGAGCTTAGAATACTACTCACCCATCTTTCTGTCCTGTTTTTCCTGAAGTTTATCCTGAATAACCGACTGGAACTTGTAGGCTTCATCCTCACTGGCAAAGTTCAGTGCTGCCTGAGCGTCCTATAACAATCCAAACAATAATAGCTGTATAGGAGTGTTCACTTTGTTGCAGTAATTGGCACAGTAATTAAATATGCTTGTGGAACACAGAATGAGTATTATCCATTCGGCACTGGTGAACATTGTCAATTGCCACCAGGTATTAAAAGGGTTCCCGTTGAATTCAAGGTCAAGGAATTTTTACGGTCAACAAAATGAATTTTCAAGGATTTCTTTTAATGTACGCCTCCTTTACATCTCCTTCTAGCCAACTGTTCCTCCCACACAATTCTTTATTATCGCATTTTAATTACACCATTTTCGAGTTTATATATTTTTGCTTGGTCTGCCATAACCTGGTACGTTGGACAATGACAAATTCAAGGGGTTTTCAAGGAAGTTTTCAATTCTGGCTAAATTCAAGGGCTTTCAAGGCCTTGAAAACGTAAAGTATTTTTTAAAGGATTTTCACAGTTGTGGAAACCCTTTTTAACATTTAATTAATTTTCAGGGAAGGATCATAGTGAATGATATGACATTTGCAGTCAGTCATAAACTCACACCTTTGCGCTCCGATTTGATAATGTACTTACTGACACCTTGACCTAGATATGTGATCTGTTGACCTCAAACTCAAAGCAATCATAAACTGCTATAATATGAAGGTGTGTGTTAAATCTGGTGATTCTAGCTTCCAGTTGCATTTCAGAGTTATTGCCAAAAATCTGTATTCCGGTAAGCACTTAATGACCCAATGATCTAGATATTTGATGCATTGTTGTGAAACTCATAGAACACTTAGCCACCTATAACATGAACAGATGTACCAAAGTTGGTGATTCTACCTACCTTCATTCCACATTTATGGCTAAAATATGTATTTCAGAATGCACTTAGTGACCCCATGACACAAATATTTGACCGCTTGACCTCAAAATCATTTTTTGCCTACCCATCTACACTATACATAAATCGATATGCCAAATTTGGTGAGTCTAACTTCTTGGACTCCGGCAACATCGCTTGGCTAATAGACAGACAGACAAACAGACAGCACAAACTACAATACAACACACCAGCCTTTGGCGGCGAGCATAATGAATACAATATAGCGAAACAAACTTACATGCGCTTCAAATGTAAGGAAGTATGGCCTTGGCGTCTTATACTTGAACTGATTGTACAATTCTTGCTCCCAGATCATGCATTTTTTCTGCAAGCAAATGAAAAAGATGTTAACCCTTTAATGGTCATCCCGGCCAAAACCGGCCTCTGCTATGGTCCTGTGGAATTTCCATTTACAAGCCAAGAGAATATAATTTTTGAAAACTTAACACTGGAATGACTGGCTTGATAACCAAGCCAGTCATTCCAATGATAAATGTTCAAAACTTGTATTCTCGTGGCCTGTAAATAGACATTCAATAGGTTAATATTTAAATTTTCTTGACCAAATTTGACCATTAAAGGGTTAATATATTAAAAGTAAGAGTTGCATTCTTCGTTATGGGTAGAAGAAGTGAGGTGGTGTAAGACTTGTGGTACATGTACTTTAATATTTAATAAACATGCTGGTCAATATTTTGAAACTAATTTGACTGGACATTGTTGCTGCCATACGCAGCAACAGCACCCAGTAGAATTAGTTTCTAAATATTCAACAGCTCACCTGAATAGTTTTCTGGAAATTGAGATTCAGAGACTGCAGGGATCGATTGACGCCAACACGGCAGAGCGTTGGAGACGGTTAGCTAGAGATGGGAGGGGCATAGCTAAAACTGGATTACTCCTTACATAACATGTCATGGCATGTGAATGTATAATAGCCAACTGTATTGTGTTAATATTAGACTCCGAGACATGGCACTTTAAGCAATGGACCTTTCCAGTTTTAGCTATGCCCCGCCCATCTCTAGCTAAGCTCCACCTACACCTCGCTCGTGTTGGGATCGATCGATCACTGAAATACCTGGCTATCAATTTCAGGGATCGATCGATCCCTGAAATACCTGGCTATCAATTTCCAGAAAACTATATAGGTAAGCTGTTAAATATTTTGAAGCTAATTTGACTCGGTGCTGTTGCTGCCATAGGTCCAGCCAAATTAATTTCAAAATATTCAACAGAATGTTTATTAAATGGTATAGACATACAATTCGTACAACATGTCGGACTATTAAGCGTTAAAGATGGCCTATATTGAGTCATTCATGATCACGACGTTATCCTATACATTACATAGTTGGTTATGACATCATATGACATCATATGATGGATGGATAAACTTGAAAGGTCCATTCCTACATGTCTTATGCATGATCAAGTCAAATCATGATATGCTTGAAGTTGTATATCTCATATACTGTATGATAGGTGATGGTAGTCATCCTCATACAGCACTTCTTATCATCTCCTACATGTATGTCCATTTAGATGTAGGCGCGATTACGTGATTAAATCAAAAATCGCGATGTTTTAAATTGTGAATTTATATGATTAAAAATTAAATAATCGAATAATCCTGAATATTTTCTATTTCATAAAATATTTCAAAACCTAATGTTCAATAACTTTTTAATCCGTTCGGTCATGAACAATGACATTTTGCTTAGTGAATGTACGTACATTTGCAGGGCAGTGAAGACTATTTTTGAAAATGTATTACTTGAGTGCCTGGCTCGAGAATTGAGAATTGAGCCAGGCATTCCAGTGATACATTTTCAAAAAAGTGTTCTCTTGCCCTGCAAATGGGCATTTCTAAACACCATTGCAATTTTCGTCATTGCTATTCTTTTGCTGTTATGTCTTTGTAATTTGTATCCAAGCTGATTAATCGAGTAATCACAATTATTTTTTAATAATCGATCGCGATCACTCAAAGCAATAATCGCACAAGCCTATTTTAGATGCTAAACTTTGGCTTGCAGGATAAAGATGCAAAGACAATGGTAGGGTTTTCACCCGCTAAGCTAACAGTAGAAGGATGCATTTCTAGCTCTGTCCCAGCCATCTATAGCTAAGTTCAGCCCATACTTGGCACATCTTGGGATCGATTCATATACTTTGAATCCAGACATGCTTGAATTTCCAGAATCCTGATTTAATGGGCCCCTCAGTTAATTTTGTTTCAAAACACGGTTTGTGCCTTCCTTTCATACTTTTCTAAATGCGGCTACATGAGGGGTGCGACTGGAATTGATTTTGTATCGGAAATAAACTAAGACATTATGCAGCCAGAATTTTGGTTACTGTAATCTATATACAAAAAAATCTTGACACTACAGCCCGAACAAGCACAAACTATGATGTCACTGAACCGTGAAAAGCAGGCCATGTTCACATACTTTTGATACATGACACACCTTTAGGTTATGATGCATCCTTATACCAAGTTTTGACTAAAAGTAAAAAACACTTGAAAATACGGTCTGGACAAAAAATCAGGCACGCACACACGGATGCATGCATGGATACACACACACGGACAAATCTATTACTATACACTCTCGCAAGCGGGCTGGTATAAAGAAAGACCACTGCCTAAAAAGAAAGACCACTGTCTAAAAGTAGGATCAGCCTCTAAAACGTAGCACCACTGTAAGATTAACAGCGATGTTACTTTTTAGACATTGCAAGGTCCTTACTTTTAGACAGTCATCTTTCTCCTGAGAAAGTTTGGAGGTTTATCTGTTTGTTGACTCACCCGGATATCATAGACACGAATGAAGTATGAGCGTTTTGCATTGTCTTTGACGAAGCATACAGCACCACAGCAGCGCTTGTTCCAGCGATTCCGAGCCGGAGGATCAGCCATATACACCTGAGCGACCGCACTTGCCATTGACTACAGAATATTTAAAAACAAGCCTTAGGCTTCAGCAGGAAGCACATGTAAGATTGTAAAACTTACGATAGAGGGATCTATTTCTAGTTACATCCCGTCCACGCTTTGCACATGTTAGGATTGAGTTATATACTTTGAATCCTGAATTCCCAACATCCCAATTTCAAAGTAACTATTGAATATTTTGAAACTAAGTTGGCTGGATGTTGTTGTTGCCTATGGCAGCAACAGCGTCCAGTTAAATTAGTTTCAAAATATTCAACTGCCATGATGGCAAACCAATGAATGACAGCTTTCAGAAAATAGCAATTTCTTCCTCAGACTGAGACGAGTCATTCTATGAAGGTTCAGTAATTCGATAAATGGTCAAGGAGTTATTGCTCGGAAACCAATTTTCAAGATGGCCGATGGTGGCTGGCGGCCATACTGGATTTCGGATTATCGTCAATTTGGATAGGTTTCTTCACCAGACGTAGTCCAAGCACCCTATGAAGTTTCAAAGCGATCTTATAAATGATATGAAACTATCATCCAGAAGCCAATTTTCAAGATGCCAACCAGTGGCTTGCGGTTATTTTGGAGGTTGGATCATCGTCAATTTTGATAGGTGTATTCCCAAACCTAGTCCAACCACCCTATTAAGTTTCAAAGCAATCTGATAAACGGTAACGGAGTCATTGTCCGGAAACCAATTTTCAAAATGGCCGCCGGTGGCTGGCGCCCATCTTGGATTTCAGATCATTATCAATTCTCATGTTTCTTGCTTAGACCTAGTCCAACCACCCTATCAAGTTTCAAAGTGGTCCGATAAATGGTAACGGAGTCATTGTCCGGAAACCAATTTTCAAAATGGCCGCCAGTGGCTGGTGGCCATCTTGGATTTCAGATCATTATCAATTCTCATGTTTCTTGCTTAGACCTAGTCCAACCACCCTATGAAGTTTCAAAGTGATCCGATAAATGATCAGAGTTATCATCCGGAAACCAATTTTTAAAATGGCTGCCGGTGGCTGGCGCACATCTTGGATTTCGGAGCATTGTCGATTTTAATACACTTCTTCCCCATACCTAGTCCAACCACCCGATGAAGTTTCAAATAAATCCGATAAATGGTAACAGAGTTATCATCCGGAACCCATTCTGCTCTCTGCTCATCTGCCTGACCGCCCTGACCACGCCATCACATAATACCCTATCAACCTTTTTGGGAGGGGTATAAAAATTACTCCTACTACGGTACATCATTGAAACAGGCATGCCAGAAACATTAAAAATATATAGATTTTGGCTGCAAATACTGATATTTCCGTAGGAAGCATGAAAATTTAAGTTTCAGATATAAAAATGCTGATGAGAAACATGAGTATTTAAGTAATTTGGGTTCAAAACGCACAAATTTGTGTTTGAAACAAAAAATTGATGAATGCCACTGTCCTGATCATTCAACCAGATTGAAAAGTCCATTTAGATAATAGATGCTAAATTTTGATTGGTTAATGGTCGATATGTTTTTTCATGAATCATTTTCCATTGAACAAAGATGAATGACGTTTAGTCCCTAATCATATTTCTGAAATTTCACCCGGATCCATTCAACGGCGCTGTCAAACACCCATTGATCAGATGATAAGGATTCAAAGAATCTGATGCAGTCATAACTCATAAAATCTTACTAATTAGAATGTAACATGTCTGATGTCTGACTCACACGAGAAGTTATCATTTCAGAAAGACAAACTTGGATTATATTCATCATCATCATTTTCGACTTTGGAGGCCTGTGTGGGCCTTTTGTCGATCTAAAGTAAACGATTTAAGTATAAATATATATCACCCTTCCGGTTTAGGGCATATGAAGATAGTTGTATATAATACATGTCATATGTACAGTATATGGCAATTTATCTACACATTGATGGTACATTGTTTATATACATTTGTTTCATGGGGTTAGTCCCCCATCATCAAACAGTTGGTGTATGTCCATGAGTCACACACAATAGGGCAGTCCCTACCAGGTTTCATCTCAGGATTTTTTATACTATGTCCAGATACACAGCTAGTTTTGCCATCTGTAGTAGGTAGGCACTAGACAACATTTGACCATAGATCACACACAATAGGGCAGTCCCTACTAGGTTTGATCACATGATCTGGTTGCACCGCTATCTGTACTGAAACTTAAAGAACTAAATTGATGTTTGATTTCAGCAGATTTGACATCTGATTGTAGTAGGAAGCAGTATACACCTTTAGACCAAAGATCGCACACAATAGGGCAGTCCCTACCAGGTTTGATCTCCAAGATATGTACCAAAATTTACATAGCTAAATTTATGATTGTCTCCAGAAGCTAGTTTTTTGTTACTGTGTTGGTTGCATCTGTTTTGTTGTTGTACTCGTCACGTCTGTTTTTGGTTGTGGTGTGGATTTGATGAGGCAATTTGACCGGATAATCCATTGGTGGCTTTTGTCTCCTAGTTGATATAGGGTTTCGTTTCGCTCATCCCTCAATGTCCCTAGTTTTTTCCGCTTGTCCCGTTGTTGGGGTGTACGGTCAGGTGCCATGAAAATATTATCGAGGTCAGCTCCAGCTATGCGCAGGAGCTTTCCATTTTTTAAGATTGATTTTCTTTTACAGCTTTTGGCGATCTGCACTCTTAGGGGACAGCTTCTTGGCCCTTCCCCTTGAGATGGCACTGAGATGTTGTATGTCTTTACTGTCACTGATACCAGTGTGGAGGTGTTCG
Source organism: Chaetoderma sp. LZ-2023a (assembly GCA_034401795.1). Lineage (NCBI taxonomy): Eukaryota > Metazoa > Mollusca > Caudofoveata > Chaetodermatida > Chaetodermatidae > Chaetoderma > Chaetoderma sp. LZ-2023a. The sequence continues at coordinate 130,549,124 of CM067371.1, read as the reverse complement.
GCACAGATTTTCTTCACAGTTAGTGAATCAGCACTTCTCATTTCTGTTCTGGATGTTTCTGTGCTTTCAGGGAGATTAAAAAACATCAGGCTCTCTGAGCGTTCCTGATGATCTGTGACTTCTTGAATCAATGCCTCTGGTTCAATGGAGTTGCTTGGAGGGGCTTGGTGCCGCTTTTCCTCTAACCTATCTACTTTGAGGCTGATCTTGTCTACTGTCGATTCTAAGGTGTCATGTTTGTTACCTAGGGTATCTAAGTTGCTCTCCAACATATCTTGCCTATCACTGAGAATCTGTATCGGATTCATGATCTTTTTTTCTCCTCTTTTGCAGTGGTTGCAAAACCAATTTATATGGTCATTTTCATCACTGTTAATCACAGTGTAGAGGGCGTCTGAAATGTGGTGGCAGTCTTTGTGGTACCACCATCCGCATATGTCACATTCTACAGCCTTGTCATCATCTGTTACTGTGATGTCACAGTCATGGCAGATGTGGCATGTGCCTACAGGCTTGATTTGTCTTTGCTTACCACCGACAGAGCTAGATTTACTGACACATCCTCTAGTCTTCCGTTTGTCCTCAGAGGTGGGTGTTGGGGATTGCTTTTTACATAGGCATGGCATAGCCAGATGTCTCCTTGTTTGGAGGTTGCATTTGATTTGTGGCAGTCGGCACATTTCATTGTGGCTTAACAATAACGATGTGCAGTGATGCAACAGATATGGCAGTCCCTTATCACGTGGACCCGAAGAAATTTTGTTTAACTAGGTGATCATTTATTGCCTTACACGCTTTAGTACTTGCAATAGGGAAGTCCCTTCCAGGAGTACCTGAGAAGACAGAACAGCAGACTGAATAGCGACACGAAAATAGGTTCCAGTTTCATATACCACAAAATTATAAAGATACAGACATTTTGCGTTCATAACACATTTAAGCAACATCTATCTATGTTAATTCTCTTCTGTAATCCATTTTAAGATAATTTCGATCACCGGATGCAACGATGTAGGTTGATTTGTTTTCATTTTTTATTCAAGCTGAAATTTTCATCCGCCATAGGCCGGAACTCGGTCTTATCTATGCATATCGTTGCGGTTTAATTGGGCGATTATGCTGTGGATTGAACAGATATTTAAGCATTCACGGTTATGATACCTACAGTAAAAGGTATGCCTGTCATCCAATTATCACCGAGCTCTAGGTCAGTGTTGTGATGACATATGGTGACAATAATACCCTGGGGGTAGCTTGGCCAGTGAGGTCTGGGATTGACCCTATTCTATAGATATCTGTGATATGATCATGCTTACTGGATAAAACTCAAGACACTGACTGTTTATTTTGTATCTTCTATTGATCATCTGATTATAAGTACTTGCTGTAATTTAATACCATTTATTCTTATGACAGACTAATGCTAAAACGGTCTACCTGACTTGTCTTTTGTCTCTCGATGTCCCTCTTCCTCTAGTGTCCAAATTTTATCTCGCTTATATTGTAATGGTATAACACACAGCTTGCTGGTATTGACTAGATTCTCAGCATGGCATTTTTAGCCAATGCACAACCAACAGTGTGTGACACTCATTAACCCTATTTACACTAACTACCAGAATGTATTACTTATCTCATTTTATTATAAGGAGTGGAATAGCTTTCTGAGCACAGTGTTGCTGAAAACCGTTGCAGTCACTAACAGTAACAGATTACAACACCATGTTTCCAAAATGCAGTTCCAGCCCATACTTGATGGCTTTCTCAGTTATAATTTGGAACTCTGGGTTAAGAAGCATCGGCACATGTGTCTTACAATTAAGCTGTATGTGGCCTGGTATTACAATGTTTTGTACATAGTCATTCTTTCATCCTTAAACTTCAAACACGGCTTAATGCAATATTGCTTTAACATGTGGCATTCCAGCCATAAGGCTGAAACTGTTAATTGTTATTTAATGTTTATAGTGCCACAGAACAAACTCATGTGAAGAGGCTTGCCTAGGTCTCCCTGCAGTCCATTACACAATTACATCCTGGGGATCTATACTTTACAGCTGATACAAGCTGTCTCATTGTGATGTGGCTTATTTACTTCTAAGCTTTGCTGAATGTTAAAATATGGATTTTAGACTGAAATACATGTAACTATGTGATACGTAGTAATAGTCATATTCATTATCCCAGTTCTGCCACGCCTAGAGAGTCCTGTCTCACAGGTAAGATTTAAGGTATATCAATAGCCTACTATTAGAAAGTTTAGTTTCATTCATCCTTCATGTAAATTCATTCTAAGTTCTCATCTGAGAACTATTTGCCTGACAATTAATCTATTATCAGTGTCTGAGGTAAATCCATTGTCAGAGAAATATCTGTCTGATAATCCGCTTCCTGCCTGAAAAGGTTTGTCCTCGAAACTTACTTTTTCTATTCTTTACTCTTTCAATGATGGATTCATTGCATCCCAGTTTCATGTCAGTTTTACCAGGATTTTTCATTTTTTTACTTTGAGAATGACTTGACTGTAAATCATTGTTGTTTGTAGCAGCAATGACTCCCATGCAACCCATCCTCAAAACTAAATTTCCACACAGTGCAATAAATTTTGTTTGCGCTGGGTTTGTCAGTGAAAGGGTTAAAAAGTTTCTTATATGCTGTTGAGTCATTATGAAGTTTGACATGTAGGTCTCTTAATATACTACAGCTATAGTGTCTTTAATTCTCTGATACCTCGCAAAGTTCAGTGTTCTTTATTCTATAACAACCATCACTTTATAGGCAGGTGATTGCGGGTTCCATGTCCAGATTAGTCTCGCTTTGATTGGTTTGGAGTAATAGCCTGTCCATCTCTTTCCTTACAAGGTGTCATATAGGCTTGTAGATGTAATCCATTACGTATCACCATATCCCGAATTATATCACCTTTAGCGAAATTATAATCTACTCACAGTAATAATTAATTTAAAGATATCTATCCTAATCACACATAATCATAACTGTGATCACAGGGTCGGTACATCTATGTACTGAAACCCATGAAAAGGCACTTGTCTCAGCTGTAGTATAATACTATCTGACAATGGATTTACCTCAGACACTGATAATAGATTAATTGTCAGGCAAATATTTCTCAGATGAGAACTATTTGCCTGACAATTAATCTATTATCAGTGTCTGAGGTAAATCCATTGTCAGAGAAATATCTGTCTGATACTATTTCCAAGTAAAAATTGTGTTAACCTTTAATGACTAAATTTGTTCAAAAATTAAAATATTTACTTATTGAATGTCCATTTGCAGGCCAAGAAGACTATTTTTTTTTAATTTACCACTGGAATGACTGGCTCGGTTATCGAGCCAGTCATTCAAGTGGTGAATTTTCAAAAATAGTCTTCTCTTGGCCTGCAAATGGACATTCCCCAAAACAACTACAGACGCCGGGTTTTCGGCGTGAAAGGGTTAAACAACTAAGTTCGGTGAAATTTTCGCTCATTTGGTATTATGTAGTAAAATAATTTTGATTGAATTTATTTCATTGACGCATGTTGATGTCTTATAATGGAGCAAAGAATACGGTGTTGTGGAGATGGAATGATCACGCTAACACCCATCACTTTCGAGCACTTGCAGCTGCATCTGCCCTCTATACGGGAGTCTCCCTAGAGGAGGTGGTCCGTCGCACAATGGTATGCCGAGTCGTCATTCACGGATTTCTATCTCCGCGATATATCTACCACGCTAAATCCAGTCGCCGTAGTCAATTTGTTGAGTATTCGTAACTAAGCCACCTCCGACTACCACTAGTTTTTTAAGCATTTTAGAGAATGGATTTCAACTTCTTCTTGACACATATAACTAATAGAAGTCACCCATTAAATCAATATTCGGTTAAAACTTATATGAAGTCATATCGAAAACCGATATGGCTGTAAGCCAAACAGCACAGCCCTAGTTACTGGTGACGGTTGCGATGATTGATGACTGTGCAAGTCATTATCGCAACCGTCACTAGCATCTAGGACTGTGCTGTTTGGCTTACAGCCTTATCGGTTTCGATATAACTTTTCATCAGTTTTAACTGAATATCGATTTAATGGGCGACTTCTATTAGGTATATATGTCAAGAAGAAGTTGAAATTCATTCTCTAAGTTGCTTAAAATATGATCGTCAATAACATGAAATTAGAACAGTATTTCATCAAAATTAATATATAATTTGACATTTCACATGATCGTTAAAAAATACATGATATTAGAAAGATTTATTTCCGGTATTCAGAGCGAGTAATCATCTGCGACTCACGGCCTACGGTTTGAACACATAACTCAGACATTACTATATGTGCAATGGTGACCGAGTACTGTACTTTAGATCCGATCTGAGTTTCATCCAAAGAAGTTGGGATCACTCAGTTATCTCGCTCTCTCTTGTGCTGGCGTATGATCTCATGAGAATACGAATGTGCGTCGTTCATTGCTGATAACCAGTAGCATGGATTAAATTGATCTCAAAGTCCCACGTGAAATATAAATCAAACAAACTTCTTATTTGATGCCGCTCTAGCTGTTTTATTCAGCCACGTTATGAATTTCTGTTGTAAAATGAACATTCGCCATTTGCAAAAGAGAAATCCCAAAGCGCAAATCTGATTGGCTAAAACAGAACTGTGTCTAAAGTCTAAAGACAAGTTTGACTCGCCTAATATAGATAAGTTAACTGTAGTCAATTATTGCGTAGTCGAATGCACTATTTTGGGCTTGCAAATACTAAGCTAGCATTATCTAAGTTCGCCAGCTGAACACGCCCTAGATCTGCGTTTCCAGTAAACCTGGCTATCTGATTTGTTAACCCTTTATTGTTCATACCGGCGAAAATCGGCCTCTATTATGGTCTTGTGGAATGTCCATTTGCAGGCCAAGAGAATACAATTTTTTTTAATTTACCACTGGAATGACTGGTTCAGTAACTGAATCAGCCATTCAAGTGATAAATTTTCTAAAATTGTATTCTCTTAGCCTGTAAATGGACATTCAGTAGGCTGATATTAAAATTTTCTGGACTAAATTTAACCATTAAAACGTTAAGATTTACTTTGACAGGTACATGTATGTACTGTAGGATGCGGCCAACTATGGAATGGAGTTGTAATTGTGTTGAAATTTTATAGCTTTTATAAGGAATTTACCCTTTATTCCATCCCAACCACCCAAAGCCAGTCTATCGTGAATGTGTGAATATAACACACTTCAACCTAAAAGCCGAAATATGTACTGTAGACTAGTTCTTTCTTATTACATTTTAATAAATAAATAGTCTAATTTAAATCTTCTCAATTTGGTTTGAACATGAATGGTTTTATTATTACTGTTGTTGACCTTGTAATGATGTAATCAGATTGGATTGTGAACAAGTATTCCAATGTATTCCGGACCCCTCATTGTTGTTAGGACAGAGAAATTGATATATTAATGATTACCAAATCTCAAAATAAGTAATTTAAAAAGATGTGCTTCTCGCAAAAAAGAGAAAAAAACTTATTGTAATTAACCTTATAGGACAGGAGTTGTATAAAAATGTATCAGATATAATATAATATTTTATAATTTCCGCCCGTTGTTCGCTAGCCAATCACTATTTCAAATGAATAGTTTCCGTCATAATATTTTACCTCCTTGATTACTATAGCTTGGTTAATATATATATATATATATATATATATATATATATATATATATATATATATATATATATAAATATATATATATATATATATATATATATATATATATATATATATATATATATATATATATATATATATATATATATTTATATAATATATATATATATATATATATATATAGTTTTGTAGTGAGCGCCTGCCCACGTAAAGAGGAAACAACCATATGAGAAAAAATACTCAACTCCTGAGAGGTGTATTCCCTTCTGATGGTGGCGGGTTGCTAGATACACGATGCTAAATGTAGGCGATCTAACAAAAGGGTTGACATTTTATATTTCGCTGAAATAGATATAATCTGTGGATACCCATGCATTTATTACCATAAAAAACGGAACAAAGACGGGGAATAATAAAGATAGCATGAGAAACACATGCAGTGATACAACACATGGCCCATTACAGAGTAAGATTAAGTAAATGATTATAAACTGGTTGAATTGGCTCGGGTTACCGCAGTACTGTATTGAATTAAATACGAGACTGATCAGATTTGTTTTATAATGATCTTATTCATAAATACAAATTGCCCTAGATGATACTGTGATATATCATGATAAAACAGGAATTCTGCGGAATTAAATGTCTCGCCTGTATCCTGTTTGTCACAGTGGCATTGACATTTAATATTCTGACATCTGTGTTATTATGCTGCTTCCTAAGATTATAGGTAACCATGTATTCAAGTTTAGTTCCAATAGGATTAACCAATCCTGAAATATAAATGATTTGCTGAATGAAAATACAGACATGACAGCTGTGAAATATCAAGGCTATGATGACCTTGGATCTAGTGATGTCACTATCAGCACGCAACTTCCTTATTTTATAGGAAACCATGTATCCAAGATTAGTTCTGGTAATATTAAGTAATTCTGAAATATGAATGTATATAATTTTCTAAATGGAAAAACTTAGAGTTGAAAAAGCAGAGGTAAAATAGCAGGAACAAAATGACATTAACCTTTAACATGGTGACCTTGGTGACCTCCATGTCACCATCCTGTATGCTCTTGGCATAAGCAACCATGTACACAAGTTGTGTTCCACCAGGGCTAAATAATCCCGAAATATAACATGATACGTTTTGATAAGCCTAAAAACTTAACATTGAAAAACAACAAAGATTTGTAGAGGTCAGAATGACCTTGACCTTCGATGTTGTGACTTCAGTATCAACATGCTGCTTCCTAACATTATAAGTAACAATGTATCCAAGTTTAGTTCCAATAGGATTAACTGATCCTGAAATATAAGCTGAGTTTTGTTAAACGCAAAGATCAGAAGTGACATATATATCAATATATATCATGTTTTGTATAACTATTTACAGGAACTTTCGGGAGAATTGGTTTGGGGTTGATATGGTTGAGTGGTCACATAAAACGCCGCTAATGGTGCAACTTAAAATGTGTCAAAATACAGGCTTCGCACTCATCAATAGAATGGAGTAGGTGGCTAAGTTTGGCTTCGCACTCATGTGTTATTAGTACATAGCCACAATAGAATGGAGTAGGTGGCTAATATTGGCCTCGCACTCATCAATAGAATGGAGTAGGTGGCTAATATTGGCTTCGCACTCATGCGTTATTAGTACATAGCCACAATAGAATGGAGTAGGTGGCTAATATTGGCCTCGCACTCATCAATAGAATGGAGTAGGTGGCAAATATTGGCTTCGCACTCATTCGTTATTAGTACATAGCCACAATAGAATGGAGTAAGTAGCTAATACTGGCTTCGCACTCATCAATAGAATGGAGTAGGTGGCTAAGATTGGCTTCGCACTCATGCGTTATTAGTACATAGCCACAATAGAATGGAGTAGGTGGCTAATACTGGCTTCGCACTCATCAATAGAATGGAGTAGGTGGCTAAGATTGGCTTCGCACTCATGCATTATTAGTACATAGCCACAATAGAATGGAGTAGGTAGCTAATACTGGCTTCCCACTCATCAATAGAATGGAGTAGGTGGCTAATATTGGCTTCACACTCATGCGTTATTAGTACATAGCCACAATAGAATGGAGTAGGTGGCTAATACTGGCTTCGCACTCATCAATAGAATGGAGTAGGTGGCTAATATTGGCTTCGCACTCATGCGTTATTAGTACATAGCCACAATAGAATGGAGTAGGTGGCTAATACTGGCTTCCCACTCATCAATAGAATGGAGTAGGTGGCTAATATTGGCTTCGCACTCATGCGTTATTAGTACATAGCCACAATAGAATGGAGTAGGTGGCTAATACTGGCTTCGCACTCATCAATAGAATGGAGTAGGTGGCTAATATTGGCTTCGCACTCATGCGTTAGTAGTACATAGCCACAATAGAATGGAGTAGGTGGCTAATACTGGCTTCGCACTCATCAATAAAATGGAGTAGGTGGCTAATATTGGCTTCGCACTCATGCGTTATTAGTACATAGCCACAATAGAATGGAGTAGGTGGCTAATACTGGCTTCCCACTCATCAATAGAATGGAGTAGGTGGCTAATATTGGCTTCACACTCATGCGTTAGTAGTACATAGCCACAATAGAGTGGAGTAGGTGGCTAATACTGGCTTCCCACTCATCAACTGAATGGAGTAGGTGGCTAATATTGGCTTCGCACTCATGCGTTATTAGTACATAGCCACAATAGAATGGAGTAGGTGGCTAATACTGGCTTCGCACTCATCAATAGAATGGATTAGGTGGCTAAGATTGGCTTCGCACTCATGCATTAGTAGTACATAGCCACAATAGAATGGGGTAGGTGGCTAATATTGGCTTCCCACTCATCAATAGAATGGAGTAGGTGGCTCATATTGGCTTCGTACTCATGCGTTAGTAGTACATAGCCACAATAGAATGGAGTAGGTAGCTAATACTGGCTTCGCACTCATCAATAGAATGGAGTAGGTAGCTAATATTGGCTTCGCACTCATGCGTTATTAGTACAGAGCCACAATAGAATGGAGTAGGTAGCTAATACTGGCTTCGCACTCATCAACTGAATGGAGTAGGTGGCTAATATTGGCTTCGCACTCATGCGTTATTAGTACATAGCCACAATAGAATGGAGTAGGTGGCTAATACTGAGTTCACACTCATCAATAGAATGGAGTAGGTGGCTAATACTGGCTTCGCACTCATCAATAGAATGGAGTAGGTGGCTAACATTGGCTTCGCACTCATGCGTTATTAGTACATAGCCACAATAGAACGGAGTAGGTAGCTAATACTGGCTTCCCACTCATCAATAGAATGGAGTAGGTGGCTCATATTGGCTTCGTACTCATGCATTAGTAGTACATAGCCACAATAGAATGGAGTAGGTGGCTAATACTGGCTTCGCACTCATCAATAGAATGGAGTAGGTGGCTAATATTGGCTTCGCACTCATGTGTTATTAGTACATAGACACAATAGAATGGAGTAGGTAGCTAATACTGGCTTCGCACTCATCAATAGAATGGAGTAGGTGGCTAATATTGGCTTCGCACTTATGCGTTATTAGTACATAGTCACAATAGAATGGAGTAGGTGGCTAATACTGGCTTCGCACTCATCAATAGAATGGAGTAGGTGACTAACATTGGCTTCGCACTCATGCGTTATTAGTGCATAGCCACAATAAAATGGAGTAGGTAGCTAATACTGGCTTCGCACTCATCAATAGAATGGAGTAGGTGGCTAATATTGGCTTCGCACTCATGCGTTATTAGTACATAGCCACAATAGAATGGAGTAAGTAGCTAATACTGGCTTTCCACTCATCAATAGAATGGAGTAGGTGGCTAATATTGGCTTCCCACTCATCAATAGAATGGAGTAGGTGGCTAATATTGGCTTCACACTCATGTGGTATTAGTACATAGACACAATAGAATGGAGTAGGTAGCTAATACTGGCTTCGCACTCATCAATAGAATGGAGTAGATGGCTAATATTGGCTTCGCACTCATGCGTTATTAGTACATAGCCACAATAGAATGGAGTAGGTGGCTAATACTGGCTTCCCACTCATCAATAGAATGGAGTAGGTAGCTAATACTGGCTTCCCACTCATCAATATAATGGAGTAGGTGGCTAATATTGGCTTCGCACTCATGCGTTATTAGTACATAGCCACAATAGAACGGAGTAGGTGGCTAATACTGGCTTCGCACTCATCAATAAAATGGAGTAGATGGCTAATATTGGCTTCGCACTCATGCGTTATTAGTACATAGTCACAATAGAATGGAGTAGGTGGCTAATACTGGCTTCCCACTCATCAATAGAATGGAGTAGGTAGCTAATACTGGCTTCCCACTCATGCGTTATTAGTACATAGCCACAATAGAATGGAGTAGGTGGCTAATACTGAGTTCACACTCATCAATAGAATGGAGTAGGTGGCTAATACTGGCTTCGCACTCATCAATAGAATGGAGTAGGTGGCTAATATTGGCTTCGCACTCATGCGTTATTAGTACATAGCCACAATAGAATGGAGTAAGTAGCTAATACTGGCTTTCCACTCATCAATAGAATGGAGTAGGTGGCTAATATTGGCTTCCCACTCATCAATAGAATGGAGTAGGTGGCTAATATTGGCTTCACACTCATGTGGTATTAGTACATAGACACAATAGAATGGAGTAGGTAGCTAATACTGGCTTCGCACTCATCAATAGAATGGAGTAGATGGCTAATATTGGCTTCGCACTCATGCGTTATTAGTACATAGCCACAATAGAATGGAGTAGGTGGCTAATACTGGCTTCCCACTCATCAATAGAATGGAGTAGGTAGCTAATACTGGCTTCCCACTCATCAATATAATGGAGTAGGTGGCTAATATTGGCTTCGCACTCATGCGTTATTAGTACATAGCCACAATAGAACGGAGTAGGTGGCTAATACTGGCTTCGCACTCATCAATAAAATGGAGTAGATGGCTAATATTGGCTTCGCACTCATGCGTTATTAGTACATAGTCACAATAGAATGGAGTAGGTGGCTAATACTGGCTTCCCACTCATCAATAGAATGGAGTAGGTAGCTAATACTGGCTTCCCACTCATCAATAGAATGGAGTAGGTGGCTAATATTGGCTTCGCACTCATGCGTTATTAGTACATAGCCACAATAGAACGGAGTAGGTGGCTAATACTGGCTTCGCACTCATCAATAGAATGGAGTAGATGGCTAATATTGGCTTCGCACTCATGCGTTATTAGTACATAGACACAATAGAATGGAGTAGGTAGCTAATACTGACTTCGCACTCATCAATAGAATGGAGTAGGTGGCTAATATTGGCTTCGCACTCATGCGTTATTAGTACATAGCCACAATAGAACGGAGTAGGTGGCTAATACTGGCTTCGCACTCATCAATAGAATGGAGTAGATGGCTAATATTGGCTTCGCACTCATGCGTTATTAGTACATAGCCACAATAGAATGGAGTAGGTGGCTAATACTGACTTCGCACTCATCAATAGAATGGAGTAGGTGACTAACATTGGCTTCGCACTCATGCGTTATTAGTACATAGCCACAATAGAATGGAGTAGGTGGCTAATACTGAGTTCGCACTCATCAATAGAATGGAGTAGGTGGCTAATACTGGCTTCGCACTCATCAATAGAATGGAGTAGGTGGCTAACATTGGCTTCGCACTCATGCGTTATTAGTACATAGCCACAATAGAATGGAGTAAGTAGCTAATACTGGCTTCGCACTCATCAATAGAATGGAGTAGGTGGCTAATACTGGCTTCACACTCATGTGTTATTAGTACATAGCCACAATAGAATGGAGTAGGTGGCTAATACTGGCTTCGCACTCATCAATAGAATGGAGTAGATGGCTAATATTGGCTTCGCACTCATGCGTTATTAGTACATAGCCACAATAGAATGGAGTAGGTGGCTAATACTGTCTTCGCACTCATCAATAGAATGGAGTAGGTGACTAATATTGGCTTCACACTCATGCGTTATTAGTACATAGCCACAATAGAATGGAGTAGGTGGCTAATACTGACTTCCCACTCATCAATAGAATGGAGTAGGTGGCTAAGATTGGCTTCGCACTCATTCGTTATTAGTACATAGCCACAATAGAATGGAGTAGGTGGCTAATACTGACTTCGCACTCATCAATAGAATGGAGTAGGTGGCTAATACTGGCTTCGCACTCATCAATAGAATGGAGTAGGTGGCTAACATTGGCTTCGCACTCATGCGTTATTAGTACATAGCCACAATAGAATGGAGTAAGTAGCTAATACTGGCTTCGCACTCATCAATAGAATGGAGTAGGTGGCTAATATTGGCTTCGCACTCATGCGTTATTAGTACAGACACAATAGAATGGAGTAGGTAGCTAATACTGGCTTCACACTCATCAATAGAATGGAGTAGATGGCTAATATTGGCTTCGCACTCATGCGTTATTAGTACATAGCCACAATAGAATGGAGTAGGTAGCTAATACTGGCTTCGCACTCATCAATAGAATGGAGTAGGTGGCTAATATTGGCTTCGCACTCATGCGTTATTAGTACATAGCCACAATAGAATGGAGTAGGTGGCTAATACTGGCTTCCCACTCATCAATAGAATGGAGTAGGTAGCTAATACTGGCTTCCCACTCATCAATATAATGGAGTAGGTGGCTAATATTGGCTTCGCACTCATGCGTTATTAGTACATAGCCACAATAGAACGGAGTAGGTGGCTAATACTGGCTTCGCACTCATCAATAAAATGGAGTAGATGGCTAATATTGGCTTCGCACTCATGCGTTATTAGTACATAGTCACAATAGAATGGAGTAGGTGGCTAATACTGGCTTCCCACTCATCAATAGAATGGAGTAGGTAGCTAATACTGGCTTCCCACTCATCAATAGAATGGAGTAGGTGGCTAATATTGGCTTCGCACTCATGCGTTATTAGTACATAGCCACAATAGAACGGAGTAGGTGGCTAATACTGGCTTCGCACTCATCAATAGAATGGAGTAGATGGCTAATATTGGCTTCGCACTCATGCGTTATTAGTACATAGACACAATAGAATGGAGTAGGTAGCTAATACTGACTTCGCACTCATCAATAGAATGGAGTAGGTGGCTAATATTGGCTTCGCACTCATGCGTTATTAGTACATAGCCACAATAGAACGGAGTAGGTGGCTAATACTGGCTTCGCACTCATCAATAGAATGGAGTAGATGGCTAATATTGGCTTCGCACTCATGCGTTATTAGTACATAGCCACAATAGAATGGAGTAGGTGGCTAATACTGACTTCGCACTCATCAATAGAATGGAGTAGGTGACTAACATTGGCTTCGCACTCATGCGTTATTAGTACATAGCCACAATAGAATGGAGTAGGTGGCTAATACTGAGTTCGCACTCATCAATAGAATGGAGTAGGTGGCTAATACTGGCTTCGCACTCATCAATAGAATGGAGTAGGTGGCTAACATTGGCTTCGCACTCATGCGTTATTAGTACATAGCCACAATAGAATGGAGTAAGTAGCTAATACTGGCTTCGCACTCATCAATAGAATGGAGTAGGTGGCTAATACTGGCTTCACACTCATGTGTTATTAGTACATAGCCACAATAGAATGGAGTAGGTGGCTAATACTGGCTTCGCACTCATCAATAGAATGGAGTAGATGGCTAATATTGGCTTCGCACTCATGCGTTATTAGTACATAGCCACAATAGAATGGAGTAGGTGGCTAATACTGTCTTCGCACTCATCAATAGAATGGAGTAGGTGACTAATATTGGCTTCACACTCATGCGTTATTAGTACATAGCCACAATAGAATGGAGTAGGTGGCTAATACTGACTTCCCACTCATCAATAGAATGGAGTAGGTGGCTAAGATTGGCTTCGCACTCATTCGTTATTAGTACATAGCCACAATAGAATGGAGTAGGTGGCTAATACTGACTTCGCACTCATCAATAGAATGGAGTAGGTGGCTAATACTGGCTTCGCACTCATCAATAGAATGGAGTAGGTGGCTAACATTGGCTTCGCACTCATGCGTTATTAGTACATAGCCACAATAGAATGGAGTAAGTAGCTAATACTGGCTTCGCACTCATCAATAGAATGGAGTAGGTGGCTAATATTGGCTTCGCACTCATGCGTTATTAGTACAGACACAATAGAATGGAGTAGGTAGCTAATACTGGCTTCACACTCATCAATAGAATGGAGTAGATGGCTAATATTGGCTTCGCACTCATGCGTTATTAGTACATAGCCACAATAGAATGGAGTAGGTAGCTAATACTGGCTTCGCACTCATCAATAGAATGGAGTAGGTGGCTAATATTGGCTTCGCACTCATGCGTTATTAGTACATAGACACAATAGAACGGAGTAGGTGGCTAATACTGGCTTCGCACTCATCAATAGAATGGAGTAGATGGCTAATATTGGCTTCGCACTCATGCGTTATTAGTACATAGTCACAATAGAATGGAGTAGGTGGCTAATACTGGCTTCCCACTCATCAATAGAATGGAGTAGGTAGCTAATACTGGCTTCCCACTCATCAATAGAATGGAGTAGGTGGCTAATATTGGCTTCGCACTCATGCGTTATTAGTACATAGCCACAATAGAACGGAGTAGGTGGCTAATACTGGCTTCGCACTCATCAATAGAATGGAGTAGATGGCTAATATTGGCTTCGCACTCATGCGTTATTAGTACATAGACACAATAGAATGGAGTAGGTAGCTAATACTGACTTCGCACTCATCAATAGAATGGAGTAGGTGGCTAATATTGGCTTCGCACTCATGCGTTATTAGTACATAGACACAATAGAACGGAGTAGGTGGCTATTACTGGCTTCGCACTCATCAATAGAATGGAGTAGATGGCTAATATTGGCTTCGCACTCATGCGTTATTAGTACATAGCCACAATAGAATGGAGTAGGTGGCTAATACTGACTTCGCACTCATCAATAGAATGGAGTAGGTGACTAACATTGGCTTCGCACTCATGCGTTATTAGTACATAGCCACAATAGAATGGAGTAGGTGGCTAATACTGAGTTCGCACTCATCAATAGAATGGAGTAGGTGGCTAATACTGGCTTCGCACTCATCAATAGAATGGAGTAGGTGGCTAACATTGGCTTCGCACTCATGCGTTATTAGTACATAGCCACAATAGAATGGAGTAAGTAGCTAATACTGGCTTCGCACTCATCAATAGAATGGAGTAGGTGGCTAATACTGGCTTCACACTCATGTGTTATTAGTACATAGCCACAATAGAATGGAGTAGGTGGCTAATACTGGCTTCGCACTCATCAATAGAATGGAGTAGATGGCTAATATTGGCTTCGCACTCATGCGTTATTAGTACATAGCCACAATAGAATGGAGTAGGTGGCTAATACTGGCTTCCCACTCATCAATAGAATGGAGTAGGTGGCTAATATTGGCTTCGCACTCATGCGTTATTAGTACATAGCCACAATAGAATGGAGTAGGTGGCTAATACTGGCTTCGCACTCATCAATAGAATGGAGTAGGTGGCTAATATTGGCTTCGCACTCATGCGTTAGTAGTACATAGCCACAATAGAATGGAGTAGGTGGCTAATACTGGCTTCGCACTCATCAATAAAATGGAGTAGGTGGCTAATATTGGCTTCGCACTCATGCGTTATTAGTACATAGCCACAATAGAATGGAGTAGGTGGCTAATACTGAGTTCACACTCATCAATAGAATGGAGTAGGTGGCTAATACTGGCTTCGCACTCATCAATAGAATGGAGTAGGTGGCTAACATTGGCTTCGCACTCATGCGTTATTAGTACATAGCCACAATAGAACGGAGTAGGTAGCTAATACTGGCTTCCCACTCATCAATAGAATGGAGTAGGTGGCTCATATTGGCTTCGTACTCATGCATTAGTAGTACATAGACACAATAGAATGGAGTAGGTGGCTAATACTGGCTTCGCACTCATCAATAGAATGGAGTAGGTGGCTAATATTGGCTTCGCACTCATGTGTTATTAGTACATAGACACAATAGAATGGAGTAGGTAGCTAATACTGGCTTCGCACTCATCAATAGAATGGAGTAGGTGGCTAATATTGGCTTCGCACTTATGCGTTATTAGTACATAGCCACAATAGAATGGAGTAGGTGGCTAATACTGAGTTCACACTCATCAATAGAATGGAGTAGGTGGCTAATACTGGCTTCGCACTCATCAATAGAATGGAGTAGGTGGCTAACATTGGCTTCGCACTCATGCGTTATTAGTACATAGCCACAATAGAACGGAGTAGGTAGCTAATACTGGCTTCCCACTCATCAATAGAATGGAGTAGGTGGCTCATATTGGCTTCGTACTCATGCATTAGTAGTACATAGCCACAATAGAATGGAGTAGGTGGCTAATACTGGCTTCGCACTCATCAATAGAATGGAGTAGGTGGCTAATATTGGCTTCGCACTCATGTGTTATTAGTGCATAGCCACAATAAAATGGAGTAGGTAGCTAATACTGGCTTCGCACTCATCAATAGAATGGAGTAGGTGGCTAATATTGGCTTCGCACTCATGCGTTATTAGTACATAGCCACAATAGAATGGAGTAAGTAGCTAATACTGGCTTTCCACTCATCAATAGAATGGAGTAGGTGGCTAATATTGGCTTCCCACTCATCAATAGAATGGAGTAGGTGGCTAATATTGGCTTCACACTCATGTGGTATTAGTACATAGACACAATAGAATGGAGTAGGTAGCTAATACTGGCTTCGCACTCATCAATAGAATGGAGTAGATGGCTAATATTGGCTTCGCACTCATGCGTTATTAGTACATAGCCACAATAGAATGGAGTAGGTGGCTAATACTGAGTTCGCACTCATCAATAGAATGGAGGTGGCTAATACTGGCTTCGCACTCATCAATAGAATGGAGTAGGTGGCTAACATTGGCTTCGCACTCATGCGTTATTAGTACATAGCCACAATAGAATGGAGTAAGTAGCTAATACTGGCTTCGCACTCATCAATAGAATGGAGTAGGTGGCTAATACTGGCTTCACACTCATGTGTTATTAGTACATAGCCACAATAGAATGGAGTAGGTGGCTAATACTGGCTTCGCACTCATCAATAGAATGGAGTAGATGGCTAATATTGGCTTCGCACTCATGCGTTATTAGTACATAGCCACAATAGAATGGAGTAGGTGGCTAATACTGGCTTCCCACTCATCAATAGAATGGAGTAGGTGGCTAATATTGGCTTCGCACTCATGCGTTATTAGTACATAGCCACAATAGAATGGAGTAGGTGGCTAATACTGGCTTCGCACTCATCAATAGAATGGAGTAGGTGGCTAATATTGGCTTCGCACTCATGCGTTAGTAGTACATAGCCACAATAGAATGGAGTAGGTGGCTAATACTGGCTTCGCACTCATCAATAAAATGGAGTAGGTGGCTAATATTGGCTTCGCACTCATGCGTTATTAGTACATAGCCACAATAGAATGGAGTAGGTGGCTAATACTGGCTTCCCACTCATCAATAGAATGGAGTAGGTGGCTAATATTGGCTTCACACTCATGCGTTAGTAGTACATAGCCACAATAGAGTGGAGTAGGTGGCTAATACTGGCTTCCCACTCATCAACTGAATGGAGTAGGTGGCTAATATTGGCTTCGCACTCATGCGTTATTAGTACATAGCCACAATAGAATGGAGTAGGTGGCTAATACTGGCTTCGCACTCATCAATAGAATGGATTAGGTGGCTAAGATTGGCTTCGCACTCATGCATTAGTAGTACATAGCCACAATAGAATGGGGTAGGTGGCTAATATTGGCTTCCCACTCATCAATAGAATGGAGTAGGTGGCTCATATTGGCTTCGTACTCATGCGTTAGTAGTACATAGCCACAATAGAATGGAGTAGGTAGCTAATACTGGCTTCGCACTCATCAATAGAATGGAGTAGGTAGCTAATATTGGCTTCGCACTCATGCGTTATTAGTACAGAGCCACAATAGAATGGAGTAGGTAGCTAATACTGGCTTCGCACTCATCAACTGAATGGAGTAGGTGGCTAATATTGGCTTCGCACTCATGCGTTATTAGTACATAGCCACAATAGAATGGAGTAGGTGGCTAATACTGAGTTCACACTCATCAATAGAATGGAGTAGGTGGCTAATACTGGCTTCGCACTCATCAATAGAATGGAGTAGGTGGCTAACATTGGCTTCGCACTCATGCGTTATTAGTACATAGCCACAATAGAACGGAGTAGGTAGCTAATACTGGCTTCCCACTCATCAATAGGATGGAGTAGGTGGCTCATATTGGCTTCGTACTCATGCATTAGTAGTACATAGCCACAATAGAATGGAGTAGGTGGCTAATACTGGCTTCGCACTCATCAATAGAATGGAGTAGGTGGCTAATATTGGCTTCGCACTCATGTGTTATTAGTACATAGACACAATAGAATGGAGTAGGTAGCTAATACTGGCTTCGCACTCATCAATAGAATGGAGTAGGTGGCTAATATTGGCTTCGCACTTATGCGTTATTAGTACATAGTCACAATAGAATGGAGTAGGTGGCTAATACTGGCTTCGCACTCATCAATAGAATGGAGTAGGTGACTAACATTGGCTTCGCACTCATGCGTTATTAGTGCATAGCCACAATAAAATGGAGTAGGTAGCTAATACTGGCTTCGCACTCATCAATAGAATGGAGTAGGTGGCTAATATTGGCTTCGCACTCATGCGTTATTAGTACATAGCCACAATAGAATGGAGTAAGTAGCTAATACTGGCTTTCCACTCATCAATAGAATGGAGTAGGTGGCTAATATTGGCTTCCCACTCATCAATAGAATGGAGTAGGTGGCTAATATTGGCTTCACACTCATGTGGTATTAGTACATAGACACAATAGAATGGAGTAGGTAGCTAATACTGGCTTCGCACTCATCAATAGAATGGAGTAGATGGCTAATATTGGCTTCGCACTCATGCGTTATTAGTACATAGCCACAATAGAATGGAGTAGGTGGCTAATACTGGCTTCCCACTCATCAATAGAATGGAGTAGGTAGCTAATACTGGCTTCCCACTCATCAATATAATGGAGTAGGTGGCTAATATTGGCTTCGCACTCATGCGTTATTAGTACATAGCCACAATAGAACGGAGTAGGTGGCTAATACTGGCTTCGCACTCATCAATAAAATGGAGTAGATGGCTAATATTGGCTTCGCACTCATGCGTTATTAGTACATAGTCACAATAGAATGGAGTAGGTGGCTAATACTGGCTTCCCACTCATCAATAGAATGGAGTAGGTAGCTAATACTGGCTTCCCACTCATGCGTTATTAGTACATAGCCACAATAGAATGGAGTAGGTGGCTAATACTGAGTTCACACTCATCAATAGAATGGAGTAGGTGGCTAATACTGGCTTCGCACTCATCAATAGAATGGAGTAGGTGGCTAATATTGGCTTCGCACTCATGCGTTATTAGTACATAGCCACAATAGAATGGAGTAAGTAGCTAATACTGGCTTTCCACTCATCAATAGAATGGAGTAGGTGGCTAATATTGGCTTCCCACTCATCAATAGAATGGAGTAGGTGGCTAATATTGGCTTCACACTCATGTGGTATTAGTACATAGACACAATAGAATGGAGTAGGTAGCTAATACTGGCTTCGCACTCATCAATAGAATGGAGTAGATGGCTAATATTGGCTTCGCACTCATGCGTTATTAGTACATAGCCACAATAGAATGGAGTAGGTGGCTAATACTGGCTTCCCACTCATCAATAGAATGGAGTAGGTAGCTAATACTGGCTTCCCACTCATCAATATAATGGAGTAGGTGGCTAATATTGGCTTCGCACTCATGCGTTATTAGTACATAGCCACAATAGAACGGAGTAGGTGGCTAATACTGGCTTCGCACTCATCAATAAAATGGAGTAGATGGCTAATATTGGCTTCGCACTCATGCGTTATTAGTACATAGTCACAATAGAATGGAGTAGGTGGCTAATACTGGCTTCCCACTCATCAATAGAATGGAGTAGGTAGCTAATACTGGCTTCCCACTCATCAATAGAATGGAGTAGGTGGCTAATATTGGCTTCGCACTCATGCGTTATTAGTACATAGCCACAATAGAACGGAGTAGGTGGCTAATACTGGCTTCGCACTCATCAATAGAATGGAGTAGATGGCTAATATTGGCTTCGCACTCATGCGTTATTAGTACATAGACACAATAGAATGGAGTAGGTAGCTAATACTGACTTCGCACTCATCAATAGAATGGAGTAGGTGGCTAATATTGGCTTCGCACTCATGCGTTATTAGTACATAGCCACAATAGAACGGAGTAGGTGGCTAATACTGGCTTCGCACTCATCAATAGAATGGAGTAGATGGCTAATATTGGCTTCGCACTCATGCGTTATTAGTACATAGCCACAATAGAATGGAGTAGGTGGCTAATACTGACTTCGCACTCATCAATAGAATGGAGTAGGTGGCTAACATTGGCTTCGCACTCATGCGTTATTAGTACATAGCCACAATAGAATGGAGTAAGTAGCTAATACTGGCTTCGCACTCATCAATAGAATGGAGTAGGTGGCTAATACTGGCTTCACACTCATGTGTTATTAGTACATAGCCACAATAGAATGGAGTAGGTGGCTAATACTGGCTTCGCACTCATCAATAGAATGGAGTAGATGGCTAATATTGGCTTCGCACTCATGCGTTATTAGTACATAGCCACAATAGAATGGAGTAGGTGGCTAATACTGTCTTCGCACTCATCAATAGAATGGAGTAGGTGACTAATATTGGCTTCACACTCATGCGTTATTAGTACATAGCCACAATAGAATGGAGTAGGTGGCTAATACTGACTTCCCACTCATCAATAGAATGGAGTAGGTGGCTAAGATTGGCTTCGCACTCATTCGTTATTAGTACATAGCCACAATAGAATGGAGTAGGTGGCTAATACTGACTTCGCACTCATCAATAGAATGGAGTAGGTGGCTAATACTGGCTTCGCACTCATCAATAGAATGGAGTAGGTGGCTAACATTGGCTTCGCACTCATGCGTTATTAGTACATAGCCACAATAGAATGGAGTAAGTAGCTAATACTGGCTTCGCACTCATCAATAGAATGGAGTAGGTGGCTAATATTGGCTTCGCACTCATGCGTTATTAGTACAGACACAATAGAATGGAGTAGGTAGCTAATACTGGCTTCACACTCATCAATAGAATGGAGTAGATGGCTAATATTGGCTTCGCACTCATGCGTTATTAGTACATAGTCACAATAGAATGGAGTAGGTGGCTAATACTGGCTTCCCACTCATCAATAGAATGGAGTAGGTAGCTAATACTGGCTTCCCACTCATCAATAGAATGGAGTAGGTGGCTAATATTGGCTTCGCACTCATGCGTTATTAGTACATAGCCACAATAGAACGGAGTAGGTGGCTAATACTGGCTTCGCACTCATCAATAGAATGGAGTAGATGGCTAATATTGGCTTCGCACTCATGCGTTATTAGTACATAGACACAATAGAATGGAGTAGGTAGCTAATACTGACTTCGCACTCATCAATAGAATGGAGTAGGTGGCTAATATTGGCTTCGCACTCATGCGTTATTAGTACATAGCCACAATAGAACGGAGTAGGTGGCTAATACTGGCTTCGCACTCATCAATAGAATGGAGTAGATGGCTAATATTGGCTTCGCACTCATGCGTTATTAGTACATAGCCACAATAGAATGGAGTAGGTGGCTAATACTGACTTCGCACTCATCAATAGAATGGAGTAGGTGGCTAACATTGGCTTCGCACTCATGCGTTATTAGTACATAGCCACAATAGAATGGAGTAAGTAGCTAATACTGGCTTCGCACTCATCAATAGAATGGAGTAGGTGGCTAATACTGGCTTCACACTCATGTGTTATTAGTACATAGCCACAATAGAATGGAGTAGGTGGCTAATACTGGCTTCGCACTCATCAATAGAATGGAGTAGATGGCTAATATTGGCTTCGCACTCATGCGTTATTAGTACATAGCCACAATAGAATGGAGTAGGTGGCTAATACTGTCTTCGCACTCATCAATAGAATGGAGTAGGTGACTAATATTGGCTTCACACTCATGCGTTATTAGTACATAGCCACAATAGAATGGAGTAGGTGGCTAATACTGACTTCCCACTCATCAATAGAATGGAGTAGGTGGCTAAGATTGGCTTCGCACTCATTCGTTATTAGTACATAGCCACAATAGAATGGAGTAGGTGGCTAATACTGACTTCGCACTCATCAATAGAATGGAGTAGGTGGCTAATACTGGCTTCGCACTCATCAATAGAATGGAGTAGGTGGCTAACATTGGCTTCGCACTCATGCGTTATTAGTACATAGCCACAATAGAATGGAGTAAGTAGCTAATACTGGCTTCGCACTCATCAATAGAATGGAGTAGGTGGCTAATATTGGCTTCGCACTCATGCGTTATTAGTACAGACACAATAGAATGGAGTAGGTAGCTAATACTGGCTTCACACTCATCAATAGAATGGAGTAGATGGCTAATATTGGCTTCGCACTCATGCGTTATTAGTACATAGCCACAATAGAATGGAGTAGGTAGCTAATACTGGCTTCGCACTCATCAATAGAATGGAGTAGGTGGCTAATATTGGCTTCGCACTCATGCGTTATTAGTACATAGACACAATAGAACGGAGTAGGTGGCTAATACTGGCTTCGCACTCATCAATAGAATGGAGTAGATGGCTAATATTGGCTTCGCACTCATGCGTTATTAGTACATAGTCACAATAGAATGGAGTAGGTGGCTAATACTGGCTTCCCACTCATCAATAGAATGGAGTAGGTAGCTAATACTGGCTTCCCACTCATCAATAGAATGGAGTAGGTGGCTAATATTGGCTTCGCACTCATGCGTTATTAGTACATAGCCACAATAGAACGGAGTAGGTGGCTAATACTGGCTTCGCACTCATCAATAGAATGGAGTAGATGGCTAATATTGGCTTCGCACTCATGCGTTATTAGTACATAGACACAATAGAATGGAGTAGGTAGCTAATACTGACTTCGCACTCATCAATAGAATGGAGTAGGTGGCTAATATTGGCTTCGCACTCATGCGTTATTAGTACATAGACACAATAGAACGGAGTAGGTGGCTATTACTGGCTTCGCACTCATCAATAGAATGGAGTAGATGGCTAATATTGGCTTCGCACTCATGCGTTATTAGTACATAGCCACAATAGAATGGAGTAGGTGGCTAATACTGACTTCGCACTCATCAATAGAATGGAGTAGGTGACTAACATTGGCTTCGCACTCATGCGTTATTAGTACATAGCCACAATAGAATGGAGTAGGTGGCTAATACTGAGTTCGCACTCATCAATAGAATGGAGTAGGTGGCTAATACTGGCTTCGCACTCATCAATAGAATGGAGTAGGTGGCTAACATTGGCTTCGCACTCATGCGTTATTAGTACATAGCCACAATAGAATGGAGTAAGTAGCTAATACTGGCTTCGCACTCATCAATAGAATGGAGTAGGTGGCTAATACTGGCTTCACACTCATGTGTTATTAGTACATAGCCACAATAGAATGGAGTAGGTGGCTAATACTGGCTTCGCACTCATCAATAGAATGGAGTAGATGGCTAATATTGGCTTCGCACTCATGCGTTATTAGTACATAGCCACAATAGAATGGAGTAGGTGGCTAATACTGTCTTCGCACTCATCAATAGAATGGAGTAGGTGACTAATATTGGCTTCACACTCATGCGTTATTAGTACATAGCCACAATAGAATGGAGTAGGTGGCTAATACTGACTTCCCACTCATCAATAGAATGGAGTAGGTGGCTAAGATTGGCTTCGCACTCATTCGTTATTAGTACATAGCCACAATAGAATGGAGTAGGTGGCTAATACTGACTTCGCACTCATCAATAGAATGGAGTAGGTGGCTAATACTGGCTTCGCACTCATCAATAGAATGGAGTAGGTGGCTAACATTGGCTTCGCACTCATGCGTTATTAGTACATAGCCACAATAGAATGGAGTAAGTAGCTAATACTGGCTTCGCACTCATCAATAGAATGGAGTAGGTGGCTAACATTGGCTTCGCACTCATGCGTTATTAGTACATAGACACAATAGAATGGAGTAGGTAGCTAATACTGGCTTCGCACTCATCAATAGAATGGAGTAGGTGGCTAATATTGGCTTCGCACTCATGCGTTATTAGTACATAGCCACAATAGAATGGAGTAGGTGGCTAATACTGACTTCGCACTCATCAATAGAATGGAGTAGGTGGCTAATATTGGCTTCGCACTCATGCGTTATTAGTACATAGCCACAATAGAATGGAGTAGGTGGCTAATACTGGCTTCGCACTCATCAATAGAATGGAGTAGGTGGCTAATATTGGCTTCGCACTCATGCGTTATTAGTATATAGACACAATAGAATGGAGTAGGTAACTAATACTGGCTTCGCACTCATCAATAGAATGGAGTAGGTGGCTAATACTGGCTTCGCACTCATGCATTATTAGTACATAGCCACAATAGAATGGAGTAGGTGGCTAATAAGGGTTGATGTGGTATATTTCCATAACTTGGTCACAAAGGACATTATAAATTCAGAGAGCTCTGTAATAAGGATGGCAGACATGCGCGTAGCAATCACTTCCTATTTCCTGGATCATACTCAGTTTCAAATTGATAGAAATAAAGACACAGACAGCTTATGTGAAGGAAATATGCAACAGTATTTATTCATGTAACTCATTTCATATATATTTACATTTCAGTTATTTATATACAAGCGCTGGATGAAGACCAGGACTAAAAAAATCCACGTTCCTGCAGCCCGGGACAACCAAATTTTCCTGTAGGGCAAGTAAATTTCTCCTCAATTTAACATTGCATTTATAGGGAGGAGGGTAATTTAAAATATTCAATCCAGCCTTGAGGGAAACCATTAGGAAGAACCTAATTTTCAAGCCCTGAAGACAAATTATAATCACAGACAAAATATAATCCAAGCATTATGATATTAGGCCTATATAATGAAAGCATGGACTAGCACACCTCTGAAGCCCCTTAAAAACCTAAAATGTTCATTTACATACCAAGAGATTATTTTTGAAAATTTATTACTGGAATGACTCATTCGGAAATTTAACCAGTCATTCCAGTGCTAAATTTTCAAAAAGCAGCCTTCTGTTAGTCTGCCAAAGAACATTTATCAATCTTGAACACTGTAACTACATAAGCACCAATAGAAAGGTTGCAACATCTTTTAATATTTCTATTGAACATAATAGTACTACATACTGGGTGAGCGAACAGAGTTATATACAGTTTATGTCCATTGGCTGACCAGACTCTGAGAAAACAATTTTTGAAAATTTCCCACTGGTATGACTGGTTTAGTAATCTAACCAGTCATTCCTTGTGGTAAATGTTCAACAAGTGCTCCGCAAATGGCACATAGTACCCCACCATGATGACAAACCAATGAATGAGAGCTATCAGAAAATATTCATTTCTTCCACGGACCCATCAGACCAGTCATCCTTATGAAATGTCAAAGCCATCCGATGGTCAAGGAGGTATCGACCGGACAACCAATTTTCAAGATGGCTGCCGCTGACTATTGGATTTTGGATTATCGTTTCTTCACCAGACTATTCCAACGACCCTAGGAAGTGTTCGGATAAATGGTAACGGAGATATCATCCAGAAACCAACATTCAAGATGGAAGTCCATCTTAGAGTTCGGATCATCGTCAATTTTGAGAGGTTTTTTCTCCAGACCTAGTTCAACCAGCCTATGAAGTTTCAAAGCGATCCGATAAACGGGTAAAGAGTTATCATCCGGAAACCAATTTTCAAGATGGTGGCTGGTGGCCATCTTGGATTTCGAATCATTGTCGATTTCGATAGGTTTCTACCTCAAACCTAGTCCAACCACTCTATGGAATTTCAAAGCGATCCGATAAACAGTAAGAGTTATAATTCGGAAACCAAATTTCAAGATGGCCGCCGGTGGCTGGCGGCCATCTTGGATTTTGGATCATCATCGATTTCGATAGCTTCCTTCCCTAGACCTAGTCCAACCACTCCATGAAGTTTTAAAGCGATCTGATAAACGGTAATGAAGTTATCATCCGGAAACCAATTTTCAAGATGGCCACCGGTGGCTGGTGGCCATCTTGGATTTCCGATCATCGTCGATTTCGATAGGTTTCTTCCCCACACCTAGTCCAACCAGCATATGAAGTTTCAATGTGATCCGAGAAACGGTAATGGAGTTATCATCTGGAAACCACTATGCCACCCACACGCCTGACAGACCGCCCGCCCGGACGGAGCCATTACATGTACATAATAACACGCCAAATTTTTTGACGGGGTATAAAAAGTACTCATCTCTTGGTCTACAAATGGACATTAATCAAGCCTATTACAGAAGCACTCACAATAGATAGTGGGGTGAGCGAAATGATTTATATATACTGAGCCAAAAAAGTTTAGCAACAGTGAATTGCAGGCATGTTTCGTCAATGTAATGTCTCGCTGATCATGAAGAAATGCAAATCATTTCTTGCATTTCTCGGCCGCACGCTTACTGCATGTGAAAATGCATTTTTCATGCACTGGCCCGCATTGGCGGGTAGCGAAGGCAAAAATTCACCATATTGCAAAAGCAGATAACGAACGTTAACAGAAAACGCTTAAAAGTTTACCCTACCGAACATGGGCCGCCGCTTAGGGCTACCCAAAAATCAGCGCCATGAAGCAATGGGAAGACTCGCTGCTGGGCAGAGCATTCGCGCTGTTGCTCGACATTTTAATGTTCACACCTCAACCATTTCCCATCTCCGCCAACATGAGCAGGAAACTGGACATGTTAATGACCGACAACGATCTGGCAGACCGAGAGCAAAACACCACGAGAAGACCGCTACTTAGTGACGTCATCACGACGTCACAGGTTTGAGACTGCGCCGCGGCTGTCCCGTGCATGCACAAACTGTGCGAAACAGACTCCATGTTGCTGGACTACATGCCCGTCATCCACTTGAACATTTATCAAGACTGCTAAAGAAGCGAAAATTTACAAATTAGCAGACAAAAACGTCAGCATATTAACCATTTTAGGCCAAAGGGTCCTCTTAGAGGTTACTATGGTTGTCACACATATACGGAGATACTTGTCAGCAAAATTGGTAAGGGTTGGATAATTTGTGTGGTTGACTTTACACCAGTCAAGAGGGCTAAGATCCGAGTCAATGCATGGAAGACCTTCATACTATGTTTAATAGCAGCTGATTACATTAGGTGAGCTAATAATATAATGCCTTTGCGTAAGCCACATAATTCTGCATTAACAGAAGCTTGGCTTCCAAAGGATTTAAGTGGAAAAGAAATAAAGTTAGTTTTTCATCAATTCCTTTTTATGTGGTATAAAATTATCAATTAAAAATGTGTTAATGACAGTTATACATACACATATGAACACAATAATGATGCATTCAATTTGCATTGTAGATATTTGATGGATGAAACTCATAAGCTAAAACATAATCATCACATATATTGTTGATTAATTGTCAAGCACTTAACACTTAAATTTCTTCCGGATGATTTACATTTTCTCAGAAAAAGTGTCCATTTGCAAATCAACAGAAGTCTATTTTTGACAATTTACCACTGGAATGACTGGCTAGATTTTCAAAAATCATCTTCTCTTGCTCTGCAAATAGACATTTCTCAAGACCACTGCAGGTGTTTTTGTCTGACTTGTGTGTTAAAGGATTAAAGCTGAATCTTTTAGTCATGAAGATCCATTATCTTCACAGCTTCAATGTAATTATAAAGGAGTGTTTACATTAACAACCCCAGTCTTCCCTAACACATTCTCACTCATCACAATGGAGGTATATTAAAAAAACCACACACACCTAGTTAATACTTTTTCTTTCAGAAATTTAAGAAACCTAGTTTTACAGCAAGTATTAACAAATAAAAATGCCTGTTATTTATTTTGATAGTTTAACTAGAAGTGACTGTTTCCTTAGGCAACAATTACTTTCAATCAAATTGTTTTAAAAATTGTAAGCTGGATTAATATTTTTATAACTACGGTAAACAAACTTTCTAGGGAATTCAGAATAAATTGCATTTCTATTAAGATTATCTCAGACCACAGGCTGAATATGATTTAGGCAGGTAATTGACTGTAAACTATTATATAGTTGTAATCATGTGTGATTCTACAAAGTATACAGAGTTAACCTTTACAAAACTACAGACCATATATTCCACATTCTTTATTATCTAAAGAATACACTATATTCTGTTGAATCTTTTGAAAATAAATTTATTCAAATTCTAACTAGCACAAGTCAGCAAGGTATTCTACTCACATTAGATTCAAAAGATTCAACATTTTCCCTATAAATTGCTTTATGGTTGAGATACTGGGATACTATTAGTAGGGATGAAAGAGTTAACATATTCACTGAATTGTTTTTATTAATTATTTTTACCAGTTTTGCAGCACAATAAATGACCCAGTCATTCCAACGATAAATTTTCAGTCTGCAGATGGACATTTTCTATGAGAAAGTTGAAATTTTCCTGAACAAATTTGTATGTTAAAGAGTTAATTACAGGTTAATACACCCACATTATTCCCATATACACTGTATATTATTATTATTACACTAAATAGGATTGATATAGATCTATATATCGGCACTTTAAAGTGCTCTAAATACAAAGTTTACACAACTTTTAAGCGTTCGAAAAATATTTGAGTTTCTTCCAGAAGAAACTAGTGGAAGAAACTATTTATTCCAGGACGGAAAAACCAGGAAAAAAACGGCCTTTGGACCCTGCGTCGTGTGGGCAGTTCCCTATCTGGTACAACAATGTGGATTGAAAAATATTATACAATAGGAAAACATAATAATAAACCAATACTATTACAAAATAGAAAACATTTTTAACCACTTCTCACACACACCACCCCACCACGCCTCCGGTTAAATAAAAAATAAGGGAGATTACTCTGTATGGCTTTGCCCTGGAGGTGGGGCTTAGAATACACCTTCCGTATCCTCTGCGTGTCGTAAAAGGCGACTAAAGGAGGTAAGGGTGAGGTAACCCTGACAGAAACCTCGAGTGCTGAAGACGGAGGTTCCAGGCTGTACTGCGCACTCTAATAAACCATGGATCCACGCACTTAACGCTTATGATCATGTCGATAGTCATTTACAGGACTGGCGGTATGATCAGCGAACGAAAAGAAGAAGACTCTGTATGGCTTATTGCTTAGTTGAAATAGATCATCACGACTTGTCTCCTTATCTCCCTTGTTGATGATGACCGGGAAACCAGTAAGGTTTATAGTTATAAATTAATTTTTTTACTTTTGTTTTGTAATGCAATTAATGTGTGCGTACGTTGTATATGTCAGTCACTTAGCGCGTGTATATAAGGCTGCCAATTGGGATTTTCCGTAATTCAATGAATGAATATTTTATTGCACATGATTTTAATACATAGGCAAATGAACACGATTTACAATGTAGTATAAAGAGAAGAAAGGAACACACTCACGCACGCACGCACGCACGCATGCATGTTTAACAAAATAACTGTTGAATGACTGCCTTGATTACCGAGCAATTTTCCAATTACTACATAGTAGAAAACAACAAAATCA
This sequence comes from Chaetoderma sp. LZ-2023a, assembly GCA_034401795.1. NCBI lineage: Eukaryota > Metazoa > Mollusca > Caudofoveata > Chaetodermatida > Chaetodermatidae > Chaetoderma > Chaetoderma sp. LZ-2023a. The sequence goes on along the minus strand of CM067371.1, from coordinate 130,519,462 downwards.
TCTCCGATTTAATGAATATTCTGTTCAATATTTTGAAACTAATTTGGCTGGAAGCTGTTGCTGCTCATGGTAGCAGTTGCTGCTTATGGTAGCAACAGGCTCCTGTCAAATTAGTTAAAAATACTCAACAGCTTAACCGTATAGCAACCTTGAAATTGGGATTGTGGGAATACAGGGTTGAACGGGTTAAAGATAAGTTACCTTATTACTTATAAGCTGGTGCTTTGGAAGTGATGACTCACCCTGCATTTACGTCAAATTCCGTTTCCGCTTCCAACTGTTGCTGAAGGCTGACACGAGTTTGTCACGGCTAAGTTTACATTATGTCCAAAACACAAAATTCTTGGCCAGGAAAGAACTGTATTAATGGCATTCACGATATTCGACCCATTACCGGTCGCAATACATGCAATTTTTGTGGCATCAAGATCTACGCCTCTACTAAACCATCAGCAATGTTATGACCTGTATGGGTGACTGGAAACAATAGTGTTTGTAAGCTACGATGACACAGCTTCCAAGAACGATCTACAAAGTGCACAGTGAAGCCAAGATATGGCACCATTCCGATACTGGTCTACATGTCAGTAGTGGCTGAAAAGTATTTGGCATTCTTAATCTCCGACGTTACTCTGTCTTTCATCTCTGTATATAACCTAGGTATCTCCACGTGCATAAATTGGTTCCTACCAAGAAGTTCAGACCAAGAGTCTAACCTTTTTAAGTTCCTTGAAATATTCCTTTTCTACTGGATAGATTGACATGTCGTCACCTGCTAGATAACGTGTCACACATTTAGTGATGGCTTTGTGTCCCATTGATCATATGTCACTGACTTCTGCATTACGGATCCAATCTTAGACTTTTTACATAACCATACGTTTTCCTCATCAGCTAATTCAACACTATCAACACGTTTGCGCTTAGATATATTACTTCTGCACGTCGTATAGGCTTTCTACCACTTTCATCAGCTTCAAATCCAAAATAAATCAACACAGGAGCAGTCACGTTAGGTTTCACTATTAATTTAACTTTGGACGACATTGGGAATGGGTTTATACTAAGTTTGAAAATGATATTGTAAACAGTTAGCATTTTTATATCATAATCACGGGAGATTTGGCTAAACAAAAATATTTTACTCACTTAATTCTGTTGTTATAATACTCAAACACAAGTCGTTAAAAATCAACACCTAAATAATAGACCACTCACCGCCACTCATTGACCAGATTACCGATCGCTGGTTGTTAGCAGAGCGCTTTTTTTTCTATAACTATAGCTGTCAAAGAGGGAGAGGCTAAAAAACATGGTGGGCCTGTGTGAATGATTAAACTTTATGGCTTTAGGTTGTTATAATCATCGGATTAAAGGTTGTATTGTTTACTTACCTACTGCAACCTTTATATATTTATATTAAAATTTGCGATGGACTCCATGGATCAAATTATAACAAAATGCAACTTTTCACAAGGCAATAGCGTATTAAAATAAAAATTTGAACCTTAGATAATTTGCTGATATTTCGATTTTTACAAAACTGCATAAAAAAATTGTGGTTGAAAAAAAATTGCGGTATTCGATATGGACATATCGTGCAAACCTAAATAAAATGCGCATAGAGCCGAATCTGACGAGACCGCTAGGTTAGAAAGAATACTAACCAGATTTATTATTAAAATAATTAGACCAAACTGATCTAAAAAACGAACTTGTTATAAGTTCAAAACTCGGTAATGTTGAGAGAGAATGTTCAGAGATCAGGATTGGGGCCAATGTACTCATGTACATATTTTCAAGTATTCGCATGTACTCAGTATGCATGCCTTTTTATGAGTACATGTACTTGTACTCAGCCTCAGTACATTTCCAAAGTACTTGTACTTGTACTCGATTACATACTCTGTGCTTGTACGTTTGAGTACTTAAGAGTACATTCCGAGTACGTATACATTTTCTATGTATAAAAATTATATGCATACGTTATCTTTTTCCTAAAATTTCCAAGCACTGGTTCTCAGAGGTGATATGAAATCTAGTAAATATGTGAAAACAATTTGACTGACGTGGTGCTATCTGCTAAAAATTTTGAAATTAATCTGCCTTGTAATATGTGTTCATAGTGATTTGTTTTTAAAAGTTGTTTTAATATTGAAATTCTGGATGTTTGCCTGGAAAAGGGCAGTTGCTGTAGTAGGTATGCTTATAGGGAATAAGATAACTTGTAGCATTTGACTAATGACACTAATGAAACCTTTTTACCTAAATTTCAAGGCTGTCAAACACGAAACTGTTGAATATTTTAAACATCAATTGACTAGAATACAGTGCTGCTTGACCCAGCAACTGCTTCCAGCCAAATTAATTTCAAAATATTTAAAAACTTAGCTGTTAATTTGGTTTGAAATTGAAATTCTGGATGTTTGTGTTGAAATTGTCAATTGCTGGAGGTTACTGCTAATTAGAAATAAGATTAACAAACAAAGAATTTTAACCCATTAACCATTAAAACCCTTTTTATCTACCATTAAAGGCAATCATACAGGTAAACTGTTACATATTTTGAAAGTAATTTGTCTGGAAACCATAATTGCTGCTTAAAGCAGCAAGCACTACCACCAAATAACTTTCAAAATGTTCAATAGAATCTTTTTAGAATCTTTAGCAGCATAAAAATGGAAATTTCTGGTAATTTTTCATTGAAAGTGTTGAGGTCCGTGTTCTATTACTTCTGATATACACCAGATTTAGACAGTAACCTGGTGGGAAGGGACAAGCCATCAATTGGAGAAAGAGCGTAGACTTAAACTTGACAAATGGAGACCTAAAAGGGCCATCAAGTTAAAGGGACTGAATCACATTCGCATCACTGCCTCCCCCCCCCTTCTTTCTCCTAAGAAAAGGGAGAGAACTCACGAACCCGCATCTCGCCTGAAACACAATTATGCCAAGAGGGTTAACTGCTCTTTGCATATATCAGCTTGGGAATGAGCATGAATATATAAGATGAATGAACATGATATATAGACGTGATACAAAAAACTCTCAATCTTGAATTACCTCACAATATTTGGATTCCAGACATGGAGCCTACACCCATTCACTTGTCCGGCCATCAGTGACACAATCTGGTTGATATCCTCTCGCTCGACCATGTCTGCTTCTTAATTCTTTCTTACAAATGCCAAAAAAGAGAGAAGAGCAGTGTGGTCGTTTAACTATCGTTTCAAAACAGCTAAAGCGAGTGGATTTGCGGAGTCTGACACATTCCTCTAACGGAACACCATTGTAAAGGGCGGTCGAGGGGGGTATTCCTCTAACATTGCGTGCCCTTGTGCATTGCACCTGGTGCCCAGTCGCAATCTCATGGGTAGTCTGAATGCATTCGACTACCCAACGAGAGATAGAATCCATGGATGCGGCGCCATATGGCTTCTTATGGCAGATCCACAGATGTCTATCATTCGACCGTAACGAGTCTGTCCGTTTTTGTACTTAGTCAAAGCACGGACTGGGCACCAGACACTGGCATCACGATCAAACCTAGTTAGTTTCGGTATAATGATCGGTTTGCCGAGATATTTCAAAGATTGATTCTTTGACATAAACTCTGCTCTTGGCAGTAGATGCAGACCCTCTCCGGAGACAATAAATCGGTCCCTCTCTGCTGAAAGTGCATGGATCACACTGCGCCTTCTAGCTGAGGAAGCTGCCAATATAAAGACCGCCTTTAGAGTCAAATGCTTTAGACTAGCTGAACACAACGGTTTGAAAGGGTGCTTGGCCAGTACAATAAGCACTAAAGATAGACTCCAGGCTGGAATGACTACCGGTTGTCTCGGTCAGAGATTGCTCATTCCCTTCACCATCACATTTAACTGGGCCACCTCTGGACTATCCCTGTTGGCTAGACAAGGGATAACTGATGCCAAAGCCCACTTGTATCCAGCAATTGAGACAGGAGCTAGTCCTGAAAAGAACAGCTCACAGAGAAAGTCTGCTATTTGCTGAATAGTGGATTGAAAGATATCAATACCCTTTCCTTCACACCAGTCTGCAAATCTGTTAACCTTGTTGTTATATGACTTGAAGGTTGACCTCCTTCTCACAGCTGCGATGAGTTTCGCAGCTTGTCGAGAAAAACCTTCCGACGTGGAACGTTGTTTGATAACACCCACGCAGTCAATTTGAACATTTCAGGACGCTCATGTAGGAAGCGTCCCTTGGCCTGGGGGATTATGTTCGGAATCTTGGGTAACTGCACTGGATTGTCCACTAGCAGATCTAGAAGATTCGTGAACCACGACCTGCTGGACCAAAATGGCACTATTAGCAGGACCAGGCAAGGTTCCTCCCTGATCTTCACCAATATCTTCGGCAGAAGAATGTTGGGTGGGTACGCGTAAGCGTGCATCCCTCTCCAGCTTATCGCCAAAGCGTCTGTATCGAAGGCATTTGGATCTGGAATCGGCGAGACATAAGTCATGATTTGAGCATTTTCCTTTGTGGCGAACAAGTCCACGTTTGGTTTGCCCCAATGCTCGAAGATCCTGTGAAGAACTGGAGGGTTGAGAGACCATTCTGTTGGCAGAATTCTCTGTCTCCGAGACAAAGCATCGGCCAGAATGTTCAATCACCCAGGAATGTGAGCTGCTTTCAAAACAACCGAGTAATTCCTGCACCATTGAATCAAGTGCCACACTTTCATACATAGTGTGGGTGACTTGGTCCCGCCTTCGCGATTTATGTATGATACTACTGTCGAGTTGTCCGACCATATCAATATCGCCTTGTGCCTGACTTTTGGAAGAAACTTTTCCAACGCCAGTTCCACTGCCATCATTTCCAACAGATTGATATGCAGCTGGCTCTCTTGGAGAGTCCACATGTCCGAGACCTGGTGTTCTCCCAGGCAGGCACCCATGCACACGGACAGCTAGGGGTGGGGTAGGTGCAGCGAAGCCCCTACTAGGAGATTCTGACACTTTTTCCACCATACAAGACGCGACATTAATGGCTCCAAAACTGGCACCAGCTTTGACAGGGGTTCTGTTTTCCGTTTCCACAGAGACATCAGATACAACTGGATAGGTCTTCACATCAGAGCAGCGTATGCGATTACCTGCTCCATGGAGACCATCATGCCCAGCATCTCAAGAAACCACCTCGCCTGAATGTGGTTTCCCAATCGAAAACTCTTGAGGATGGCTAACAGACACCACTCTGGGCTCTGACGAGTAAACCCTGCCCTCCTCGAGATCGAATCGCATCCCTAAATAAACGAACTGTTGAGTGGATGTCAACTCGGATTTCTCCTTGTTGACTATCCAGGCTAGATCTGAAAGTAACTTCAGAGTCAGAGCAGTATCCACCTCTAACTTGGCTAAGCCAATCGTCTATGTAGGTGTGAAGCGCCACATTCTCTCTTCTGAGAAACGCTGTCACCGCAAGGACCACTCTGGTGAAAACCTGTGGAGCTGTCGACAGGCCAAATGGGAGGACTACAAACTCCCACACTTGATTCTGAAATGCAAATCTCAGAAACCTGTGACAACTCCTGTTCATTGGAATGTGGAAATATGCATCTTTCAGATCGATCGACACACACCACATTCTCTTCCTCAATCCTGCCATTACCGACCTCAGAGTTTCCATCTTAAATCAAGGCGTATGGATAAACCAATTTAATGGCCTGAGATTGAGTACGGGTCTCCAACCCCCTGTGCTCTTGGGGACAAGGAACATGTTTGAATAGAAGCCTGGAGTGGTCTGGTTTGCTGGTTTTAGTGCTCCCTTCAGAAGCAAACCTGACACTTCGTTTTGAATGCCTTCTAACTTGTCTGGTTCCCTTGGAACGGGTGTCCAGACAGGTGCCAAAGACAGAAAATTCTGTATAAGACAGCTCCCTCGGTGGCCAGTCCAGAACCCTGTCCAAGGACAGGGTCTGTACCAAGCACGGGAAGAGACTGCCCTACAACTTTTGGAAGCAGGGTCGACGCCAGCGGAGGCAAGGATGCTATGCAAGAAGCCTTGCATAGCAGGTCCAAACCACGCCAGCGGTGCCATCTCCGCAACGTCTGGCTGCAGACGTGGAGCGCCCCCAGGGGCCGAAACGGACGCTCCACGATTTAATTTCAGACCGCCTGACCCCGCATCAGACCATGCCAAGTCCTTCTGGGCAAGGAACTTGACCATCATATCGGACGACCACACTGCACAAATGTTACACCTATTATCAAGATTACAATTTGTACATCTAAAGCAGACATGGGCCTTAAACAGAACCCTCACGGACTTATGGCACTCATCACATGATGGCGGGGCTGGCTTGGCCTATAAATAAGCACAAACCTACAATAAGCAAGCGGAACGAAACAGGAATGCAACGCAGACAAATAATTTTCAAATAATTTGATCATAAATTAAATGTTAACACTCCCGCACCCCACCCCGCAACGTTACAGCAAAGATCGCATTGATTATGATGACAAGAATGAAGCGTGCAAGATACACCCATAAACTGATCCTCCAGGATGTATAAACGGAACCAGGAACCATATCGCATAGCATTCAGGGTATATTTACCAATCAATATAAATTATACTCCTAACGAAGGCCAAAACGATATGTGAAGAAACAACAAAATTAAAACAAACTGCTGTAGCACACGGTAAAACCGAAGACCACACATCTAAATCAAGAGTTTTTAAACCATCGATCATTGCAAACAGATCGTGATAACACGCAAAACTTCCAGTTTTTCTGGTACCAATACAGTACGCAGCACCCAGAATCAGATGCGCGAATTAATGAAACATTTTCTTCGCATAAAAATCTGGGACAACTCAGGTGTGACGTCACCCGCTCGGATCATACAGAGAACGACGTCAGCCGATTTTCGTGTTAAACACCGTATAGCCAACAACTTATTTCATATCTGCCGATCGCCTGTTAGGGTTAAAGGAAGGCAGGCGATCAATCTGGCATATTTCGTTGTTAACACACGTCCCAGATTCGGTGTTCAGATATTGGAACATGCGACACAGACAAAATTTTGACAACCTAAGTCTTTTAACTATGGAATAACATGGAAATATACGACCTGGTTATCATCGGCTCCTTCCATGGTAATCCAAATAATTCTTAGAGAGCGAACACAAAGCTATCACAATCACAGAAAAAGACGTAGAAAACTTTAAGACTTCCAACTGCAAAAAAGCATGTAGCTCTTGTTGCTATGCAAACAAGAATGAGCTTCATGGCAGACGGGTACTCAGCAGTTAGGAGCCGAGTACCCGGTTCCAGGAGCTGGTAAAGCTTACTAAGTCTATAGTCCTAGAGCCCAGCTATCCAGGATAGCTTGTATCAGAAGTAATAGAATGGTGAGTACTGATCGAAGGAGAAATAGGTCATCTGGTCATGTGATACCTATCAGCCAATGAGGTTTTCATTGTGCTTAATGACCTGATGTGTAGGCTATGGGTATTGGATTAACACTGTTTCTGCGCTGAGATGTAGCATTCAAGCGAATTACTGTCGATCTCATCATTAGAGAGTACCAGGGTCTAAAATAAGGAGAGTCAATTTGATCTGACAAAAAAGCGGAAGTTGACTAAATGCATAAAGATAGAACAATTTCATAGTCAACTGTAGGACCCAGAAAATGAGGACTTAACCACTTATACTCGGTCCTCCATTTAGAAAGGGTTGCCCCTTTGGGCACTTTTCGCTCAGATGCCATTTTAGCAACACATCAACTGCTGTCACAATCATGTACAATTAAATGTAAAAAAAATTTCACTTTAGAACACATTAGTCAAAGAAGGCTTGTGATAGTTTTCCTGATAAATGTTCACTTGCAGGTCAAGAGATTATTTTTTAGATTTTCCATTGAAATGGCTTATTCAGTAACTGAGACAGTCATTCCCGTGGTAAATTTTCAAAAATAATCTCTTGACCTGCAAATGGCCATTAACTATTTTTAATTAAAATTTTTAGGCAAATTTGACCATTAAGTGGTTAATTGTAGAACGCGAATATAATGGTAACGCGCGTGTTGTCAAGTGTCTTCTACAGTGCGATTATTTATGAACTTGCTTTCTTCACTTCTATTGTGAGAAAACTCGCCCGCTATTTCATTGGTTTTCTATATACAGCTACCAAGGAAATCGCGAGGAAGAATTAACTTCTTCAGTATCGAAGGCGTGAAAGAACGCGTCTCAAACTTCTGTGAAAATCTCTCACGTAATGTCATTGGATTTTCTAGATATAATTATGTCCAACAACCAATGAAATTGCGAGACCAAATTCTCTTCTCATGATAGAAGGTGTGTAAGAACACATCACTAACTCGTGCGCAGTGGCCGATTTTGTGGATCCGCCATTGCTAATTTTGCATCGACTCGATCATTTCAGACTAGCGAAATGACAAGATTTTGAGTGGTATCATTTATCAGATGTTCTATGCAATTTTATCTGTCATTTATTCGCCGTATGACTTAATTTTCAAGTCACTCACGGTCTATATCCCTCATTAGAAATCAGAAAATTCGCCAGTATAAAAGGTTTACACTATTCCCGGGACAATTAGCTATTGTAAGACCACCCTCTAGGATGAATTTGCCGGTATGACGTGTTTTGACAGATCACGAATACTGGTAACCAAGGTGAATATCGTTTTCACTTAGAAATGCGCAAATGACGCAAAAACGCGCGCTCGATCGATCTATCGTATTTGAGTGCGATACCAACATTGTTCACTTGTTCTCTTTTTCCAAAATTTGCAAATTTTCCCCAAAATTCATGTTCAGTAAAATTTGTTTACCCATCCAGATTTGATCGGACATGACCGATGTCTGACCGTTATTTCATACCCTGGAGTACATGCAGATACCTGAAGGAGCCATCAGTCACTCAATAAGCACAATACCCAGCATACAGCGGCTGTACAAATTCTTCCTACTACGCTTCCCTTAAGGGAAGGAAACAGCTAAAGTAATGCAAGGAGGTAGGTTGTAATATAGTAACAACGCAACTTTTCTCAAGGCAATAGCGTATTAAAATAAAGTATTGACACTTAAAGATAATTTGCCGATATTTCTATTTTTACAAGACTGCATTCCCAAAAACTGTGGCTGAAAAAAAAATTGCGATATTCGATATGGACATATCGTGCAAGCCTAAATACAACTTGGACAACTGAAGAGATTGCCGATATTCAGAAATCAGACGATGACGATAACATTAACGATAATATCGCAATATTCTTGATATGGAACTGGACAGATGTTGGATGGATCTTGAGATGAATTACATGTCTGAGGCATAGTATTTTGTCTGATATACTATGTAGGTGCTGGGTGTGGAAGCGCACCAACACACATGTATACTACAACAGGCTTAACGCAAGTTGTACTGTGTAGTTTATGTAGGGGCTGAGTGCGATACCGTGCCAACCCATAAGTTATATAACAGTTACAAAATGTACAGTGATGTAGCTTATGTAGGAGTTGGGTGCAGAACTGTACCAACCCATTAGGATGTTTCTACTACTACAGCCGCAGAATACAGTAATCATACATACATGTCATAGAATGGAAACCTGAACAGAACATAAATGCCTGCGTTCTGAAATCTAACTAAACTAATCTAACTAAACTAAACTTGATCTTATCGGCAAATCGCCCTGAAACTTAGTTTCCATACCTATATACTTCCTCCTTAGCTGGTAGCGCCTTATGAATATACAGATCAGCAGTCCTCTTCCTTCGTAGTTTTCAATGTTTTTCGAAAACTTGTCATAGCTAGCCCTCTGACACTTCTAGGCCGATTTCTGGGGTCTGTACATTGATCCATTACTGCTAGCAGCTGGCTGTAGTGATGTCGACCTCCCTGATATGAAGCCATATTGTCCGTTTGTAAGACAATTATTATCCTCGAAAGATAAAGGTATTTAGTATACATATATGTATGTTTTCATATAGGAATTGCCAGTATCTGACTAGGTTTCGCTAGGTTTGGCACGGTTTCGTCAGGTTTCGACAAAACATACTTTCCGTTCAGTGAACGGGTAAAAAGACGATATAGTCTAAGGAATCTGTCTGGTTGCTCTTCTTCATGTTTTCTATATTGATAGACTTCTCCGGCCGTGTTCAGACTAAGTCTAATGATGATGATGATGATGATGATGATGATGATGTAATGTTATGTTTTGTTCAATACCTATCAAAACCCCTATTGGGTTTCATGATGAGGAAGGGTGTGCCCACTGCGCTGGGATAATAAGTATTATAAGAGTGCAGTGGGAGACTGGCTTTAGATAGTGCCAGGCTCTGACTCTATTTGGTTCTGATAGTGATAGGTAACATGTTCCCGTCCTGGATCATTGGGGGGGGGGGGGGGGGGGGGGGGAGAGAGGGAGAGAAACTGTGCTTGTAGCCAAAGTGACTATGTGTTAAGTGTTCTATGTCAGGGGAGGACTGCGACCGTCACCATGTCATTTAAAATTGTCACACAAATATAGTTATATACCACGAAATTAGGAAACGTAATTATATATGATTACCACACATCGATTGCCGATTATGTTAAGTAGTGTCTCGTTTTCATCATCGGTCAGCAACACAGATTTTACGTTTATTGCCCTGCCTTTCTTAGACATCGTATTGGAATTCATCTTAAAGCCAAGGAAGGCACAATTTTAAGAAGAACAATTATAGTTTTACTTCCCTATTTTAAATTGATACCTCGCGCACCGTAAACGTCTACTTGTCGGGGAAGAAAGTTATTGGACGTCAACTGCATTATACTTATCTGCCTGAATGTTTTGATGACACTTGTGATCCTGTTCAGTTACACAATATGGCTATCAACTGTCTAATGTTTGCAGATGACTTGGCTATATTGTCAAAATCTGCAACTGGTATTCAAAACGCATTGAGCAAACTAGGTTTATACTGTAATAAATGGGGTCTTAATGTCAACTTAGACAAAACCAAAGTAATTATATTTAATCGAACTGGGCATTTGTACAAGAAATACCACTTCACATTTCTGGGCTCTATGGTCGAGGTTGTACAATCCTATTGCTATTTAGGGATTGTATTTACATCATATGGCTCTTTTAACCCTGCATGTCAAAGACTTGCAGATCAAGCCCAGAAAGCTTTATTTAAACTCAAGTCGATCAATGTCCGAAACAACCCATTAATGGCATTTAAGCTATTCAATTCCTTGATTTTGCCAATCCTGTCCTACTGCAGTGAAATATTGGCACCATTCTATATAAAGGGTATTAATTCAACCAATTTCATGCAGTTAGGTGACAAGTTACCCGCTGAAAAGGTTTCCATCAATTTCTGTAAGTATATATTAGGGGTCAGTAGGAGAACTACACATGCTGCTGTTCGAGGTGAACTCGGACAGTATCCCTTACTGACCACACACCTAGTGTATGCTGCAAAATTCTGGCAAAGATTGTGTGCGCTAGACTCCGAAACTGTAGTTTATCACGCCTACGTTGAAACATCTATGGCTCAGGAAACTGCTAATTGTTCCACACACATGAAGACTTTGGGGGCCGAATTTGGTCTTGCAGACATATGGAGCAATCGTTGTCAGGATCTTAATAAGACCAGGTCGATTAAATTATTAAAAGATGCAATGGAAACTCGGTTCCAGTCTAATTGGTCGTCCCATGTAAACAGGGACTTTATCAACCAATCTACTAGGGATAGGCCTACATTACAACATGGATCTAAATTAAGATGTTACCGAACATTCAAAAGCAAATTCTGCATTGAAAATTTTTTGATTCTAGATAGAAACGTTAACAGAAGAAGGCAATTTGCCAAGCTAAGAGTAAGCGCACACAATCTTCAAATAGAATTGGGCAGACACACTTCTCCCATAACTCCTGTCGCAAACAGACTCTGCAAACTCTGTGACTTGCAAGAGGTTGAGGACGAAAAACATTTTGTAATGACTTGTCCTGTTTATCAAGAAATGAGATCAACATTACATAATACATTTATTGACTTTACAGATTTCTCTTCTCTCTCAGAAGATGACAAATTTGTCTTCATAATGAGCTGCAATAATGGAGACAGCGAAATATGCAAGCCGGTACTTAATTTTGTATACGAATCCTTCCAAAAGAGGCATAATCTCCTCAACCCCCAAAGTAATTGAATTGTTGTTCATAGTGAATGGGGTGCATTCTGGAAATGTGTCACTGTAAATACATTTTGCAGTTGCACGTTTTCAGAATGTACTTCATTGCTGCCTACATCCCATTATGCGGTATCGAGTTATCCACTATTGTATATATTAATTCATAGTATTGTTACTACACATATATATATATATAACGTATTATAATACATACTAAAGTTTTTATTGTTTAATTGTCCATTGTCTGTACGTCTTATGTTTTGTATCACATTCTGTGTTTGGCTATATCAACATGTTCATGATTTTGTGCCAATAAAAATATTCTGATATTCTGATTCTGATATCATATACTACCTTGATAGGCCACTTAGCCTGTAGGTAGATAATACAGTAAATGCATTGCACCTTATAGGTGTCTAAGATAGGCAATGTTTACTGCAGAGCACCTGTTGTGCATAGGTTCTTGTATATACCAAAAGGTAGTCCAATATATATACAAGAACCTATGCACAACAGGTGCTCTGCAGTAAACATATATATATATATCTAATTGGTTTATAAAGCTATTTAAGCTTGGGGAATTTACGACAGTTTCAGGTAACCCATTCCAGTTGTTCGTGATACGAGTTGAAAAGCAATGCTGTATTATTATTATTATTATTATTATTATTATTATTATTATTATTACTATTATTATTATCGATAATACTGAACACAGGCCGTACATGCCTCTATATTCAGGTGCATGAGTGACGCAAGGTCTTGAAATGGTTACTTCATGGTGACGGTGCCTCGAAGTTAAATTTAATTTGTGCATTGTCCCAGTACTTATCCAGTCGGTTTGTAAAGCTTTGAATGGTCGGGGCATTAACGATATGGCCAGTTAGGTTATTCCATACTTTTTCTATTCTGTAATAAAATGAAAACTTGGATATATTATATTTAGCTCGCTGGATAAATAATTTTTTTTTACTATGACCCCTGTTACTATTTCTTGAAGCAAATTGTAATATTGGTACTGTGTCTGGATCATAGGTATTCAAAACCTTATATGTTTCAACCATGTCCCCTCTCAGACGTCTGTATGTGAGTGTGGGGAGGTTTAGAGAACGTAACCTATGCTCATAACTGAGATTGCGAAATCTAGGGGCAATCTTTGTTGCACGCCTCTGCACATTTTCCACAGAGTGTGTATGGTTTTTTAAGGTGTGGGTTCCATAATGCATGTGCAAATTCAATGTGGGGGCGCACAAAAGCTTTATATAATAGCAAAAAGTTTTCTTTATCCAAATATTTGTAGGTCCGTCTAATGAGGCCCATGATATTGTTGGCTTTATTGATTTTATTTTGAATGTGGTGATCAAAGGAGAGAGCCGAGTCAAAGATGACTCCGAGATCGTTTTCGTTGTCCACATGGGGTAGAGTATGGCTAGCATTATCACATTCAAGTTTATATTGGAAATTCTGTTTTGTACCTCTACCAATGGATAATACATTACATTTATCAGGGTGGAATTTTAACATCCATGTTTTTTACCACATTTCCAGTCTTGTCAGATCTGATTGCAGGTCATCACAATCAGATTGTTTTGTAATATGTTTAAAGATCTTTGTGTCATCTGCATAAAGATATAGACTGGATGTTTGTATTAGTTCAGGCATGTCATTTATGTAGATCACAAACAGAAGGGGGCCGAGCACACTGCCCTGCAGTATGCCACTAGTCACGCGCCTGCCCATTGAGAGTATGAGTCGTTTATACGTACTCGTTGACGCCTACCCACCAGGAAGGATGTAATCCACCCCAGGGCTGGTTCTGTGATGCCATAACTTGCTAGTTTGTTAATCAAACGGATGTGAGGCATGGTATCAAATGCCTTAGCAAAATCCATATAGATAATGTCCACAGTGCCTCCCTTCTCTAGCATATTAATCCATTCATCTAGGACATTTATTAACTAGAGCATGGTTGATCGTCCAATAAGAAATCCATATTGATTCCAACTAAAAAGTTTATTTGATTTCATATGGCTCATTATTTGCTCTCTAATAATGGATTCCATAACCTTGCAAGCTACACAGGTGAGACTTATGGGTCTATAATCACTTGCAAGTTTGGGGCTGCCTTTCTTTTTAAAAATTGCTGTTACATGGGCCTCCTTCCAATCTCCTGGTACAGATTTTGTTCTTAATGAAGTAGAGTATATGATTGACAAAGGTTTAGCTACAGAGATGGATAGTTCTTTAAGAACTCGGGGATGTATCCCATCAGGTCCTGCGGATTTAGAGGTTTTCAATTTGGTGAGGTGGGCTAAAACTTGTGCCTCAGTTACTTGTGCCTCGGTGTTTTTAAATGGGATGTTAATAGGTCTAACTGGAATGATTCGCAGGTTGTTGGTTGGTTCATCAGTGAAAATGGTTGAAAAGTGACATGACTGTCTTATGGTTTTATTTGCCCGCTTTTTGGATAATTTCAGGCTATGACCATGGGTTTTGGCTTTGTTATCTAATTCAAGATACTGGCTTTGAATATTATAAATATTATGTAGATGTTTGTATGATTCAATCATACACCTCCCCCCCCCCCTTGCACGTCGATAGTATAATGATGGAAGCTTCAAATGTTTAAGTCTATCAGGATAGCTGCGAGATCTTAAATAAGGCACCATTTTTGTTGCTCTTCTTTGTACAGATTCCAGGGTTTCAATCTTTAATGAGCATGGGGCACCATGCGCCATTGTGATATTCCAGGATTGGCCTTGCAAGCGAAGTATACAATTTTACTAACGTTGGTGCATCCAAATAGGTATAAGATCGTCTGATTAATCCAAAAATTTTGTTAGCCATATTTGCCTGTGTCTTACAATGTTCACTAAATTTCAGCTGATTATCAATATTAATACCGAGATCCTTAACGACAATATCTTCATTTAGTTTGACTTGTGTACCCCCTTTGTTTGCATAATATGGATACTTCTTGTTATTTGATCCTAAATGCATTACACTACACTTTTCTGGCTTTAAATGGATTTGCCATGTGCAACACCAATCTTCTATATTGGTCAGATCATCTTGAAGTTCTGATGCATCTGTTATGGAGCGTATTTCTCTATGAATTTTTGTATCGTCTGCAAACATGTTAACAGGTGAGTTTATATTTTCATGCAGGTCATTTACATAACAAATGAAAAGAAGTGGGCCCAGAACACTACCCTGAGGGACCCCACTGAGAACTTACGCTACTTTAGAGTGTGTACCATTTACTAACACTAGTTGTTTTCTATTACATAAGAACCCTCTTATCCAATTTAAGACCATTCCCTGAATACCATATTTCTCAAGTTTGAGTAGAAGTCGCTCGTGTGGTACAGTGTCGAATGCCTTAGCAAAATCTAAATGGAGAGCATCAATCGACCCGTTATGATCTAAGACATCTGTCCAAATACCTAGAATGGAAATGAGTTGTGTGACACATGAGCATCCCCTAATAAATCCATGCTGGTCTTTAGTTATCAGATTGTTAGTTTCCAAATGGGTTACTAAATGGCCTTTTATTAGAGATTCCAGTATTTTACACACAACTGATGTCAGACTAATAGGACGATAATAGTTTGCGCAATGCCTATCACCTTTTTTAAATAAAGGTGATACATGAGCCAGTTTCCAAAATGATGGTAAATTTCCCTGCTTCAGCGAGTTTCTAAAGAGGTGAAGAAGGGGGTAGGCTATGAGGCTGTTTAGTTCTTTCAAAACGTGTGGATATATCCCATCAGGGCCAGCAGATTTATTCGTATTGATACCTTCCAATAGAACTTGTCCAGCAGATTAATTTCTGTCTTGTTAAGGATGATAATGTCCAAACCATGGAGTAGTTGCTAATACGTTGGTCTGGAGGGTTACAAATATAGAAGATTGGTGTAGCACATTGACTTCACAGATTTGTTCTCCTCCGGACCAACATATTAGCAACTACCCCACGGTTTGGACATTATCATCCTTAACAAGACAGAAATTAATCTGCTGGACAAGTTCTATCACAAACTACTACTTCAAATATTAGGCCTTCCATACAGGACTGCGTAGCCATCACCTTACATCCTAATCGGCACCTTACCAGTTGAGGCTCATATACATATGTTGAAGCTCATCATGACCAGAAATATCTGCGGAAACCAAGAAATGCTTCTATTCGAAGTAGCTGTAAGACAAAGTTTTATGAGAGGCTTTGACCAGGAGAGTCGGTTTGCAGAATATTGGCACGGTGCTGCCATCCATCTATGAGCTCATGGACAGCCCACTAGGAAAATGTACCTGGAAGACCACTATCAGAACCAACATACACAAGCAATGGCTTGCGAATCTCAACTCACAACTGCATCTGTATCCCTCATTTGAGCACAGCCAGCACTATCCAATTAATTTCTCCCCTACACATCCAGCAGTTGACTCTGTTACTATATCACCTTATGATATACGCCTAATTGCAGTATGACTACGGCTACTTTCAGCTGAACACAGCTACGTTTAGCAGCTACACTGTCAATCCAACCTGCCTACTATGTAATGGTGAACCCGCGGACCTTCAGCAATTTCTGACTGCCTGCACTCCTCAAATTGAAATCCGCATGAAATACCTTAATTTGATCCACTCTATCCTATGCAACACCAACACCTACAACATCTGGGCCAACAACAGCATCCTAACATCATTCCTGCTCGATCCTTCAACATATATGTCTAACAAACCAAGCTGCAACTGGCATCATAAACTAGAAATATCAGTGCGACAATACTTCTACTCACTACACCATCACAGAACCACAAAACTCGCAATTATAAACAGTAATAAATAGACCAAGTAATTCAGACCCAAGTCCGTTTCTACTTTTGTCATCTTTGTATTTTACTCGCTCAGATTTCTGATATGAACGGAACTGAACTGAACTAATCCCTCAACTGTATGCAAATCCTCAAGCCTATTCACAGCTACAACTGTACCAATCCGAGCATCCTTTCCATGAGATCGACCAAGAAAAGTTCCAACTGGCGGTGCTCTGCCAACACAGTTAGCTCGGCCATCACACCTTAACTTGCAAGCTCAGCGCAGTAACACCATCATCATCGTCATTTTACGAGGCATCAGCAACTGGCTTGTTATTGCCTCAGTGTTATTTTTTATAATATGGCTTGCTCAGTCCAATTCAAAAGATCTTTCTCTGAAGTAAATTATATCTACAGAAGCCCCAACTCAGATCGCCCAAACAATAATAAACTGTTAAATCTGCTAAACAAGGTTGAAAAGGCTAATGCTGACCACATCCTTATTGTGGGTGATTTCAACTTTCCTTCGATTAACTGGAGCATGGGACTTTCATCAAATGAGGAAGAAGAGGCATTTCTTAGCACTACCAGGGAAAGTTTCCTACAGCAACTAGTTACAAATGCGATACGACCTAGAATAAATCACACCTCAAATATTTTAGACCTAGCATTAACGAACAGCCAAAATATTATTCATGAAATAACACACTTACCTCCACTAAGCAAAAGTGACCATGATGTTCTACTAATCTCACTGCATCCAGATATATTAAACACAAGCAAACAAGCGGCTACGCCAAAGGTACCGTTGAACAAAGGACGGTAAAATGAAATGAGAGCAGACTTAGGGACAACTGACTGGAATCATCTGAATGAACTTAATGCACCAGAATCTTGGAACTTCCTACATACAAAACTAATCACAATGAAGGAGCAGTACATTCCTACATCAAAACAACATGGTCAGAAGAAACACCTCAGGCTTGACCACACAAGCAAAAGTCTGTTTTGCTTTTCTAATGCAGGCCGTCATTTTGTTTATAGAAATTTTGTAAACGGCATAATCAGTGGTTTTCTTTGTTTTATTGTATCTTTTGTATGCCCGATTTTTACATTTGAGTGATTCATAGACCACTTGATAAAAAGGCTATGTTTATACAATGCAACATGTGTATCCTTGATGCTGTATAACTGTAACAACTGGGCAGCTCCAAAGGCAACTCTTGACAAATTGATACCTGCCACCCCAAACACCTACGCACCATCACTGGATACCGATGGTCAGACAGAATAATTTCCAGTGATTCCAGTAAAAGTCATCCAGCAAAGATGGTCCATGTTTAGCCATGTGATAGCCATGTGCTAAGGATGCCAGAAGAGACACCAGCACAGAGAGCCTTGGAATTCGCTCTACTCGGAGCCAGCAAATACAAAGCCAGGAGAGGACGTCATTGCATAAGTCTGCTAAGTGTGCTACAAGGTGCCCTCAAGAAAGCAGGACTCGGTACACTCAAGTCAAGAATGGACCTGAGGAAGCTAAAGATTTTGGCTGAGGACAAGACACAGTGGGAAAAAGCGAAGAAGGATTGATTGCAGTTGTAGGATGTTTCTTCTACTGCAGCCGCAGAATACAGTAATCATACATATCAAATCCTATCATATGGAAGGACGAATCTGCCAGCACAGTCTTCGGCTGTCTCACCTGAAATATTGACACACATACAACAATCTCCTGTCGCCTCCATGATAGCAAACTGAGTTAGCAAAACTTACTATCGAGAACATATGCAGAGCATCTGAGAAGTCCATACAACCATTTACATCAGTTGAAGTCGAGCATGCAATTGCATCACTAAATAAGAAGAAAGCAGCTGTTATTTACCAGTGATTTAACAGTGACTGCTGTCAAAGACTTCAGTGTAGAAGATGTGACAGCAATTTTTTGGGAGTTAGACGACCTTAGGTCTATCTAAAACCCTGTGACTTGAAGAATGAGTCTAGGCTGCTTTTGAATGTGTTTAATGTAGGAGCGTTAATTGCTTCTGTTGGTAGAGAATTCCATATGTTAACAACTGTATTTGTGAAGAAATACTTGCGTAGATCAAGTCGACAGCGTTGTTTGGAAAGTTTAAGTGCATGCCCCCTAGTGTGTGTAGATGCCATTATGAAGAATTTATTTGGCTTAATATGGTCATGATTAGAAAACTTTTGTAGACTTCTATCGTGTTAGCTCGGATTCTCCTGGTTTTCAATGTTGTAAGATTTAGTTTAGTTTAGTTTAGTTTAGATATTGAAGGCTTGACAGCTGAACATCTCATACATGGAGGGGGGTGGGGTGGGTGGGGGTGGGGTGGGGGGGGGGGGGCAGCCAATACATTTGTTAAGAGTTTGCTGAATGTCATTGTGGAAAATTGCCATGTTCCAGATGTCATGAAAATGGGCTTAGTAACACCGATTCTGAAGAAAGGGAAAGACGGTACTGACCCTAATAATTATCAGGACATTACAGTTCTGTCAATGGTGAGTAAGGTTCTCAAAAAGCTTGTCCTATTATGAATAAAGAGTATTGTAAGGCCGCATCAACATGGACAGCAGCGAAGATTTACAGGGAAAAGCTCCCCAACGCTTGCAGCACTATTAGTGCCCGGTGCAGAGGACTCGAAAACAGAAATACATATCACATTTCTAGATGCACAGAAAGCTTTTGATGTCGTCTGGCATGACAAACTGTTTGTGGAATTGTATGAACATGGAGTAGAAGGAGAGTTATGGCGCTTGTTAGCAGAACAATACACAAATCAAACCTCAATTACAAAGTGGAATGCGATACTGACGGATCCAATACATTAGTAAGCAGGGGACTTTCAGCTGAACTGTTCAAGATATATACAAACAAGACCTTACATATGTTAGAAGAATCAGGATTGGGATACTAAGTAGGATATGTAAATGTTGGCAGCCCAATATGTGCAGATGATTTTGCACTGGTGAGCGGAAACGCACACAATATGGAGGGAATGGTAGAACTAGTGGAGCATTGTGTTAACCACAACAGACAGAAACTTGACGCGTCAAAAGGTGCATGTATCACAAAAAATGTAAAAACTACAACCTTGGACGGGCACCAGCCTATTATCAATGAAATTGAAATATCTAGAGCGGCGACATGTGACAAGCGGGATCCCACAAAGTAGTGTCTTGGGACCAATATTATTTGTATTGTATAATAATGATCTACCAGATCATATAGCAAGTGGCATAGTGCTATTTGCTGATGACACAAGATTGTATAATATCATACAGACAGAGGAGGACAAAGATCAGCTACAGAATCATTTACATGCATTACAGAACTGGCGTGAAGATTGGCGTATTATATTTCATCCCAACAAGTGCAAAGTGTTGCACATAAATTCAGAACACGAATGAGATTACACACTCTCACTGGACAATAAAGTCCACACCCTTCAACACACAACTTCAGAGAAAGATATAGGTGTGCCACTTGATACAAAGCTTAGCTTTGAAGAACACATTAATATAAAAGATTAAAACAGTCAATACGATGGCAGGATTGATTAGAATGTCATACAAATATCTGGATATTGAAACCTTCACTCCACTGTATAAATCACTTGTCCGGGTACACTTTAATTATGCAACCCCAGTCCGGTGCCCATACAAACAGAAACACATTGGTGCAATAGAAAGCGTCCAGCGGCGAGCAACAAAACAATTATCAGGCCTGAAAGAATTGTCATATGAAAAAAGACTTAGGAAATTAAATTTACCAACATTAATGTACAGAAGACATCGAACAGATATGATTGAAGCATCCAAATTACTGAATGATATTTATGATCCAGAGGTAGTACCAAATCTAAAACTATCAAGAAAGA
Organism: Chaetoderma sp. LZ-2023a; assembly: GCA_034401795.1. Taxonomy (NCBI): domain Eukaryota; kingdom Metazoa; phylum Mollusca; class Caudofoveata; order Chaetodermatida; family Chaetodermatidae; genus Chaetoderma; species Chaetoderma sp. LZ-2023a. The sequence goes on along the minus strand of CM067371.1, from coordinate 130,498,568 downwards.
CTTGAAGCTGCCTGAGAGGACACAATTACAAATTAAGTAAACAAATGGCAAATAAAAACAGAAGACAGAAGACATTCCCATCTAGAATTGTAAATATCTGCAATAGTTTATCTGCAAATGTAATAACAGCACCGAGTATAAATGAGTTTAAAAATAGATTAGATAAATCATGGGGAAAACCAAGATGTTTTATTTGATTATAAAGCACCCCTATCTACCGGAGGTCAGATAGTTGTTAGGAAGTCAGATGAAGAGGGCATGGTTACAGAAGACTAGTTTTGCGACCACTCAACACCTAGAAGTAACCTAGAAGTAATAGATTACCGTGCTAACAACTGTGTGCCCACCTATATACCAATTCTGGGAGACGGTCTTCTTTCCATAATCTCTTAATTTCTTGAGATTTTCAATGAATTATGAATTAAATACATTTCAAATGTGCAAGTACCAAAACTTGAATAATGTAAACAGCAGTGTTATAATTTTTTATAGTACTAGTTTCATAATTTTTAGTAACGTAAGTATTGGTCACGTATGTATCATTCATCGAATAATCCCATAAAACACATCTTTGCTGAAATAATAAGTAAATGATGAGTACCCATTTCAAAACAATGATTAAATGTGCATGTATTCAAAACATAATTACATTCCCCAATGTATAGGTAAGTTTTGTAAATAGTCAGTAACGTATGTATTGATTGATATCAAACCACAATTCTTCCATTACTTAAATCATTGTACAATAAAATAAGCTAATATAACAATTACCGTACACAATTAATTTGGTAACTGTTTGTCATGCGTAGTTTCAGAATATATAAATAATAATAATAATAATAATAATAATAATAATAATTATTTGAGGTCTGAGCATATTTTAGCCCTTCTAATTTTGATCAAATTGTGTATTCTAACCTTGAGAAATGCAGGATATGCATCCTGAGAGCATCTAGATTTGCAAATTTTCTGGATCCCCTCCCGGACCCACACCCAAATTCGAACCTTCTTTAGAATTACTGACAATGCCCATGAAAATCATAAATAAATTGCATATAATATATATCGTTCGCACTGAATGACACCCCCCTCCCCCCCCCCTGCCGATGCCTATGATTTTATTATCTGTCAAGTGTATTGCATAATGTATGTATCAACAGGGTGGCTTCAATGCAATATACTGCTGTTGCGAATAAACAGGTTACTTTTTTGTTTCTAAAACCATATAGTAAGATACATAATATCAATAACTGTAATCCACCGGTGACATCAAATGTGCCTTATAATTGTAAATGTGCCTTATACAGAGGAGAAGAAAAGTAATTTCAATTATGGGTATCATCAGAAGAACATCAGTGATAAATTCCTTGAGTCACACAGCATTTTAATACTTTAGAAAGCGTTAGTTCAGTCGCATAAACTGCCTACTCTTGCTTTCTGGCAAATCACAGGCAATATGATTAAGATATATAAGCTTCTCACTGGTATATATGGCAAACACATCTCCGATTTTATCAAGATAGGCCTAAGGGACAGACACAAACGTCATCCACTAACAATTTAACAATCTGAGACCTAGACTCAGAAGGTACTCATTTGTGCTCTGGTTGACAGATATGTTGAATAACCTACCAATAAATTCTGTCTCTACTCCTAGCATACACACTTTTAAATACAGACTTGGTCATTTTTGGCAGAATGATCCCATCAAATAAAATTTCAATGCTAAGGTTTGAGACCCTGTCTGCATTGGTGTAGTTTGGATCGACCGGTCGGATACCGGCCGTACCAGCTGAGCTGGGTATGCGCCGCCCGTCCTGGATTCGTTTCCTGAACACGCCCCTTTGGGTAGAGCCATAAGTGTATATAGGCCTATGGGAGAAATAGCGTGTCGAAACTAACGACTAAGTTCGTTAAAACGCATGTTGCGCCTGCGCGCTAGGATGCTGTTTATATGGAGCGTGTAGTTACGACCTAGATAGGATGGCACTTTTAGTGTACCGAGATGGTACCCTATAATTTTTATTGATGGTCTATTCCCGTTAGGCCTGGCATTAATCAAGACAATAATTTAACAGGCTTTTTAAATCTGTAAACCATTTCAAAATCGGTTGAGAAATGGCTGAGTCATCCAGGGAAAACTCTTCATGATTAGCTTCAAAATATTGCCGTGACGTCATAACCATGTGGACTCAAAGCTTCTAGAATGTTCTAGAACGTTCGACTGCGCTATTATTAGCTACGCGCTGATTGGCTCTTGCTCGAATGATGATTGGACAAAGCCTGCACCTGTGACGTCGCGAGGAGTATAAAAGGAGACGCGATCCAGTGATCGGGAGCATCCTCAGCCAAACCAGGGGCCGAGCAGATTGGACCTGTACTAGCTACGATCGATGGATATTACGCATATGACTTCAGTTCCCGTCGTGTTTCCATAGCTACCAGTTCTCCAACCCACCGCAACAAAAACAATTTTGTAACTCCCCCCTTACGGGAGCACCGTAAGCTTTGTTTTGTATCCTCGTTTGCCTTTGACAACCCCCGCTATTGATGGGTTGTTTTCACCCTCCATCCATGCCATCGGTGTACGGGAACTTTCTTCACCACATAGTACTATCGTATCTTTTACTGACAGCTCGTTGGACAATCTATTAGGCCTACAGCACTAAGCGATGCACCCCCGCCATGAGTGTTCTTGCAGAAGTCGTGTTTGCAGAAAACAGCTTGCGGGAACCAAGCTGCAGGAACTTTCCAGCTTCCGGAGAGCGCATGATTTCACGTCGACTACGGATCAATGTATCGATTTCAGTAACATGGTAGCTAATGCTAATAACTACTGAGTATTCAAGTAACTATACATCACAGTTCAATTATTTCTCTATATAGGTTTTGTTAATTATATTGTATCCGCAATAATGGTCCCGATGACTAAAAGGAACCGTAACGCTCCTAGGACCGCTAGTTAATTATTTCTGTATTTGTTTATAGTTATTCTCATTTTCTGTAACGTGTTTTACTAACCGCACCATAGTAGGTTCGTGAACCTGTACTGTTATATATATATCTCGATCACTTGACACCGTATTGATTGTTCTGGTTAGATTATGTAAATATATGGCTAGTGGCCATCTGTTCATATGTTTTGTTTATTCATAGAAAATATAGGACTGCAGTGCACGTAGGAAACACTATACAGCAACACTTATATATGTAGCACTTTCTCCCGCCACCAATAATTTCTCACTAAGGTCGCTGTCCATGCTATGACTCTGTTTAGCCCGGCATGCTACCGACTAAACCTTTTCTATTCAGCTCAATAGGATTGGTTCGAAATGATTAGAGACACTTTCTTCATTACATACTGTGTAATATACTCTTCTCTTCGGGTAGTGCGATAATCTAGCCCTGCACTCCGGTAAGACTCATAAGTAAGATTTTGTCTCTCTTCGTGCTCCATTCAGCCTTGTGACTTCTTAATTGCTTGGATGTCCCCATCCGCACCATGGGCTGATCCGACTCTGGGAAACTGTTGGGGTTTCCGAGCAGTGATGGCCAGAAGTGCGGTGTCACATACATTTCCCATATATCTTCGGATACTTAGTAATTAGCACTTTTAAGCCAATGTAGGAAAGCACTGCGAAAACACTTGTATTAATTATTATTATCAAATTTACTGACAATCCTCCCACACCGCAGTGCAAAACTGGCAACTTGTATATAAACCTAATGACAGGTAAAACGGTTAGTTCCATAGGACCCGGTGACAGGCGAGATGCGCATCCCCACCGAATTCTATTAAAATGTCTGGGCATGATATTTAGATCTGCCATGCCCTTTCGGGGAGGACATTTACGGTGGGAATTCGTTCCTCTCACCCCCACCATAACGATAGGACAATGGCCTAATAATGCTTTCATGAAAAGTAACCCATGTCTTATAACGTTTTATGTGGTTACAGAGCGGGATATCCGGATTCTTATCCAGTTCGGAGATCTTACTACATAACATGTATGAGCGCTGTCTCTAGTATGGATGTCTTGGGGCATCTGTTCTCCATGACAGCTGTGTCTAATAGTTAGGTAAATAACCGCCAGTTGCAGCCAAAAATAGTTCATGTTTTGAAAAACACCTAACAGTAAATTAAGCAAAGCAGAAGGCCCGCATAAATAAAGCGGCAACTACTAATTCAGCCTACCAAGAATCACATAAGATGGTGACGAGGGAATCCATTGGGAATCCTCCGTCCCGTCTTCACGTAAAACAGTACGCACCCCTATAGTCATAATCTCACTAGGTATGGTCTTTTCTTTCTAAAGCATTTTTGGTTGAAATATTAGAGTGGGCCCATTTTTGCCTACTACTCTTCTCCCGCTTTAAGCAGTGGCGACACCTTCCCGAGATGGAGGCCTGCACGAGTCACTTGCCTCTCGCAAGGATTCAGCGACGACGGTCCACGCCAGGATAATACTCCTCACCCAAAACTTGCAGCAGGAGTAGTGCATGTGTGAGGCACCTCACTTTTCGTCTGAAATAACCTTATTCCTTTCAGCATAGAGGTATAATATCTTATATTAAGTTAAGTAGTTACGTCTCGTGTACGGGAGCCTCCCTTGCGGGGATACCTCTGCGGACCTACGAGTCTGTGTGGTACCTCCGGGAGCCCCATGTTCAAAAGCTCATCTACCTGTCTCTATGTCTCATATTTTCGTATGCTCTGATTGTAGTTTTATCTAGCATATTTTTAATTGTTTAGGTAAACACATTGTATAGACTTATATTTTGTAGGTTACCAAATCAAATATTGTAAGTCCATAGATCACGAAATTGCTATAGACAGGCATACTGGTGACACAAACTCGTGGGATGAGACCGTTGTGTTTAACATTCGCGACGATGGTCGCATGGCCCCACCGGACCGATTGAGTTCCACCGGCCTTAGGAGCCATTTTTTGTTTTCCACAGGGCAGTCTCATACAAGGTCTGTCACCCCGAGACCCGATGCTAACCAGCATCATCACTCGTCGTGGACTTGTGGCGCGGCGAGTCGACATGATACACCAGAACAGCCTGACACTACCCGGCGAGCTACATTAGGCACAAGCTGCACACCACTAATCATAGCAGAAGTCCATATTATTATTATTATTATTATTATTATTATTATTATTATTATTATTATTATTATTATTATTATTGACTTCTGATTATAGTGATACAATTGAAGATGAAGATCTGGAATAGAGGCTATGTAAAGTATATAGCCAGTACAAGACATCGTGAGTAAAAGCCAATGAGACTTTCGTGTACAAGTTGTTAAATGGTCATGTAGATATACCTCCATCACCAGTATCATCCACCAAGAGCATACGACAGCACTGCCAGATGGATGGAGCCACTCACAGTAGTTACAGACTTTCCATATATACATCAGTCAATCCCAGCATTCATTTCTACAAAGAACAGTGCCAATCTGGACTAACCTTGTAAATTCAATCATCTCAGCAGTGGATGTACCCTGATAATCTATATTACTGGTCTGGTACTAGGGCCAATTCGAGTCATATTAAGCCAGTACTGGCCCAGAAACCTGCATTATCAGGGTAGCAACATTCAAGACCTATATACAGGAGACTATGCACTAAAAAACTAAGTGACAAGATCTCAGATGGAATTTGAAAATTCCACCACTATATACAATAGAAAAGTGTCGAGACTATTGGTAGCTGTGGGTGTCACTGTGACCTTGATATTTTACCTTTTGACCCCAATGTTGATCCATCTCTTCGGGACCCATTGCAATGTGCATATGGTGTGTGTGTGTGTGCGTGTGCATGTGTGCATGCGTGCGTGCGTGCGTGCGTGCATGCGTGCGTGTGTGCGTGCGTGCGTGCGTGCGTGCGTGCGTGCGTGCGTGCGTGCGTGCGTGCATCTTGAATCTTGAATCTTGAATTTTGAATCTTGAAACCTGAATCTTGAAACTTGAATCTTGAATCGTAATGAATGTCATCTCTAGATATAAGAGAAACAAGTTCGAGAATCTTGGTAGTTGCTGGTGAATTGGCCCACCTCTTTGGGACCCATGTGCAATGCATGTGTGTTCCTATACGTGCGTGCGTGCGTGCGTGCGTGCGTGCGTGCGTGCGTGCGTGCGTGCGTGCGTGCGTGCGTGCGTGCGTGCGTGCGTGCGTGCGTGCGTGCGTGCGTGCGTGCGTGCGTGCGTGCGTGCGTGCGTGCGTGCGTGCGTGCGTGCGTGCGTGCGTGCGTGCGTGCGTGCGTGCGTGCGTGCGTGCGTGCGTGCGTGCGTGCGTGCGCGCGCGCGCGTACGTACGTACGTACGTGCGTGCGTGCGTGCGTGCGTGCGTGCGTGCGTGCGTGCGTGCGTGCGTGTGCCAGTTTGTGTGTGCCAGTGCACATGCACATGTGTGGGTGTGTGTGCGCACACACATGTATGTGCTTGCACCATCACCACCAAGAATGAACCAGTGAATGCACATATGCACATATAGACTTATAAATGTTATATGTCAAGGGGCCACCGCATCATAGGCCTTGCCTTTGGTGGATGCCTGTATTGAAGTGTTAAAATATTTATCCATTTGGAAATAAATAATCTTGAATCCTGATAGCTGGAGGGAAGGAGAGAGAGGGAAAGTAGGTGGGTTGTGGCTTACAAATTAAATTAAGTTGCACATGAACTCTCACATGAATCGTGCGTTTTAATTAAATTGAATTAAATTGAATTAAATACTACTAAATTGACATAGTATATGTACTGTGGCAATTAGGCTGTATATTGCATGACATAAAAATCCATCTATCCCTGTACAATTATTGTCGATATCTCGCGACAAATTTAGTTGTCTCCGCGCAGTGGAAATAGATAACATTTGCGGAGATTAGCAAACGGTTTCGATCAATGGAGCGGTACAAGTTTTCGTAAAGACCCTGCTCGTTACAAAGGTGACCTTATTTTGTGGGATTCTCTATTTATTTATAGAAAGCTCCGCCTTCAGATATAGCGTCAGCGGTAAGTAAACCACTCACGCGCTCGCTTAAGTTCCTGCCTTAAAACGTCTCGCTAATGCGTTGATTGACAGGCAGACACACACTGCTTTAGAATGCGTCATTTGCATGATTTGGAATTTCATTTTAATCGATCTCTTGATGACAACATGTCTTTGTGAAGTGTTCGCTTTATAATGCATGGCAGCCTGATGTTAGGGCCATTGCTCTGGAGCGCTAATACTGTAAAGGACAGATGGTCAGTAGCTAAGAACCTAGAAGCCATAGGGCAGCGTAGACCATAGTGACAGTCATTTAAGCGCCTGTAATTAAAGATATGAAATCTAAAAGTACTGTGTTTAGTGACCAACTTATTAAGTTATGATGGTATATAAATAGTAAATTGTTTAGACATTTTACTTCAACAGTATATATGTAGTTGTGTTGTTGCTGTTAGGACTAATTGCATAAAATACTATTGATGCATTGAATAGCATTGATTAATTGCTACTGTCATCGAGCCATTAATAACTTATTGTGCATACAGTTATGTTAGAATACTTGTTACTGATAAACTTTTTGACACCAATGACTCAATCACTTCCATGATCATATTATTTCCAATTGAACTTCATAAACTGTTGATGGATTGGAACCCTTTGACACATAATTTGATTGCATGTTGTTAGCAAGTGTTCACTATTGAGTATTGACAGCCATTTATATGATGATTAGCACATTGACACTTCAAATTGAGTGATAAGAAATTTCTATCAGCTGTAATCACTTTTCAGGTCTCATTGACAATCTGTGTATTATGCAGATGTCAAAATATCTAGGAAAATGAAATCTTCAAATCTGCACTGACTGCAGTCCAGATTACGTTTAGAGTCTCACCATGCCAGCATGCATCAAGACAAATGAAGGAGGTGGAGCTACTAGTGCAACAGTAATAGATTCAATGATGGATCTTCAAACAGGAAGTCAGCCAGTTATTCACCATCATCGACATAACCTAAAACATCGTTATGAACTGATTAAGACTCTTGGTGAGGGAACATATGGAAAAGTGAAGCTGGCTGTTGAATTGACAACCGGAGAAAAGGTGAGAAATTGTATGCATATAATTTGTTTGAAAGTGTAATATAGTGAATAATATGTGATACGTAATCCTTCAATGTTCTGATGAGTGCAAATATCAATTCCTAAAATAATCTATCTATTCTTGTATTAACCATTTCATCGATGAATTCTCAGGGCTAGAAATTAACCACATCCTGTGATCAGGCCTTTTTCGCATGCGAATCAGTAATGGATCACTTTTTTAGGACAGTAACTGATCCAGCTGGATCACTGTGTTAAAGCAGGAGTAATTTGATAACACAATTAAAACATGATTTACTGTTTACGTCATCACTCAGTGTAACCTGTGGTGTTTTAACACTCTAGTGTTCAAGCTGACCAAATATAGGCTCTGTAGTCTGTAGTGGTCTTGAGAAATGTCCATTTATAGGCCACTGGAGTACTATTTTTGAAAATTTACCACTGAATGACTGGCTCGATATCACAATGGTAAATTTTCACCAACATTATTCCCTTGGCCTGCAAATGGACATTATGTAAGCAAATGTTTTGATTTCTTGACGATTAAATAATTAATTATCCTAATAATATGATGTAAATGATTAATTATCCTAATAATATGATGTAAATGGTGCAGTCAGAATAGTTGATTAACTTTATGTTCTGTGCAGTATTACAGTTATGACGTATGGATCGGTACAAAATTCCAGTGATCGGTGAACTTTCTGAATCACGATTAAAAAAGTTAATTTCTAGCCCTGAATTCCGTTTTTGTCTCCTTTGCAAGGCAAGCATACAGAAAACCTGTTTGATATTTTGAAATAAATTTGCTTGGACACTGTTGCTGCCCTAGGCAGCAACGGCTTCACTCAAATTAATTTCAAAATAATATAAGAGTATAAGTTTTTATCGTTAAGAATATAATTTTCCAGGATTTGTTTGTGAAAGGGTTAATTAATAATTGCTCACAAAACAAGTGTTTTCATTAGAATTTAACAAAATATCAGTTCATCTAATGCGATGGCATCCTCTCCAGGACTTTATATATGCTGGTTCCCTATATCCATCATTCATCAGTTAATCTTCCTTCTCAACACTAGTTTATGGCCCAAAAATTGCTGCATTTTGTTTGAGGTTAGTGCTTGGTTACCTATGTACAAAATTTTCAGCATAACTAAATCTGGTATGCATAGGATTTTATTAGGTGCAGACTACCCTACATTAGCATTTGGTTTGAATTAAGTTGTTTATAATTATATATATATATATATGTAAGTAGGTGCAATGTGAGTGTTCAGGTAGTGCATTCTTCTGGTAGAGGTGAAGGTGTTTACACTCACTGCTCTTGATTTATTCTATAAAATGTTGGTAATGTACTTGAAAGTATGCATACTGCAGACTGGCCTTTGATCATCAGAGCATGAAGAATAAGTGACCCAATAAGCTGCTTACTGAGTACATGTATTATTGATGTGTTTACAATCTTGGTATGCACTCACTTGCACTTTCATATCTTATTGTGTTCATAGCAGTTCACCATTACAGCTGCTCATAGTAATCCTCCTTAATCTGTCCAATTACTCAATGTCTGTCCACCCCTTATTCCATACAATGCTTTCTGTTTGTGTCTAATATAGGCATATTATAGCCTTCCCACAAAAACAGACTTTCTGATTTGTTGTATACTTTAAAGGAATTTCTCCAGCCATGTATGAGGTTAACCATTATACTGATGTACATGTAAAAAACTAGCAGTCTACAGGCAAATTGATGTTAACTTTTAAAACAGATAGCTTTGTAATATTTTTTTAAAGAAAATATTCAATTTTTAATGTCAGTTTTTCATACCTAAGCCTTGCCAATCATCAGGTAACTGAATATACATAATGTAAGCTGACAGTTCACTACTCAGTATGGTACATATTATTATTCAGAAATTAGTAATGCAGTAACCGTTTTATGGGTGGTCATGAGAAATCTTAAAATGAGAAGACTATTTTTGAAAATTTACCACTGCAATGACTGGCTCGATAACTGAGCTAGTCATTCCAGAAGGTAAGTTTTTAAAAAATTGTATTTTCTTGGCATGTTAATGGTCATGAACAAGCAGACAATTTAGATTTTCTTGACATGGATTAATTTATTCTCTGGGATCCTGATTGAGTGTACTAATTACAAAACACCAGGCTATATCTGGATGGATGTGTAGTTTGGTTAACCATTTTCATTACATCTTTTAATCCTTTAACCCTCAAATTTGTTCAAGAAAATTTATATTTAATGTTGATTTGCAGACCAAGAGAAGACTATTTTTGAAAATTTACCACTGGAATGATTGGCTCGGTTATCGAGCCAGTCATTCCAGTTGTAAATTTTCATAAATAGTCTTCTCTTGGTCTGCAAATCAACGTTTCTCAAGACCACTGCGGAAGCTGTTTTGGCTGATATGAGTGTTAAAGGATTAATCATTGTTAATCTGTAGTGATTCTGAGTAATTAAATGAAGTGTTATATAAACGTACTGGGAATTAGAGTCACTTACACTAATCACATGTGATAAGGGCCAGTGCTTTGAGGAAACTGAATCTTTTTTCTGTTTAAATAAAAATCCAATAATATATATCAACTCATGGACATTGCTAGGACCATCCATTTTGTATGGGTGTCGTTCTCAATTCTTCAAAGACTACTGTGCCATGTGTTCTTAGAAATAAGTCCTAGATATGTAAAATCAAACCTGCTTTACAGACCACCTCTGTCTAAAGACCACATCTAAAGCCTCCCCAAAACAAAAAAACTACATTTGAACATAGATAGACAAGACCACCTGTCTATTAAGTCCACTTATGTCTGGTCCCCATGGGTTATTCCTTATAGACAGGTTTAACTGACTATATGTTCTGTCTGCCAATCATCGTGACTGCATATGCACAAATTTGCAGGCATGAGCTGGTCAATTGAAAATGTTTTAAACTTAAGCTGCCAGATGGCAGCATAGGTCATTTTAATTAGACTTATGCAATACATCCCACCCCATTAACCACCTGGTGACTGAGCAGGAAAAACATGTAGCTAAAATGTAAGAACACAATGCATTCACTAATGTTTTTCTGAATACAACAATTAGGTGCTAATTGTACTCAGTGAGATCTCCTTTTCCCTGGTGGTCTTACCCCCTACATTTATTTGCTTAGCCTCTGCTTGTGGTATTCTTGAGCTAACCAAACTTTATCACCTTTCAATCACAATAGATTTCATTTCTTTTGATCTAATCAAGTGACTAACCATTTAAATAACATTCGAAATGCCAGAGTTTCAATTTCAAAACTAATATATAAAAGGTTCAATCCATTTATATAAAAAGCTGTTTGTATATTTTTAAAGTAATTTAAAGAGAACCTCCAGTCAAATTAAGGTTTCAAAATATCCAACAGGATAGTCATTAGATCATAAGGAGTTTGTCGTAGCTTGTGTGTTGTTAAATGTTTAACATATTTCACAGTTATGTCAGACTTTAAATGCGGGTGACAATATTCTGAGACAATTTGAAATTTGTTATTTTGTTAATGAATTAGATATGTCTAAAATTGTGTGACTGCTGTTATTATAGAAACAATTTACGGCTTTAAAGTGAACCCTTTTCATACTGAATTAACAGCTTATGTCATGTGATTGAAATTCTCATACATGTATGATGTCTGATGAGCAGTTTGAAGACTTAATACATCTACAACTTCAAAATGAACACCACTGACCAGTATCATACTCTAAACAGGGTTGATGTTTGAGTGCATCCATATCTGTAGCTAAACTAGCTATTGCCTCATTCTGTGTTTAACGCATTCCTGGCCGTCCAGAAAGCAGCATTAACAATGTCAGTGGTCAAGGCGGCCAAAACTGACCTCTTATATGGTCTTGTGGAATGTCCAAGAGAAGGCAATTTTTTAAAATTTACCATTGGAACAGGAATGACTGGCTCTATTACCGAGCCAGTCATTCCAGTTGATAAATTTAAAAAAATTGTATTCTCTTGGCCTGTAAAGAGACATTCAATAGGCAGATATTGAAGTTTTCTTGACCAAAGTTGACCATTAAAGGGTTAATCAACAAAAGCAAGAGTAGGGGTTTGTGTGTGAGAGAGAGAGAGAGAGAGGGAGGGAGAGCGCGGGAGGGAGGGAGGGAGGGGGGGGGGGGAGGGAGGGAGGGAGGGAGGGAGGGAGGGAGGGAGGGAGGGAGGGAGGGAGGGAGGGAGAGGAGGGAGAGAGAGAGAGAGAGAGAGAGAGAGAGAGAGAGAGAGAGAGAGAGAGCGAGAGAGAGAGACCCTTGTAGTTCATTACCAGCTTCTTCTTATTTAATGCCTTAATGGTCAATTCAGCCAAAGCCGGCCTCTGCAGGGGTCCTGGGAAATGTCCATTGGCAGACCAAGAGAAGACCATTTTTGAAAATTTACCACTTGAATGACTGACTCGATAATCGGGCCAGTCATTCCAGTGGTAAATTTTCAAAAACTGTTCTCTTGGCCTGCAAAATGGACATTTTCTAAAAATTTGACTGTGAAAGGGTTAATGCCTGTTTCTTAAACAATGTTTTTCAACAATTTCTAAGCTACATCTGTGTGGATTAAAATCTGTTTACAAATGCTGTGTTCACTGGAGAGAGAGTGTGTGTGTGTGTCATTTTGCCATGGGCATTTCCTGTACTGTTTAAGCCATCTATTCACAAGTGTTATACATTGCACCAGTGTGGGTGGGGTGGAGGTGGGGTGTCTTCAGACTGTATAAAGATATTTGCAGAGATATTTGAGAAGAGTAACATTCTTGTCCTTTGTAAATCAATAAAATTGAATTGTTACACAGAACTTGTCAGTGTTACAGTTATATAATGGAATGACTCATTGGGTATTTAGAGGAACCAGATGTGACAAGTCAGTTTTTCTAATAGAAATTTTCTTCCATATTAATAATTGGTGTTAAATGTTTTGGAAACAATATTGCTGTAAATTGTTGCTATCTCATGCAACAATAACTTACAGCAACATTGTTTCCAAAAATATACACGGCTCTACTACACCCTTTAAAGCTGACGTCTGCCAAAACAGCTCCTGCAGCACTTGGTCTTAACCCGTTAACCCTCGAATTTGTTGAAGAAAATGTCACATATAGGCAGCTATATAGGCAGCAACAGCCCCCAGTCAAATTAGTTTCTAAATGTTTGACAGGGTATCTGTATAGTAAGCATGAAATTGGGATTCTGGGAATTAATGATTCAAAGTAGATAAATCGATCACAACACATCCAAAACTGTCTCAAAATGAAATGAGTTTTATACAGTAGTCGTCATGCACTTCCTCATCCCACCAATTCTGAGTCATGTCCTGACCCTAGACATTCCGTGGTCTTAATTTCCGGCAAACTATATATGAAAGGTGTTGAATGTTTTCAAACTAATTGTACTGGAACCCTATGGCAGCAACAGATCTTCCAGTTAAATTACCGTCGAAATATTCAAGAAAATGTTTTATTTCGGGCCTGAGAGTTAAAGGGTTACTATTATTAAGCTATTCCAGATGCAGTTATAAATGGCTGATGACTGCAACAGCAGCAAAGTATTGCTTTGTACTTGGATTTGAAAAGAAGACAGTTATAAAGAGGTGCTGTGAACAGCTGCATTACATTATTAATATGATGAGGCATTGAGTATCTGCAATGGTCTTACGGGACAAAGATTTGCATGCATGGAGGGTGGGGGGGGGCCCTATTTTCTGGAAGCGTGTCACTAGAATGACCGGTAAGGTAACCGAACCGGCCATTCTGGTGGAGGTCTTTCGGAAGTGGTCTCCTCGCTGCGTGTAAATGTACACGGGCTCAGCGCAAATTCTTGATAATAATAATAATAATAATAATATAATAATAATAATAATAATAATAATCTTATGTAGGCCAAACCGCCATTTCGACAAGTAAAATATACTTCTGTTTCCCCTTGTGCCACGTGGCTTGGGTGTGAATAAAGAAATTGAAATTGAGATCCAGCTCTCCTGGGCATAGGGAAGGGGTAGGAGTTGGGATGGGAGGGGCAGGGATGGTGGGGCTTAGAAAACATAGAACAAAGAATACCATCAAGAATATGCCTCTTCTAGAGAACTTGGAGAGTGGAGAAATAGTTCCATTCAAGAGAATATTTTAATGTTATTTCTCATTGATGGTGGCTGTTAGGGCATCATGGGATATGGGTGTGGTTGGTTAGCAAAATATGCACGTGCAGTTTTGGCACTAACTTATAAAATACAAGTCTGTGATTTAACCCTTTAATGGACAAAATTTGTCAAGAAAATTTTGCGTCCATTTGCAGTCGAAGAGAAGAGTATTTGTGAAAGGTTATCACTGATGACTGGCTCGCTTATCACTGATGACTGGCTCGCTTATCACTGATGACTGGCTCGCTTATCACTGATGACTGGCTCGCTTATCACTGATGACTGGCTCGCTTATCACTGATGACTGGCTCGCTTATCACTGATGACTGGCTCGCTTATCGAGCCAGTCATTGCAGTGATAAAATTAATGAAAATACTTCTGTTGACGACTGCAGAATCCGGTATTGGCCTGCTTGACAATTAAAGATTTACAATCATATCTTCTGAATGGTGTACTAATCAATATGTGCAGACATTCTGTTTCAGTCATTACTGACAAGTACATTGTCGTCTCTAATGATGTGACCATGCTATTGACTTAGTGTTATGCTTCCATGCAAAATCATCATATAATCATTAATCAATAAATCTGTCAGGCTTAATAGCATAAAATTTCCATTAATAATAATAATAATAATATGTAGACATAGGTGATAATGTTTCCATGTATTTAGAAATAGTGAATGTTTCATGATGTATAAATAGTGGCTGACATAATGTCACGGTGCCCTATCTGCCATCAGAGTGTCATACACATTCTGCCTGCTTATTGTATACAGTCATTCAAACCTGTCTTATGTGACCAGCTTATTGATCACAAATAGTTAGTTATTATCAATGGTCTCTAATTTCACTCAATCTGGCCAAAAACAGCTTGAACTTTGTCTTGAGAAATGTTCATATTGCAGACCAAAAGAAGAGCATTTTCAAAAATTTACCATTGGAATGGCTACTCTTATTTTGGTCTGCAAATGGATAAAATTTACATTCTCTTGAACAAATTTAGTGAGTACAGGGTGACAAGCAACTAGCAAATTACGTTTGGTGCCAAAAGATGGTGATTCATTATTTTCAAACGCAAATCCTTGAAATTCTTTGTAATGTGTACCGTATTCTGTTGAATATTTTGAAATTAAAGTAACAGATGTCATTGCTGTCCTAACAGCTTCCAGTCATATTAATTTCAAAATAATCAACGGCTTTCCTGTTTGTTTGCTGTGGGATTGAGATACAAGGAAATTATAGGCGAAATGGTTAATGAACCTCAATTATCTGGCTCGAAAAGGCAGGTGGTCTCTTGGGAGGGGGGGTGTTTGGTTATATATGCATTACAAATCCGGGTTTCACAGGAACTAAATACTTCTAGCACATTTTTAGACAATAATAACAGACAATTTAAAAAATAAAATTTTTTGCAAAAATAATCGGCACAAATTCAACTATTGCCAATATGAAATAAGATATGTACTCAAGCCAGTGTAGTAACCCTTTAACACACAAATTTGTTAAAGAAAATTATTTCAAATAGAAAATTTCCATTTGCAGACCAAGAGAAGACTGAAAATCTAGCACTGGAATGACTGGCTCCGTTATCGAGCCTTTCATTCCAGTGTTAATTTTTCAAAAATAGTTTTCTCTTGGTCTGCAAATGGACATTACGCACGACCACTATAGAAGCCGTTTTTGGCCGGTTTGTGGGTTAAAGGCCACTTGGTGATCAAAAGATGATGTTTCTTTGTGATGTGTGGTCATAAAAGCAGGGATTGAAAGTAACACAGATGAGTCACTAGCAACCAGGACTAGGGATCATTAAATTCTATCTCTAGTGATTATATACTCACCCTAAGTTACTTGACAGATTAACAGGATAGTGTAAATTTCAACCACTGAAAACCACCCATCTTTAGATGCAGCATCATTATTTAGTATAGCAATTCAGTTGAATTTAAAGTAACGACCTGTCTAGATAGTGACCAGTTTGTGGTGGCCCACAAATGCTGGTTGTATAAGACAGGTTTGAATCTGCATATTATTCTGCCTTACACAACCTGCATTTGTGGGCCATAACAAAGTGGTCACTATAGACAGGTGATTGCTTGAGATTCAACTGAATGGATGATTCCAGTTTATCCATCAATCAAATGATGTCATAATCAACTACCATCTACGTGACGTGTAGGCTGACATCATAATCAATTGCGTCATGAATGAGATAGGTAAGTTCGCTTTGTTGTACGAATTGAATTGTATGTCTACTATTTAATAAACATGATGTTGAATATTTTGAAACTAATTTGACTGCTGCCTATGGCAGAAGCAACACCCAGTCAAATTAGTTTCAAAATATTCAACAGCTTACCTGTAATGTTGTCGGGAAGTTGATAGTCAGGGAGTTCAGGGTTGATCGATCTCAACACAATCGAAGTGTGGATGGAGCCTAGCTAAACGATAGGTGGGGAAAAGATGGGTTTGAAATTTACGCTGTTAAAAGCATCCACCCCTCATCAGTATGCGTGGAATGTACATTAATCTCTATTTTATAATCACAGCTATGTGTCTCTAACTATTTCTGATTGAATTCATACCTCTATAGAGATGTATTTCATGTTTTTCTACCGGTAATGTAAAGTAAAAACAGGTAAGTTATTGTCTAATTACCAATAACGGGTTTACTATTAATTTTGTTTGTGTGCTCATCCGTGCACTAGTTAGTGCTTAACGTGTTTATGTCAGATGAAGATTTAGACTTCCTATTATGATTTATGCATGGTGCGAGATTTTTCTATCAATTTTATAAGTTTAGTGGTTAATGAAGCATGAGTGTAGTGATAGGGCTCAGTTACCCTACCACAATTATTGTAAAGTTGTTTCACTCTTATCATCATTCATTCATAGTTCTCGAAAAGTGGGAACCACTCACCCCACCCTTGCAAAATATGGAATCATTAGAGAGAAATATGCAGTGACCTAGAAGCTCTGAATGAGTCGTTACTTTGGGAGAATTGAGCAATAAGCTTGCGCTAATACACTATGCTATGTAGACTTTAGGAGATGATTCACTGTCATGTGGCACTCTGGGAGTAGTATACTCCCAAACTCATGTTTGGAGTCCCAAAACTAATACTGGTCAATTGTTATTGTTTTGCCCTTACACCACTTAAAGAATGATTTTAAGCAAATTACTTGCATGTATAGTAAGTGAAGGGTCCATATAACATCTGGAGGAGGGGATGAGAGTGGTGGGGGCTTGTTACACTTGTGAGTCTTTATCCAATATGGTTGATACCAGTAAGTCATTACAGTTGTAAATTTTCAAAAATAGTGTCCTCTCGGTCCGCAAATGGACATTTTCTATGAGAAAATTAAAATTTTCTTGAACAAATTCGAGGACTAGTGTTAATAGTGAAGATTGGTCAAGAAAATTAGCATCATCACCTAGTGAATCCCCATTCCCAGGGTGCAAGTGAAGAGTTTTTGAAAATTTATTGCTGGCATGACTGGGTCGATCATCGTGTGAACCTTCTGAATTTTCCTATTGTCACCAATTGTAGGGTTGGCTGTATATTAGTCATGGTGGATTTCTGAGCCTAACAGTAATCTCTCGATGTGTCTTTTCCCAAAAACTGATTTTTATGGATCTCAGATATCCGTCTTTTTGTCTATGCTTAATTGCAGCGTGTATACATGTATACTGATCAATAATAATTGATAAAACTACGTCTTTAATTTTGTCCCAATATGACGTATTTATGATTGCATCTCCTGTACTGTTTTCCAGGTTGCCATCAAGTACATTCGCAAGTCTAAGATCCAAGATGAGCAGGATTTGCAGAGAATACGACGAGAGATTAACGTTATGGCGCAGTTAACTCATCCTCATATCATCAATGTCAGAGAAGGTAGGTCTCGTATTGCACGCTCTTAACCCTAACACAGTGGTCAAGTGAGAAAATAATGTCCATACGCTGAGAGAAAATATTTTTGAAAATTTCCCACTAATGACTGACCAGTCATTCCAGTGATAAATTTGTAAGTAATCGTCTTTTCTTGGCTTACCATAGAAGATTTAGACTTCCTATAAATACTTAGTTTGGCTTGACCACTTCAGTACCATTAACCCGTGAATCCTCAAATTTGTTCATGAAAATCACAATTTTCCCATAAAAAATATCCATTTGCAGACTAAGAGAAGATTATTTTTGAAAATTTATCACTGGAATAACTGGCTCGGTTATCGAGCCAGTTATTCCAGTGAAAAATTTTCAAAAATAATCTTCTCTTAGTCTGCAAATGGATATTTCTCAAGACCCCTGTAGAAGCTGTTTTTGGGCTGCTTGAATGTTAAACAGTTAAAAGGCAGCTCTTAAATGCAATCATCTGTATATGATAATTATGGTATGAAATAGGTTCATTTGAATACACTGTACTACTAGTTCAGTGTCAGTGTCTCTGTGAGTATGTTCAGATATCAATTGATGTTTTCAATGCTGACACAACTTGGTCCTTCAAAGCAATTTGTAACAAAGTATAACCTTGCCGTAATTATATACTGCATGCCTTCCATATGAATACACCCGGCAACGTGGTTAGCGATTTTGTGAAAGAGATGATAGACATACTGTATTATATTTAACGTGTTTATTCTATTTTGCCAGAAATTTCCAAGAACATATATAGACCTGTTTGGACTTTAATTTTGAAATTTTAAAGTATTTTTGCACTAGGATTTGCCTACATATAAATACAGTCCGCTGTCATCGGCAACAATGACATTTCATCAAGTTATTTTGTGAAACGGTAAACTGAAATACACCGCCCAATGTTCATTCGGTATGTCACATAATCGTCCAAACCAAGCCGTAGACCTGTGACTTCCGATTTATAGAAACTAGAGACATTAACAATGCACCCCCACCCATCCCCACCCCACCCTCTCCAGTACAGTAGATGTAGACTTATGCATGTGATGCCATATTAGTACAGTATCTCTGTAATGGATCTTTGCTGAGTAATGATGTCATATGACGTCATAATCGGCTAAGCGAGTGTAGGATGACATCATAATCATTATATCATAAATGATTCTATACAGCCCTTAACTCTTAGTCTTTAGCTCTTAATATTCCGGCACTGTGTACAAATTGTATGTCTCTGCTATAATAAACGTAAACTGTTGAATATTTTGAAACTAATTTGACTGGGTGCTGCGCTAAGAGTTAAGAGTTTTCTGGAAATTTATAGTCAGGGAGTTCAGAGGTCGATTGATTGATCGCAACACGATCGAGGTGTGGGCGGAGCTTAGCTAGAGATGGGCGGGGCAAAGCAAAAAATTGAAATGTCCATTGGGTGAGACAATGCTGGCTATGGGTTAGTGATTACTGCAGAATCAGCGTTCATTAAGCATTGACATAGTACATGATAACCTGTGTTTCTTTAGTAAATGCCATTGAACATTTGCTATTATATCTTTGTCTGTAGCTATTTCTACAGGCATGAATATTCACGCTATATACTGATACTGTTGTTTCGCTACAGATAGAGATGTTTGCCTTCCTATTATACAAGCAAACATCAGTTAAGACCTCTGGTCATCCGGTATTTGTTCAAACATTTCTTAGTTTACTGTCTGATATTGCAGAAGACAAAAAATAAACCTTGACATATTTTTAAACAGTAACTTCTCGGCAGCAGTTAAGCCAGATATTGTTCTTAAGACTTCTGCATTTGTAAACACTTAGCGAGTTAAAACAAATGGCTATGGCTTTTCAAATATTTGAACTTAGCCCAATTGTGTTAAAGATCCTTGAGCTTGCAGGAAGTAACCTGGTGGCCAGTATTTCTTTTTAGCGCGGAAGCGCATGCAAGATTTGCTTGTCATGACGGCGAATGTGTTTCGCTGTTTCGGCATTTCCTGACTTTATTGCGTTATTGTATTATCGGAGATCAATACAGCATTATAACCACGAGCTGTGAACGAGATTCAGGGCATAATTTAGAATTTGATATTTGCATGGCATGTATTGCTATGCAAATTATAAATTGTATAGTTGTCGGCAAAAATGTATAGTAACTAACTCTTTCGCGGAGAAATTCCCTGTATCCAGTCATATTAATTTCAAAATAGTCAACAAAATATGCTATACATGTCATAATGTTCAGCCCTGTATATTTGCCAAGATTATTTTGATGGATGTAAATTATTTATGATAGTACTCCGTATATAACAATATACTCCTTTAGCGTGATAACATCAATTTTAATCTTTCCGTTTTAGTTGTTAACTAGTAATTCCGTCTTTGATTTATTTATTGAGTTTATATGTCATTTGAATGGATTAAATTAAATTTTACCAATCATCTTCTGAACAGTAATGTTTTTCACAGATTGATCTTACATACAAAGGATCCATTGTTAATGGCAATTATGATCATAGTAACGACCTGAATCTGATAATTTGTTGTCATGAGATAACGCCATATAATTTTAATCTAATTGCATACGTTCTTAGCTTTTGTAATTGATCCCGCTTTGATTACATGTTTCTGTCTGATATTATGTAGGCCATGATGACACAATAAAAGGCGGGTAGATGTACAGGATACCACTTTATCCCACTGTTAGCCTACTGTATAATAGACATACCTCTTGATTCAGTTCACAGATCTAAGGTTGAATTGAGCCTACAGATAGATCATATACCCTGTATTAACCAGTCTTAACCATTTAATCCTCGAATTTGTTAGAAAATTTCCATTTTCTCATAGAAAATGTCCATTTGCACACCGAGAGAAAACTATTTTTGAAACTACCACTGGAATGATCAAGCAAGTCATTTCAGTGGTAAATTTTCAAGAAAATTGTCTTCTCGGTCTGCAAATGGACATTTCTCAAGACCTGCAGAAGCCATTTTTGGCTGATATGCGTGTTAAAGGGTTAATCGACTGTCTTAATGGACCATTAAGAAATGGTCACTAGAGACAAGGGGTCATTTAATGTAGATAAGTTGTATAGGAATCATGGCTTCCTCAGGGACAGTGGTTTTCCTTTTCAGAAATTTGCCCATTTTCCATTTCACAAAATTGATCATTCCATTTCACATCCGTTTCGCAAACTTGCATCATCTAAGCTGCATATACACTTACCAGTGATAAAGTTAATAAATCTGTCAAGTTTCTGTTGTACATTGTGTTACTAGTATGCCCAGACAGTACAATGTCAGGTTGGCAAAGATGGCTCATGGGTGGGTATTAATTTACAATTTTATGCGAAAACTACTGCCTTTATTTACCCAGTTAATTTCTGCTTGAATATTGGGTTTCAGTTTCAAATTACCAAATCTATGAATACCATTAATTTTCCTTTATCGCAGAAAACCACTGGCCGTAGCTTACGCTACAATGGTTTAATTCAACATGATAACTGTTACATAAGAGAATGGTGATGACCAAAATTCAATATTGCTGCAATATTAAACCTTTCACTGACAAATTCCTGAAAAAGTAAATTGTTTACGATATAAAACTTATTCCAGTTGAATTCATTTCAAAATATTCAACAGTACCTAATATGGTTGGCTTGAAAATGAGATATGGGGAATTCAACTGTGAAATGGTTAAAAGCAAATAATTAATTTGTCATGCAGATTTAGATTTGACCCGCTAGCTCTCATATTTTAATATCAGTCTGATCAGGGTTTTGACCCGCTAACTCTTACAATCGGTCTGGTCAGGGTTTTGACCCACTAGCTGTCTTTTAATATCAGTCTGATCATGGCCCGCTAGCTCTCTTCTAATATCAGTTTGATCAGGGTTTTGACCCACTAGCTCTCAGGGTTTTGACCCGCTAGCTCTCAGGGTTTTGACCCGCTAGCTCTCTTTTAATATCAGTCTGATCAGGGTTTTGACCCACTAGCTCTTAATCTCAGTCTGATCAGGGTTTTAACCCACTAGCTCTCAGGGTTTTGACCCGCTAGCTCTCAGGGTTTTGACCCGCTAGCTCTCTTTTAATATCAGTCTGATCAGGGTTTTGACCCGCTAGCTCTCTTTTAATATCAGTCTGATCAGGGTTTTGACCCACTAGCTCTTAATATCAGTCTGATCAGGGTTTTGACCCACTAGCTCTTAATCTCAGTCTGATCAGGGTTTTGACCTGCTATCTCTTAATATCAGGGTTTTGACCCGCTGGCTCTCTTAATATCAGTCTCATCAGGGTTTTGACCTGCTGTCTCTTAATATCAGTCTCATCAGGGTTTTGACCTGCTGTCTCTTAATATCAATCTCATCAGGGTTTTGACCTGCTGTCTCTTAATATCAGTCTCATCAGGGTTTTGACCTGCTGTCTCTTAATATCACTCTCATCAGCGTTTTGACCCTCTAGCTCTTAATATCAGTCTCATCAGGGTTTTGATCTGCTGTCTCTTAATATCAATCTCATCAGGGTTTTGATCTGCTGTCTCTTAATATCAGTCTCATCAGGGTTTTGATCTGCTGTCTCTTAATATCAATCTCATCAGGGTTTTGATCTGCTGTCTCTTAATATCAATCTCATCAGGGTTTTGACCTGCTGTCTCTTAATATCAGTCTCATCAGGGTTTTGACCTGCTGTCTCTTAATATCACTCTCATCAGCGTTTTGACCCTCTAGCTCTTAATATCAGTCTCATCAGGGTTTTGATCTGCTGTCTCTTAATATCAATCTCATCAGGGTTTTGACCCGCTATCTGTGTTTTGATATCAGTCTGATCAGGGTTTTGACCTGGTAGCTCTAATTTAATTAATTATGAAGGAAAATGATTAGTTGTCACTCGCAACTATTATAAATTGGTTTGTGGGTCTGCTGTATCCAGTAAAACTAATTTGAAATTTCAGTTGACAATCTGAGATTTGCCTCATATTTTCTAAATTGTATTTCTGTTACACATTTGACAAAAGTGTGCTTGCCGATTGATTAGACTTGTGAGATTACCTGACTAAATCGAAAATTGCGATTATTTCCTAAATCGTGAATTTATATGATTAAAAATTATATAATTGTGAATAATTTCTACTGCATAAACTATTTCAAATCCCACCTTTTACTTTTTAATGCTATCAGTCATAAAAATTGGCATTTAGCTTTGTGAATTGTATGTCCATTTGCAGGCCAAGAGAAGACTTTTTTGAAAATGTATCACTGGAATAACTGGATCGTAAATTGAGTCAGCCATTCCTGTGATACATTTTCAAAAATTGTCCTTTCTTAGCCTGCAAATGGAATTTTCAAAACACCCTAGCATCTTTTGTTATTGATGTGCTTTTGGTGTTATATCTGGGTAATTTGTACCCAAGCTAATTAATCGAGTAATCATGAATATTCTTAACTAATGAATCACAATCACTCAAAGCAATAATCGCGCAAACCTACGATTGATTCATAGTTTTGTCGTTTATCTAATATCTAATCAATGTAATCTTTGGTACTAAGTCAAGTTAGATCATAACATTATCATTCATTTATACACAGATTCCAGATAGATAAACAGATTGTGCTACTGTGCGTATTCAGGGTCGTACATGAATTAGCATAATTAGTCGTCTTGTGACTAATAGTTCAAGCTTCTAATGATCAACAAATAGATCATGATAAATATTTAACATGACAACTACTTGATCCGCGTAGCAGGAATGTGTATACTTGCGCTAATCTCTATTTCATATCGTAGATTCGTAGTAATATACACTTAACACATTTACCACTTGGTCATCGAAAATTTTAATTTTTAAATTTCATTACCATTTCAAACGATAGCTGATGTTCAATTCGGAAACATTCCTGTAAGATATTGCTGTTCATGACAGCAACAGCTTTAAGCAACAGCTTTAAGCAACATTGTAAGATGTACACTGGTCATCTTGCTGCTAATTCTGCAACAATTCTCTGTTTGACATTAATTTGATAGGGGTTAAACATGACATGAGTTAATTCCTTCTCTCCTTGTGGAGAATAGTGCAACACTTTGACCCTGTAACCCGCACATTTATTGAAGAAAATTTTAATTTTCTCAAACAAAATGATCACTTGCAAGACCAAGTGAATTTTGAAAATTTACGACTGGAATGACTGGCTCGGTTACCGAGCCAGTCATTCCAGTTGTAAATTTTCAAATACAGTCTTCTCTTGGTCTGCAAATGGACATTCTCTAAGACCACTGCAGAAGCTGTTTTGGGTGATATGAGTGTTAAAGGGTTATTGGTTACGATTGGTTAAGAAGTTTCAGATTTTTGCTTACTGAATCAGTGATTGTACATTTACAGACCAATAGAAGGCTATTTGCGAAAATTTACTATTGAAATGACTGGCTCGGATATTACGTCAGTCTTTCCTGTGGTAGATTTTTAAAAGATAGTCTTCTCTTAGCCTACAAATGTACATACCTCAAGACCACTACAGCAAGCTGTCTTGGCTGGCTTAACCATTAAACGGTTAATTGTCAAGCTGACCAAAACCAATCTTTGCAGTTTTCCATCCACATGGCAAACAGTGATTATTTTTGAAGATTGACCAAGGTAAATTTTCAACAAGTTGTCTGGGCATGTAAATGGACATTCACTCTTACAAGTACTGGAGCATGAATGGACATTCACCCTTAACGATACTGAAGTCTAAATGGACAGTCACTCATACAGGTACATGCAGAAATCTCAATTCTGTTGACCAGTACTGACCATTAAAGGGTATGCTTGCATACCAGATAAACCACATTCTGTTGCATAAAGTAAATTGCAATTATGTTTGTTTGTTAGTTTTTTACCATCTTCCTGTGAGAGGAAGAGGGTATTGCGATCAGTCTGCTTAGGTCCATGTGTCTGGAGCTGTACGTCGAAAACTACTGACCAACTTGGCTCAAATTCTAACACTGAAGGAACTTGCCATCTAAGAGTATTTCCAGATGTTAGCCATGATCTGGAGAAAGAACCAGGATTTTGATCCGACCAAATTCTGGATCTGTAGATATCAGTAACTGCTGGTCTGATCTGGCCCAAATTTTAACACAATGTAGAGTGAGCCCATACACTCAGATTCCATTGGGCATGATCCGACAAACTCCAGAGAAGAAATGAATATCTGGAAAATCTGAAAAAATCCAATAATATTTTACATTGTGATAAAAACGGGCGATGGTGTACAATCTCTGATTGCTCTTGTTTGTTTGTTTGTTTGTTTGTTTGTTTGTTTGTGCTGTAACCCTTTGGTCCAGACTTTTCACAGAAATTGACATTTTTCCACAGTGAATGTCCATTTACAGGCTAAGATAAGTAAATTCTTGAAAATTGATTGTTGGAATTACTGGCTCGAGCCAGTCATTCTAGTGGTAAATTTAAAAATTAGTCTTGGCCTGCAAATGGACATTCCTGAAAATCACTGTAGAGGCCAATTTTGGCCTGCTTGGCCATTACAGGGTTAAGATTGACCTGCTTAGTATTCCAATCTATGTAAACTAAGATCTTATATAGTTATATATGTACATTTCATTTCTGTTTCTGAAATTCAAGTTCTATACATATAGGTCAGAATAGTCTATTACAGAACAGCCTGAGGCAATGAAAGCTGTGTTCTATCAGTCATGCCTGAAAATTGTGTGGGAGGTAAATGCAGCCTTTGCAGGTATATTACACGCATGGGTGTGAAGAGTGGGCTTGGAATCTTCGGGGAATCTATTATATATATATATATATATATATTTAAAGCAAATTAACAATGGTATCTCCATGACTTCACCTACACATTCGTAATCAAAGGTATATGTATTTGGCGGCAAGAAGAGTAGTGGCGGTTGAAAATTTGAAATAACAATAACGCTGTAGACACATTATTGCTTTGTATAAAGCTGGACTATGACGCTATAGTGATTATTATTATGTGTCACGGGGGAAGAAAACCACACCCACACAGTACCACCACCCACATGTTGGTAGGCGTTATTAGTTTCTATGAAAATTAAGTACTAGCACTTAACTGTATCGCCAGATAATATGATATTTGTTTGACATGTCAGGAATGTGACGTGTAAAGTATGCCTTTCAATGTTTAACCATGGCAGCCATGCATTATTCAGTTCCCATGAACAGTTAATGGTCAAGCTGTGCAGAACCATCAGCTTTTTGGAGTGGTTGTATAAAGTGTCCATATGCAGACTAGGAGAAGGCTATTTTTGAAAATTTTACCCATGGAATAATTTGGCCCGATAATGGAAATATTGTGATTTTCTTGACAAACTTTGACCATTAAATGGGATATTACTGTGTTACCCATTAATGGTCAAGGTGGTCAAGAAGATTAACATTTTACTTATAGAAGTCTATTTTTGAAACTTTACCACTGGAATGACTGGCTCAGTTATCGATCAGCTTTTTCTACCACAGAATGTTTATTAAATAGTAAATCCAACAAAGACATATTCCTACACTTGGTGACGTATTCTAGCTTTTTGAAAGCGTATTCTCTGTCAAATTTTAATTTTTTTTTATGTCGGCCTACGTGTGATGTAATTGATTAACAGTCAGACAAATATGTATAATATGTATCCGCAAATCTAAATGCACTTTCAGTGGATGAATCTGATCTTTTACTCAAATATATGATATACTTGAGTTACAGATTGGCTTTATCCAGTGAAAGTGCATTTAGACTTGTAGGTACTTACATGTATTATACATATTTGTCCTTCTGTTAGATTTAAACACATTGTGAAGCACCATTTTCATCATAACTGGTATAAGTAAGTGTATGGTTTCACAGATGATTTGAAATATATGTAGATTAAACTGCGTGATTACTATTCTGAAAACAACTTGTTTGAAGGCCGGTGTTGCCTTCGACATCAGCAAACTTTCCAATAAATTACAGTATCTTTCAGAAGATCCAACAGAAGTATAGAAGACTGTTATGTTTGTAATAATTGCTATGTGTGGTATGTTGAGTAGAGTGAGCTAATGGTTTATCCTTGTTCAAATAACCAGTTACAAGATAAGACTCCATATTGCCACCTGTATCCTAGTGGATAGTGCTAATATGTTTAACCCTCGCAGTACTGCAGACCGATTAAACATAAATTCCATCTGATTTATGAAAGATATTGTTAAATATTTTTGAAGTTAATTTGACTGGAAGCTGTTGCTGTCTAAGACAGCAACAGCTTCTAGTCAAAGTAATTTTAAAATATTCAACTGCTTACCTATAGAATGTTTACTTTCTTGAAGTTTCTTCGCTGGTTAGGGAAAGATATGGCCTTTTAGTAAAGGCTTTTGCTTTCATAATCTACTTAGAGCTTTATCAGATTTAGTGTTGATGTCACATTGCCTAATATGTGTATAGCTACTCGTAACTTCCTTGTGAAAATCATAGAAAGCTGTTTCTAAGGGACATTAATACAATGTAAACCTGCTGAATTAGGTAACACAAATTTCCAGTCAGTCTTTACAAAATTATCACATAGAGATTTCGCTTAGTGAATGTCCATGCCACTGGAGAAAATTATTTTAAAAAGTTTTTATCGCTGGAATTACTGGCTCAATAATCGAACCAGTTGTTTCAGTGATAAAAGTTAAGAAATGTGTTTGGCCTGGAAATTGACTTTGTAATGACCATTGTAAAGTCTGGGTGTTGGATGGCTTGACCTTTAAATGTAATCAGTATCCAGATTGTTCCCACAAGATTTTTGTTGAGGCCTAAGCAAAGTGGAGGATGGGTCAATGGAGGAATGCAGTTTTAGCTATCGCCCCGTCCATCTCTAGCTAAGTTCCACCCACGCTTTGACCATTTTGGAATCAGTAGATCCCTGCATTCTGAATCTCAATTTCCATAAAACTATACAGGTAAGCTGTTGAATATTTTGAAAGTAATTTGACTGGGTGCTGTTGCTGCCTATGGCACCAAGTCAAATTAGTTACAAAATATTCAACAGAATGTTTATTAAATAGTAAGCATTTATGAAGGACTAAATCACATCATTGATGACGTAATTGATTATGACATCAGCCTACTTGTGACGTAGTTGATTATGACGTCATATGATTGACTGAGAGAGTGGATTCTTCAATTGATGTTAATGAAATTGTATTATTCATGCGTAAATTAATTGAAAAGCTGGACAGTCGTTAAATGAAATATCAGGAATATTATGGAAAGACAAGAATTAGAAATATGTGGATATTTATGATTTCACACACACACATGATTCATAAAATTGAACCTGCTGAATAAAATTCCTCGTAATTATAGAATTTAATATAAGCGCTGTATAGTCAGCTGTTTATGGGTTTGTAGACTTTCTAAACATTCACAGAATACTGGCATAACTATGAATATTAAGTTATTAACCCGTGTCTGACTACGGTACGCTTAGCTCTGTCATTCTGTAAGTCTTCATTATTTTTACTAGGGTGTTGTTATTTATGCTGTTGCCGCTTACAGTAACAACACTTTGCGTCCGGACTCTAGTCAAAATGTAAACCAATTATACTATAAGTATCTGAATTATATGATTTGAGCACTGGTCATTCAGCTGGACAAGTGTTACTGATTGACCAGATGCGCATAATATAAATTAATCGTTTGACCATTGAAATTCCAGTCTTTCAATTTCAAGACAGCTAAATAGGGAAGCTGTTGAAAATTTTGAAACTAATTTGTAGAATGACTGGCTCGATAACCGAGCCAGGGAGTCCAGTGGTAAATTAAAAAAAATAGTCTTCTGGTCTGCAA
The DNA here is from genome assembly GCA_034401795.1 of Chaetoderma sp. LZ-2023a. Classification (NCBI taxonomy): domain Eukaryota; kingdom Metazoa; phylum Mollusca; class Caudofoveata; order Chaetodermatida; family Chaetodermatidae; genus Chaetoderma; species Chaetoderma sp. LZ-2023a. The sequence goes on along the minus strand of CM067371.1, from coordinate 130,469,547 downwards.
ATGGATATTTTCTATGAGAAAATAAAAAATTTCTTGAACAAATTTAAGGGTTAAATGGTCAGATTTTCTCATCTAGGTCAGTCGTACATAGTTGACCAGCATACCAGGCCAATAATTTATTAATTATTTATTTACTGACAAGTTTTTATGCTATTCTCATATACATACTGACACACATTCTTCCTTTTCACTTCTCATCCATGCAGGTTTCTATACAAGCTTAACCTCTGGAATTAATAATTAATTTGTGGCCACATATTTTTTCAGATATACAGAATTCAATTATGGTACTAGTGTAAAAATTATTATTGCAATATTATAAATACCTTCTGCTGCGCAGTGTAATTGCTTCTATATTTTTGCAATTAAGTCCATCTTTTTTGTGAATTAAAAAAAAAATCAAAATTGATCATTTTTGGCAACATCATAATATATTTCTTAATGAAAACAACTTTGGGCTAAATTAATCAATACATGTATATATGCTGCAGATGGTCATGTGACTCATGTATGTGATTTATTAACCCTTTAATGGTCAAGCCGACCAAAACTTAACTCTGCTATGATCTTGTACAATGTCCATTTATAGGCCAAGAGAATAACAAATTTTTAAAGTTTTCCACTGGAATGACTGGCTCGATAACCGAGCCAGTCATTCCAGTGATAAATTTTCAAAAAATTGTATTCTCTTGGCGTATAAATGGACATTTAATAGGCAGATATTTAAATTTTCTTGACCAAATGTGACCATTAAAGGGTTAATAGATATGTACGACATGACATTCTTATGAATGGTCAAATAGTCAAACATATTTCATCCATGATACATATATACTGTAAACATTTTCAAAGATATAAACCTTTGATATCGAGGTTGGCCAAACCATTCTCTGCAATGATCTTTAGAACTGTCAATTTGCAGGCCAAGAGAAGATGAAATTTGTCAATTTACCAAGAGAACGACTGCTTTAACTCTTTCAGTGACAAAGCCCTTACACAATTTAAGCCTCTAAAAGTATATAATTTCAACAATTTTATTTTCAAGCATTTTGCTGTGAATATGCACCTTTAACACTCATAAGCCTTATGCAGTGCTCTTGAAACCACTTGGGTGACTTAGCCTTTTAACCCTCAAATTTGTTCAAGAAAATTTAATTTTTCTAATAGAAAATGTCCATTTGCAGACCAAGAGAAGACTATTTTTGAAAATTTCCCACTGGAATGACTGGCTCGGTTATCGAGCCAGTCATTCCAGTGATAAATTTTCAAAAATAGTCTTCTTGGTCTGCAAATGGACATTTCTTCTCAAGAGCACTGCAGAAGCCATGATTGGTTTGTATGAGTGTTAAAGGTGCATATTCACACCAAAATGCTTGAAAATAAAATTGTTGAAATTATATCCTTTTAGAGGAGGCTTAAATTGTGTACTTCAATGTAATGAAACGAAATAAATCTTAAAATATGATGATTTCATTCCATATAAATAAATTTTGTAGGTTTAGTTGTGAATTTCAATTAAGGACTCGTGCCTCTATTTCAATTTGAAAACTTAAAAAATTATATTAATTTATACATAGTGAAATCATCATATGCTAGGATTTATTTCGTCTCATTACATCTAGGTACACAATTACGTCTCTAAAAGTATATAATTTTAACAATTTTATTTTGGACCATTTTGCCGTGAATGGTCACCTTTAAGGGGTTAAATAACGTGGACATACAATACATTGAGGAAATGGTTATAATTATACAGTAAATAACTTTGTCCAGAATTAGCATCTATTTTCAGTTTATTGGAGCAAATTCTGACATATTCCTCATATTAAGGTTATTGGCGGTTAGTTTCAATAAATATGGATTGAGTCGTGTCCTGGTCACCTACAGGTCAGTGGGATGATGATGAATACTGTTATTAACTGACCGTTGTTAATCTCGCGCGTAGCATCTGCGTCAATTTCATCAATTCATGACATGTTTTGAACTTATTATTATAACGCATTTTGATTCAAATGGTGTGGTCTGCCTTCGCATAATGGACAAATATATACATCTGTCGCTTGAAAGACTGACCGCTCCTAACACATTTCATGTCCCATGATTGTAGATTCACATATTTTCTACATGGTAGTTCCCCCCCCCCCCCCCCCCCCCTATAGTTAGCATTCTGATGAAAACTATCAAACTGCTATCTAAAGACAGGGACAACCGTCAGTCAACTTAATTTTCAGAATATTCAAGATGATTCTAGGAATTTGAGAGGCAAAATAATGATTAATTGTGCGTTAAATGGATATTTAAATATATATATTCTCAAATTATATTTCATTTACAAACATCTGCACTAGAATTAAGTGTTCCCGCTTATTACTGGCGCCATTGAAGACATATGCCATCATTAAAAGCTTTCTTTAAAAAGGCATGCGAAGGCTACCATTTGCAGTCATATTTTATTCCGAAATTGAGTCCATTTATTGAGCTTAAACTATTTTTGTGTGTAATAAAGAGAAGTATGTCGCAAAACACGCGTCTGAAACATTTTTGGAATTGTATGGCTCCATTATTACCTTCGCTGATGTAGTCGCCTGGTCATTTCATTTGAATATAATTGCTTTATAAAGTTTGCTTGTTTAGTTATTTCTGGATGCGCATCACTGACATATATTGGGTATTTTTAGGTGGTCACAAATAACGATGATTGTGTGGCTACTGTCACAGCTATTTTGATAGCTTGTGGTAACTGGCTCTGATGAAAACATTTGTCATATAAACAGCATATTAACTATCTCAACACTACAAATCTGATACAAGAAATCATTTACCATGCTAAGAAACATTCTCTTGAATATTTTGACATTAATTTGACTGGAAGCTGTTGCTGCCTATTTGGCAGCAACAGCTTCCTGTCAAATTATTCTCAAAATATTAGTAATTTCCTGTTTGATTGGTGTGGTTGAAATTGAAATACTGGGATCTCGGGTTTGAAAGGGTTATCCTTTAGGATATAATTATTTGTTATTTAGAAATACTAAATACAGCTACACATCATTTGGCCCAATAACGTTGTGTGTTGAGCATTATATATGTGTATATATCTCCATAATACCCTATTCAGTTCTAAGTCGGGTATGGCTATTTGACCGTATAGATCGCATAGTTACGATTACTATGAATAATAACTGTTTGATTGAGCAATGTGAAAAGAACAAGCTAGAACATTTGAACATACAAGAATTTGACCACAAGTCTGATTATTGAGCGAAGCAGTCATTCTATTGGTAAATTGTCAAATAGCTTTTTCTTGGAATTTTTCTTACGACCAGTGCAGAGGCCATTTTTAGGACAATTTTTGATCGGCTTGTGTATTAAAGTGTTGCCATTGATGACTAGAAAAGCAACAGCTTTCAGCAACACACAGATTTGTTCAAATTTGCGTAACCCATTTTAAGTTTGCGCAAAAGTTACGCAAACATTTCTGACACAACCCATTTTCCGTTCCCGCAACTGGTTTCATGTTGTACAGAATATACATGGAAAATGGTTATGCAAAACAGAATTGGTTACCAGGGTTCTGCCCACACTGGTCGGGATTGACCACCAGTCAATCATTCTGACCGGCACTAAAGACTAAACTATCTTTTCCGACCACCACTTTTTCATCTACATGTATTTTATGCAATTAAGCTTTGAAATGATTTAAAAGTAACAATTTTCAAGGAAGTTTCTAAAATATCGGTAGAAATGTCCGGCACTAATTTCATCCTGGACAGAACCCTGGTTACCCAAAACAAATTTGCACAACCCCAAAATGGGTTGCGCACATTTTCAATTTGGACAGGCCTGAACACATCACAATGTAGCAATCCAGTTTTAGCTAAGCTCAACCCACACTTTTGCCCATTTTGGGATCAAGCGATCCATGCACTCTGAATCTCAATTTCCAGAAAACTATACAGGTAAGCTGTTGAATATTTTGAAACTAATTTGACTTGGTGCTGTGACAGCATCAGCGCCCAATCAAATTAGTTTTAAAATATTCAACATAATGTTTATTAAATAGTAAAAACATACAATTCGTCACACTTGACGGACTATTAAGCATTTGTGACAGACTAAATCCTGTTATTCATGATGTAATTGATTATGGTGTCAGCATACATGTGAAGTAGTTGTTTATGATGTCATATTATTGCCTGAGAAACTAGATGCCTCCATTAACAGTGGTTTTCCTGGCACCAACTTCTACATAATCTTGTGACATTTTCATCTAATTAGTGGAATGCTTCCAAATTCAGTGTTCATTATTTGGCTTAATTTTCCTCAGCATAGATTAGATGGCATGAGACCAAATCAAACATGATATGGCACTGTATGCTCACCTGAGGGAGGTGTTGAAGTGTTTGTGAGACTGTGATAGCACAAGCATAATGCTAATTGGAATTCACAGGTTTGCCCCTCAGCCCCAACCCCACCTGTCATTATCAGGCTGTAGGTGTCTTAATTGCTATTGTTGCTGTGACTGCTCATGCTGCAGGGGGTTATAGGCTTACTCTGTGTAGGGTGATACAGGATGGAAAAGGGGCCCTTTGTTATTGATTCGAATAATAGTGTCAAACATATAGTACTCAGGTAATCAAATTAAATTCATCATGGATAATATGAGTGGATGGGTGGGGGTGAGGGGGTTGGTGGTGGTGGGTATGATTAGGTGCATGTATTGTACCAGGTGGTTTAGTGGTTGTGTACCAGGTGGTTTCAGAAGAAAGAAAATAGAAATTTTATCGTCAGTTTTGACTACTAAAAAGCTTTCTTTAAACTTTTTACTATACCTTAGGCGATGTGGTTATAGAGCGGATTATAGAGCCGCTCTGATCCTTTGAGGAGCTGTATAATGTATACATTTTGCACATATTTATTTTGATCCTTTGACACCAGAAACAAACTAATTATTTTTGATGTACCGTTACCGTAGAGAATATTTTGAACTGAATAATTTGAAACTAATTTGACTGGAAGCTATTGCTGTTTGTAGCAGAAACAGATTCAAGTCAAGTTAGTTTCAGAGTATTCAGCAGCTTTCGTGTATTTTTGTCTTGAAATTAAGACACTGGAATTTCAAGGGTTAATAGATTTTTTGAAAATTTTCACTTGGCTATTAACCCTTTAACCCGTTAACCCGTTAATTTGTTCTAGAAAATTTTAATTTTCTCAGAAAATTTCAGTTTACAGACCAGGAGAAGACTATTTTTGAAAATATACGACTGGGATGACTGGCTCGGTTATATGGGCCAGTCATTACAGTGGTAAATCCTCAAAAATAGTCTTCTCTTGGTCTGCAAGTGAACATTTCTCAAGACCACTGTAGAAGCTTTTTTTGACTGATAAGTGTTAAAGGGTTAACTCTTTAAATAATGGTGTAGATTTATCCAGAAAATTTGAATTTCCGCTTTATAGTGAATGTCCATCAGCAGGCCATGAGATGACTCAACTTGTCCAGGAGTTACCATAGGACTTTACCACTCATATCAGCCTAAAACGGCCTGTGAAGTGGTCTTGAGATATGTCCATTTACAGACCATGAGAAGACTATTTTTCAAAATTTACCACTGGAATGACTGGAAATTTTCTGGAACAAATTCGAGGGCTAAACGGTTAAGAAACTAAACTTAAAGCGGCATATTCAGTGACACCAGGTGCTTGAAAATAAAATCGTTAAATTTGTTACTTTTAGAGGCTTGAATTGTGTATCTAAATGTAATGAAATGAAATAAATCTTGTCATACGAGAATTTCATTTCATATAAATTAATATAATTTTTTTAGTTGTCTAGTAGACTAGGGACTCGTGTCTCTAATTCAATTTCACAACTTAACAAATTATGTTAATTAATGCGTAATGAAATCATCATATGCTAAGATTAAGCCTCTAAAAGTATACAAATTTAACAATTTTGTTTTCAAGCAATGGACCTTTCCATTTTTAGCTATGCCCCGCCCATCACTAGCTAAGCTCCACCCACACCGCGCCGTGTTTGGATTGATCGATCCCCGAACGCCCTAGCTATCAATTTCCTGAAAACTATACAGGGAAGCTGTTGAATATTTTGTAACTAATTAGACTGGGTGCTGTTGCTGCCATAGGCAGCAACAGCGCCCAGTCAAATTAGTTTCAAAATATTCAATAGAATGTTTATTAAATAGTAAAAGCAAACAATTTGTACAACAGCCCATAGACCGTCATCAAATATGCGTTCGTGACGTACTTATCGACGTCATTCATGATGTCATTCATTATGATGTCATTGTACACACCACGCAGTTCATTATGACGTCATATGAGGGGTGGGTTCTCTGGAAAGGTGAATTGCTGTGAATATGCACCTTTAATTGATTTTTTAAAGCGGTTTACATGGCAACAGCTTAGGAATAAACACAATGACATAGACGTAAAATGTTAATGAGCTCGAACTCAATTTTATTTAATAAAACTCGCCACTACTCCAAGCAAATTTAGTACCGTTAGCTGTTTAACATATAGGCTATTGTTAAGAGTTCAGATAGTTTAATATAAGTTACATGAAAGATGCCATTAGAATCGACCGTGAGAAAATACACAAATTCTGCGTAACATGAAAGTACATTATATAGTCAAACTTCTCTGTGCGACCAACTACCTTTCGTGACTAAAATATGGCACAGTAGTCCTTTAATATGCATCTTTTCTTGTCGTTACCTGCCTTAAAGGACCACAAAAGCCTTTTCATATAGCAGTTCAACTGAATTAAGTGGCCACCTGGCTTGAGTAACCACTCTTTGCCTCTTAGTAAGGTGGTGATTACCTTGAAGTTAAAGCTTAACCCCAATACACGGGTACTTGAAGCATAAATAAATTATCAACTAACAAATGCAAAGTTGGCAGAGCAGAAATGATAACTTCTGGAATTTGTGAACATTGTAACTTGTATTTATGGTCTATCAATAAAATGTGTGTACATAAGACATGTGTATATGTATACAGTCATTATTAGATGCACATCACTACTTGAATTTATCATTGACAGCTTACTAGGTGTCATCTGTAGTCATTAATTTACCCTCTAACACTCAAGCTCCTGGGAAACGGCTTCGGGAATGGGTCTGAGAAATGTCCATTTGACGAACAAGATGACTATTTTTGAAAATTAGCCACTGGAATGACTGGCTCGTTAACCGAGCCAGTCATTTCAGAGGTAAATTTTCAAAAAATCGTCTTATTCTGTAAATGGATATTTTCTATTAGAAAATTGAAAATTTTAAATACTAATTTCCGCATTTATGGGTTAGTATGGCATATATATATATTGTAATAGGGAACTGTGGTGCTAGTGTTCAGGCATTTCCTGTAGGCGTTGGCTTTATAACTTAAGGAAATTCTTCATGCGTGTATGTTAGATTTTATTCATGCACTTTAAATCACGCTATATTCTTTGATCCTCTTATGCATTATGTAAATTTCAATGTGCTGCCAGATCTTATTCTTCCCACACAACTTTGTGGAAACAGCCTTTGTGATCTTGAGAGATTTATATATGAAGACATGTAGCAATTAAGCTCCAATAATTTGAGGAATGCCCATTTGCAGGCTAAGAGACGACTATTTTCGAAGACTTGCCACTGGAATGGCTGGCTCTGTTATCGAGCCAGCCATTCGTCGTAAATTTTCAAACATAGTCTTGTCTTGACCTGCAAATGGACATTCAATGAGCAAATATTTAGATTTTCTTGACCAAAATTAGGCATTAAAGGGTTGACCCTCAAATTTTGTCAAGAAAATTTCTCATAGAAAATGTCATTTTAGATTTTCCAATGTACTGACTGGCTCGGTTATAAGACTGACTGGTTCGGCTATAACTGAGCCAGTTATTCCATTGATAAATTTTCAAAATTAAGCTCTTGGTTTACTTCATGTTCATGACCTGTAATAAGTATGTGACCGCTTCTAGCTTTCAGCAACACCTTAGAAAAATAAAGATCTGAGGTGGGCTTCATATAAATCTTACAACTGTGAGTGACTTCTTACTTGAGAAAATTTCTACCATGTCTATGGCAACCATGTAGTTTTAATCAGTCAAAAATTCTCTTCCATAAGCATAGAAATTTTCTCAACTGAGACATTTTCACAAGTCCACTCAGATGTACTATCATACTGCAGGAAAGAAGAATGGAGTATGGAATGAGGGGTGGGTAGGGTTGTGACATGGTTCGGTGAGGGGTGGGGCCGCTGCGCATTGGTTAATTCACCTTTCCAGAGTACCCACCCATCATATGACGTCATAATGAACTGCGTGGTGTGTACAATGACATCATAATGAATGACGTCGATAAGTATGTCACGAACGCATATTTGATGATAGTCTATGGGCTGTTGTACAAATTGTTTGCTTTTACTATTTAATAAACATTCTATTGAATATTTTGAAACTAATTTGACTGGGCGCTGTTGCTGCCTATGGCAGCAACAGCACCCAGTCTAATTAGTTACAAAATATTCAACAGCTTCCCTGTATAGTTTTCAGGAAATTGATAGCTAGGGCGTTCGGGGATCGATCAATCCAAACACGGCGCGGTGTGGGTGGAGCTTAGCTAGTGATGGGCGGGGCATAGCTAAAAATGGAAAGGTCCATTTTCTGTGTATAGAATAAAAGCACCCTCAGTGGCATTAATCTTAATCAAATAATATTAATAGCACACTTTGTAATATAAAAGAAAGATGAATCGTCCATGATCGTGATCAGAGAAGCAGTTTGTTGCACTTTTTTGTTCAATATCATTATCGGGTGTGTATATACTTATATCCACCTATTTGCATTAGCTATGAAAACATTGACACACTGGATAGTGGAGACGTTCAGATTTGTTTGTCACGCTAATATTTGGACATCACCCAGCATTAGTATATTGGATCATGACATGTCGTTTATCTCCTACATATACCTAAAGACTGAGAGTAACCATGAGGAAATAATCAGCCTGAGCGTAATGTATCATACCTGTGTGACTTTGCCCAGGTGCTACTAGCTCGAGTACTGTTCTGGTGAATGCCATTCCGTATAATAGCATTCCTGAATAAATATAATCAATGGCTGGGTAATGTCATGATGTGATATCTAAATGTGGGTGTTTGCTCACTTTGTTGGCCTGAGGCTCTATTTTAACATTATATGCCTTATGACAGTGACCAGGTTGATACTTCTCCTTTAATTTCTCAGTCATTAACTTCCAGAATTGATTGCTTTAACCCCTTTAAACCATATAGTACAACAATTTCTTCACAATGTACAAGATAGTATGTTGGATATTTTGAAATTAATTCGCTTGCAGCCATTAGTTTCCCTTTCAAAATAATCAGGAGCTTTGCTGTAAGGTTGCACTGAAAATGAGATAGCATCAGTTCATCTGTGACCACTTAACGCTTTCGTGACGAAACCGGCCAAAACCGGCCTCTGTAGTGGTTTTGAGTAATGTCCATTTACAGGGCAAAAGAAGAATATTTTTTTAATTTTACCACTGAAGTGACTGGCTCGGTAACCGAGCCAGTCATTACAGTGGTAAATTTTCAAAAATAGTCTGAACTGCTAATGAACATTCAAAAAGTAAATATTTAAATTTTCCGAACAAATTTAGCCTAAGCGGTTAATGGTCAAGTATGGAGAAGAAAATTAGGACCCTTTCCTTTGTGAATGTCCATTTGCACACCAAGAGAAGAGCGTTTGAAAATTTACCACTGGAATGATTGACTCAGTTATCGAGGTAGTCATGCCATTGGTAAAATTTCTAAAATAGTCTTATCTTGGTCTGCAGGTGCACATTTCCTCGGCAGTTTTTGGCAAGCTTGCAACATGTTAAATTTAAAATGATACCTGCATGATGTTTGCTTTGGGAGGGCTATTAGTATCCGTATCTTAACCATTTCACTGATGAATTCCCCATATCTCATTTTCAAGTGAACCTGCAGGAAAACTGTTGAATGTTTTTTAAATTAATTTTACTGGAAGCTAACTTCCAGCCAAATTAATTTCAAACTACTCAACAGAATGAGTTTTATATCATAAAGAATATACTTATTAGGGATTTGTCGGTGAAAGGGTTAAGCATGATTTCTTTAAGCAATATCATTTCAAAATAAGAGACCATGCATTCTCATTTTTTTTTAATCTTTAAAAAAAATCCTAGGCCACATCTAGAAATTTTGAAAAAATTTTAAAACACATTCCCCCTCAAGGCACTATGTCTCCCTCGGGTCATTGTCTAGTACCCTCATTGTCCATGTATGGTATATATCAGTTAATGGCAGCGTCTAATTAATCATGTTATGAGTAAATGACTGGAGGGGAGGGGGTTGGCATGGCATGTGATTTAACCTGAAATACAAGATGTAATATGCCTATGATAGCAGGCATTTTGTGCGTGTCACACTTATGCTAATGAGATATGCATACTGAGGGATGTCAATAATCATCAGATTGTCAATGTTCTTAGAACAATTCTTGTCATATTCTCTCAAATCAGTGACACTAACGTCCAAGTATTCCAACTTCAGTTTAAAATGATAATATTTTGACAAGCAGAGTGAGCTAACACCATTTAACAACAAGGTTAAATATGATAATTGAATTAAAACTCAGGAGCCAAGTTTTAACTTTTAACTTTAACTTTTTTAACTATAAGCCACTAGTCAATAATTTCATTGAGGAAAAACTCAGGACTTGCTGAATATTTTGAAAACAATTTCAGTCAAATTGTTTTCTAAACGTTTAGCCGGTCCAGAGATATAACTCTTGGAATATGTCTTGTACAAAATCTCTGCAGTCAGATGGTTAACATGTGTGACATGCTATAGTTGTGACTTAGTCAACTTTGTCCAAAATGTCACAAATTTGACAGACCAACAGACAGCGAGGCGCGACTAAAAACATTGACATTTTGACAGCAAAATAATTTGAACAAGCGCAATCACAGATTGCAGACCCTCCATTTCATGCTTTTGTCATATATTGTAAATTTGTTTCATATTTTCCGGCTTTTCCGCTTCAGCACCAAAGTTGTGGAATCCTGATAATATAGTCACACCATTTCTTGTGTTAACATTAGAGCTAAATCATAATGTCTGGCTTCCTAGATAACCATAGATCCATAATTTTATGCGATCAGGAGAATAAGATCCAGGTTTTTTATCATAACCAAAGTCAAAATTTAAATTTAAATCCTCATTTACGGTAACAAACATCCTTTGTTGGATTAAAATTTGATCCAAATTGGATCAGAGATACAGCTCCAGACATGTACACACACACGCACGCACGCACGCACGCATGCACATGCACTCACGCACGCACACACGCACGCTTGTGCAGGCACCCACACAAGATACATGCATGCACGACCAAGCACAGCTGCCTGCACAGGCACACGCACGCACACACAGATGCATGTGCAGGCACCCACACAAGACACATGCATGCAGGACCAAGCACAGCTGCCTGCGCAAGCACGCACGCACGCACACACACCACCCTCCCCTTATGGGTCTAGGTTTAAAATGTTTTTTCCCTCTCTTATCCCATTATTCAAGGCGCTTCAGTGCTCAACTAACATTAAACTTTATGCATTACCAATTCACTGACTCGTAATTATATGCATCCACATATGTTAAAATATATCCTCAGACTTCTTTGTCAGGAAGGTAGTTGGCACGTACCTTCCCGGTTATAGTTGTCTGCTTTGTGTTCACATATCCCGCTTCCTAATTTATGCTTGAATTGAAAATCTTCTTGGATGAAAGGCAGTGATCATCCGTATAGTTGTTTTAAGTTTTGAATTTAAATATTTTAAAACATTTTAAAAATTCAGTGAATTAATAATTAACTCATTCATCTCTCAAATCTTGGTATCTACAGTTCACAAAGACTGTAGATGAAAGCTGGCCAGTAATGTCTTCCAGTTAATTTAACATCACTCAACAGAAGTTGGACCAACTGACAAAATTGGTCAATTACATACATGTACTTTCCATGATTGACACCCATACTAGTTTTAACAAAATAATTGTTTTCCACTACTGTGGGTGCTCCAAATTACTGGAGGATTACCCTCACTCAACAACAACCCATTCGTATCTCACGTGATCTCCTTCGATACGAGATGGAGAAAAGTATGTAATGAAATGTATTGAGTAGCCATTGGCGGAGTGATTTCCACCAGAATATGGTGGTAGAGAGAAATGAAACTTAAAAGGACATGAGCGCTGCTCTCTTGTTAGCAGACAATATTAATTCACGTAAAAACGATATGATATAAAGCCTATAGTAGTCTGTATGACAAATAGTTAACAGAAAAATAGTCCGTCTGAATTCTTCGTAAAATTCAAATCTGTCGCTCCCAAGATGAGGTCAAGAATTTGTTGACGTTGCGTAGATGCTGCTATCACGCGAACCACTGAATGGATTGAGTCGATTTTAATGTCTTTATCAAGCTAGTGATACAGAGGTTAAGATGAGACAAAAAATCAACACGATCCACATTGTTCCTGTTACACTCAGCTACTGAGATAGACTATGTCCCGATGTGTCTGGTATCCGAAGTTGAGTCAGTGTAACAGTCTAGTCGTTGTGGTGACATAATAAAATGGACGGTCATTACATTAGAGGTGTATTCTCGAAGAAGTCACGCCTCTATTTTTAGATTGAACAACAACCATGAACACACCATTCCCCCCCCCCCCCCCCACCCCTAAGTTCATTTTGAAAATGATGTGTTCATGGCAGTAAGACTTCCTCATTTGAATTCATGAGCTTTTGGGATGATGCCATAGTTTTCATACTTCAGATGCGTCAATAGATTAGTTAGATGTGAAATCTATACCATTTTTCATTCCATGATAGTATTTAACCAACCCTTTTAACCCCTCGAATTTGTTTTTAAAGATTAAATTTTCTCATAAAATGTCCATTTGCAGACCATGAGAAGACTATTTTTTAAAGTTTACCACTGGAATAACTGGCTCGGTTATCGAGCCAGTCATTCCAGTGGTAAATTTTTAAAAATAGTCTTCTCATGGTCTGCAAATGGACAATTCTCAAGACCACTGCAGAAGCTGTTTTGGGCTGATATGAGGGTTAAAGGGTTAAATAATGTTTGCGCTCTAATACATCTTTATGTAATTCTGTCTGCTCTAATTGTGGTCTATTATATATATATGTAGATATACGTATTTTGTAGATTTATGTAATAGAACCTACCTAATCTATATCTCTTTTTGAGACTTCAAGGTAATTTATCACACTTATGCTTTAATATCTCGATACCTGAGACAGGTTTTTGTTCACCCGAGTGACTTTAATCAGTGATTAAGTGGCAATCAATTTACTGTTATATGTCAATTTATCATAATTACTCAAACTTATGAGTTAACTTTTATCGCTTCTGCAGTGCTCTTGAGAAACAGAGGACTATTTTTGAAAATTTACCACTGGAATGACTGGCTCAATAATCGAGCCAGTCATTCCAGTGGTGAATTTTCAAAACTAGTCTTATCCTGGTATGCAAATGGACATTTTCTATGAGAAAATTAAAAAAAATTTACAAAATTTGCGGGTGAAATGGTTAATATAGTGATTTAACCCCTTTACTTATGACATGAGAGCTGAGGAGGATAATTATTAACTGTTATGATATCTGCCTAGCCAATGGCTAGTAGCCATGCAGTTATGGAACTGGAAAGCACATTTTATGACTACGTTTCAATGAAGGGATGCATGCATGCTCTTATAATCCTTTAAATAACCATTTAATGGTCAAGATTTTTCACAAAAAATGGAAATTTGTCCTCAATGTTTGTCCATTTGCAGGCGAAGATAAGACAATTTTTGAAAATTTATCACTGAAATGACTGGCTCGATTATCGAGCGAGTTATTCCAGTGGTAAACTTTCAAAAATAGACTCATCTTCGCCTGCAAATGGCCGTTTCTCCAAACCACTGCAGAGGCAGGTTTTGTCCAGCTTGACCACTAAAGTGTTAATGACCGGGATTAGTGACAAAGATCTAAATGTTTGCTTAAAACGTGTCCATGTGTATGTTTGAAAGCCAACAACAGCTTTTAGCAACACACCATTTTGTCATCCACCAATTCATATACAATCTTAATATTTGTTTAGAGCAGTAGAACGGCTACGTTCTCAGTATAAGTACTTGTATAGCGAGATTCATTTCATAATCTGATACTGGAGTGACGTAGGTAATATGAATTAATTAACCAAGATGTCGAATACAGTCAAACAGGCATGTCAACGTTCTTCTGCACGTGCAATCATGCATTCATCTTAACACGTGTGTCCACATACCGCACGTGAATTCACTCATGCACATAATAGCATCTTATATTCACTACATGGATCATATAATAATATTTTAAGCCTTACTATTTCTTGCATACATGCGTATGGATTATATAACATTTTAAGTTTTAACATTTCTTTATCGATGCTTTCTGTTCGGTCATGCCTAATTACACTACTCGAAGAATTCTGGTACAGAATGGCACTTAATTGCTTTCGACAGAAAGTAAAAAATTTATAGGCATCCGAATAAATAATTTGAAAGAAAACCTGTGACACAAGTCCCAGTAACAGAGATTTTTGCACTTAATTTGTAATAATTAATTATTTTTCAAAATTTATGCATATGCCACTTGTCGCTCTATTTGTAGCTGATGTAAGAATAACAAGCAGCTAGGAAACTTGTTGACAAGTAAATAGTTGTCATTTAACTTCATCATTTTTATATCCGCTCATTTGCATAATGTACACACATGTTCTTGTGAAGACTATTTTTTTGAAAATTTACCACTGAAATGACTGGCTCGATAACCGAGCCAGTCATTCTAGTGGTAAATTTTCAAAAATAGTCTTCTTGGTCTGCAAATGGACATTTTCTATGAGAAAATTAAACTTTTCTTGAACAAATTCACGGGTTAAAGGATTAACCAGCAATGTCTTTCAGCACTATTGTCTTCATTATGATGGTCAAGCCGGCCAGAACCGACTTATACAGTGGCCTTGAGAAATGTCCATTTGCAGACCAAGAGAAGAGGATTTCTGAAAATTTACCACTGCAATGACTGGCTCGGTTATCGAGCCAATCATTCCAGTGTTAAATTTTCAAAAATATTCTTATCCTGGTCTGCAAATGTACATTTTCTATGAGACGATATAAATTTTCTTTACCAAATTTGACAGGTAAAGCGTTAATAGATGAAAATTATTGTAATTTTGGAATTTTCAACTTCAGGGGTCTGGAGTTTAGGGTGTTGATACCCATGCATGTACAATGCACTGAAAAGGTCTGATTTTATTAGGATTAAAGTTTTGTTAACTCTGACAACTGCATATTTATCGAGGGCTGTAGCAACTTCTATCAACAACATTTGTAAAGTAAACAGCATCTTGCTACTCAGTG
The DNA here is from genome assembly GCA_034401795.1 of Chaetoderma sp. LZ-2023a. Lineage (NCBI taxonomy): Eukaryota > Metazoa > Mollusca > Caudofoveata > Chaetodermatida > Chaetodermatidae > Chaetoderma > Chaetoderma sp. LZ-2023a. The sequence continues at coordinate 130,454,054 of CM067371.1, read as the reverse complement.
TTGAAAGGTTAAAACGTTGGTTTCAGAAGAAAAAGAGTGAATTTATTAAAAATTTTACTCTACTAACTCCTGATATTAACCTTTAAATATAGAAATATGAAACGATCTGAGAAATTCATGAAATAACTGCTAAATTGTATTAACATGATGAGTATTGTTATAGATTTGCCTGTCATGTTCTAACATTGTAATATTATACGTTCTGCACGTTGTGTATGTTTAAGGTGTCATTGAAAAAGAATTTTGAATTAACCATTTTCTCTCCGATACCCCTCTTGTTAAACATACTTGTTTGAAATTAGAACATTGTAAGTACATGTAGTATATAACATGCTAAAGAATTTGAAAGCGATATAACTGAAAATTGTTGCTGCCTTTGGCATCAATAACTATCAAACAATCGGCTTTTAGCGTAGTGCAGTTATTGTTAGAGTATGATCAGTTTTGTAGTAATTATCATTTGTGACGCATACAATGAGCTGTTAGGGGCGAGAGAAACGTTAGCACCACTTCATGTACCTGTGGTTATATCATTTCCTAGTTAAGCATTTATTTATAAATATTATGTTTTCAGTAAATATTATTTTTACAAATTTAATACTGTCTTCTTGTACATATGACGCACTTAACCATTTAACACTTATATCAGCTAAAAACGGCTTCTACAGTGGTCTTGAGAAATGTTCATTTGTAGACCAAGCGAAGACTATTTTTGAAAATTTACTACTGGAATGGCTGGCTCAATAACCGAGCCAGTAATTCCAGTGGTAAACTTTCAAAAATAGTCTTCTATTGGTCTGCAAATGGACATTTTCTGAGAAAACTTTAATTTTTCTTGAACAAATTCGAGGGTCAAAGTGTGCGTAAAATAGAGGACATATTGTGATAAGGAAATGTCCTAAAAGGTGTTAAATATAGACATTGACATTCCTAGAACGTGAAAGTAAACTGTACACGTTTGAAACATGAGTTGCGTTAACACATTCACTGATGAATTAACCATATCTCATTTTGAAGGCAACCATACACGAAAACTAGAATTTTTTTAAATTAATTTTAAAATTTCCAACAGATTATGTTTTATTTCGTAAAGAATTTACTTCTTCCAGGATGTGTAAGACAAATCCCTGAAAGGGTATATTCTTTAAGATACAAAACATATTCTGTTGAATATTTTGAATTAATTTGACTGGAAACTGTTGCTGCCTCCAGTCAAATTATTTTCAAAATATTCAAAAACATGGGAAATTCATCAGTGAATGAGTTAATAATGTTTCTATATTGGTTTCTAAATGAGGAAGTTATTTTATTTGTTAGAATGATATTGCATAAATGTCCAAACATCATATATTAGCAAGTAATTAATCAGATAACTCAGAATTTTACAACGCATTAAGTTTGATAAAGTTTTAAAAGTTAAGCTATGAAATATCCTTCAAATGGAATGCTCAACATATCATTAGAAAATCTTTTCATAAACAAATGCATTAGCTACCCATTATGTCGTAAAATTTGATAGTTAAAAAATATAGCAAAGATGTGTATTTAAGTTTAAATGCCCAATAATTTTTTAGTCTTAAACGAAGTGAGAAGTTTCAATACATGTTATGCAAGAAATGGTCGAATTTGAAGAATATCGGAGGTTTAATGATGGAAATTGTTATAAGCCAGGGGTCGATTTTAAGGATTTTTTCTACTAACCCGGACAGTACATCATTGATTTTACTATCCAGCAGCAAATTTCATTAACCCAAAGTTTGTAAGCTCAAACCCGATCACTTTTTTAATCCATTCACTGATGGATCCCTATAAAAAAATCTATTCCAAGACAACTGTACAGGAAAGCTGTTGAATATTTTGAAAATAATTTGACTGGAAGCCATTGCTGCCTAAAGGCAGCAACGGCTTCCAGACAAATTAATTTCAAAATATTCAACAGAATATTTGTTACATTGTAAATAATTTGGTTAATAATATGACTAATGTTACAGCCGAGTGCTTGACTTGAAATACTGAGGATTGAAGTTAGCAGAAAATCTGTTGTTTGTCAATTTCTGTTGGGTAATGAGCATAATGTCCTTATAAGTCTTTTTTTGTATTTTCTCTGAGAGCATTACTAACCCATGTGGGTTAGTGCAGGTGTAGTTTTACTAACCCGTATGAAATTTTACTATCCTCGGATTAACAGGTTAGTGTTAAAATCAAGCCCTGTAAGTCATTGCTGGGTGAAAGATTATGAGGTGCCTAGCTTTCATATTTAATATACATAATTTCAACTAGAATGCACAGTCAATAGTTTGTCAATCGCAAATCTCCGCTTTGACCTTTTGACCCTGTCAATATAAATGTCATCTTGCAATCCACAATCATTATGACATAACCAGTAATTACACAAAATACATTGGGTTCAATTCATCAAACAGTCTCAGATAGGATACATAGCATGGCAGATTGGAGTTTTATGATGTTATACCTTTTAATCAGGCCCAGCTTGGGCTGCAAACCCCATGACAGTTTTGGTTGAAATTCACTAAAAGATTTCAGAGGAAATAGATTGACCTTTTGATGCTCCATCCATCCCCCCCCCCCCCCACCCCCATAAGGGAGATGATTGCAATATTCCCACCATATTTTTATCGAAGCATGTGGGGATGATTATATCAATGTACACACATACGTGCATGATGTGGCATTGCGTATGCATGTGTGGGTGTGCACACAGGGACATGTGTGGCTCAGCTTGTTTCATATGCGAACTACATTTATTCGCTGTTGTCTTCATGAATAGAAGACCTGCACATCCATGAGGGAATAGTCACAACAGCTTCAGGCAATTTTAATTATTGACCACTAAGTTTAATTTTTGTTTTATGAAGTGTGTATTGAAACAAAGTGATCTGTGTAGGCCGTGGGTTTTCAGGCTGATTTCTTATGAAAAGAAACTGGCTGTGAAATACTGAAAGCAAGTTATGAAAAGAAACTGGCTGTGAAATACTGAAAGCAAGTTATGAAAAGAAACTACAGACAGCTTCTGAAAGATTGAGTTTTCTTTTTTGAAAGTTGTTTCTTAATTAGCATATTTTAGAAAGAACTCGGAACCCGAATCATTTGTTGCTTTCATTCTACAGCAGTAAAACTATAATGATGCATACTGCCTTCTAGCTTGCATATATTTAGCAAGCTCTTTATTAAAAAAAAAAGCTGTGATAAGATTGAAAATACATTACTTATTGAAAAAGATCAGGATAAATTTGCATGTGATAATTGATTTGTTTATTTCAGAACTTTTGACCCTCAAATCACAGTATCTCCAGGTCAATGTCTGAATTAAGGAATGTTGGTGAACATTTTGAAAATAACTTGATTGGAAGAGATTGTTGTTGCCAATGACAGCAATGACTTACAGTCCAATTAATTAAAAACATACATAACAAGACTTTAGTTGCGACTCGAACCAGTCAGTCAGTTTGTCAAATCTTTTTGATTTCTGAAAACCCACCCCAACATTGCTACTATAATAGGTCTTGCCTTTTTGCATCAGGTCCATCTTTGAATGATTATGTCCTTTATTTGAACCCTTTGACACTCAATCCAGCCAAAAAATAGCTTCTGTACTGGTCTTGAGGTATCGAGCCAGTCGTTACAGTGGTAAAGTTGCCAAAATATTCTTTTCTTGACCCGCAAACTGACACCCCTCAAAACAACTGAGGAAGTTGTTTTTGGATAACGTGAAAATACATGTAGTTAAAATGCATGTGTGTGGAAGAATGTATATATATTATGTAGATTTGATTGAGAATGACACGACTAAAATCAGGAAGTGATAGCAATTTGAACGTAAATCTATGTTGAATATTTCCTCATTTCTAGATACATTCTGTGTATATTTATGTATATTTATGTATATTTGCGCATTATTTGTTTCGGTTCAGCTTAAGGCCCATAGATAAAGGTCTAAAGTTTTGATTGATCGCCTTAAATAAGCAGTTGAATGTCGGGATGTTTCGCACAATTAACTACCCACCGTTTCTCCTGTTAAATAAATGTACACATATTTATATATGATTCAATATTGAGTTTATAGGCGGGGAGTGCGATTGATCACGTCTTTTCACCTGACAATACAGGTGTTTGTGAGGAGCAAAGTAGATTCTGATTTGCAATGATGGTTAGATAAAAATTAATGCATGTAATATAGGTATGCCAGTATCTACGCAGTAGCTAGTCGTTTGCTACTGATGAATTGCAATATTCAATCCCCACTGGTTGCATTCTTATGCTGGTATTGATTCTGATAGTGTTGCTTTTTAGCAACATTGTTTTGACAATGAACCCTTTGATGGTCATACCGACCAAAACCGACCTCTACTATGGTCTTGTGGAATGTCTATTTACAAGTCAAGAGAATACAATTTTTGAAAATTTAACACTGGAATGACTGGTTCGATAACTGAGCCAGTCATTCCAGTGATAAATTTACAAAGAAAATTCTTCTCTTGGCCTGTGAATGGGCAATCAATAAGAAAATATAAAAATTTCTTGACCAAATTTGAGCATTAAAGGGTTAACACATGTTTATCAGGCTTTAACCATCTAAATTTGGTCAAAAAAATCAAAATATTTACTTGTTGAATGTTCATTTGTGGGTAAAGAGACTCCTATTTTTGAAAATTGTAGTCTTGGCCTGTGAATGGAATAGACATTCAAGACCACTGCAGATTGCAGTTTTGTTCGGCATCGCCATGAAAAGGTTAAGAATCATCTATGTAATCTCTTATAAAACCCTTAAGATTTTAATGATTAAGATTGGTCAAGAAAATTAAAAAATTTGCTTGTGTCCGTTTGCAGGACCAGAAAAGAGTATTTTTGAAAATTTACCATGGTAATGACTGGCTCAGTTATAAAGCCTATAATGGAGGCAGTCATTCCAATGGTAAAATTTCAAATATATACTTCTTTACGCGCAAATGGTAATTTCTCAAGACCACTGCAAAGGGCAGTTTTGGCAAGCATGACCATTAAATGGTAAACGGGCACACCACTAAGCACTGGTCACCCTGGCCTCTGATCAGCACATAGTCTGCATTTTGGGTTCATTGTTGAATTGAATTTTAAATTTTTCTCTGACATAATTTATCCCTTGCTGATTTAAATCTGACTTGCAAATTCCTGTGACACCTGCCTCACTCCCGTTCTGTTCAACAATCTGTTCTGAATAATGATATACTAATCTGTGGAATTTGAATTTGTTGATGTTCTAGATACTGGCTTGTTATTGTTGTTGTCCATGGCGAATGGCTACTGCGATAGTTACTGGTCTGAATAAGTGACCTATGTTTGTCAGTCTCTATATGATTGATTATAACCTATTCAGTATTGTTTTGTAATAGGTGTCATATGTGTGTGTGTGTGTGAATGTATAGCTAGTTTTACAGGGAATGACCACCAGGACAGACACAATGTACTGCTGCAGGGTTATTGTGGGTTTTTTAAGGTGAAGTCAGACTTTATAGGCAGCCTGGCAGCTGTACTGATAAATACACTTGACTGACTGGTCAATTTGAAATTGAGAGCTCTCGCTTCAGGTGTTCTTCAGGGTTTTGTTCAATACTTATTGGTTGTCATGGGCTGTTCTGGTTGACAGGTGAGGGTGGGTGGTGTGTGGGTGTGAGAACTACATGGTGGCATTTATCCCCCCTAGGGTTTTGTTAAATTTTTATTGCAGATCAGTGGGTGTGATGATATATTGATGGGATATTAAACATTTCCATGTTCCTTTGTTTATTTTGAAAATTTTAAATGGGTGCTGTTTGAGACCTGATCAGCCAAAAAGTTTTAGCAATTGATGCTATTTCCGAATCATGGAGTTAGCCTGTGTTTAGCCAAAATTCTGTTGTATTAAAATGTTGACTTTTTGCCTAGGTAGATCTTAACAATTGTCAGATCTATTAATTCCTAGCTGCACTCTGGACAGGAGGTGACATGCTTTTGAAATCTGTTGCCTTAATGCATTTAGTCAGTGGCAACGTTACTAGATAAATGACCCGTTGATCTCAAACTCAAAGCGCTGCTGAATGGTCACAATGTGAAGGGGTGTGAACAATTTGCTGATTCTACCATTTTGCATTTCAGTTTAGGCAAAACATGTTCATTCTGGTATACACTTAGTCACCGGAATCTCAGAATTTATCTGGCAATGCATACACCACAATAAACATGGCTGCGCCAAATTTGGCAATTCTTTTTCCTGCATGAGGATATATAGTACAGGCAGGCAGGCAGGCAGGCAAGCAAGCAAGCAAGCGGACTTGAATGAGCGAATGCTTACACCCGGCATGAGTAATTGTTGTACATTCACTGACAAATCCTTCAAAAGTATACTCTTTATGATTTAAAACTTATTCTGTTGACTATTCTGAAATTAATTTGACTCGAAGACATTGCTGTTAGGCAACAATGGCTTCAAGTCAAATTAATTTCAGAATAGTCACCAGTTTTTCTGGATGGTTGCCTTGACAATGCGATATAGGGAATTCATCACTGCAAGGGGTAATGTTTGAGTTCTATCTTGTTCAACAACTTAACCGATTAACCCTCGAATTTGTTCAAGAAAATTAAAATTTTCTCAGAAAATGTCCATGTGCAGACCAGGAGATTATATTTGAAAATTTACCACTGGAATGACTGGCTCGGTTATCGAGCCAGTCATTCCAGTGGTAAATTTTGTTAAATAGTTGTCTCCTGATCTGCAAATGGATGTTTCTCAAGACCACTGCAGAGGCCGATATGAGTGTTAAAGAGACTTGGAAAATCAGTGATCAAATTGTGTTCTGACTTCTATATGCATGTATTATAATTCGAGCCAGTCATTCCAGTGGTAGATTTTCAAAAATAGTCTTCTATGGACATTTTCTATGAGGGTTAATGTTTGATTTCTATCTTATTCAAACACGTAAACTTGGAAAGTCAGGGATCAAATTATGTTCTGTTACTTCTATGAATATGCAGGTATTATTAGCTCACCTGTGAGCTTACCGGTATGCCCCGTGTCTGTCCATCGACTTTTTCTTTAAACGACTTCTCAAGAACCGCTGGGCCGATTTCAATTATATTTTGCAGGACGCATCCTTAGGGCATAGAGATCCAAGTTTGTTCAAGCGAACCTGATCGGCCAATTTGGCCAGTGGCCATCTTGGATTTTGGCTCTTTTTAGAAACGTCTATAGAAACCTCTTGGGGGGGATCGATTAAGTCTTGGGAAATATCATCTATGGCTAGAGCTGAACCAGGTTTGTTCAAGAGAACTTGATTGGCCAGTGGCCATCTTGGATGACCTAATTTTCTCAAAAATGACCTCCAGAACTGCTGAAGGGATTGGGCCGAAATTTGGGAGAGCCAATTAGGGAGTAAAGGCCATTACTGTCTGTTCAAGGGAAGTTGGTACATAAAAAAACATGGCCGCTGTGGATCAATCAAAATGTTTGGTGGCCATTTTGGATTTTTTTATTTGATCAATTTTGAAGCTGAAATTGGTTTTATTTGGCTTTTTGGGGTATGCTGATTTCAAATTTTCCACTTTCGAAACTGTCAGATAAACGGTTTGGTGGCCAACTCCTATACTATAGCACAGGGAAAATGAAAATGTCTTCTCGAGAACCACTGGGCCGATTTCAATTATATTTGGCAGGAAGCTTCCTTAAGGCATAGGGGTCCAAGTTCATTCAAAGGAAGCCGATCAGCCAATTTGTCTGGCGGTCATCTTGGATTTTGTCAAATTTTTATAAACGTTTTTAAAAATCTCCGAAATTGCTTGTGGAATCAATTCAAAACTCATGAAATATGATCTAGTCCAAGTGCTAAGCCAAGTTTGTTAAAGAAAACTTGATTGACCAAATAGTTGGTCGGCCTTCTCGTAATTCTCCATTGACTATAATGCGAGATATGAGAATGATCATATTGATTGATCTGACAGAGAACAATTAAAGCGTGTTTGTATCTGCTGATCTGAGAGACAAATAGTAGATTATAATTAAGCCATTTTTGTTTACTTTAAAAAATTTTCTAAAAGAAATAAATCAAACATTACCTCTTTTAAGATTTAACTCTGTGGGTTTAGCAATTTAACAATTTTCTTTCTTCATAGTTTTCTTATTAGATGCGCTATATAATTAAGCGATTACTGATTATTTTGTGAACAATTTGACTGAGAAATATTGTCGCCTTAAGACAGCAATGGGTCTCAGTTAAATTGTTTACAAAACCTTCACCAGCTTTCCTCTAGAACTAGTTCCAGAAATTACTTTATGATTGATGAAGGGCATAAAACTGTTCTTCTAGCTGTCCCTGAATTCCAGAAGAACGAATAAGCAAATAGCATTGCAGTACATGAATCTGCCGGCTTGACCCAGCTTAACTCTCCTTGCATCCGTCAAATTGTTCCCTAATGCAATGATAATAAGAATGTTTTAATTGAGATTTAGCAAATTTTAGAGAAAAATCACAAACCTTTTATTGTTGCAGGTTTTCAGTAATGCTTTAAATCCAAGCATTTTATGTTCTTTTGAGGCTAGATATGAGAGGTTAAGATTTTTAAGCTGTAGTTGTCCTTCAAATTAAGACGATGTCCTTGACTTGAAATAGTCCCCATTCCCTGAATGGCCTCTGTAGATATTTTAATTTCGGCCTTTACTTTTTTAATCGAACAGAAGTCCAGAAACAATGCAATTCTGAATTATTTTTAAAGTAAATACTGGATAAAAAAATCCCTTTAAATCTCATATCAGTGTCTGTAATGGTCTTGAGAAATATCCATTTGCAGACCAAGAGAAGACTATTATTGAAAATTTACCACGAATGACTGGCTCGATAACCGAGCCAGTCATTCCAGCGGTAAATGTTCAAAAATAGTCTTCTTGGTCTGCAAATGGACATTTACTATGAGAAAATCAAATTTTTTAAACATTTGAGTATTAAAGGTTTAAAAGAACCGACTGCCTATTTTATGTGCATTTGTTTTATAATTTAAAAATTTAGGGCTGCGATAACATGTTAATGTTTTCCTAATTGTTCTGTTTTGATAAATCGATCTTACGTTTAATTGTAATCCAAGTCAGATTGGTGTAAAATATTTCTCTAATGGTTCTATAATAGTTAAATTACATGTATAATAATTCATTGTTGGCAGGTCATGTTCAATATATTTAAAATCACTGAAGATCCATTTTTAGCTATCCCCGTCCATTTCTAGCTATTCTCCGGCAGCTCCGCCTACCTTTGTATTCTTTTGGAAGCGATTTGAAACTCTGAAGCCTAAATCTCTAAATTCTAACTTTCAAGGTAACTATGCATGTGGGTAGGATGTGGAAAATTTTGAAACTAATTTGCAGGTTCAAAATATTCTACAGAATGTTTACTAAATTGTAAATTCATCAGAGGCATATAGTATGCACATGTATTGTGACAGACTTAGCTCATTCTGATTGTGCTGTCAGCTAACAAGTAACATATTTGAACCCTTTAAGCCGTAAATTTAAAAAAAAAAATTCAATGTACTCAAAGAAAATGTCCATTTGCAGACCAAGAAGACTATTAAAAAAAATTTCCACTGTAATGACTGGCTCGGTTATCGAGCCAGTCATTCCAGTGGTAAATTTTCAAAAATAGTCTTCTCTTTGGTCTGCAAATTGACATTTATCAAGACCACTGCAGAAGGCTGATATGGGTGATAAAGGGTTAATTACGACCTCGGATCCTTGAGTGACAGATCTTATCCCTCCATTCTCTCCAGTATGTATTCCAGTTACTGAGGGACCTTTATTACGTAAATGATGTAATAAAATACAGCTCTGTTTACATGTATCATTTTCCTATAAAAGAATTTGTTGTCATGATTTTGAAATCTTGCATAGATGTTAACCCTTTAACACTCATGTCAGCCAAAAACAGCTTCTGCAGTGCTCTTGAGAAATGTCCATTTGCAGACCAAGAGAAGATTATTTTTGAAAGTTCTACCACTAAAATGACTGGCTATGTTTATGAGAAAACTGAAATTTTCTTGAACAAATTTTAGTGTTAAAGGGTTTAAGGATTACATAATCTTAAGCGCAAATGCACCTAAAAGTATCAGTTGTGCAGATATACCATAACTAGCTGGGGCCTTTACCTTGTAATTTATTCTCAACCTGGCCAGGTATCCATTTATCATCATGTGATATGTGACATGCTGTATTAACAGACAGACGACATTCCATGGATTATATCTATGGACTGGCTAAATATTTTGAAAAGAATTTGACTGAAAGTAGTTGGTGGCTTAGTGGCTAAGCAACCAACAACTTTCAGTCAGATTGTTTTCAAAATATTCAGAAAAGCTAAGAGTTTTAGCTCATTTAAATTATTGTCTGGTGATTTTGCCATGGCGAGACAGTTAAATGGCAGTTCAATATTGTATTGATTAAAATTTGATCTGTAAAAGATTGAGTCATGCAGATTGTTTACCTCGCATTTGTCCCAGCCATTATTTAACCGAGCAACCCAGACATGTACTGGGCATGGAGACCAATAAAGTAATCAATAATTTGTTGAATATTTTCAAAATAGATATCTGCCAGCAGTATGGCATAATTACATGAACCTAAATACTCACTCTAAACTGCTATTTTTCAGTTGTTTATTTTTAAACACTGGTGAAATCATTTGATAAGTGTTTCTGTTGTTAATGTTGTGAACTGGCAATGTACAGACTTTATTTAACCCTTTAGTGGCTAAATTTGGTCAAGAATATCAAAATATTTGCTCATTGAATGTCCATTTACAGGCAAATAGAAAATTATTTTTGAAAATTAACTGTTGGAACGACTGGGTCCATTATTGAGCCAGTCATTCCTATGGTAAATTTTCAAATAGTTTTCTTTTTGGCCTGCAAATGGACATCTGAAACTGATCTTTCAGCGGTCTTAAAATATGTCTCTAATTTGTAGGCCAAGAGAAGACCATTTTAGAAAATTCACCGCTGGATTGACTGACTTGGTATCTCAGCCAATCAATTCAGTGGTAATTTCTTTTAAATAGGCTTATCATTTGCCTTAAAAAAAGACATTCATTCAGTAAAACATATATCTTTTTTTAACCAATCTTGAGTAAGGGTTAACTTGAAATCTAATGTACAAATACAAATCCCTCTGACTAACATTCCAAACATAGTGTAATTAGCCCTGTCAGTGTTCTTTATGTAATCTGTAAATATAACCAAACAATTGATTAATTCCTGTACTGTGGCTTAACCTTTAAGATGTCTTTCTGCCTGAATTAAGCCAGCAATAATCTTTGCTCTGGAGCAGCAAGACCAGACATGGCTGGAAGGCATCAGGTATTTCCTGATTTCATCAAGATTTTCCTGCTTGTATTGCAAACATCCCCCCCCCCCCTGAAGTTCTTGTTAATTAAATGTTGCATTGTTGTCACTGATCCAGTGAGAACATCAATGAAAGGCCAGAAATTCCATTCTGCTACACCATCCATAGGATTAACCATTTCACCGGCATATCGCTGATAAAGTAAATTCTGTACAGTTTATAACATTCTGTTGAATGTTTTGAAATTAATATTACTGGAAGGCTGAAAACTGCCTTAGCCACCAAGGACTTGCAGTCATATTAATTTCAAAATATTCAATAGCTTTCCTGTCTGTTTGCTCTGAAAATAAGATATATAGGGAATTCATCAGTGAACCGGTTAACTACATCCTGTGCTCAAAATCCGGTTTGATTGTTTAGTAAATGATTTGACTGAAGGGCAGTTGCCAATCAAATTACTTGCAGAATCAACACCATATCACGCCTGTAACACTTGAACAATCATATCAGCCAAAAACAGCTGCTGCAGTGGTCTTGAGAAATGTCCATTTTTTTTTAATTGAAATTTTCTTGAACAAATTTGAATGTTAAAGTGTTAAAACCTGGCTTTGAAGATGTCATGCTTATAAGAGTTAATTTTCGCTTGCTCTAAGATTTGAGTCGGGTTTTTTCTACCTGTGTGACCAAATCGCGAGCAAGCTACAACAAACCCTGGGTTATGTTTTATCAGTGTGTGAAAATGTTTTTGGCTATTCGATGATATATGCCTGCATGGTTGTATAAGAATTTATGTGGTGAACAAAATTATCGACTACATGCCTGCCTTTATACACAATGCCGATCTAAAATCGATAGAGAATTTAAATGAAGTTATTTTTCTTGCTAAAGTAATAAACTGGCACCTGTTGTCATCTTATTTGCCAAGAAATAGCTGGCAAAATGGGAAATATCTAGGCATTTAACCTCTTCAAGTATATAGACCCGATAACACACACACACACACACCCCACCCCACCCGACAAAAACGTGTTTGTGCTCATAGCAAGTGTTTATTTTAGCATTTTGAAACCATTTAAACTGTAATATGTTGCTACTATATAGCTGCAGCGACATCCAGTCAAATGAGAGTCAAAATAATCAGTAGTTTACTTGTATTGACTGCAAGGATTAACCCTGTCACTGATGAATTTCCCATATCTAATTTTCCAGGAAACAGGAAAACTGTTGGATATTTTGAAATTAATTTGGCAACATCCAGTCAAATTAATTTGAAAATATTCAACAGAATAGGCTTTATATTATAAAGAATATACTTTTTTGGATGTGTTTGTGAAAGGTTTAACCCTTTAACCCTCGAATTTGTTCAAGAAAAGTTCAAATTTTTTAATAGAAAATGTCCATTTGCAGACTAAGAGAAGACTTTTTGAAAATTTACCACTGTAATTACTGGCTCGGTTATCGTGCCAGTCATTCCAGTGGTAAATTAAAAAAAATTGGCTTCTTGGTCTGCAAATGGACATTTCTCAAGACTACTGCAGCTGTAGCCGTTTTTGGCTGATATGAGTGTTAAAGGGTTAAATGTCAGATCAAAGGAGCAGAACAAGGTTATCTATGGTCAAGCTCTAGGATAGAATGATAATGTTAAAAAATCTGCTGGATATAGTCCAAAATCTCAAAATCTGAACGCGGGTGCCCAGTTGTAAGGCTTAGAAAAAGATTATGCCAAGTCCAGGGGAGACAACTTTAGTGCGGTTATGGAAAGGAATTATGGCTCTAGTTGTGAATTGGGCAGTTTTGTCAGAAAAGATGTGAAAACCTGATTTAACTGCTTCGTTGCGCATTACTTAACCCATTAAAGGCCAGGATCGATCAAGGAATCCCAAAACCTCTGCTTAGCCCTTTAACACTCATATCAGCCAAAAACAGCTTCTCCAGTGGTCTTGAGGAATGTCCATTTGCAGACCAAGAGAAGACTGTTTTGGAAAATTTACAACTGGAATGACTGGCTCAATAACAGAGCCAGTCATCCCAGTGGGAAATGTTAAAAAATAGTCTTCTCTCAGTCTGCAAATTCAAGGGCTAAAGGGTTAACAAAGTAGAATCCATTTACAGGACATGAGAAGACGGCGAAAATTGTTCATTCAAATGTCTGTTGATAATAGAGCCAGTCATTTAAGTGGTAAATTTTCAAAAATAGTCTTCATGTAAATGGATATTAAATAAGCAAGTATTAAGATATTATATGTATTATTGTGCATTGTATATTTATTTGCTATTGTTGTTTTGTATATTTTTCAGTATTTGAGAACAAGGATAAGATAGTGTTGGTGATGGATTATGCCAGTAGTGGAGAGCTATATGATTACATTAACTCTCGTCAGAGGCTCGGTGACAGAGAAGCCAGGAGACTCTTCAGACAGATTGTTGCTGCTGTGCACTCATGTCATCAGGTATGTTCTCATCAAAAATCAACAATAACAACAACAACAATGTCAACGACGACGACAACAACATCGATGATGACAACGTCGACAACAACGACGACAACACTGATGATAACAACAACAACAACGTCGATAACAACAATGACAACAGCGGCGACAATGACAACAACAATAACAACGTCACTGACAATGGCGACGACGACGATGGCCATGCCGCCTCCAACAACAACAACATCGAAGACGACAACAACAACATTGATGACAACAATGGTGATGATAACAACAACAAGAACAACAACGTCGATGACGACAATAACAACAACAATGACGACAATAACAACAATGACAACATCGATGATAACAACAGCAGCAATAATAATTTAGTGTAGAACCCAATGAAACCATAGTGTTTGGACTGGTTGTTGGCTAGCTGCTTTTCTCCACTGAAAACCCACCAGTAGAAGAATGGCATATAGTCTCGGAACTAAGTTAACATGTCTCCAAAGCAAAAAAAACCAACCATGTTAGTTAATACGAACTGCGAGCTGTTGAACATGTAATTGGATTGGAACACATTGAATGTCTTTGAATGTCAATCCAAGGAATCCAGTTTTATCTATGCCCTGCCCATCTCTAGCTAAGCTTAACGTATGCTTTGCCCGTGTTGGGATCAACCGATCCCTGCAGTCCACTCTGAATCTCAATTTCCAGAAAACTATACAGGTAAGGTGTTGAATATTTTGGGACTAATCTGACTGGGTTTGCCCTGTAGGTGGGGCTTAGAATACACCTTCCGTATCCTCTGCGTGTCGTAAGAGGCAACTAAAGGAGGTAAGGAGGTTCCAGGCCGCACGGCCCACTAATAAACCATGGATCCACGCACTTAACGCTTATGATCATGTCAATAGTCACTTACAGGACTGACGGTATGATCAGCGAACGAAAAGAAGAAGAATCTGACTGGGTGCTGTTGTTGCCCATGATAGCAACAGCGCTCGGTCAAATTAGTTTCAAAATATTCACCAGAATGTTTATTAAATAGTAAAGACAAGACAATTCGTACAACTTGACAATGATTTTAAACACTTATGACAGACTAAATCACGTCATTCATGATGTTATTGATTATGACGTCAGCCTACATGTGACGTTGTTGATTATGATGTCATCTGATTGATCGAAGTTAAGCTATTTCCGAATTGTGCTTCTGAGAGAATGTCCATCTCTACAAACCAAGAGAAGATTTTTTGGTTACAGTAAACTACATGTACACTGCATGTAGGATGGAATGGCTTAGGATAAAGTAAGTAACCGTTAATTTCACCAGCGGGGTCACGTAACCGGCCAGAAAAACTATAAAAGCAGCTGCAGAGTACTGCACTGACATTCAGGTTTGGATGCACATTGTATCAGCGTCAGAACAAATCTGAACAAACTTAACAAGTTGACCAGACCAGTTGAACTAAAGTAAGTATATAGGTAAGAGTGAGTCATTAATGGGTGGGACATATTAAAAAGACCTTATATGCGTGTGCATATAACGGAGGGCATGGTAATCGTTGTATGGTAGTATACAGCAATGTGGAAATGCAAAGAACAAAGACATGAACATTTCGAGTTGACAATCTGCAAAGACTGTCACATTTGTCAAAGTGATCTTAATGCATGACCAACAAATTATTATTGGCGTGAATGTTAAAACCTCGAATGGCACCCTATGTCAGCCTGCCACGTCTATGGCCGCCCATACAAATATAAAGCTAGGGCTCCTATATGGTTATGATGCCTGGATAGTTATATATAAATCTGTGGTTTCTTTTCAGAATGGTATTGTTCATCGAGATCTGAAGCTGGAGAATATTGTTCTTGACGACAATCGCAATATACAAGTGAGTTGACATTCATATCTTAAATCACCACCATTGACGTTTAATAATTATTGGTCAAGCCGGCCAAATCCAGCTTCTCAGTGGTCTTCAGAAATGTATAATTGCGGGCCGAGAGAAGACTACTTTTGAAGATTTATGACTGGCTTGATAACCGAGCCAGTCATTTCAATGGTAAATTTTCAAGAGTAGTTTTATCTTAGCCTGTAAATGGATGTTGGCTAAGTAGAAGGTGAGATTTTCGTAAGCGGTCTTGACTCATGACCATTGAAGGGTTAACTCTTCACTATAATTATCATTATTCATGGATCGATCTCCGCACCTTAAGTCATGCCCACTTAGACACAACTTTCTTGTGGGTTTGATTTGATTTTATACCGCGATTGACAGAGGTTTAACAACATGCCATTGGTCAATATTTGTATTGGCAGAGTATGAAGTGTTAATTTAATTGGAAACCATTGCTGCCTAGCGCAAAAGACAGCTGCAGGAGATAGATAGATTGGGGGGGGGGGCATGTAATTTATGTGGTCTAAAGTGAACCGTTCTTGAGATATATGCCATAGTATACTCGACTAGGGGCCCGTCTTGGCATCCATCTTGAATTCAGCATGTTCCATTCAAAAGATGTTATTAGATTTTTTATACATCATTTCTAAAACCTAAATAGACAAAATAAATGGTTACATTACTGTTGCAATTAGAGATAAGTCAAACACTAAATTGCCTGGACTGTGATGCCCTGACATGTTGGTTTAATGACCCATAAATTATGAATGTCATTAAGGCGTCATTGTCTTGCCCTTTTTACCGACATCTTCAATCCCTGTTATACATATGTGAACATGTATTTTTCTAATGATTTTCTCTGATATGAGTGCCTATTCATAGAGACCGGGTTTATCAGTGAAATTAAATAAGAAAATTACACTCGCAATACCTGCAAAGTAAAGCTTGATGCTGCCTAATTACACAGCATACTTAAATTTAAATGTTTATGCATATTTGTATAAATGATTGAAATTTAACTGCGCTTAAAATAGAACTTAATCGTGACTAGAATCTATTTAGCACTCATTAAACTGGGTAGGTTGTCCAATTGCACCGAGATGTTTGTTAGTATAATAGGCCAGTTATATTTGATGTGAATGCTTGCAGGTAGGCCCATCCTGGTTTCTTCATGGCTTTGCTGTATCATAATACAGGTAGTCATTAATTAAAAGACCCCTCTGTATACCTAAGAACTGCGATTCAAATATGCTAAAAAGCACAATCTGAATATCATACAAAACTGTTTGATGGACAGATGTTGCTGCCATAGGCATCAGTGACTTTCAGTTAAAACTACTACACACACTAAGAAAGATTTTCTTATTTTTAGTAAATGTCATGTGCCTTAAATATAAAATGTGTTAATAGTGTTAAATGTGGACTGATAAGCAATCGTCGTGTATCACAGTTCATCATTAGTGTACTGAAACAATATTGGCTTGAGCCTATACATGATTGGGAGTGCTAGAAACTACAGGCACACAATGTACAAAGAAAACAAGATATTTCCTTAAGAATAACTGCAAATACTGTGTGTTTGCCCGCCGTATCCCACGTAAAACCCGCACGACTACACTAGGTTGAGTTCAAGCGCATGATTTCGCTACACCTTGATTGTCTGGGAATCATTATTTCCTGTTTATGCTGAACCTTTTGACTCGATAGGAATGATTGTTGATTTGTAAAGCCATGTTTGTGAGCTATACGTAAATGTTCTGGCAGATTATGAGGCTTGTGTTAATGCCACGAGTCAGATTCTGTCAACAGTTTGTTGTGCAAGCCCTGATCCTGTGGTTGTTGGGAAGGGGAGGGTGTGTGTGTGTGTGTGTGTTTCTGACTCTGGCAGGATGACATGCCTTAGTACATTATTACTTACCATGACAACGTTATGCAATACTTATAAGAATGGTAGTGCCTTAATAATGGCACATTATTATTTGTATCTTGTGTATATATATGCTATTTGAACCATTATAATGGTTGGCTTTGGCCGCCTATATTCAATGATTTTTATTTATAGGTGTAAATTTAAGGCCATATCCTGCGCCAAATTAGATAACGCTTAGGATCCTAAGGTCTCTAGGTCCCTATATGTTCATAGAGAGGAAATTTATGGAAACCTTTAAAGCTGCGTATGATTGACGAATACTAGTTAGTTTCATCAGTTTGTGCACAAGAATCGCCACGTGATACCATAGTTCATAGCCGTGGTATTTGGAGTCACCATGGGACGTCAGAATTACAGTGGCATTTGGTGTCGCCCTGGGACATCAGAATTACAGTGGTATTTGGAGTCACCCTGGGACGTCAGAATTACAGTGGTATTTGGAGTCACCATGGGATGTCAGAATTACAGTGGTATTTGGAGTCACCCTGGGACGTTAGAATTACGGTGCTATTTGGAGTCACCATGGGACATCAGAATTACAGTGGTATTTGGAGTCACCCTGGGATGTCAGAATTACAGTGGTATTTGGAGTCACCCTGGGATGTCAGAATTACAGTGGTATTTGGAGTCACCCTGGGACATCAGAATTACAGTGGTATTTGGAGTCACCCTGGGACGTCAGAATTACAGTGGTATTTGGAGTCACCATGGGATGTCAGAATTACAGTGGTATTTGGAGTCACCCTGGGACGTTAGAATTACGGTGCTATTTGGAGTCACCATGGGACATCAGAATTACAGTGGTATTTGGAGTCACCCTGGGATGTCAGAATTATAGTGGTATTTGGAGTCACCCTGGGACATCAGAATTACAGTGGTATTTGGAGTCACCCTGGGACGTCAGAATTACAGTGGTATTTGGAGTCAGCCTGGGATGTCAGAATTACAGTGGTATTTGGAGTCAGCCTGGGATGTCAGAATTACAGTGGTATTTGGAGTCAGCCTGGGATGTCAGAATTACAGTGGTATTTGGAGTCGCCCTGGGATGTCAGAATTACAGTGGTATTTGGAGTCAGCCTGGGACGTCAGAATTACAGTGGTATTTGGAGTCACCCTGGGATGTCAGAATTACAGTGGTATTTGGAGTCAGCCTGGGATGTCAGAATTACAGTGGTATTTGGAGTCAGCCTGGGATGTCAGAATTACAGTGGTATTTGGAGTCAGCCTGGGATGTCAGAATTACAGTGGTATTTGGAGTCACCATGGGATGTCAGAATTACAGTGGTATTTGGAGTCACCCTGGGACGTTAGAATTACGGTGCTATTTGGAGTCACCATGGGACATCAGAATTACAGTGGTATTTGGAGTCAGCCTGGGATGTCAGAATTACAGTGGTATTTGGAGTCACCCTGGGATGTCAGAATTACAGTGGTATTTGGAGTCACCCTGGGATGTCAGAATTACAGTGGTATTTGGAGTCACCCTGGGACGTCAGAATTACAGTGGTATTTGGAGTCACCCTGGGACGTCAGAATTACAGTGGTATTTGGAGTCACCCTGGGATGTCAGAATTACAGTGGTATTTGGAGTCAGCCTGGGACGTCAGAATTACAGTGGTATTTGGAGTCACCCTGGGATGTCAGAATTACAGTGGTATTTGGAGTCACCCTGGGATGTCAGAATTACAGTGGTATTTGGAGTCACCCTGGGACGTCAGAATTACAGTGGTATTTGGAATCACCCTGGGACGTCAGAATTACAGTGGTATTTGGAGTCACCCTGGGACGTCAGAATTACAGTGGTATTTGGAGTCACCCTGGGACGTCAGAATTACAGTGGTATTTGGAGTCACCCTGGGACGTCAGAATTACAGTGGTATTTGGAGTCACCCTGGGATGTCAGAATTACAGTGGTATTTGGAGTCAGCCTGGGACGTCAGAATTACAGTGGTATTTGGAGTCAGCCTGGGACGTCAGAATTACAGTGGTATTTGGAGTCAGCCTGGGATGTCAGAATTACAGTGGTATTTGGAGTCACCCTGGGATGTCAGAATTACAGTGGTATTTGGAGTCAGCCTGGGATGTCAGAATTACAGTGGTATTTGGAGTCAGCCTGGGATGTTAGAATTACAGTGGTATTTGGAGTCAGCCTGGGATGTCAGAATTATGCAAACATGTAGATCTTAACTCTTTAGTTTCATGGAAGCCGGAGAAAAACATCACCTTCAGCGGTCTTCAGAAATTTAAATTTGTGGAAGAGAAGGATTTTTTTAATTTACCGCTGGAATGGCTGGTTCTATAATCGAGCCAGTCATTCCAATGATACATTTTCAAATATAAGTCTTAAATGGTCTGCAGATGGACATTTTCAATGAGTAAACCCACAGTTTCTTAACCCTTACCACTCTGATGTCAAAATTTTAAATTTTCAAATTAAATTAAAAGATAAACTGGTGTACAGTTTTCAACAAATGTGGTGGAAGATGGTGCTGTCAAAGACAACAACATCATCCACCAAAATTGTTGAAAAATGTACATCAGTTTCTCAGCAGTTGACTGGGTAAAAGATAGAATATTGACATCAGAGTGGTAATGATTAAACAGATTTGAGGATTCACGGGTTAAACACAGTTTTCATTATGAAGTTGCAATTTTGGTGTTAATTTTAATCCTTTAGAGGTCAGGATTAGTCAAGAAAACCAAGAATTACGCTTAGCGAATGTCTATTTGCATGCCATGAGACGGCTATTTTTGAAATCTTACAACCGCAATGACTGGCTCGAAGGCTTAAAAACTAAAGCCAGTGAGCGATTCTGTAACAAATATACACTAAGATTTGTCCTAAACTGCAACAGCAGTCGCAGCACTGGTTTATGATCAATGTAGGTATTCATGCCACCAGTCCTACCTTCTGGACAATGTAACACAATAATTAACTTGTTCATTCATTTATATGATTCTTGTGTCATTATCTTTTTATGTAAAACTAAATTTTCCTGTTTTTTTGTTTCATAGAAAACAATCTATTTTAATAATGTTATCAATCAACCTTTATTTACCTTTCAATGCATACAAACATAATTCGCGGCATAGCAATAAAATTCACAACAGCTTATACTCGGAACAGGAAAATTAAAACTGTGCCTATATACTGATAGAACGTATTTTATTTGCATTATCAATAATCTCTTTCTATAATACAGACAGTATAATTTTTATTTATTTAAATTTTTTCAAATAAAACTATAAACCGACCATAAAAGCCACTGGCCATGAGCTTGTGAGACGTGAGCTGCATGTCTAACGCCTCGTGTCTGACTTGTGAAGAATGAGTCTATCACAGAAAATCTTGTTAAAAGCCGGCAGATTTTGCACGGATCACCTTCTGAGCATTAACCCCTACCACTCTGATGTCAAGATTTTAAATTTTCAAATTAAGTTAAACGATGAACTGGTGGACATTTTCCCACAAATTTGGTGGGAGATGGTGCTGTCGTAGAGGTGCTGTCGTAGAGGTGCTGTCGTAGAGGTGCTGTCGTAGAGGTGCTGTCGTAGAGGTGCTGTCGTAGAGGTGCTGTCGTAGACAACAACATCGTCCACCAAAATTGTTGAAAAATTTACACCAGTTTCTTTGTTTCAGTGACAAAGTAAAAGATAGAATATTGACATCAGAGTGGTAAGATATATATAGTGAGGTCACCAAAAGATAAATTTGATACAATCAATCTTTTCTAAGGAAGCCTTGTGTTAATTTTGTAATGCGTCTTTCTGTAACTTGTCCGTTACAACTTGTAGATTACAGCCACACCATTCTCAAAATCTCTAGTACCAGATATCAGTCATGTCAGTCAAAGTGATTGATAGACCATGCACCTACTGCATCCCTCCAGTTCAGCAATATAACTGTTAGCATCTATGTTGCTTCATTGATCATCTCTATATACAACCTGCTGAAGGGAACACCTGCCTTTTGTGTTCACAAGAGGGGGGGGGGGTGGTTTGGGTGTTGATGGGGGAGGGGTTTGTGACAGGTTGTCGTAAGAGCATGTGTGTGGTCATAGGACCACCTGCCATATTGAACCACCACCCCATGGCCATATTGTCCTGTGAGTCACTTGCTTTAAGAGGCCACCTGTCTTAACTAACCAACATAATTTGTCGTATGGGTTGTCACCTGTAACTTATTAACCCACTCACCGATAAATTCCCTATATCTCATTTTTGACGGGACTATGGATACGGGAAAACTGTTGAATATTTTGAAATGAATTTGACTGGAAGCTGCAGTCAAATTAATTTCAAAATATTCAACATAATAAGTTTTATATCCTAAATAATTTACGATACAGGGATTTGTCGTTGAAAGGGTTAAGCAACCACCTGTCTTTAGTGACCGGGCATTGATGCCTCGTATGGTAGTCATATAAGACAGGTTTGACACAGGTGTAATGCGGAGGTAGATGTGGAGCATAGAGGGAGATACACACTACTGATAATGTCAGAAAAATCAAATGGGCTTTTTTACCTGGCTGACTGCTACAAGCCACCAGACGATAATTTCAGTGGGCAATAACTTTAGACCTGCTGAGTATTTTGAAAACAATCTGACTTAGCTGTTGGTGGCTTGACCACTAACAACTTTCAGTCAAATTGTTTTTAAAATATTCAGCATCTCCAGCGTTAAACCCCCATGGAAAACGTTTTCTTTGAAATTTAGCAGGCAGAGAGTTAAAATTAATGCTTTTATTAATCAGATTTATAGGTGCCTGATCTGCATACAGAAAAGGCATTCAATTGTCCTGAACAAGTATTTACTGCACTCATGAAATTAATAAGCTGTCAGCAGTGTAAATTGACATCTATTTAGATTCAGCTGCGGGTTATTACTTGACTTGATTTGGTCGAGTAACTTTTAATATAAATAACGTTAGTGCTTTTCATGTGATGCGTTGCTTAGTAGAAAAGCTGACCAGTGATGAAGTATTTGAAGTGGTAATAATGGTTAATACCTTGGACTGTCATGGTGATGATGAGATTTGATGGTCACATGTTTAGCTTGTTCTAATACACCCTGCCACACTCGTACATCCATCCATTCAACCATCTATCCATCTGTCTCTCCCTATCATTGTCCAATCATCCTTTCATACAATGACCCGGGAATAAAGATAACGTAGAAATAGATCACACAAGAGGTAATATACGATCTCACTTAGAAAGATTTTAAATCTGTGTATTCCTCCTGTTTCTACAGATTGCCGATTTTGGTTTGTCTAACTACTTCTCATCGGACAACAAGTTAAAGACATTCTGTGGCAGTCCTCTGTACGCTTCACCAGAAATAGTCAATGGAACTCCGTACCATGGACCAGAGGTATTGTAATTTAGTGCCATTAACACTCATAGCAATGACAATGATGACTACGACAACAATAATAGCAATAACGACGAAGATAATAACAACAATGACGACAATAATGATGATGACGGCAAAGACTGTGAAAATTGCTTCGTCAGAGCTAAGTGTTGAATACATTTATAAACATAAAGTTGTGAACCTCTGACAGTAGTTCTTATTAGAGAGGGAGGGAGGGAGGGATGGAGGAGGGGGAGGGTCAGGGAGCACTTAGGAATCTTAGTAATCATTTCAAACCTTCAGACCATATAAGATATTTCTTTACAAGATATATCATATTGAATAATTTGAGCCTAATTTGGTTGAAAACTGTTGTTGACCTGTTGTCAAGTTAGTTTTATACCGCTGGCTAAAGACAGCCTCTGCATTGGTTCAAAAACAGCTTTTGTAGTGGTCCTGGGTAAATTTAAAGGGTTAGATGTTTGTTAAATGCGATTTACGACACATTGAAATTCATATTTATTGACTTGGTTATATGATGATATTATGTATTATTTTTGTTTAGATTGACTGCTGGAGTTTGGGTGTTCTTCTCTATACATTAGTGTATGGTGCTATGCCGTTTGACGGCAGTGACTTTAAATCTCTAAAGCGGCAGATAACTAATGGTGATTACTACGAACCAGCAACACCCTCAGGTATAGTATTTAGTGATTCTCCGGAGGACTTGTTTATGCATAGCGCACTGAAGTATATTTATATGTGAAATCTTATCAAAGGCAAGAATAATAATTGTAATCCTTTCATGACTAGACTGGCCAAAACAAGCCTCTACAATGGTCTTGAGGAAATGTCCATTTGCAGGCCAAGAGAAAAATATTTCTTTGAAAATTTACGAAATGTCACGCGTGAGATGAGTTAAAATATTCTTTAATTCATTTGACTCATCTCGTATTCATTGAGTAACTAACTATAGTTAGATGATGCTAACTCGGAAGTCAATATTTTCTTGTCATGTGATGTCCATAAAAATTCTAGATTTGTTTGCATTGTAAGGGTCTTAGCTCTGTTAGGTGATCTCTTATTGTGAGCCAATTGTCTCATAAAGTGAATTTTCCTGCAATAAGATTATTTCACCCTTTCAGTGAGATATCTCTGCGATTTAAAACTTATTCTTTTGAATACGTTACAATTAACTTGACTGGAAGCCATTGATGCCTGAGGCAACAATGGCTTCCAGTCAAATTAATTTCAAAATATTCAACAGTTTTCTTGTATGTTTGTCTTAAAAATAAGGTATCTGTGAAAGGGTTAAGACACATGGTCCATGCTGTCCATTTGCAGCAACAGCACCCAGTCAAATTAGTTTCAAAATATTCATAGACATACAATTCATACACTTGACGGATACCTGATGCATGTTGGTTGTACCCTACATGTGACATAGTTGGTTATGATGTCATATACTTGAGTAACAGATCAGATCTATTCATTAAATCATGTTGTTCTTTGTAGACGCGGCTGGTTTGATTCGTAAACTGTTGACTCCTGATCCTGCGAAGCGAGGAACACTAGATGATATTGTGAACAACTGGTGGGTGAATACCGGATACACGTGTAATCCAGTTGGTGCTCCTTATAAAGGATTCTCGTCTCCTTCATCATTAAGTTATCTCGATATATTCCATCGCTTCTCAGGCAGTAAGAATGTCTATGCAGATTGTGTCAAATCTCGCCAATGTTTTTCATCGAGGACTACAACTCGGCCCCCTAGAGACCGATTTTGTGACGGGGCAGAGTATAAGCTTACTCAACCAATAAAATTACATGTTTCAAAACTTGAATCACAAACTACGAGCTTGAGTTTATCTCAGACAGAAGCTAGTGAAAAGTGTAGTCTTTCACGTATGAAGTTCACCATTCACAGCGAGCGTGTCAGAAATTTGAGTGCACCGAGTAACAGAACGTCATCGTCAGAGACGGAGAAGAAAATGTCTGATTCAGATTCCAAGCCTAAGCGTGGAATATTGAAAAAGAAAGATGCGTTTAATAACAGTGATAGTGGGTGTGCTTTAGAGGAAGTGATGTCACAAACCAGTTCAGGTCAGTGCTCCCCTGTGGATAAACCAGATCCAGATCCTATAGGCAGTAGCTATATTATAGATGACATAGAAACAGTGCTAGACTCACCTTTATTGCCATTGTCCAGTGGTGCATGCGCAGGGGATGATCAGTCAAAAACATGTTCTAGCTCATCAGATTTGTTGCATAATATATGTTCAAACGATGTTCGAAATCCCAACATAACCCCTGACAGCATTGATAATAATAAGCCAGACAAAATTAATGACAGTGGTTATTCGACGTGCTCAGACAATCATAGGTCTAACTCTAATGATTGTCTTACTAGTTCTAGCAATGCTAATTTCTCTTCCAATGCTAGTCATACATTTAGCACAGACACGATGCTCAGTACAATGTCGACGCGTAAGGGAATTCTTAAACGACCCAAGTGTGCATCAGCGATAAACTCTAATTCAATAAATCGCCACAGTCTCGGGAGTACCGGGTCCAACTCATCTGGTGACTTACTCGATCTTTCAGAAGACTTGTTAAATCAAAGTGGCTATGTATGTAAGTACCAGCAAACCTATCATAGTCGCGAGAGCTCCGATAGTGGAAACAACTGTGAAGACGCAGAAATCTCAGACATCCTAGAAACATCATTTGAGAGACTTGGCCTGTCCAGAGGTTCACTCTGGAAATCAACACCAAATCTAGCGATGAAAAGTGTACCAAGACATACAAACTCTTCATCGGAAATGCTCGGTATTGATTACTATGAAGCAAAGGCCATATTGAGACGAGCTTTAAATTTAACCTCACAGAGGATGTAGTGATTTAACCTCCCTTAAAGATCTGAAACAAGATCTGTGATCAGTAGCATCATACTAATTATTATCAATTATTGTTTATGATAATTTACATTTAATGGTTTTGTCGCCTCATCCTGCTAACCCTTGAATGCATAAATTTGATCCAGAAAACAAAAATATTTGCTTATTGAATGTCCATTTGCATGCCAAGAGAAGACTATTTTTGAAAATTTACCACTGGAATGTCTGGCTTGATTATCGAGCTAGTCATTCCAGTGGTAAGTGTACAAAAATAGTTTTCCCAACTGAAATGACTGGCTTTGTTATCGAGCCAACCATTCTAGTAGTAAATGAAAAAAAATATTCTTCTCATGACCTGCAAATAGACATTCAGTAAGCAGATAGAGTTATACGTGTATGTAGATTTTCTTGGTCAAATTTAGGCATGAAAGTGGTAAAGAAAACTAGCACCAGTCATCCTTTATCCGAGCTAGAACTCCTGTGCTGTGTAGGCAGTTACATACTGATCAGTAACAGAGCACTGCATTATATCACTTAGCACCAGTCATCCTTTATCAGAGCTAGAACTCCTGTGGTGTGTAGGCAGTTACATACTGATCAGTAACAGAGCACTGCATTATATCACTTAGCACCAGTCATCCTTTATCAGAGCTAGAACTCCTGTGCTGTGTAGGCAGTTACATACTGATCAGTAACAGAGCACTGCATTATATCACTACATAGATCATTGTTTCACCAGAAAAAGTAGACACAATTTTTAGGGACATAATTTAATGTTTACTTTAACAACAGGTTGGTGTAATTTTTCAGAAAAAGGGATTGTTGAAACTAAAATTGTTTGACCGTTTATTGAGCAAATATGGCTTCTGTGATGGGCGTGAGAAATTTGCGGGCCAAGAGATTATATTTACTTCTTGAATGTTGGCTCGATAAATGAGTTGTTCATTCCCGTAATATGTTTTCAAAATCGTCTTCTTGGCCATGTAACTCCATAGGTCATAGACTCGTCAAAATCTAGATTTTCCTGACCATGATTTGTAATAATAATCCTGATAATAGGATGTAAATGATTCATTCTAAACATTCAACTAATTTTATAAGCGAATCTGGATTTCTAGCCCTGGTTCAGGTGTCTGACCTTTCTGGTGTTAGTCAAATTGATTGATGTTCTTCCAGTGTTTATTTTCTCGGTGCCATTCCTATCGTCGATTGCTGTCAGCATCACCGTGTGTTATTGGAGTTCCAGGATTTTGGTGTAATGGATCCTTTCACTGATGAATTCCCCCTATCTTATTTTCAAAACAACTGTACAGTGAAACTGTTGAAATTTTGAAATTTAAGTGGAAGGCAGCAACGGGTTCGAACCACATTAATTTCAAAATATTCAACTGAATAAGTTTTTTATCATAAAGAATTGACTTTTTCAGAGATTTGTCGGTGAAAGGATTAACAATCAAGCAGGCCAAAAATGACTTCAGCAGTTGTTTTCAGAAATGTACATAATTTGCTGACCAAAAAAAATACTATTTTTTAAAAAAGATTTACCACTGGAATGACTGACTTGATAAACGAGCCAGTAATTCCAGTGGTTAATTTTCAAGAATAATCTCTTGAGCTGCAAATGATTTAAATTTTCATGAAAAATGTGAGAGGTTGCGATAAGCTTCGACTACCTGCTTACGCTAAACATGCTTGTAGAGCATGTGCGATTATCAGTGACGGGCTTGATTTTAACAAACTAGAAACTATGCTGCATGTATTGCAATGGTTTTGAGAAATGTCCATTTGTAGACCTGCAAAATAACTCTTTTTGTAAATTTAGCACTAGAATTATGATTGCCTATGTAACCACCATGATTGATAAGCTTTCTTTAAAAAGGTATATAAATATATATTAAAAAGAGATCTTAACAAGTTGCTTTGTTGATTTATAGATTTATTTGTTATTTTGTTGAATTAGTTGCCAAAAGTTGTCATATAGTGACTTTAGAAGCTTTTAAGCAAACAAACCATGTTTCATTGTACGAGAATGTTTTTAGCGTCGCTTAGCAGCTGTTAGTCTTTTTACAGTCATCACTTTTTTAGTCTAAAATACCTGGCTTCTTTCATAGGCAAGATAGATCTTAACTGTTATCCCTATATACATTTTAAAAACAATTTCTGCTTCTGAAAGTTGTTAGTGAAGTGGCTATTTTGAAAATAAAGGCAAGATGCATAATTTTAATTTAAAATATCTACCATGTGAGTGTGATTAGGACACAGTATTTTAAAACTAATTCCTCATTGAAATCCTACTATCTCCGTTTCACATTAGCCATAACAACAAAGTCTTTGAATATGTTGAACCCAATTTGACCGGATGCTATTCCTGCCTTAGGCGGCAATAATTTCAAGTTAAATTAGTTTCACCATATTCAACATACTCTTTCTTACATTGTAAAGTATCCGTAATATCCGGTCTGTAGGCATGGATGGGTTAAATGCAGTAGCTATCACGGTGATCCTGCATGATCTGTAATCTGATAAATAGAGGATCTTAAACGAGCTCTCAATGAACCTTTCTAGTTTTAGCTATGCCCCGCCCATCTCTAGCTAAACTCCACCCACACTTCACTGTGTTAGGATTGATCGATCCCCGAATGCCCTAACTGTCAATTTCCAGAAAACTATACACGTAGGCTGTTAAATATTTTGAAACTAATTTGACTTGGCGCTGTTGCTGCCTATGGCAGCAACAGCGTTCAGTCAAATTAGTTTCAATATATTCAACAGAATCTTTATTAAATATCAAATCCATACATTTCGTATGTGTCGGACTATTAAGCGCTAAAGACGGACTATTTCAAATCATTTATGATGTCATGTAGTTGATTATGACGTCATATGATGGATGGATGAACTGGGAAAGGTCAATTCATACCACTATTATCAACCGAGTAAAAAATTATCACATTGCAATGTGAAAATTTTCGAAGAGGTTAATAATAGTGATATGAAATGTGATTGAGTTTGAGATTGTATTTCTCATATGATGTTTTGACAAGTTTTCCAATAAAGTCTCACAATCCCTGAACCCATTTTAAGGCATCATTTTGCGCTGTTAGTCTTCGTTGCTATGATGCATCAATTGCTAAGAGTTCTAACCAATACGCCACAGAAAATAATGACCCACAAAACAAGATTATTTCGGACTTGAATTTACTTTTGCTCCAACTTTTCAAAATTTCTGTTTCTCTTGATAGCAAATTTACAAACGTATTTCATAACTAGGTGGCCTATATTACACATTTTAAATCAACGCCATAATGTATCCTGTCGTATTGACATTTTTTAGAAATGTTAAACTTTAAAGCACTGAAAGTCTTGTTTATATGATCGTGTTTATACGATACACTCAGATTTGTTATTCTAACAGGAGTTATTAACCCATCACACACTCCAATCCAGGAGATGTGGCTTCAAGAAAGCTTAATATAAAACCTGATATTTGTGAAATCTTTTATACAGCAACCAACATCCTTCTATCATACCGTCAAAATATTCAACATCTGTACTGCAATGCGTAGTAATTATATTATTGCTCAATAGTATAGGGTTGATTAATAACGAGAATAATTTATTTCCACGCTCGTTATGTCTTGTATATCGCGAATTCATTTCTAGTTCATTGTTAGCGGTTTTTAAAATTGGGATTAGTATGTAATGTCATCTATGTTGTAGTTTCTAGTGTATTGTCCTTGTTTAATGTGAAGATACTAGTTCTAGTCATGATCAATGTGTATGTATTTTGTACCTTATTTATATTGCGCGTTCCATGTATTTCATAATTCTTTTTGTTAATTTATCAATAAAGACAATCATCATGGGCACTAACGGATAGGTAGACGCTTAATAGAAAAATCCATTTCTAGCCATACACCGCTCATTTCTAGCTATACTCGTTTCTCGTAATACCCCATTCATTTCCAGCTATACCCCGCATTAAGTGATAGATTGGGTCCATGTATAAATGTCAGTTTTCATACATGTTTTGAGGGCTATAAGTGGAGTTGTTAAGAACCAGGTATCCGTTTTGTGCCCTCTGAATCATGCGCTTTTCTGCATGCATTAGTTTGTGCCCACTACACAGTGTATTACTCTTAATCTTTGATATATGGTATTACTAAGCACTGTCCACATTATTTCTGGAATTGTTGTCATTAATTGGCCAAAAATTACGCAGTAGATATTAAGAAATTACAGACTGTTGCTCTACTTGAGCAGAATTGTTAATTTTTGGCCAAAAAACGAGGGCAGTTATAGGCTTGTGCGATTATTGCGTTGAGTGATCGCGATCGATTATTAAAAAATAATCATGATTACTCGATTAATCAGCTTGAATACAAATTACCAAGATATAACATCAAAATAATGTTTATGACGAAAATTGCAATGGTGATTAGAAAAGTCGATTTGCAGGGCACGAGAAGACTATTTTTGAAAATGTATCACTGGAATGCCTGGCTCGAGAATCGAGCCAGGCATTCCAGTAATACATTTTCAAAAATATTCTTCTCTTGCCCTCCAAATGGACATACATTCACTAAGCGAAATGTCATTTTTCATGACCGATTGCATTAAAAGTAATTGAAAGTTATGTTTTGAAATATTTTATGCAATAAAAGAATTATTCGATTGTTTAATTTTTAATCACATAAATTCACGATTTAAAACATAATCGTGATTTTCGATTTAATCACGTAATCGCGCAAGCCTAGACAGTTATGGTATTGGCTTCTTAAGGCTTACATCATAGATGATGTAATGGACCCGCAAGTGTAAACCTTTCATTCTTTTACTACTCCTTATTCGGTTTTCATCCAATATCACTGAAACTTCACACACCTATTCTAGGGATAAGTGCCAACATCAGTCCAGAGCACGATTTTCGATTCACTGCCTGACTGGGTTTTAGGATGGCACCCACTCGATTCAGTGCCCTATTTATTGGATTTTAGAAGGGTGACCCACCCTTAAATTTTAAAATAAATACTCCATTATTGATGAACTGATCTTGATAAACCCGGGGGGGGGGGGGGGTTTGTATTCTAGCAGTAATTATTTAGCTTATAACGGAGACAATTTTCCATGTGTCTCATGATATGCTTTAGAAGGGCTTATGCCCATACATTTTTAAAGCTCTAGAAGTTATGGAACATTCTGGATCTTATCCCATAGAAGCCTAAGTTTCTTGTTCTATTTAAGAATCACTTGGCTGCTAGCAGACCAGAAATGATAAATACTTTATCATGTAAGGAATATTCTGCTGAATATTTTGAAACTCATTTGACTTTGAGCTATTGCTCTTGGAGCTGTTGCTTGCTGTATATGGCAGCAACATGTTCAAGCCAAATTAGTTTCAAAATATTCAACAGATTTCCTGTATAGGTGTCTGGGGACTGAGATACTGAGCTTTCAAGAGTTAGCGGATTAACAAACAGACCTTGGACCCTCGAGTACACCGTCACTTAAAGGTGCACATTCACACCAGAATGCTTGAAAATAACATTGTTAAAATTGTAGACTTTTAGCTGCTTTAAATGTATGACTATATGTAATGAAACGAAATGAACCTTAGCATATCATGATTTCATTCCATATAAATTTAAATAATTTTTTATGTTGTGAAATTGAAATAGAGACACGAGTCCCTAATTCAAATCCAGAACTAAAATTATATTAATTTATACGTTATGAAATCATCATATGTTAAGATTTATTTCGTTTCATTACATCTAGGTCCACAGTTTAAGCCTCTAACAGTATACAGTTTAAACAATTTTACTTTGTCATTTTGCTGTGAATATGCACCCTTAACAAACATATTTTGCAGATAAAGTGTGTTAAATATGTGTTTTATGTATATGTTGTTGTTGTATATGCTAATTTGTCAGTTAATATCATTTGTGCCAAATACTTAAACAATTGGTTATCAATTCGCTTTGATGTGCCATGTATATATATATATATATAATATATATATATATATATATATATATAAACTTGCTCTAAAGGCCACCTATCTTACAGTGCCACAGGCAAACTATTTTAAATAGTACGTGTTAACAATGACATTGTTATATACATGTATTTAATCCATTCTCACACTGATGGCTAGCGGTTAGTTGTTAATACATGCATGGCTGGTGTACCTTATGAAAATGATATTGTTGGCTTTTATAGACTGCATCAACCTACTGTAATATTGTGCCACCAAATGGAAGATAGGAATCAGAAATTTAAGTTGTGTGTTGGTTAACTGTTCCTACAACTCTTATAGTAGTGTGCCTCGATGTGAATATTTTATAAGAACTATCGGATGGACGTATTGAGGCTGATTTTAAAAGTAACATTCTTCAAAGTTGCTACTGTTTATTACAGCTACAGCATCCAACAACATTTATTTCAAAATATTTGAGCTGATGCTGTAAGCTGTCATATGCGTAATCATTTGACCCTTGAACTCTTCCAGTATCACAAAATCAAGACGGCTATTAAGCAGCTGGCTGGTTATATTTTAAAACTAATTTGACTGGAAATCGTTGAAAGGAAGCTGTTTAATTTCAGAATATTGCCTACATGTACATTATGAAGAAATGTTATTTCAGGTTTGTGAGGGTTAAACGGTTAAGTGACTTGAAACTTGACACTGACCATTCAGCACTATGATGGTTAAGTAGCAGAATATCACATTCTCATACTGTGAGCGACATTAGCAGATTTGTACATATCATTTAGAGTATTTATACCAGAGCTGTGTGTGATGTATTGAGAATGAGCCTGTAGCTAGTATTCAATGCATTCCACCACAGAGATAGAATCTCTAGAGTCCTCAGGATGATATCAGGACAAATGAAGTCCAGACATTAACCATGGCTGATGCACGGTCTGTTTGTAAAGTGCTGAGTTTGCGTACAATGAACCTTTCCAGTTTTAGCTATGCCCTGCCCATCCCTAGTTAAGCTCCACCCACGTTTCTCCCATGTTGGGATCAATTGTTCCCTGCACTCTGAATCTCAATTTCCAGAAAGTTACAGGCTAGCTGTTGAATATTTTGAAACTATTTTGACTGGGGGCTGTTGCTGCCATAGCTAAAACTGGAAAGGTCCATTGTATTTCGTCAGAATGTTTGTTAAATAGTAAAGACATACAATTCGTACAACGTGTCAGACTATTAAGCGTTTAAGATGGACTAAATTGATTCATTCATACTGTAATTGATTATGATGTCATCCTACACATCACGTAGTTGATTATGACATTATATGATGGATGGATAAACTGGAAAGATCAATTGGCATCAACATGCATTGATAAAATAATGTGTCATCTTAGGTATTATCATTTATAACATCTCTTGACTGCTCTAATTCCTTCATTAACTCATTCACGGTTCTCTATGTGCAGTGATGAGATATGAACCCTATCAAGTATTCACATGATCTGATTAGAGACACATTGAGACAGGCACTGTCAGAATTCTATATAGCTATGTGATGATTGTCATACACCAATATTTTTGTAAAAATATAAATTTTCTTAATAAAAAAGTAGATTGTGCACATAATTTCAAGTGTAAGCGAAATCTTGTGTTAGTCTGATTTCTAGGATTTAAATTGTCAGCTCAAAGAGGGTATGTACCAAAGGAGATGTTATTTTAGGTGAAAGGTGAATCCCCTAGCTTGCGAATGTAGGTTAATCTTTCATCGATACTTGTGCTATATTTATGTAATATATTCTGCTATACTGTTATTGTCATCATGTTTAGTGCATTGCTTTTGATTCCAAATAAGCGTCAGCCCGATTACAGTGTCTTATACGACGGTTGTGAAGTATTATTATCTAACTGTGTCTGACTGCTGCAAGCCACCAGACAATAATTTCAATGGGCAATAACCCTGGATGTGCTGAATATTTTGGAAACAATTTGACTGAAAGTTGTTGGTGGCTTAGCCACCAAGAACTTTCAATCAAATTGTTTTTAAAATATTCAGCACATCCAGAGTTAACCCCCATGACAACTGTAGTCTGAGGAAATTCAACGGGCAACCATTTCTACACATGGATGTATGTTTTTAATTTTGGTTCATTATAAGACATAAAGGATTCCTATTTGCATCTGAACACATTACCACAGTTCACTCTTATGATACCTAGTTCTGATTGCTAATAATACATTTATGTAATAGAGCTATTCATTTCTAGCTAAGCTCCACCGACTTTTTACTTGGAATTGATTATATCGTTTGAAACCTGAATTCCTAGAATCTAAATTTGAAGGTAACTATACAAGTAAGCTGTTGAATATTTTGAATCTAATTTGACTAGGTCCTATTGCTGTCTAAGGCAGCAACAGCTCCCAGTAAAATTAGTTTCAAAATATTCAACAAAATATGTATCAAATTGTAAATTCATCAAGGGCATATAATTGGTACACTACTGACAGACCTCAATGTTGCTGATGGAGCGAGAGCTGTCATTGTGATTGAGGTCGGCTACCTAGTGACGTAATTGCCTTTGATTCCAGATATTCGAGTAACAGATGAGATCCCTCCATTCTAGGGTTAGGGTTAGAATAAAATATATATCAGTGAAAAGCTTTCAAAAATACATAATTTCCAGTCCAGTAATTGGCTGCATGTATAGATTGTAAGCGTTATCTTCCCTGGCTTGTAAATGAATAATATGTAGTTTACAGATTTTGTCATTATGCTAGAAACTTAAGATTAATTATGGATAACTTTACCTGGAATGGTGTATACAGTACAGGTCAAAAATCACGTTTCCAAAACAAAATAAAACGTACTGTGGAATATTTTGAACATGATTGGCTTTGAAGACATTGCTGCCTGCAATGCCGTTCAATCAATCCAAATAGTGTTCAAAATATATGTATTCATTAGAACATTTCTTACTAACGTACTATATATGCATACGCACTGTGCCTATTTACATCCCACTACAATCATTGACATATATCATGTCTATTCTCAGGTGCTCGACTCTATGAATCTATCGATAAGGGATCTTTTCATTTGGTTTCCATGTATACTGCAGCCCATTCGGAGAGGACACATTTTCAGAGCGCTTTTTGCGAACGATGTTTTGTTAGAGCTCTCTGACGTTTTGTTAGAGCATTCTGACGTTTTGTTAGAGTGCTCTGATGTTTTGTTAGAGCACTCTGATGATTTGTTAGCGCGCTCTGACGATGTGTTAGAGTGCTCTGCTGTTTTGCAAAACCTGCTTGGAGGGTTTGAAGGTGATAAGTGAAATGAAACATAGTTTTTAATCTGTGATGTAATTGCGTGTGAAGCAACATACATCATATATTACGACATAAGTGTACTGTGCAAAGGATGCTGGGAGAAAGCGCTTTTTAAAACATTTTTGTTTGGAATAAAATATAACAGATAGAGAAGTGATCTTTTGAAGGGGTTTTTTGTGACCCTTTCCGAGTGTAATGCAGATTTGTCTAACCATTAGACAGCTAAATTGTTAGATTTCTGGTAACTTATGGCTATGTATGTTAACCATCGTTCTGCTGAATTCTCATTCCATTATTCAGTTCCCTGTGGCATGATAATGGGTGTTCGTATTGATAATGTCGTTACTCAAGGCTGTTGCTGTTAAAACAAATGTAGTAACAGTTAACAGCAATATCAGTCTTAGCCCTTTAATGGTCAAGCGGGCCAAAACCGGCCTCCGCAGTGGTCTTCAGGAATGTCCGTTTGCAGGCCAAAAGAGGACTATTTTTTAAAGTTTATCACCTGAATACATGGCGAGCCAGTCATTCCAGTGGTAAATTTTCAAAATTACTCCTCTTGGTCTGTAAATGGACATTCTGTAAGTAATATTTTGACTTTCTTGATTAAATTTGACCATTAAATGGTTAATATGAACTTCTTTGACCGTGATACAGCAGAAAAAAGGTCAACACTGAAATACCGGATTCTTCATTTCATCAACATTATGCATGAAAACCTAAATAATTTGAATAAGTGTTACTACAATCCATTGTTACATTACGGTTATGGTCAAATTAATTGCCAAAATATTTGGCCAAATATCTTCCATTTTAAAGAATTCCTTCCATGTTACATCTCGTGTTAAAGCGGTTAATATTATTATAACTTATATGTGAATATTGTTAGTCTGGCTTCCAAAGTACATTGTTTAGACCAACCGAGATTATCTCTGGAATCTGTAAGTGAAATCTGTGTATATTTCTAAACTGACCAATGTCTATATGTTTGTATATGTTGTTGTCTTCTCATCATTTTCTTGCTTAATAATGCTATTAGCTCATCATCGTTACTCACCCATTGTTTTAATGCATTCTTGCTTGACTTCTGCTTTCGCATTGTATTGCAGAATAAAAATTTACCAATTTCTAAAGTTTGTATTTTGTGCTATTTCTGTTATTCCCCCAAAAGTGTTAGTTAATCTAGCGTTAGTTAATCTAGAATTGGGAATTGTATTGCTGAATGCAGTTATCCACAAAGATGTATCCGCAAAGATGTATCCTCAAAGATGTATCCGCAAAGATGTATTTACAAAGATGTATCCACAAAGAAGTATCCACAAAGAAGTATCCACAAAGATGTATTCGCAAAGATGTATCCGCAAAGATGTATCCGCAAGGTGCTTTAACCCTTTGATGACAAAGTCGGCCAAAACCAGCCTCTGCAGTGCTCTTGAGAAAGGTCCATCTGCAGGCCAAGAGAAAGATATTTTTTAAACTTACCACTGGGATGACTGGCTCGGTAAGTTACTGAGCCAGTCATTCAGTAGCAAATTTGTCAAAAATCTTATTCTCGTGGCCTGCAAATGTCCATGCAATAAGCAAATATTCTGATTTTCTTCACGAAATTTAGCTATTTGAGGGTTAACCCTTGAAACTCTGGTGCTTCAGATTCAAGACGACTATCCAGAAAAGTGGGTGAATATTTGAAAACTAATATGACTGGAACCTTTTGCTGCTATAGGCAGAAAGAGCTCCAAGTCATATTAATTTCAAAATAATCGACAGAATATCATAATCCATGTTAATAATTCTGTATTGGTTCACCTGGCCATAGAGACCCTTTTCTAGCAATGCCCCGCCCACTTTGTGCACACGTTTAAATTGATTATTACTTACATATTTGAACCCTGAATTCCCAGAATTTCAAGATAACTATATAAGGCAAGTTGTTGAATATACATGTCAGATGGTAACTGTCAGACAATGACACTGATGGATCTACGTCGTCGGCTAACAATTGATGTATTCCGATTATAATCTCTGATACTTGAGTGACAGATCAGATCCCTCGATTCTGAGCATATGCTGTGGTGAACATTCATCAGTACATCCATTGTCTGTCAAGTCTTCCTTTATATGATATTTCTAAAGCCAATGGACCGATTTTGATTAAATTTGGTATTATGCTTCCCTATGTCATAGAGGTCCATGGTTGTTCAAATGACCGTGATTGGATGATGTCCATCCTGGATTTTGCACTATTTTTAAGATCTTCAAAGTGGATTTACGTGAAACTCAAGAAAAGACAATTGGTCAATTTATCTGGCAGCCATCTTGGGTTACCTAGATGATGTGGCATGGAATGTGTCGGCATATATGATTAGAAGTTTAAAAAGGCATTGTTAAGTCAAGTTAAATACTAACTTGACGCTATTGAATTTAATGCCTTCCTATTTTATCAGATTCCTTCAAGAAAGCTCCCATAAATATGACAAATAACTCTCCTTTGAGAATGCGCCCACAGATTATATAGTTTTTCCAACAAATCTTCCAGGAATAACAGGATTTGATTGACAGATTAAAACTATGAATTGTCATTGTGTATTGCCCCGTTCCATTTCAATTTAGGGATCCAGTTCTATCTTTTCCCCGTCCATTTCTAGCTAATCTCCGCTCAAGATTGATCTATATAGTTTGAATTCTATTTTCAGGTATAGCTATTGAATATTTTTAAACTAATTTGACTGGATGGTGTAGGTAGCAACAGCACCAGTCACAGTTTCAAAATATAAAACAATGTTTATTAAGTAGTAAATCCATGAAAGCCATACAGTGTGTACACTTGACAGACTTAAATGTTCATGATAACTAGCTACGTCATTCATTATGCACATTGATTGCTAGCTCAGCCTACATGTAACAATTGATTGTGATGTCATATACTTGAGGGACAGATCAAATCTCTCCATAGCTAAGCTTACCCGCTTTTAAAAGGCCACCAATTTCTTACCACATGAAAAACTATATTCTTTCTACATGAACTGTGCGGTCTGGAAGACTGTGATAACGTGTACTAGTACTCAACTTAGCTGAAATCAGACTATTTTACATGCATCAGTATGCCATGTGACTGATACAGAATCATAATGCACAGCAGATGACATGTTAAGTGATAATACAGTTTTGGTTTCAGGACTTGTGACAGAGGAAGAAACTGGGCATTTAATCATGCTTTTGACGGTACAACTGTACATGAAAATTTGTACTATTAGCGATTTCCTACATTTTGAGTAACCAGAAATTCTTTATATAGTAATGGGGAATTCTTTATATAGTGATGGGGAATTCTTTATATAGTGATGGGGAATTCTTTATATAGTGAAGGGGAACAATGAAGCTTACTAACGAGTGTTCGCGTGTGCATGCATGTGTGTATGTGTAGATCTGTGTGCCTTTTAAAAATTTAACTGGGCAACTACTTTCAACCCGAGAGACAAGATATAATATTATTAGCTCACTAGAGTTTATGCCATGGCACCAGTACATCATCTGTCCGTCAACCTTTTCTTTAAATGACTTCTCATTAGCCACTGGGTCGATTTCAATTATATTTGGCATGAAGCATCCTTAAGGCAGGGATCCAAGGTTGTCCAAACAAAACTGATCAGCCCATTTGGCCGGCAGCATTCTTGGATTTTGGCCAATTTTTAGAAACGTCTAAAAATCTTCTCCGAAAGCAATTGGGGATCGATTCAAAACTTGTGAAATAATATTTAGGTTTTGAGCTGAACTAACTTTGTTTACGAGAACCTCATTGGCCAAATGCTTCGGCAGCCATGTTGGATGACCTAGTTTTCGCGAAAACAACAAATTTGGGAGATGATTAGGGAATAAGGGTTATTAAAGTTTGTTCAAGGGAAGTTGATGCGTACAAAAACATGAGCGCTGTGGACCAATCAAAATGTAGCATGTTTGGCAGTCGTATTGGATTTTTTTATTTGATGGATTTTGAAGCCGAAATTGTTTTTATGTATGATTTTGTGTATACTGATTTCAAAATTGCTATTTTCAAAACTTCTGAATAAATGGTTTGACGGCCATCGTGGATCTTTTTCCCGCCATCTAAAATGTCTTCTCAAGAACAACTTGGCCGATTTCAATTATATTTTGCCCGAAGCATCCTTATGGCATTGATTTTGTTCAAAGGAAGCCGATCGGCTAATTTCACCGGAGACCGGAGGATTTTGGTCGATTTGAAGAAACATCTGAAACTACCTGAGCGAGCGATTTAACTCATGAAACATCATATAGGGCAATAGCTGAATCAAGATTGTTCAAGGGAACTTGATTGGCATAAGGCTGCTTCTCCAGAAATGCTGAACGAATCACACCGACATTTGGGATATATGATTTGGGACTAAAGGCCATTAAAGTAAATTAATTTGTTCAAGGGAAGTTTATATGTAAAAAAGACATGGCCGCCGTGGACCAATCAAAATGCAGCGTGTTTGGCGGCTATATTGGATTTTTTTATTTGCTATATTTTGAAGCCAAAATTGGTTTTATATAGTTTATTGGGTATGATGTTTTCAAATCTACCACATTTCAAACTGTCAGATAAACATTTTAGCGGTCATCTTAGATCATTTTCCCGCTAAAACCTCCCATACTAAAGCAATAGGAAATTTAAAATGTGCCGATTTCAATTATATTTGGTATAAAGCATCTTTAGGGTAGACAGATCCAAGTTTGTTCAAATGAAGATGATCAACTATGTCATCCGGCAACCATCAAGGATTTTGGCTAATTTTTAGAAACATCTGTAAAAAAAATCTCTGAAACCCCTTGGGGGGAGGGGGGGGGGGGATTGATTCAAAACTTTGAAACATCATCTAG
This sequence comes from Chaetoderma sp. LZ-2023a, assembly GCA_034401795.1. Lineage (NCBI taxonomy): Eukaryota > Metazoa > Mollusca > Caudofoveata > Chaetodermatida > Chaetodermatidae > Chaetoderma > Chaetoderma sp. LZ-2023a. Next base: position 130,414,000 of record CM067371.1, on the reverse strand, counting down.
GGCAACTGCTCAACCAGAATTGTTCAAGGGAACTTGATTAGCCAAATGCTTTGGCACCCGTCTTGTTGCACTTTGGCCAAACCCGTGGTTTCTATTTACAGGTGATGAAATGCCTATGTTCCAGATGAGCGATACAGGCAGGCAACTTTGACCTCCGGTTTACAGCAAAACATTTTAGGAAATATTTTGATACTAATTTGACTGGAAGCTGTTAATGAACAGCAAAGTTTTGTTTTAAATTATTCAACAGCTTGCTTGCACAGCTAATTTGCAACAGGTATTTGTATACATTAGGGATGAGACGCATGAAAATCAACCCTTTCATGCCTTAGCGGCCCATGCACTGGTCTCCAGAAATGTCCACTTCATGCCTTACCGGCCCATGCACTGGTCTCCAGAAATGTCCATTTGCATGCCTTAACGGCCCATGCACTGGTCTCCAGAAATGTCCACTTGCATGCCAAGATTTTTGAAATTTTACCACTGTAATGATAAATTTCCAAAATTAATCTATTGTCCTTCAAACGGACATTTTTTATGAGATGATTAAAATTTTACTGATCAATATTTCCGAAAAAGTTGGTCCCGATCCCAGGATGATTCATAATAAGTGACCGAGATGGTCACGAAAGCTACACTCAAACAATTTCTACATCCCGGAGAGGTAACTAATTTTTCCTTATTATTTACTGATCAAGTTTCGTCATTAAAGTGTTAAATAATGGACTCCACCAGGGTGAATTTGATCCAATGACAATCAAACACAGCAACAGCCAACCCTCGCCCTCACATCTCTCTTTGATTGTAAAGATTATTTTGGGTATTTTAGATCTTTCGAATTATGACAAAAGTTATGGAATCCTGGAAACACCCTGTCTTGTGTTAAAATGTATGTCAAAACTGATAAATAGGCTCCGAGATATGCACATATCCAGAATTTGGTCCGATCTGAATCTGTGTGTTTTATATCTGGGTCACGAGCAAAGTCTGGGTATCCATTAGCAGACCAAGAGAATACTATTTTTGCAAATTTACCACTGAAATGAGTGGTTCGGTTATCAAGCCAGTAATTCCAGTGGTAAATTCTCAAAATTATCGTGTCAGTCATTCCAGTGGAAAGTTTGCAAAAATAGTATTCTCTTGGTCTGCAAATGGACAATTATCAAGACCGCTGTGAAGCCGTTTTTGGCTGGTATGAGGGTTAAAGCGTTTTAATCCAAATATCATCAGTGTCAAGATAGGGGAGGTAACTTATCACACATTTACCCTATGATCAGTCTTTCACTGGAAAGATTATCTCCCTTATCACAATCTGATTATGTGACACACTTCCATCAATGGAAGATATGATAAGATATGAAGATTGCTTTGCCACTCAACTATCCCTCAATGCTGTGGAGGCAGGACATAGTAAGGCATAGGGTGAGCATATAGGAGACTAGGATTTGGATCAGGTTGTCTGCAATTAAGTAGTCGCCTAATGTACCTAATATCCTAAGATATAAGATTCACAAGAACAGAATTGGTCAGAGGAATCTGGTGGCTAAGGAGGCAGAAGAGACTAAAACCAGCACAATAACAGTTACAAATCACATTGCCAAGAACAGCAAGCAAGGAACAAGGAAGGAACACATAATAAATGTTGGGTACAAGGCCTCTCGTTCTTCTAAATATTAACAACAGCATTCCCCACATTCTACCATGCAACTGCCAACACATCTTCAGATGGCATATACCTAAGAAAAGCAGTGAATATAGCCAAGCCATGAATATGGGTACGTGCTATGATAACTTGACTGCCACTTCATGGCAATATTTAATAGTTTAAGTTATCTATAAGCAGCGACTGCTCCCAGTCAAATTAGTTTAACAATCTTCAACAGAATATTTATTAAATTGCAAGTGATATTTTTTAAGTCAGCTTTTCCTTTATTTGACAGGAGCCAGTCAAATTAGTTTCAAAATATTCAACAGAATTATTAAATTTTAAGTGATATTTTTTAAGTCAGCCTTTTGGGCTCAAAAGATTAACACTTTAAAGGCTAAATTTGGTAAAGTAAGTCAAAAGATTTGCCCATTTAATTTTCCATTTGTGGGCCAAGAGATTATTTTTGAAAATTCACCACTGGAATGACTGGTTCGCTTATTGCAGAGGCTAGTTTTGATCAGTTTTGTCATTAACAGGTTAAACAAGATACATAAATATCTACTGATAAGGAATACGTGTGTCTTTAATTCAGATACTAACAACTTCACTTGATCCATGAGAACATGCGTGGACATGATAGGGAATATCTCTTACCTGAAGAATAGATTCATCACACGGTACAATATGGTCCAGTTTGCGTGAACACAACAAGATCTTACTTCTAATATCATATAAGCTAGTGGTCATGTTTCTTCAAAATGTCTTGATAAAATTCTACTTGAATGAAACCTTATCTGAAATCCTTCAAGCTGCCAGAATAATTCTCCTGTTGTAAGAGCTGTCTGACTGGCAGATGTGGCAGATTGACACCTACTATAGTCTTTAAACACACACCCGTCCAACCACAGCATACACACATACATTTGCACATTGTTACAATGCTTGCACACTGCTCTGTATGTTGGTCAGATTTTGATACGGCAGCATAGGTCACAGCCAGGAGTTTATTGAGCCAGTCATTCCAGTGGTAAATTTTCAAAAATTGTATTCTCTTGGCCTGTAAATGGACATTCCACAAGACCATAGCAGAGGCCGGTTTTGGCCGGTATGACCATTGACCGGTTAAGATGGTATCGTCTATAGTAGAGTAAACCAGACATTTTGCAGTATCTGTGGGACAAACAGAAGACGCTATTACAGACACAGATAGGTGTTAGTTGTATAATTATTGTATTACCATACCATAATATGTACAAATCTGCATCACGAAGTTGTGTAAATAGAAATTATTGAGGCAAAATTTTACTTTGTGTAATCATATATATACCGGTATTTTTAATTGTTTGACTGTTGCAAGGCACCAGACAGTAATTTCACTGGGCAATAACTTTTTAAAAACAGTTTGCCTGAAAGTTGTTGGTGGTTTAGCCACAACAACTTTCAGTAAAACTGTTTTCAAAATATCCAGCACATTCAGAGTTAAACATCATGGAAAATGTAGTCTTGCAGAAATCCATCATGCAGACAGTTAAACCCTCATGTAGAATTCTGTTTTGGCTTCAGCGAAATATCTGGAAAAGCGAGTTGGCCCTTCAGCCCTTAGACAATAACTACAGCATATTGTTTATCATGTTTGGAACATACTGTTGAATATCTTGACACATATTTAACTGAGAATTCTTGCTTCATATGGCACATTTCTGTATAGCTGTGTTGAAATTGAGATAACAATTTTATGAATGAAATCATGTTACCTCAATTTTAAGGTTACCATACAGGAAAGATATTGATATCAGGAAAATAATTTGCCTGCAGCTTCTAGTTAGTTACTAAATATTTAAATTACTCAATAGAATATGTTTATGTCCTAAACAAGTTGTTGCGTCAGTTCTACAGTAGTGGAAGGGTTAATCTAGATGACATTTAGTAAGCATGGTGGATAATTCTGATCTAAATTAGAATGCGTTTCAGATTCTATATGACAGAGACAAAAGTCATATTTCTATTAATTTATTGAATATAAAGCAATAATTCTGTCAAATATTGTGTTCGAGACAGCAAATATGATTGACAATTGTACTGGCTGATTATTGTGTCCTTTCATGGTGTCCTAACAGACAATTCACTCTGTTAAAGACAACTCAGTTAAATTGCTTTCAAAATGCTAAGTATGAGGTTATCTATCGCAATGTTACACACAGTAAACAGGCTTGACAATAAACGGAGCGATGTGGGTGAAATGATTGCACACAAATGAGATGCTTGTATTAATATCTTGAAGATATTATCTTCATTGCAATAACAAAGCCATACTATAATCAACATGGAATGACAAAAGTTCACAGCACTGACGATAAACAACATTTAAACAAGCGGCCCCAGGGACCTGTATCGCTCACCTGGAATTACTGGCCACTGGCAAAACCAAACAAAACAAGATGACCACTGGAAAATTTACTAACCTAATTTCAGTGAAGATGGTTTAGAAAGTCTTATTAAAAGTGCCACAGTGGTTAATAAGTATTTTTACATGATTTTCTCAGAAATTTTCAGAAAATCAAAGATGGCCGTTAAACACACAAAATTTTGATTGATACACAATGGCCATGGGTTTTTTTTACATATGTACTTCACTTGAACAATCTTCAAAGGCTCTTGGTGCCTAATCATATCTCCCAAATTTCAGCTGGATCTGTTTAGTGATTCTGGAAAATGCATTTTTGCAAAATGTAGGTCATCCAAGATGGCTGCCAAAGTATCTGGCCAATCAAGTTCCCTTGAACAAACCTGGTTCACCTGTTGCCCTAGATGATGTTTCATGAATTTTGAATCAATAACCCAGGTGGTTTCGGAGATTTTTAAAGACATTTCGAACAAAATTGGCCATAATCCCCAGATTGGCATCTTTTGAACAAACTTGAATCTCTATTCCCTAAGCATGCTTTCTGCCAAGTATCATTGAAATCGGTCCAATGGCTCTTGAGAAGACGTTTAAAGGAGAAGTTGACAGATGACGTCGGACGGATGATGGACAGTTGCCATGGCATAAGCTTGCTTGGCCTTTAAGGACAGGTGAGGTAACAAGAGGCCTGGGCCTGCGCATGTCGACCCATCAGAATATTTTGAAAAACAACTATTCACCATTACGCTTTGTACATTTGAATTATAGAACAGAAACTATACATATGATTTATGAATGGCTCCGTCATGAGAATAGAAAAGTCAGTCACGTATGTGTACAATTTGATGTCTTTAATGAATTGTCAATTTAACCCTTTAATGGGTAAATTCACCTTTCCAGAGTACCCACCCATCATACGACGTCATAATGAACTGCATGATGTGTAGAATGACATCATAAAGAATGGCATCATGAATGACGTCGATAAGTCACGAATGCATATTTGAAGACGGTCTATGCGTTGTTGTACGAATTGTTTGCTTTTACTATTTAATAAATATTCTGTTGAATATTTTGAAACCAATTTGACTGGGCGCTGTTGCTGCCATAGTCAAATTAGTTACAAAATATTCAACCGCTTCCCTGTATAGTTTTCAGGAAATTGATAGCTAGGGAATTCAGGGATCAATCAATCCCAACACGGCGAGCTGTGGGTGGAGCTTAGCTATTGATGGGCAGGGCATAGCTAAAAATTGAAAGGTCCATTTTGTAAAAAAAAAAATCTAAATATTTGCTTACTGGATGTTCATTTGTAGACTAAAAGAGGACGATTTTTGAAAATTTACCACTGGAATGACCAAGCCAGGCCAAATCTCAAAAACAGTCTTCTCATGACCTTCAAATGGGCCGGTTTTGGCATGAAAGGGTTAATATACATTTTGTTGAAGATTTTGAAACTACTTTGACTGGGAGTGTGAGCAACCCACTCAAATTAATTTCAAATATTCAACAGCTTAACTGTACAGGTAGGTACTTTGAAGTATAGATTCTGTGAATTCAGGTTTCAAAGTTTCAAATCAATTCCAATACATGTAAAACATGTGCGGAGCTTAGCTAGAAATGGGTGGGGCATAGCTAGAAATGGGTGGGGCATAGCTAGAAATGGGTGGGGCATAGCTAGAAATGGGTGGGGCATAGCTAGAAATGGGTGGGGCATAGCTAGAAATGGGTGGGGCATAGCTAGAAATGGGTGGGGCATAGCTAGAAATGGGTGGGGCATAGCTAGAAATGGGTGGGGCATAGCTAGAAATGGGTGGGGCATTGCTAGAAATTGGTGAGGCATAGCTAGGAATGGCAGCCTCTGTTATGAGAAGCTGCTACACATGAATCTGTTTCATCATAATAACCTACGGTGCGCTATAGCGGCTGATGAGGTCAGTGAACTCACTGACTTGGTTTGTCATCATGACAACCACAGACCACAACACCAAAACACCATTAATGTGACTTGGCGACATTTGATGATCATGATTTTGTCGCAATGTTCTGAAGGCACAAGTATTCTAAATTGTGCTAACTTTAGCAGTTAATTTGATTGTACTTCGGTCTATCCCTTAAATTCAGTCTAAAGAAATCGTGGTCGAAAACCTGTGTCGTGTATGTGTGACCTAAGCTTTAGTCTTCCACTTCCGCAACGCCAAAACATAAAACGTAGGAATACAACTGACTGTGTCAGTTGCCAAAGGCACCCCTAATGTCATAAAAGTACATAAACTCTGAATTCTGTTAACAGTACACAACTAACAGAATTTCCAGTTATTTAATAATCCTTAACAAGAATTATCTGAACATGATGATTCTGACTGAAAGCACATTTGATACAAATAATTGCAACAATACAGCCATCCTTAAAAATAATAAATTTTGTAAAATTAGAATAGAGTACCATAGACAATATTTAAACTTGGCATTATTTAACAGCTTAAAGATTGCCCACATTACAGTGGCCTCTACAATAGGCTTGTTAAGTGATGACATAGTGATGACGTACTATTGGGTCAACCTGTTTGCTAAGCAAAGAATTGGAAACATCAATTACAACTGGCAGTTAAAACCTTGTACATTTTATTCACGTCTCTTCCCATACCTCTGTAAGCTATGGTACGAAGTTTCAGTTTAAACCTGTTTAGTCACCTATCTCTGGATATTCTCATGCTTAATGGCTCTTTTCAGTTTTAGCTATGCCCGGCCCATCTCTAGCTAAACTCCACCCACACTTTGCCGTGTTGGAATTGACCGATCCCTGAATGCCATAACTATCAATTTCATGAAAACTATACAGGGTAAGCTGTTGAATATTTTGCAACTAATTTGACTGGCCGCTGTTGCTGCCTATGGCAGCAACAGTGTCCAGTCAAATTAGTTGCAAATTATTCAACAGAATATCTATTAAATAGTAGACATACAATTCGTACAACTCATAGTCCGTCTTCAAATATTCATTCGTGACGTACTTATCTACATCATTCAAGGCATCATAATGACATCATTGATTATGATGTCATTCTACACGTCACGTAGTTGATTATGATGTCATAATATGGGTGGAACTGCCCATTGCACATATTCCAGGTGGTAGCGAACAATGATTTATACAGCAGTTGAAAAGTATTTTGTTCAATATAATTGTAAGTCCTCCTGATAATTCCTATAATAGAGCTTGTGTTGTTGATTTAACTCATCTGCTTGGTAAAGCCTAGCTTAGGATAAACAGTAACTCCAATATTTGTCTGCATCAGAGGGCTGAAGTACTTGTTCATCAGGTCTCAGCATAAGAAGCTTGTCTGTGATATTAGAATGGCCAACAGACCATAGATTTACATTTGTAAATACAAAAGTAATGTGGATATATAGCAGCTATTAAACCTATAACAATACAGTAACAATATTTTCATATTCCCAGGACGGACAGTTACTATGCTACTTATGATATATATCACCAGTAATTTATAAAAATTGCATAAACATTACCGTAGGAGACATTCATTTTAAATTAATTTTGGTTTTAACAGTTTAAAAAATACATCTATTATTCAAATTATCACAAAATGTGTATATAAATAGATTATGTTTCAACTGGACGGCGGCGGCCTGTAGTTAAATACCTGATGATATATTCAAATTTCTTAAAAACTAACATATAATTAATAATTTAATCATGAATTAAATCCAATAAATTAACACATAATCATAGACAAACATTATTATTATTGTTATTATTATTATTAATATGACTTTACATAGAATCTTACTTAACTAGCTAAATTAACCCTTTAACCCTCGAATTTGTTAAAGAAATTTGCTCATAGAAAATGTCCATTTGCAGACCAAGAGAAGACTATTTTTGAAAACGTACAACTGGAATAACTGGCTTGATAACCGAGCCAGTCATTCCAGTGGTAAATTTTAAAAAATAGTCTTCTTTTGGTCTGCAAATGGTCATTTCTCATGACCACTGCAGAAGCCATTTTTGGCTAATATGAGTGTTAAAGGATTACGCCTGTTCCACAATATATCAAATTATCTTTGTGAGTGACAGCTGAGATTGCATTCAACAACACCTAATATCATATGATTTCTGGTAATAAAATAATCATTTTGGCAGGAATATAAATAAACACAATGACAAGAGGGTTTCACTTTTGCTCAAAATATACATTAACCCTTACCTTCTTATGTTAAAATTTGTAATCTTCAAATTCAGTTAAAAAATCAACTGGTGTACATTTTTCAACAATTTTGTCCACCAAAAATTGTTGAAAAATGTACACCCGTTTCTTTGCTATTTTCCATGACCCATAGTCTATGTCGAAGTCAATCACAGAGGCAGAATATGACAGTAACAGAAGCACAGTAGGTGATTGGAATGCACAAATATTAACGTTTCTAGTACCACTAATTGGTGAATCCAGTTTCTCAGTCAAATCGTATGTCATAATCAACTACGTCACATGTAGGCTGACATCATAATCAATCACATCATGAATGACGCAATATAGTCTGCAAACAATTTAGCCACCAACAATTTTCAAACAAATCGTTTTCAAAATAGTCAGCATCTCAAGGCTTAAATGCCATGAAAAATGTAGTCTTCAGAAATTCAGCAATCAAATAGTTAACAATCAGTGTAAGTAACTGTTAGCATTGCGATATTCACAAAAATTATTGCCCAACATTTGGTCTGTGTGTGAGATCCAAGTCTGAATGAGCGTCACTTGTAGGCTTGTGCGATTATTGCATTGAGTGATCGCGATCGATTATTGAAAAATAATTGTGATTACTCGATTAATCAGCGTGGATACAAATTACCAAGACATAACAACAAAAGAATGTCAATGACGAAAATTGCAATGGTGTTTCGAAAAGTCCATTTGCAATGCAAGAGAAGACTATTTTTGAAAATGTATCACTTGAATGCCTGGCTCGATTCTCGAGCCAGGCATTCAGTAATACATTTTCAAAAATAGTCTTCTCTTGCCCCACAAATGGACATACATTTAATAAGCAAAATGCCATTTTTCACGACTGATCGCATGAAAAGTAATTGAAAGTTAGGTTTTGAAATATTTTATACAATAGAAAATATTCACGATTATTCGATTATTTAATTTTTAATCATATAAATTCACGATTTAAAACATAATCGCGATTTTCGATTTAATCACGTAATCGCACACGTCTAGTCACTCGTGATGTTCTGTGTCGATATTACCTGCTTAGTCTTGATGAATACCATATTAGTACAAGAGAGAGTATCTTTTTAAACTTTACCACTGAGATGATTGGCCAGTAAATTTTCAAAAACTATCTCTTGTCCTCTAAACAGACTTTCATTGGGCAAAGATTTTAGATCTTGACTAACAAAAGGTTGATGGTATACATGTGGTCTATTAGTAGGTATGGCATGTTCAATGAGCAAGTTAATACTGTTATCTTGATGAGTCAATCTAAGGCCTTATTTTAAGAGACTATTGGGTTAGACCAATACAATAAACTAAAATGTGCAGTCAATGAAATCCTCACGCTTCGCCAACTTTGCCATTATCACACGTCCCCACTACCCCCACCACACCGCACCGGGAGGGGGGGGGGGGGGGGAGGAGTAAAGCTTGCCTAACAATACACACCACTCATATGGTTAACTAACATACAAAATTTGGTTAAATTCCTAAAAATTTTACTTTCTGCTCCCACCCCACACACACCCTGGGGGGGGGGGGGGGTTGAGTCTGACATAAATGTCGTCTTGCAATCCCCAATCAGATGGCTACCTCAGATAACAAATTTGACTGTATTCCACCAAATGATTTCAGAGAAAATATATGGATGGACAGATGGATGGAGGCAATTACAATATTCTCTGTTTTTTTCAAAACATGTGGGGATAATGATACACTCCGGACGTGATACTCGTTTTAGAGATTCAGATCTGAAGTATTTTATTATATACATTGTAAAGAGATAACTGTTGAACAATCCTATTTCACTTTCTTGTGAAGAGATGACTTTACACAATACAGAACAGTTATATTAGCATTATTTGTGTCAATTTGACTCTGTGGAACAGTCTTATTAGCATTAGTTGTGGCTATATGACTCTGTGGAACAGTCTTATTAGCAATAGTTGTGGCTATATGACTCTGTGGAACAGTCTTATTAGCATTAGTTGTGGCTATATGACTGTGGAACAGTCTTATTAGCAATAGTTGTGGCTATATGACTCTGTGGAACAGTCTTATTAGCATTAGTTGTGGCTATATGACTGTGGAACAGTCTTACTAGCATTAGTTGTGGCTATATGACTCTGTGGAACAGTCTTATTAGCATTAGTTGGGGGCTATATGACTCTGTGGAACAGTCTTATTAGCATTAGTTGTGGCTATATGACTCTGTGGAACAGTCTTATTAGCAATAGTTGTGACTATATGACTCTGTGGAACAGTCTTATTAGCATTAGTTGTGGCTATATGACTGTGGAACAGTCTTACTAGCATTAGTTGTGGCTATATGACTCTGTGGAACAGTCTTATTAGCAATAGTTGTAGCTATATGACTTTGTGGAACAGTCTTATTAGCAATAGTTGTAGCTATATGACTTTGTGGAACAGTCTTATTAGCATTAGTTGTAGCTATATGACTTTGTGGAACAGTCTTATTAGCAATAGTTGTAGCTATATGACTTTGTGGAACAGTCTTATTAGCATTAGTTGGGGGCTATATGTCTTTGTGGAACAGTCTTATTAGCATTAGTTGTGGCTATATGACTCTGTGGAACAGTCTTATTAGCAATAGTTGTAGCTATATGACTTTGTGGAACAGTCTTATTAGCATTAGTTGGGGGCTATATGTCTTTGTGGAACAGTCTTATTAGCATTAGTCGTGGCCATATGACTCTGTGGAACAGTCTTATTAGCAGTAGTCGTGGCTATATGACTCTGTGGAACAGTCTTATTAGCATTAGTTGTGGCTATATGACTCTGTGGAACAGTCTTATTAGCATTATTTGGGGTTATATGACTCTGTGGAACAGTCTTATTAGCATTAGTTGTGGCTATATGACTGTGGAACAGTCTTATTAGCATTAGTTGTGGCTATATGACTCTGTGGAACAGTCTTATTAGCATTAGTTGTGGCTATATGAGTGTGGAACAGTCTTATTAGCATTAGTTGTGGCTATATCACTCTGTGAAACAGTCTTATTAGCATTAGTTGTGGCCATATGACTCTGTGGAACAGTCTTATTAGCATTAGTTGTGGCTATATGACTCTGTGGAACAGTCTTATTAGCATTAGTTGGGGTTATATGACTCTGTGGAACAGTCTTATTAGCATTAGTTGTGGCTATATGACTCTGTGGAACAGTCTTATTAGCATTAGTTGTAGCTATATGACTCTGTGGAACAGTCTTATTAGCATTAGTCGTGGCTATATGACTCTGTGGAACAGTCTTATTAGCATTAGTTGTGGCTATATGACTCTGTGGAACAGTCTTATTAGCATTAGTTGTGGCTATACGATTTCGCAGAATCCTCAAAGAACTTCAGCTGCCAGATTTTGCCAGCATACAGATCAAACATGTCCTTCCCAAGCAATGACACCAACTTAGGCTGTAAGAGAACACAGGACAATGAGTAATGACACCAACTTAGGCTGTAAGAGAACACAGGACAATGAATAATGACACCAGCTTCGGCTGTAAAAGAACAGAGCACAATGAGTAAAGACACCAGCCTTAGGCTGTAAGAGAACACAGGACAATGAGTAAAGACACCAGCCTAGGCTGTAAGAGAACACAGCGCAATGAGTAATGACACCAGCTTAGGCTGTAAGAAAACACAGGACAATGAGCAATGACACCAGCTTAGACTGTAAGAGAACACAGGACAATGAGCAATGACACCAGCTTAGACTGTAAGAGAACACAGGACAATGAGCAATGACACCAGCTTAGGCTGTAAGAAAACACAGGACAATAAGTAGACACCAGCTTAGGCTGTAAGAGAACACACGACAATGAGCAATGACACTAACTTAGGCTAGAAGAAAACACAGGACAATGAGTAATGACACCAGCTTAAGCTGTAGGACAACACAGGACAATGAGTAATGACACCAGCTTAAGCTGTAGGACAACACAGGACAATGAGTAATGACACCAGCTTAGGCTGTAAGAGAACACAGGACAATGAGCAATGATACCAGCTTAGGCTGTAAGAGAACACAGGACAATGAGCAATGACACCAGCTTAGGCTGTAAAAGAACACAGGACAATGAGTAATGACACCAGCTTAAGCTGTAGGACAACACAGGACAATGAGTAATGACACCAGCTTAGGCTGTAAGAGAACACAGGACAATGAGCAATGATACCAGCTTAGGCTGTAAGAGAACACAGGACAATGAGCAATGACACCAGCTTAGGCTGTAAGAGAACACAGGACAATGAGCAATGATACCAGCTTAGGCTGTAAGAGAACACAGGACAATGAGCAATGATACCAGCTTAGGCTGTAAGAGAACACAGGACAATGAGTAATGACACCAGCTTAGGCTGTAAGAGAACACAGGACAATGAGCAATGATACCAGCTTAGGCTGTAAGAGAACACAGGACAATGAGCAATGATACCAGCTTAGGCTATAAGAGAACACAGGACAATGAGCAATGATACCAGCTTAGGCTGTAAGAGAACACAGGACAATGAGCAATGATACCAGCTTAGGCTGTAAGAGAACACAGGACAATGAGTAATGACACCAGCTTAGGCTGTAAGAGAACACAGGACAATGAGCAATGATACCAGCTTAGGCTGTAAGAGAACACAGGACAATGAGCAATGACACCAGCTTAGGCTATAAGAGAACACAGGACAATGAGCAATGATACCAGCTTAGGCTGTAAGAGAACACAGGACAATGAGCAATGATACCAGCTTAGGCTGTAAGAGAACACAGGACAATGAGTAATGACACCAGCTTAGGCTGTAAGAGAACACAGGACAATGAGCAATGATACCAGCTTAGGCTGTAAGAGAACACAGGACAATGAGTAATGACACCAGCTTAGGCTGTAAGAGAACACAGGACAATGAGCAATTACGAAAGCTTAGGCTGTAAGACAACACAGGCCAATGAGTAATGACAACAGCTTAGGCTGTAAGAGAACACAGGACATTGAAGAATGACACTAACTTAGGCGAGGAGAAAACATACAAAAAAGCAATAAGAACAATTATTACAAAATCTATCCATATTCTCATGGTTCTAGCAATAAAACTCTCCAAGAGCAAAGGATGAATCCAGTTTTAGCTACGTCCTACCCATCTTGGGTTAAGCTCCACCCACACTTCATCCGTGTTGGGATTGATCGGTCCCTGAACTCCCTGACTATCAATTTCCAGAAAGCTATACAGGTAAGCTGTTGAATATTTTGAACTTATTTTTGTCTGGGTGCTGTTGCTGCCTATTAGTTTCAAAATATTTACCAGCATGTAACTTATTAGATCTATAGTAAAAATATACAAAATTGTACAATGCTAGTTCGTCATCAACTAAGTGTTCGTGATAAACTTATCTACGTCATTCATGATGTAATGATTATGACATCATCCTACACGTCATGTAGTTGATTATGACATCATATGATTGATGGATAAACTGGAATCCTCCATTGAGTTATTCCTTTAATGGTCAAAACTGGTCAACAAAAACCTAAATATTTGTTTGCTAAATGTCCATTTGTAGGCCAAGAGAGGACTATTTTTGAAAGTTTACCACACAAATGACTGTCCCAGTAATAGAGCCAGAGATTCAAGTAGTAAGTTTTCAAAAATCATCTTCTCTTGACCTGCCAATGGGCATTCCTCAAGAGCACTGCAGAGGCCATGCTTAGCCGGCTTCACAATAAAAGGGTTATGCAGATAGTCATTGCTTAACATCTAGAACATTGACAAGCAACTTTGCATCTCAGAAGCAGACTTAGTAGCACCATCTATAAAGTAAAGAATCTTTTGAAAAACTGCTCTTAATTCTAGATCTTATTTACTTTAGGATGTAAGATGATTGTAAGCTTAAAACAAGAGCCCCCAAGAGCCTGTGATTCTTACCTGGACCATCAGCATCTGAACCATTTGCACTTAAATAAACTTGATGGATAATTTTCGCAAAATCTGAGATGTCCACCAAAGAAATTGACTAATCAAAATTCTTGTTTGATATCTTGAAGCCTACTGCCATATTCATTCCACCCATTAAAGAGTAGCGTTTTAAATGGTTTCAGAAAATTTTCAATAAATAAGTTGGCCACCAAAAAATTGACCAACCAAAATTCTGAATAGAAGTTCTAGAATGTCCACCCAAGTTTCGTTGAAATCGGACCATTTATATGGCGCTTTAAATGATTTTTGGAAAATTTTCGGAAAATACAAGATGGCCACTAGAAGAATTGTCGAATCAAGATTCTGTATACAGTTTCTGAAGCCTACCCTCATAGGGTCCTTCCAGCCAAATTAGGCTGAAATCAGCCCAGGGGATAATGATGAGTAACATTTTTAAGGGAGGACGGTCGCCAAGGCGTAAGCTCACTAGGCTATTCTGGCCATGTGAGCTAACAAGGGGGGGGGGGGGGAAATTTATGCTAAAGTTATCCATACACTGAGCTAGCTATTATCTGTGACCATGGATTTCCACATTTGCTATAATACTATTGTAGTTTTCTAATTCAGTAATGGGTTTTTACAACTTAATAATATTTAACACATTTAAGCATGTTTAAAATAACATTAGTGTTTTGTGTAAGGTTTAAGGAAATAAAGGTCCACAATTGCAACATTTACATTCAAATATCACTGATTAAATTTCACCTAATAACACACTGGGAAGGAAAGGGCTGTTATTAGTGGGTTTTTTAATCTGACTAATACTACATGATATTATCATACATGATATTATCATACCTCCACTTCATCGTCTTCAATTCTCTCCAGTATCTTAAAGGCATGCTTCATTTTTTCAAAACCAACGGCCTGTAAACAATCTCTGAAAACAAGACATTTAAACATTTAATGACTAAATTTGGCCATGAAAATTTAATTTATCTCCTAATTGAGTGTTCATTTGCTGGCCAAGAGACCATTTTTGAAAATTTACTACTGGAATGACTGGCTCGATTATTGAGCCAGTCATTCCAGTTGTAAATTTTCAAAAATAGTCATCTCTTGGTGTGCAATTAGACATTTATCAAGACCACTGTAGAGGCTGGTTTCGGCCGGCTTCGTCATGAAAGGGTTAAACTATTTAAAGATGAATCAAAAAAGCATCCGCTTTTGTTTCTACGAGAATTGATAATACTTACCAGATGTACTGTTATGATAATGTCTATTATCTAGTCTAACTCAAAATAAACAATTAAAACTCCATGCTCTCCTGGTCCTGCCCATACTGTGTCCGGGAATTACCATTAGCCTCCAGGTACCGAGTCAATTCCCAACTACAGTCAGATTCGTCTTATATTTGTCATGACAAACAGCGAAAGCAGCTCCACCTCACCTCAGCGGGGTGGTTGAGGCGGTCCATAGTACATCTAGTAAGTATTATCAGTTCTCATAGAAACAAAAGTGAATGCTACTATTATGATAACCTCCGGACTTCGACAGCCAAGAAACTCTGGTGGGAGGAGGTGAGGCTCGAAACAGCTCTCATCTACCATCCGACAGAGGTTGTGAAAAGACTGGGAACCTCAGCATACGCTTGTTCCTGCCATCTGACTCATGGAGTGCTAAACTTCCATGGTCTAGACCGCGCTCCCTAACACCCCCCCCCCCCCCATCATTTGTCCGCACAAATTCCTGAGGGCTGTCAAAAGGGAGGCAACACCCACCAGACCCATGTCAGCCCCAAGTCCCGGCTACGGCAGTCCAGGAGAATGCAAAGAAGCTATTACAACTTCTAATTTTGAAAAAACCTCAGTATTTTGATTAGATTTTCAAATTTGAATGAGTCTATTGTCTGATGCAATGAATAACTTACTCTTGAACCAGACTTTTCACTTAACCAGTCTGGAAATTCGGTTCCATATCATCATGCACAACTCCGGTGACCTTGTCCCGCCCTGGCGGTTTAGATAAGACACCACGGTGGAGTTGTCTATCCTTATTAGGACAATCTTGTCTGGGATTAAGCTCTAGAATTTTCAAAGTGCTAATGCCACCGCTAATAATTCGAGAACATTTATATGTTTCTGCGCATTGGTCCGATCCCATTCCCCTGACCCTGACACATCATCCAATACTGCTCCCCAACCCGTCGTCGATGCATCTGTGAAGATGGACATCTGCGGTTGAGGAGGTTGTAGAGGAACACCTCGCAGGAGATTCTGTTCTGATAACCACCACTGAAGATGGAATATCCAGTTCTTTTACTGGAATCCTCAGAGATAACGGATCCGTTCTCTGAGACCAGAACGACATCAAATACATCTGAATCGGTCTGCGCCTGAGTGCTGCATAAGGCACCACCTTCTCCAGAGATACTAGCAAACCCAGTATCCTGAGAAATTGATGCGCCATCAGATAAGCTCCTGGAGAAATTGACCCCAGAACCGCAAGCAAACTCTTGACTCTGCTCTCCGACGGAAAAACCACACCATCCCCGAGATTGAAAAGAATTCCCAGATACACAAACTCTGGGGATGGAGTCAATTCTGATTTCTCTATATTCACAATCCATCCTAGGTCCTTTAGTAAGGCCAGGACTACCTGATGATTGTTGCGCAGAGTGACTGGATTCCCTGCCTTCAGCAACCAGTCGTCTATGTAAGTATGAACAGCTTTAGATAAGAAGTCATGGCGAGAACCACATTGCTGAAGACCCTCGGGGCTGTGGTCAGACTGAATGGTAACGCATTGAACTCCCAGACAGTCTTGGAACGCAAAGCAAAGGTATTTCTGAAAAGGAATTGACATTGGAATATGAAAATATGCGTTCTTCAGATCAATCGATACTGCCCACATTCTTTTCTCAGCCCTGTCATCACCACTGCCACAGTCTCAATCTGAAATTTTGGTGAAAGAATGGATTTGTTCAGCGGTTTGAGGTTGAGAATCGGTCTCCAACCTCCGGTGCATTTCGGAAAGAGGAAAATTATCGAATAGAAGCCCAGAGAACTGATTGCAGACTAGAGAATCACATTCTTTCGCTGAAGATCTTTTATTTCTGAGCAAATGACATCTAGACGATCGGATTCCCTTGGAACAGGAGTCTATACAGGAGTCGAGGTTAACGGAACTAACGATTGACGGATGAGCCAGTCCGGTTCATAGCCATTTTTTAACCAATGACAGAATAAACAATCTTGCACGACCCGTTCCCATTGGCTTGAGAACATCTGAAGTCTGCCTCTGACGGTAGGAATCTGCACACAGCTCGCGGTTGATGTTGCACGACAAGACATTAATTTGTTTAAGTGAAGATTCTCGACTCCCTGCATCCCTGGCACAACCAGTACGGGTCTTGCCGGAAGCCTGTCAGAACTGTTCCCCCATGCACCCCTCGCGGCTTCTTGGAGTATGCCGGCCCAGACCCGCCACCATGGCTATCCTTATGGTAACCACCGTGTCCCGAGCTGCCACCCTTCATTTTATCTTCAAACGGCTGCTTATTACAGGGCTTGTATGAAGATGAACGGCCAGGACCCTGAGAACCGGATGCCCGATGGGCATCACGGCCAGGCGGATGGAAGGGCGATCTCTGTCATTGCCTCGGCTGCTCCTGACAGTGCTGCTTATAGGACTGATGCGGCCGAGTCCTTTTAGTGGATTTCCACGACTTGCCGACAATGTCCTGCTCTCAACCATGGACGCAACCTTGGAGAGTTTGTCTTGCCGAGCCACCAAACAAGTCTGGACCAATGAAGGGCGCAGAAGACAATGCAGCCCTCATCTCTGGCCCTGGTTCTACACAATCGAGAACGATTCTCCCCCACTCCGCCAATGATCTGGTGATCACCCTGGCCAGGCAATCTTGGGATAAGCATATGGTGTCCCGGACAACTCTGGGAGCAGCCTCTGGCACTACCCCACCTTCCGCCGCGCAGGTCAGCATCCCCTGCAGGATGGTACAGCCATGCGAGAGCAGCCATAGCCGCTCTCGCCGCATCCTCAATAAGCATTAGCTCATTGAATGCATCCTTGTTAGTTTGCGAAACCAAGGGTCGAGAATGACAGTTGGATTTCCCAGCTAATGGCCTATTCAGTGCTTCACATTCCCCAACTGTAAGCCAAGGAACACGGGCATACTAATAGTAGGCCTGCTCCAGAAAAAAGGACCCTACTCCTTATCCCCTTAGGGGCCTTTGGTAGTGTGTACTCCGGCTGAACCAGATGGTACACAGCGACTTCCAACATGTCGGAAGACTGAGTATCCAATGGAAGAGTAGGCATGGCCGAAGAGACACTTGACACAGCGCTAGCCGCATGCTCTGACATACGCTCCATCGCCGGATCACGCTGAGATCCTTGGTCAGATGCCAACCCGAGACGGTTAGACATCCAGCTAAGAGCCTGCACCCACTCAGCCTCGGTGCAGAACTACCATTTTCATCCTCCTTCTCACCCTTGAATGAGAAAGTCACCGACGATCTATGCTGAGAGCTCCGGACCAAAACTTCCAATTCGAAGTGGGTCCGTGGCTCAACTACTCGCGGCTCCAGTGTCTAGCGAATCACCAGACACGGAATCACCACAATCCATCGGCTCCAGCATGGGAGCCAGGACTATGTCCGCTAAAACGGCAGGACATGTGACTATGAGAGGAGCCAGTATACCCGCATCCACGATGCCGATGGGAGCCGTAAGACGGCTCTGGCGGCACTCCGGATAGAGCGAAATCCTGGTGGAAGATGCCCGGCGGAATGTCAACCTCTCTGCCCTGCTGACAGACCCGAACAAACCACTCTACACATACATCGCAAGGACTTCCGACCTTACACTTAGCACAGGCGACACAGTGTGCCCTGCGAACTTCCGCTTCATGAAGCGATTACAGCGAGAGCATAAAATATCCGGCGGGGCCTTGCCTTCACTTTCTGCGAACACAGAATAAGAATTAAAATGCAGCACATGGTTATGAGTAACACGCACAATGACTTGATTGCAATCATTAAATTACTTAGAAACGTTAACTCTCTCTCTCTTAGATTAATGTTAATCAAGTTTTAGGCAGCAAATATTTGAACATTTTTAGAGTGAAAATTTTATAAACTCAACTTGGAGATTAACCAACGTTAAAATGACCAAGAAATTGAGACCAATCGCTACAAACACCCTCAACAATGAAGTGAGAGCTAATGATCGGCTCAAAACTGAGTGCATCATAGACACGCAAAGCCAAAACAAAAAGTTAATCATGGGTGCCGCCATCTTGGCTAGGGGCGCATCCATTTTGGAAGGAACCAAGTTGCAAGAGAAATTAACCGAGTACCCGGATAAGATTAAAAAGTTAACGGGTAATGGAGTGACTCCAACAATGGCTACCATTTTAAAACAATGTGCCAATTTAAGGAAAATTCAAACAGCAATTACGGCACGAACGTATAAATTCTAGATTGATACAACCTGCCCCTGCAACGACTTTCCTTTCCCTTCCATGATTGCGACAACGAATCAGATAAAAACGGCTTAAACCCTCGGAAAATTGTAAATTTTAGACAACAAAAAATGTGCAACTAGATTGGAATGCAATACAGACGAATCTGACTGTAGTTGGGAATTGACTCGGTACCTGGAGGCTAGTATGGGCAGGACCATGGAGAGTGCAGAGTTTTAATTGTTTATTTTGAGCTAGACTAGATAATAGAAATTATCATAACAGTACATCTGGTAAGTATTATTCGAAGTAGAAACCACAGGCTCTCAATCTCACAGTAGCCATTTTACCAAAGCTGTTGAATATTTTGAAATTTTTTTGACTAAATCTGAAATGAGCTTCCAGTAAAAAAAATTTCAAAATATTCAGACAAAATATTTCTTGTCATAAATAATTTTCTTATTTTCGTCTTTCATGTTGAAAGTGCAACACAGACCAACACAATCAGGTTATCATAGCAAAGTATATAATTGTAAAACTACATAAGAATTAATATATATTATACATTTTGGAATGTAATCATAGCCTAGTAGCGTGCTTAAGTTTGAGTGTACATGCACTAATGATATAAATCATCTCACTTTTTCAACAGATCAATCCTGTACATCAGTCTGCCCGTGTGAGCGAGGGTATCAGCACCTAAGCAATGGGAAATAAAATATTAAACAGTTAAACATTTATAATGAATAAATAATTACTGAGCATGGAGATGGCTGGTTGTGTGTTTATTCGGCTACTAGAACGAGCCATTTCCAGCTATGTCCCACCCACCTCTAGCTATGTCCCATCCATTTCTAGTTTTGTCCCACCCATTTCCAGCTATGTCCCACCCACCTCTAGCTATGTCCCACCTATTTCTACCTAGGCCCCACCCATTTTAGCTATGTCCCACCCATTCTAGCTAGGCCCCACCCATTTCTAGCTATGCCCCACCCATTTCTAGCTATGTCCTACCCATTTCTTGCTAGACTCCACCCATGTATTGCCTGTGTTGGGATCGATTTGTATACTTTGAATTCTCAGAATCCCAACTATATAGGTAAGATGTTGAATACTATGGCAGTAAAAATATGCTCGGTCAAATTATTCAACAGAATGTTTATTAAATAATAAATCCATCAGACAGACAATTCGTACACTTGACAGATTATTCCAGCTTCATGACAGTTTTTCTGTCAATTATGATTGCGACATCAGCCTACATGTGACGTAATTGATTATGACGTCATATACTTGAGTGACAGATTGGATTCATCCATTGGATATGCAATGAGTATGTTGTTTAAATAATAGCATCTTGTTAACATATTGCATTAGATAAACATTATTATAGCCACCGCACATGTTAATACCGTCAGTCCTACATGGAATAAATCAAATATTTTGCCCTGGAGCCAACTAGTATAAAGGAAATTGTAAAACATAGCACTGGCATTTGAATTTCGATCGACACTCCACATCAGCATCAGAACAAAAACTAGAGTTGGACAGAACCAGTTTTTATGATATTTAGAATATTTTGAACATATTTGGATTGAAATACATTGCAGCCTAAGGCAGCAATGGACCTTTTCATTTTTAGCTATGCCCCGCCCATCACTAGCTAAGCTCCACCCACAACTCGCTGTGTTGGGATTGATCGATCCCCGAATGCCCTAGCTATCAATTTCCTGAAAACTATACAGGGAAACTGTTGAATATTTTGCAACTAATCTGACTGGGTGCTGTTGCTGCCTATATGGCAGCAACAGCACCCAGTTAAATTAGTTTCAAAATATTCAACAGAATATTGATTAAATAGTAGACATACAATTTGTACAACAACGCATAGCCCGTCTTCAAATATGCGTACGTGACGTACTTATCAACATCATTGATTATGATGTCATTGTACACATCACGTAGTTGATTATGATGTCATATGATGGGTGGGTACTCCGGAAAGGTGAATTGTTTCCAATCCATTCATGTACAACACACATTTTTTACACCATGTTCAAACTGTTTCTGATTCTGTTTTTGTAAATTCTAAGTTATTTCTTAGCTATACTATACGTCATAACATCTCAGTACTACACAGCATCTTAGATAAGTTGACTTTCTATTTAAGATTAACCCAGACGCCCCGGTAAATACAGAAGCACTCACTTGGTATACTGAGTGAAGGCCTTCTTGGCCGCGGTGTCATTAGCTCGGAAGACGCCTCCTCAGGAATGCGACTGTCAATCACATCATTAGCTATCACTGCCGCCTCATCCGAAGTCTTATTTAAACGTAATGTTGTATCCAGTAAAGAAATAAAATTCTTGATTTCTTTGTTCTCCCTGGAAAGAAGGTATCGTAATATAAAGAGTTGGCAATATAGCTATCATATGTAGGTTAAACATGATGGCATTAATATGGTATGATTATAAAGCATGCAATTACAACATCTATTTGTGTGCGTGCGTGCGCGTGTGCGTGTGCGTGTGCGTGTGCGTGTGTGTGTGTGTGTGAGCACAGATTATGCTATTTATAACTGAAAAGAATGTACTGTTTAGGGATTTGTCGTTGAAAGAGTCAGTTAATATTCTGTAATACATATCACAAACCTTTTTTCGCGTTTTTTATTCACCTCTGTTTCTCCCTCCTCATCATCCTGTGAACTGCTCTCATCAGCTAAGGATGGCCGCCGATGATGGCCGTCTGACAGGCGTACTTTTGTGGGACTGCTGGCATTCTGAAAACATTAATTTATTGTAAAATTATATTAAGCTAATTAATCAACTAAATTCAAACATGTTGCCTTTTTACTGGCCAATAATATGCACTAAAAAGTGTTAGCCTATATAAAGTACAGCTCAGAAATAACTTAACATGTTTCTAAAACAAAATAAGATGTGCTGTTGAATATTTTGAACATAATTGGATTGGATGACATTGCTGCCTGTCAAACAATTTTGAACCCGCTGTAGGTAATGTAGTGTTGAATTTTTTTAACATAATTGGATTGGCCAATCCACTGATGTCCAAAATATCCAATCGAACATTTTTTACATCGTGTTCAACTTTGTTTGGTTTTGAAAACATCTTCACTTATTTTTGTGCTGTACTGTAGAGTGAAGACTACAAAGTCTTATTGCGACTATTCATCTACTGATAGACCCCTGTACTACCTGGGCACACATTATTACTGTCAAACAAAAATATTATTCACAAACATTAACATCACGCTTGCACATATATCAATGTCAATATCATATGGAGTATATCATATTTATGGAGTAAGCTTGCACGATTTTTGCTTTGAAACACAGCGATCAATTTTGTAAAATTCGATTAAATTGCATGTCCAAATTCAAATTCCCAAAAGTATAAACCGGGGTAACATGACAAGTCATGAAAACTGGGACTGAGAAAAAGTTGAAATAAATGATTTTTAAAAATAGCACGAAAGTAGAACGCAATTTCATGTGACAAATTCTTACCATCCTACGTCTATTCTTAATGTATACCTTATATCCATCATCACAGGAGTGAAATTATTAATTGGAACTGCCTATATATTGTCTATAGTTTAATAAACATAGTTTAATTCATCAAAATTTGACATAAAATGTTGTCGAAAAAAAGCATAAATCCTGTGATGTATCAGCTTCCACTTATAGCCTCCCTTTGTAGGACGAGTTTAGATCATTACCCAAGTAGTGCAAAGACGCTAATATTAGTACCCGGGGAGATACGGCACAATCCACATACATAGGACGGTAGCTTTGAGTAGCTACGAGAGTGACAGCATAAACTTGTCTTATAGCGCAGTTTATAGTTGCTCTCAGAACGTACATTTACATTTACCGTTAAATTCCATAGATATTGCGCACTTTTTTGCTCAAATTACATGTTATAAAAAGCTACTGCGCAGTTTACACATTTGTCACATTTTCCCCCTCAGAATCGCAAAATTCAGAACTGAAAATGTGATTTTATGGATCGGGAATCAGTCAGGAATAACGATTGCATTCTATCATGTCTATAATGATACTACCTCAACTGGATTGTTGAAATGTCTTACCACTGTCTAAATATTGTGTCATTCCTTTATTAAATACCATATTGTGTTGTAAAATGATCAAATAAAACATCACTCAAACTTTTTTACAACGCCATTATTTCCTGTAATTTTTTCTAATTTTTTTAGCTGGACATAGATGTTTAAAATCCATAGATTGCTATCCATACACGGCCATAAATGAGTTGAAATAATGTTTTCCAAGGCAATCTAGCATTTAGTATATCTATAGAAAGGGACGTTACTCTTGTCTTCCCAAGTTGGACATAGAGATATTTAAAATCCATAGATTGCTACCCAAATACGATCATAAACGCGTTAAAAAAGGAATGATAGAGCTGATGTTTTCCAAGGCGATCTAGCATTTATATAGAAATAGAAAGGAATGTTTACTATGCGCTAAATGGGACAATGTTTTGACCAATCGGTGGGCAGGATGATGATTATGATTGACAGGTTAAGGTAAAAGATCACAGCTGTCAAAGATTCAGATTCTAACCTGTTCTTATGGAAATTATATTTGTATTTTTATATCGTTCATTAAAGTTTAATACAAAATATTTGCGTAGAAGTGTAGGTAAATGATATTCCCGTGATTAAACAACAGATTAACGGATGCCACAAACTGGATTTTATAAAGAAAGCATATTCGACACGCAGTAAGTCAGTGATTTTTTGTTACCAGTTTTCGTTCACATGTCTCTCGATCTTACTGCGCACTATACACGAAAACAAGGTTTGTTCAGGCCGATTTTGGGCAAATTTAGGGGTGCACACTATGCACAATAGCGCAGTATATACAGAATTTAATGGTAAGAGTAATCAACAGAACTAAAAATACAACAATCTGGAATGCCGTTGCTTTATTTGCTTTAATTAAACATGGCAACCGAATCAAAAAGTTATTACACCACCTGACCATGTTATTAATTGAAATTCCTAACTCTAGAATTAAAAAGAAATATGTACACTGATTATTGCTTAACACGCTGCAACTAAGTACGTGTTTATCGTAGCGCTTTGTGTTGTGATTAGTAATTAGTTGACAAGTGCATGGCATGGTGGGATATAAACACAATGAACACAGGCATGAATCGATTATAATTGTACTCATCTACTGCTAAAATGCGACGGAAAAGTACACACTTCAGATTTTATGTAATTTTTGATGATTTTCCAATTTTTCCTCAATTACATCGTAAAAATTGCGATTTTAAAAATAAATCAAACTTTACGATTAAATGGAAAAATTGTGTAAGTCTAATATGGAGGCTACCCAACAAATCTGATGCACAAATGATTTTTCAGCATATTTGTTCTAACTATAATGTAAAGAGGTTGAGGCCGAGTGTGTAGCAAAGAAATTTATGCAATGAATTAACTGATTTCTTTGTTAAACCCTTAGGGGACAAGATTGGTTAAGAAAAATACAACATTTTTGATTAGCGAGTCTCCATTTGCTGGCCAAAGAAAACCATGTTTGAAAATTTACCAGTGAAATGACTGGCTTGGGTATTGAGCCAGTCATTCCACTGGTCAATTTTCAAAAATATCCTTCACTTAGCCTCACATGGACATTCCTCAAGAACCCTTTCACTGACAAATCCCTAAAAAAGTAAATTCTTTATGATATAGAAAACTTATTCAACTGATTATTTTGAAATCAATTTGACTGGAAGCACTTGCTGCCTAAGGCAGCAACGGCTTCCAGTCATATTAATTTCAAAATATTCCAGTTTTCGTGTATTCTGCGGCAGTCCTCCTTCGCTCAGCCAAGAGGTCACCTCATAGCATGCTTAGCAGATTTATGCAATGTCCTCGCCTGGCTTTGTATTTGCTGGCTCACAGTAGGGCAAATTCCAAGGCTCTCTGTGCTGGTGTGTCTTCTGGCATCCTTAGCACATTGCCAAACATGGACAACTTTTACCGACGACGGCGATGTATTAGACATCTTACATAGTGGATAATTGAAGATTATGCTGTCTGACCATCGGTGTTCAGTGAAGGTGCGTAAGTGTTTGTGTTGGCAGGCATCAAGTTTGTCTAGAGTTGCCTTTGGAGCTACCCAGCATCAAGGATACGCAGGTTACATTGTATAAACACAGTCTTTTTGTCATGGGCATCTGTGATCTACGAATCCATAGCTTCTAGAAAGACTAGAAAGCTATGTTTCACATGATGCAGTGTGCAGCAATGTCAGCAGTATTGCAAAGCAGTGAGCCCAGGATCATACTTTTCCTCCATGGTTCACCACCATGAAGTGGATCGTCATTTTCTGAGAAGGGGGGGCAGATGTCAATGCCGCAGCAAGGTAACAGGTGAAAAGCACAGGTGATTAAACGAAATCACGGATTTCTTTTTTCATGAGAGAGTTGCTATACTTACCTCCCTAACACTCTATGCTATTTCCTAAATATCGACCTTCACTCAATAACCCCAGATTTAAAAAGATAGGTGCCCTTAATGGGCAGGTAGACAGGTGACAGTCAGCCGACTTCCGGCCCCAACCTCGTGCATGCGCAGACTGTCACTGCCTCAGCTTGACCATTGGCCGACACATGCAACTTAAAAGCCTCTGTGGGGTGGAGAGGCCGAGTCCATGTTAGGGAGGTAAGTATAACAACTCCCTCATGAAAAAAGAAATCCGTGATTTCGTTTATTTCACTTCAAGAGATATACTTACCTCCCTAACACTATGATATTGCCAGAATTCATAAGTAAATTTGGCGGGAGGGAGGCGAGGTCAAAAGACCAACTCATCCCTTGCGCGTTTTTGCACATGAAGCACTAACATCTGAAATTGTGTGACACACACAATCAGGCAATGATTTGAACATCGGATAACACAACAGATGGTGAGAGTAATGACCGTATGTTAAATGCGCCCACCACCCCCCTTTTGACCTCAATGTCCCATACGCTCTCAAAGTACTGGTGCTAAGTACTACAGGACAAGAGACGAAAGGCTTCATTTCGTATACTCTCAATAAATGAACCACATAATACACAGGTACCATTACATTATTGTTAAATAAGGGTAATACATCATGACAATAAATTATGTAACAACAAAAGGCAGTACTGACCTTATGCATGAAAGCTGTATCCATCCAGTCCACTTCAGTGAAGGAAATATAATACACGATTATGCAGTTGTTTCCACAATTAAAATATGCTGTCTGAAGACAGCAAGTGCAACTTATCTACAATATATACACCTGATCATCTTTTGAATATCGATAACGCAAGAGGATTAGTGGTGTCACGGAGGTAATGGTCGGTAAAACTTGACTCACATTGCCACTGAGCTACCGACATAATGTCATCCCGCTGGTCCCGCTGGCTTGCCGACTGTTCTACACAGCTCTGGCCTAACGCTTACCAGCCATTGGCATGCGTCAGACCAGTCCTCCTCTGTGGCCACCTCTGAGTGCTCGACAAGGCGTGGGCCTTCGTCATCCTCCATTGCACTCGCAGGTGTAAACGTGGCTGGAGCCGTGGATACTGCTGGCCAGCCGTGGAAAACATGCGGGCCCGAGAGAGCAGGCATGTCTTGTGCCACGACTGAAAAACCAGGAGCCGGCGCCATGGAAACATGTGGGGTGTAATCCACCACACCATGGCCCAGACCAGCTGCCGTCATATCCTCGGCAAGCCGAGGTATACGAAAACGGCGGTCATCCGCTCCAACCCGGGCCACCCTTTGAGCCGTTAAAGCTACCCCTGCGGGAGTAGTTCCATGGAAAAAATTGGCAGTGCTCCCAGCGAGGGGTGCACGATCGTCTGTTTCCATGTCCACGGCTTCAACGGGTGAACCCAGCAGAAAATCCTCTTCCTCCTTGCCATCATACACTGCCTCTGGGCTAGCAAAGAGCGCTAACCCAGACTGGCCAGGAGCCTGTATCCAGCGGCCCCGGTCCAAGATCAACAGACGAGGCAAGCCTCCAGCCAGGATCATTTAGACCTGCTCCAGGATCCATTGGCAGGCCTTCCAAGATCGACTGAAGCCACCACCGATTCTGAAATATTTTCGGATCATGGACCACGACGGACACCAGAATCAGCGGTGGGGATTTTCTGCTCGGGATCAGATGAAGAAGACAATAAATTACTCACCCCAGGGAGCATGCTGTGAAGCAGCTCTGGTACCAAATGTTTTATTGTCTTTTTCATCTCCCCCCCCTCATTTCCAACTTGAAAGTCTCCATGTCCGAAGAAACAGAGACCTTTCTCTTACCCTTGCCACTTACACTCTTCTTTGCACACTTCTCCTCCGACGCCTTATCCTTCGCCTGTAACGATAAGAATTTAAAGAATAAGTCCCCCCCCCAACTGTTTACAGACATCACATTTTAATAATGGTCCGCAAGGTGAACATTTTACACAGAGATGAGGAGCAAACTTGGACTTGATAGATCGATTACAACCAACAAAAGAAGGCTTCTGAAAAAAGGGACAAGACGACGACAATGAGTTAAAGTTTCTTTAATAATTTAAATAAATTAAATGACTCATAAAGGAGAAAGAAAATCACCTATAGGCCTACAAAGGACGGTGAAAAAGATGAACAACTAGTCTTAAAGAGGATATTAAAAAATAATAATAAGATTGATTATGACGTCATAATTTCCAAAAAAGAAAACAGACGAACAACATCCAGGTGTAAGACGAATTGTATGAATACAAGAGCACACTAAACAGTAATGTGAACACAGTAATAGCTTATGACAATGGTACAGATAAACAGTATGACTGAAAAACTGTTGGCAGCAAATAATTACAAATATTTTCAAATATTTTAATGTGCCATAAAACATAACTAGAGTACCTGAGTCTTTAGCAAAGGCATACCACCACGTCCAGCTCTTGGAATCTCCACCAGACAAGCACTCTTCATCACCATTCACTTATTTATTAAAAGGGAACAATGGGACCAGAGGGCAGAACGACAAGCTCTCTCTTATGGGAGCCTATATCATTCTGGGCAGTCTTTTTTCCTAACATTTATAGGGAAATAGTGGAGACAAACCTCTTTGGATGTGAACAAACCTCCTTACAAGAAACCTGTGGACACAATCATAAGATATTAGCATTTTATGGCACCAGATAATAAAGCTACCAGTTTTCTGAGCGCCTATAACGTCTATACCATGTCACGGAAACAGGTGACATCGCATAATTAAGACGTAATTAAAACATAATTGTACTAGAGTTCACCTGGTAACTCGGTCCCCGCGTGGCCTCAGGCAAATTAAACTTATCAGACATTATTTCTAGCACTCTAAAACAACTTTAGATATGAAAATTGAGCAAAACTTAGCAAGTGGATACAAAAATACAAGCATGTGATTCAGGCCAATAATCAAGAAAGAGGCAGTGACAGTCTGCACATGCACAAGGTTGGGGCCGGCATCCGGCTGACTGTCACCTGTCTACCTGCCCATTAAGGGCACCTATCTCTTTTAATCTGGGATTATTGAGTGAATGTCAATATTTAGGAAATATCATAGTGTTAGGGAGGTAAGTATATCTCTTGAAGTGAAAAGACCATCTCAAACTCTGCAGACTTCACCGACTTAACTCGTACTCTCAGCTTGGTGTCTGCAAGTGGTAGTCTTACTAGTCGTAGCTCATCTTCATTGCATCTGGCCTGGTGAAGTACATCTAGGATCTTTGAGCATTTAATTGTGTCGAAGGCTTGCGACATGTCAATGCCCATTTTGTTGAAATCCCAGTGTTTGGCCATGACTACTGGCACAAGCATGCGTTGAGCGCATACAATTTCAGCACAGCTGCGTCCACGTTTGAAGCCACTTTGACATGATCCTGTGAAGTCATCGATCTTGTCTTGGATGCAGCATAGAGTAACATTGGATAGGATTTCCCATATGCTGTTGAGGAGCACAATGGGCCGCAAAATGGCTGGGGCCAGGTGGCTTCTTGGGCTCGAGTAGCGCGATAAGGGTGGTACCTGGGCTTACATCATCGATGGGAAGGTGGTGCATAATAGCTGACTTGATTAGGTGTGTGGTCGGTTTTGAGATAATGTCACTTGCATATTTGAATAGTTCATTGCTCATGCCATCGGGTCCAGATGCACGTCCATTTTTCAGTATTTTCCTGTATGACTGCCTTGAAAGTGAGATATGAGGAATTCATCGGTGAAAGGATTAATTATTTTTAATAAGGAGAAATTAACCAACATCACTGATAAAAATTAAAAACTAAAATATCACGTACTTATTGGCAAACTAATTTAAACTTATTAAACAATGTCTTACAGGCTAAAACTGATAAATCATTAACAGTATAAACTTCAAAACATTGTTTTCTAAATATAAACTAGTGCATTATCTATTTTCCATTTAACACCTTTACCCGTATCGATGATCTTGATTATGTAGCTTTTAACCATGCTATTACGTCTGACAAACAGGCTACCCAAACCCTCTATCGTGCCTTTGGTACAGCAACTCCGTCTTGATAAATCAAGAGGAAGGTCTGGTTAGGTGTCACATAAGGTCTGGTTGATAAATATATTAAAATGTTTTAATTTTAAATCGTTTTGGACAATGCATTTGCCAAGAAAGTATTAAGAAAAAATAACTATAAAAATGAAAAATTATCCTTCCTACATCATAAGAAATGCATATGATATCAACAGAAGTACCTGAAATAAAATGTGCATAGTAACAGTGTATCGGAATGACTAGATATATAAAAGATATTATTGTAAAACAATTTTTATGAATTAAATTGTATTCGCAAGGATTTGAACCGTGGTACTTATGTTTATAAGTCAGAGCCTCTACCTTTGGACCATTGACAATATTGTCTAGCAAGGTTGTCAAAATGTCCTGTTTCCTTTTTGCGAAAACTGGTACCAAAGCATGAAGCAGCTGTGTAGTGCAAATAATATTCCAAGATAGTACCTTCTTGACAAGCTTTCATTATGAAGCATGTTTTCATGCGAAAAATTTAAAAACCTATTCTTAAATGGTACCACCTTTGAATACTGGTGCAAATTTCCTCAACCAACATGGATAATTGTTCACCTGTTGTGGTGCTTTCACTGGCTGTTTCTCTGCAGACTCAGGTCGTACCAGTTTCACATTTCTTGCTGACATTGGCCGCTCCTGGGCTATTAAATAGAAAGGAGAAACCTCTTTATTGTCCACCAGGCCAAAACTGACTTCTGCAGTGGCCTGCAGGAATGTTCATTTATAGGTCAAGAGAAAACTAATTTTGAAAATATATCACCAGAATGCCTCGCTTGCTAACTGAGCCAGTCATTCCAGTGGTTGATTTTCAAAAATAGTCTTATCTTGGCTTACCTGACCATTCAATGATCAAATTTAGATTTTTATAAATACTATAGTTGTATATTATACATTTCCGGAACGGTGACACATAGACAAGCCGATATGTACCAAAGCAGATACCTTCATTGACAAATCTTAGCACTAAAGCAGATATTCTTATTGACAAATCTTAGAGCTTGTCGGAGAAGATTGACTGTTATTACACATACATGCGCTGCAAACATTTATCCTTTAGAGAGCAAAAACCACAGATTCTTTATAACCTAAGAAATGGCAGCAGCAGGTTTCATTCAAATTAGTTTCAAAAGTACACAACAGCTTTCCTGTACAGTTGTCTTGAAATTTAAAACCTAGCATTCCAAGGGCAGACAGACCTATAGATAATAAATGCATATATTTCACTTACACCATGAGACTGAACTATCCTTCTGTTGTCTCCTCCTTGCTCTGGCAGACATATTGGGTAAACTATCCTGGAAAATACAAAACAATACACAGATTCACATACATGTAGTAATGGATGAATCCAACCTGTCACTCAAATATGTATGATTACTGTATTCTGCGGCTGTAGTAGTAGAAACATCCTACATCTGCAATCAGTCCTTCTTCGCTTTTGCCCACTGTGTTTTGTCCTCAGCCAAAATCCTTAGTTTCCTCAGGTCCATTCTTGACTTGAGTGTACCGAGTCCTGCTTTCTTGAGGGCACCTCGTAGCACGCTTAGCAGATTTGTGCAATGACGTCCTCTCCTAGCTTTGTATTTGCTGGCTCCGAGTATGGCGAATTCCAAGGCTCTCTGTGCTGGTGTATCTTCTGGCATCCTTAGCACATAGCCAAACATGGACCATCTTTGTTGGCTGACTTTTACAGACTGCGGCGATGTATTACTCATCTTATATAGTGCATCATTGGAAAATAGGCTGTCTGGCCATCAGTGTCCAGTGATGGCGCATAGGTGTTTGCGGTGGCATGCATTGAGTTTGTCTAGAGCTGCCTTTGGAGCTGCCCAGCTGTTACAGGTATACAGCATCAAGGATACGCAGGTTGCATTGTACAGTCAATTTGCATTGCATAGACATAGTCTTTTTATCACTCAAGTATATGATGTCATAATCAATTACGTCACATGTAGGCTGATGTCACAATCATAATTTACAGAGAATACACCAGCATGAAGCTGGAACAGTCTGTCAAGTATACGAATTGTATGTCTTTGATGGATTTCCTATTTAATAAATATTCTGTTTAATATTTTGAAGCTAATTTGACTTGGCGCTGTTGCTGCCTATGACAGCAACAACACCTAGTCAAATTAGTTTCAAAAGATTTAACAACTTACCTGAATTGTAACCTTGAAAATGGGATTTTGGGATGAGAGGCTTCAAATTTGGGGATGGCAGGGTTCAAAGTATATAAATTGATCCAAACACACCCAAAGCATGGTTTGGGTGCAGTATCGCTAGAAATGAGTGGAGCATAGCTAGAAATGTGTGTAGCATAGCTAGACATGGGTGGAGCATCGATAGAAATGGGTAGCGAATAGCTAGAAATGGGTGGAGCATAGCTAGAAATGGGTGGAGCATAGCTAGAAATGGGCTAGAAATGGGTGGAGCATAGCTAAAACTGGATTCCTCCATTGCCAGAGAATATGACGGCCCAGAATACCTTGGAATATTCTGTACTGGGTGCCAATAAGTATAAGCCATGCACAGGACGTGATAACAGCAAATTGTTAAGGAGCTGAGGGTGTTTGCCAAAGACACAATGAAGAACACTGAAGAAAACTGATCGCAACTGAAAGGGTCCATTCTCTTCAGCCACAGAATCATCATTTAAGTTACACATCATTGTTACTCCTTCAGCAGGCTGCTCAATTCACAAATAGTACTAGTCCTGATAAACTGATACAGTTCTTATGGCTATCCCTAATTTCAAGCACTGACTATCTATATATTTAGCTGTAGATGAATACCTATGTGTATACAAATAACATGATATCATTAGCTAAGTTAAGCATAAGGATACTGATCATCACTGAATACTTAATTTCTATAATATACTGTCTGATAATGCATAACTATTCTATTTCTAATACAGTCCATCATAATAGACCTTTCCACTTTATCAACCCATCCTATGACATCATAATTAACTATGCGACATGTAGAATGACATCATAATGAATGATATCATGAATGATGTCGATAAGTATGTCACGAATGCATATTTGAAAACGGACTATGCGTTGTTGTATGAATTGTTTGTCTTTACTATTTAATAAATATTTTGTTGAACATTTTGAAACTAATTTGACTGGGTGTTGTTGGTACTAATTTATAGTTAGGGCATTCGGGGATTGATCAATCCCAACATAGAGTTTAGATAGAGATTGGTGGGGCGTAGCTAAAACTGGAAATGTGCATTATGTGCAATCCTTTCAACGGTCAAGCCGGCCCAAACCAGCCTTTTACCTGCTCTTGAGGAATGTTTCTTTGCTGGCCAACAGAAAACTATTTTATTTTAATTTACCACGTCGTCTGCTGTCCTGCAAACTGAATTTCACTCAGCAAAAATTCCAATATTCTGGACAAATCTTAACAGCTTAATAGTTAATATATACTATACTTAATCTCATGGTGATTATTTTGAAAATAAGGGAACAATGACCCCTTCAGATAATATTAAGCCAGTTTTAAACTCCTATAAATGCATGATGAACTGTGCTAGCCATTAATGAGCATGTAAGTCATTCTGCAGTGCTGAACATACAGTGCATCAAAAAAGCATCTGCTTTTGTTTCTACGAGAATTCTTAATACTTACCAGATGTACTATTATGATAATGTCTATTATCTAGTCTAGCTCAAAATAAACAATTAAAACTCTGCACTCTCCTGGTCCTGCCCATACTGTGTCCGGGAATTACGATAGCCCCAGGTACCGAGTCAATTCCCAATCACAGTCAGATTCGTCTTATATTTGTCTTGACAAACAGCGAAAGCAGCTCAGCCTCACCTCAGCGGGGGCGGCTGAGGGAGGGCCATAGTACATCTGATAAGTATTAAGAATTCTCGTAGAAACAAAAGCGGATGCTTTTTTTATTCTACTTCGAATAATACTTACCAGATGTACTATTATGATAAACTCCGGATTTCAACAGACAAGAAATACCGGTGGGAGGAGGTGAAGCTCGAACCAGCACTCATCTACCATCCAACAGAGAAGGGTGTGAAGAGACAAGAACCCTGGCATATGCTTGGGTTCTGCCATCTGACTCATAGAGTGCTAAACTTCCATGGTCTAGACCGTGCTCCCACCCCTCATTTGTCCACACAAATTCCAGAGGGCCGTCAAAAATGGGGAACAACACCCACCAGACCCGTGTCAGCCCCAAGTCTCAGCTAGGGTAGTCCGGAGAGAATCGGTCTCCACCCTCCGGTGCATTTCGGAACGAGGAACATCATCGAATAGAAGCCTGGGGATGACTGATTGCGAACTAAGTGAATCGCATTCTTCCGCTGAAGACTTTCGATTTCTGAGTAAATGGCCTCTAGACGACCGGATTCCCTTGGAACGGGAGTCCACACTGGAGTCGGTGTTAACGGAACTAACGATTGACGGATGAGCCAGTCCGGTTCATAGCCGTTTCTTAACCATTGACAGACTAAACAATCTTGCACGACCTGTTCCCACTGGTTTTAGAACAGTTGAAGTCTGCCTCCGACGGAAGGAATCTACACACAAATCGTGATCGATATTTCACGAGACAACGTTAATTCGCCTAGGTGAAGATCCTCGACTCCCCTCGTTCCCGGTGATACCGGAGCGGATCCCGCCGGAAACCCGTCAGGACCGTCCCCCATGGCCACCCCGTGGTTTCTTGGTAAACGACGGTCCGGAACCGCCACCACGGCTATCCTTATGGTAGCTGCCGTGACCCGAACCGCCACCCTTCCTATCCTCCTCATACGGCCTATTATTAGAGGACTTGTATGAGGTAGAACGACCAGGACCTTGCGAAGGGCAATCTTTGGTGCTGCCTCTGCTGCTCCTGTCGGTGCTGCTTGTAGGACTGCTGCGGCTGAGTCCTTTTCGTCGACTTCCATGACTTGCCGCCTACTTCTTGTTCCGCAACCATTGATGTGACCTTGGATAAGGCTTGCCGTGCCGAGCCGCCGAACAAGCCTGGACCTATGAATGGCGCGGAAGACAACGCAGTCCTCATTTCAGGTCCTGGTTCTACAAAATCGAGAACTATTCTCCGTCGCTCAGCCAATGATCTCGTGATCACCCTGGCCAGGCAATCTTGAGATAGGCGCATGGTGTTCCGGATAATTCCGGGAGCAGCCTCTGGCACTACCCCACCTTCCGCCGTGCAGGTCAGCATACCCTGCAGGACGGTACAGCCATGCGAAAGCGCCGCCATGGCACCTCTCGCCGCATCCTCAATGAGGGTCAACTCATTGAAAGGATCTTTATTTGTCTGCGAAACTAACAGACGAGAACGTCCCTTAGCTTTGCCAGCCAATGGCCTATTCAGTTCCTCTCTCTCCCCGACGGAAAGCCGTGGGACTCGGGCACACTGATGATAGGCTTGCTCCGGAAAATGGACCCTACTCCTAATCCCTTTCGGGGCCTTCGGAAGCGTAAAGTCTGGCTGGACCATACGATACGCCGCCACCTCCAACATGTCAGCGGTCAAAGTATCCAAAGACAGGGCAGGCATGGCAGAAGAGCCACTGGACAGAGCACTAGCCGCTCGCTCTGACATCCGCTACATTGCCGGATCGCGCTGAGATCCTTGATCCGATGCCAACCCGAGACGGCCCAACATCCATTCAAGGACCTGCACCCATTCAGCCTCGGTGGAAAAGGACGACTCATCAAACAAGGGACTGCCGTTCTCATCTTCTTTCTCGCCCGTGGGCGAGACAGACACCAACGATCCATGCTGAGGACTGCGAACTTGCTTACTAGTGTAAACAACGACCACAGACCGTGCACTCGCAGCTCCAGTATCCAACGATTCACTGGATACGGACTCACTGAAATCCATCGGCTCCAGCACGAGAGCCAGGATCACAGCCGCATTACTCACGGTGGCCAACGGAAATCCAATAGATCGCGTAACCACCGGTGCTGGGATGCCGTCAGAAGGTGTCAAACACGACTCCAACGGCAGCACGGGCTGAACAAAATCCGGATGGAAGATGCCCGACGGAACGTGAACATCACCACCCGGCTGGCAAACCCGTACATAACTCGAAGGAGAACCTTGGGATGTACCAGGTACAGCCATCACGGAAAGATCCGGCATGCCGGAATCCTCCATGAGCAAAAGCTCCTCCTCCTCTGCCATCGGCTCTTGAGCCAATGCAACAGGAGGTACAGGTGCAACACCCTCCGCAGCACTGACCAGACCACCAAAATGTAGTCCTGCACCAGACTGCATCGACGGGATCGTGGATTGCAGGGACTTAAACATGGCTTTAAACTGGGCCGCCCATACACCCAAAGCCGAGTCCATTCTCTCATTCAGGCGCTCCTCCAAGCCTCTGTTGGATGCCTGATCTGCCTTGGCCACCTTGTCCCTCGTGATTCTGTCCAGTCGTGCATGCCGAACTCCGCCACTAACTCCGACGACCACTTCACACAAACATCGCAAGGACTCCCAACCTTGCACTTCACGCAAGCTACGCAGTGGTGACCAGCAAATCTCTGTTTCATGAACCGATTGCATTTAGTACACAAAGTGTCCAGGCCTTTAGCCCTCTGCGAACACAAAGCAAGAATTAAAATGCTGCACATGACATAGATGACGAGCAAACGCACAATGACTTGATTGTAATATTAAAATTACTTAGAAACATTTAACTTTCTCTTAAGTTAATAATAATCAAGACTTAAGGCAGGCGATATTTGAAATTTTTTAGAGTGAAAATTAATAAACACGGCTTGGTAATTAACTAACCATTAAAATAACCAAGAAAAACGTACCGATCGCTACAAACACCTTCATCAATGAAGTGAAGACTAAAGATCGGCACAATTAGAGTGCACAGACACGCCAAGCCGAAGGCAAACATAACTCATGGGCGCCGCCATCTTGGCTAAGAGCGCATCCATCTTGGAAGGAACCGAGTCGCAAGAGAAATTAACCAAGTACCCGCATAATGCTTAAACAGTTAACGGTACCGGAGCGACTCCAACAATGGCTACTATTTTAAAATAATGTGCCAATTTAAGGAAAATTCAATCATTCATTACGGCACAAATGTATAAATTCTAGATTGATACAACCTGCCCCTGAGATGATTTTCCTTTCTCTTCCATGACACCAGCAAAGGATAGCTTCAAAAACGCTGAATACTGACAAAATTGTAGAAATTTTAAGAGCTCAAACACATGCGACTTCAGAAGTCAGCAAAATAGATGAATCTGACTGTGATTGGGAATTGACTCGGTACCTGGGGCTATGGTAATTCCCGGACACAGTATGGGCAGGACCAGGAGAGTGCGGAGTTTTAATTGTTTATTTTGAACTAGACTAGATAATAGACATTATCATAATAGTACATCTGGTAAGTATTATTCGAAGTAGAAATGTCATACCCTGGGTGTCGGTGCATCAATGTCTTCACAATAAGGACCATTTTCATCTGTGTCTTTTGAACTACTTGCTGAAGTACTTGATGATTTTGATGATTTTGATGATCCCGATGATCGACTATTGATTATCTTTGGCATTTCTGCGTCTCTACCCAACAGGTCACTTCTTTTTAGAGGCAGATGTCCATCAGGTTCGAGTTTGGGCGGCGGAGGTAATGGTCTTGGCTTGGCTACTGGCAGAGGCTAAAACAATCATAGTAACATATTTACATATAAAATTCAATAAGAAAAAGCTATGACTAAACATTCTTGTGAACTGTTGATAACTTTAACTATATACATAGTTACCATTATTACCATAGCCCCAGGTACCGAGTCATAAATAAAGATTATTATTATTATTATTATTATTATTATTATTATTATTATTATTATTATACATCATTTTTTACCAGAGAAAAATTTAGTCATAACGTATTGTTTAATAGTAATCCCTTTTCCTAAGAGTTACCCATTTTTGGCTGCTGAAAAGCAGACCTCTTCGCACAATTTTGTATCTGGTCATAATCGAATTAGTACAAGTCAATCACAATAAGAAATATACATTGAAGCTATACTGTGGATGCTTTCTAAGACATGTGGTTGTAGTCTTTTCACAACATGAATCAAATAACTACTAATTATTTGCAATAAAGGGTAGGTGGTCTAAATCCATCATTTCATACTGAGTCAATTTAATGACATTTATCAGTTTCCAGTCAAATTAGATTCAAGTAGCGTTAAATAAATTCTATAAAAATACATATCAATATGTATTGTCTGTCCCAAAATGGTGTGTGGGTGGTGCTGCTTGGGATACATACACACATTAGCAATAGTGTGAATGAAAATTTGTGGCATTTGGTTAGTTGCTCTGTAAGGGTTAAACATTCCTCACCCTGGATGGCGCTTTATTGGTTTTATGCTCTGTCTCTTTATCAGAATCTCTTCTTCGCCGTACTTTTCTCTTTTTCTGGTCAGAGCTTACATCAGATGAGGAAGAAGATACGGCCGAGTCCGGCTTTGTCTTACTGTCACTTGATATTGTGTCTGGCTGCGATTTCACCTGCAGAAATCAATGCATTACAAAATTAAATATTGTAAAAGTACAAATTGATAGGAAATTGCCATTGTTATGGTATCAGCTGTTATCACAATATATATATATATATATATATATATATATATATATATATATATATATATATATATATATATATATATATATATATATATAATATCTCCACGCATTCACCACTTCAAGCTTTACCCTCACTCTGACCCAAAACACAATAAATTCCTTGAAATGCAGTTTCAATGGGTAATGGGTTTCAAAATTTGAAAAATTTGCTGATGCCCAATTTTCCCATTTGACCCTTAGCCACTGTCCTCAGATTGACTCAAGAACAAAATAATTTGTTGTACTGTAGTCTACTAACTACAAGCTTCAAAATGATATGTGACATGACCACATTTGATAAAATTTATTTTTTCCTCACCATTTCCCCCACCCAATGCTCCAGATAACTTTATTCATCTGGGAGTATAGTACTCCTTAATTTTTCAACTGATGCATTCGACCACTGGTGTCTTCTACTTTAACCCTCAAGTTTGTTCAAGAAAATTTCTACTTTCTCAGACATGATGCTTGAGGTGGACAACCTAGTTGAATCCATGACATTTATATTTTGATAAATATTGAATCCTGAATCAGAGAACATGTCCAGTTGTAGACCAAGCGAAAATTATTTTTGAAAATTTATCACTGGAATGACTGCCTTGATTATCGAGCCAGTCATTCCAGTGGAAAATTTTCAAAAATAGTCTTCTCTTGGTCTGCAAATGGACATTTACCAAGACCACTGCAGAAGCATTTTTTGGCCGGCTTTAGTGTTAAAGCGATAAGCTAGTCACCCCACCACCCCCACCCCCCTCCACCACCCCTCCATGTTATTTCCTAAGGCCAGAAAACAGTTACATGTTATGGTTGGGGCAGGGTGTTTGGGACCTATTGCTATTGATCAACCACAGGCCTTTGAATTTTCGTCCATCCATCCCTCTACCACATATCCCTCCTACTATATATAATATACACAAGGTATGAAACCTTCATCTGTGGGCACCATTGTCACAAAGCTGATTGGTTGGTTTGTAGTGGTTTGTAGTCAGAAACGTGATGTCAGCGGATTTTGACAACAAACCAACCAATCAGCTTCCTGACAATGGTGCCCACAGATGAAGGTTTCACACCTTGTGTATATTTATATATATATAGTAGGGGGAATATGTGGTAGAGGGATGGATGGACGAAAATTCAAAGGCCTGTGGATCAACTAACTAGTCAGTCATGCGGCTTATGTCTACCAGATTTTAATTCTGAATGAAAATACGATTAGCCTATAGCGATACACTAGCATTCTAAAGACTATCTCTGTGGCATACTGGCAAATGAATAAATATTATTGCTATAATAATGCTTGTCATTCTGAATTCTGAAATTTGTTTTAAAGGAGGTAAATTTAGAAGCTAGTTTGATTGAAAAAAATTACAGACAACAATTAACCACTTATAGAAGTTACCCAAATTGTTTTCAAAATAATTTGCAGAGTTTCAACTATAACTACATACGGTAGGCCTACATGTATCATTGACATTGGATACAAAAAAGAAGGAAAAGTGTTAACACTCCACATTCTCATGGAGCATTTCTTTATTTAGAAGGGAAATTCCAGTTTTTTGCTTCCTATTTGATTAAGACGGGACTAAGGCATAGAAGTGCTGACTAGACAAGTTATTGCAATTAGAATATTGTTCATTTAATCTTGGCAAGTTTCTTACTAAAAATATAATCCAAGGTTAGAAGTGCTAATATACTGGTTACTGTAATAAGAGAACAGATCTTTTAATGTTTGCCGGTAAACTAAATCAGGTGAAGAGAATTTGCAGTTGTTATTGCCAGAGCAATGCTTTAGCCTACCAACAGAAATTGTTGTAAATTTCATATTAAAAGTTATTGCTATAATTACCTCTCCAATTAAAATAAGTGTGAAAGAACAAACTTTTACAAATATTTCTGTATATTTTGCTGTATCTAATGAAATATTCACAATTAAAAAATCCTCCATCTCCACTCATATAAGATATGCCTTCGTGGAGATTCAGAGTTTCTGAAAGACAAACTCGGATTATATTGGTGTAGGAATTTCTTTCATTTACACGCATATAGGTAAGCAAAGGTCTTGTACAAAGAAAAGAATACCCTCTTGCGGAGACGGAGATGATACCGTTTAGTGATAGTAGTATAGGCACTGCTTTTACGCTTATATCGTGGTATGTCAGCAATGCTGCCTCAGTGGCAGGCTGATCTTCGGTAATAGGCTCTTGATTTTTTTGCAAAAAAGTTGGTCCAATCAAATTATCAGAATTGACTGCGTTCTCTGCATACTCTTCCATCTACATTGAATGCTACATAACACACAGTTTCATTGGTCTAGCATTGTATGGGCGAGTTGTCATTGGCTAAACTGCACACGTATGGCTTTGTGCGAAGAGTTTTCGGATAAAATTAAAAAATCTTCTGAGTTCGACAGCTACGTGTCCAGTTTTCATGCATATATTTTATGTTCCCGTTTGACCAACTAGGTTATTTATTTTGCGCCCCGGTTGGAATTTAGGGGACTATGACGCAAATGCACGTCCTGGAATGAACACTGATATTTGATAATGGCAACAGACCAGTACCGACAGATTAATACACTGGTGCGTACAGCATTTACTTGAGGCGTACATGGTACGCATGAATATTTGTATGTCAGCGTACATGGACAATTTCTATGCGTATAGTACGCTTGTACGCGCCTTATCTGGAACGCTGCCCCCCCACCCCCACCCCTGGGGGTGATATCAAAATTCCAATGTGCCATGCACATCCTTGCCCATAGGTGTAATTATCCCCACAGTTTCAAATTTCTATCTAAAATGGTGTGCGAAGAGTTGTGTTACAATCGATTAGTACACAATTTTGACCTTTTGACCCCGCCCCCTACCCTCAGTTTGACCCAAAATCAAAATAATTCCTTGTACTGCAGTCTACTACTCATGGGCTTCAAAATGATATGTAACATGTGACCTTTGGATAAATTTATTTTTTGACCCACAGACCTCATCCCCTTAATCCCCACCCCTGGGGGGGGGGGGGTGTTATAACAAAATTTCAAGTGGCATGCACATCCCTGGCCATATGTGTAATGATACCCAAAGTTTCAAGTTTCTATGTGAAATGGTCTAGGGGGAGTTGCATTGCAATCGAATGGTGCCCACTTTTGACCTTTTGACCACAACCCCGACCCTCAGTTTGACCAAGATCAAAATAAATCCTTGTATTGTAGACTACTAATCATTGGCTTGAAAATGATATGCGACAAGACAACCTTTGGATAAATTTAATTTTTGACCCCATATTCCCTACCCCTAGGCCTGCACGATATTGTCCTAGGAGGTATCGCGGAATATGCCGTGACTTCAGTTAAATAAGCAGTGCCACAGCTCTAGTATCGAAGCTATCACTTGACACATTGAAATCAAGCAGGGACGTCACCAAAGCCACTATGATGTACAAAATCATGAATGGGCTAGTCGATGTACAACCTCGTGGTAACAACATCACCACAAGCGCCAAACCCGAGTCCAGCATAGACTGTTGGTTCCACACACGGGCGGAACATCAAACTCCACTCCTTTTTTTCCATCCGCAATCCGCATGTGGAATAGTCTACCAGCAGCTGCAGCATCGGCACCTTCCATAGATGCCTTCAAGTCGGCACTGTGTGGGTGGAGTTACGAGTGAAGAAACATACCAGAGGACGTGTTTTTAACCTGTACATACAAATATTTTTAACTTTTGGCACCCGTTTATTTGCTTGCGCATCACACTCAACATTGTGGGACAATACTTGATTTCGGATCATCACAGTATCATGAAGAAGAAGAAGATATATCATGGTGAGAAAATCGCGATGTTTCTATGTATCGTATATCCTATTTTATGGTATATGAACTCACAGGGTGAATTCGTCTTGGGTTGAGTTAGACTGCACGGTTTGGCTTATGTAGACATGTCGGCTTCGCTATCAGTTTTCAATTCAGTTTTAACCAAATATGACTTCTAATTGGTAAATTTGAACAAAAACTTTAAATCCAGTTGCCAAGGTGCTTAAAGAATGATTGTTAATAACACGAAAATAGGACGACAATTTCCCGGTGTAAATTTTTGATGCCTTACACCTTGGCTTAAAAATCCATCATTGCCGGAGTGAAACTATTACAGTGGACAAACTAAATATTGCATACTCTGTTATAATCATCGTTTATTACATCAAAATTAATCCAAAAATTTTACATTTCTTGTCATCTTTGTGAAAATGTACAAATCATGTGATATTAGGAATGCACTTTAGATCCGTAGATATCTAATGTTTAGATCTGCTCCGCATTTACCGTGTACGCGTTTACTAATAATAGTTAGCCTTCAGAAACATCTCGGATAATTCACCTTGCAGGTTTAGTAATGCGAGTATACTGTCTCATTGAGCTATCACATTTGTGAACGCACCACCTCTCGCCTCTAAAATCAGGAGCGCGAGCAAAATCACGTGTTCTATATATTTTTACTAATAATAGTTAGCCTTCAGAAATATCTCGGATAGGTCATCTTGCTGGCTAAAGCGTGTGTACCGTCTCA
Organism: Chaetoderma sp. LZ-2023a; assembly: GCA_034401795.1. Classification (NCBI taxonomy): domain Eukaryota; kingdom Metazoa; phylum Mollusca; class Caudofoveata; order Chaetodermatida; family Chaetodermatidae; genus Chaetoderma; species Chaetoderma sp. LZ-2023a. The sequence continues at coordinate 130,370,491 of CM067371.1, read as the reverse complement.
TTTAGCCATCACATTTGTGAACGCACCACCTCTCGCCTCCAAAAACAGGAGAGCAAGCAATATCACATGATTTATATATTTTCGCAGCGCCGTTTATTGTCAAATTTTGGATTAATTTTGATTTTATAAACCATGCTTATTAAGAAATATACAATATTTATACCGTTCCAAGTAATAATTTCACTCACACAATCATGGTTTTGAGGTATACAGTAGGGCGGCAAGAAATTGTACTGGTAAATTGCGTTCAATTTTCGTATATTGTCCATCTTTTAAAACAATTTTAAAGAATGAACTTCAACTTTTTCTTGACCTATTCCTAATATAAGCCTACCCCTCTCGCAAAGATGTTGGTTTGGAAATAAATTGAACATCTTCTACATGATGTGTAGGATGCCATCATAATCAATTACATTATGAATCACTCGAAAGACTGGAAAAGCCAGAACATCATCGACCAATCCCTATACTTCAAACTCTACCCCGGAACTGCCATTGTCCCAAGATTCTATGGACTCCCCAAAATCCACAAGACCAACATTCCTCTTAGACCTATCGTTGCCAGCATTGGATGCATCACATCTCAACCCTCGAAATATCTCACACAGATCCTGAAATCACTAGTTGGCCACTCAGAGCACAACATCAAAAACAGCAAAGATTTTGCCACCAAAATCCAGTCTCTTGAAGTCCCGCTCACACACAAATCAGTTTCCTTCGATGTATCTTCACTTCACCAGCATCCCAGTGGACAAGGCTCTTCCAGTCATTCAGAGAGTTCTGGACCTAGACCCCTCATTGAAAGACTGGACCAGCCTCTCCAACCCAGATTATCAGCCTCTTGAACATCGTGTTGGACACCACCTATTTCGTTCAGAATGGCTACTTCTACCACCAAATTCATGGAGTAGCTATGGGCTCATCAGTGTCGCCAGTGATCGCAAACCTTTATATGGAATCCTTCGAGCAACAAGCACTTAGCACAGCCACAGACCCCCTAAATTTCTGGTACCGATATGTGGATGACACTTTCACATGCCTGCACCACTACAACATCCAACCTTTCCCTGATCACCTCGACAGCATCGACCAATGCATTCAATTCACCAGCGAAGTCGAAGAAGATGGCCAGATTGCCTTCCTGGACATCTTGGTACATGTCAGTGATTCCGGAACCACCAAACTTACCGTGTACAGAAAACCGACACACACAGATCAATATCTAAATTTTCACTCTAATCACCATTTGGAACACAAAAGGTCAGTCGTCAGAACTCTATTTCACTGCGCAGACTCCATTACCACAGAAACATCATACAAAAAAGAAGAACATCATCACATCCAACAGTCTCTCCTAGCTAACGGTTACACTTCGTGGATGGGAAAACCACCTCCCCCACCTCGTAATAAACAACCAGATGTCGAAAAACTTCCACTAGTCGGACTTCCGTACATCCATGGCCTATCAGAACACCTTGGCAGACTCTTCAGAGAACACCACATCAAAACCTACCACAAGCCCGTCAACACCTTAAGATCACAACTAGTAAGACCCAAAGATAAACTGACCACAGATGAATGCTTTGGAGTCATCTACAAGATCGAATGTGACCAATGTGAGGGGACATACATAGGCGAAACCAAAAGGCCTCTCAGCACCAGAGTCAAAGAACACCTTAAAATCAGTTCCAACTCAGCTGTGGCAGAACATACAGAATCCACTGGCCATGTCATCCCTGCCAGCAGTGCCTCGGTTATCAACACTGAGACCAACTTATTCAAACGGAAGGTTAAAGAGGCCATAGAAATCTACAAGCATCAACCAACCATGAACAGAGACGAGGCTACCGTATACCAGCAGTCTACCTGTCCATGCTGTCACGTGACTCCACAAGAACTGACCAGAGTGACGTTGCCAGCGATCGTCAGTTAGTGCTGAAGAAGTGACCGAGATGGTCATGAAAGCTACACTCAAACAATTTCTACATCCCGGAGAGGTAACTAATTTTTCCTTATTACAACTCCACATAGTTATAACACGTAACCATTTAATGACCAAGCCAGCTAAAAATGCTTCATTTGTAGGTCGAGCAAAGACTATGTTTGAAAATGTAACACAGGAATGCCTGTAGCAATTCTCATAGGGGTCTTTTTGAGGGTATATAGTCCAAAAATTCACAAAGGTTATGGCAGAGGGTCATGTGGGACCCATCAAAATCTTGCATCATTGTGTTATAAATACTAATTAGTTTTATAGTCTTTTGGGCAAAAATACATTACAATCTAGTATAAGACCACCATAATTCATAGTTGTGGGCCCACGGTACCCTCTGATTTTAGTATACACAAAAATTTCAGTTTGGGACCTTCAAATTTCAACTGGCGACCCTCAGATTCCAGGTGGGGATCCCCAGATTTCAGGTCTTCCGGGCCTGTAGATGGACATTCAATAAGCAATGACAAATTTTGACCATTAGAGGATTAACATAAGCCCTTCGAGCAAATTCAGTTAAACATTTTCACAGAAATAAAATACTCTTATTATAAACACATATGCTCATAATAAGGATTAATTTGATCAGAATGAAACATTATTTTAGAAAAATTTTATACTACAATCATGTGATCTTAACCGTTAGCCAAACATTTACACAATCCTTATCTTCATTCAGGAATTACAAATTTTGATAGTTTTTGGCGAATTGGTTAGCGGGTATGTCTGTCACTGTATGTCCAGTATGAAGTGGTTAGCGGGTATGTCTGTCTCTGTATGTCCAGTATGAATTGGTTAGCGGGTATGTCTGTCACTGTATGTCCAGTATGAATTGGTTAGCGGGTATGTCTGTCACTGTATGTCCAGTATGAATTGGTTAGCGGGTATGTCTGTCACTGTACGTCCAGTATGAATTGGTTAGCGGGTATGTCTGTCACTGTATGTCCAGTATGAATTGGTTAGCGGGTATGTCTGTCACTGTATGTCCAGTATGAATTGGTTAGCGGGTATGTCTGTCACTGTATGTCCAGTACGAATTGGTTAGTGGGTATGTCTGTCACTGTATGTCCAGTACGAATTGGTTAGCCGGTATGTCTGTCACTGTATGTCCAGTATGAATTGGTTAGCGGGTATGTCTGTCACTGTATGTCCAGTACGAATTGGTTAGCGGGTATGTCTGTCACTGTATGTCCAGTATGAATTGGTTAGCGGGTATGTCTGTCACTGTATGTCCAGTACGAATTGGTTAGTGGGTATGTCTGTCACTGTATGTCCAGTACGAATTGGTTAGCGGGTATGTCTGTCACTGTATGTCCAGTATGAATAAACGAAATCTAGGATTTCTTTTTTCACGAGAGAGTTGATACTTACCTCCCTAATACTTTTGATATTGCTAAATATTGGCTTTCACTCAATAAACACTCAGATTTAAAACAGTTAGGTGCCCCTACTGGGCAGGGAGTCAGAGCGTAGTATGGCGGATGCCAGCCCCACCACCGCGCATGCGCAGACTAGCACTTCCTCTGACTAGATTATTGGCTGACACACATGCAACTATTAAGAGCCTGAAGACCGAGCCTCTGTGGGGTGGAGAGGCCGGGTCCGTATCTAGGGAGGTAAGTATCAACTCTCTCGTGAAAAAAGAAATCCTAGATTTCGTTTATTTCACTTCAAGAGTATACTTACCTCCCTAATACTTTTGATATTGCCAGAATTCGAAAGTGAATCTGGCGGGAGGGAGGCGAGGTCAAAAGACCAGCTCATCCCTATACGCTTTTCTGCGTTTAAGGCACTTAAACTTCTGAAACTGTAAGAAAAAACAGTCAGGATTTGACTAACCATCGGATAACACCACCGATGTATGAGAGATGACCGAATGTCATATGCGCTCCCCCCCCCCCTCCTTCCTGGGAGGAAGAGTCGACTGACCTCAATGTCCTATACGCTCTCTACGTACAAGTGCCATGTACTACAGGACAGAGACGAAAAAGCTCCATTTTCGTAACTCTCAACAATGAACCACACAAATACACAAACCATCACCATATTAATAACGGGTAATCGTGACAATACAATCAACAACGGACAACACATGAACAAGACTGACCTTGTTGAAAATGGCTGCTGACATCATCTTCCCATAGGTAAAGACTGATGCAGGCCCAAAAAAGTGGGTGTTTCCATAAATTAATTGTGAAATATATAAGTAATGAGGAAAAACCTCCTCAAAAAATATAAACCGATTTATTTTTTCAAAACCGACAAGGCGAGAGGATTAGAGGTGTCACGGAGATAATGGTCTGTAAAACTTGACTCACAGTGCCACTGAGCCACCGACATAATATCATCCACAGGGACCCCATTAAATAGGGCCGTGGATGTCACTACGCCGCGGACACTGTGAGCCTTGGCCACGTCAACCTGCTTCCCGGTGGCGGATCTATGGCAAAACTGAATGCATTCCACAATCCACCTGGAAATGGTGTCCTTAGAAGCCCTCCCATGGGGCTCAATATATGACAACCATAACGCTGACTGGTCGGTGCGCCATGCCGCCGTACGTTGTTTGTACCGGCGCAGCGCCCGGACGGGACACCATGCTTTAGAATTAGGATCATATCTAGTCAAAGCAGGCAAAATAATAGGTTGACCTGGATATTTCAACGACTGATTTTTAGCCAAGAAATTAATCCTAGGTAGCAGCTTAAGGCCTTCCCCTGAAACCACAAAACGGTCATCCTCGGCTGATAAGGCATGAATTTCACTCCTACGCCTAGCCGAGGCCGCAGCAATTAAAAACACAGTCTTCAGTGTTAATAGTTTCATAGAAATGGAACTAAGTGGTTCAAAAGGCTTATCACCTAGTACTTGAAGCACTAGCGATAAACTCCAAGACGGAATCACAGGTGGATTCCTTGGTCTTAGATTGCCCATGCCTTTAATTAATACATTCAATGTATTTACTTCATCACTTCCCCTCTTAGCCAAGCAAGGAATAACAGACATTAATGCTGATTTATAACCAGCAATAGAGTTAGGCTTGAGGCTATAGGCATCATAGAGGTGACAGAGGAAATCAGCTACTACTTGAATAGATGTATTCCATTGGATCAATACATCTTTTTGAGCACCATTCCGCAAATCTGTTGATTTTATAATTATATGCTCTGGAGGTTGACCCCCTCCTGGCTTTGGCCATAAACATGGCTGCTTGCTCAGAAAAGCCCTCCTTAATTCTAGATTCCTTGACAACATCCACGCAGTCAATCTGAACATTGACGGATTGTTGTGAAGGGCCTTGCCCTGGAAGATAATATCGTCCATCAGAGGCAGAGGAACCGGATTGCAGACCAGAAGGTCCAGCAGATCCGTATACCATGATCGGCTTGGCCAATCCGGGGCGATCAGAAGCACTTGGCATTCCTCTTGTCTGATTTTCTGAAGAATTTTTGGAATCAGGATTGCTGGAGGGAATGCGTATGCATACATTCTCCCCCAGCTGATAGCTAACGCATCTGTTGCGAAAGCGCTTGGATCCGGAATCGGAGAGACGTACGTCGTCATCTTCGCATTCTTCTTCGTAGCGAACAAATCGATGTTGGGTTTCCCCCAATGGTCGAACAGACGATCCGCCACACATTGATTTAGTTGCCATTCCGTGGGTAAAACACTCATCCTTCGGCTCAATGAGTCTGCTAGCAGGTTTAACCTTCCCGGAATATGAACTGCTTTCAAGGTAATCTGGTGATCCAGACACCAACAAAGCAGTTTCCATGTCATCATACAGAGACTGGGCGACTTCGTTCCGCCCTGGCGGTTTATGTAAGTCACAACTGTTGAGTTGTCTGAACGAATAAGAACAATCTTGCCCTGAACTTTCTGTAAGAAATGTTCCAGGCCCAGGACTACTGCTCTTAGCTCCAGTAGATTTATATGTTCCTGTGACTGTTCCAGATTCCAAAGCCCTGATATCGTGGATTCTTCCAGGCAAGCTCCCCAGCCCTCCATCGATGCATCTGTATACACAGTCACCTGAGGGTGGGGAGGGGTTAGCAAAACCCCCGGCAAGAGATTCTCTGTATTCAACCACCATTGCAGGTGGTGAATCAGAGGCGCCAACACTGACACATTCGAGTCCAGCGAACCTGTACTCTGGGTCCATTGTGTCATGAGAAACAACTGGATCGGCCGCCTGCGTAAGGCGGCCTGAGGAATGACTGGTTCCAACGAAACCATCAACCCCAGCATTCTCAAGTAAACCCGTGCCAGGACATGACGACTGTCGCACACTGACTGAATCAACGAGATGAGTATTTGAACTCTCTCCTGAGTAGGATAAACATATCCTGTCTCTAGATCGAAGAACATCCCCAGGTAAACAAACTTCTGGGATGGAGTCAGCTCTGATTTTGGGAAATTGATCATCCAGCCCAAGTCTGTGAGAATTTTCAAAACAATCTCCAGATTGGCGGACAAACTTTCCCGGGTGTGCGCTTTCAACAGCCAGTCGTCTATGTACGTGTGGACTGCTATGCTTCTCCTGCGGAGGTATGCTGTGATCGCAAGAACCACACGGGTGAAAACCCGAGGAGCCGTGGAAATTCCGAAGGGCAACACCCTGAATTCCCACTGTCTGCCCTGGAATGCAAATCTCAGGAAGCGACAGAAACTCCCGTGGATGGGGATGTGGAAATAAGCGTCCTTCAAATCTATCGACGCCGTCCACATCCCCCTCTCCAACCCCGCCAACACCGAGCGCACCGTTTCCATCTTGAAACTGGGCGTCTCGATGAACTTGTTCAATGGCTTGAGGTTGAGAATCGGTCTCCACCCACCGGTGCGTTTTGTTACTAAGAACAGGGTTGAATAGAAGCCCGGACACTTTTGTGCCGGCTGAATAGCTCCCTTTTGTATGAGGGAATTTATCTCCTCCTCGATACACAACCTTTGCTCTGGATCTCTCGGAATGGGAGTCCAGACTGGCACCAGAGACAGTCGCGACGGCGGGCATGTCACCCACTCTGGATGATACCCGACGGAAAGCCATCGCAAGACTAAACGGTCCTGAGTTAACCGTTCCCACTCTTGCAGGTGGCCGGCTAGCCGGCCTCCCACCGGCCCACCTAGGGACCGCGGTGGACACGAGGCATGCAAGAGCGGCACTGTCTCCGCCGCCATACACACCGGAGTGGTTCTTACCGCGGTAAGCGTCCTGTCAGGACCGATAACCACGCCCAGATCCTCGCGCGCCCCGCCCCGCGCGCACCTCGGTGCGCGGGCGGCTGCCTGGCTGACGGCGCCTGAGGAACCTGCGCCCCCCTCGCTGCTGGCCGAATCGCACGCGGTCGAGGCCGACGCTGCGACGGTGGCTGGCCACTGACCTGGCCATCACCACCTCGAGCCTGCAGGGGACGATACGCCGGGGCCGCGGCGCGAGCGTTAGCACGACGCAGTACATCAAACTGCTCGCGCAGCGCCCTCTGGTTATTCACCAGGGTGACCGTCTCCTGGAGGTGGCGACATCCCTCACCTCCAAAAAGACCAGGGCCCGTCATAGGCGTACGCAGTAGCCTATTGTACAGGTCCTGAGACGGGCACAGATTGTCCAGGGCAAACGTGCGTCTTGCCCTGACACTCCTGGTCACCGCCCAAGTCACACAGTCCAGTGCCAGGTTAATACCATCCTGGATGGTTCGCTGGACAGTGACCGGACTTGGCTGGCGCGATGCGGATGCCGTTACTACCCCCTGTAACAGCTGGGAGACGTGGGACAGAGCGGCAATCGAAGCCCTCCCACTCTCCTCCGCATCACGCAACGCGGCATTCGCCGAACGCAATGCGTTCGCGCACAAGACACCCGTGTCAGAACGGGAGCCTGGCCGCGCATCCTCACCCAAAGCCGCGCGGTCATCCACGCTGGGCTTGGGTACCACACCGTACCGCTGGTAATCCAGGGGCACGATGCGACAACGCCTGGCCACCTCGCGAGGGGCCTTCGCGAGACGTCCACTCGACTTAATGGACGACTCCGCCGCCTTGAACATGTCAACGACATGCTCCGCCAGCGGCAGAGAAGGCATAGCGTTAGCAGTCGGTTTCCCAGCTAACCACGGCGTGTGAACACGCTGGCTAGCCGACTGCTCCACGAGCAGATCAGGCCTAACGCTCACCAACCACTGGCAAGCGTCATACCAATCCTCCTCCGTGGCTAACTGCGAGCGCTCTACAAGACGGGGTCCTTCGTCTTCCTCCTGAGCGCAAGCAGTAGAGCTTGACGGCGGGTATGCTGATACACCTGGCAAGCCAGGGAAAACACGCGGGCCTGACAGCACCGGCATGAGAATATCACTGGTTTGACCAGGAGCAGGCACCGTGGCAGAGCGCGGGGTATATATAGGCTCACCACGGGCCCGGCCAGCACCAGCAACACCCTCGGCAAGCCGAGGTATGCGGTACCGCTGGCCATCAGCAGCGCCCTGGGCCACCACCTGAGCCGCGGACTTTACTCCAGGGTGAGTAAAACCGTGGAACAAGGCGCCTGTATTCCCCGCGAGGGGTGCACAAACGTCTTCATCCATGTCCACGTCGTCAGACGGCGACCCTAGCAGGTAATCCTCATTACCCTGGTCAGAAAGATTAGACCCCGGGTTAGCAAAGAGAGCTAACCCGGGCTGACCAGGAACGGTGCCATAGGAGGTACTGGCCACCGCGGCGTGCGGATACCCCTGGACTGATAAGCAGCCCGCGGGTTCCAGCGACAACCGTCCACGGTCCCCTATCGGCGCGGCAATAAGCCTGCTGCCAGGGCCGTGGAACGCCCCCTCTAATGGGGCCACCTCTGAATCGTCGGACAACGGAAGCGGACTAAGGAAAATCGATCCAGAGGCGGGGATTACCTGCTCCGAAGCCGATGATGAGGACAGTAAAGGATTTGGTCCAGGAAGCATGCCACGAAGCAACCCTGGAACCAAATCCTTTATTGTCCTCTTCATCACTCCCAACATCTCGGTCCGGAAGGCCTCCATATCCACCGCGGACGAGACCTTCCCCTTACCCTTCCTACTTACAACCTCTCGTTTCCGCTTCTTCTTCTTCTCCTCTTCTACCACCTTGTCCGTCGCCTGTAAACAGCACAAGAATTCGGACATTAACTCGCCCCCCCAGTGCTTACATATGTCACAATTAACCAATGGACCACAAGGGCTACATTGACAGCACAGATGCGGCCAGAACCTATCCGGCAGAAAACGACCACAGGACGCGCAACCCGGTCCCTGAAACAGGGCAAAGGACAAGGAGTATGAGCAACTAGTTAAGCTTAGAAACTCAATCCAACTCAAAGAGAAGGAAAACGATCATAAAGATCAATATACATCAGAAACCAGCATAGCGCTTGAATTGCTGATAAACACATAGCCAGGCTGATTATGACGTCATTAATCCCGTGACAGGAAAAATTCGATCCCAACAAAACATCCAAGTGCAAGGACGAATTGTATGCTGAATGGATAAGTTGACTACACAACCATCAGATACATATAGATAACTCTTTTCTGGCAAAAATTTTAATTATCTCCCTTTGTTTGTTTACAATAATTAACATCACCACATTATCAATAACTAGATACCTGACACTTTGTATAGACAAACCATCCAACGTGACGAACCGGAGAACTCCACCATCTGCACGCCTCTTAACTCTCTCCACCTCATGGGGAAGGAATTGGATCAAGAGGGCAAAGTGAGAAGACCTTTATACTAGGCCTCCAACTCACTGGACATATTTTTCATTTGGTTAGATAACCTAACAGTGTTAGTAGGAAATGGAACCATGGTGGAGAGAAAACTAACTCTCAGCAACTGTGATTGTCACCACCTAGCGTCATACAGACCTGTGGACATAAACAGAAAGAGAAATTAGTCCTAGGAAGCACCGAGTTGACCTAAACCAACTAACTAAGGCGCTTATCACGGTAAACGCGAGTCCCGGAAACACAATACACCGGGAAGAAAACTCGCTAATTTTACTAGAAGTCACCTGATTTAAAGGTCCTAAGTCCTTCTTTGGCGAATTGAAACCTCCCGCCATCCAAAAAAGTGACTATCACACCAACCAACACCACTTAAACTAGTTTAAGATAAAGAAAAGCTTCAGCACAAAAAGACATGTGTGAACTCTCTGCCAATAATCTAGCAAAGAGGAAGTGCTAGTCTGCGCATGCGCGGTGGTGGGGCTGGCATCCGCCAGACTACGCTCTGACTCCCTGCCCAGTAGGGGCACCTAACTGTTTTAAATCTGAGTGTTTATTGAGTGAAAGCCAATATTTAGCAATATCAAAAGTATTAGGGAGGTAAGTATACTCTTGAAGTGAAATTGGTTAGCGGGTATGTCTGTCTCTGTATGTCCAGTATGAATTGGTTAGCGGGTATGTCTGTCACTGTATGTCCAGTATGAATTGGTTAGTGGGTATGTCTGTCACTGTATGTCCAGTATGAATTGGTTAGCGGGTATGTCTGTCTCTGTATGTCCAGTATGAAGCAAGGACAAATAATGACTATACAGGCAGATTAGTTAATACTTATTAACTCCAAATAAAGGTCAAGCTGGCTAAAACCAGTCTCTGCAGTGGACTTATATCCCACTGGAATGACCACCTCGATAACCGAGTCATGGACTGTGCAGTGGTAAATTTTAACCAAGAGGTGATGCTCACCTGGACCATTTGCATTTAAATAGACACAATGGAAAAGATGGCCACCAAATAAAATTGATCAATCAAAATTTGTGTTTGATATGTTGAAACCTATCACAATAGGATTGTTCAATCCAAGTTTCGTTGATATCGGGCCACTGATTATGCAGAAGTATCATTTTAAGGTCTTCTGTAAAATTTTCACAAATTCCAAGATGGCCACCGAAAAAAATTGACCAATCAAAATACTGTTCAATAGAAGTTCTGGAGCCTACCACCATACAATCGGTCCAACCAAATTTGATTAAAATAAGTAAAGCAAATTTTCAGAAAATTCAAGATGGATGCCAAAGAAATTGATCAATCAAAATTTGCAAGTGATAAGTTGAAACCCACTGTGATAGGATCATTCCATCCACATTTTGTTGAAATTAAGCCATTGATTAAGTAGTAGCAATGTTTTAAAGTCTTCTGGAAACTTTTTGCAAAATCCAAGATGGCCACCAAAAACAATCGACCAATCAAAATCCTGAAGTTGTTCTAGGGCCTACCATCATAGTATCATTCAGCCAAATTTGGTTAATATCCACCAAGCCTTTTAGAAAAAGAGACATTTTAAAGCAAAAGTTGATGGACAGATGGATGGATGGCGGACGGTCGTCATGGCATAAACTCAGTTGACCATTCTGGCTAGGTAAGTAAAAAATAAGCTCTTGTCATTCCAATGGACATTCACCAAGCACAAATTTCAATTCGCTTGACAAATCTTGACGATTAAAGGTGTAATTACTTAGCATAACCTCTATGTCTAGTTACCTGTTTTAGTGTGCTGAGGATGACAGTGTCATGTTCTGCTGTAGGTGTTCCCCCACTAGATGAGCAGGGTGTCGTATCACCTTGCACAGGGTCAATAATCTCCAAGCCTTTCCTACACACATTATTGTCATTATTAGAGTTATTCACATTCTGATATTCAAGCTTATTAACACCATTTAAATCACAATTATTATAATTCTGTTTCTTGGATTCATATGGTACAATGTCAATTTGCATTCTATCACTCTTCACAATTTGTCCGTCTCCGGAAGGACCAGCTTTATAACTAGGTAGCTGATTATTTTGAGCAATGACGCTGTCTTTTTTATTCTCTATACATGGCTTTTCCATTGATTCCGATTTGGATGACTTTATTGATGAAGATGGAGTTTGTGGTTTAGCAGGCTCCTGGTAAACGACAGGAATATCTACTTGAGAAAGTTTGTCTGAACGAAGTTCATTCTGCGAGCTATCTGGAATGTCTAGCCGGTCCGCTTTGATTTGCACTGAAACCGGACGAGCAGCTGGTGTAGGATTTCGACTGCCTGAGCTTGGCATGTGACTGGATTTTGTAGCACTTCTTGGTCGGTGTCTGTAAGCAAATTAGATTAACATATTAACATATCAACCTCATATAGTGATGCAGCAGAAAGTTGCCCATGTATATTTTGTGAATAGATTTGTTGATAGAGCTCAGCTGCTATTGCTGCCAGGAAAATCATTTACAAAATGCACACAGGGAAGCTTACCAAGGAGAACAGGATTTTGCAAGCTGTCAATTCTGTAGAACAAAACATGTCAGTTGTTGATGAAGTAGAAAGACTGTTTTAACTGTCAGCATAGGTCTGTTTTAGAAATATTATCGAAAAAATCGCGATATATCGAATATCGACATTATTTCAAAAAATCGTAAATATAGTGTATATCATTATGACGATATTTTCATTTTTCTCATTTGGATTTTGAACGAGATTCAATATATACTACTTACCTGTGGTCTGCTCGGTAATACTCCTCGAATAATAATCCATTCTTTGTTGTAGTAATAATCGGATATAATCAAATTTATCTCCAAAATAACGCCTGTTTAATTAATCCATGTTGTGTTTGTCTTAATAAAATGCCATAAACCTCAAAAGAATTGTTTTGTTGTTCACTTTGCATCATTACGACGCCATTCCTTTCTTCTCTAAGACAGCCTCATTTTGAGTACTAGTTACTGGGAAATCCGTTTGCACTTGCCGCATTCCATTCTGATGACATCATTATTACATGTCAATCTATATCGATCGGCTCGCTTAACCTGTTAACACTAATATCAGCCAATAACGGCTTCTGTGTTTGTCTTTGTCAGAAAATTAATAGTAGCTATTAAAATATTTGCTTTTTGAATATCTACTTGCAGACCAAGATTTTTTTTTGTAAATTTACCACTGAAATGACTGGCTCTATTATCAAGCCAGAGTCTCAAAAAAGCATCCGCTTTTGTTTCTATGAGAATTCTTAATACTTACCAGATGTACTATTATGATAATGTCTATTATCTAGTCTAGCTCAAAATAAACAATTAAAAAGTCTGCACTCTCCTGGTCTTGCCCATACTGTGTCCGGGAATTACCAAAGCGGCAGGTAACGAGTCAATTCCCAATCACAGTCTGATTCGTCTTATGTTTGCCTTGACAAAGAGCGAAAGCAGCTCAGCTTCACCTCAGCGGGGCGGCTGAGGCAGGGCCATAGTACATCTGGTAAGTATTAAGAATTCTCGTAGAAACAAAAGTGGATGCCTTTTTTATTCTACTTCGAATAATACTTACCAGATGTACTATTATGATAAACTCCGGATTTCAACAGCCAAGAAATACCGGTGGGTGGAGGTGAGGCTCGAACCAGCACTCATCTACCATCCAACAGAGATGGTTGAGAAGAGAGTAGAACCCTGGCATACGCTTGGGTTCTGCAATCTGACTCATAGAGTACTAAACTTCCATGGTCTAGACCGCGCTCACCCCCTCTTTGTCCGCACAAAATCCAGAGGGCTGTCGAAAAGGGGATGCAACACCCAGCAGACCTGTGTCAGCCCCAAGTCTCAGCTAGGGCAGTACAGTAGAGTGCAAAGAAGCTACTACAACTTCTAATTTTGAAAAAATATCAGTATATCGATTAAGTTTTCAAATTGGAATGAGTCTAATGTCTGTTTGAGAGGATAAGTATACTCTTACACCAGACTATTTACCTAAGCAGTCTGGTATTTCGACCGTAAGTAAATTATTTATAGTCACTTAATTAATGTAGACACTCACCATTTTGAGTGCTTGTTCTTTCTTGATCATCCCAGGAGCTCGGCCCAATCTACGGTCGTTCACTGGTCATGTGCATGGATCTTGCTCAGTGCAGGAGGAAGTAACGTGCGATGTTTGTGAAATAGTTGTCGGATGTGGCTTAACTAAGGTTCGATAAAAAGTGCGCTGGAGAGGTCGCGAAGGTAGAAATCAGTAAATGACGACTCGGCATGCCATTGTGCTACAGAAATCACCTCCTCTAATGAGACACCCTTAAAAAGGGCCGATGCTGCTGCTAATGCTCGGACCTGATGGGCGTTCGCACGATCAATCTGCTTTCCTGTAGCAATTTTGTGCGACATCTGAATAGCATCAACTATCCAACGAGAAATAGTATCTTTCGAGGCGTGCAAATGAGGAGCTTTGAGACTTAACCACAGAAATTTCGGGTCATCTCTCCACTCCTCAGTACGTTTTTTATACATTTTCAGACATCTGACAGGATACCAAGCAGAAGAGTTTGGGTCATGTCTAATTAAACTTGGCAAATTGATCGGCTGTCCTGGATATTTAAGTGACTGATTCTTTGCCCGGAAACAAAGACGTGGAAGTAGTCTTAAACCTTCACCCGTGACGACAAAACGGTCTTGTTCGGCAGAAAGCGCATGAATTTCGCTTCTCCTTCTCGCCGACGCTGCTGCAACCAAGAAAACTGATTTAATAGTTAACAGTTTAATATCTATAGATCTAATCGGTTCAAAGGGAGCATTCCCTAAAACCTGTAGAACAAGAGATAGATTCCATGCTGGGATAGGAACTGGCTGTCTAGGTCGCAGATTGCTCATTTCTTTAATAACTTCATTCAAAGTGTCATCCTCAACTCCTTCAATGGCCAGAGTGGGAATGACTGAAGCTAATGCAGACTTATACGCTGCTAGGGTTGAAGGTACAAGTTTTTCAACTTATAAATGACAGATAAAATCGGCTATGTGTTGAACAGATGCAGACAAGGGATTAATATCTCTTCCCTGACACCATTCTGCAAATTTGTTGATTCTATAATTATATGTTTTGGTGGTTGACCATCTTCTGGCTGAAGTGACAAATTTCGCTGCTTGCTCAGAAAAGCCACCCTTAATTGCACGCTGCTTGATAACATCCATGCAGTCAATTTGAACATTTCCGGTCTGTCGTGGAGACACAGACCCTTGTTCTGAGTGATTAGATCCCTTCGGTCTGGAAGAGGGATTGGATTGCAGACCAGAAGGTCTAGCAGATCCGTAAACCATGATCGGCCTGGCCAATGAGGGGCGATCAGTAGTACTTGGCATACTCCCTCTCTTATCTTTACCAGAACTTTCGGGATGAGAATCGTTGGAGGATACGCATATGCGTACATTCCCTTCCAACTTATCGCCAGTGCATCTACTGCCAAGGCTAGCGGCTCCGGGATCGGTGACACGTATGTGACCATCTTTGCATTTAGTTTCATCGCAAACAGATCCACATTTGGTTTGAATAGAACCTCCGCTACCGATTGGTTGAGCTGCCATTCCGTCTGATGACAAATCATCCTTCGACTGAGCGCATCTGCTAGGATGTTCAGTCTTCCTGGAATGTGTGCTGCCCGAAGAATAATATTCCTCTCTTGGCACCACAGCAGAAGGTTCCAAATCATCATGCACAACTCTGGTGACCTCGTCCCGCCTTGGCGGTTCAAATAAGACACCACTGTTGAGTTGTCTGTCCTTATTAGGACAATCTTGTCTCGGATTAAATTCTCGAATTTTCGAAATGCTAATGCCACCGCTAATAATTCGAGAACATTGATATGTTTCTGCGCATTGGTCCGATCCCATTTCCCTGACACTGATCGATTGCCCAATACTGCTCCCGAACCCGTCGTCGATGCATCTGTAAAGATGGACATCTGTGGTTGAGGAGGATGTAGAGGAACACCTCGTAGGAGATTCTGTTCTGATAACCACCACTGAAGATGGAATATCAATGGTTCTTTTACTGGAATTCTCAGAGATAACGGATCCTTTTTCTGAGACCAGAATGACATTAGATACATCTGAATCGGTCTGCGCCTGAGTGCCGCATAACGAACAACTTTCTCCAGAGACACTAATAAACCCAGTATTCTGAGAAATTGGCGCGCCATCAGATAGGCTCCTAGAGAAACCGACTCCAGAATGGCAATCAGGCTCTTGACTCTGCTCTCCGCCGGAAAAGCTACGCCATCCCTGAGATTGAAAAATATTCCCAGATAAACAAACTCCTGGGATGAAGTCAATTCTGATTTCTCTAGATTCACAATCCATCCTAGATCCTTTAGTAAGGCTAGGACTACCTGAAGATTGTTGCGCAGTGACTGGATTCCCCGCCTTCAGCAGCCAGTCGTCTATGTAAGTATGAACAGCTATGTTTCTCCTGAGAAGATAAGTAGTCATGGCGAGGCCCACGTTGGTGAAGACCCTCGGTGCGGTGGTCAGGCTGAATGGAAGCGCATTGAATTCCCAAACATTATCTTGGAACGCAAAGCGAAGGTATTTCTGAAAAGGAATTGACATTGGAATATGAAAATATGCATCCTTCAGATCTATCGACACTGCCCACATGCCCTTTTTCAACCCCGACGTCACTGCCGCTACAGTCTCCATCTGAAATTTTGGTGACAGAATAAATTTGTTTAACGGTTTGAGTTTGAGAATCGGTCTCCACCCTCCAGTGCGTTTCGGAACAAGGAACATCATCGAATAGAAGCCTAGGGATGACTGATTGCGGACTAAGTGAATCGCATTCTTCCGCTGAAGATCTTCGATTTCTGAGCAAATGGCATCTAGACGATCGGATTCCCTTGGAACGGGAGTCCACACTGGAATCGATGTTAATGGAACTAACGATTGACGGATGAGCCAGTCCGGTTCGTAGCCGTTTCTTAACCACTGACAGACCAAACAATCTTGCACAACCTGTTCCCACTGGTTTGAGAACAGTTGAAGTCTGCCTCTGACGGAAGGAATCTGCACACAACTCGCAATCGAGATTGCACGAGACGACGTTAATTCGCTTAGGTGAAGATCCTGGACTCCCCTCGTTCCTGGTGATACCGGAGCGGATCCCGCCGGAAACCCGTCAGGACCGTCCCCCACGACCACCCCATGGTTTCTTGGAAAACGACGGTCCGGAACCGCCACCACGGCTATCCTTACGGTAGCCGCCACGACCCGAACCGCCACCCTTCCTATCCTTCTCATACGGCCTCTTATTAGGACGTGTATGAGGAAGAACGACCAGGACCGTGCAAACCGGATGCCCGATGGGTATCACGGCCAGAAGGACGGAAGGGTGATCTTTGGCGCTGCCTCTGCTGCCCCTGTCGGTACTGCTTATAGGACTGCTGCGTCTGAGTCCTTTTCGTCGACTTCCACGACTTGCCGACTACTTCCTGTTCCACAACCATTGATGCGACCTTGGATAAGGCTAGCCGTGCCGAGCCGCCAAACAAGCCTGGACCTATGAATGGCGCGGAAGACAACACAGCCCTCATTTCAGGTTCTGGTTCTACGAAATCGAGAACCATTCTCCATCGCTCAGCCAATGATCTCGTGATCACCCTGGCCAGGCAATCCTGAGATAGGCACATGGTGTCCCGGACAACTCCGGGAGCAGCTTCTGGCACTACCCCACCTTCCGCGGCACAGGTCAGCATACCCTGCAGGACGGTACACCTGTGCAAAAGTGCTGCCATGGCAGCTCTCACCGCATCCTCAATGAGGGTCAACTCATTGAATGGATCTTTATTTGACTGCGAAACTAGCGGACGGGAAAGTCCCTTAGCTTTGCCAGCCAATGGCCTATTCAGTGCCTCTCTCTCCCCGATGGAGAGCCGTGGAACTCGGGCATACAGATGGGAGGCCACCTCCGGAAAACAGACCCTACTCCTAATCCCTTTCGGGGCCTTTGGAAGCGTAAAGTCCGGCTGGACCATATGATACGCTGCCACCTCCAACATGTCAGAGGTCAACGTATCCAAAGGCAGAGAAGGCATGGCAGAAGTGCCACTGGACAGAGCGCTAGCCGCTCGCTCTGACATCCGCTCCATTGCCGGATCACGCTGAGATCCTTGATCCGATGCCAACCCGAGACGGCCGGACATCCATTCAAGGACCTGTACCCATTCAGCCTCGGTGGAAAAGGATGACTCATCCAACAAGGGACTGCCGTTTTCATCTTCCTTCTCGCCCTTGGACGAGGAAGACATCAACGATCCATGCCGAGGGTTGCGGGCTTGTTTACTAGTGTAAGGAGCGTCCACAGACCGTGTATTCGCGGCTCCAACATCAACGACTCGCCGGATACGGACTCACTGAAATCCATCGGCTCCAGCATGCGAGCCAGGACCACAGCCGCATTGACCATGGTAGACGACGGAAATCCGATAGGACCTGTAACCAGGATGGAAGATGCCCGATGGAACGTCAACATCACCACCTGGCTGGCAAACCCGTAGATAACCCGAAGGAAAACCTTGGGATGTACCAGGTACAGACGTCGCGGAAAGATCCGGCATGCCAGAATCCTCCATGAGTAAAAGCTCCTCCTCCTCTGCCGTCGGCTCTTGAGCCAACGCAACAGGAGGGTCAGGTGCAGCACCCTCCGCAGCACTAGCCGGACAACCGAAAGGTAGTCCTGCACCAGACTGCATCGACGGGATCGTGGATTGCAGGGACTCAAACATGGCTTTAAACTGGGCCGCCCACACACCCATAGCCGAGTCCATTCTCTCATTCAGGCGCTCCTCCAAACCTCAGCGTTGCCCTTATGCATCCTTTTGCGCGTATATACGCATAAAAATGGCAGAGGGACACATACAAATTTACCCTCTGCGTCCCTGAGGACGCACGAGGGACGCAGTGAAAAAGTGTAACGGAAACTGGTAACTTTGCATGTGCTTAATTATCGATTATATTATCGTGTGTGTATATTTATTTGTGTGTGTTTTACTTTAAAAAATATACCTAATGTATTGCGTGTTCAATAAAAACGAACTTACTGTGTTGTTTAAGACGATGATTTGTTGTATGTGTTCTTGCACAACTCAAAGTTGTTAATGCCCATAAATCAGATTCAACCACAAGATTTAATTGTAAACACAATCCCCAAATCATCCTTAGTATTCCATTTGATTTAATTTTTTATAAATAATGAGTTTACAAGCCTGATGTTAGCCGCCTTGTTTGGCCTACAAATTGCAAAAATACCCACCATGTTTCTGTCTGTTGTGCGAAACGTCAGTGTGACGTGTCAGTATTTGATTGGATAACAGCGGAATCTCCCTCTAGAGGAACTCACGTTTGAGAAATCCAATACAACTGATCAAGCGTATACAAATGTGTCTGGGCGTCTTAACCCTTTCACAGATCAGAACATTGGACAGATCACAAAGTTGTTATCAGTAATCTACTGAACATTTTGAAATTAATTTGCGCATGCCTACTTGCCTAAAGCAGCAACGACTTACAGGCAAAATATTTTTTTCTATTTACTTATCAAAATATCTAAATGGATGAAGGAATATATGGAAGATATTGTGATATCATTTACATTTGAATGGTGATTTGACGGATTAGCGCCGGTGTCTTTGTATTGCTGTTTGAATAACGGTATCAATACGGGCTATAAGCCGTCTTTTATTTAGCATTACCGGCTGCTTGATTGACTGATGGAGTAGGGTTTATAATGTTTAACAATACTCGATCGTTAGGTGTTCCCAATTTCTCAACTAAAAAGCTCATCCGAGCAGCGATGTTCAATGATATCGTCGATCTACAGGTAGGCATAAATTAAAATATTGATTTTTTTTCCAAACAGCGTATAGCTCAAAGCTCCCCAATACAAGCGCCCTTATTGATTACACGCTAATGCGTTATCTATACTTCAACCAATCAGCAATCGCGTTACATAGTTACTCCCTATGAATTCGACATATCCGGTTATTGGCTGATATATTTTCACTAATTACGCAGTTTAATCTGATTTATACAGATTATTTTTGATAAATTATTGTTTTGTCTGATCTCAACCTATGTATTCCACTATATTTAGTCATTCCAGTTACATTATAAAAAATACGCGCGCATTATATCGAAGTAGGTCAAGTCGTCCTTGAGCACTCACCCCAGATCCTCATAATTTTTCAATTCATCCAAAATCAAGTTAGGGTTTTATAGAAAAACTAATGCAGTGGTCTTTGCTAATTACTAATGTAGTGGTCTTTGGAAATGTTAATCATACACGGTTGTCAATGTAGGTTGGTTGGGTAATCAGCCAACAAACAAGTACAGTGCTTTAAATTGTTGTTTATAAAATGCAGTTCAAATGTTATTAGTTAAATATACAAGGGCCATTTCAATAGATCAATTTTAGCCACCATTGTAGATCACAGAATACATATTTTCGAAAATTTACCACTGGAATGACTGGCACTGTTTAGAGCCAGTCATTCCAGCGTTAAACTTTCAAAAATAGGTATTTTGGTAATCTACAATGGTGGCCAAAATAGACGAATCTGATTGTGATTGGGAATTGACTCGGTACCTGCGGCTTTGGTAATTCCCGGACACAGTATGGGCAGGACCAGGAGAGTGCAGAGTTTTTAATTGTTTATTTTTTAGCTAGACTAGATAATAGACATTATCATAATAGTACATCTGGTAAGTATTATTCGAAGTAGAAAGTCATTTCAGTGGTAGATTTTCAAATAAATCTCTCAGCCTGGAAGTGGGCATCCCTCAAGATCATTCCCGTGAAGTGTTTTGCCTAGCCGTATGTTAAAAAGGTTAAATGCGTACATCATAGTTGAATATCTATTTTCAGGCCAAGAAAATTTTTTTGGAAAATTTACGATTGGAATGACTGGCTCTGTTATCAAGCTTGAGTCAGTCATTCCAGTGGTAAATTAAAAAAAATAACTGTTCACTCCCGCTTACATTTGTGCTATAATATATTATATTTCATCCAAATAAAATGCATTTACTCGTTCAAAATCTTATTTTATTATTTAATAATGCCGATGCTATCAAGCTGCTGTGATGAGCTGGTCTATTTATCAGAATTCTGAAGAGTAAATTCTGATTGGCTCATCTCCCGCCAGAGCCAATCAGACTTCATTCAACGGAATTCTCATTTTTCTGCGCAGAGAGTGCTATGTGCATCCCTTCTCCCGTCTCAACTATGACAGTTTGTCGTGAGGTACTTGAAAACATCGCAGTACACAGAAGAAAACTCTTTATTTTTCTTATTTGTGATGAATACCGGTTATTTGCATTATGTTCATTGCTTAAAATTATATCTTGATGAGTGAAACATAGAAATTCCATGAGCCGGGTATTACTATTAACTAGATTGGAATACGTAGTTATTACGTTTGGAAAGCAATGATTCATAATGAAAATAATTTGTAGACACCACTAATTTGAAATACATTCATGCCATATGTCACACCCTAATCCCCACCCCATCCCATAAACGATATATCGTCATATCGTGATATTTTAATGAGATATCGACATCGTCATGGTTAGGCAAATATCGCCCAACCATAGTCTGTTTCTCTGTCCATTTTTAATCTCGCCAGGAAGTGTCGCAAGACTATTGTAAGAACCATGTCTATGCGTCTGTCTGTCTGTCTGTGTGTATCCAGACTCCAGCAAGATAACTCCAGCTCTACCGGAGGGATCTTCAGTAAACTTGGGTGGGAGGTTGGCCATGGCGTCGTAAGCAAGCTTCCTAATTTTTTTATGGGGATGGGGGTAGGGGGGTGGGGGTGTCAAGATCACTGAAAATGATGTGGCCTGATAACTGAAGTTCTATTGGAATTAAACGAAATCTAGGATTTCTTTTTTCACGAGAGAGTTGATACTTACCTCCCTAATACTTTTGATATTGCTAAATATTGGCTTTCACACAATAAACACTCAGATTTAAAACAGTTAGGTGCCCCCACTGGGCAGGGAGTCAGAGCGTAGTCCGGCGGATGCCAGCCCCACCACCGCGCATGCGCAGACTAGCACTTCCTCTGACTAGATTATTGGCTGACACACATGCAACTATTAAGAGCCTGAAGACTGAGCCTCTGTGGGGTGGAGAGGCCGGGTCCGTATCTAGGGAGGTAAGTATCAACTCTCTCGTGAAAAAAGAAATCCTAGATTTCGTTTATTTCACTTCAAGAGTATACTTACCTCCCTAATACTTTTGATATTGCCAGAATTCGAAAGTGAATCTGGCGGGAGGGAGGCGAGGTCAAAAGACCAGCTCATCCCTATACGCTTTTCTGCGTTTAAGGCACTTAAACTTCTGAAACTGTAAGAAAAAACAGTCAGGATTTGACTAACCATCGGATAACACCACCGATGTATGAGAGATGACCGAATGTCATATGCGCTCCCCCCCCTCCTTCCTGGGAGGAAGAGTCGACTGACCTCAATGTCCTATACGCTCTCTACGTACAAGTGCCATGTACTACAGGACAGAGACGAAAAAGCTCCATTTTCGTAACTCTCAACAATGAACCACACAAATACACAAACCAATAACGGGTAATCGTGACAATACAATCAACAACGGACAACACATGAACAAGACTGACCTTGTTGAAAATGGCTGCTGACATCATCTTCCCATTGGTAAAGACTGATGCAGGCCCAAAAAAGTGGGTGTTTCCATAAATTAATTGTCAAATATATAAGTAATGAGGAAAAACCTCCTCAAAAAATATAAACCGATTTATTTTTTCAAAACCGACAAGGCGAGAGGATTAGAGGTGTCACGGAGATAATGGTCTGTAAAACTTGACTCACAGTGCCACTGAGCCACCGACATAATATCATCCACAGGGACCCCATTAAATAGGGCCGTGGATGTCACTACGCCGCGGACACTGTGAGCCTTGGCCACGTCAACCTGCTTCCCGGTGGCGGATTTATGGCAAAACTGAATGCATTCCACAATCCACCTGGAAATGGTGTCCTTAGAAGCCCTCCCATGGGGTTCAATATATGACAACCATAACGCTGACTGGTCGGTGCGCCATGCCGCCGTACGTTGTTTGTACCGGCGCAGCGCCCGGACGGGACACCATGCTTTAGAATTAGGATCATATCTAGTTAAAGCAGGCAAAATAATAGGTTGACCTGGATATTTCAACGACTGATTTTTAGCCAAGAAATTAATCCTAGGTAACAGCTTAAGGCCTTCCCCTGAAACCACAAAACGGTCATCCTCGGCTGATAAGGCATGAATTTCACTCCTACGCCTAGCCGAGGCCGCAGCAATTAAAAACACAGTCTTCAGTGTTAATAGTTTCATAGAAATGGAACTAAGTGGTTCAAAAGGCTTATCACCTAGTACTTGAAGCACTAGCGATAAACTCCAAGACGGAATCACAGGTGGATTCCTTGGTCTTAGATTGCCCATGCCTTTAATTAATACATTCAATGTATTCACTTCATCACTTCCCCTCTTAGCCAAGCAAGGAATAACAGACATTAATGCTGACTTATAACCAGCAATAGAGTTAGGCTTGAGGCTATAGGCATCATAGAGGTGACAGAGGAAATCAGCTACTACTTGAATAGATGAATCCATTGGATCAATACATCTATTTGAGCACCATTCTGCAAATCTGTTGATTTTATAATTATATGCTCTGGAGGTTGACCCCCTCCTGGCTTTGGCCATAAACATGGCTGCTTGCTCAGAAAAGCCCTCCTTAATTCTAGATTCCTTGACAACATCCACGCAGTCAATCTGAACATTGACGGATTGTTGTGAAGGGCCTTGCCCTGGAAGATAATATCGTCCATCAGAGGCAGAGGAACCGGATTGCAGACCAGAAGGTCCAGCAGATCCGTATACCATGATCGGCTTGGCCAATCCGGGGCGATCAGAAGCACTTGGCATTCCTCTTGTCTGATTTTCTGAAGAATTTTTGGAATCAGGATTGCTGGAGGGAATGCGTATGCATACATTCTCCCCCAGCTGATAGCTAACGCATCTGTTGCGAAAGCGCTTGGATCCGGAATCGGAGAGACGTACGTCGTCATCTTCGCATTCTTGTTCGTTGCGAACAAATCGATGTTGGGTTTCCCCCAATGGTCGAACAGACGATCCGCCACACATTGATTTAGTTGCCATTCCGTGGGTAAAACACTCATCCTTCGGCTCAATGAGTCTGCTAGCAGGTTTAACCTTCCCGGAATATGAACTGCTTTCAAGGTAATCTGGTGATCCAGACACCAACAAAGCAGTTTCCATGTCATCATACAGAGACTGGGCGACTTCGTTCCGCCCTGGCGGTTTATGTAAGTCACAACTGTTGAGTTGTCTGAACGAATAAGAACAATCTTGCCCTGAACTTTCTGTAAGAAATGTTCCAGGCCCAGGACTACTGCTCTTAGCTCCAGTAGATTTATATGTTCCTTTGACTGTTCCAGATTCCAAAGCCCTGATATCGTGGATTCTTCCAGGCAAGCTCCCCAGCCCTCCATCGATGCATCTGTATACACAGTCACCTGAGGGTGGGGAGGGGTTAGCAAAACCCCCGGCAAGAGATTCTCTGTATTCAACCACCATTGCAGGTGGTGAATCAGAGGCGCCAACACTGACACATTCGAGTCCAGCGAACCTGTACTCTGGGTCCATTGTGTCATGAGAAACAACTGGATCGGCTGCCTGCGTAAGGCGGCCTGAGGAATGACTGGTTCCAACGAAACCATCAACCCCAGCATTCTCAAGTAAACCCGTGCCAGGACATGACGACTGTCGCACACTGACTGAATCAACGAGATGAGTTTTTGAACTCTCTCCTGAGTAGGATAAACATATCCTGTCTCTAGATCGAAGAACATCCCCAGGTAAACAAACTTCTGGGATGGAGTCAGCTCTGATTTTGGGAAATTGATCAACCAGCCCAAGTCTGTGAGAATTTTCAAAACAATCTCCAGATTGGCGGACAAACTTTCCCGGGTGTGCGCTTTCAACAGCCAGTCGTCTATGTACGTGTGGACTGCTATGCTTCTCCTGCGGAGGTATGCTGTGATCGCAAGAACCACACGGGTGAAAACCCGAGGAGCCGTGGAAATTCCGAAGGGCAACACCCTGAATTCCCACTGTCTGCCCTGGAATGCAAATCTCAGGAAGCGACAGAAACTCCCGTGGATGGGGATGTGGAAATAAGCGTCCTTCAAATCTATCGACGCCGTCCACATCCCCCTCTCCAACCCCGCCAACACCGAGCGCACCGTTTCCATCTTGAAACTGGGCGTCTCGATGAACTTGTTCAATGGCTTGAGGTTGAGAATCGGTCTCCACCCTCCGGTGCGTTTTGTTACTAAGAACAGGGTTGAATAGAAGCCCGGACACCTTTGTGCCGGCTGAATAGCTCCCTTTTGTATGAGGGAATTTATCTCCTCCTCGATACACAACCTTTGCTCTGGATCCCTCAGAATGGGAGTCCAGACTGGCACCAGAGACAGTCGCGACGGCGGGCCTGTCACCCACTCTGGATGATACCCGACGGAAAGCCATCGCAAGACTAAACGGTCCTGAGTTAACCGTTCCCACTCTTGCATGTGGCCGGCTAGCCGGCCTCCCACCGGCCCACCTAGGGACCGCGGTGGACACGAGGCATGCAAGAGCGGCACTGTCTCCGTCGCCATACACACCGGCGTGGTTCTTACCGCGGTAAGCGTACTGTCAGGAACGATAACCACGCCCAGATCCTCGCGCGCCCCGCCCCGCCCCGCGCGCACCTCGGTGCGCGGGCGGCTGCTTGGCTGACGGCGCCTGAGGAACCTGCGCCCCCCTCGCTGCTGGCCGAATCGCACGCGGCCGAGGCCGACGCTGCGACGGTGGCTGGCCACTGACCTGGCCAGCACCACCTCGAGCCTGCAGGGGACGATACGCCGGGGCCGCGGCGCGAGCGTTAGCACGACGCAGCACATCAAACTGCTCGCGCAGCGCCCTCTGGTTATTCACCAGGGTGACCGTCTCTTGGAGGTGGCGACATCCCTCACCTCCAAAAAGACCAGGGCCCGTCATAGGCGTACGCAGTAGCCTATTGTACAGGTCCTGAGACGGGCACAGATTGTCCAGGGCAAACGTGCGTCTTGCCCTGACACTCCTGGTCACCGCCCGAGTCATACAGTCCAGCGCCAGGTTAATACCATCCTGGATGGTTCGCTGGACAGTGACCGGACTTGGCTGGCGCGATGCGGATGCCGTTACTACCCCCTGTAACAGCTGGGAGACGTGGGACAGAGCGGCAATCGAAGCCCTCCCACTCTCCTCCGCATCACGCAACGCGGTATTCGCCGAACGCAACGCGTCCGCGCACAAGACACCCGTGTCAGAACGGGAGCCTGGCCGCGCATCCTCACCCAAAGCCGCGCGGTCATCCACGCTGGGCTTGGGTACCACACCGTACCGCTGGTAATCCAGGGGCACGATGCGACAACGCCTGGCCACCTCGCGAGGGGCCTTCGCGAGACGTCCACTCGACTTAATGGACGACTCCGCCGCCTTGAACATGTCAACGACATGCTCCGCCAGCGGCAGAGAAGGCATAGCGTTAGCAGTCGGTTTCCCAGCTAACCACGGCGTGTGAACACGCTGGCTAGCCGACTGCTCCACGGGCAGATCAGGCCTAACGCTCACCAACCACTGGCAAGCGTCATACCAATCCTCCTCCGTGGCTAACTGCGAGCGCTCTACAAGACGGGGTCCTTCGTCTTCCTCCTGAGCGCAAGCAGTAGAGCTTGACGGCGGGTATGCTGATACACCTGGCAAGCCAGGGAAAACACGCGGGCCTGACAGCACCGGCATGAGAATATCACTGGTTTGACCAGGAGCAGGCACCGTGGCAGAGCGCGGGGTATATATAGTCTCACCACGGGCCCGGCCAGCACCAGCAACACCCTCGGCAAGCCGAGGTATGCGGTACCGCTGGCCATCAGCAGCGCCCTGGGCCACCACCTGAGCCGCGGACTTTACTCCAGGGTGAGTAAAACCGTGGAATAAGGCGCCTGTATTCCCCGCGAGGGGTGCACAAACGTCTTCATCCATGTCCACGTCGTCAGACGGCGACCCTAGCAGGTAATCCTCATTACCCTGGTCAGAAAGATTAGACCCCGGGTCAGCAAAGAGAGCTAACCCGGGCTGACCAGGAACGGTGCCATAGGAGGTACTGGCCACCGCGGCGTGCGGATACCCCTGGACTGATAAGCAGCCCGCGGGTTCCAGCGACAACCGTCCACGGTCCCCTATCGGCGCGGCAATAAGCCTGCTGCCAGGGCCGTGGAACGCCCCCTCTAATGGGGCCACCTCTGAATCGTCGAACAACGGAAGCGGACTAAGGAAAATCGATCCAGAGGCGGGGATTACCTGCTCCGAAGCCGATGATGAGGACAGTAAAGGATTTGGTCCAGGAAGCATGCCACGAAGCAACCCTGGAACCAAATCCTTTACTGCCCTCTTCATCTCTCCCAACATCTCGGTCCGGAAGGCCTCCATATCCACCGCGGACGAGACCTTCCCCTTACCCTTCCTACTTACAACCTCTCGTTTCCGCTTCTTCTTCTTCTTCTCCTCCTCTACCACCTTGTCCGTCGCCTGTAAGCAGCACAAGAATTCGGACATTAACTCGCCCCCCCAGTGCTTACATATGTCACAATTAACCAATGGACCACAAGGGCTACATTGAGAGCACAGATGCGGCCAGAACTTTACATGAATAAAACGACCACAGGACGCGCAACCCGGTCCCTGAAACAGGGCAAAGGACAAGGAGTATGAGCAACTAGTTAAGCTTAGAAACTCAATCCAACTCAAAGAGAAGGAAAACGATCATAAAGATCAATATACATCAGAAACCAGCATAGCGCTTGAATAGCTGATAAACACATAGCCAGGCTGATTATGACGTCATTAATCCCGTGACAGGAAAATTCGATCCCAACAAAACATCCAAGTGCAAAGACGAATTGTATGCTGAATGGATAAGTCGACTACACAACCATCAGATACATATAGATAACTCTTTTCTGGCAAAAATGTTAATTATCTCCCTTTGTTTGTTTACAATAATTAACATCACCACATTATCAATAACTAGATACCTGACACTTTGTATAGACAAACCATCCAACGTGACGAACCGGAGAACTCCACCATCTGCACGCCTCTTAACTCTCTCCACCTCATGGGGAAGGAATTGGATCAAGAGGGCAAAGTGAGAAGACCTTTATATTAGGCCTCCAACTCACTGGACATATTATTCATTTGGTTAGATAACCTAACAGAGTTAGTAGGAAATGGAACCATGGTGGAGAGAAAAACTAACTCTCTGCACTGTGATGCGACCACCTAGCGTCATACAGACCTGTGGACATAAACAGAAAGAGAAATTAGTCATAGGTAGCACCGAGTTGACATAACCCAACTAACCAAGGCGCTTATCACGGTAACCGCGAGTCCCGGAAACACAATACACCGGGAAGAAAACTCGCTAATTTTACTAGAAGTCACCTGATTTAAAGGTCCTAAGTCCCCCTTTGGCGAATCTTTCCGTCCTGCCATCCAAATCAGTGACTATCACACCAAAAAACACCACTTAAACAGTCTAAGATTAAGGAAAAGCTATTTCAACAAAAAGACATGTGTGAACTCTCTGCCAATAATCTAGCAAAGAGGAAGTGCTAGTCTGCGCATGCGCGGTGGTGGGGCTGGCATCCGCCGGACTACGCTCTGACTCTCTGCCCAGTGGGGGCACCTAACTGTTTTAAATCTGAGTGTTTATTGTGTGAAAGCCAATATTTAGCAATATCAAAAGTATTAGGGAGGTAAGTATACTCTTGAAGTGAAATGAGCTTCACCAAGCTAGGGTGGGAGCGTAATTTTGGCATCCTGAAAAAGCTTCATGATTTTGGGGGATAAAAGATCAAAGGCAAGGTCTTCGCATAAGCAACAGAACTAAAAATCCACATGGTGGGCCATAAGACAGAGAGCAGGGAAATGATTGTGTAACAGTATCTATAACACAACCATAATTCTAATCTTTGTTCTATTCCTTACTTGGCTTTTGTTTCTTCCAGAAACTGTTGAATGTTCTTTCTGACATAGGCGTTTCTGAGTATACGATCAATACTGGGTCGTTTTTCAGGGTTCTTATGAAGCATGCTCTTAATGAGGCTAACAAGTTCAGCGCTGTAGATATCAGGCATAGGAGGCATCTGAAAATTATGCAATAAAAATATGTAGTTATTTGAATGAACTTTATACAATGAGAAATCTCATGCTAAACTATCTGATGACAAACCTTTTAATATACATGTATTAACCCTTGAATTTGTTCAAGAAAATTTTAATTTTTTCCTAGAAAATGTCCATGTGCAGATGAAGAGAAGCCTAGAGAAACCTATTTTTGAAAATTTATCACTGGAACGACTGGCTCGGTTATCGAGCCAGTGATTCCCATGGTAAATTTTCAAAAATCGTCTTCTCTTCATCTGCAAATGGACATTTCTCATGACCACTGCAGAAGCCATTTTTGGCTGATAATGAGTGTTAAATGGTTAATCCTATCAACCCTAAAAACAGATATGACTAATTTGTTATGATTCGAGAAATATTCTGTTAAATTTTTTAAAAACTATTTGACTGGAAACCATTTGTGCTTAGGCAAAAACGGTTTCTGGTTAAATTAATTTCACAATACTCAACAGCTTTCCTGTCTGGTTGCCTTGAAATGATGATATTGTGATTGCGGCATGGAAAGAGTCAAAGCATTTTGTCATGTATCGTCTAGTTGATCGCGAGTATAAAATTCAGTTAAAAAATACTGCATATACACATATTTTCATTAGAACACATTTTCGCATTGTTCAGCACAATTAACTACTAAACTGGCCTTATATTCCTCAGTACATCAAATCTAGGACATGTTTTATTATTACACAAGGATTGGTAAGCCTTACTTTGTCTCTAAGTATCCTGTATACCAGTGAATTCATATCCTTCGCATTAAAAGCATGCTTCAGTGTGGCCATTTCATATACACAGCACCCTAATGCCCAGATATCAGACTGAAATGAGGAAGGGGCAAGTGAATAAAGCAGTAGTAAAACAGGTTAATACATAGTCTCTCTCCCTCAATCCTCCCTCTCTCTCCCTCCCCACCCCCAGCTTCTCTCTCTCCATCTCTTCCCCTCCCCCTCTCCAGGCTAAATAAATCAAAGACGACTGCATCTGCTAAAATATTGAGGCGTGTTCATCATACTAATAAGTTATAAGATTTTACCTGGTAGCATCATTTAAAGATTTATCAACCGGTAACCACGAGACTGGTTCAACGGTTCCTGTGACTGTGTCAGTAAATGTTTCATGATCGACCGACGAAAACACAAAAATCAGGAACCAAATCAGAATTTACTTACAGCATCAGTCATAGAAACGCGCACCCATAGGCGGCTAGATCCTGAATATAATATATAGGTCTGCTACAAACAATTCACCTTTCCAGAGTACCCACCCATCATATGACGTCATAATGAACTGCGTGATGTGTACAATGACATCATAATGAATGACGTCGATAAGTATGTCACGAAATACATATTTGATGACGGTCTATGCGTTGTTGTACAAATTGTTTGCTTTTACTATTTAATAAATATTCTGTTGAATATTTTGAAACTAATTTGACTGGGCGCTGTTGTTGCCATAGGCAGCAACAGCGCCTAGTCAAATTAGTTACAAAATATTCAACAGCTTCCCTGTATAGTTTTCAGGAAATTGATAGCTAGGGCATTTGGGGGATCGATCAATCCCAACACGGCGAGGTGTGGGTGGAGATTAGCTAGTGATGGGCAGGGCATAGCTAAAAATGGAAAGGTCCATTGAGCATTTTGTGTGACAATTAATCATCTAACAACCTTAGAAATTATAAACAACACAAACTAGTGTCGTTTCCCTCTTTCAGATTGAACTGCTGTTTCACTGAATGTAATATGCATATACACAGCCGATGGCCACATTTGAAAGACATTACAGATTACATTCACAGAATTGGAAGGACGGATACACACATATGCATTGCCTTGTACACGACTTGTCACGTAGCTGGACTGGACAGATATAAATTACAGGGTCAATAATCCTCCAGGTTATCAGAAATATCTGGATTTCTTAAAAAAGCCACCATATCGCTGTATTCCATGTAAAAGACTTTTATTCCAAGTCGCAGTTGGAGATATTTGGGTTTTCAGTCTAGCCTAATTTGCAGAGAATGTTGGTCAAAGAGCATGAAATGTAGAACTCTACAGCATTCACATTTCAGGACCTAACCATTTACACCACAGTCCATCTGAACATGGACATCGCTTGTAATTCTTTCTAAAATATCGGAATTGTCTACATATTTTTTTGTAATAAAACATCAAATTGATTTGGTACTTTGTAGTTCACCAATAAATCTAGCATTCACCATAAATCTCAAATATTTATTATTAATATTTATTTATCTCTTGCATTGCCAATCAATACAAGAGACCCAAGGGGCCTGTGTCGCTCACCTGGAGCACCATCGATTTTTGTCAAAATTGTTGGTGGGTGGTTTAGCAGTCTTTTAAATGAGTTTGTGGACATTTTTGCAAGTGCAATATGGCCGCCAAACACACTACATTTTGATTGGCCAACAGCGCCCATGTTTTTTGATGGATCAACTTCCCGTGAACAAATTTTAATGGCCCAAATTTCGGCCTGATCCCTTCAGCAGTTCTGGAGGAGTCATTTTCGTGAAAACAGGTCACCCAAGATGGTCACCGAACCATTTTGTCAATCAAGTCCTCTTGAACAAACTTGGCTTACCTCTTGACCTAGATGACGATTCCCCAAGTGGTTTCGGAGAAGATTTTTAAAGGCATTTCCAGAAATTGGCCGAAATCCAAAATGGCTACTAGGCAAATTGGCTGATCGGGTTCATTTGAACAAACTTGGATCCTTATGCCCTAAGGATGCTTCCTGCCAAATATAATTGAAATCGGCCTGGTAGTTCTCGAGAAGACATTTTAAATTTCCCATTGCTTTAGCATGGGAGCTTTTGACGAGAAAATTACGCAAGATGGCCGCCAAACCGTTTATCCGACAGTTTCGAAAATTGCAAATTTGAGCTCAGAATACCCAAAAACATATATAGAACCAATTTAGGCCTCAAAATCTATCAAATAAAAAATCCAATATGTCCGCCAAACACGTTACATTTTGAGTGGCCCATGCCGGCCATGTTTTTTGATGGAGCAACTTCCCGAGAACAAACTTTAATGGCCCTTAGTCCCTAATCATATCTCCCAAATTTTGGCCTGATCCATTCAGCGGTTCTGGAGAAGTCGTTTTCGGGAAAACTCGGTCATTCAAGATGGCTGCTGAACCATTCGGTCAATCAAGTTGTCTTGAACAAACTTGGCTTACCTCTTTGCCTAGATGAGGTTTCATAAGTTTTGAATCGATTCCCCCAAGCCGTTTCAGAGAATGAGATTTTTAAAGACATTTCTAAAAATCGGCCGAAATCCAAGATGGCCATCGGCCAAATTGGCCGATCGGCTTCGTTTGAACAGAATGAAATCTCTATGCCATAAGGATGCTTCCTGCCAAATATAATTCACATCGGCCCAGTAGTTCTCGAGAAGACATTTTTAAATTTCCCATTGCTTTAGTATGGGTGCTTTTGGCAGGAAAATCATCCAAGATGGCTGCCAAACCGTCAACACAATACCCAAAAACCTATATAAAACAAATTTCGGCCTCAAAATCCATCAAATAAAAAAATACAATATGGCTGCCAAGCACACTATATTTTGATTGGTCCACCGCGGTCATGTTTTTTTACGAATCAACTTCTCTTGAACAAAGAGTAATCGCCCTTAGTGGCTAATTATATATCACAAATTTCGGCCTGATCGCTTCAGCGGTTCTGGGGAATAAGTCATTTTTGTGAAAACTAGGTCAACCAAGATGGCCGCTGAACCATTTGGTCAATCAAGTTCCTTTGAATAAACTTGATTCAGCGCTTACCCTAGATCACGGCATAAGCTCACTTGGCCTTTCAGGCTAAAAATCAGCCGAAATCCAAGATGGTCGCCGGCCAAATTGGCTGATCGGGTTCATTTGAACAAACTTGAATCTCTATGCGTTAAGGATGTATCATGCCAAATATAATTGATATCGGCCAAGTAGTTCTCGAGAAGATATTTTAAATTTCCCATTGTTTTAGTATGGGAGCTTTTGGCGAGAAAACTATCCAAGATGGCCACCAAACCGTTTATCCGACAGTTTCAAAAATTGTAAACTTGAGATCAGAATACCCAAGAACCTATATAAAACCAATTCTGGCCTCAAAATCCATCAAATAAAAAAATCCAATATGGCCGCCAAACATGCTATATTTTGATTGGCCCACGGCGGCCATGTTTTTTGGCGGATCAATTTCTCTTGAACAAAGTTTACTGCCCCTTAGTCCTTAATCATATCTGCCAAATTTCGGCCTGATCCCTTCAGCGGTTCTGGAGAAGAAATTATTTTTGCTAAAACTATGTCAACCAGATGGCCGCCAAACTATTTGACCAATTAAGTTCCCTTGAACAAATTTAGTTGAGCTCTTGCCTAGATCATATTTCATGAGGTTTCCTTCAATCCCTCAAGCGGTTTCGGAGAAGATTTTAATAGACATTTCTAAAAATCGGCCAAAATCCAAGATGGCCGCTGGCCTAATTGGCCGATCGGCTTTATTTGAACAAACTTGGATCCCTATGCCCTAAGGATGCTTCCTGCCAAATATAATTGAAATTGGCCCCGCGGTTCTTGAGAAGAAGTCGTTTAAAGGAAGAGTTGACGGACGGACACACGACGGACGGTCACCACGACATAAGCTCACAAGGCCTTTCAGGCCAGGTGAGCTAAAAACCACACAGTGACATGATTAACGAAACAAAAGTGGTGGAAAGGGACATATGGAACAGACAGTAATGCACAAATACTATCTACTACCTTTTGGTTGTATGGTTTGCTTAAGAACAGTTCTGGGCTCATGTAATACGGCGTGCCTATCAATGTAGTGGCCATGTCCTGTGGGCTGTCTAGCACCCTGTAAAGTACAATGTAAGATCATTACAGCACAGCATTGGTTTAGAGATATTATTTCAAGCGCTTGAAAGATAATGATCTAACAGGACTTCGAAATGCCTGACAGCTTCACCAGTGAAGGCCAAGCTGGCCAAAAACGAGCATGGCCGTGCTCTTGAAGAATTCCAAGAGGATATTATTTTTGAAACTTTATCACTAGAATAATCTATTATTATGTGATAATATTGTTTACATAAACTCCATTCTTTAAGACAGAGACAACGGTTTAACCATTTAATGCCTCAAATTGTTCAAAAAATTTAAATATTTACTTATAGAATGTCCATTTGCAGGTCAAGAGAAGACTATTTTTGAAAATTTACTGCGGGAATGACTGGCTCGGTTATCGAGCCAGTCATTCCAGTGGTAAATTTTCAAAAATACTCTCATGACCTGCAAATCGACATTTCTCAAGACCCCTGCAGGGGTCGGTCTTGGCCGGTTTCGTCCTGAAAAGGTTAATGTATTATTGGGCAAGCACATGTTAGCGCTTGGCACCTTTCATATACATTGTCAGCAATGGACCTTTCCGGTTTTAGATATGCCCCGCCCATCTCTAGCTAAGCTCCACCCACACCTCGCTCATGTTGGAATCGATCAATCTCTGAACACCCTGACTATCAATTTCCAAAAAACTACACAGGCAAGCTGTTGGATATTCAACAGCATGTTTATTAAATAGCAAAGAATTACAAAGACATACAATTTATACAACGTGTCAGACTCTGAGATTTGATGACAGTCTATATGTAACTCTCTGTGACGTAATGATTGTGACATCATCATACACGCACTGAGCTGATTATGACGTCATATGAGGGCAGGTGATGGATGGATACACTGGAAAGGTGAATTCAATATCAATGTAGGAGATAGCTTTACAGATTAGGGTGAGAGGTAGAGGAAGAGAGTCAAGTACAGGTTAGAAGCCTACAGCAAACATGTATGGAGAGAAAACTGAGTATAATCTGGCCGTGATCTGTGGAGTGGTATATATGGACAATAGAGGGATCCAGTTCTAGCTATGACCCGTCCATCGCTAGCTAAGCTTCAGGCATGCTTTACCTGTGTTTGGATGAATTTATACACCTTGAATCCCAAATTCAGGGTAACTATACAGCTAACCTGTTGAATATTTTGAAACTATTCTGACTGGGTGCTGTTGCTGTCTATGGCAGCAACAATGCCCAGCCACATTAGTTTCAAAATATTCAACACAACCTGAATGTTTAGTAAATTACAGACTATTCAATGCTCATAACAGACCTAGTTATGTCAATCATTACGCATTTTGATTGCGAGTCATGATATGATGTAATTAATTATGACATAGACTCACCAAATTTGGCATATACCTTGAAGTGTATGAGTGGATAGAAAATTATTTAGGTTGGGATCAAAGTGTAAAAATTTAGGTCACATGGTCACTTAGTGCATACCAGAATACACATTTTCGTCAATAACAATGCATGAAGGTAGAATCACCGAATCGGTAACAAACATTCATATTGTGGTATCCTTTTAGGAAAATTTAGTTTCACGTCAAAAGCTCAAATATCTAGGTCATGGGGTCACTAAGTGCATCACGAAATACAGCTCTTTATCCATAAATAGGGAATGCAAGTAGGTAGCATCACCAAATTTGGCACATCCTTTCATAGTATAGGTGGCTAGAAGTTCTATGAATTTCAGGACAAAGCATCACGTATCTAGATGTGCATACCGGAATACACATTTTTGGGCATAACTCTTGAAAGCAAGAATGTAGAATCACCAGATTTAGCACACACGTTTATATTATGACAGCTTATGATTGCTTTGCGGTTGAGGGCAATGGATCAACTATCTTGGTCATCGGGGTCACTAAGTCCATTGTCACGGCAGTACTCAGAGGCTTGAACCAGCATCTACCTCGAGCGCATTCTAGTTTTATATGACTTACCTTGCTATACCAAGGTCACCAATTTTAATAATTTCGCTTCTTGTTAAGAAGATGTTCTGTGTTTTTAAATCTCGATGAAGGATGTTTCTTTCATGCATATACTGAAACAAATTAAAGTTTCTCCAGTATTTCAGTATTAAAGTATGGCATGTAAATTAAAACCACCCACCCCCACCCACCCCCCACCCCCACCCAAGCAATGCATAATATCACACCTGCTTTGATATTAGCAGTACTTAATGGACCATTCCATTTTAGCTATGCCCCGCCCATCACTAGCTAAGCTCCACCCACACCTCGCCATGTTGGATTGATCGATCCCCAAATGCCCTAGCTATCAATTTCCTGAAAACTATACTGGGAAGATGTTGAATATTTTGTAACTAATTTAACTGGGTGCTGTTGCTGTCAAATTAGTTTCAAAATACTCAACAGAATATTTATTAAATAGTAAAAGCAAACAATTTGTACAACAACGCATAGACCGTCTTCAAATATGCGTTCATGACGTACCTATCGACGTCATTCATTATGATGTCATTGTACACATCACGCAGTTCATTATGACGTCATATGATGGGTGGGTACTCTGGAAAAGTGAATAAAGAAGGCTAGAGAATATAAAGGACAAAGAATCAGAGTGGCTTAATAAACTACATATCTCCTAATCCAATATACCTTTCCACTTTATCCACCCATCATATGACATCATAATCAACTACATGACGTGTAGATGACATCATAATGAATGACGTCGATAAGTACATCGGCATAGGCAGCAACAGTACCAAGTTAAATTAGTCACAAAATATTCAAAAGCTTACATGTATAGTTTTAAGGAAATTGATAGTTAGAGCATTCAGAGATCGATCTATCCCAACAGGGCGAAGTGTGGGTGGAGCTTAGATAGAGATGGCCGGGGAATGGCTAAAACTGGAAAGGTCCATTATGTTCAAAATATTCAACGGTACTTTTATTGTTTTGGAAACATGATAAGTTATTCCTGAGCTATACGGTAGGTGCCAGTGATAAAGCCTTAGCTTTTTAACCACGTAGCCACCTGGGCCCCTAAAAGCAAAACTTAAGGGACCCAGTCAATTCTTCAAGGGCCCAATCTTATAATTATGATGCATCGGTACACAAGATCCCATATTTAGAAACACAGGATATAATAATTTAAGATTGAATACTACTGCAGAATGTGTTAAATACGTTGCTTTCAACCGTAACCCTTTCACTGCTATATCTCAAATTCATGGCAAATAAACAGAATATGCTATACAGCGTAAAAAATGTACTTTTTAAGGATTGAAAGGGTTAATGAAACTGGCTCTACCTGCAATAGATTTGGCAGATATATAAAATGATGTTCTGTTCACAATTTTAAAATATGAATGGAAAAATTTAGGTCGCCACTTGGGCTAGTGAGTTTGAAAAGTTGCTAGCCCTAAAATCTAGTAGCCATGGGTTACTGGACCCCTGCTAATCTTCAACCCGGGTAGGTGCTATCTGTTGGGGCCGATGACAGGGCTTGGATTATGTTGTATTGCATATCAGTGTGTGCGTGCACATGCGTGCATCTTTTGAGGTTGCAGGGGGTGTCGTAATGCACATAAGAACATGTACATACATTTCACTAGGTTTTGAAAAGTATACAGCATTTAATTTACCTGTAGTGCCATGGATATCTGGACAAACCACTCCACAAGCTGTCTCTCGGGCAAGGGACTGCCTTTCTGTTTCTTCAGCCTTGTGTACAGATCACCTCCTTCACAGTACTGCATGGCAATATACAAGCATCCCTCTGATGTTTCAAACGAGTCCTTGTATAGAACAATGTTTGGATGCTTGAGCTTAGATAGTAGCTTGGCTTCCTGCTCGGCTGCTTTTCGTTCTCGCTCTGTGCTTTTCTGTAGCTTCAAACGCTTTATAACATACTGCAATTACAAACACAACTAAAGTTCATTTCAAATACACATGCATTGGAATAGAGGGGTTCATTTCTAGCCATGCCCTGGCCATTTCTAGCCATGCCCAGCCATTTCTAGCTACGCCCCGCCCATTTATAGCTATGCCCCTGGCCATTTCTAGCCATGCCCCGGCCATTTCTAGCCATGCCCCGGCCATTTCTAGCTATGCCCCGGCCATTTCTAGTTATGCCCCGGCCATTTCTAGTTATGTCCCAGCCATTTCTAGTTAGGTTTGTGCGATTATGTGATTAAATCGAAAATCGCGATTATTTTTTATATCCTGAATTTATATGATTAAAAACGAAATAATCGAATAATCGTGAATAATTCCACTGCATAAAATATTTCAAAATCTACCTTTTTATTTACATTTTGCTCAGTGAATCCATGTCCATTTGCAGGCCAAGGGAAGACTATTTTTTTAAACTGTATCATTGGAACGCCTGGCTCGATGCTCGAGCCACGCGTTCCAGTGATACATTTTCAAAAATAGTCTTCTATTGGCCTGCAAACGGACATTTCTAAACACCATTGCAGCTTTCGTCATTAATATACCTTTGAACTGTTATATCGGTGCAATTCGTAACAAGGCTGATTAATCGAGCAATCATGATTATTCGTAAAGAATCAATCGCGATCACTCAAAGTAATAATCGTGCAAGCCTATTTCTAGTTATGTCCCACACATTTCTAGCTATGTTCCACCCATTTCTAGCTATGCCCCACATGTTTCTAGCTATGCCCTGCACATTTCTAGCTATGCCCCGCATATTTCTAGCTATGACCCGCACATTTCTAGCTATGTCCCACACATTTCTAGTTATGTCCCACACATTTCTAGCTATGCCCTGCACATTTCTAGCTATGCCCTGCATATTTCTAGCTATACCCCACACATTTCTAGCTATGCCCCGCACATTTCTAGCTATGCCCCACACATTTCTAGCTATGCCCCACACATTTCTAGCTATGCCCCGCACATTTCTAGCTATGTCCCACACATTTCTAGTTATGCCCCACACATTTCTAGCTATGTCCCACACATTTCTAGCTATGCCCCGCATATTTCTAGCTATGTCCCACACATTTCTAGCTATGTCCCACACATTTCTAGTTACGTTCCACACATTTCTAGCTATGCCCTGCACATTTCTAGCTATGTCCCACACATTTCTAGCTATACCCCACACATTTCTAGTGCTTTGTGCGTGTTGGGTTGATTTATGTACTTTGAACTTTGAATTCCCAGAATCCTAATTTCAAGGTAATTATACAGGTAAGCTGATGAATATTTTGAAACTAATTTGACTGGGGACTGTTGTTGCCTATATGCCTATGGCAGCCGCAGTGTCAAGTCAAATTAGTTTCAAAATGTACATCAGCTTCCCTGTATATCTCTGTATAGTTGTCCTGAAAATGATAAACTGAAATTTCAATGATTAAAAGGTTAACCCTTCAAAACAACTTTAATGTATTTGTACAGAAAATGCATCTCTATATTAACCATTTAATGGTCAAGCCGGTCAAAGCCGGACTCTACAGTGGTCTTGAAGAATGTCCATTTGTAGACCAATAGAAACCTATTTTTGAAGATTTACCACTGGAATAACAGGATCGATGATCGAGCTAGCCATTCCAGCGGTGAATTTTCAAAAATAGTTTTCTCTTGACCTACAATTGACCATACCATAAGAAAATATGTAGATCTTTTTCACCAAATTTGACCGATTAAGGGTTAATAAATAGTTTTATAGGAATCCAGTCTGGCAGTCAAGTATATGACATCACAATCAAATATGTCTGGAATGGCATATCTAAGTCTGTCATAAACACGTAATAGTCCATCAAGCTGTACGAATTGTATATCTATTATTTAATAGATATTCTGTTTAATATTTTGAAATTACCTGGACTGGGTGCATATGGTAGCAGCAATAGCACCCAGTCAAATTAATTTCAGAAGAGTCAACAGCTTAACCAAGCCAGTCATTCTAGTGGTAAATTGTCAAAAATAGTCCTCTTTTGGCCTGCAAATAGACATTCAATAAGCAAATATTTTAATTTTCCTACCCAAATTTGACGATTAACCCTTTAACACTCATATCAGCCAAAAACAGCTTCAACAGTGGTCTTGAGAAATGTTCATTTGCAGACCAAGAGAAGACTACTTTTTTGAAAATTTTGTCTTATTTTTGTCTGCACATAGACATTTTCTATGAGAAGATTGCAATTTTCTAGAATAAATTTGAGGGTTAAAGGGCTAATGGGGGCATACATGTTGTATCTTATCACCTGTTTTTTGTCACGCTTGTGCCTAGCCAGCCACACCTCTCCATAGCTGCCTTTGCCTATCACCTTCCCGTGAATGTAATTATCCAGTGACATAATGACAGGTCTATATAATGTTCACATAGTGCCAAGTTGGATCTGAAAGTTCAAATACATACATAAGTCAAATAAAAAGGAGGCCCAAGCGGCCTGTATCGCTCACCTGGAACATTGACATTTCAAGTAGAAAGGGCATGTCCTACAGTACAGGTCATAGTAAACTTATTCAAAAATGAAACAAAAAAAAAACCCCGGAGACAAAATCAAACAGCAGATGAGTGAAAGACAAAATAAAAATAAATCATAAACACTCCATGGCGCGCTTATGCAATTTGATAAATACGACAATAGCTTTTCGAAAGTGTGTTATTATCCCTACGTTTTAAAAAAACGTCAGCGATATTGTAATCGCCTCCATCTGTCTGTCCATCCGTCTGTCTGTCACACTATCTCCTCCCAAACCATTGGGTGGAATTAAATCAAATTTGGTATGTGGGTTATTTATATTTAGATTTGGCCCCCCCCCCAACCCCCCACGGAACTTAACCAAATAAATTGTAACTGGCGGAAATAGATTGTAATGCATCGCCTCCGAAACCATTGGATGGAATTCAACCCAATTTGGTATGTGAGCTACCCATATCAATGTGGAGTACATGAGCACATTTACATTTGGCCCCGCTCCCAGGGGGTGGTTGATGGGGGTCAAAAGGTCATGAAATTGATTGTAATGCAACGCCTCTGAAATTGTTAGATGCAA
This sequence comes from Chaetoderma sp. LZ-2023a, assembly GCA_034401795.1. Lineage (NCBI taxonomy): Eukaryota > Metazoa > Mollusca > Caudofoveata > Chaetodermatida > Chaetodermatidae > Chaetoderma > Chaetoderma sp. LZ-2023a. The sequence continues at coordinate 130,329,469 of CM067371.1, read as the reverse complement.
CTCAAACCAAATTTGATACCTGAGTTACCCATATGATTGCAGAGTGCAAGAGGTCATTTAGATTTGGCTCTGCCACCCAGGGGTCGGGAGAGGGGTTAAAATGTCAAATTTTAACTGGCGGAAATTGATTGTAATGCATCTCCTCCGAAACCATTGGACGGAATTCAACCCAATTTGGTATGTGAGCTACCCGTATCAATGTAGAATGGATGAGAACATTTACATTTGGCCCCGCCCACGATCAATCTAGTACGGTATACAAATGAATGAAGCGTATAACCAGGTACATTTTTCCTAAAAGGGGTCTAATACGCATTCCATGGCATACGTAACACTTGAAAACATCACCAGGAACATACTACACCTAGATACATGCAGGAAGTTAGAATTTTATGACCGCTTACATTTATTAACACAAATTTCATTGGCTAGCAGAAACATGAAATAGAAGCAATCCGCCGCTCAAAATTAATCTTTTTTTCTGAGTTTGGCCATCACTGTATTCGACGGTGTCTGATTAGATGGGAACTGGTGCTTCTTTTACGAATACATTTAAGTAAATATATCTCATAAAGCAGTTGCATTCGGATTTATCATAGATGAATAAGACAGATGCGAAACAATCTGAATCTCGCGAAAGAAGATATTTTAGAAAATCATTGTGATCTGAACACTGACTTAATAACGGAAGCTTATGCGCCGGATTAGGGGAATGCCCCGGGAATCTCGACCATTTTACATACCATTTGTCTATCTTTTTGTACGTGTAATGATCTCTGAATCCTTATATAGACAAACGGAATAGATTAATTAATTTTATATATACAGGTACGGGGAATAGCAACATGACTTGTCACATACTTATACATAACGCGGTCAGGTTTCACATACCGCTGACAAAACAAAGAACATTTCTCAGATGAGTTCAGAATTTTCTTTGAACGTGTTCAAAATTTTTGATGAGCGCATTTCCTCTGCTATATGTTTTATCATACAAGAGGCCTGTATCGCTCACCTGCAATTATTGGCCACTGGCACAACCCATCAAAATGAGATGACTACTGGAAAAATTTACCACTCAAATTTCTGTGAAGAAGGTTTAGCCAAGTTTTACTAAAATTGGCCCAGCGGTTAATAAGTTATCTTCTTATGATTTTCTCAGAAATTTGCAGAAAATATGAGATGTCCACCAAAAATGTTATATTTTGATTGATTCATGGCGTACACGGGGTTTTTTTACATATCAGCTTTTCACAGACAAATTTTAATGGCGTTTCGGCCCTAATTATATCAGCCAAATTTCGGCCCGAGTAGTTTTTGAGAAAATTAGGTCATCAAAGATGGCCGCCGAACCGTTTGGCAAATTAAGCTCCCTCGAACAAACTTGGTTCAGCTCTTGCCCTATATGATATTTCATGAGGTCTGCATTTATCCCCCAAACAGTTTCAGAGAAGATTTTTAAACACGTTTCTAAAAGTCGGCCAAAATCCAAGATGGCTGTTGGCCAAATTGGCCGATCATCTTCCTTTGAACAAATTTGTATCCCTGTTCCCTAAGGATGCGTACTGTCAAATATGCTTGAAATTGGCCCAGTGGTTCTCGAGAAGAATACATTTTAAATTTCTCAAATGCTTTAGTGGGGGCTTTTGGCCGGTAAATGATCCAAGATGGCCGCTAGACTGTTTATCCAAAGTTTTGAAATTGTTAAATTTGAAATTACATTACGTAAAAACATATATAAAACCAATTTCGGCCTCAAAGTCCATCAAATTAAAAAAAGTCCAACCCCTGTTTAAGACTATATGCTCGGCCTCAATGTGGCGCAGGGGTGTAACCCACTGGGTGTGAATCCAGACATTTGGAGGGGCTAACCAGAGCATTATGCACAACGCTAATGAAATAACACTTGGAGATCGAATCAACCGAAATGGTGCTCGCCCTGTGAGGATCCGCCAGGCAGGTGCAGCGCCGGGCTTCACGCCTCGAAGGAGCCCACCCTCAGCTACTGGAGGTCACATCAACTCGTCTTGTGGAGCCAGGGGACGAGGATGGAGAGCTACTGGCCAACCGAAAGAGAAGACCAAACCCAAAGAGAACCCCAGTATCAACATCATGCACTGGAAAGCAGAAGGGGTTACCAACAAGAAATCAGAGCTTGAACAGTTCCTGTATGAAAACAACATTGATATCTGCTGCATCCAAGAGACACACCTGCAAGAAGGAAAACCATTTAAGATCAGAGGTTACCAGATTTTCCGGTGTGATCGAAGAGGAAGAAAGAAAGGCGGGGTGATCACCTTGGTCCGAAACAGCGTGAACGCCAACCAGATCGAAACCTTTATGGAAGAGGCAGAATATATCAAGATCAAGGTAACAACCAGCAACTCTGTGATTGACATTGTCAATTATTACTGCCCTAATGACAAAAATCTCTCACTTGACACAATCCAGGTCCCGGACTGCCACTTCCTCATTGCGGGAGACTTTAATAGCCAGTCACAGAGCTGGGGATACAGAACACTTGGTAAACGAGGAGAAGACATTGAAGCATGGCAAGATGAAAAGCACCTTTTACTTGTCAACGATCCCACAGATCAGCCTACCTTCTACTCGCGCTGGTGGCACTCGACAACAACGCCGGACTTGGCATTTTGTACAGAAGACATTCACAGAAACCTCAGTAGAGTGGTCGGATCGCAGTTAGGAGGAAGCGACCACCACCCAGTCCTCCTCTTTTTCTGGAAGTATTTCGACAAGTTCACCTCAACATCCACGGTGGAACTACAAAAAGGCAAACTGGAGTCTGTTCGGCATTCGTTCCAATGAGCTTACCCAAAATATAGCAGTAGAAGGGAGAAACATTAACAATGTGGTCAAGGAATTTAATTCAAGTATCCTCAAGGCTGCCAACGAAGCGATTCCTCGAGGGGTCAGGAAAAATACCGCCCCCTACTGGACAACAGAACTGCAAGCAGCACATGATAAACTAGACAAGGCCAGAGAAGATGCAGAGGGTAATCCCCGTCATGAAAACCACTTCACGCTACAACAAACTAAAGCCAGGTATCTAAAGACCCAGCTGGAGGCCAAAAGAAGAAGCTGGAGGGAAAAGACGGCAGGGTTTAATTTAGAGAGAGACACCACAAAGCTATGGAGACTGACTAAAGCACTGAATGATGAGGGTGTCGGGGGAGAGAAGATTACTCTTGAAGAAGATGGACAAACACTGACAGGAAAGATGGCTGCAGATGCCTTTGCGAAGGCATATGCAAAAGAAAGCAACATTTCTATACCACGAATGCATCAAAAAGAGGTTAGAAAAGAGCAAAATGAAAGAACAGACACCAACACTCACGATGCAATGAAAGTTGACATTAGTTTAGCAGAACTGAAGAAGGCTGTCCGCCAATTGAAGAAGAAATCTCCCGGGCCAGATGGCATTACGAATGAAATGATCCAACACCTTGGTAATGCATCTTTCCGCAAGTCGCTAGACATCTTTAATCTCAGTTGGACCAATGAAGAGGTTCCTCAGTGCTGGAAAGAAGCCAGAATGACTCCTATTCTGAAAAAAGGGAAGAACAAGACGAAAGTGCTAAGCTACCGTCCTATCAGTCTTACAAGCTGCATATGCATGACCAAGGAGCGCATCATCAACCAGTGGTTGCAGTGGTACCTGGAGTCGGAGAACATTATAGTTTCAGAGCAGGCCGGCTTCAGAAGATACAGGAGCACAGAAGATCAAACAACACATCTTGCACAGGTCATAGAGGACACTTTTCAAGCCAAGAAGGTGATGCTAGCTGCCTTTATCGATCTGCAGAAGGCATTTGACAAGGTGTCGAAGGATGGCCTCCTCGTGAAGCTCCGGCGCACAGGCATCGGTGGCAACATGTTCCGATGGACCAAGTCATACCTACACAATCGCAGAGCTAGGGTGCTGGTGGATGGACAATCTGGACAGAATGTATTGCTGAGACAAGGGGTGCCACAAGGCGGAGTATTATCACCAACTCTGTTCATACTCTTCATTAATGACATTGTAGCAGAGCTGCCCAATGGGATTCAAGCAGCCCTCTATGCAGATGACTTCGTACTCTGGTGCACCGAGGAGTACACAACGACTGCCACGTACAGAATGCAGCTCGCCTTGGACAGAATTACAGCTTGGGCCAATCGCTGGTGTATTACCATCAACAAAGAAAAATCATCAGCCATGCTATTCTCACTGTCCACCAAAACCAAGGTTGGCAATCTGGCACTGGGCGGTACTCCACTCGAGTACGAGGACCATCAGACATACCTGTGAGTCACCTATGACAGAAGGTTAACATGGAAGGAGCACATCCAGAATGCAGAGGCAAAGGCCAGAAGAAAGCTAAACATCATGAGGAAGCTGGCAGGAACAAAGTGGGGTGCCAATGAAAGGATCCTCAAGACCATCTACCTAGGTGCCGTACGACCACACCTTGAGTATGGATCCAGCTCATGGATGACAGCAGCTAAATCTTATCAACAAAACCTCGACAGAGTACAAAACCAGGCACTGCGCATCATCACTGGTGGAATGAGATCAACACCAATAGAAAAAATGGAGCAGACAGCAGGCATTCCACCACTTAGCAAAGGAAGGGAATGCAAAGCACTGATCCAAGCTGCAAAGTTCAAATCATTCAACAACCACCCGATGAAGATCAGGCAAGCACAGCTGTCATCAGGAAGACTTAAAAGATCAACTTTTGTGAAAGTGACAAAAGCACTTCAAAGGAAACACCAAGAAATGTTGCCAGCACAAATAGAAGACCCAAACCACACCCTTGATCCTCCACCCTGGGAAAACAAACTAGAGAGCATAGCTATTCGCACCACAGTACCTCATCTCACAACCAAAGATGAACACAGTGATGTGAGCAAGAAGGCCCTGACCCTAGCCATGCTGGAAGAAATGTACCCTCAGGAGACATGGATAAGGATCTACACAGATGGATCAGCCAAAGATGCAATTAGGAGCGGAGGTGCCGGACTGCACATACAGTGCCCAAACGGACAACATGAGTCAGCTGCAATACCGACAGGCAAACACTGCACAAACTACAGAGCTGAAGTCGAAGCACTGGTTCATGCAGCTAATACCATCAGCAGAACAGCAGACCCTATTGCACAGATTGTCTTTTTATCTGATGCCCGCTCCATCCTTGAGGCTATCACCAAAGGTGAGCTGCCACAACTTGAAGAAGCACTACAAACCATCAAATGCTTTCGGATAGCACTGCAGTGGATCCCCTCACACTGTGGAGTCCAAGGAAATGAGGAAGCAGACAAGATGGCAAAGGTGGGTGCAGAAGAGAATCAGACAGAAAACATGGTTACCCATACAGATATGAAGACTATCATCAAGTCACTCTATAGAACACCTCAATCAGAAGATGCCTACCATCATCTCTCGAGGCCAGAGCAAGTGACCATTTTTCGTCTAAGAACTGGACACAACAGACTAAACCAACACATGTACAGGCGGTTCCACCTTACGACATCACCCGTTTGTCTTTGTGGAGAAGCAGAACAGACCACAGAGCACATACTTCAATCTTGCAGTACGTATCAGCTGCTGAGAGAAGAGATCTGGCCTTTGTCAACCTCTTTTCTTGAAAAGCTGTATGGGCCTGTGGAAGAACTGCAGAAAACCACAGATTTCATCTTGAGAACGGCTCTCCAAGTGTGATACCAGCGATCGAAAAGAAGAAGAAAAAATCCAATATGGCCACCAAACACGCTACATTTTGATTGGCCCATAAAACTAATTAATATTTAACAATCATGCACAATCATCAGGGGTCCCATGGGACCCACTGCCACAACTTTTGGGGGTCCCCAGTTACATTTTGGGGGTCTATACCCTAAAAAGGACCTTTATGAGAAACATTGCATATATAAGCTCCGTTGTCACTGATTTGTTGGGCTAGTCGCGAATTTATGAGAAGACATTTGTAGTTTTAATTTTTTTACATTTTTTATTAAATTTTGGGGTTTTTTTGGTAACGTTTTTCCTTTACTGTATTTACAAGATATACAGTTTATTATATTAATATGTATCTACCGGTATGTACATTGTTTACGATATTTAGTAAATTGTGTGTGTGTACTAATGTGCATATTTGTGTTGATTCCATGAGATTGAGTTATTGAGTGACCTTAACTTAGGTTTGATGAAATTATGCTTTCCCATTGTATGTCAATGTTCCCAAGCCCCTATTCCTTCCCACTTTATGTCTTATGGACACTTTTTGACGTTTTAGCGGACAAAAATAACACATTTTCGTAGGCCATCAAAACAGACGACAGAAAGGGTTAATGGAGACTGGTACCCAGCTCCAAATTTTCTGCAATAGTAATTCAATCGGGAACTGGATACAAACGAACTATAGTTAACTATTTAGCCTCCGATTGGGCATAGCAACTGCGCATGCTCAGTAAACCAACAAACTGACTATAGTTAGCAAGTTGAACTTGACCAACCAGACGATCCAGAGGGTCTGGTCTTATGTTTTACTAATTACATTTACCTACCTCCTTGCATTATTATTGCTCTTTCCTTCGCTGAAGGGAAGCGTAGTAGGATGAATTCTTTACAGCCAATGTTTGCTGAATATCGTGGTTACAGAGTGACTGAAGGCTTCTTCAGGAACTCCATACTCTCTCTAATGATGAGATCCATAGTAATTCGCTTGAATACTATATCTCAGAATGAGGCAAGAAGAGGGTTAATCCAATATCCAGAGCCACTGAGGTCATTAAGCACAATGACAACCTCATTGGCTGATAGCTATCACATGACCTTGTTGGTAGCAACCAAGACCTCATTTCTTTGACGAATCCAGTCATATAATCCAGCTTTATGCAGATCCATGAAGAGGCAGATGATCTTATCACTACTCGACTTTGAATATCTGACTAAAAACGGATAATTAAAAATTTAACCTAAATACTCTACATTATATGACAGGAATCTTCTTTCAGAAATACCCAAATATATCAAAATCTGACATATCGGGGTATACCCAAAATCTGAAGAATATAATGAATATCTTATGCTGAATATAACTATTCTAACAAGATATGACCATTAAAATGAAGCCTCAAGCCCCCCACCCCCACCCCACCCCCCAAACAAAATTTGACAGAGGTGAGGCTTGAGGTGGGCCGTAATGCAAGGAGGTAGGTATATGTAATTAGTAAAACATAAGACCAGACCCTCCAGGTTGTCTGGTCATTATTACTACAGTACAACCTACCTCCTTGCATTACTATTGCTCAAATACAGATTTCAACATTGCACAAAGCCCGGAGGGAGGCAAATTTTTGCGCAAAATTGATGTAAAAAAATAGAAAGAATGACTACGAAGTTAGTAAAAACGAGTAGAGTAATATACTACAAATGACAGTAATTCCTCAGAATTACTCTCATAAATAATCCTAATAGAAAGGCTACAGAAGCAAGAAGGAGAGCAGAAAGGAGGACATTAAACGACCCCAAGAATACAAGAGAGAAGAGACGATCATGCAAGAATGAAATGAATAAAAATAAAGTGTGATGAAAGAGATGATATGAAAGAGGTGAAATACCCACATGAGAAAGAAGTAATGAACTCACACTCATCTCAAATAAAATTCTTATACGAATGAAAATTATGAAGAGAGAAGATGATGATGATGAAGAAATAAGTCATGGTCCCTGAAGCTACCTCATGAATATTTTTATAGAAGAAAAAGGAAGCACCAGAATCTTTATGATAGAAATTAATAAAGAATTCTCTAATTTCCAGATAGCAACTTGAATGAAATCATCAAGAGAAGATCCATAAAAAGGGCACAAGAGGTGGCAAGGCCCCTAACCTCATGGGCCTTAACACCAACTAATGAATTGTCCCAGGGAGAAGCTAATTCATGGCAAATTTTAATAGTATTAACGAACCAACGTGAGATAGTGATTAAAGAGGCAGGACTATTAATGCCTACAGCAAACGTAACCCAAATATGTCTATTATCGGATCGTTTGCAAGTTGAACGGAATTTGTAAACATAGAGCCCTAACAGGGATCCAGACAGAGTCATCTGGAGATAAAGCAGAAAGCCTATGAAATATGATGTGTTTATATAAAAAACTCAACTGAGATATTGCATGAGAGTACTGCTAGATAAGCTAATGATATGCACATATGTAATAAGAAGAAAAAAGATCGCATTGAAAAAAGGAAATAATTTATCTAGCCAAGAAAAATTAAAATTCGAAACAAAAAAGATGATCGAAGGACCGAACCCCTATCCAAAGAAAAGAGCCAAACCCGGGTCCATAAAAGGGACCAGGGCGCGATTCCACCAAACCCAGTCCCGAATCTTAGGCCGTTCAGGACCAGGGAAACATGAGAAAAAATGTCAAAATAGCGGAAGAAATTTTCAAATGTTGACCTGCCGGAATGACCGGTCCCGACTCGGGCCGGGAAAAACGGTAGAAAATTCAAATTTAATTCTGACATGTTGGAATGACCCGTCCAGACTCAGGCCGATGCCGGAAAGCTGGGAAAATGACCAGAGAGGACCCGGACCCAGACGAAACCCCCGGAGGGAGGGGGGCAGGACCGGAGCCAGCAAGAAAACAGAAATCTGGGTCTGGCCCCAAGGATGAAATCGGTAACCTAAGCCTGTCAATGTCCAGACTCAGGGCCAGGAAAAACTCCAGGCCCGGGGCTGGAAGTCTAGCCAGAGAAATAACAGCAGATATAAAATAAGTAGGTGCAACCGGCTTTGTAGAGGACAGCGGATGTGCAATGACCTGGACCACTCTGGTCGGAAAATCCTTCGGCCCAGCCAGTGAAGATGTAGTAGCGACAGGTGACCGGACCGAGTTATAACCTGATTAGGCCCGAGACCTTCCTTGGTTTGCAAGGGCGCAGGCTGCGGAATGTTGACTGAACCGGACTGACTTATAACCCATTTAAGGGCGCAGGCTGCGGAATGTAGACTGAAGATGAAGAAGAATCCTGGAGCGATATCACTGGCTTCTGAACGAGCGGTGAACGAGGCGAAACCGGAGTCTTCATGCTTTTGTTCTTTCCATTCTTTGTGGTACCCTGAAACAATGCAAATCAGTGAGCTGTAGTTTGTTAGACTTAGTAGAATAGGTGCTTCCTTGGAAGAGCCAGCTCCAATGCTTCACCTTCAATTATGTCAGGAGATAAAGTATTAGAGACTGACTGGTCCAGGATAATTTTATTAATCCTGCTGTCAATAGACGAACCTATAGTACTGACTTGTTTCTGGAGACATTCTATTGACAAAACAATTTTCTCGAGTATTATTGCTGAATCCATCTTGGCATCGGTTTTGGCCTTTATTTTAACCGCTGACCCTAGTGGAGAAGGATTTCCCGTTTTTTTAGTTTTAGAAGTCACAGGAGAATTTGGTTTGAAAAACGACATTCTAGTAGCCAACGACCATGACCCGTATATGAAACAGGTCATTTCAAACAGGTTGACTCAAAAGTACACGATGTGCACTTGGAACAGACATGTCCAGAGTGATCCGATTTAATAAATCTATGGCGGCTGCTATTAGAACATCTAATTGAATGGTTCACATTCTTTTCTTTATTCTTCTCCTTGGACCTCTTAGGAGACATTCCCAAATCTGAATTGTAAAAACAGCAAGATCCGATAAAGTAAAGCTCCGAATATGACTCAGGATTAGCCAGCGCTAATCCCAAGATTTATAAATAGAGACCTTACCGATCTCAAATTTGAAAATTATTTTAGTTTCTTTGAGAGAGTATATTATCGAGATAATCATAGATTCCAGCTCAATACCTTACAAGCATGTCAAATCAATAGTTCTACACGGTACTGGTTACAAATAAGCACAAATAGACAACTCAAATGTCTATACACTCTGGGCGCAAGTAACCAAAACTGGTAACGCGCCTACCACGAAAATAGAAATGATCTAAAAATCATTATTTAAAACACCAGGACATACAACCACTTATCTTGGAAGGTTTCTTTCTTTTATCCAACATCTCGATGATCTTTGCTTTACTTTACAATAATCCACAGCGATTTTAACAAGTTATAAATAACTTTTAAATTGGCTTGTAAATTTTAACGCGTCTTCCTTCATAGAGTAGGAAAACGAATGAAGTCTTGGTTGCTACCAATAAGGTCATGTGATAGCTATCAGCCAATGAGGTTGTCATTGTGCTTAATGACCTACTCAGTGGCACTGGGTATTGGATTAACCCTCTTCTTGCCTCAGTCTGAGATATAGCATTCAAGCGAATTAGTATGGATCTCATCATTAGAGAGATTATGGAGATTCCTGAAGACGCCTTCAGTCACTCTGTAACCACAATACCAAGCAAAAATTGGCTGTAAAAAATTCATCCTACTATGCTTCCCTTCAGCAAAGGAAAGAGCAATAGTTATGCAAGGAGGTTGGTTGTAATGTAGTAATAAATTGGTTGAGCAGCCAATTTAACCATAATATTTGGATATAATTACCTTAGGTGCCACATACCAGTGCAGAATATTTCCATTTCCCCATGATCGCGACATTCAGGAATTCTTAACCGAAATTGAACTCACTTTACAAACATATTCCGTGGACAATATTTTCATAAAAGCTATCTAAATTCAACTGATTCTCTTTTTGAAATTCACGAACACAATGGATTCTTACGATATTTCGAGAAATATTACTCAATTATAATACGTTCCCGATATGTATCTCGGATGTAGGTAAGGTTATCTATGCAGTTTAGTGATGTCAGCCTAGTGGTAACCTGGATCCAATCTAAACTTGCTAACTATTGTAGAGTCTCACAGCAGTTACAGAATTTTGTGAGACTGATGAGATTTCATGTTTGTTGACATTTTATGAGAAGTGACAGGTAGACCCCTATTATTACTCAGGGTTTAAGTACACCTTTCTGTGAATAAAATTTACAAATTCCAAGAATTAATATCTAACAGACATAGCTGCGTAAGTTACTATCTGAGCGATTTTGCAAAATGTCTGAAAATAGCGTCTTGCAACAACCAAGCCAAAGATTTGTTTTGACAAGCCGTTGCCATAATTTTCATTGCATAGACGTGATGGTGGAAATTTATGCCAACAGATTTAGTTTATTTTACAGAATTATCATCTTCCATGACTTTTTCATGACCTATGATACAAAATGCTGATTCAAAAAAAGCATCCACTTTTGTTTCTATGAGAATTGTTAATACTTACCAGATGTACTATTATGATAATGTCTATTATCTAGTCTAGCTCAAAATAAATAATTAAAACTCTGCACTCTCCACGGTCCTGCCCATACTGTGTCCAGGAATTACCATAAGCCTCCAGGTACCGAGTCAATTCCCAACAACAGTCAGATTCGTCTTATATTTGTCTTGACAAACAGCGAAAGCAGCTCAGCCTCACCTCAATGGGGCAGCTGATGGAGGCCATAGTACATCTGGTAAGTATTAACAATTCTCGTAGAAACAAAAGGGAATGCTTTTTGATTTTACTTCGAATAATACTTACCAGATGTAGTATTATGATAAATGGTGTCTCACCCACAGGGTGTGGGGGTTACCAATCTGCGTGATTAATACCAACAGGATCCATTGTGTGGAGTTGGTGGATCCAGTAAGATTCACGGTCCTTGCGTGAGCCGGTGGACTCAGTGCTTTCAGGGTCGTGACGCAGAACTTCTATGACTCTGTATCTGATACTATTTGTATCGTGTCCTGGCAGGTTAAAATGTAGCGCGACCGGTGTGTCTTTGTGTTTGTTGACATCTCTCAAATATTCTTTGATACGGATCTGGAATTCTCTCTTAGTTTCTCCCACGTATTGTTTATTGCAAACGGTGCAGGTTAGGAGATACACCACATTCATGGTTGAGCAGTATGTTTTCACGTGACATCTATATGTTAGACGTGTGTGTGTGTGTGTGTGCTCTGGAAAGTTTTCCCTTTCTCCATTCTGTGACAAAAGGAACAGTTTCCTTTTTGACATGGTTCGACTTTGTTTGGTATCGAACTGCCCTGGTATCCTTTGATAGCGGGGTGGGAGAAATCAGCATGGACTAGTTGGTCTCTAAGCTAAGTATTATGATAAAGTCGGGATTTCGACATCCAAGAAACTCCGGTGGGAGGAGGTGAGGCTCGAAACAGCTCTCATCTACCATCCGACAGAGGTTGTGAAGAGACTACATGTAGAACACCAGCATACACTTAGGTTCCGCTATCTGACTCATAGAGTGCCAAACTCCATGGTCTAGACCGCGTTCCCCCCTCCCCCACATTTGTCCGCACAAATTCCTGAGGGCTGTCAATGGGGAGGCAACACCCACCAGACCCGGGTCAGCCCTAAGTCTCAGCTAGGACAGTCCAGATAGTGCAAAGAAGCTACTAAAGCTTCTAATTTTGAAAAAGCTATCAGTATATCGATTAGATTTTCAAATTTGAATGAGTCTAATGTCTGTTGCAATGAATAAGATACTCTTGAACCAGACTTTTTACTTAATCAGTCTGGGAATTCAACTGTAAGTAAACTAATATTAGTCACTTAAGCTAAGAAAACACTCACCATTTTCTGAGTGCTTGGTCTTTCTTGATCATCACAGGAGCTCCGCCCAATCCACGGTCGTTCATAAGATTCGGCAAATTGGCGACTGTTACCAGATTAAGTGCGCTGTAGATATCGCGAAGCTAGAAATCAGTAAATGACGACTCGGCATGCCATTGTGCTACAGACATCACCTCCTCTAAAGAGACACCCTTAGAAAGGGCCGATGCTGCTGCTAGTGCTCGGACCTGATGGGCGTTCGCACGATCAATCTGCTTTCCTGTAGCAATTTTGTGCGACATCTGAATAGCATCAACTATCCAACGAGAAATAGTATCTTTCGAGGCGCGCAAATGAGGAGCTTTGAGACATAACCACAGAGATTTCGGGTCATCTCTCCACTCCTCAGTACGTTTTCAGACATCTGACAGGACACCAAGCAGAAGAGTTTGGGTCATGTCTAATTAAACTTGGCAAATTGATCGGCTGTCCTGGATATTTAAGTGACCGATTCTTTGCCAGGAAACAAAGACGTGGTAATAGTCTTAAACCTTCACCCGTAACGACAAAATGGTCTTGTTCGGCAGAAAGCGCATGGCTTTCGCTTCTCCTTCTCGCCGATGCTGCTGCAATCAAGAAAACTGACTTAATAGTCAATAGTTTAATATCTATGGATCTAATTGGTTGAAAGGGAGCATGCCCTATAACCTGTAGAATAAGAGATAGAGTCCATGCTGGGATAGGAATTGGCTGTCTGGGTAGCAAATTGCTCATTCCTTTAATAACTTCATTTAAAGTGTCGTTCTCAACTCCTATAGTGGCCAGACTGGGAACAACTGAAGCTAATGCAGACTTATATGCTGCTAGGGTTGAAGGTACAAGTCTGTCAACCTAGTATAAATGACAGATAAAATCGGCTACGTGTTGAACAGATGCAGAAAAGGGATTAAAATCTCTTCCCTTACTCCACTCTGTAAATTTGTTGATTCTATAATTATGTCTTGGTGGTTGACCCTCTTCTGGCTGAAGCGATAAATTTTGCTGATTGCTCAGAAAAGCCACCCTCAACTGCTCGCTGCTTGATAACATCCATGCAGACAATTGGAACATCTCCGGTCTGTCGTGGAGATACAGACCCTTGTTTTGAAAAATCAGATCCCTTCTGTCTGGAAGAGGGATTGGATTGCAGACGAGAAGATCCAGCAGATCCGTAAACCATGATCGGCCTGGCAAATGAGGGGCGATCAGTAGTACTTGGCAAATGCCCTCTCTTATCTTTGCCAGAATTTTTGGGATGAGAATCGTTGGAGGATACGCATACATTCCCTTCCAACTTATCGTCAGCGCATCTACTGCTAGAGCTAGTGGGTCCGGGATCGGTGGCACGTATGTGATCATTTTTGCGCTTTCTTTCATCGCAAATAGATCCACATTTGGCTTGCCCCAATGTCTGAATAGAAACTCCGCTACCGACTGGCTGAGCTGCTATTCCGTTGGATGACAAACTGACCTTCGACTGAGAGCATCCGCCAGGATGTTCAATCTTCCTGGAATGTGTGCTGCCCGAAGAATAACACCCCTTTCTTGGCACCACAGCAAAAGGTTCCATATCATCATGCACAACTCTGGTGACCTCGTCCCGCCCTGGCGATTCAGTTAAGACACCACTGTGGAGTTGTCTGTCCTTACTAGGACAATCTTGTCTCGGATTAAGTTCTCAAATTTTTGAGGTGCTAATGCCACCGCTAATAATTTGAGAACATTTGTATGTTTCTGCGCATTGGTCCGATCCAATTCCCCTGACAGATCGTCAAATACTATTCCCCAACCCGTTGTCGAAGCATCTGTGAATATGAACATCTGCGGTTGAGGAGGTTGTAGAGGAACACCTTGCAGGAGATTCTGTTCTGATAACCACCACTGAAGATGGACTATCAACGGTTCTTTTCCTGGAATCCTCAGAGACAACGGATCCATTCTCTGAGACCAGAATCACATTAAGTACATCTGAATCGGCCTGCGTCTGAATGCCACATAAGGAGCTACCTACTACAGAGATACTAGTAAACCCAGTATTCTGAGAAATTAATGCGCCATCAGATAGGCTCCTAGAGAAACTGGCTTCAGTACTGCAATCAAACTCTTGACTCTGCTCTCCACCGCCAAAGCTACACCGTCCCTGAGATTGAAAAATATTCCAAAATACACAAACTCCTGGGATGGAGTCAATTCTGATTTCTCTAGATTTACAATCAATCCTAGGTCCTTTAATAAGGCTAGGACTAACTGAAGATTGTTGCACAGAATGACCAGTTTCCCCGCCTTCAGCAGCTAGTCGTCTATGTAAGTATGAACAGCTATGTTTCTCCTGCGAAGATAAGAAGTCATGGCAAGAACCACTTTGGTGAAACCCCGCAGGGCTGTGGTCAGACCGAAAGGAAGCGCATTGAATTCCCAAACATTGTATTGGAAAGCAAAGCAAAGGTATTTCTGAAAAGGAATTGACATTGGAATATGAAAATATTCATCCTTCAGATCTATCGACACTGCCCACATGCCTTTCTCAGCCCTGTCATCACCGCTGCTACAGTCTCCATCTGAAACTTTGGTGAAAGAATAAATTTGTTCAGCGGTTTGAGATTGAGAATTGGTCTCCAACCTCCGGAGCATTTCAGAACGAGGAAAATTATCGAATAGAAGTCCAGGGAGGACTGATTGCGGACTAAATGAATCGCATTCTTCTGCTGAAGATCTATGATTTCTGAGCAAATGGCATCTAGACGATCAGATTTCCTTGGAATGGGAGTCCATATTGGAGTCGATGTTAACGGAACTAACGATTGACGGATGAGCCAGTCCGGGTCGTAGCCGTTTCTTAGCCAATGACAGACTAAACAATCTTGCACGACCTGTTCCCACTGGTTTGAGAACAGCTGAAGTCTCACAGTTCACGGTCGATATTGCGCGATGACATTAATTCGCTTGGGTGAAGAGTCTCGACTCCCTGAATTCCTGGCGCCACCGAAACAGGTCTCGCCGGAAACCCATCAGGACCGTCCCCCATGGCCATCTCGCGGCTTCTTGGAATATGATGGTAGTCGCCGCGACCCGAGCCGCCAACCTTCCTATCATCTTCATACAGCCTCTTATTAGAGGACTTGTATGAAGACAAACGGCCAAGTCTCTGAGAACTGGATGCCCGACACCACGGCCAGAAGGACGATCTTTGGCGCTGCCTCTGCTGCTCATGTCGATGCTGCTTGTAGGACTGTTGCGGCTGAATCCTCTTCGTCGACTTCCACGACTTGCCGACAACCTCCTGCTCTGCCACCATAGACGCAACCTTGGAGAGGGCCTGCTGTGCCAAGCCGCCAAACAAACCCGGACCAATAAAGGGCACCGAAGATAACGCAGCCCTCATCTCCGGTCCTGGTTCTACACAATCGAAAACCATTCTCCACCACTCCGCCAATGATCCAGTGATCACCCTGGCCAGGCAATCTTGAGATAAGCGCATGGCATCCCAGACAACTCCAGGAGCAGCCTCTGGCACTTCCCCACCTTCCGCCGCACAGGTCAGCATCCCCTGCAGGACTGTGCATCCATGCGAGAGAGCAGCCATAGCCGCTCTTGCCACATCCTCAATGAGAGTTAACTCATTGAAGGATCTTTGTTAGCCTGGGAAAACAAGGGTCATGAACGACCCTTGGATTTGCCGGCTAACGGCCTATTCAGCGCTTCTCTTTCCCTGACTGAAAGCCAAGGAACACGAGCATAATGATGATGACCCTACTTCTTATCCCCTTAGGGTCCTTGGGCAAAGAATACTCCGGCTGAACCAGATGGTACACTGCGACTTCCAACATGTCAGAAGTCTGAGTGTCCAGGAAGAGTTGGCATGGCCGAAGAGTGTCCAGGAAGAGTTGGCATGGCCGAAGAACCACTCGACATAGCGCTAGTCGCACGCTCTCACATCCACTCCATCACCGGATCTCACCCTTGGATGAAAAGGCTACGGATGATCCATGCCGAGAGCCACAGACCAAACTTCCCATCCGAAGCAGGTCCGTGGCCCGACTACATGCGGCTCGAGTATCTAGCGAATTGCCTGATACGGAATCACCACAATCCATCTGCTCCAGCACGGGAGCCGGGTCTATGGCCGCTACTACGGCAGGGGATGGGACTCTGAGAGGAGCCATCATAACCATGTCCGTGATGCCGACGGGAGCCATATAACACAGCTCTGACGGTGTTCCAGACTGAGCGAAATTCAGGTGAAAGATGCCCGACAGATCATCGACATCTCCACCCAGTTGACAAACCCGTACAAAACCCATGGGGGACCCACAGGAAGTACTGGAATCTGTCATCTGTGAAAGCTCTGGCATGCCAGAGGCTTCCATCAGGAGGATATCTTCTTCCTCCGCCGTCGGCTCTTGAGCCAAAGCAAGAGGAAGGACAGGTGCATGTCCCTCCGCAGAACTAGCTGGACCACCGCTAGGTAATCCTGCACCAGCCTGCATCGACGGGACCATGGACTGAAGACTTAAACATCGCCTTAAATTGGGCCGCCCAAACACCCTAGGCTGAGTCCATCCGCTCATTCAGGCACTCTTCCAGACCGTTGACTGACGCCTGATCCACTTTGGCCGCCTTGTTCCTCGCGATTCTCTCCAAACGTGCACCACCGATCGCGATCAAATGCTGCCACCATCTCCGACGACCACTTCGTGCATACATCGCAAGGGCTTCCAACTTTGCACTTCGTGCAGGCAACACAGTGATGGCCCGTGAACTTCCGCTTCATGAAATGGTTACAGTGAAAGCATAATGTATCAGGCAGGGCCTTGCCTTGCCCCTTCACCTTCTGCGAACACAGAATAAGAATTAAAATGCTGCACATGATAAGATGATGACCCCCTGTTTAAGACTATACGCTCGGCCTCAACGTGGCGCAGGGGTGTAACCCACTGGGTGTCAATCCAGACATTTGGAGGGGCTAACCAGAGCATTATGCACAACGCAAATGAACGACACTTGGAGGTCGAATCAACCGAAATGGTGCTCGCCCTGTGAGGATCCACCAGGCAGGTGCAGCGCCGGGCTCCACACCTCGAAGGAGCCCACCCTCAGCTACTGGAGGTCCCATCAACTCGTCTTGTGGAGCCAGGGGACGAGGATGGAGAGCTACTGGCCAACCGAAAGAGAAGACCAAACCCAAAGAGAAACGCAGTATCAACATCATGCACTAGAACGCAGAAGGGGTTACCAACAAGAAATCAGAGCTCGAACAGTTCCTGTACGAAAACAACATTGATATCTGCTGCATCCAAGAGACACACCTGCAAGAAGGAAAACCATTTAAGATCAGAGGTTACCAGATTTTCCGTGTGATCGAAGAGGAAGAAAGAAAGGCAGGGTGATCACCTTGGTCCGAAACAGCATGAACGCCAGCCAGATCAAAACCTTGATGGAAGAGGCAGAATATATCAAGATCACGGTAACAACCAGCAACTCTGTGATTGACATTGTCAATTATTACTGCCCTAATGAAAAGAATCTCTCACTTGACACAATCCAGGTCCCGGACTGCCACTTCCTCATTGCGGGAGACTTTAATAGCCAGTCCCAGAGCTGGGGATACAGAACACTTGGTAAACGAGGAGAAGACATTGAAGCATGGCAAGATGAAAAGTACCTTTTACTTGTCAACGATCTCACAGATCAGCCTACCTTCTACTCGCGCCAGTGGCACTCGACAACAACGCCGGACTTGGCATTTTGTACAGAAGACATTCACAGAAACCTCAGTAGAGTGGTCGGATCGCAGTTAGGAGGAAGCGACCACCGCCCAGTCCTCCTCTCTCTTTCTGGAAGTATTTCGACAAGTTCACCTCAACATCCAAGGTGGAACTACAAAAAGGCAAATTGGAGTCTGTTTGGCATTCGTTCCAATGACCTTACCCAAAATATAGCAGCAGAAGGGAGAAACATCAACAATGCGGTCAAGGAATTTAATTCAAGTATCCTCAAGGCTGCCAACGAAGCGATTCCTCGAGGGTTCAGGAAAAACTACCGACCCTACTGGACAACAGAACTGCAAGCAGCACATGATAAACTAGACAAGGCCAGAGAATGCAGAGGGTAATCCGTCTCATGAAAACCACTTCACACTACAACAAACTAAAGCCAGGTATCTAAAGACCAAGCTGGAGGCCAAAAGAAGAAGCTGGAGGGAAAAGACGGCAGGGTTTAATTTAGAGAGACACAACAAAGCTATGGAGACTGACTAAAGCACTGAATGATGGGGGTGTCGTGGGAGAGAAGATTACTCTTGAAGAAGATGGACAAACACTGACAGGAAAGATGGCTGCAGATGCCTTTGCGAAGGCATATGCAAAAGAAAGCAACATTTCTATACCACGAATGTGTCAAAAAGAGGTTAGAAAAGAGCAAAAGGAAAGAACAGACACCAACACTCATGATGCAATGAAAGTTGACATTAGTTTAGCAGAACTGAAGAAGTCTATCTGCCAATTGAAGAAGAAGAAATCTCCCGGGCCAGATGGCATTACGAATGAAATGATCCAACACCTTGGTAATGCATCTTTCCGCAAGTTGCTAGACATCTTTAATCTCAGTTGGACCAATGGAGAGGTTCCTCAGTGCTGGAAGGAAGCCAGAATGACTCCTATTCTGAAAAAAGGGAAGAACAAGACGAAAGTGCTGAGCTACCATCCTATCAGTCTTACAAGCTGCATATACAAGACCATGGAGCGCATCGTCAACCAGCGGTTGCAGTGGTACCTGGAGTCGGAGAACATTATAGTTTCAGAGCAGACTGGCTTCAGAAGGTACAGGAGCACAGAAGATCAAACAACACATCTTGCACAGGTCAAGAAGGTGATGCTAGCTGCCTTTATCGATCTGCAGAAGGCATTTGACAAGGTGTGGAAGGATGGTCTCCTCGTGAAGCTCCGGCGCACAGGCATCGGTGGCAACATGTTCCGATGGACCAAGTCATACCAACACAATCGCAGAGCTAGGGTGCTGGTGGATGGACAATCTGGACAGAATGTATTGCTGAGACAAGGGGTACCACAAGGCGGAGTATTATCACCAACTCTGTTCATACTCTTCATTAATGACATTGTAGCAGAGCTGCCCAATGGGATCCAAGCAGCCCTCTATGCAGATGACCTCGTACTCTGGTGCACCGAGGAGTACACAACGACTGCCACGTACAGAATGCAGATCGCCTTGGACAGAATTACAGCTTGGGAAAATCACTGGTGTATTACCATCAACAAAGAAACATCATCAGCCATGCTATTCTCACTGTCCACCAAAACCAAGGTTGGCAATCTGACACTCGGCGGTACTCCACACGAGGACCAGCAGACATACCTGGGAGTCACCTATGACAGAAGGTTAACATGGAAGGAGCACATCCAGAACGCAGAGGCAAAGGCCAGAAGAAAGCTAAACATCATGAGGAAGCTGGCAGGAACAAAGTGGGGTGCCAATGAAAGGATCCTCAAGACCATCTACCTAGGTGCCGTACGACCACACCTTGAGTATGGATCCAGCTCATGGATGACAGCAGCTAAATCTCATCAACAGAACCTCGACAGAGTACAAAACCAGGCACTGCACATCATCACTGGTGGAATGAGATCAACACCAATAGAAAAATCAGAGAAGACAGCAGGCATCCCCCCACTTAGTAAAGGAAGGGAATGCAAGCACTGATCCAAGCTGCAAAGTTCAAATCATTCAACAACCACCCGATGAAGATCAGGCAAGCACAGCTGTCATCAGGAATACTTAAAAGATCAGGTTTTGTGAAAGAGATAAAAGCACTTCAAAGGAAACACCAAGAAATGTTGCCAGCACAAATAGAAGACCCAAACCACACCCTTGATCCTCCACCCTGGGAAAACAAACTAGAGAGCATAGCTATTCGCACCACAGTACCTCATCTCACAACCAAAGATGAACACAGTGATGTGAGCAAGAAGGCCCTGACCCTAGCCATGCTGGAAGAAATGTACCCTCAGGAGACATGGATAAGGATCTACACAGATGGATCAGCCAAAGATGCAATTAGGAGCGGAGGTGCCGGACTGCACATACAGTATCCAAATGGACAACATGAGTCAGCTGCAATACCGACAGGCAAACACTGCACAAACTACAGAGCTGAAGTCGAAGCACTGGTCCATGCAGCTAATACCATCAGCAGAACCGCAGACCCTATTGCAGATTGTCTTTTTATCTGATGCCCGCTCCGTCCTTGAGGCTATCACCAAAGGTAAGCTGCCACAACTTGAAGAAGCACTACAAACCATCACATGCTTTCGGATAGCATTGCAGTGGATCCCCTCATACTGTGGAGTCCAAGGAAATGAGGAAGCAGACAAGATGGCAAAGATGGGTGCAGAAGAGAATCAGACAGAAAACATGGTTACACATACAGAGATGAAGACTATCATCAAGTCACTCTATAGAACACCTCAATCAGAAGATGCCTACCATCATCTCTCGAGGCCAGAGCAAGTGACCATTTTTCGTCTCAGAACTGGACATAACAGACTAAACCAACACATGTACAGGCGTTCCACCTTACGACATCGCACGCTTGTCCTTGTGGAGAAGCAGAATAGACCACAGAGCACATACTTCAATGTTGCAGTACGTATCAGCTGCTGAGAGAAGAGATCTGGCCTTTGTTAACCTCTTTTCTTGAAAAGCTGTATGGGCCTGTGGCAGAACTGCAGAAAACCACAGATTTCATCTTGAGAACGTCTCTCCAAGTGTGATACCAGCGATCGAAAAGAAGAAGAATAAGATGATGACGAACGACACGCACAATTTACTTGATTATAATTTTAAAAGTACTTAAAAACATTAACTTTCTCTTAGATTAATGATAATCAAGTTCCAAGCAAGAAATACTTGAAAACTTTCACAGTGAAAATTTTATAAATACAACTGGGTAATTAACTAACGTTAAAAAATCCAAGAAATTAAGACCGATCGCTACAAACACACTCGACAATGAAGTGAGAGCTAAAGATCGGCTTAAAACAGAGTGCATAGACATGCCAAGCCAAAACAAAACGTTAATCATGGTCGCCGCCCTCTTGGTTGGCTAAGGGCGCATCCATCTTGGAAGGAACCGAGTCGCAAGAGAAATTAAACGAGTACCTGGATAAGATTAAAAAGTTAAAGGGTAACGGAGTGACTCCAACAATGGCTACCATTTTAAAACAATGTACCAATTTAAGGAAATTTTAAACAGTCATTACGGCACAAATGTATTAATTCTAGATTGATACAACCTGCCCCTGTGATGATTTTCCTTTTCCTTCCATGAATATAGCGATCTAAATCTCACTAAACACTCAACAACGCAAAAATTAGCTTAAACTGAGCCAGACAAAAAAACATGACTGGGAAGTCAAGCAAAATAGACAAATCTGACTGTTGTTGGGAATTGACTCGGTACCTAGAGGCTATGGTAATTCCCGGACACAGTATGGGCAGGACCATGGAGAGTGTGGAGTTTTAATTGTTTATTTTGAGCTAGACTAGATAATAGACATTATCATAATAGTACATCTGGTAAGTATTATTCGAAGTAGTAGGGCAGATATGTGAAAAAGATGTTGCATTGCAGAAAGCATGAAATTTGGCATATAGGTGGTTTACGGTATCCTGATCATAATTAGATGCGATGCCACGTGATTCTATCAATGGAATCCATTCAAAATGGTGGATTCAAAATGGCCGCCTTCCCAGCAGAAAATTCATATTACTCAAGCTCTAGACGGAGTAGAGAGATGGGATTAATGTCAAATTAGGGGTTTCATTGGTCAATCGTTATAATTCTACTCACTACAATACTCTAAATATGTAAATATCAATCCTTCCATAGTGACCACCTGTGTTTGATGTCAAAAGACGGTGGCTCTTTAAGATGTGTTATCTAAAAGATCCATCTCTTGAGAACAAAAGCAATATAGCATCTAGAAATAGTTTAAATTACTTGATTTCTTAATATCGAACCAAGTAATGGTCGTTATAGATACTAGGGTTGGGCGATATTGCTCAAGGCATGACGATATCAGTATCGCATTAAAATACCACGGTATCACGATATATCGTCATTTGGGTGGGGTGTGGAGTTAGGGTGTAAACAAAGAATAACATGTATTTCAAATTGGTGGTGTCTACAAGTTATTTTCATTAAATTTGTTGCATTGAAACCGTAAATTGGTATCGCCATGATTGCCATTTCCGCATATTTAATACACGAAATTCCACACTTTGACACCCTTCAATATACAGTTTAAAGCAACGAATGTAATGCAACTACCTGTATTCATCACAAATAAGAAAAATAAAGGATTTTCTTCTGTTCTTGTGTTCTATTTTGTGTTATCTTTACCTCACGACAACTGTCAAAAGATTGAGCAAGGAATACGCATTAACTTCTTTGCGCAGAAAGGAATTCCGCAGAACGAAATCTGATTGGCCGCTGTATCATACTTGAGCCAATCAGAATTCACACTGCAGAATTCCGACAGCTGTTATCACGCCCATCGCTAGCGTAGACGATGCAAATTAATAAAATAACACTGCATGATTTTGAACGAGCACCAGCGTGAAGACTGGAAACAATTATATCAGATTTTATTTGGTCTGTAACATTAAATACTAATTTGCCCCATTGCAGACCTATTCAAATTCGCTCACTACTTAGCAGTCCTATCCATTGATCTCAAGGCGTAGCCTGAATGTGTGAAATTAACCCAGTTAACACTGCAACCAAAACTGCCACAACAGATCGAAGACTGGAAATAATTAGGCCTAAATTATTTATTTTAAGGCTGTTTCTCACTTAGAATAAGTCTATAATGTTATATGTGGAATGAATTTTGATCCGATTCGTTTAAAAATGCTAAATATATTGTATAAAGTTACATAAAAACGTATAACGGTAAAGCAAGAGATTAACTTCCCCCTCACCCACTGTTCCAAGCTGTGGTATTGATAAGGGATTAAGTGTGTGTGGTTTCCTATCGACCTAAAAAGTTTTAAAGTTTAAATCTTTCACGGTCAGAAGAATGTTTAACCATGCAGATCAATGACTAATGGATAAATGGCTTGACCTGTAGTAATGACGTCATCAGATTGGAATGTGGGTAGTGCAACTGGTATTCCCCACTGACTAACACTCAGAATGAGGCAAGAAAAAACATGGCGTCGTCTATTTATGTAATTATGAAAAGTGAACAAAGGATTATTTTGTACTTTAAATCATTTTATTAGCGCAAACAAACCATGAATTAAATGAACACAGATTATTTTCGAGTTTATTAAGTTTTTATTACCTTAGACAGACTGGATTATTACTTAAAGACTATTACTGGACCGGATAGAGGTAAGAGTATGACATTTCTAACTTAGTTATTTATATTATGCTCACAGTTAAGTGCAATATCGGTATTGACGATATTTACGATTTTTCGAAATTATGACGATTTCGGTATCGGTATTCCGCGATATTGACGATAATATAATATACGGCAAACTGTTACCCTAGAGGAAACGCACTATGAGAAAGATCTGGCTGTTTATGTAAATGATTCGCTCAAGTTCAGTCAGCATGCTGAGACAGCGGCAAACAAGGCTAACGGGATCATTGGCAGGATCAGACTTTATTGATCCAGGAACGTTTATACTACTGTACAAATCTTGAGCGTCCTCACTTGGAATATGGCAACGTCGTGTGGAGCCCACTATATAAGAAAGAAGTACAGCTCCTTGACAATGCACAGTGCTGCCCAACTAAGATGGTACTAGGATTCAAAGAGATGCCATAACAAGATAGATTGCAGTCTGAAGTTACCAAGCCTGGTGTACAGACATCTGTGAGGTGACTTAATTGAAATGTGCAAGTATACACATGGAATATATAGTGTGGACCAAAATCAGCTACTCCCACCAGACAAATGTGACAGAACCTGAGGCCATTCATTTAAACTACAAAAGCAGCGTTTCAATACAGATACAAGGAAACAGTTCTTCAGCAACAGAGTATTCAACCATTGGAACAGCCTGCTGGATTCGAATATGTGATCATACTTAGTCCGAACCAGGGAAGTCTGAATTGGGGAATTTATGGAGGTTAAATGCATATTAGAGCAAATATACACAAAGTTTAGATACAAAAATTGGCAATATTTTAACTATCTTCACTAGTATAGTTAATGCATTTTGCCTCTATGGATATAACTTTCTCCAAATGCACTTCCTCGATTCAGACTAAATATGATCATTGCTTTCACTCTATAAAGAGACTAGCTGTACATAGCGAATATGGTCGAATTATATTAAATTATTTTATCTAGGATGGGGCAACCAAACTCCATGTCATTTAGCTAAAACTTATACTTTCCTTAGGCCACTCACCAAACAGTGCAAAAGTATATGCATAGATAGATTATGTTACGTATTCTCTTGCTGCGTATATGTTTCGTAGGGAATTTATGTAAAATCTTGTTAGTATCTGGCAATAAAGTTTGGAACCGCCATAAAAATTTACAGGCTATCTGGCAAGTCAAGACTGCCAAACTCCATGTCAATGCACAAAATAGTATACTAAATACCTAAAACTCAAATAAATGAAACAAATCATGCATTCCACATTTGTTTAGTGTTCTTGGGTTACAGTGGAGGAACAGAAACTGTTTTATTACAAAACACTGATAAGTTAGAGCCGTATTTAAAATGCCCAGGACCAGTTTTGGCAATGCTCAGACTATCCCTTTAACAAAAATATGCTTTAAATAATGGAAATAATTCACGGAATTCGCCAAAATGCATAAATCATTGAGATTCTAACATTTACTTCTACAAAATCAAGATCAGGAGAAAAAATAAACCTGTTATTTAATTTTATAATAGGCAATCTGCAATACCACAGAATTAGGTCACATTTTAATAGAATTTTTGGGAGTAGGGTGGTTGCGATTGAAGCAATGCTGAGAAGCCATCCAAGCAGCCAGCACTCCAGGAATTTTCATCTGGTTACTAGATAATGTTTAATTATATACCTCAAAACATCACAGGGGAAGTGAAATCATTTGATTTGAGCGCCTAAATATTGCATATCCTTTAATAAAGGTCGTTTATTACATCAAAATTAATCCACAATTTGATATAAAATGGCGTCGCGAAAAAATACAAATCACGTGATTCGCCTCCAATTGAAGTTTATTTTAGAGCGAGTACTCGGATATAAATATTCTGGAATCGGGGACTCGGAACTCGGGAATTTCTATATATTATCATTGCGCAATAGGAACTGAGTATTATACTGATCTGAATAACGGGTACCCGTTTGATAAACTCCCGTTAGCGTATAATATCTCGCGAGAACACGCCGCCTCCCATCGCAAAAGCGCCGCTGGCTCGGCAACTTAAGAGGCCGGCTATACTGTCATTCGTAATAATTCAATTTGGATCATTTAATATTGATCGGTGTTACAAAATTGATGCGCATTTTCTCCCGTGCTTGTTTGGTACATAAATTTGGTCTTAAAATATATTTATAATAAGGAAGGTATTTAATCACGCCAAGACTGTTTTACGCGCATTTTGACTACAAGAGTGTGGAATAAACATTATTATATCTTGAACATACGTGACCTACTATTAGTGTTAATCTAATAGGTGGTCGATATTTACAAATCCGAGGCCTGTATTGACTTCTAGAGGGGCCGGAAATGTATCAAGGCAGAGATCGGTCTGAAGTAAACACCCTGTGTGACACGATTGTTATTATTATACATGCTATTCTTACAAATTTGCTCTTAAAAAAAATTTCCTTA
The DNA here is from genome assembly GCA_034401795.1 of Chaetoderma sp. LZ-2023a. Classification (NCBI taxonomy): domain Eukaryota; kingdom Metazoa; phylum Mollusca; class Caudofoveata; order Chaetodermatida; family Chaetodermatidae; genus Chaetoderma; species Chaetoderma sp. LZ-2023a. The sequence continues at coordinate 130,302,953 of CM067371.1, read as the reverse complement.
TACAATCTGCTGAGTTAGGGGGTGGCCTTCTAATACAGAGTTTTGCCTTTTTGAAACTGCTAAGAAATCATTGGAGTTCATATGTCAAAGTTAGGGGGTGGGCTTCTATTAGAGCATAGGCTACAATTAAGCGAAGTACGGTAGTTCATGATTAATCGTATGATCGCGATTATTTGTATTAAATGATCGCGATTATGAAAATTGAATAATCGTGCAACCCTAGATAATAGTAGGAATGAACGCCGCCTTTAAAGTGGAAATTTCATTTGGTAACTCGATCAACATTTTCAAGCGTTTTTCAAAAGAGGACATTTCTTACTACAGATTCACACCTGGTTATGCAATCTTGTGCAATTAAAACTAAAAAATTTTGCATTTGACCTGGTTTTGGCTTTGTCAGATAATAAGCTTGAAAATATACTTCTTCTAGGTTACTTCTTCTTCTAGGTATTGAGTGGTCGCAAGACTAGTCTTCTGTAACCACGTCCTCTTCATCTGACTTCCTAACAACTAGGTGACTTCCGGGAGATAGGGGTGCTTTATGATTAAATAAAACATCCTGGTTTTTCCATGATTTATCTAATCTATTTTTAAACGCATTTAGACTTTGTGCTGTTACTACATTTGCAGGTAAACTATTCCAGATATTTACAATTCTAGATGGGAATGCCTTGTCTCTTTTGTTTTTATTTGCCATTTGTTTACTTAATTTGTAATTATGTCCTCTCAGGCAGCTTCATGTTTCACTTGATAGTTTTAATTTTGGTGCTACCGCTGGATCACAAATATCATTCAGTAATCTGCATACTTCAATCATATCTGCCCGATGAACTAATAATCAGATGGAACAGGTCCCTTGCCCGAACAGATTCAAAAAAACTTAGAACATATGTTACATTTAAATCGAATTTCACTTTTGAAAACTATCTCACAACTGTTAAGAATGGTGAGCATAGAATTGCATTAACCCGCTTAAGGACATCTAATCACAGGCTACATATTGAAACAAGTAGATTTACACAGCCAAAAACACCAATCGAAAGTAGGGTATGTAGCCTGTGTAACTTATGTGAGATTGAAGATGAAACTCATTTCCTAGTTCGATGTCCCTTCTATCAAGATGAACGAATGATTCTCTATGAACATATTTACGCATTAAGTGTGAATTTTCAAACTTTAAGCAGCAAAGATAAGTTTATCTACTTGCTGTCAGCTGGTAATTCTGCCATAAAAGAAGTGGCAAGTTTTTGCTTCAAAGCTTTAAAAAAATGATCAACGGTGTTAACACAGTAAGTGTCAATGTACAGGTTACTTACCCTTGTGCGCGGTGTACCTGTGCGGTGTGTGTGCGTGCTTGCGTTGCATGTCCTAAATTTATAACCTGTAAATATATATATATTGCCGCTATGTAGATATGTTAAGCGTTAATTCATTTTTGCAATGACCCATCTATGGGTTGGATACAATGTAACAATAAATATTATTATTATTATTATTATTATTATTTTTATTATGTCTTCTGTACGTTAATGTTGGTAAATTTAAATTTCCCTGCGTGAATGTAGGTATGAAAATTATCCCCAACTCGACTTCCACAAGTTATACCAAGTATGATCACCTTTCTCGCAGATTCTGCAGTATCAGCTTAGTCTGTGAATGCGTTCAAGGGAAGACTGGACAAACACTTACACTACAAGGAAGTCATGTACACAACAGAATTCCAGATCTCACACATCTGTACCCATATGTCAGTTAAACAGGTGCGAGATAACCAAGTTGAAGAAGACAGTGAAGAGATGCTATAGGCTATTTAGACTACACACCAGAAGAATACATTGTATATGTATGTATATATGTATGGCAACATGACGAAAACTGGTTGCATGTTTAAGAAGACATTCTATATTAGCTATGGTCACTGTTACATGATGCTGTCATCGAATACGCATCGAATCTTTTTTGTAAATAAACCAATTAATTGTTATTTACATTTTGTATACGCTTAACACGTACAAACTAACAATTTTAGAAATTTCTATTCGCTTCTTGTTCTTGTGGTGTAAATTCCGCCTCTCGGAAGTAACCTTCAGGCAACCCTTCAAATATGGAGTATATTCCTATCTGATTTCACTATATAGATGTGTATACGTTATTTACAATTAATCGCGACGTCCTTTGGTTTTACGGACGATTTTTATCAAGGTTGTAGACCGGAGTAGACCGGAATGTGTAAGTTAACGCATCCCTGATAGCAAACAAACGGTGACTCAACGTTGGCCCAACGTTTACCACCACGTTGGGACAACGTAGTTTTGCTCATCGGCACAACATTGGCCCAATGTCGGCAATACATTATTGGGCCAACATTGAACCAACGGGCATAAATCTATGAAAATGTTTGAAATAGCACGCCAGAGAGCATAATTTAACAATTTAAAAATAAAAAATTTGAATATATACACCTGTGCAAAAGTTAAGCACCAGCAAAAACAATAGAACGTAGAAACATGATGGTACAACTAGGCTGCCATACTTTTTGTCCCCGCGTTAGCTGACATAATTCCAAGTACGAAATGCACATGCATGCATGACTTCATGCCGCTTGATGTCCGTGCGTGGCGGGAAACAGCACACATGTTCAGTTATGTAAAAGTCCAGTTTGAGGTGTAGAACATTACATACAGATTTAGGCGACAAGATTAGGAATTTTGTGTTCATGACCGTGGTTTATTTGTACAGAGAGAATTAGCTCTTGATTGTGAACCGCTATGGCAAGACGAAGGTTAAGTGATCGTGTGAAATGGCAAATCATAGGCATGCATACCACTGGTATGTCACGCAGAGAGATTGGCAGACAGCTGAACATTAACCATACTGTAATCAGTCGTTTGATTGCAAAACATGGGCAAACTAACGAGGTGAAGGACAGGCCTAGATCTGGAAGACCGAAGAAGACTACTGCCCGTGATGATCGAGCCCTAGTACGCCTTGTTAGGAGATCTCCATTCACCAACAGCAGAGTGCTCAGCCAGCAATGGGAAACGCGCAATAGAGTGTCAATGTCTACCATCAAAAGGAGACTGTATGCTGCTGGCATGAAAGCTAGGAGACCTGTCAGACGTCCTCTCCTCACTGCACACCACAAAGAGGAGCGTCTGAGGTGGTGCAACAAAAGAAGACACTGGAACATGAGATCCTAGAGACGGGTACACTGGTCCGATGAAAGTCGGTTCCTGCTTCATGCCACAGATGGTCGAACTCGTGTATGGAGGTCCAGACGCACGGCGTACGACCAACGTAACATCATGGAAGAAGTTCCATTTGGTGGAGGTTCCGTTATGATATGGGGGTGCATCTCATTTGATTGTAAGCTGGATCTGTTGACTGTACCTGGAACACTAAATGGACAAAGATATCAAGATTCCATACTGGATAGAGTTGTGGTCCCTCATTTTGTAAATCATGCACCTGGAACCCACCCTATATTCATGGATGACAACACCTGACCACATCGTGCTAGAGCTGTGCATGAATACCTCCGCCAGAATGCCATCGAAACCCTACCATGGCCAGCAAGGAGCCCTGACATGAACCCTATTGAGCATATCTGGGACATTCTGGGAAACATGGTGAGAAGGAGGGATCCTCCTGTGCAGAACCTACAGGAATTAACAGACGCACTCCATCTTGAATGGCAACGAATACCACAATGGCGTATCAGTCGGTTGGTGACCAGCATGAGACGTCGTGTCCAGGCCGTCATCCAGGCACAAGGTGGATATACCCGGTATTAATAATGACAGTCTCAAACTCGTGCACAGATGTTAAACTTCGTTTTCAGACACCATTAATGACAATCTAGCCACGTGTGTCAACTGTAGGGCAATAGTTGTCAGTTGTGTCAACGTAACCATATTCAGGCCTCGTTTTCAAGTTCAAACAAAAACATACAGTGTTTCCCCACCATCATAATCAGCATTCCTCTAGTTGCATTATTACCTCTTGCACTAAGATGGATGGGTACATAAATGTTTATGCTATTGCTTTCTTCATAGCACATGAATATACCCTCGCATGTGCGTAAAAATAGGGTGGTGCTTAACTTTTGCACAGGTGTATATTATGATGACTTTGTTTGATTTAATGTGAAATTTCCAATGCTGGCCCAACGTTGGCAAGCAACTGATACAACCAATGTTAGGCCAACATTGTAATGCCAACTGCAATCTGCCAACCGGTTGCCAACCGTGTCCCAACATCTACATGTTATCAGGGATAGTTCTCTTGTAGGGTTGCACGATTATTCACTTTTCATAATCGCGATCATTTAAAAATAATAATCGCGATCATACGATTAATCATGAACTATGTAAACTACGGCAATGCTGCCTCGAGGACGTTATTATGCTACTGCAGATTGTAAGATTATGGGTTAGGCACATGGGTATACATACATGGACAGAATATGCCAGTTGCTGATTGCAAACAAAGGAAAGTAGCACGATTTTTCTAGACGGAAAACAGAAGGTACCGTATTTCGCGTGATTGTAGCCTATGCTCTAATAGAAGCCCACCCCCTAACTTTGACATATGAGCTCCAATGATTTCTTAGCAGTTACAAAACGGCAAAACTCTGTATTTAGAAGCCCACCCCATAACTCAGCAGATTGTATAGGAAAATTTGTAAGAATAGCATGTATAATAATAACAATCGTGTCACAGGGTGTGTCTACATGTACTTCAGACCGATCTCTGCCCTGATACATTTCCGGAGAAAGTCAATACAGGCCTCGGATTTGTAAATCTTGACCACCTATTAGATTAATACTAATAGTAGGCCATGTATGTTCAAGATATAATAAAGTTTATTCCACACTTTTGTAGCCAAAATGCGCTTAAAATAGCCTTGGCGTGATTAAATAACTTCCTTATAAATATATTTTAAGACCAAATTTATGTACCAAACAAGTACGGGCGAAAATGTGCATCAATTTTGTAACGCCGATCAACATTAAATGATCCAAATTGAATTATTACGAACAACAATATAGCCGGCTTCTTAAGTAGGCGATCCAGTGGCTCTCTTGCGATGGGAGACAGCGTGTTCTCGCGAGATTTTATACGCTAACGGGAGTTTATCAAACGGGTACCTGTTATTCAGATCAGTAAAATACTCAGTTCCTATCGCGTAATGATAATATATAGAAATTCCCGAGTTCTGAGTCCCCGATTCCAGAATATTTATATCCGAGTACTTGCTCTAAAATAAACTCTTCAATTGGAGGCGAATCACGTGATTTGTATTTTTTTCGCGACGCCATTTTATATCAAATTGTGAATTAATTTTGATGTAATAAACGAACTTTATTAAAGGATACGCAATATTTAGGCGCTCAAATCAAATAATTTCACTTCCCCGGTGATGTTTTGAGGTATACATTAAACATAGGCGGTGAGAATTTTTACGGGAGAAAATGCGTTGAATTTCTGTGGTATCAGTTACAGAACTTTTTTGGGAAAACCGGTAGCGCATAGCTATTCAGAGAATGGGGAACGCGGGATAAGGGTGTGTGATTACAACAACAATGACAAATAACGACCAAGTGAACAATCTTTATTCATCTAAAACTAATCATGAGTCAGTACAAACAAATCAGTTATTTATTTAGTTTATTTAATCATTCACACATTCGGCTGATAGCCGAATGTTTGTTTCCATGATTGGTAACGCGAGCAGAGTTTCACAAGCGTAAAAGTGTCTTGACAAAAACTTCAACATGCCGATTATACGATCATTTCATTTTATAATCGTTCACGATCATTTTGAATTATATAATCGCGATTAATCGAATAATCGAAAAATCGTGCAACCCTATTCTCTTGCATATTTTTTTAATGTCTCAAAGTATGAAGCCGTTAGCTTACTTGCATCCAATATCATTTGTATACAGCATTTGTCTGTAATCGTGATATTGTGTTGCTGCATTAACGTTCTGGTCTTTGTCATTTTTGGGATTCTAACACGCTCTAGCACTGGACAGTCCATGAGGAAGTACTGAAGATCTTCCATTTATTTCTACCATACCATACCATAAGTAACCATAAGTTGGTACTGGATGCAGGATTTCTCTTATATGTTCATATTTTCGTACTCTTCATCTGTGTCTACAATTACTTGCATGGTATGCCTCGAAGTATCGATTTGGGCCTTGTAGTTGTAGAGGATGTTTTGGTGTTGCCAGTGCTTGTCTAGCCGCTTCTCAAAAGTTTTTACAGTCGGTGCATTGATCACATCCTCTGGCAGGCTGTTTCATGGTTTGGCTATTCTGATTGCAAAGCTTTGTTGCCGCAGTCTCGGCTTCACTCTTTTCTTGAACACCTTTAGGCTGCGCCATCTTGTTGCTGAGTCTCTTAGTGGGATATCTGGGCTTACTTCAGGGTCATATTTATCATGGAGAATCTTGTACGTCTCTATCCTGTCACCTCACAATCTCTGATAGGCCGGTGTTAGTAACTTCAGGGTCCCCAGGCGGTCGTCATACTCTAAATCTTTCAGCCCTGGAACCATTTTTGTTGCTCTTCTTTGCACATTTTCTATCATGGTTACATATTTTCCCCGGAATGGATGCCACATGGTGCTTGCGTATTCTAGATGGTGTCTTACTAATGCTTTATAAAGCCATTTGAAGGTTTCATGTCCAATGTATATAAAAGATCTGTGGATAATCCCCATGGTTGTCTAGTGACGACGAGGACACAGATGTTAATGTTAATGCTAATAGATGTATTGGGGGGTGGGGGTGGTGCGCTTTCCCGCCAGAATGCATAAAAGTAGATTTGTTGATTTGCGTAATTCAGATGCTTGTGTAGCACAGATCGACCGGTCAGGTACCGGCCGTACCAGCCAAGCTGGGTACGGGCCGCCCGTCTGGATTCTTTCCTATAAGCACACCCACCCCACCCTTGGGTAGAGCAATAAGCATGTATAAGCCTATGAGAGAGGATTTTTGTTGTGAAAACGACTAAGTTCATTAGAACACGTGGTGCGCAAGCGCGCGCCTGTCGCTGTTTCGACGACACACATGCGGCACATCCAAGAGCGAGCATTACTTTTAGTGTACTCAGTTGGTGCGCTTTAATTGTTATAAATTACTTGTTCCCGTCCCTTCTGGTATGAATCAGAACCAGAATTGGACGGGCTATTCAAAACCATAAACCGTTTTAAAATCGGTTCAGAAATGGCTGAGTTACCGCCAATTTCTCCCTGCAAATTATGTTCAAAATATTGAAGTGGCGTCATAATCGCGAATATATATATAGCTAAATAATCAGTTATTTGTGTAACACGTGACTCACTACGTCATCTTCACATCTATATCTATCACAATATTTAGATAAGTGTGCACTGTAGCTCGCCGGGTAGTGTCGGGCCGTTCCAGTGTCTGATGTCGACTCGCCTCGCCGCAAGTGCACGACGAATGATGACGCTGGTTAGCATCCGGTCTCGGGGTGACAGACCTTGTACGAGACTGCCCTGCGAGTAACAAAAACCAGCTCCTAAGGCCAGTGGAACTCAATCGTTCCAGTGGGGCCGTGCGACCATTGTCGCGAACATTAAACACAACTGTCTCATCCCAAGAATTTGTGTCACCGATATGCCTGTCCATAGCAATTTCGTGATCTATGGACTTACAAGATTTCATTTGGTGACCTAAAATATAAGTCTATACAATGATTTTACCTAAACAATTATAAATATGCTAGATAAAACTATAATAAGAGCATAGTAAAATACGAAACATAGAGACAGGTAGATGAACTTTTAAACATGGGCTCCCTGAGTTACCACACAGACCCGTAGGTCCGCAGAGGTATCCCCGCAAGGGAGGCTCCCGCACACGAGACGTAACTAATTAACTTAATATAAGTTAGTATACCTCTAAGCTGAAAGGAAGAAGGTTAACTCGGACGAAAAGTTATGTGCCTCACACGGGCACTACTCCTAGTGCTAGTTTTGGTGAGAAGTATTATCCTCGCATGGGACGTCGTCGCTGAATCCTTGCGAGAGGCAAGTGCCTTGCATGGGCCTCTATCTCGGGAAGGTGTCACCACTGCTTAAAGTGGGAGAAGAGTAGTAGGCAAAAATGGGCCCACTCTGATATTTCAACCAAAAATGCTTGAGAAAGAAAAGACCATACCTAGTGAGATTATGATCATAGGGTTGCGTGCTGTTTTACGTGAAGACGGGATGAGCAATTCCCGATGGATTCTCTCATCACCGTCTTATGTGATTCTTAGTATGCTGAATTAGTAGTTGCCGCTTTATTTATGCGGGCCTTCTGCTTTGCTTAACTAGCGTTTAGTTGTTTTCAAAACAAGAACTATTTTTGGCTGCAAATGGCTGGTATCTATTTGACACGGTTGTCACGGAGAACAGATGCCCTAAGACATCAATACTGAAGACATAGCTCATGCATGTTACTTAGTAAGATCTCCGAATTGGATAAGAATCCGGGCATCCCGCTCCGTAACCACATAAAACGTTACAAAACATAGGGTACTTTTCACGAAAGCATTATTAGACCATCGTTCTATTGTTATGGTGGGGGTGAGAGAGAGACGAATACCCACCGTAAATGTCCTTCCCGTAAGGGCGTGGCAGATCTAAATATCATGCCAAGACATTCTGATGGAATTCGGTGGGTATACGCATCTCGCCCGTCACTGGGTCCTATGGAACCAACTGTTTAACATGTCATTAGGTTTATATACAAGTTGCCTTGTTTTGTACTGCGGTGCGGGAGGTTTGTTCAGTAAATAAAATAATAATTAATATGTTTTCACATTGCTTTCCTACATTGGCTAAAGTGCTAACTACTAAGTATCCAAAGATACAAGGGAAATGTATGTGATACCGCACCCTGGCCATCACCGCTCGGTAACCCCAACAGTTTCCCAGGGTCAGATCAGCCCATGGTGCGGATGGGGACATCCAAACAATTAAAAAGCCACAAGGCTGAGTGGAGCATGAAGAGAGACAAAATCTTGGAGTTATGAGTCTTACCGGAGTGCAGCGCTAGATTATCGCACTGCTGGAAGAGAAGAGTACATTACTGAGTTGAGTTACAAAATTGTTTTAGTGCGGTGGGTTGGGCAACTGCCAGCTACTGGAGAAAAAAATGACACATAGCGAAGTGATACGCGTGTTGTTTGTCGCGCTGATAGTAGCTGGTACAGAACCAACCTGGCCGAGGATGCTCTCGATCTCTGGATCGCGTCTCCTTTTATACTCCTCGTAACGTCACAGGCGCAGGCTCCAACCAATCATCGTTCGAGCAACAGCCAATCAGCGCGTAGCTAATAATAGCGCAGCCGAATGTTCTAGAACATTCTAGAAGTTCTGCGTCCACGTGGTTATGACGTCACAGCAATATTTTGAAGTTAATCAAGAAGGGGTTTCCGTGGATAACTCAGCCATTTCTTTACCGATTTTGAAATGGTTTACAGATTTAACAAGCCCGTTGAATTCTGGTCTTGATTCATGTCAGATTTAACGGGAACAGGCAATCAATAAGGATTACAGGGTACCATCTCGGTACACTAAAAGCACCATCCTATCGTGGTCGTAAACTATGTGCTCTATCAAAACAGCATCTCAACGTGCGCATGCGCATTATGCGTTTTAACGAACTTAGTCGTTTTCGCAATGCGATCTCTCTCACAGGCTCTTATATGCTTATGGCTCTACCCAGGGGGGGGGGCGTGTTCAGGAAACGAATCCAGGACAGGTGGCGCATACCCAGCTTAGCTGGTATGGTCGGTACCCAACCGGTCGATCCGAACTACAGTACACGTCACAAGATTACAGTGCACTGATTGGCTGATTCAGCAAATTCTGATTGGTTGAAGCAGCCAGTTATGACGTCACCATGAGTATAAAAGGGGATGATTTCCGTAGATCGAGAGCATCGTCGGCCGGTGGCTGATCAGTCGGGAGTTGCCCAACATATGGGAACCTGACGAAATAGCCGAAGAGAGATATATACATCATCTCGGTTTCAAGGGGTTTTCTGATCAGCCCGCACCTAAGCAGTTCCCATCTCATCACACTAAGAGCTTTAGAACTTAAATATGTTCCTATTTTAATTACCATCTATAAGGAATTGTTCTTGTGGTGAGCCCTCGCAGGCCAGTCATGTAATTCTACGTGATGTAGAGCAGTGATGTTCCTCGGTGGATAGCTCACCGGATCTGCCAGCCATTCCGAAAAGTGGACCTTCAACCACCACACTGCATGTCGTGTGTGTCCTGATTCAAGTTTCGACCGCAGCCAAATAAATTTTGCCTGGTGTGCCACTAGAGCTATTCGACACATCCCGCACCATTAAGCTTTAATATGTACAGGCATAATTACAATTATATTAATAACCCTTCCTGTTAATGGGTTATCATTAATTTACTTAACTTGCCGTCATCGGACAGGAACTTTCATTACTACCGTATTATTATGTAGAACTTACTAGCTATTCAGTAGACATTGCTTATACTGTGTTTCACTATCCTGAGTTTGTACCACTTCCATTCTGGACCAGCATGCGGGAACCCTGTCTTGCGGAAGATCTACATGCGGAGACATATCCAGCTTTCAGAGAACATGTCAACTCACGTCACAAGTATAGTGACGTCTCAATTTCAGTAACATAGTAACCCTTTATATAAGTATGGCTACTGAGTATTCAAGTAACTATATATGATATCTTTAATTACATCTTTAATTAATTATAATTTATTACCGTAAAAGGTACCGATGACTAATAGGTACCGTACCGGTCCTCGGACCGCATCTTATAATTTCTTTTTATTACTGTTTATAGCTATCCTTGTTTACTGTAAGGTGCTTTAACTAACCGCACTATGATAGGTCTATCAACCTGTATTACCACTGTTTTAATCTAATCATTTACTGTCACCATTTTCTACTTGGTTAGTTAGGTATATGGCCAGCGGGCATCTTGTTGACATGTTTTGCTTATTTGTAGAAAACTTAGGACTGCAGTGCATTAGAAAATACTATACAGCAACATTTATATATGCATCACTTTTTCCCGCCACCAACAATTTTACACTGAGGTCGCTGTCCATGCTATAACTCTGTTTAGCCTGGCATGCCACTAACTAAACATGAGTATTCAGCTCGATAGGATAGGTTTAATGTGATTAGAGACAATTTCTTCGTTAGGAGACACATAGTGTACACCTCTTTTCCGGTTGTTGTGGTAATCTAGCCCCGCACCCCGGTAAGGTTGTGTTAAATTGGCCAACATACCTATAGGGCCTCATATCTATAAGGTTATTGTCTCTTTTCATGTTCCACTAAGCCTGATGGCTTCTTAATTGTTTGGATATCCCTACCCGCACTGTGGGATGATCCAACTCTGGGAAACTATCGGAGGTTTCCGAGCGGTGATGACCAAGGAACGGTATCACATACACTCCCCCTGTATCTTAGGATACTTAGTAGTTAGTTATCTTTGCCAATGTAGGAAGCACTGCGAAAACATTATAATTATTATTTCATATTTCCTTTAGAATATTGCCCCTGCACCGCAGTGCATATTGGGCAACTTGAGCCTAAAACCAATGACAGGTCAATACTTAGCTCCATAGGACTTGGTGACGGATGAGATGTGCATCTCGAACCAACTCATTGAAATGTCTGGGCAAGATGTTGGAATCTGCCACACCCGCACGGGAAGGAAATTTGCGGTGAATATTCGTCTCTCTATCCCCATCGTAACGATAGGTCAGTAGTTACAAAGATCTGCTCGTGACAATTTCACAGCACATTGGTTGAATAAAAGAGTGGCCCCTTTTGACCAACACTTTTCCTCCGCTTCGGCAGTGGGCGCATTTTCCTGTAATGGAGGCCCGTGCGAGGCACTCATCTCTCACAAGATATCCACTGACGGCGGCCTACGCGAGGTTACTACTTCTCACCACAATTTTTATCGCATCTAGAAGTAATGCCCACGTGAGGCACAATGCCTTTCGCCACACTAGGAGTTTCGTCTCCTCATCTTTTTCAGCATAGAGGTATAGTAACTTATATTTAGTTAAATAGTGATCTCGTGTGCGGGAACCTCTTTTGCGGGGGTACCACTGTGGACTCAAGGGTCTTTGCGGTACCTCCAGTGTCTCCACGTTTAGAGGTTCATAAGCTGTCTTTGTGTCATGTATTATTTTAATGCTCATTGTTATCTAGCAAACTTTACGGTTTGTATAGGCTATATTTTTTTAATTACTATTTTTAAACTTATCACAAATCCTTGTAACTTCATAGTTTCAAAATTGCTATGGACAGGCATACCAGTGACTCCAATTCGTGAGCTGACACCATTCAATTTAATGTTAGCGGCAATGGTCACAAGGCCCCACCGGAACAATTGAGTTCCACCAGCCTTAGGAGCCAGTCTTTGTTGACCACAGGTCTGCATCGCACGCGATCCAAAACCTGGAAACCGGGAGCTAACCAGCCATCTCGTTCATTGTGCACATGTGGCACGGCGAACCGACATCACACACAGGAATGGCTCGACACAACCCCGCGAGCTACACTTGAATTATGTACCTGAGTATTTGACATGTTGCAATATCCTCCCAAATTATGATGATGATGATGATGATGATGATGATGATGATGATGATGATGATGATAATGATGATGATGATGATGATGATGATGATTACCCGTTCCACATGATCGGTGCTGCCATCTATCACAAATATCACACGTCATACGATGATGAAGATGACGAACTTCCAGAATACACAAAGTGCACAGATTCTCCATAGCAACAGTTTCCCAGGCAGTTTCCACAAAATTTTAACTATAGGCTATCTTAACCGACGAAATTTATGTAGATGATGAGAAGCGATATGAAAGTAAGGCGATGTGGATTGTTCAACTGGAAGTCGATTATTATATAGGATATTGGTGTTGGCAATTTTCAAAGAAAAACAAAATGACAACATTCACTTGTTTGATCATGATTGGAAATCAGATATTAATATTAGTTGGCTTCTGAACTCATTTGTAGTGATATGATAGGCTTAGCCTAGCAGTGTCTGGTTAATGCTATGCCGCCTAAACATCACTGATGCCTGAGTAAGTTGTTTACCCGAACACGTTTATACATTGGCATGGGTTCCTGGTTAAGCTATGCAGCCTGAAAATTACTCATTATTCATCAAATATACTGTACACAACTTGTAGTTCCGACATTTACAACTACACTAAATATTCTGCATTGCTCTTCGTCCATCCATCTATCCGTCCGCCCATTCGTCCGTCCACCAATCTATCCACCTACCCTCACCATCCATCCGCCATTTCATCCATCCACCCATCCATCCATCCATCACGTTTAATCATTCATTTGATGAAATCTGATATCGTTTTTAATTAATAACTCTTGTGTTCGTTCTATGCATCCCGTACCCCAGTTTCCATCCATCCGCCCATCCATACATCCATCCCCCGAACATTGCATTTTTATTACGATCACAGTAGGCCTACAATTATTGTGTATGAACCGTTGAGTAATTATCATGCACACACACGCACGAACACACGAACGCACGCACGCACGCACGCACGCACGCACGCACGCATGCAGTTTCAAAAACTTGTCTTGACTTTGCCCGCAAACAGACATTCAATAAGCGCATATTTTAATTTTTCAAACAAATTTATTAAAGGGTTAATGCGCCACTTGTTAATTGTCTTCATCAACTTCATTACACTTGAGTTCCTGTGTTCTTCATCTGAAAAAAATATAATAAAAAGGAACATAAATTAGAATAACAGGAATGGTCAGGTCGACAATACATCAAAGGTTGAGTCTATCAATACTATTATTGGTATTACAAAGGCACTTCAATTCAATTCAATTCAACTATGCTCGCCATTCCCGTTCGCACCCTAGCCATTTCAAAGGGGGTGTTAAACGACCAAGACTAGGGAGCGAATCAACCCGGTGCGAAACGACCTAGGGTGAAAGGGACATGGGGCGAAATAACTCATTAACCAGAAAATAGAAGACTAACCTGCGGCATTCCTCAGGGATCCATTTTTGGCCCTCTGCTGTTACTGTTGCACATGAATGAACTATCCACTACTTGCAAAAATATGTCACTAATACTATTTGCTGATGACACCAATGCCTTCTGTTGTGACCAAGACATAATTATATTATATGAAAGGGCAAATAAGGAAATGGAAAAAATTACGAACTGGTTTTCGCTAAATAAGCTATCACTAAATGTCGATAAAACCAACTATATGCAATTTTCAAAATCCAGAAAACTATTAAATAAAGATGTTCCAAAAATGTATGTTAACCAAAATTAAATTGAAGAAGCCCCTTTCACTAAGTTCTTAGGAGTATATTTAGATAAAAAACCTGACTTGGGGAAAACAAATTGACACAGTAACTGCCAAAGTAGCAAGAGGCATGCGTGTCATCCAAAGATTAAAACCATATATGACACACGACACTGTCAAAACACTGTATAGCTGCTTGATCCTCCCACATTTGACGTACTGCAATGCTGTTTGGACTAACAACCACTAAAATAAATTATCACAAATTTAGATCTCCAGAAAAGAGCATTAAACTATTCGCTAATCCAGCAGGCCAAACCATTTTTAAAACTGAAAAACTGCTTAAACTCAAAGACATCGGAAAATCACAAATGCTTACTATTGTAGTTTGGATCGACCGGACAGGTACCGGCTGACCAACCAAGCTGGGTACGCGCCGCCCATCCTGGATTCGTTCCCTCATCATCATCAATTTACAAGGCATAAGCCATTGGCTTGTTATTGCCTCAGTGCTAAACTGGTAGGGCAGGCAACCCTGGTCTGGATACAACACGTGTAGCTATCTTCATGTGTGCATGTTCATGTAGATGCACAGGCTGTTTCAAGATTAGTCCACTGTGATGTAATAATTGTATTATGACTTTGGGAATTGACGGCTCACATATGTTGTATAAGCATATGTGTAACAGCAACGTCCAAAGCCACACCACAATTAATTGTGTTCAGTCGAATTCAAATATTCTTTCTTTGAAAAAGATGTCTAGTTTGCCCTTGAATATTTCGACTGTGGTTGCTTCGACTATTGTTGTTGGCAGTGAATTCCAATGTGGTGCCACTCTATTTGCGAAGGAGTGCTTCCGAATATCTTTGCTGCTACGTTTTATGTTGAGCATGAGCCTATGACCTCTGGTCCGTGTAACATTGGACAGTTCGAAAAAGTAGTTCTTATCAATATTATATAGATCTTTGATGAGTTTGAATGTTTCAATCAAATCTCCACGAAACCGTCCATATTTCAGTGACATTAGATTTAGGGCTTCAAGTCTTTCTGTGTAGCTATACTCTCTGATTTGTGGGACAAGTTTTGTTGCTCTGCGTTGTACTCTTTCTAATAGCTGCGATTGCCTTTTCAGTCTTGGAGACCATGCTGAGTTGCAGTATTCAAGAATGGGTCGCACAAGTGATTTGTATATTAGCGTGAAAGTAGATTGATCAATGTTGGTAAATGTTCTCTTGATTAGTCCTATTGTACTGTTTGCCTTGGATACAATGTTCCCTATATGTATGTCAAAAGAGAGGTTTCTGTCGACATGAACCCCCAAATCTTTTTCTACATCTGATGTTGATACAGGATGTGGATCAGGTGTATCTGTCATATAGTATTTGGTTTGAGGGTTATTTCTGCCGAAGTGCATGACATGCGTTTTGGCTGTGTTGAAAGATAGTTGCCATGTCTGCGACCATTTACATACTTTATTTATGTTTTCCTGAATCTGACTGGTAGCTGGGTTGCCGTACATCTTTGTATCATCTGCAAATATTTTGCAGTGGCAGGTTAATCGATCAGGTAGGTCATTTATATATATCAGAAAAAGTATAGGTCCTAGAACACTTCCTTGTGGCACGCCGCTGGTCACCTCAATCCAGTCCGATGATGCATCATTAATTCTAACTCTCTGGCTCCTGTTGCTTAAGTAGTTCCCTATCCATTTTACTAAATTTTCGCCAATACCATAGCTTCTCAGTTTTGTTTGGAGTCGTTGGTGTGGCACAGTATCGAAAGCTTTTGAAAAGTCTAAATATATTGCATCGACAGGTTCGTTTGAGTCAAGCATGGCTGTTAAATCCTCCAGGTATTCTAGTAGTTGAGTTTTACATGCTCTTTTACGTCTAAATCCATGCTGACATTTGGTAACTAGATTAGCCGTTTCCAGGAAATTTACAATACTGTCTCTTATAAAAGATTCTAGGACCTTGCATAATGTAGAAGTGAGACTGATTGGTCTGTAGTTGCTTGCGTCATTCTTGGAGCCTTTTTTGTGTATGCAGCATACATTTGCCATTTTCCAGATGTTGGGTAAATGCCTTCTTCAAGAGACTTGTTGAAAATTATGCATAGTGGTGTACTAATTTCTTTAGCAGCTTCTTTTAGTATTCTCACTGGTATTTCATCCGGGCCATTGCTTCCCTGATCATGTCCTCCTGGGTAGAGCCATACACGTATATGAGCCTATGAGAGAGATTGCGTTATAAAAATGACTAAGTTCGTTAAGGCGCATAGTGCGCATGCGCACGCTTAAATGCTATTTTTGACAGAGCGTGTAGTTTACAACCAGGATAGGAGGACGCTTTTAGTATACCGAGATTGTACAATGTAATCCTTTCTAATCACCTGTTCCCGCCGAAGACCAGAATTCGACGGGCTTTCTAAATCTGTAAACCATTTCAAAATCGGTTAAGAAATGGTTGAGTTATCCAGGGAAAACCCCTTTTGATTATCTTCAAAATATTGCTGTGACGTCATAACCACGTGTACGCATACTTTCTAGAATGTTCTAGAACATTCGACTGCATTATTATTAGCTACGCACTGATTGGCTGTTGCTCGACCGATGATTGGTTGGAGCCTGCGCCTGTGACATCACGAGTAGTATAAAAGGAGACGAGATCCAGAGCTCGAGAGCATCCTCGGCCAGGGGCCGAATAGGTTGGACATGTGTCAGCTACGATCAGCACGACATGCATTACGCAGATCACTTCGCTTTCTGTCGGTTTCTCTCCCATAGCCAGCACTAATCCAACCCACCGCACTAAAGCAATTTTGTAACTCCCGTTGCCTGCGGGAGCATTTTTGGAACTTTTTAGATATTGTTCACGAATATATCAAGAACTAATTCGGAACACGAACTTGCGGTGAGGCCTTTCCCGGCCTGAAAATGTGATTCTACAGATGTAGAGGCAGCGATGTTCTTTGGTGGATGACTCGCCGGATCCGCCGGCCACGCCAAAAAGTGGTTATTTAACCGTCCCCGCACTGATGTCGTGCAGGTTTATCTAAACTTTTCGACCGCAGCAAGTAAACTTTGCCCGGTATGTCTTCAGAGCTGGTTGACGTACCCCGCACCGTTAAGCTTGGTTATGTATCTTCATCCACATTTAACAACCCCTGCTTATGATCCGGTTGTTGTCAACTTCCATCCGTACCATTGGTGTACGGGAACTTTCGTCACAGCAGTAATGTTATCGTATCTCTTGCTGACTACTCGTTGGACATTCTATATTGTGATTACAGTCCTGAGTTTGATCCACTCCCGTCATGAGCTGCTTGCGGGAATCCTGTTTGCGGAAACCAGCCTGTGGGAACTTTCCAGCTTCCAGGGAATGCATCAACTTACGTCAACCTAAGAGTGATGTATCAATTTCAGCAACACGATAGCCTAGGTTTAAGAAGGTTACCGATTATTCAAGTAACTATACTTGACATTTTAATTATTCCGTTAATTATATTTTTGATAATTATATCATATCTGTATAAACGGTCCCAATGATTAAGAGGCACCGTAACAGTCTTAGGACCGCTAGTTAAAATTTCTGTATCTGTTCATAGTTATTCTTATTTTCTGTAAGGTGTTTTTTCTAACCGCACCGTAGTAGGTTCCTTAGCCTGTACTAGATATATTATTCTGATCATTTCACACTGTATTGATTGTTCTGGTTAGTTTATATATGGCCAGTGGCCATCAGTTCATATGTTTTGTTTATTTGTAGAAAATATAGGACTGCAGTGCACGTAGGCAACACTATACAGCAACATTTATATATGCAGCACTTTCTCCTGCCACCAACAAAATATAACTCTGTTTAGCCCGGCATGCTACCAACTAAAAACCTTTTCTATTCAGCTCGATAGGATAGGTTCAAATGATTAGAGACAATTTCTTTGTTAGGAAACACTTAGTGTACCCCTCTTTTTTGGTAGTTGCGATAATTTAGCCCCGCACTCCGACAAGGCTGTGTAAGATTGGCCAAAATACCTAAAGGGCCTCATATTTCTAAGTTATTGTCTCTCTTCATGTTCCACTAAGCCTTATGGCTTCTTAATTGTTTGGATGTCCCTATCCGCACCATGGACTGATCCGACCCTGGGAAACTATTGGGGTTTCCGAGCGGTGATGGCCAGGGTGTGGTGTCGCACACATTTCCCATGTATCTTCGGATTCTCAGTATTTAGCACCTTTGCCAATGTAGGAAAGCACTGCAAAAACATGTCTTAATTATTATTTTCTTTAAACTGCTGAACAATCCTCCCGCGGTGCATAGCTGGGAAACTTGTGTTTAAACCTAATGACAGGGTAAAAAGTTAGTTCCATAGGACCTGGTGACGGGCGAGATGCGCATCCCCACCGAATTCCTTAACAATGTCTGGGCATGATATTCAGATCTGCCATGCCCTCACGGGAAGGACATTTACGGTGGGTATTCGTCTCTCTTAACCCACCATAGCGATAGATTAGTTGCCTAAAAATGCTTTTGTGAAAAGTAACCAATGTCCTATGATGTTTTATGTGGCTACGGAGCGAGATGTCTGGATTCTTAACCAGTTCGGAGATCTTACTAAGTAACATGTATGCACGCTGTCTCCAGTATTGATGTCTTATGGCATCTGTTCTCAATGACAGCCGTATCTAAAAGCTAGGTAGACGCCAGACATTTGCGGCCTAAAATAATTCTTGTCTCTAAAAACTAAATATTAGGTTAAGCATAGAAGAAGGCCCGCATAAATAAAAGCGGCAACTACTAATTCAACATACTGAGAATTACATAAGATGGTGACGTGGGAATCCTACGGGAATCATTCGTCCCATCTTCACGTAAAACTGCACGCAATCTTATAGTCATAATCTCATTAGGTATGGTCTTTTCTTTACAGCATCTTGGTTAAATATTAGAGTGGGCCCCTTTTGACTACTACTCTTCTCCCGCTTTAAGCAGTGGCAACACTTTCGCATGATGGAAGCCCGCGCGAGGCACTTGCCTCTCACAAGGATTCAGTGATGACGGTCCATGCGAGGATAATACTCCTCACCCAAACTAGCACTAGGAGTAGTGCCCATGTGAGGCACATGATTTTCCGTCTCTACAAAGATAATTTTCTTTCCTTTCAGCTTAGAGGTATAATAGCTTAAATTAAGTTAATTAGTTAAGTCTCGTGTACGGGAGCCTCCCTTGCGGGGATACCTCTGTGGACCTATGAGTCTGTGTGGTACCTCCGGGAGCCCCACGTTTAAAAGTTCATCAGGCTGTCTCTATGTCTTGTATTTTCATATGCTCATTATTATCTAGCATACTTGATGGTCTCTTTAGGTAAAACTATTGTACAGACTTATTTAATTAGGTCACCAAATCAAATCTTGTAAGTCCATAGATCACGAAATTGCTATGGACAGGAATACTGGTGACACAAACTCTTGGGATGAGACTGTTGTGTGTAATGTTCGCGACGATGGTCACACGGCCCCACCGGAACGATTGAGTTCCACCGGCCTTAGGAGCCTGTCTTTGTTACCTGTAGGGCAGTATCATACAGGATCCGTCACCCCGAGACTGGAAGCCAACCAGCATCATCATTCGTCGTGCACTTGCGGCCCGGCGAGTCGACATCAGACACCGGAATGGCCCGACACTACCCCGCAAGCTACAAGTGGCACCCAATGTGGGGCTCGAAGAACATCATTATTAACATGCAGCGAACCCACACCATATAGTGAGCGTAGTTCTATACCGTCTCCATTTAGCGACGACTCCCTCGATCAAGAGGTAGCGTCATACGATGGATTCCAAGCTCACATGCTCACCGACTATGCCAGAAATTCAATAGCGGAATCAACAACCCTGCAATATAACCTGTTTTCGCCTGTCAGTGATGACACCTTTCGGAATGCCTCACAGGCGGGAACAGAGTTTAGAACCATATTGGATGTCCACGACAGGCCAACTCCATCGGGGCCGAATCGTGGATGATCACGACAAAGACCCGATTACGGGCATATACATAATCCTTCAGACTACTATCATTCACCCGTGTCATCTACGGAGACCATATGGCAGGGTGACAATCCATATTACAGACAACCGCCCCCTTCAAACACAACACTATACAAGAGGGGAACACCGTGGCATCATCAGGAGGAATCGGCACCACCTTTTCGCCGGTACATCAGTCATGCTACACACCACAACCGTCAGCCGACTGCACCACTGCCATATGAGGAATATCAGTCCTCACACCAAGAAGAACGTCCGCATAATCTTCATAATATTCTGCCTCCTGTCAATAGACCCATGCCGGTTTATGGTTCTACAACGGGGCAGGATTCACTGAATTGGAGTACGCATGTTCCCGCTCCTCAGCATCGGCATCAATGGATAACACCAACACCACTACCACCACAGCCCGCACAATGACCAGCCTCAGAATACTCATCATTCATCCCAGATACCACCGCCACCAGGATTTCAACCACTTCATTCTTCCCGTGGTCTTGGGCGAGTCATTCTCCATCCTGAATTTAGCGGGGAGAATGACTGGACCAACTATAAAATACAGTTTGAGATAATAAGTCGAACTAACCACTGGAACGATCAGCTAATGGGTGAATATCTCGCCGCAAAGTTTTCAGGAAAAGCCCTTCAAGTTCTTGCGGATCTCAGGACTGACTACACACCCACATACACCCAATTGGAATGAGCATTAACTGAGCGATTTGGCGAGACAGCGCTCGGGGAAATAAGTTGTCTGCAACTCAAAAATGTCTGACGACGCGTGGGAGAAACTCTTCCGGAGTTAGCTAGTCGAATTAGAAGGCTAGTCACCTGCGCATATCCTAGCACCAACATAGAAGGCATGATACATCTGCATCTAGACACCTTTTCATCGATGCATTAAGCCGTGAACCCGCCCTGAAAGAAAAACTATTTCTTGGCGACCATGGGAGTTTGGCCCAATTAACAGCAACCGTGGTCCGAATAGAAAACTTTCTGGAGCAGGAAAAGAGTAGCCGACGCCAACTTCACCCTATCAACGAGGTAGAGGATGCATCTATCGCTACGTCCACTAATGCTCCCCCCAGATCATCAACACCGACCGCACCAACATCACCACAAACGAATGTACAAAGTTCCAATCAGAATCAAGCACCTGGAGGAAGGGGGCGTGCCCGTAGTGGAAGCTACAACGGGGGCCCCGGGCGCGGGAACCAGCACAACAATCACCAACGGCAACATGAAGGCATGCATAGACGAGATCAACAAACAGATCTCCGCATTAACCAATTTAGTGACCACACTCAGCACAAACGTCGCCACCACTCACTTCAGGACAACGAACACCACCAACACCGCACCGCCACAAAACACCTGTTTCGGATGCGGTCAGCCAGGCCATTGGAGGGAACGGTGTCCTAACCAACCTCTTTCCACAATGCCTGCACCTGACCGCAGCACACCACCACTGGAGAAGCCACCAAACTCTTAAGGGCACCGAAGGTAGAGTCACCTCGGTGCCCATATTCGCTTCCCGGCTCAACTGCGCCCTACGTACAACAATGTTCGGTGGCTAACTATTACCAACCAAATTCAGCTTTTACACCTACACCAAAATGCACGGCTTCTCCTATGTCGATGCCTACAATGCCTCCCACATCCGCAGCATCGCCATCCCCCTCTATATCCACACATAATAAGCCTTCTTTCCTTTGTAAAACGGCAATGGTAGGTTGTAGCACCTCCGCTGAAACAACGTTTTTGCAAGCACCACGTCCCGCCACCAAGACACTGAATTTTCAGTGTCCCATGGTGGTATGCAAAACACCGCCCCACACAACATCATCTCCCGCATCCACAGACAGCAGCGACTCAGGAGAAATGGTTCACTCCGCCTCTTGGATTTGCCGATGTAGACAGGGAGAAACACATCCCTACCGGCATCGCTGTTTCTTCTGTGCTTCGCCAAAACATCCAATGAGGCCTTGCAAGAAATGGCTCGCGCAGGTGGAGCTTATCCATCATCCAGTATGTACCGCTGTCTACACTAATACTGCATACCCTGAAACAGCAACCTCTCCATCATCATTGCTACCCCCAGCTCCGCCTTCACCACAGCCCTCACAGCAGCGGCGACGACGGACTGGCCACTTCCTCACTCAGCAATCCACCACATTAAAAGAAGTGATTTAGAAACAGTCTGATTACATACAGAATGATTCCACTCCGACACCATTGTCACAGGCGGCATCATTGGAAACTCTTCCACAGGTACACCGCAAAGTGATATACAAATGTGCCTGTCTGTTTAGCGGTGTTTCCACCAGTGCCACCGTTGACACTGGCGCTTCAATCATGGTATTCAACAAGCGCTTATATGAGAGCATCCCACCTCATAAAAAGCCTCCCCATAAACCTACAAACATTTACTTACAGATGGCTACGGGAGCTGATGTGCCCATAGCCGGTGTAGTCAATTTAGTCATCCAAATAGAGGAGATGAAATTCATACAGCGAGTTGTCATCGCCTCTATTCATGATGATGCCCTCCTTGGCTCTGATTTCCTCAGTGCCAGCAAAGCCATCATACATTGCAAACAACAGGAACTCGACATACACGGCCGACGAATACCTCTTGGACTGGCATCATCATTATATGGCATGTGTGCTGTAATATTATCAAGTATAGCCACAGTTGAGCCGGGACAAGAACAAATCTTATGGGCCACTGCACCACAGTTAGGAAACAACACACACATCGCCATGATGGAACCCGACCCTGGATCGCCTCTCAATGCGCAAGTCCCCGCATGATAATAGACACTACTAATAAGGACTATATACCTTTTAGAGTGCTTAATGGTACCGCAGACCCCATCATTCTGGAACCAGGAGTACGGTGCGGCCATTTAGTGGACATAATCTCATTGGAATCACCTACACCCACCGACACACCACAGCATATGACTGATGATTTATCCAAACACTCACATGATTTATATCTATGTGCCACAGTTGGATTACAGCAATCACAGAAACATGAAATTCGGAAATTACTGTACAAATTTCGTGATAGTTTTTCCTCCGGAGACATGGATCTCGGAGAAACTCATCTCGTATGACACTCCATCGACACAGGCAATAATCGCCCCGTACATCAACCAGTACGACATCTCCCCATTCATAAAGAAGTGGAAGCACATCAACAAGTGAAGGACATGTTGTGGACCAGTATTATTGAACCCTCAGCATTTCCATGGGCTAGCCCAATAGTACTAGCAGGCAAAAAGGACGGAACCTTGCGGTTTTGTATTGACTACCGCCGCCTTAATGATCTTAGCGTCAAGGACGCTTATCCGTTACCTCGGATAGATCAGGCCTTGGATTCCTTGACTGGAGCCAAGTGGTTTTGTACCCTTGGCTTAGCTAGCGGTTACTGGCAAGTAGCCATGGATGAAGCTGACATGGAAAAGACCGCATTCGTTTGTATGGATGGTCTTTTTCAATTCCGCAAGATGCCCTACGGATTGTGCAATGCTCCCGGAACCTTTGAATGACTCATTGAGCAGGTATTAACCACCCTGCAATAGGAAATCTGTCTCTGTTACATTGATAACGTAATAGTCTTCGGACCAACGTTTGAGCAAACCTTAATGAATTTGGGCACCGTGCTTTCAAGATTCTGCACGGTCAATTTTAAACCCAAACCCAAGAAATGTCATCTCTTTAGACAGAGCGTTGAGTTCCTGGGACACATCATATCCGGTGATGGAGTGGCTACCCAGCCGTCAAAAACTAAGGCAGTAGCGGAGTGGCCAACGCCCTCTTCAGTCACAGAGACACAGAGTTTACTTGGCTTATGCCAGTACTATCGCCGTTATATCCGACATTTCAGCAAGATTGCTTCACCCCTCTACAAGATCACTGAAAAAGATCGACCATTCGAGTGGACGAGTGAGTGTGAAGGCTCCTTCAGGGCACTGAAGGAACTCTTGACGATGCCCCGATTCTTGCTCATCCTAATCCAAATCTCGATTTCATCTTAGACACTGATGTGTCAGCTTACACTATCAGAACGGTTCTATCTCAGGTCACAGAAGATGGAACGGAGCAGGTATTGGGTTATGGTTCGCATACTCTGAATAAAACGGAGAGAAAATACGCAACCACCAAGTGAGAACTACTAGCGGCGGTACATTTCGTCAAGTACTATAAACACTTTCTGTAGGGGCACCCCTTTGCACTCCGTACAGACCATGCCTCACTACGCTGGCTCAGGAACCTGAAAAATCTGGAGGGCCAAGAAGCGAGATGGCAGCAATCCCTGCAGGCCTATAACTTCAACGTTGTTCACCGTCCCGGTAAATTGCATGGAAATGCAGACGCCTTCAGTAGAGTTGGTGCGGAGGCTGAACACGTAGAGGCCGCCACCGTGACACAGTCAACACAGCTATCTCCGGAGTTCCCCGAATTGAGGTGCGCAGAGTGGAATCCGGAGAAAATCGCACACCACCAAACAACAGATGTGCAGACACGAATTATACATGCGTTGATCCAGGAGGGGGTATGTCCTCCCAAGGAATCGGAACACCACTATCCACCATGGCAAAATATGATTACCAATGGTTCGAAGAATGTCAATTGATAAATAACGTTCTGTACATTAATAATCGTCTGGTAGTCCCGGAGAGTTATCGTGATCTTATTTTAAAACAACTACATGATAACGCGTGAATCAGGCAGTGGAAAGGACAGTTGACCGTATCAAATTGAGATTCCACTGGATCGGGATTCGCGATAGTGTCAAGGCATGGGTTGCCAAATGTATCCCATGCCAAAGACGTGCTGTTGGCCAACACCATATCGCACCATCTCAAATTAAGATTGTTGGTGTGCCATGGGAGCGAGTGGCTATCGACGTGCTCGGACCCTTGAATACGATGGATGACGGAAATAAATACATTCTCGTATTACAAGACTACTTTACGAAGTGGGTAGAAGCATTTGCTTTGCCAGACCAAGAGGCATCCACCATAGCGGAGGTCCTGGCAAGCAATGTGTTCTGCCATTTTGGTATGCCTTATGAGTTGCACTCAGATCAAGGAAGTAAATTTGAGAGCCTGCTCATATCAGAGCTCTGCGAATTGTTCCATATCGTCAAAACAAGGATGACTCCATACCAACCCCTGAGTGACGGGATGGTAGAGAGATTCAACAGAACTCTCATGGAGATGCTTACGAAGGAGACACACCTTGATTGTAGAGATTGGGATCTACGACTCCCATATGTGCTCATGGCTTACCGCCCTTCAGTACATTCCAGCACGGATTATACCCCTGCTCGGTTAATGTTAGGCCATGAATTAACCTTACCCTTGGATCTGGCCATGCCTCAGATACCAAGAGAGAAAAATTCACCATCTCTCTATGTTGAACTCTTGTGGAAGCGGATAGAACAAGCCCACAAGTTAGTGAGAGAAACACTATACACTGCACACCGGCGGCAAAAGACGCAGCATGACCGAAGGGTGCATGGAGATCCTTATGAAGCAGAAAGGATGGTTTGGGTACACGATTCACGATGATCTGCAAATGTGCCAAGTAAACTGAGCTACCAGTGGAAAGGCCCCTATGTGGTAGTAGGTAAGACGTCGGACGTGACCTACCGTATCTGTGCTTCGGATGGCCTGACCTCAGTCATCCACTTCGATCGGCTTAAACCGTGTGTCAGTGACGACCCAGCACCAGAGCTCGGACTGGGCATTTCTCGTGACACCGATACCCAGACAGATATTTCTAGGGAAATTAGTGTTCCCACGGTTAGCGCAGAGCACTGCGGTGCCAGTTCACCCCCACTTCTACCAAGCCAGAATGCAGGTGAACAAGCAGCTAACGCTGACGATGATGACGAGATACGTACTAGCCCTCTCCCTCCTCAACATGGGTCTACTCGATCTGGGAAGCTGTATCTGAAGAACTTTGTGTTTGTTTTGTCCAAGGGACCGGATGGAAAAGCTGTTCCTCCGATCTCTTCCCATTCCCACCCCCTTCATGCTATGCCCCCATCATAGAGTTGCCACAAGCGGAGGCTGAGGCTGACCCAAGCCATGCTTCCTGTGGGGTGGAACATATGATGAATAGCATGGAAGTGAAGAGGCTAGACGAAGCCTTGGCATGTCTAGAACCACAAAACCGTACAACAAGGTGTACCCGACCACACCCCAAAACCGCGAAACCACACCCCTCCCAATGGACACCCTTTTCCATAGTACCACCACCGCCATCACTCCAATTCGTGTCCCTCATCTATACACCAAGTTCAGACGTCACCGGCCCGGTCCATTTCACACCCTACTCATCGTCTGTTGACCGTCAATCTTCAGATATGAGAGAGACTGCTGCTACAGAGGAGGTGGCATCCCGCACCGCACCGACCAACATTACCCCCCACGGTGGGCAGGGAAGCAGCCTGTTCAGCAGACTCTCAGCTCGAATTTTCCCAGTGTCTAAAAACTACGACAGGACACCAACCATCGTGTAACGCGAGATGACCACATCCCCCTGTCCAAATACCACCCCATCCATTTGGCCTACCATACTCCCCCGTGAGCAGTCAGGACATCACACCACAGACAGAACGTCATCACATACAGAACACACCTGCCCTGAAGGCTGGATACGTCAATTCATCATTGCGCGTACATCACATACATACTCAGTTATACTCAGCATAGCAGAGACATTCAGCACCGGAAACAACATCATTTAGCAGCACCTACCGGTATTAATTAATTCCCGATAGAGACATAAAAATTCCCGCAACAGTTCCACCCACACAAGATGCAGGAGAAATAATATCTCCCGCAAACTCCCACCTCCCGCAATAACAACAGACTTGGCATTCACCAGAGTGGAAAACTGGAATGCGCCCACTTTGCTTTAACATTGGCATCATACAGCAGCCCGGACATCCCGACAACAACATTATCGTCAACAAACAACAGCCAACAAGTCTCCCACACACACCTTCTTATCTAGTTGCAGGATAACTGATCATATGGATATATGGATTGCACTGCAGCCATCTACAGTACGCGTCACAGAAGGAACATTTGTCCAACGTTCCTCCCCTTCCCTTTCACCTGACGTCGTACGGAAACAGCCAAAATCTACATACATCATATACACGCAATAACAGTCGATATTATTAAGAGAGCAAGATGCCCGCATTGTCGTCAGTCACGAGTAGGATTTTACTACCGAAAAGTTGAATTTTCGATAATGGATTGATCAAAGTTACGACAGCATCCGACAGGTCATCTGTGCTCTAAAGTAACTCTGTCCCGCCCACGGGCTCAGCCATTACAGAGCCAAATACCCTCAAGGTTCGATAAAGTTGACATCACGCCGCCTCCCCCATTCCCGCACCTGGCGGCCATAAAAACGTCACCTTCACCACAGCGCAAGTATCATCCACAGATAACCAGCCACGCATATCAGATTCAAATCACCAACATGTCAGAAACATAGACACTCAGGTTGACTGTATTCACAATCTCCAAATGATGGCATTGTAAATTGTAACACTGTGTGCACCCACCTCCAAGTTGTACTGTAATTTAACCGTTATCAAATGGTATTAATGTGTCTGGTCTAGGCCGGGACAGAGCTGGTTCTACCCATCGAGGAGAATGCTTGGCAGCCCTCCCGCTCGGAAAACGCAGCTATCTTGTCAGGATCTGAAACTTTGATCTACTGCCTGAATAGATCTGTTTAAACCACACATCAAATTACTTACAACTTTACTGTTATATTTTTGATTAAGAACACAACTACTCTACCATGCTACAAATCATTAATGCATGGGCCGGTAAAGCGGCATAAAAAATCTCTTCTCGGCGTTCCAGTCCATAATCAACACGGGCTGAGAACTACCTTTACAGACAACTATAAGATGCATGTGTAAGAACCCGCGCAGATAGGGACATTATTATAAAACGAAATCTTGATATAACATATATATATTTCCATATCTCGCATCTACAAAAGACTACACCTCAACAACAGTATCTCGGCCATCGCCGTAAATAGCACATATGTTTCCGATCAACCACATATTTCCAAGGGCCATGTGACTTTTACTACTATTGCCAGTAAATTTGATCAGACCCTTTAAACTAAAGAGCTGCCCAAATACGCAACTACCACGGCGTGATGGAGGAGTGGCGAGGGTGAGTCAGGGTAATTACTGCTGACGTCACCAGGCTTCCACACACCCCATCGGTGCTCCAGCCTAAAATTAAAATAGGCAAGTTTATAAGCATCCAATCTGTAAAACCACCTCACTCTAATTAAAAGGTGAGGCTCCTCGGGAATAAGTAGTACCCTGTTGTTATGTTGATCGGGAAACTTTAAATGCGCTTCATATTCATTGCGCAAGTTGACACGTTCTCTGGAGCTAGAGAGGTTTCCGCAGGCGATTTCCGCAGCTGGTCTCCGCAGGTTGGGTCTGCAAGCTGACTCCTCCAGGCACGGTGGATACCAAGCATACTCATGACAGTGAAACAGAACAGTGAAGTAGCATCTATTAGATAGTCTCTACAACTAGATCATAATTTATACGGAAGTGAGAAAGTTCTCTGTCTGGCGACGGAAGTAATAAAGTTAATGGTTTCCCATTAACAGAGAGGGCTGTATAATAATGTTAAGCGGATACATAACTAGGTATTAGGTGCGGGATGCGTTGCATAGCTCTTGTGGGGCACCTAGCAAAGTCCACCAGACTGTGGTCGAAAAGTTAAATAAAACACACACGACATACAGTGCGGAACTTAGCGTCCACTTTTCAGCGTGTTTGGCAGATCCGGCAAGTCATCCACCAAGAATCAGCGTAGCTCTACATCGCATAGGATTACATTCCGGGGCCGCACGGCCCCGGCCCCTCCCACAGAAGTTGCGTTACCAACGTCCGGATGCAGAAGGTCTAATTTTAAATTTAGTTTATTACTCCCAGATGGCCGTATGGGAGTATATCCAAAATTCTGTGGAAGCCGAGGACGTCCTACACCGTGGATGTGCTGGGTTTTGTAAGACACCGGTTGAAGTGAAGATCACTGGTAGGTCAGCAGGTTACATCCATCATCCAGGTGATCCAGTCGTCCTGCGCAGGCCGGCTTCCACGCCGGCGATGCTCCTGAGCCTTGATTTTTCACCACTTTTATACTCGCTGTGACGTCAGGACTGGGTGCCTCAACCAATCAGCAGCCAAGCGCCAGCCAGTCAGCGTGCTGGAATCCAGTGACGTATCGACCACGTGTACACAGATCTTTGTATTTAGTTTAGTATATACACGTGACTATGACGTTATAGCAATATTCCAAGTATAATTTAGCGGGGAACTTCGATGATAACTCATTTCCAGGCCGATTTTTAAATAGTTTACAGTTTTGGAAAGCTCGTTTAAAGGTCCTAATTGGTACCAAGAAACACGAGACCGGATACATTATAAGCATTTACGAGTACCTACTCGGTACACTATAGGTAAGCACTCGCTTCTAATTCCGAGACGTGTTGTCAGGGAAGCTCTGACACGCACACATGTGTACCATGTGTCCTATCGGACATAGCCGATTTTTAACAAGAAACCTCTCGTATAGGGCTTACATACGCTTATTGCTCTAGCCTTGCTGAGCTGGCCGGTACGCATCCGGTTGATCC
This sequence comes from Chaetoderma sp. LZ-2023a, assembly GCA_034401795.1. Taxonomy (NCBI): domain Eukaryota; kingdom Metazoa; phylum Mollusca; class Caudofoveata; order Chaetodermatida; family Chaetodermatidae; genus Chaetoderma; species Chaetoderma sp. LZ-2023a. Next base: position 130,272,811 of record CM067371.1, on the reverse strand, counting down.
GTGCTACACACGCATGCTCACCGACTATGCTAATAATTTCCCCGGTGCAGAACAACCAGCACCGCCTATTCACAAGTTTTCATCGATTAGCGAGGGGACATTCCGTGATGCCTTGCAGGCTGGAACTCAATATATAACCTTGTCAGATATCCGCGATAGGCACCCACCATCTACGCTGGATTGTGGTCGACCTTGACACAGACCACTATGGGGGCATAACTATCCTTCACAACCATTATGTTCGCCAACGTCTTCACAGGGTGACCAATGGCCAGAACCTCATGTACCATATCCCGCATCTCCGCCGGTACATACATCATCCCCATATTATCCATCGGTACCAGGATACGAGCCAGGAGATGTGGCACCTCCCTTCGAACAATACACCAGAAGAGCATCACGCAGCACACACCATCCCTGTCAGTCACCTGCACCACCTCCGCATGAGGAACACCCATCACACCATCCAGTAGAGCATCCGCGTCGTCTACATAGTACACCTCCACCCATCTATAGACCATCACCTGTCTATAGACTCACATTAGGGTGGTATTCAGTTGACCCAACATATCGTGCACAGCACTACCAATGGGAATCGCCCTCATGGACATGGCATCATCATCAGGGACATCGACCGGAAATACATTTACATCTGCGTTTACATCAGTCTCCCCAGCACCACCACCTGGATTCGTGCCCAACACTTCTTATCATGACCATGGTCGAATCATTCTCCCTCCTGAATTTAGCAGGGAGAATAATTGGGCTAATTATAAAGTCCAGTTTGAGATTATAAGTCGTACAAATAGGTGGACGGATCGTCAAATGGGAGAGTATCTGGCCACAAAGCTGTCCGGGAAAGCACTTCAAGTCCTGGCAGATTTGGGCACAGATTACACACCTATGTACATGGAGTTGAAAAGCGCATTGTCGGAGAGATTCAGGGACACCGCCCCCGGGGAGATGAGTTGTCTGCAACTCAGATGAGTTGTCTGCAACTCAAGAACTTGGGTATCCGACAACTAGTTACCCCAGCATGAATCACGAGGGCATCACACATTTACATCTAGACACCTTCATGGACGCATTGAGCGGTGAGGCATCCCTTAAAGAAGTTATTTCTTACGGAACACGGTAGTCTCTCTAACAACTAACAGCAACCGCGGTTTGAATTGAGAATTTCTTGGAGCGGGAGAAAAATAATTGCCTACAACTACACCCCATAAATGAAGTAAACGATGTGAACCTCGCCACGACCACCGACAACACCATTGCATTCGCAACTACACCAGCATCAGACCAGCAAGCACAATCAGAACAACCCACCAGTCAAAATCATGTGTCTAAAGGAAAATGGCATGGCCAGTCCCATCGCGGAGGTCACAACAATGCCCAGGACGTGGGAACCAGCACAACAATAACAATAGACGGAACATGCATGATAGATTAGAAGGGATAGCCAAACAGATCTCCGCACTCACCAACTTAGTCACCACACTCAGCACCACGGTCGGCACACAGTCGACAACACGCAACCAATATGACTTATACACAGCTGCCAAACACATGTTTTGGATGTGGTCAGCCAGGCCACTGGAAGTAGCGATGTCCAAATCATCCTCCGTCAACAACTCCTACCACTGACCGACGTACACCACAGCCTGAAACCCTATTAAACTAGCGAGAGCACCAATTACAGTCACCTCAGTGCCCACTCTCACAACCCGGCTTAACTGCGGCCTCCAGACAACAAATGTCAGGTGGCCTACACAACAATTCATCCTCACACGACAGTATGCACATGCACGCACGCACGCACGCACGCACGCACGCACGCACGCACGCACGCACGCACGCACGCACGCACGCACGCACGCACGCACGCACGCACGCACGCACGCACGCACGCACGCACGCACGCACGCACGCACGCACGCACGCACGCACGCACGCACGCACGCACGCACGCACGCACGCACGCACGCACGCACGCACGCACGCACGCACGCACGCACGCACGCACGCACGCACGCACACGGTACTGATGATGCATACTGCATCCGCGGCACTGACATCTCCCCCTGCCGGAAATTATGACCCCACAATTTCCGCTTCTAACAAACCTTCTTTCTTATGTAAAACGGAAGTGGTATGGTGTAGCACCTCGACTGAAACAATGTGTATACAAGCACTTAACACCCTGTGTCCCTTGGTGGTTTGCAACTCACATATCCTCACAGCATCACCCACGTCATCCAGCAGCAGCAGTGATACGAATGGAAGTCAACAGTTGGCATCATGGACCTGCAAGAAGAAGCGTCGTTCAAAGGACGGGAAAACACCACGCCATCATTGTTTCTTCTTCGCATCAACCAAACATCCCATGATGCATTGTAAAAGGTGGCTCACACAGGTATCCCTCATCCGTGATCACACCAGTCCTGTCCGCACTGCTGTATACACCAACTCACAGTACACAGAAACAGCATCAACAACACCACCATTGCTACCCCCAGCCCCGTCTTCGCCTAATCCATCACAGCAGCAGCGACGATGGGTTGGCTTTTCATCGCTGAGCCACCAACCGCACTCATGAAAGCTATCCGGAAACAGTCCAACTATATACAGAATGGTACTGCACCAAAAACAATTCCGTAGACAGTATCATTGGAAACTCTTCCACAGGCACACAGCAAAATAATATATAAGTGTGCTTGTCTGTTTAGTGGCGTTTCCACCAGTGACACTGTTGACACTGGAGCTTCCATCACCATTTTTAAGAAGCGTTTGTATGAGAGCATCCCATCTCATAAGAAGCCACCCCTTAGGCCTGCAAACATATTTTTGCAAACAGCTATGGAAGCCGATGTTCCCGTGGCTGGTACAGTAAACCTAGTAATACAGTTAGAGGAAATGCAATTCATACAGCGAGTTGTCATTGCCTCAATTCAAAATGATGCCCTGCTTGGTTTTGATTTCCTCAGTGCCAGCGAAGCTGTCATACATTGCAGACAACAGGAATTAGATATACATACCCATTGGACCAGAATCATCGCTGTATGACACTTGTACAATGATTTTGGCATCTACAGCAACAGTTGAGCCGGGACAAGAGAAAAGCCTATGGGCCACCACACCACAGTTAGGAAACAACACACATATAGATATTCTGGAACCCGACCCTGAATATATAATCACCTCACAAGGCTCCAGTCCCAGAATGATCGTGGACACCACCAATAAGGATCACATACCATTTCGGGTATTCAATGGCACAAAGGATCCATTAACTCTTGAACCGGGAGTTCGTTGTGACCATCTGGTGGATGTGATATTACTGTAGACACGCCCTAATACATCTACACCAGCAACAACTTCTGATGATTTGCTGGAACACTTACATGACATATATCTGTGTGCCACAGTTGGATTGATGCATTCTCATAAACATGACATTCGGAAAATCTTATACAAATATCGCGATAGTTTCTCGGCGGGAGATATGGACCTGGGAGAAACTTATCTCGTGCGACACTCCATCGACACCGAAACCAACCGACCCATTGGACAACCCATTCAATGTCTTCCCATTCACATGGAGGTGGAGGCACATCAACAAGTAAACGACATGTTGTAGACAGGCATAATAAAGCCATCAACATCCCCTGGGCCAGTCCCATTGTACTAGCAGGCAAAAAGGACGGATGTTTGCGGTTTTGTATAGACTACCACCGCCTTAATGATCTTAGCATCAAAGATGCCTATCCGCTTCCTCAGATAGATCAGGCCATAGATTCCTTGTTCAGAGCCAAGTGGTTTTGTACCATTGATTTAGCTAGTGGATACTGGCAGGTAGCCATGGATGAGGCTGACATGGAGAAGACCGCATTTGTGTGTAGAGACGGTCTTTTCTAGTTCCGCAAGATGCCCTATGGATTGTGCAATGCTCCTGGACCATTCGAGCATCTCATTGAGCAGGTATTAACTACCCTGCAATGGGAGATTTGTCTCTGTTACATTGATGACGTAATCGTCTTTGGTTCCTCATTTTAGCAGGCTTTGTCCAACCTGGACAAAGTTCTAATGTGCTTTCACACAGCGAATCTAAAACTCAAAGCAAAAAAGTGTCATATTTTTAGACAGAGCATCAAGTTCGGCGATGGAGTGGCTACGCAGCCATCAAAAACAAAAGCAGTAGCAGAGTGGCAGACCCCTACTTCAGTCACAGCCACCCTTGGTCTCTGCCAGTACTATCACCATTACATCCATCTGTTCTGTTCTGTTCTGTTCTTGGAGTTTCCGCCAATGTCTGGCGCACCACCTTTCGGTGTATTATCCGGGAATCTCTAGAATCCGCAAATTACTGGAGTTTTCCATTAATTATATATTATATTAGATACACACACGCAAACGATCATTAAATCTGACATTTATGTACATGCATGTACACACGCAAGTGATTTTCCTATCTGTATATAGGTAAATGGTTACAGTTCATAGACGAGTAAATTTATGTTCACCAGACGCGTAAATGAGTTCATTGTTATTGAAATACATGTAGGAGCATCCAGAAAGCATAAGATGCACCATATTTTTCTATGTGCAATTGATACTAACTTGATATTTTATAATGCAAGCTTTGTTAGGTAATTCATTTCATTTAAGGGATGATTACGTCTGATATGAAGTTTATAGCAGAGTTTCCTGGAGATGGATTCAATTTTCGACATTGAATCGCTTCCAATCAGGCCGAACAAGAGAGTTGTGTCAAGTAACATCTGGAGAATAAGAGTTTCATCCTTGCTTATTAATTCCCAGCTATCTGCCGCCACTAGATGCTCGACTTCCGCTATATAGATGCTTCTGATATCTGCAAATTCTGGACACTGAACTAGGAAATGCATACAGTCTTCCATAACGTTCTTACAAAAAGGGCAGGCATCATTCTCATATTGATTAAATTTGGATCTGTGTGCTTGCAGATAGTATGTACCAGTTAGTAACCTTGCCTTGATGACGGCACGTTTTACATCATATGTATTTGCTGTCACTGTTGACCAGATCGGATGTGGCCTTCTGATATCAAGGATGTCAACATTCACAAACCGGGCTGATGATTTCTGCTTAATGTCTTCCTTTAGCATCTCTAGAACTACTGTGTTCACAGCCTTATGGACACGACACTTCCATACACATTTAGGTGGTGGGTCTTGTAGCAGCAGGTGGGCTGATGGTAATTGATATTTTTGTAAAATCAATTCGACATCTTGAAACCAACTGTGTCTGCCTTCTCTTTTCATAACGAGCTGCCGAATTGCTAATTGTTGTTCGACAGAGCCTTCACTCCTTAGTATTGCACCAAGTAATGTCAGCTTCTTCTTTTCAATTTGCGCCTCTATCGGCAGTGCACCGAGAAGTAAATATGCCAGTGAATTTGCACAACTATTTGGAAGTGATTGCAATTGCTCTAAGGGTTTCCTTTCATGTGTAGTGATCTGACTCATTTCCTTCTTTGGTATAATTAATGCCTCCAGTCCATACATACATCGTGGTATTACATATGTTGACCATAGTTTTATACTGACAATTGGGCGTAGTCCATTAATTCCATGAAAGCCAGCACCCATCAATGAATAAGCTGTTGCACGAGCTTTTCTTTTAATTTCTTTGCCTAGGCCACTTTTGTCGTCTGTTCTTATTAGCCCCAGATGTTTATATTCCTTTACCACGTCCATCTTTTCTTCGTTTAGTGTCCACTCATATTCTATTTCTTTGCGTTGATTGAAAACCATCACTTGGCTTTTGGCAATGCCATTAACATACCGTTCTTTATTTGCATGCATTGTTGCAGCATTCAGTCCCACCTGTAACCCATCTGGGGATATATCTAGGACTGTCTTATCATCACATAGTGTTATTGAGCCCAGATATATTGAACCAATATGTAGACCAGTTGCTGTTTGCTCAAGTAATTTTAGTAGCGGATCCTCATATGGTTTATGAAAATCAGATGTGACCCCACCTTGTAGAAGGCCTTGTTTGACAGCAAACTTTCTACTTCTATGTCCCTCCCACTTGACTTGTGCTGACATGTTTCTTTACATTTCATTCGCAATCAACCATAGCTTCCCTGTTATACCGAGGAGGTAAAGATGACGCAATAATAAAGAATGCCAGATAACATCAAATGCTTTCTGTGTATCCATAAAGTCAACAGCAGGGCATCTTATTTTCTCTGCATTCCGCTATAACTTCAGTCATTAGTATTGCCGCAACTGATGATGATTTTCCAGGTGTGAAACCAAATTGTATTACTTTGGCTTTCTGAAATCAATGGTCTAATCTAATGATGCGTTTAAGGTAAAGCTTCTCAAAGACCTTTCCCACTATGGATGTCACTGTGATTTTCCGGTAATTATCTGGGATCGTCAACGGCTTTCCTGCCTTCTTATGGATTGATGTAATCAGACCAGTTTTAAATGCATCTGGATATATGCCTTCAGCTATGATCTTATTATACAGTATCAGAAGAGTGTGGATTAATAAGACACCACCATGTTTTAGGTGCTCTGATGAGAGTCCATCAGAATCTGAGGCCTTTTTTAGGTGTAGCTCATTCACAGCACTGTTTACATCATCCCACGTGAAGGGATCTGGACTGGACTGATCATCACCACAGATAGATTTAATGTTGGTTATATCATCCTCAACCTGATCTTTATATGCCTTATTAAATGTGGTGTTTTCCTTTGGTGTTCCTAGCTCCTCAATGTAAGTTGCCCATCCTTCTATTATATCATTTCCATGATACTCCTTATCATTCATATGCAATATTTCTGTTGACAGAATTCTCTGTGATGTTTTTCTCTGAGTTCGTATTAGCTGTGCAAACAATGACTGATCTGAGGGTAGGGCGTTCATGATCTTGTTTGTAGTATATTGCTCTGCTCTTGTTACAGCCTGCCGTTGCTCTCTCCGATACACCTTTTTAGCTTCTCTTAATTTGATCTTTGATGGATGTTTTGGATTTGAAGGTCTACCGGCACGAACCCATTGATGATGTATTGTTTTGGATATGTTTGATGTTTCTGCAAGTTTATAATTCCAGAGTCGACCCTTCTTTGAAATCTTTGGTTTCCTCTCTGGGATTGCCCCTTTAGTACTGGCCGTCATACATATGGTGACAGTAGTGATAAGTTCGTCTACCGATTTGTTTGATGAGCAGAGATCCTTTTGATGCATCATTCTTTCCAGATTTTCTTTATATTGAACCAGATCACCTTTTCCCCACTGAAGCTTTCTTTCTTGTACTGGCTTCAGCACATTGTTACTCATGCTGCTTTCCTTAACTGTAATGACAGCTCTAATTGGTATATGAGCTGAGCAGTTGTCGAATTCCTTTGATACATGCTGAACTTGTTTAATGAGATCTATGTTTGATGCAATGATATATTCAATCTGTGAAGAGCCATTTGCACATTCAAAGGTTTTTCCAACTGGATAATTTGGAACTAATTCTAACTGGTTCTTTGTGCAAAACTCTTTTAATAGTTTGTCTCTTGCATCTTGATATTCTGAATGCAATGATGCATTTAAATCGCCGCATATCAGAACATCATTGGAGCCTTTATATTTGTTCAGTAGTTCCTGCCATTCTGCTAAGAGTTCCATATATTCCTCATTATATTTGCTACATTCTTTACATGGGGCATATGTTGCTATAATGATGACTGAAGGTGATGAGTTTATTTTTATGCACTGTTCTATTTGAACCATCAGGTAGACTTTCAATTATACTATTTAGCTCGTCTCTCCAGCTTATACTTGATCCGCCGTATCCCCATGGTAACTGTATGGGAGATAATGGATTGCCTTCATCCACAGATCTGGAATGATGCTGGAAACCAGGAAGTAGTTTTTTCATCCAGTATTTTTCACAGTCATATAGCCAATGTTCTTGCAGGGCTATAATGTCTATTTGATCTCTCACACAATTTCTGGGTAAACATAAAGTTACCCTTTATGTTCTTGATGTTGAAAGATGCTGTCTTGAGATTTTTGTAACTCGGCCTTGCCCTAAAAAAGACTGGTCATGATCACAAGGCTGCTGGATTGACTGGTTATCATGTTGCTGTCGGATTGAGTAGATACCATGCTCCTGCTGGTTTGACTGATAACCACACTTCTGGTTTGTTTGGTCGCCATACTTCTGGCTTGAATGATTATTTGACTGCTGGTCTGAATATGTACACTTGTCTTGCAGATGGAATGACTGGTCGCCATGCTGTTGCTTCACTGACTGGTCAACCTGTTGTTGATGGACTGACTGGTCAACATACTTGATTGACAGGTCACCACGTTGCTGCTGGACTGACTGGTCACCATGCAGCTGCTGGACTGACCGAACGTCATGTTGTTGCTGGACTGACTGGTCATTATGCTGGACTGTCTAGTCTCCATACTGGACTGACTGGTCAGCATACTTTATTGATTGGTCACCATGCTTGACTGAATGGTTACCATGCTGCTGATGGACTGACTGGTCACTATGCTGTTGTTTAACTGACTGGTCACCATAATGCTGTGGGACTGTCTGACTGGCTGGCTGGTCATCATACTGGACTGACCGGTTAACATACTGGACTGATTGGTCACCATAATTGACTGACAGGTCACGTTGATGTTGTTGGACTGACTGGTCACCATGTGGTTTCTGGACTGACTGCTCACCATGCTGTTGCTGGACTGACTGGTCGTGACACTGGACTGACTGGTCACCATACTGAACTGACTTGTCACCATATTTGATTGATTGAACATCATACTGCTGCTGGACAGAATGGTTACAATGCTGCTGCTGGACTGACTGATCACCATGCTGTTGTTGAACTAACTGGCCACTATGCTGCTGTGGGACTGTCTGACTAGCTGGCTTGTCATCATACTGGAGTGACCGGTTAACAAACTGACATGGTTACCACACTGGACTGATTGGTCACCATACTGGACTGACTGATCGCCATACTGGACTAACAGATCACCTTGATGCTGTTGGACTGACTGGTCACCATGTGGATGCCGGACTGACTGGTCACCATGCTGTTGCTGGACTGACTGGTCGTCACACTGGACTGACTGGTCACCATACTGGACTGACTGGTCAGCGTATTTGATTGATTGAACATCATACTGCTGCTGGACTGAATGGTTACCATACTGCTGCTGGACTGACTGGTCACCATACATGGATGATTGGTCACCATATTTTGCGGACAGGTCACCATAATATTATTGGACTGACTGGTCACCATACTGTTGCTTGACTGACTGATCACCATGCTGCTCTTGGACTATCTGACTTACTGACTGGTAACTATACTGGACTGACTGGTCATCATACTGGACTAACTGGTCACCACATTGGACTAACTGGTCACCACATTGTACTGACTTGTCACCATACTTGACTGACTCGTCACAATACTTGACTGACTGATCACCATACTTGACTGACAGGTCACCATATTTGACTGATTTATCACCATGCTGCTGCTGGACTGACTGGTCACCATGCTGTTGTTTGACTAACTGCTCACCATGCTGCTGTTGGGCTGTCTGATCGCCATGATGATGTTGGTCTGACTGATTATCATACTGCTGTTGGACTGACTTGTCACCAGAATACTGTTGATCTAACTGGTTATCACACTCCTGGATTGACTCTTTATCGTGGTGTTGGGCTGAATGGATATCATGCAATTGGACTGAGTGACCAGCAGATTCAGATTGGTTTGACTGGCTACCAATTTTAGACTGATTTTGTATGCCATTATACTGAGTTAAGTTGTTAACATTTAAAGAGCGTGGTGCAATTTGGCCTCCATTCTGCTGGGTTGTTACGTACTGTCTATTCACATTTAGGACACTCATTAGCTGGGAGTGCATATTGCGAAGTTCAATTTGGCTTAGATTCATGTGATGACACATTTCCGTGTTCATTTGCTGCTGAGCATAATATTGTGTCATGTAGTTATGGCTACCATGTTGTTGGAATGACTGGCCACCACGTTGCTGGTGGGTTTGCTGACTGCCACATTGCTGATTTGGAAGCCGTCTACCACGCTGTTTATTGGATGGCCGAGTACCCTGTTGCCGGTAAGCTTTTTGTCTACCATGCTGCTGGAGTGCTGGCTGTCTACCACTTTGCTGGTGTGCTGGCGGACTACCATAATGATGTTGAGCTGACCGGCCACCATACTTGTGATGGCTTGGCTGGCCACTATGTTGCAAGTGGGGTGGCTGGATAACCTGTTGCTGATGGTTTTTGCTGGCTAACATGTTGATGTTGAGATAGCTGGCTGTCATGTTGCTGGTGAGCTGGCTGGCTGCTCTGTTGCTGATTGACTGGATGATTACCCTGTTGTTGATGGGCTGGATGGCTGCTCTGCTGTTGTTGGACTGGCTGATTACCATGTTGCAGATGAGCTGGATGGCTATCATTCTGCTTGTGTGATGACAGACTACGATATTGCCATGGTTGTTGATATGCTTGCTGGATGCCATGTTGCCGGTGGACTGGCTGGCTGCTCTGTTGATGATGGACTGGCTGATTACCAGGTTGTAGGTGAGCTGGCTGGCTATCATACTGCTTGTGTGCTAGACTGGCTACGATATTTCCATGACTGCTGATGTGCTGGCTGGCTGCCATGCCGATGCTGGGTTGGCTGGCTACCCCGTTGCCATGGCTGCTGGTGTGCTGGCTGGGTATTATACTGTTGGCGGGCTGACTGGTTGCCATACTTCTGCTGGTTTGTCCAGTATCCATGTTGCTGGTGGGCTGGCTGGTTGCACTGTCGAAGATGGGCTGGCTGGCTGCTCTGTTTCGGATCGATTGGCTGGCTACCCTGCTGCAAGCAGACTGGTTGGTTACCTTGTTGTAGGTGGACTGGCTGGCTGCTCTGTTGTGGGTGGACTGGCTGACTACCCCCATTGCACGTGGACTGGCTGGTTACCTTGTTGCAGATGGACCGGCTGGCTACCATGTTGCAGGTGGGCTGGCTGACTACCCTGTTGCATGTAGGCTGGCTGGCTCCAATATTGCTTGTGGACTGACTGGCTAGACTGTTGCACATGGTCTGTCTGGCTGCCATACTGCTGGTTGGCTGGCTGGCTACCATATTGCTGATGAGCTGGCTGGTCACGATATTGCTGGTGGGATAGCTGATTTCCATACTGAGATCCTTGTAGGGTCTGCATTGCCTGTTGATGCTGTGTGTGCATAGTTTCTTCCATGGTATTAATTCTTGTTCGCATACTTATTTCAAAGTGTAACAATTGATTTAATATATGCTGCACTTGGTTTGAGAGTAATTGTACATTTGTTGCCATGAGCTGGTTAGTGCTGTTTTGATGGTCAGTGCTTGAACTTGCTCTCACCTCTGATTGATCTTCTCTCATATCTCTGGCCGCACCCCCCCCCCCCCGTATTCTATTACTATTTCTCAGTTCCACTATTTCTCCTTCCAGATTATTTATCATGGTACGGGATGTCATCAGTTGTCGCTTGACAGACCCTAACTCCTTTTCCTGTTCTATGCTCTTTATTTGCAGTTCTCTGTTCTTTCGATCATGTTGTCTAGATTCATGGTCTTTATTGCTTAGTTCTTGCTGTGTTTTCTGCAATAAGTCTTTTAAGATGTCAATTTCATTTTTATCGTCCATTATTGGACTCCTTGAACTGTAAGAGTCTGGACAACCAGTGCCAGTTGGCAGGCTTCTCTGTGCATTTACTTTATGTATTGATTGTGCAGTTATATTTCTAGTCTGAGTTATTTCCTTGTCCCCTGTTGATGTTACAGGTGGCGGCGAGGAGCATATACTGATAGCTGATACAGTTTCAACTGGATTTTGTGTTTCTTCTTGCTCTGAAAGTATTTCAACAATTCCTTGTTGGCTTTGATCTTTTTGCAATTGACTGCAACTTGTGCACATATATGGTCTTTCTATATCAGTGTTATGATGTTTAAGGTCATATTCATTCATGTTTTCACAATTCAAATGGTACCAAGACTTACAGCTGGAACACTCAATTGTTTGTTCTCCGGCACTCAACCCACAGCTAGAGCAGATTGTATCATCTATGGCTTCATTTGAATCTTCCGAAGAGTCAACACCTCTGGGTTGATTGGAAAATCCATCTAGAGTTTCTCCAGAGGTGTTGCAGGGAATTATTGCCGCTAGCGCCAGCTCATTATATTGAGGTGTAGCATCTGAGCTTTGTAACTCTGTCGTGGCCTCACCATTCTCATAAATACAGCTATTAATACTCGTCGGTTTGTTGCTCGTCTCTTGATTTGCTCTTTCATTCCTTGTTTGCTGTATTTGCATGTTACACATCTTTTCTATGTATTTGTTTATATCATGTAGATCTGGGCCCATCTTCCACAGTCGTTGCAGCATTGGCAGGATGTCATCACCAAACCTCTTATGACACTTCCCAGTGACATGAATTTCACATTTTGTGTGGAACATGTTAATAGTATACATGAGCCGTCCTTCTTGACCATTCTTCTTGACAAAGTATACTCTTATAATTTCTTGTGCAGTATAGTTGCACTCATCTTGATCTAGCTCACATTTATATATATATATGGTTGAGCTGGTTCAGAATTTGCTTTACGGAGTGTCTTGTAAGTTCGTAAGCCGCTGTATTCAGTTCATATAATGAGTTGGAGCCTCCCCTACTGATAGATGTGATTTCTTCTTTTCTACATGCATCTGCCTTCTTCTTCAGTGCTTTTTTCTGTATTTAATGTGTAGTCCTTAGCTCGTATAGAGACGTTATTATTTTTCATGCATCTTCTGTTGTCATCCCTAGATGGCATAAAAATCATTGGAGATCTTGTCTCTCTACGCTCTCTAGACTGGGTAATACCTCTGTTCTTTATTAGCTCCATAGTAGTGGCTGGTTTGTATGGGCCTGTATTATGTCACGGGTGCGTGATATTTCTGTTCAGAAAATTTAGCAAACCCTATATATGTTCATTTGTGTGATTTGGACATGGCTCAGTGAATGTAATTCTGTTAAGCTATAATTCTATTTCAATGTTCAGAAATAAATGCAGATCAGAATAATATGAAATTACGTGTTCTATTATGATTTAGTTGCGCGGTAATAATTAAGATAGTTGAGGGATAAATACACGGATGATGTTCATGATAATAGAAAATGTTGTTTCTTCGCCAATATCACAGATTATGTTATGCCACTTCCGGTGATCTGTATGCTATATGTACCCGGTAGTCCGGTAAATAAATTATGTCAAAACACGGTCGTCATTAATGATTAAGCAGCAGCATCTTGCCTGTTTTGCTAGATAAATGTCTAAAATTATTTTGACAGGGAGCTTAGGTAGATCTACAAGTTCTTTATTTATTCAATTCTTTCGACATTTACTAGCATACTTCCTCATGACTGAATCTATGAACGATTGACAACGTTGACTGACATAGTATAGTACAGTCGGGACATAAATCAAAAGTTTTTATAATGCGTTGTGATAAACAAAATGACGGCAATAATGTTAGAGTATGAAACACTTTAAAAAAACGCAATATCGTTATACGTAATGTTGAATGTCTGATGTCATTTTGACAAATGTATCCATCGCTACATTATTATTACATCACGCTATGGTTAACAAATGACGTCATGAATCCACCACGTAAACAAATTAATACTTTAATGGTAAAAGTTCACCCTAAACATGCAGATCACAATTAATTAATGTCAAACAAAATATAAAAAATAAGCTTCCTCACAACTGCCACTGCTAGCAACCAAATACTAAAGTTAAGACACATTAAAACTAATATAAACTTATAAAAACGGTGCCTAATCTGTCTTCTTAAATTTTCATCCGATGACGTCACTTCTTCGTCCATCACCATTATTTAGGATCACCGAAAAAGATCGACCATTCGAGTGGACGAGTGAGTGTGAAGGTTCCTTCAGGTGTGTTGTCTGCTGACTGTTGTGGTGAGAACTTGTTCTTAGAGGTGATCTTGGTAGACTGTTACCCGATGCTTTGAGGGTTGAATCCATATATGTATATGTTTCCGTTTTTCTATGTCTGTTGTTGTTTGTCTTTGGTCTCTGTGACATTGAGGATCTTTGTTCATGTTTGTCATCCAGGATTTTTAGTTCATTGAGTTTATGGTGTTCTTTGGCGTTGAAATTGTGCTCTTTATTCAGGAGGACCATTGGGGTAGATTGACTTGTTGGTCCTTTGGAAGTCTTTCTCTGTGTGTGTTGGTAATGCTAGGGCTTTTGTTCTCAGTTAGTTTTGCAAGTTTTAAATCATGTACCTGTGATTGGAGGGAATTATAGTTTTTCCTCATTTCTTGTATCTCATGTAGAACCTCTACAAGAATATCATTTGATGGATGCTTATCCAAATCAACAGTTTTTTCCATGGCCTTATCATGTATTAAGCTGTCACTGGAGGTATCTGTTAAGCTGCTGTTGTCCTCAGTATCTTCAGCTGCACGACATAATGTGAGGATAGATTGAACAGCGAGTTCTGAAATGTCTTCCTGCGGTACTGTATCTATTGAATCATCTGCTGGGGTTTCACTGTTAACTTTAACATGTGTGCGTGCGTGCGTGCGTGCGTGCGTGCGTGCGTGCGTGCGTGCGTGCGTGCGTGCGTGTGTGTGTGTGTGTGTGATGTCATTGTTCCGTCAAGCTCCTGTATCAGGTTCTCTGTCTGTTGGTATCGCGGTTTTGTAACAGTCCGTTGAGTTTGTCTTGTGCTGTGGTGGCGTTGATGTATTGATGTCATAGACAACATCGTGCCTATTTAAGTGTCAAGCCTGAAACTCTGTTATGTGGTCAGAGATGACTGCACACTTGGGTCACATATACCTGCGATTTGACGATGTCAAGACTGCAAGCATGTAGGGGGGTAAGGATGTACATGTATAATGCGTCCAGACCTTACAGTCATAACACTGCCTCATATAGCTGTTGTCCTCTTCCTTACAGCTGCATTTTGGTTGATTAATTGCATGGTGTCTCTGTGCATATATCTGATCTGCAGGAGCCACTGATTTCCAGGCTTACAGTTGTGTGACCGCCATCTCTATTCATGCACGTGACGGCTGCCGCTATAACATCATCATTTTCAGTGATAGATGTCATGGGAGCTTCATTCTGTTGTGTTTCCGCTGCAGCAACACTAACACTGATTCCAGGTGAAGATGAAGATGTCACGGGGACTTCAGTCTGTTCTGGGGTTTTGACGTCATTGCTCCTCTCTGTGGGAACATTTGCTACATTTCTTGCCAGTGCTGGGAAATGTGCGTCGCCTCGTATCTTATCGCACTCGTTGCACAGCCACATGTCTTTACCCTGATAAACAGGGGGATCACAACATAGTAACAGTAACAGTAGCCATTTCTGCCCCATTTACTAGCCATCTCCGGCCACTAGTATGGCCATGCCCGCCCACTACCAGTGCCATTACCGCACATTTTTCACCGGGCGGACTTGGTGAAGGGTGGCGATCGCCGTAAATCTATTTGTCATAGGCACTCTACGATTAGATTTCTATGTTACATTTCCTTCCTGCTTGAAATATCCGAAAACTGGTTTTACCTGAAATGGTGAGATTTAATATTTACACATGTCGATAATAGGAATATTGTTGATTTTTATTATATTTTCTATTGCCTTTAACCCGTATTGCTACAATCGTGACTTTAAAAGCAAGTTAAGTGGGCGTGACCTTACTGGTGACACATTGTCTTCTGTTTCCGTGACAGTCAAGGTTCAAGATTATTTATTTTCATATTTAGTCGTCATTAACTTAAATCACAACAGACAATACACCAAAGACAAGCCTATGAAGTGGTGGACTCCTAACATATAAACATTAATAGCAAAATATAGTATAACATATATAATATGATGTAACATAAACAGACATATTAGGGCCTACGAGAGATTATTATCATTATATGAACAGTAGGTGTGTACATGTAGGATACAAACAGTAAAACAGAACAATTACAATGCATTTATGAACATAAAGAGATGGAGGGTGGGAGAGGGATGAGGGTTGGAGAGCTCATCTATTATATATTACCATGTTATCCCCCACATTAAAAAAAAAAATAGTATATTGTAATCACCTCTGTCCGTATGTTTGTCCGTCACGCTTTCTCCTGATGATGAATTAAGTCAAATTGAGGGGTGAGGGGTCAATTTAGTATGTGAGTTACCCATATCAATGTGGATTGTAGCGCAACTCCTCTGACACTGTTGAATGGAAATCAACAAAATTTAGTATATCAGTAACCCATATCAATGTGGAGAGGATGAGCACATTTATATTTGCCCCCTCCCCCCCCCCCCCATGGGGTGGGAGGTTGGTCGAAAATGATTGTAATGCAACTCCTCTGAAATCGTGGAAATTGAGACCAAATTTAGTATGTCAGTTACCCATATCAACGTGGAGTGGATGAGCACATTTACATTTGGCTCCCGCCGTGTGTGGGATGGGGTCAAAAGGTCATGAAATTGATTGTAATGTGACGCCTCTGACACTATTGGACAAAATTCAACCAAATTTGGTATGTGAGTTACCCATATGATTACGCAACGCAAAAGGACGTTTAGATTTGGCTCTGGCCTGAGGTTGTTGGGGCTGGAGGGGGTTGTCAAAACTTCTAAGCGGTGAACGTAGGGATTTGCGATGACGCGTCATCGACTGATTAATCTAGGTATTATTATTTTTATTATCATCACATTATTATTATTATTATTATTACTGTTACAGTTTTACATTTGAAGTTTTGTTCCGGTGAACAGGTGCTTCGTTATAGTTAGACTACAGCACAGCTCATAACAGCATTAATAATGCTAAAAGAAGTTGACACGCTTCCAGATCAAGACAGTAATTTAACATGTTAATTAGTGAGAAGCGTTCTGCTGAACAGAACACTCCGAGCACAATCGGATTGGAAGGCACTGCTACTTTGGGAAGAAATGTCTTACATCACTATGCTCAGAATGCCCAACAGGACACCTCAGCTCGCTTTGGAAGCATTCCAAGTCTTTCCAGAGCTGTGCTTTGTAATGGCCATGGTGGTGGTGGTTAGTGGTGTGGTTTCTAGGAGTTATCAATAATTATGATTTTAATGAATTTTTTGGATGATTTTAACGTGAGAATCTGTGTGCGTATGTCTGTATCTGTATTATTCCATAATTGTATTGCTTGGTAGGATGGTGTTCGTGTAGCTGCCTCTGTTCGGTGGTATGTGATGTGTAGATTGGAACTTGTTCTTGTGTTATGAGTATGTATGTCTGCATTTGTTTATGCTTCTGCCATAAACTAGTAGCCACCATCAACAGGTTGATTATTATGCTTCTGTAGAGAAAAGATTGAAGAAGGGTTTGATAGAGTCCTAGAGATGTGGGTAGGTTGCTATTGTGGTAGTCCATTAGTATAATTGGACCCTTCCATTTGTGTTCGAGTTTCAGGATGTTGTTTCTTTTTAAGGTATCATGCCCCCCCCCCCCCCCTGCTATTTGCGAAAATAGTTTGATAGATTGCTTTTGTAGTGATTTTAGTTTTTTTAGTTTAGTTTAATATGAGCATTGAAGTGGGTTATTTGTGGAAGTATCAATGTGCTATACAGAGTTTTTAGGATATGAGATGGCGGATATGACTTGAGTCTGCACATGATACCAATATTCCATGGTATCTTGGATGTAATTATCTCTATGTGGTTTTCCCAGGTTAAATGTTTGTCCAAATAGACTCCTAGGAATTAAACATACTCAGCCTCCTCTATTTCTTGATTGTCTATGTAAAGTTTTGGGAGAGCAGCTTCTTCTGGTTGGCTAGATCTTGTAAATAGTATAAAATTAGTTTTGTTAACATTTAAAGAAACTCTTTCAATTTTGAACCAATTTATAATTTTTTCCATTTCATTATTCAGATTTTTGTTTAGAGTATTTATATCCTTATGTCTACCAAAGACATTGGTATCATACTAATAGTATTAATGAAAGTTGGTTAGTGGCATTGGGTAAATCATTCATGTATAGTAAGAACCCTGAGGTACACTGTAGACTCATTTTTTGTTTCCTGAAATAGCACCATTAAATTGAACACATTGTATCCTGTCAGTCAAAGAATTTTGAATCCAATCCGAAGCAATGCCTCTTATACCGTAATGTGATAAGTTTTTCAATAAGATTTTACAGTCAATAGTGTCGAATGCTTTGGAAAGATACAGGAACACACCGAGTGTATGTTCTTTATTTTCCAAGGACTCAGATATTTTTGTATCATATCCACAATTGAAAGCATAGTAGTGTTTTTCTCTGAAACCATACTGAGATTTGTAGGTTATTGAATATCTATTTAAATAATTAACAATTCTGTTGTAATATAATCTTTCCAGGAGTTTCGAAAAAAGTGGAAGCACTGAGACTGGTCTGTAGTTAGTAAAGTCGGATGGATCTTTAGCTTTATAAATTGGTGTTCCTAAGTTCTGGTACTGAAAGGTCCTGTAAGTTCTGACTAGTTTGCGCGACGTTTCAGAAAAATATCAATAACCCACACAAAATAAAGACAAGCTTCCAGAAAGAGATAACTGGAGAAGCGGAAAGCCAAAACCGAGGAAGATGCAAAGAAGAAGCAAACTAAAAAGAGAAAAACTGATGAATGTGATGAAGAGAGCACAGAGACAGAGATGATAGCGGAGGCAGAACAGGGGGGCAGTGGGCCATCAATATGGACAATTAGAAGGAAACAGAGTAAGAGAAGTCTTAGTGAATGTTGCTAGTCCAGAGGAAAGAGCAAAGGTTACATTGGGCTGTCTCACTCCGAGAAGTAAAACTGCACTGAAAGAGTTGGTGAGTCCCGAAAGGAAAGGTCGTGGTGGGCGACCACGAAAACTGAAGTTTGATGAGGGGCGACAAGTCACAAACTTTTGGGAGCATGATGACATTAGTCTAATTTTGCCAGGCAAAAAGCGACGGCAGAGGAAAACAATTACACAAGTGGTAGACGGACAGAAGCGGTATCTTTACTGTACACAAGCCGAGGTATTTATCAAATTCCATGAGGCCCATCCGGACATCAATATCAGATGTTCAATTTATAGGCTGAAGTCGTTAAAGCGTCCCCGAGCAGTCGCCTGACATGTTGATGTGGCAAGTGAATTAACATCAAATCTTTGCTACATGAAATAGGTTCATCATTCGTTAAAAATGTACCTGTAAGAGGTAACAGGCAATGTGTTGACTGTAAGGCAAGGCTCAAAGAACACATGGGAGTAGATGCTGTGCCTGATGGTGAATATCATGGTATCAAGTTAGTGTAGTTGACAAACAAGCTAAACTTATACAATGTATGTATGATTACTGTATTCTGCGGCTGTAGTAGTAGAAACATCCTACAGCTGCAATCAGTCCTTCTTCGCTCTTGCCCACTGTGCTCAGCCAAAATCCTTAGCTTCCTCATGTCCATTCTTGACTTGAGTGTACCTAATCCTGCTTTCTTGAGGTCACCTTGTAGCATGCTTAGCAGATTTATGCAATGACGTCCTCTCCTGGCTCTGTATTTGCTGGCTCCGAGTAGGCGAATTCCAAGGCTCTCTGTGCTGGTGTGTCTTCTGGCATCCTTAGCACATGGCCAAACATGGACCATCTGTGCTGGGCAACTTTTACAGACAGTGGCGGCGTATTACACATCTTGTATAGTGCATCGTTGGAAATTATGCTGTCTGGCCATCGGTGTCCAGTGATGGTGCATGGGTGTTTGCGGTGGCAGGCTTCAAGTTTGTCTAGAGCTGCCTTTGGAGCTGCCCAGCTGTTAATGTAATGGTTTGCAAAACGATCTACAACAGAATATATCTGAGAAAATGGATGTTTGAGAGGCACTCTCAATTGGTTTCTCACCAGAATACCTGTTATGATCAAGTGCACGATAATTTAAAGACTGGACAAGTGTTATTGATATCAGATTACTCAGAAAATTGAACAATTAAATACCCTGTGGATGCGCAATCCATGCATTTTTGTGAACACCAAGTTGTTATTAGTCCCCTACCAGTAAAAACCGGGGGACTATAGTTTTGCACTGTCTGTCTGTCGCGGTTGGTTTTCCGCACTTTTTTCGCAGTTATTCAAGTTATTCAACTGAGAATTGGTACATTGATTTGTTATGAGAAGCTACAGACCATGTTCGAGTTTCAGGCGTATGCGTCAATTCTTTATGGAGTTATGCCCCCTTTCGGCTTAAGAAATACGAAAAATATCAGCTTTCCACACTTTTTTCGCATTCGTTGAAGATATTTAAGCCAAAATCGAACCAATCGCTTTAGTATAAGGAGTTACAGAGCAAGTTCGAGTTTCAGACATTTTCGTCAATTTTTCATGGCGTTAGCCCCCTTTCAACTTATGACATACGAAAAATATGAGTTTTCGGCACTTTTTTTCACAGTATTTCAAGATATTATACTGCGAATTGGAACATTGCTTTGTTATCAGAAGTTACAGACCAACTTCAAGTTTTTTATGGAGTTATTCCCCAATTTGACTTAAGAAATATGAAAAATATCAGCTTTCCGCACTTTTTTCGCAGGCCAAGATATTTAATGGAAAATTGGTACATCGCTTTAGTATAAGGAGTTGCAGAGCAAGTTCGAGTTTCAGATATTTTCGTACATTTTTCATGGAGTTATGAGAAATATTACTTTTCTACACTTTTTTCGCAGTCTTTCTAGATCTTTCGGCTTATGAAATACAAAAAATATTACTTTTCCTCACTTTTTTTCGCAGTCTTTCTAGATATTCTACTATTAATTCATATGTGATGCATGTCATGTGATCTGACATTGTCAGATGCATGGAAGCTGTAGTGACTAAGGAAAGTATAATCAGCCTTCTACCCAAACTGTATGCAGTGTCAAATCATCACATTGGATGGAATAAACCCACTCTTGATGCAATTGATGAACAATTTTTCATATAAGTTGAACACTGGAAGAGTGTGACGTTTCAGATATTTACCATGGATTTTTTTTATCACTTCAATAATTTCACTAACCTTGATGATGAAGTGTTTACTTTCTTCTTAGATTAAGTTTGTTCAACAAATATAGCCTGTTTATCTTGTTATAATACTTAGAACTAGACTGGTCAGAAAGCGTGACGTTTCAGACAATCAGAAGATCACTAATGTCGAAGGACCTTGAGACTAAGCAAGCCATCTAATCATATAATGCCTTCTGATTTTTGTAAAAGCACATCACTAGTTTCATTAGCCACAAAATGTTATTTAGCTGTTTAGTTCTTCCTTGTGTTTTAAAGCATTCTGAATAAAAATGAAATGGAAATCATGGTTTTCTTAACTTTTCATCAAAGGTCTCCAATATTAACGCACTCAACTTCCTTTTAGTGAAAGTTGGCTGAAACAAGGCATTATGGTCTCCAATTGACACCTGCATTAAAAATTCAGACTTTTCCATACTTTCAAGTTGTGTTTTGCCACTTCTTTTCTTGGAGTTGATTCGTTTGCACCATGAGAAAAGGCCCTGTTTCGGAGATTATGTGTGTACAATTTCTTTCTAAGCTCTCTGATACATGACAAAGTATATATTTATGGAGAGGTTAAATATATTGCTATCTTATGCACAATAGTCTAAGTTCAGTGGAGGGCATCAAATATTGTATATCCTGAAAAAGGAGTTTTGAAACTGGCCCATTACTGTACTTGCTTTTGAAAATGTTTCTTCTTTTTTCAGGCTGTGAGCTTTGCTAATGTTTGGATCGTTTGCCTTTCAGTCAGACTTGGTGTGCCAGTAGTCATTGTACTGCAGGTTACTACCGAGCAGCAAAGGCTTTATGGTTCGGTCTCCAAACCATGCTTCTATGAAGTTTTATTTGCCCGTTGGATAGTACCATGTGTATTTTGATTCAACAAGTGGATTGTCAAATTTCAAAATGAGACTCCGGTAGTCTATCATATCCCGTGATGTGCAATTAATATACAGGTACCGTTTTTATTCCAGGAAAGGACACACTTTTGTTCTAGGAGGGGGTGGGGTGCATCCTATATTCGAGTACATTCTTTGAGCACATTTTTTTGTCAAGTTTCGTAAAAAAAATAAAGAAATGATACCATGAAAATTGAACTCATTTTTGCATGGTACAAATTCTCGCCGCCTTATGACTATGTTTAATGTATACCTCAAAACATCATCGCGGAAGTGAAATTATTAAATTGGAGTGCTTAAATATAATGCATATATCCATTAATAAAGATCATTTATTACAGCAAAACTAATCCTGAATTTTACATAAAATGGTGTTGAGAAAAGATATAAATCACGTGATTCGCCTTCAATCGCAAAAGATTGTTTTTAATTAGAGCGAGTACTCGAATAAAATATTCTGGACTCGGAACTCTGAATACTATATATCATTGCATGTTAGGAACGTAAGTATTGTACTTTAGGTCTGATCCGTACTCGTTTGATAAAGAACTCCCGTTAGCGTATATGATCCTGCGAGAACACAGCGCCTCCAATCGCAAAAGAGCCAGCGGCTCGCCAACATAAGAAGCTCATCTCATTTTATTTCTTAGACTTTCAAGCAATTTTTGTCGTACATCTTGATTCTGTTTTAGATCATTTAATTTAATGTTTGTCGCCATTACAAAATTAATGCGCAATACGAGAGAAAACACTGTTCCATTATTAATTTTTTCTGAAGAGAAATATTATTCCTCTGTTCTAATTGGATAAATTCTCCCTTACAAGCCAGTGAAAATAGAAAGTGGCAGATATTAGAAGAAATCTAGTAAACACAATCTTACCGCATTCCTAATGTCACATGATTTCTATATTTTCTCGGCAACAATTTATGTCAAAAGTAGTATTGATTTTGATGTAATAAATGATCTTTATTGAAGATACACGATATGTAGGCAGTCCCATTAATAATTTCACTTCCACGATGATATTTTTGAGGCGTACATTAAACATAGTGGTACAGCATTAAGCATGCTTATGGAAATTGCGTTCAATTTTCGTGCTAGGTTCTATATGAGTTTTATCCTTTTAAGAGAATGGATTTTAATTTCTCTATGCGTCCTTTCTATGAGTATACAGATTTTTGGGGAGGGTTTGGGCCAAAATTTAACCTGCGTCCAATACAAGCTAGTATCTTTTCCTCAAATAAAAATGGTAGGCTATTTGCTATCTTCTAATAGCTCTTGTTCTATATATGTACATGGCTTAGACATTCTTTTTCCACAGAATATGTAGTCCAGTGCAGACTGGGTCCGGCGGCAATATAAGAAGGCGAGATATTTGGTATCTTCTGATACCTCTTGTATATGTAAACACATGTCACTACGTCTACATGTAATATTGGTCGCTGATAATACCAATGGCTTGTAGCATCTAAGTTGGGCCAACCCAATTTTTTCATAGTATGACGTAGCTTGACAGGTTTAGTGCATTTATGTTTGATTTTATGAACTAACTATCTGTGTTTCCTCAATCTACAATATGCAAGGAACCTTAGAATATATAGGTTTACCATATTTTGTTGAGAATAATCTGCAGTATGTTACTTTAAAATAGAAAGAACAGTAAAATATGTGATTTTTCATGGTGCAAAGCAGAAAATTGTGTTTGCATATGTCTTCAGATTAAAAAAGCTATAGAAGTTCCCTTAAATAAAGTGGCCTAATTGCATGCCACAATTGTGGGCTTTAACTTGATATATGTATTGTGTATTTTATCTTCCCAAGTGCATATTGGTTAGCAAATAGCAGAAAATTGGTCTAATTAAAGATTTTATATGAAAACATAGTCTAGATAAAAGCCATCTGTGTGTTAATATATATGAAGTATATCTGTGTGTTCATTGCAATATCTTATAAATTAACATATTGTTATTAATTCAAGACCATACATTTGTGAAAGTAATATGATGTTCACGTTCTGTCAAATTGTGGGTTATGGAAATAACCTAAGTTTATATCGGTAAACAACATGACAGCTCGCACTATTTTCTATTATCATGCTGAAGCCAGCCATAGATGTTGATTATATCACGGGTACTAAATCGCTACCAATGGCTAATACTATCAAATCAGTTTGCTGCCTGGTTAAACGCCATTAAGTGCAGAGTTTATTTCGAAAACATTTTCGTCCATTTATAAGTTTATTAAATTTACGATCGTAACACTTTAGCTATGTAAAGTTTTCATAGTCGTGGTGTTTATATTAGTTAATTAGTTACCGTTCTACATACATCGTTTCGCGTCATTGGCTAGGATAATTAAGTAACTAACTTTTACGTTGTCTAGGCTACAAATAATCCAATATGGCTGAATGTCCTGCTCGGGGAAGACGTGTGAGAACAACACCATTCGACACCTCCAACCCAAACGAATTGGATGGTTAAGAAGTTGGTAGAGGAACTGGAAGTGATAGGAATTAAAGTGCCTTCTACTTTAAATAAAACGGTATTGAAAGCAATCTACATGGAAAACATCGGGAGAACTGCGAATCGTGATGCAGCCACTCATGTGAGAGAGAGACATATTCGGCACGGCACTAGAAATAGTTTGCCTACGAACGTTTCCAGAAGCCAAGGTTCGGCTGTAGGAAATAACACTTGGTCTGTCACTCAAGACCAGCAACAGGTACGGATTAATAACTGTGGATTTAATGTGGAGCCTTCAGATACTACTGATAGTTCATTTATCCCAACAGAGGCGCAGAGATTATCCGTCCGAGCTAACGTGAGGGTGAGAGACATTCCTCAAACAACAACAACAACAAACGCACGCGGATCTGAATATTGTGTACAAGAACATTCGAGTACTCGAGTCCACATTGTACAGGAACTGGGTAATCATGTTTTCACAGAGACAGGAACCAGTTTTTCCCCGGATATGCGTAATAATTTTACAGACCAGACTCTGGATCTGTTTCCGCCGGTAGAAAACATCCTGGATACGAAATTCCCAGCAATGAAAGAATGTGAGCCGACCACGTCTACAGGTTTCACAACCGATGGGCGCAATAGGCGTAACAACATGAATATGCCAGGTGCGTACCATCTACCTAGATCACGCTATGGAGTGCCATCAGAATCAATTCCACATGTAGACATTGTATCTGACATATTAAAGAATAAAATCTGGGACGGAAAAAGACATTAATTTAGCTGTGCTCCTAACCCCTAGATTTCATGGGTGGATCCCGCATGAAGATATGACGGTATTGTCGACAAAAAAGGGCACTTCCCACGGTTAAAAGGGCACATGTGTGCATGTGCAGAAAAGTGTGTGCGTGCGTGCCGCCACGTGCGTGTGTGAGAGAGGTGGTGGATTTGAAGAATATGAAGTTTTCAATATGTTTATTCAAGTCATTTGGTGATATTTTAATAGAGCACCAAATTATGAAATACATCACATAGGCCTACTGAGTCATGAACGTATTACATCTGGCTAATCAGTGATAAAGGAAACATACACTATACTTCCAGCAGAAAATCATGATATAAGCTCAATTGAAAACTCAGTCCAGCAATATGTCAACAAATGCCATTCTTTTCAGATTTCTTCGAGCAAACTATGCAGCTATGTCGATCGATATGCTATAATGTATTGCCATAAGAGCAAGTCCATTCATGCGATCTTGCGCCATTGTTGTCCGCATATAAGTTTTACGTCGACGCAGTGCTGAAACTGATCTCTCGCATTCACAGCTGGTTAGTCGAATAATTCCCATGATACGTATCGCAGTGGATATATTTGGGAATAATGTAGAGTCGACGATAGGCAATAATTCATGGAGACTAGATGGTAATTTATTTTCTTCTTTCTTCCAGTAAGTCTCCCATAGCAACATTTCAGGCTCAAGAGTCACTGTTGAAGGCAAATCATCATATTTACTGCAAAAGACCCGAAACCTATCTCTCCATTCAGCGGTGGTTACAACTATTTTTGGCATGGCACTGAACCCACTAATTATTACTTCTTGACCGCTATAGAAACGGTTGTTGAACTCTTCAATGAGATGATCCAAGAATCGAATTGTAATGGCCCGCCGATAGTAGTCTTCAATTGAGTCTGCTGGTACATTTGCCCTGTTGCGCAGCCATCCGCATATTATTGGCTTCTGAACTATTATGTTTAATGATTCCGCCAATGATACAGCCTGCTGGTACCAAACAGCATGAATAGCTTCAACGTTTTCATGAACTTTCACAATCTACTCCAATGTACAACTTATAGTTTTGTATACATTGTTAATATCCTGCTCCACAAACTGAGGATCGAGGTGGCGGATTAGGTGATGGGGCAAATTATTTCAGTGCAAAACTTGGCCTAATCAATTTCCAGTCAAATCTCAAAGAGTGCATAACCCAGTCGTATGTGGGTATGTTATCTCAATGGGGGCGGGGGGGGGGGGGGCATATGCCCCTCTGGGACGTCGCAGAGGGGGGGGGGGCCTAGTGCATCATTAAGGCGCAAGGTAGCGTAAGCAAACGTCTGACATTAGCCCATATATTAGACATGTGCTAATTTTGAACATTTGCTTATGCCCATCTTACGCCAGACTGGTGCACTAGATCCCTGGTTAGCTGGAATTAGGAACATTGGAATAACGTTTGTGGATACAGATCCAGGTATATGTGAACAGCTAACTGCACCACTAAAGCACACCTATTAATTTAACTTGACAGATAAATCAAATCACAAACAATTTGATCGAATTTGTCATGTGTTGGTGAACGCAAAAATAGTCCCATCCACGTGCTCCTGCTACTGCATGAACTGTCAATCAGAGAGTATGTCCCCACAGTGTTTCTCACATTTGTGGGGACTCTCTCACTAGGTCCCCGCTCTGTGTGGGGACCGTCCCCACAGTGTTCTCTCACTTTTCTTAGTTAATGGTAATAATCGCTATCCCTCTTAGAAGTATTTTTTATTTTGCCAACACACACAGACACACGAAGGAAATGAAAATCAAAAAATGAGAGAAAAAAGTGATGTCCCCACAGTTACAGTTAAACCATCGAGGGAGAGGGGGTGGGCGCGAGGGAGGGAGGGAGATATGGGGTGAGTAAGAAAGGGTGAGAGGAGATGGAGAGAGAATGGGTGGATGAGGATATAGAGAGGAAGAGATTGGGAGAGATATTGGTGGGGTGGAGAGGAAGATTCTGAGGTAGAGTGATAGGGGGTGCCGAGATAGGGAGGATGGGGTGGGGAGAGGGAGGGAGGGAGAGACCACCTATCGGCCCTACATACGGTTCCCATTTATGAGATCTGCTGCGGGATCTTGTGAACAGAACCACCAACTTACCCACCCACCCAACCACTACCACCATCACCGCCACCGCCAACCTAGCCACCTCACCACCCTCGCGCTCACAGGTAAGCTTAGCACGCCCATAACCACACACGAACATACATGCACGGATGCACACACCCAGACGGGCATGCATTCCCGTAACTCGGGAACACAGACAAGTATTATACAAACAGACACGCACATACTCACACACACCCCTCCTCCCTCCCTACATCACCCCACATGCGTGCACCTAGAGATGCGAGATATATTGAGTTAGCTGGTCAATCTGTCGCACTAATGGGCTGTCAGACTATTGGGCTGTCGGAACATCTGGCCGTCACCCGCTTTGTCCGTCCATCAGTCCGTTCCTGGAAACTTGGTAGCGGGATAATCTTATGGAGCCAGTAAATTTAGGTCAGATTATCCATCCGTTCATCTGTAGGTCTGTCAATCCCTCCGCCCATTTCACCCATTACAAGCTTGTCCAGTCCATAGTTTCAAGACTTACATGTCACTATTGTATGATAGTGAGACTTGGCAAGTGGATACGTTGTGCTGCAGGGGTGAAAACTAGATCAATTTGCCATCCGTTCACCCTCTGCAAGCTTGTCCAGGTCTCTTTTAACCCTTTAGTGACTAAATTTATTCCTGAAAATGTAAATATTTGCTGTTTGAATGTCCATTTGCATGCCAAGAGAAGACTAATTTTTGAAAATGTACAACTGAAATGACTGGCCCGATAACCAGGCCAGTCATTCCAGTTGTAAATTTTCAAAAATTAGTCTTCTTGATCTGCACAGGGGCATTCCTGTAGACCACTAAGGAGGCCGGTTTTGGCCGGTATCGTCACTAAAGGATTAAAGGGCTCTTGTTAGGACCAATGTTTTGTAAAATGATACTTGTCGATTAATGAAAGTAGGGTATTACGGTGTTAACAGTATTAACTTAAGGTCACTCATTTATGATTAACGGCTAAATTCTTTATAGACGTTCCTTACATGTATGTTGTAAATTATAGAAAATGGCACCCGTCAGTAGTCAACATATGTTGCATTCTCTTTACCTGAAAAGTGTGCTGATTTTCATGCACTTTGCTGCAATCTCTTCACATTCCTTTACTTTTCGTTTCTCGTTTCTTTTGTGTGATGGCATTTTCAGTGTGTTATTAGTAGTAAAATATTATTTAGGTAAGAAAGTTCAGCAGAATCTGAAACATTCGCAGAAATGACTGGCAATGAATGTTTTGATTGATGGCTTTTTTCTCACCCGATAATGTACAACTATAGCGACAGGTCGTGTAGCATAGCTTATTATCGTAAACACCGTGACAAATATGATGGAGACCAGACTGAGACAGACATAACAAATATTACAATAAAACAGAAATACATAATACATTTACATGATATATAAATAGTAAATGCAATATTTATTCAAATAAGTTGGGACGGTATGAGCAAGTTGGTGTGTGAGCAGTGAAAATTAGGGCACGAAAATTTACGACCATATTGCACAATACCCTCAATACCGTCTGGATCCGCGCCTGGAACTGAAACTAACAATGGTAGCAAAGGCCATTTCAATGGAGAGGGTGATCCCAGACTAGATCGATCACTTTCTGTTAGCGAGTTCATAACAGCCTTTGGCAAATACAAACACATCATGACCCAGAAATTTCCTGAAAGGGAGCTCGAATTAGATCATTATGAAGCTAACATAATTGAAATCGCCAATGTCTATGGTAATACCTTCTATGCGTACCATTGCCAATTTTCCAGTAGGGCAGCAACAGTGTTACGTGACAGTAACATTAAAATAGACTGGTCTATTAAAGACAATTCCCTCTTACGTCTAATCATAGGGAATTTCAGAGGCAATGTGTGTGCAGCCTGCGGCGCATCAAATCACAGCACATCATTCTGCCTACGAAAAAATCCACATGCTAGCTTTCCACGCCCCTACTTGGCAAAAAACTTGAATAATAACATTGACAAGTTTGGTCACTCAAGAGTGATCATGAATGGCAACAAACTTTGCCCGTCACTAAAAGGGAAATGTTGCAGCTGCTGGCGCATCTTAATTTTTCCAGTAGTGTGGTGCTTCCCGGTAGAGCGTTTGTCGCACATTTAATCAATCTTTCTACTACAGTCAAATGCCTCCATCACCACATCAAAATCAATGATATACTTCTTGAGTAAATGGAATGGGATTTCACTATTCTATGATATGAAGGTCACCACTTCATCTGATTTAGGCCTGTTTACAGATGCGTCGGGTACCATTGGCTTTGGTGGCTACTTTCAAGGTCATAGGTTCTCAGAGATGTGGCCAAGTTCTCTAAAGAATATGGTATCCGATGGCAAAGAAGTGTCCATTGCTTTTCAAGAATTATATCCCATTGTCGTAGCAGCTTTCATCTGATCTGGGATAATTTGTGGGGTAGGCGTCGCATCATGTTTATGTGCGACAACACGGCAACAGTGGCAATATTGCTTAAAGGTAGATCAACGTGTAAAAAGATTATGCCTCTCGTTAGGCACCTTACCGTATTCACAGCTACTCATAATTTAGTTTTTACTGCAAAACATATTCCATGTATTAAAAGTTAATATTATTGCTGATTCTCTCTGTCTTGATTGCCGATTCCCAGATCTCGAACACTTGCACCACATGCAGAGTCTGTCTGTGTCACGGACCCAGTCCATATTCTGCGGAACTGCAATCGGAAGTTTCTAAGTTAGGGGAGTCAGCCATAGCTCAGGGAACAAGACGTGCATATCAGTCAGGCTTTAACGCCTATATACGTTTCCTATTATTCACAGGAGTAATTACTCACCTTGTACTACCTGAACTACCCGTGACAGAAAACCACCTAATGATGTTTGTAGCTCACTGTACCAGCAGGTTAAAACTTAGCTATACCACACTTTAAAATGTATATATGTGGCATCAGATTTTTATGCCTCAAAAAACAACATCATCTTTCCATCTATGGCCCAGCTAGAATGCTTACACACCATTCTGATAGGAGTTAAGAAAAGCCAAGTACACAATCAGAAGCGTAGTCATCCAGTCACTTTCGACATCTTGGAGAGTTTTCGATGAGGAAGTGGTCTCTTCAAAAAGTTCAGATATCCTAACGGAAACAGTTTGTATAATTGGCTTCTTCGGTTTCTTTAGGTGTGGTTAATTTACGGTTATGAGCACTTTCGACCCTGTGTCCAATTTATGCTTAGCAGACTTGTCAGTTTTTCACGACCATGTGAGCTTAAAACTTAAAAAGTAAAAAACCAACCCTTTTCGTAAGGGTGTCTCTATTTTACTGTTCAAGACCAATCATTCCATATGCCCCCATAATGTGTGCTGTCGGTATATGAAGTTTCGTACGACTTGATTCAAATCTTACCGGGCCCTTCTTTATTACAGATTCTGGCTCTGCTCTATCTAGATCAGTGTTCATTTCAATGTTTAGGAACATACTACTATCCATCAATATTGATGCCTCTGCCTACAACGGGCACAGTTATAGAATTGGTGCAGCAACATCTGCGGCAGCGGTACATTTAGATGACCATTTGATAAAGAAACTTGGTAGGTGGGTTTCTAACGCTTACTGCAATTATATCCGAACACCTCAGACAAGATACTCAACAGCGATGACGCAGGATGGGTGAACATAGCTGGCATCTGTAATGACAAGTACCCACCACACCACCCACCCATCCACCCTTCCACAAACACCCCTTCCCTGTTTACCATATCCACTGCCCATTTTTTAATGATTAATCACTGCCACAATCATTGTATTGTGCATAATATATATCTACGTGTTGTAACATACATATACAGGAGGGAACTGTTTAGGAACTGTCACCTGTGTTTATATTACCACCTGTCTTGGCCTCCAGAGTTTCGTACAGACAGTTGATAACTATAGTTCATGTTACTTGTATAAACAATGGTACACAGCGTGGTAGTAATGCTCAAGAGACCATATGTCAGTGATAAATCCAAATGCAGGGACGGTACATGCGTAATGACTGTCATGGTGATCAATCCGATCTCGCCTGGATTACACTAATACACTGAATAGGTACAGACTACGCAATAGTGAATTCGTGTATGAACAGTATGCTTTTATATCTTCCATCATCAATTCAATTATATCGTTATTGTTGCGGTTTTGCAAGACTGGCATGGTTAATGATACCATGGATACGGAGTGGAGCCAAACCTGATCTAAAAAACCACCTTTGCCTCATCAAAAATCCAGGTCACGGTTTACGGATACCAGAATATGTATGAGATCTATAGCCACACGGCCTTTATCATCCAAGGTATTCTTTGTGGACAGGTTTGGGCTCTACTCGTATTTACAATTTCACTAGACGTTTTGTAAAGTATTAGTAGTTAGACGGATCCATTGGTTTGGTGCTGTTATATATATATTGAAATTGTAAATACGAGTAGAGCCCAAACCTGTCATCTCATTTGGGGCACCCAGTTAATCCTCCATAGTCGGAATATCTGTGTTTTGGCCTCTAAGCTTGAATAATAGTTATACAAGCTTATTATACCCCAAATTTCCGTGTTTTTTCCTGGGTCTAACCAAGTTCCTGCATAATTCCATACGAATCCACAATATGATGGAATGCCTAGACATACGCTGCAGCAGTTGAGGAGCCTGTCCATCTGGACGTATGGCGGTTTCATGGAGCCACGAAGAAACATTTTTCCCTGTTTCACTATACAGGGGGATGCATCATGTGCCTTCCCATCTTGTAGTCCTTCAGAGTCACTTGGTAGATGGATCCTGCTTTTCAGCTGTTGTAGGCAGGCGGCAAGCATTAATCATATTCTTACATCATCCGCTTCGGCCCATGATCATGCATCATCCGCTTCGGCCCATGTACTTGTCATCCGCTTTGCCCCATGATCATCCATCATCCGCTTCAGCCCATGGTGTCACGTATCATCCGCTCAGCCCATGATGCTCACATCATCCACTGCGGCCCATGATTTTCACTCATCATCCACTCCTGCCCATGATGTCACATATCATCCACTCCGGCCCATGATGGTCGCGTATCATCCATTCAGCCCATGATGCTCACTCAATCATCCACTCGGCCCATGATACTCATACATCATCTGCATCATCATGGAAGATATAAAAGCATAGAAAATAAATAATTCAATGAGATATGTTATGTATTTAGTTCCCATTCTTATGGAATTTAACTTTCTGCTGAATTTTATGATTTTTGTAGATCATTGCATGAATAAAGTGAAAAATAAAAAATAATGTTAACGTCTGGAAATTGGTCATATTCAACTACAGTTTTATGGATTCAATTTGACACCAAGGAAAATGAATTAGACCAACTTTCAAATTTTGACCCTTTTGCACCATAATGGGCCCTACTTATGTGCTACAAGTCCAATGCCTTTTGCTGCAATGCTAATATAGATAGGTTATATACAAAAGTAAATCAAGAAATGGAAGTAATTACCAATTGGTTTTCACTAAATAGGCTATCATTAAATGTTGATAAAACAAATTATATTTTATTTACAAACATCAAGAAACCTTAAAAAATGACATTCCAAATATCTACATTAACAATAAGGAGATCGAAGAATTCGTTAAATTTCTAGGAGTATATTTGAACAAACATTTGACATGAGCTAAGCAAATTGGGACTGTTACGGCAAAAGTGGCCAGGGACATAGGTGTCATTCAAAGAGTTAAAGCCATACATGACACCAGACACTGTTAAAACTCTGCACACTTGTCCTCCCACATCTTACTTATTGTAATGCTATCTGGACTGCAGCGCACAAGAGCAAACTAACAACACTTCAAAACCTTCAGAAAAAATGCATAAAACTACTAAACCAGCAGTGGGCCAGAATATATTTAAATAGGCGAAACTCTTCAAACTCAAAGACATAGGCAAACTACAGTTGTTAT
This sequence comes from Chaetoderma sp. LZ-2023a, assembly GCA_034401795.1. Classification (NCBI taxonomy): domain Eukaryota; kingdom Metazoa; phylum Mollusca; class Caudofoveata; order Chaetodermatida; family Chaetodermatidae; genus Chaetoderma; species Chaetoderma sp. LZ-2023a. Next base: position 130,239,438 of record CM067371.1, on the reverse strand, counting down.
TACACTACAAACATCCTTTATCGTTTAATCACTACTTGCTAAATCAACTACTTTGCATTTAGTCACCAGAATAAAATCTTTATACTTGCTTACATGTCTCCATCTGCCTATACCACTTCATCACACCCTTGACCAGGCTACTGGTAGAGTACACTTCCAGCATATGGCCTATCAGAGACTGGCAGCAGTCTATACACACTCCTCAATGACACCTGTCACATGTACGCGTATGCGCAGAGGAGCCCAATAGGAAACAGATTCACTTTTCAAATATTCTGCAAGCAGATAGTTAGCTTAAAATCCAGTCTAAGCTTTTTGTACTTCTTTACTTTGTCAGTAACTGATTTGAAGGATTAATAATGGAAAGATCATGCCTAATATGAAGTCTCTCTTGACAAGGTTACATTTGTTGAATGTTTTATGGATTTCTGATGACTTATTGTACTTATGTAACTTCGTTACCTGTTTTCATGGTAGTCAACCATGTCTTCCATTTCATCATCATCGCCATTTACCCTAGCCATTTATTCACTCATTATATCCCGCTAAATAGGCGTTCTACCTTTAAGGTTCTCTTACTTTGTATTCTGAAAAGTACCAAGATAATGTCTGTGTTTTTTACTTAAAACAATTCTGAATTTTTTGAATCCCCGTTTTCCCACCTTTTCTATCATGTGCTTTCTCTGCCTTAGTTAGGCGTTTGTTAGAGATGGCTCTTTATTATCAGAAGCTGTATGCTTCATTTTTTCCTATTTTTTCATTTATAGGAATCCGTTAAATCGGCAGAAAAGGTCAAATGTACGTCAACAAAGTGTGATCGCCATCACCCCTCCAAATTTGCAGGGCACGTGTGCCTTAAGTGTACCTCATTACACCTCTCGTAATGTGCGGAATATGCAATGGTTGGTCGCCATCTTTGCAAGCGCTTTATTTTAAAGATTATGTTCCGAAAGCGCTGGTGGCCTCTGATCGCTCCCCTCCTACTACTGCAAAGGGCAAATCAGTTTCTAGTCCTTCTAAATTAGCTTCAGCAGCAGTGGAAGTGTGGGAGGGGGGGCCTTCCTCTAGTAATCTGAATAGTGAGGCAGTAATGGCTTTATTCGCTCCTTTCGAGCTTCAGTATTGACAAGATCTTTGGATGAGCGCTTTTCATCGGCCATTCAGGCAGCGATAGCAGTTCAGAAGGATCTGATCAGAACCCAAAAGGGCACATCTGTAAGTGGGGGAAACCTGTGTCCCTCACTACGAGACAGGTGACGAGTTCACCAAAGGCCAGGAAGAAGGATGACAAGAAGAGAAAAGTGGTCTCGAGTAGGTCACGTATTTCTCAAACCCACGTAATGCTTGGGGCTAGGCAAGACCCACAAGTAGTGCCGGACGTGTCTGGTTCCTCCATTTCCAACGTCAAAGTTTCCGTGATTCTGGTTATGCGCAACGTTGTTAGATCGCCAGTCCTTAACCTAGTTCCGTCAGGAAGCTCGGTAGTTTCATGTTTGGCAAGCACTTCCGGTAGGTGCTTGGTAGATTCGGGTCTGCAAGACCCTGTTCTACTTCCGCTTTCTGTTTCCGGTCCTCCCTCTTCTGTTTCCAGTATTGCTTCCCGTTTGGCCAGATATCTGGGTCCTCAGGACCCTGTTAATTTTCCGATTTCCGGTAGGCTCATTTCCACTTCCGTTTCCGATTCAGGTGTTAGCTCTTCCGGTTCGAGGGGTGCTCTTCCGGATCTTCAAGATCTGGCTAAGCATCCGGTTTCCGCTTCCGGTTTATCTGCGACTTCCGGTTTAGTCAATTGTCATGGTCTGCAGGATCCTGTTAAAGGTTCACAGCACCAAATTCTGCTTTGTGCTCTTCTGGTTCAGATGTGCCAAGTGTCCGGTTTGTTCATTTCCGTTTCCTTTTATACTTCCGGGTTGCTCATTTACGTTTCCTATTCTACTTCCGGTTCACGTATATTTCTGGTTCCAAGATTTTTTCCGCTTCCAGTTTTCTTTCATCCGGGGATAGGGTCGCTTACGGTTTCAGGGACTTCAATTTCTGTGTTCGTTTTCTTAGGACCTAGTCATCATGTGGCCTAAGAGTTAGTCTTATCTCCATAATTGCTTTAAAGAATTGGAATATTTAATGGTTAAAAATCTTCATATAGAGACATTGCTAGTCTTTTAGTCCTTTGAATTTATACAGACATTCAGCATTTATTCTTTAGCAGTAACAGTATTTCAACCAAATTAAAGACTCTTCCGACTGGTTTCCGTATGTGATTTTTGGTTTAGCTTTTTCCATATGCACCTATCATAGGTTTAAATAGAACACTCGGCCGATAAGGCAGTTGTATTCTTCCGTCAAACGTGTATTTTCAGTTAGTCTTAATGTTCGCATGCCTTTTTATATTTTCCTCTTTCGGATTTAGTTTATTTTACTGATTTATTTATTTCTCTTTCTGACTAAGTTTCTACGCATCATATCTGGATATGTAATTTTTCTTTCATCCGCCTTTAGATGGCCAGTTGTCTTCGGGCCATTCAGCCTTTTCTCTCACTCCTTTCTCCTCTTATGTAGGCAGGTTGACATATTTATTTTAACCTAAGGGAGTTAATTTGTTGTGCTTATTCTACCATATTTTCTTTTCTGTATCTCAGCTTTTATTCCATCTTCTTTTCCTTTCTTAGTGTCTTTTTTCTTGTGGATGTTGTTCTTGGTTCCATTCTCTTCTCGGGGTTCCCTCACTTGATTCTATTCCTTTCAGTGACTGTCAGTTTTCTTCTCTGTCGTTATGGTTACGGTGAGTCATTTCACCTGGGTTTCATTTCGCCTCTGTCATTTCAGCATTTTTTTCTTCCCTTTTCTACTGGGCCGATTTGAATTATGTTTGGCAGGAAGCATCCTTATGGTATAGAGATTTCATTTTGTTCAAACGAAGGCGATCGGCCAATTTGGCAGGTGACCATCTTGGATTTTGGTCGATTTTTAGAAATGTCTTTAAAAATCTTGTTCTCCGAAACGGCTTGGGGAATCGATTCAAAAGTTATGAAACCTCATCTAGGTAAAGAGGTAAGCCAAGTTTGTTCAAGACAACTTGATTGACCGAATGGTTCGGCAGCCATCTTGGATGACCTAGTTTTTCTGAAAACGACCTCCAGAACTGCTGAATGGATCAGGCCAAAATTTGGGAGATATGTTTAGGGACTAAGGGCCATTAAAGTTTGTTCAAGGGAAGTTGCTCCGTCAAAAAGATAGCCGCCATGGGCCAATCAAAATGTAGCGTGTTTGGTGGACATATTGGATTTTTTTATTTGATGGATTTTGAGGCCAAAATTGGTTCTATATATGTTTTTGGGTATTCTGAGCTCAAATTTGTAATTTTCGAAACTGTCGGATAAACAGTTTGGCGGTCATCTTGCATAATTTTCTCGTCAAAAGCTCCCATGCTAAAGCAATGGGAAATTTAAAATGTCCTCTCGAGAACTGCCAGGCCGATTTCAATTATATTTGGCAGGAAGCATCCTTAGGGAATAAGGATCCAAGTTTGTTCAATTGAACTCGAGCGGCCATTTTGGATTTCGGCAAATTTCAGGAAATGTCTTTAAAAATCTTCTCCGAAACCACTTGGGGAATCGTCATCTAGGCCAAGTGGTAAGCCAAGTTTGTTCAAGACGACTTGATTGACCAAATTGTTCGGCGACCATCTTAGATGATCTGGTTTTCATGAAAATTACTCCTCCAGAACCGCTGAAGGGATCAGGCCGAAATTTGGGCCATTAAAATGTGTTCAAAGGAAGTTGATCCATCAAAAAAATATGGGTGCCGTGGGCCAATCAAAATGTAGTGTGTTTGGGGACCATATTGCACTTGCAAAAATGTCCACAAACTCATTTAAAAGACTGCTAAGCCACCCACCAACAATTTTGACAAAGAATTGGTGGTGCTCCAGGTGAGCGACACAGGCCCCTTGGGCCTCTTGTTATCATTTGGATATGAGTTGTTTAATTTTTATCCTTGCTTATGATTCTCAAATCTCCACTCACCAAGGGTTATTAAGTGGGGCACTGACCAATTCTACGGGTTTAGCAAGTAGTGAATGAAAGGAAATTAGGATTCTGTGAATTCATGGTTTAACATGTTCAAAGTATATAAATCAATCCCAACATGTGCAAAGCATGGGTTATGGTTAGCTAGAAATGGGTGCGGCATAGCTAGAGATAGATTCCTCTATTGGATCCCTCGCTTGTATTCTTTCATATTTCTTGGAAATTACGGTAAGTTGAATCAGAAAGGTCATAGACTCGCTTTGACTCACTTTATCTCTAATCATCTGAAAATTTACTGTTATCTGGCAATGGTAATATTAAACCTTTAATGGTCAAAATATTTGCTTACTGAATGTCCATTTGCATGACAAAAAAATACTATTTTTGGAAATTTACAACTGGAATGACTGGCTCGGTTTTCGAGCCAGTCATTCCAGGTGTACATTTTCAAAAAGTCTTCCTTTGGCCTGCAAATGGACATTCATCAAGGTCACTGCAGAGGACGGTTTTGACTGGCATGACCATTAAAGGGTTAAAGCAAAAGGCTGGTTTTGGCTGACTTGACAATTAAAGGGTTAAGAAAATATATTAAGATGGCTTCCAGTAAGGGGAAGCCTTATCATACACAGTATTATTGACTCTTTAATCCTCAAATTTGTTCAAGAAAAATTTTGCAGACCAAGAGAAGAATATTTTTCCAAATTTATCATGGGAATGACTGGCTCACTTATCGAGCCAGTCATTCCAGTGGTAAATCTTCAAAATTAGTCTTCTTGGTTTACAAATGGACATTTTCCATGACCATTACAGAAGTGGTTTTTGGCTAGATTTGGTATTAAAGGGGTAACGTGTGCCATGATTAATAGATTAAGAAGACTTTATACATTGGATTCCATTCACGTTTAAAACACTTGATGTACTGGATGCTTTTCAGAGTGCTTTTCTTCATTCAACGTTTTATGCTTTCTCTTTCTAGTCGGCCACATTGCAGCCATATCTGACTGCTGTCAGGCAGTCGCTTACTGCAGCCATGTGTTTACAGAACTTTGACTCACAAGTGGTAGAACGACACAATAAGCCTGAAGTCGAGGTTAAGTAAGTACATTGCTTTCATTTGAGTCTTCATTAATGGACCTTTCCCCACCAATATCTAGCTAAGCTCCACCAACATCTCACTCGTGTTGGGATCGATCGAGTCATTCGTGCTGTACTGGATTATTATGTCATCCTACACATCACGGAGTTGATTATGACATCATATGATGGATGGATAAACTGGAAAACAGTCCATTAGGTTTCAGGTGTGGCTCTAGAGGTTTGCCTAACCTTCTCACAAAAGAGAGGCTGTCTGTCCCACTCCCATGAGAGTCTGTGGGTCCTGCCCTCAAAAGAATTTCTGAATTACTTGTTTTGTTGTTCTAAACAAAAACTTTATATTTTACTAACAACCTATAAGTCAGACATCAGTTTTTAAAATAAATCTAACATATTCAATGTTGACTGAAGAATTTCCGATTTAATTATGACTGACATGAGACAGAAATGACATAAACTTGGAGTGGGGTGGGTGAAATGTGATTCTTGATAGCTAGGCTGGTTCCTGGCCTCTCATTAGCGAGTCATAACATACTGATTCCTAGCGCTATTCTATAAGGAATCGGTGAGAAATTATTTTTCTGTGCTTGTCTTTCATACATGTAGATAGCAATTGTTTGCATGGGCAGGGCTTGTGCATAGGTCTGAGTCTGGGAAAAGCATTGAAATTTAAGACAGAATTTTCCCGACCTTAAGTGGGTTAACCACAGATTTGAATACTATCGATGGCTCATGGTGCCTTCAAATGTGGATTTTCGTAGTTCAGTAATTTTTGACAGAGTGCGCATGTCACACAATGAAGTGATTTCCTGTAATATTTTTTCAGACTAACAAAACTTTTTTGTTGCAAATTCTGTTACCTAGTAGAATAAAATGTCAGATTAATAACCTACAGCCAACCAAATTTTATTTATGATAAAAATATAGAAATTCTGGTCATGAGAGTCTGGTTGATTAATATGCTAATGTAGAGAGCTTACGACGCCATTACAACATTTTTGTTCAGTCTCTTCTGATTACGGGAAAGATTAGCATCCAAGTATTCTGTAGGCTGGCATGGTATTATAGAGCAGGGTGATTGGACCGAGCACTTAGCCAGAACAATGAGAAGAGCACTGAGCAACATTACTGTCAACGGATAGTTGTTGGCAAATTGCCATGATGAAACAAACACATGAGTTGAACAGCTGTTATTGACAGCTTGCGTCGGCACATCAAAATCTTAAAATACCCAGTCAGGTGCACTGGCGATTTACTGAACTGACGTCAACAGTGGTCGCGACAACTAGTGAGGGTATGCGTATGAGCGATCTAGCCAATATATCTTATACCTATGGGCTTAACCCTTACCACTCTGATGTCGAAATTTTTAATTTTCATATTAAAGTAAAAGATGAACTGGTGTTTATTTTTCAACAAATTTGGTGGAAGATGGTGCTGTTGTAGACAGCAGCATCTTCCACCAAAATTGTTGAAAAATGTACACTAGTTTCTTTACTATTGACAGCGTAAAAGATAGAATATTGTCATCAGTAGGCTACGGGTTAATTGTCACAATTTGTCAAGAAATTTGAAACTTGCTTGGTAAATGTCCATTTGTAGGTCAAGAGAAGACTATTTTTTTTAATTTACCGTTGACGTATATATACACCTGTGCAAAAGTTAAGCACCAGCAAAAACAATAGAACGTAGAAACATGATGGTACAACTAGGCTGCCATACTTTTTGTCCCCGCGTTAGCTGACATAATTCCAAGTACGAAATGCACATGCATGCATGACTTCACGCCGCTTGATGTCCGTGCGTGGCGGGAAACAGCACACGTGTTCAGTTATGTAAAAGTCCAGTTTGAGGTGTAGAACATTACATACAGATTTAGGCGACAAGATTAAGAATTTTGTGTTCATGACCGTGGTTTATTTGTACAGAGAGAATTAGCTCTTGATTGTGAACCGCTATGGCAAGACGAAGGTTAAGTGATCGTGTGAAATGGCAAATCATAGGCATGCATACCACTGGTATGTCATGCAGAGAGATTGGCAGACAGCTGAACATTAACCATACTGTAATCAGTCGTTTGATTGCAAAACATGGGCAAACTAACGAGGTGAAGGACAGGCCTAGATCTGGAAGACCGAAGAAGACTACTGCCCGTGATGATCGAGCCCTAGTACGCCTTGTTAGGAGATCTCCATTCACCAACAGCAGAGTGCTCAGCCAGCAATGGGAAACGCGCAATAGAGTGTCAATGTCTACCGTCAAAAGGAGACTGTATGCTGCTGGCATGAAAGCTAGGAGACCTGTCAGACGTCCTCTCCTCACTGCACACCACAAAGAGGAGCGTCTGAGGTGGTGCAACGAAAGAAGACACTGGAACATGAGATCCTGGAGATGGGTACACTGGTCCGATGAAAGTCGGTTCCTGCTTCATGCCACAGATGGTCGAACTCGTGTATGGAGGTCCAGACGCACGGCGTATGACCAACGTAACATCATGGAAGAAGTTCCATTTTGTGGAGGTTCCGTTATGATATGGGGGTGCATCTCATTTGATTGTAAGCTGGATCTGTTGACTGTACCTGGAACACTAAATGGACAAAGATATCAAGATTCCATACTGGATAGAGTTGTGGTCCCTCATTTTGTAAATCATGCACCTGGAACCCACCCTATATTCATGGATGACAACGCCCGACCACATCGTGCTAGAGCTGTGCATGAATACCTCCGCCAGAATGCCATCGAAACCCTACCATGGCCAGCAAGGAGCCCTGACATGAACCCTATTGAGCATATCTGGGACATTCTGGGAAACATGGTGAGAAGGAGGGATCCTCCTGTGCAGAACCTACAGGAATTAACAGACGCACTCCATCTTGAATGGCAACGAATACCACAATGGCGTATCAGTCGGTTGGTGACCAGCATGAGACGTCGTGTCCAGGCCGTCATCCAGGCACAAGGTGGATATACCCGGTATACCCTCGTGCACAGATGTTAAACTTCGTTTTCAGACACCATTAATGACAATCTAGCCATGTGTGTCAACTGTAGGGCAATAGTTGTCAGTTGTGTCAACGTAACCATATTCAGGCCTCGTTTTCAAGTTCAAACAAAAACATACAGTGTTTCTCCACCATCATAATCAGCATTCCTCTAGTTGCATTATTACCTCTTGCACTAAGATGGATGGGTACATACATGTTTATGCTATTGCTTTCTTCATAGCACATGAATATACCCTCGCATGTGTGTAAAAATAGGGTGGTGCTTAACTTTTGCACAGGTGTATATATTGGGGTACACATATGATGACTGTTGAGTGTTGCTATCTGCATCAGCATCGATGTCCAGTTAATAAATTCAGCATTTATGATTGTTTTGAAAGTAAATTTTTGGAAAATTGGATTGGGGAGACGGTGCCAAATATAAATGCTGTCTCGCAATCAGCAATCATGTGGGTAACTCACAAAATAAATCTGGTGGAATGCCGCTGGATGGATTCTGACGAACGGACAGATGAACTTGGAGATAAGAACTCCCGTATTTGGCAGCCTGTTCTCAACTTCACTACCAATAGATGGATCCATTTGTATCTATGCCCTGCCCATTTCTAGACATTCCCGCTCATTTCTAGCCATGCCCTCCCATTTCCAGCCATGCCCACCAATTTCTAGCCATGCCCGCCCATTTCTAGCCATGCCCGCCAATTTCTAGCCATGCCCGCCCATTTCTAGGCATGCTCCACTAACTTTTTGTGTATTGGAATGAATTTATATACGTAGAATCCTGACTTCCCAGAATCCAAATTTCAAGGTAACAATACAGGTACATGTAAGCTGTTGAATATTTTGAAACTTATTTGCTACCTTTACCAGCAACAGTGCCCAGTTAAATTGCTTCAAATTAGTTTCAAAATATTCAACAGAATGTTTATTAAATAGTAAATGCATCAAAGATATACAATTCACAGACTTGAGAGACCTTTCAATGTTCATGACGGAGCTAGAATAGATACGTTATAGTGTTTGTAAGGTCAGCTCACTAGTGACATAATTGATTATGAGGTCATATACTTGAGTGACAGATCAGATCCATCTATTGAGCAGGTCAGGCCATGTAATATGTTAATGGTATCTGCTCATGCTAACACTTCTAACAATATATAAGTGAGTGCATGGCTACATGATCATTACATACCATACTTGCGTAATTAAATTTCATTCATTCCTCATTGCGAAGAAGTTATTGGTTTGATTGGCATCTATTGAGTCCCTGATTCCAGGTCCCATTCACGGCATATCTAGGCTTGTTTTCTTTCAGTTTTATTGGTAACTTCCCCAGTTTTACACTGGTACCCATTTATACTCCAGGGTGAAGAGAGGCAACGAGGAGTGAAGGGGATTGCCTATGTTTCCACAGATTGCTCATCCGCTACCTGCTCGCCTCCTCATTACCTCGCTGTCCACAGTATAAATGGATACAAGTACAAAAATCATGGTACCCTTTCTTGCAATAGACTACCATCTTGTCCATAGAGAGTAGAAATTGCACTTAATAACACTGGAACCAGGTTAAACACTGGTGCAAATGGCGCCATATAAGCACATACATGTACCTTAATGATTGCAGGATGCTGCAATTACCCTTCTATTATAAATACTTCTAATTTGTATTCATTCAATTTTATTTATTTCATAGAACAAGCAAAGAGCTGTTGCTAACACCTGTACTAATTAGCAGAAATGAAAAGGAGAAGATTTTAATAGAAGGATCCATCAACTCTGTTCGAATAAGCATTGCAGTTAAACAGGTAATACGGCCATCCATATATTCATGTCATTATGAACACATTAATTGTTAAGCCTGCTGAAACTGGACTTAGTAGTGGTCATGTGACATATCCATTTGCCAGCCAAGATAAATCTATTTTTTAACACTGACGTGACTGGCATGATAACAGAGTCAGTCATTCCAGTGATTAATTTTTTTAAATAGTCGCCTCATGATCTGAAAATGGAAGTTCAGTTTAATTCAAAAAGTGAAAATGTGAATTTCGTTGACAAATCTAGTCCATGGTTGAGATAATATTTTAAAATATGCATTATGATCAATGTGACTTCAACTTGAGCAAAAGCTGTAGTGAACATACTACAGTATGGCTCAGAAATAACATTAAATGTTTCCAAAACAAAATAAAATATACTGTTTGAATATTTTGAACATAAGTGGATGTGGCTGCCTAACTTAAGGTTGCCATGTCTTCCATTTGAGTTATGATCAAAATATTCAACGAAACATTTCTTACATGTGTTCAAAATTGTATTAACTAACATGTTTCTGTATTTTTGGTGGAAACATGTTAACTTATTTATGAGCCTCAGGCAGCAATGTCATCCAATCCAATGGGGGATTCCAGTTTATCAATCCATCATGTGATGTCATAATCAACTACGTGACGTGTAGGATGATGTCATAATCAGTGATGTCATGAATAATGTAGATAAGTTTGTCATGAATGCATAATTGATGACGGGCTAAGCGTTGATGTACTAATTGTATGTCTTTACTATTTAATAAACATACAATGTCATACATGTACATGTACTGTTGACTATTTTGAAGTTGCTGCGATAGACAGCAACAGCACCCAGTCATATTAGTTTTAAAATATTTAACAGCTTACCTGTATAGTTTTCTTGAAATTGAGATTCAAATAATGCAGAAATCGATCAATCCCAACACGGGTGAAACGTGAATGGAGATTAACTCGGGATGGGTGGAGAATAGCTAAAACTGGATTCCTCCATTATGTTAAAAACATTCAAGAGAACATTCTTACTAACGTGTTTCTGCTAATATTTTGAAAACATGTCATGTTAACTTAGTTATGAGCTGTACTTTGTAACAGCTGTGCAAATCAGGAACGCTATGATGCTTAAATATCTTCAGCCAGGGCTTTAATGGTCAAATTGGTAAACAAAATTTAATATCTGCTTGTTGAATGTTCATTTACAGGACAAGCGAATATAATTTTTTTAAACTTACCACTGAAATGACTGGCTCGGTTATCAACTGTGCAAATCAGGAAAAGTATAATGCTTGAATATCTCTAGCCCTTTAATGGTAAAATTTGGCCCAAAAACTTTAAATATCTGCTTATTGAATGTTCGTTTATAGGCCAAGAGAATTTAATTTTTGAAAATTTACCACTGAAATGACTGGCTCGGTTATTGAGCCAGTCATTCCAGTGGAAAATTGTCAAAAATTGTATTATCTTGGCCTGTAAATGGACATTCCACAAGACCATAGCAGAGGCCAGTTTTGGCTGTCCTGACTATTAACACCTTCCATAAATAGTCTGCATTATTGTGTAAATGTCAGTATTAAGCATGACAATATATGTGTGTGTAATTGTGATTTATCAATATCCCCACACTTCATGACAGTAGAGCCTGAGTTCATGCTGTTGTTCTGAATCTAATATCAACAGATTAATCCATCCGTCTTTAGTTCCCATTTTTTGATGGTTCAGACAGTTGGTTATAGACAGGTAGGTTTCACTGCGCATAGAGATATAAAATGTTCATTGTCAATTTCTGTTGTTATTATTATTAGGCAGATGAAATTGAAAAGATCTTATGTAAAAAGTATATGCGATTCTTGATGATGCGAGCAGAAAGCTTTGTCGTCCTCCGGAGAAAGCCTGTTGAAGTAAGTAGTTTATAAGACATGTTAATTTTAGCGGTTAACCGTTTAATATCCCAGCTGGCCAAAATGGTTTCTGATGAGGTCAGGAGAAATGCCTAATTGCAGACCAAGAGTGGACTATTTTTGTTAAACCCTTAGCAAAGCGGAGAATGACTCGGGTTAGCGCTCAGAAAAGCTAATTGTGTCCAAACTGATAATTATGTAGAAAGTTAATTGAGCAATGAAAGGGTTAATTCACCAATGGGTATTTATAACAAGAATATTAAAGTTTGTCAATGGCCACTTGCTTCATTAATGGATTATCCGATTTAAATTAAACATTACAGATTTGTTCTATGCAATCAATCCATTCTACATCATATTAAAATACAATCTAACGTTTTCAAAAATTGTAAGCATTTGACCATAGAATATTTTAGAGACAATTTACTTACAGAAGGTTTTTATTCAATGGCCATTTAATTCATCAAAGTCTAATTATCTACAGTGATTGCGACTATGCACATATAACATCCACATATAAATGTGTATAATGAGGACTATTTGTCTATCTTTAAATCTTGCTCATACCATAAATGCTTGTACTGCAGGTACGGTAAGCAGTTAAACTTTAAGGTTCAGTCTTGAGGCTTAGTATCCTTATAGCTTCCTCATTTAGGTCAATACATTGAGATCTTGCTCTGACAAGTAGTTTGCTTTTTCAAGATCAGGATATTTCCCATTTTCTAGGTCTTATTTAAAGGGATGCTAATCTCATCTCAAGTCTTATACTTCACCGATAGATTATGGTTTATAGATTCCATTTCATTCATATCCTGTCACATTCCCATTTTTGTATCACAACTATCTGCTTTGTAATGTCGCTTAAATGTTGAACAGTGATCACCGCCATTTTGTCTCCTCAAGCGCTAGTGTGTGATGTCATGAAAGTGCCAATGCATTAGATTTTTTATTATGCAACACTAATCTCGTTGAATATTTTGAAACTAATTTGACTGGAAGTTGTTGCTGCCTATTAGTTTCAAATATTCAACAGCTTAACTGCATGATTGATTTTATATCACGTTACCAATCTATAAGCTGGTGCCTCTATAACTAAGCTTATATCCCGAGGCAGACATGCTAGGCATTTTCTAATTGGTTGAAAAGTAAATCATAAAGCTATCATGGGTGTAGAAATGTAGCTACTAAAGCCTGGATTTCTTTCTATAGCGGCATGATAAAAAGCTTAAAACTAGCTGCATAGTTTTTGATAGGGGTGCAACGATACACTAAGCAATGATACAATACATATCACGATACTCCTGTCACGATACAATACGTATCGCGATACTTAATGACAGAGCTGACAATGACAAAGTAAAATATTTTTAGCAGCCGTTGTAAAATGAGCGAATTGTATTGGCCAAAACCAGCCAATTGGTAGCTCTGAAATCTGCTTTATATTTTTTATAACTGGGTGACTAGGCTAATGGCGTAAGATGGCCGATTCCAGCGGTTTTGAATGCCATATTTACGAATATTTGCGGCAATTCGAGACACTGTTTAAGTACAGGCATTTTATATTTTACTTACCAGCTCTTAAAATTCCACGCAAATGTGCAGCAATTATGAGTCAAAATAAAATTAGTTCAACTAACCCACGAACAGTTGGCAATTCCCTGGAAAATAGCCAGCTAATGTCTAATGACATAGTAGTCAGCGGAATAATCTGATTGGATGCTGTTGGATTGACCCTTTATGGAACTCAAATTAGTGTGCATTTATGAATGAAATTCCTCTATAGTATATATTTTGCGAGAAATTTGGATTAAATTTAAGGAATTTTCATTGCCGGCATCGTAGAAGTGTTTAAAGACTGAACTAAATATGTTTGCAATGATTTATTGAAAATATTGCGAGACTTGACCAAGAACGATATTGTAAAATTTACATGGCATTACCAGATTTCGTAACTAACAGTTGTGACTTGTCCCTAAATTTTCTACACTAAAATCCCTCCTCGAGGTAAAGGTACATCATAGTTTAAAAAGGATATTGTATCCGCATATTATTTAGTGTTTAACGTCTGAAATCAATGGTCATATCCAATTTTACTGAATTAATCTCACTGGAAATTTTTCTTGTTGTATCGCGATTCGGAAAACAAGTATCGTGTATCGTATCGTGGGGAAAGTATCGCAATGCATCGATGAATCGTTGCAGCCCTAGTTTATGAGTAGCTTATTAGATCACCTGAATAGCTATCAGGAGATGAGATTAGTTATCCTTTAATGTGGTTTTGCATTTAAGTAACTTGTCTTTCATAGAGTTTACTTTTGAATTCCCTTTAGCATAAGAATGTTTAGTTTGAAATGGCGTTGCAGAAAGATGTTGGTGTATTAGACTGCAACATCTTTCCACAACTTTCTTTTCCAAACAAACACCATAATATAGCTTCCACCAGCTTACTAAACTTTAGCTTTTACACATGACTTGGAACCATGAGAATTGCTTCCTATCTGTTGTAAACCTGAACAGTTACAAACCATTATGACTGTGTTATTGTGCTGTCTTCTTCTTCTTTAGGGCTATGACATTAGCTTCCTAATAACCAACACTCACACAGAGCAGATGTACAAGCACAAGCTTGTCGACTTTGTCATTCATTTCATGCAGGAAATAGACAAGGAAATTAATGATATGAAGCTAGCTGTTAATGCTCGAGCTCGGATCAGTGCTGAGGAGTTCCTGAAAAGATTCTAATTTATTAATCAAGTAAGTAGTGAAAGTGAGTAACTGTCTAGGTAAAGTAAACATCTTCTAATGTAATGAGACTCCGTATAGGCTGGTCAGTATGGTCCGGTCAGTGTGGTCTGGTCAGTATGGTCTAGTCAGTATGGGCTGGTCAATATGGTCTGGTCAGTATGGTCTGGTCAGTGTAGTCTGGTCAGTATGGTCTGGTCAGTATGGTCTGGTCAGTGTGGTCTGGTCAGTATGGTCTGGTCAATGTGGTCTGTTCATTGTGGTCTGGTCAGTGTGGCTGGTCAGTGCAGTCTGTTCAGTGTGGTATGGGCTGTTCAGTGTGGTCTGGTCAGTATGGTCTGTTCAGTGTCATCTGGTCAGTATGGTCTGGTCTGGTCAGTGTTGTGTCGTCCGTATGGTCTAGTCAGTATGTTCTCGTCAATATGGTCTGGTCAGTATAGGCTGGTCAGTATGGTTTTCATTGAACAATCGATGGAGTGATTATCTATTCTATCTAAAAGAACTCTAATATGTCTAAGGAAGAAAAAGCAGTTAGTTAGTACATTTTTGAAAACGGTGTAAGAAATGTTTTGTTAAATTTTTTAGCATAAATGGATTGGAAGATATTGCTGCTTACGGCAGCAATGTCTTCCGATCTAATTACGTTAAAAATATACAAATCAGTACATTTTATTTTGTTTTGGAAACACAAAGTAATTTCTGACCTGTACTGTAGATCCAGAGCTTGATTTAGCTCTATATCCGGGTCAGGATCAAAGATGTGAAATCCGAGTTTACAGAAACCGCCTAACTATTTAAAAATATGCAGAATCTTCAAAGTCTGTATTATCCTTCCTATGTGTACTGCAAACTATCGTGACCCTCGTCTGGAAAAGTGAGGAGATAACTGCATTTGGGTCTGTTTGTGTGTTGGTTACTGATCAAATTTTGCTCCAATTTTATCACAACAAAGGATCTTGTTGTGAACGAGGAATTCCAGCCTTTGGCCATGAAAATCCGGGAAAAACACAGGTCTGGATCAGGGGCTCATTTTCGCAACTGACTTGGTTCGTGGACCCACTAACACGAACCACTGAATTGGTTCGTGGAACCACTAACCACAAACCAGAAATGCCAAAACAGCATTTATCGAAGTTTGGGTGCAGAATGATTAATACAATATGAGATATGAACTATTAGGTTGTAGGGCTTCCCAAAATACTGATATTATATCAATATACCGGTAGCATAGCTATACCATTAGTTATATCGTATGATTTTGTTGATATGACTTAAACCTTCTAACTCAACTTATCATTGACTGCAATACACTAGTAGACTCTGGTTTCCTTCCTAATGATGACATCTTACTCTGCAATATTGAAAATCATAGCAGAAGATTATGCTACAGTATACACTGCGGCAGAACATTCTAACCTGCCGTCATAGTTATCCATATTCTCTATCTCTGGTTCATGTACTTTGCTTGTCTGCTTTTATTGCATCTGTGTGTATGTGTACATAACCATCCTAATCATGTGTTGTATATTTTAATTGTCTGATCATTTAACTTTCTATGTTACGTTATTTTATTATACCGCTGCTTTATGGTGGTATAAAGTAATCGCTTTGTTCATGTGTCCATGCATCCGTCCACAATTTTTGGTCCGGACCATATTTTCATCAAAAGGTTGAGGTCAGTGTGATAATGACAAAACTCAAGGGTTTTCTCAACAGTAACATTTTGCTTTTACCTCTACTTAATAGGGCTTCACGGTATTAGAAAAATGATACAGATATAGATATGAATTTCCGTACCGGTACACCTTTAATATCGGTATTATTGCAATCTGCAAAATACAGTGAGGGTCTGGTTAGTATGATTCCATATTCAACTTATATCAGCGCTCCTGAAATTGTCGCAGAACTTTACAAATTTGCACAATAAAAACAAAAAATTACACGAATCCCAAGATTAAACACTAAACTATAACTGTGTGCAGTTAAGTCATATCCCAAAACAGCTTAAATTCCCCCAAAATCAGCCTTACATATGATTCGAATTTGCCACGAAATTGCAACTATTTCTGTGACCTGTGCAAAGATGATCATTTTAATAGCACCTGCGTGGAGATCGCAAGTTAACCAATGACCGTCTCATCCCAAATAAACTCCCCCAATGAGACTTTGCTAACCTGGTAATATATCTATCTAATTTTCCTGGCTACTTGTATTGATATATGCTAGAATAATAAATAGACTTTACACAGAAGCCTGAGGTTTATAGGACGAATCTGCAATGCGATGATAACACTAGGAATCGTGGATCACAACGATTGAGAAGTTTTTCTCATATCATCGGTTCCTCTTTCCTTTGCGTGTTGGTTGGTCACAAAGTTGTACAATTCCGGGAAATCTAAAGTAACCAGACTAGTAATTGATGTCCAAACGAACCTGATGAAGCATCACCTTTAATCCGTCATGAATAAATTTCTATTCCGTGTCTCTTGTAATGACCAATGGACCTTTCCAGTTTATCCATCTATCACATGACATAATATGACATCATAATCAACTAAGTGACGTGTAAGATGACGTCATAATTAATTATGACATGAATGACTCGATTTAGTCCGTTTTTAATGCTTAATAGCCTGCCACGCCTGTGTACGAATTGTATGTCTTTCCCATTTAATAAACAGCTGCTGCTGCCACAGTCAAATTATTTTCAAAATATTCAACAGCTTACCTGTATAGATTTCTGGAAATTGATAGTCAGAGTTCAGAGATCAATCAATCCCAACACGAGCGAGGTGTGGGTGGAGCTGATCTAGTGATGGGCGTGGCATAGCTAAAACTGTAAAGGTCCATTGTTATCTCCCTTTGTGAATATCATCTGTAATGTTTTTAACATTCTTCCCGCTTTCTCCATAGGTGCTGAGCACATTAAGCCTTGCATGAACAAGGAGAGGTGTATAAAGTTTCTGCCTATCTACATCATAACATGTCATTTTATTGCGGATATCATATGTATTATACATGCACAACATTAAACATATTAAATCATGTAACATAAGGAATACATTTCGATCATATCTATATGGACATGTATCTGTTTTCTTTCATGTTTCAACCTCTGTTGTAGATAATTGACTCCATCGTCTTCCTCATCTATATGACAGAGTCGCTTAATGGACTTTTCCAATTTATCCATCAATTGTATGATGTCATAATCAACTATGTGACATGTAGGATGACATCAGAATCAGTGATGTCATGAATGACATGGATAAGCTCGTCACAAACGCTTAATTGATGTCATTTGATGGTGGACTAAGTTTTGTATGAATTGTATGTCTTTACTATTTAATAAACATTCTGTTGAATATTTTGAAACTGATTTGACTTGGCGCTGTTGCTACCGTAGGCAGCAATAGCACCCAGTCAAATTAGTTTGAAAATATTCAGCAGCTTACCTGTATAGTTTTATGGTTATTGAGATTCAGAGAGTTCAGGGATGGATTGATCCCAACACTCAAAGTGTGGGTGGAGCTTACCTAGAAATGGGTGGGGCCTAGCTAATACTGGATTCCTAAATTTATCTGTTAATGTTTTGTTTTACTTTCCATATTTTTACCTGTACAGATGAGAAACGATAAATTCTTTATTATATATAGAATATTCTGCTGAATATTTTGAAATTAATTTGACTGGGAGCTGTTGCTTCCCAGCCACATGTTCCAGTCATATAATTTCAAAATGTTCCACAGCTTTCCAGTAAAGCTTGTCTGGAAATTGAGACACTGGAATTTCATTGGCTAACCAGTTAAATGGCACCCCTCGATGGCAGCCAAGCAATGACTGTCAGTCAAATTGCTTTTCAAAATATTAAGTTATGTTGCTGAGGGATATTGCTGTCTTAGACGGCAACAATGAACAATGGAACAATGTTTTCAAAAATTATTTCAGTTAGCAGTGAAATGGACTAAGTTAAAAATTCTCGATCAGTGATGCATAAATCCCCAAATTCATCTCATTAACCAATTGACAACCAAATGTAAATGTCCTCTTACACGCCTCAATCATATGGGTATCTCATATACCAAATTTGGTTGCATTTCATCCAGCAGTTTCGGAGGAGTTTACTTACAACAAATTTCTTAGCCTTTTGATCTCTTCCCCACACCTTGGGGCAGTGCTGAGTGTAAATGTTTTCTTGCACTCCGCAATCATATAGGCCAATCTGGTTAAATTCTGTCCAGTTTTGGTGGAGTTGTGTTAGAATCAATTTCTTCACATTTAAACCCCACCCCACTCACCTGAGCCAAATCTAAATGTCCTCTTTCTCTCTGTAATCATATAGGTAACTCGCATACAAAGATTGGTTGAATTCCATCAATCAGTTTCAGAGGAGCTGCATTATAGTCAATTTACACACTTGAAAATTTGACCTCTTAACCCCTCCCATTCCTGGGTGGGCTGAGCCAAATGTACGTGTCCTTGTGCACTCCGCAATGATATTGCTAACTCTCATCGCAAATTTGTTTGAACTACATCCAATGGTTTTGGAGAAGTTGCGTTACAATCAATTTTAAAGGAAGCGAAAAGGCAACTATAAAATACCATTGAGTGGTAAATTCATATAATAATAAAAGTACTACCGCCTTTAAAAAAAAATCCTGGGAAATGAGTCAAATAATTTGAGAAAAAATATTTAGCGAGTAGTAGTGGCAGCCTTATTGCTTAACCCTTTAATGGTCATAACGGTCAAAACCGGCCCCTGTTATGGTCTTATGGAATGTCCATTTACAGACCAAGAGAATACAATTTTTGAAAATTTACCACCGGAATGACTGTCTCGATAACCGAGCCAGTCATTCCAGTGATAAGTTTTCAAATGGACATACAACAGGCAGATATTTCAATTTTCTTGACCAAATTTGAACAGTAAAGGTTGAACTTAACCGCAGACCTGAATATAGTCTCGTGAGCAGTACAAATAATCTTCTCTCTAGGCATCGATAGAGTGATTATCTGGCTACTGTTAACTGCCACTCATATTTGAAAGCATTATAATTGAAAATCACTGTTTCTGGTGGAAGCAACGATTTTTGGTCAAAATGTTTTCAGTATACAATGGACATAGCATGATACCTGCTGAATATTTTCAAATTAGCGTGACTGAAAGTAGTTCTTGTCGCTTGAAACAATGGCATTTAGACAAATTGTTTTAAAGTTAAATAGTACCTGTAGGATGTAGTGGCTGATCAGTTTAATGTAAATATAACTTAGATTATATTATTAGCTCACTTGGCCAGAATGCAGTCAGCTTATACCATGGCGACCATCTGTCATCCGTTCATCTATCCATCAACTTTTGCTTTAAAATGCTACTCATTAACTGCTTGGCGGATTTCAAACTAATGTGCGTGAAAGAACCCTATCGGTGTAGGCTTCAGCATTTATATACAGAATTTTGATTGGTATTTTATTTTGGTGAAAATCTTAGGTTCTATGAAATATTTATGGAAAATTGTCAAAACGCTACTTCTCATTAAACGTTTGGCGGATTTTAACCAAATTTGGCTGGCTATTCTAGATCGGCTATTAAGGAGGCCTTAAGTTGGCGGCCAATTATGTAAATCCGGCGTGCTTATGTAGTGTAGCAGCACCGCAGGGAAAGAGACTTTACAGTAAAATAGCACTCCTTCATTTGAGCAGTTGTCCCTAGCTACTTTATCCTAAAAAAATACCTGAGCTTAATATTAACTAGGTTTAGTCACCGTATCCCAGGCCATATTGGCCATATTTAGTATAAGTTTGACACAAGCGCTTTTTAGAAAAAATATATATAGCTTCTTAACTAAACTTAAGAAAAGTAATATGGCTAAAATTATACAATAAACTAAGAATGGCGCTTGCCGTATTCATACGTTATACAGTTTCAATAAGGTCAGGTGCCTACTTGTATAGAAAGAAGACTGTGTTACATTAATAATAAACACATATTAGTCATCAGCACAATGTTTTAAACGACACAGTAGTTGATACGCCTGTTAGTCATCAGCGCGACTTGGCTCGATTCTTGGTGGGCACCTGTTAGTCATCAGTGCACTGCCCATTACCTAGTCGGCACAATCTCAGGAACGGTGTAGAAGGAGAAACATTGCCACTTCATAGTCATTGTCACAAAATAAACATAGGAAAATAGTCTAATTTGCCGTACTAGATGATGCACTCGAAACTTGGTGCTATATGAAGATGCCTCTATTGATAAGGAGGCTAAGTTTACAATAAATATGGCGCAAGACTATCAACACCACTTAGCTCTTAGCGGTGCTCAAAGCAATGTCCAACTCTGGACTGAGGTTCGAAAAGTCTCATGAGGATGCACTGGATACGTACATGTTCTTAACTACCACTTTTTAGACATGGTACGGCAGGTCTGGCGAAATATCAGAGCTGGCCAATAGGCTCACATACTTGTTTTTTATGGTAAATGGCCAAAAGACCACACCGCTGAGAGGGTCCCTCTACAGTTGATGGATGGGAAACCTCTTAACTTATTGGTATGGCGTGGTGAGGCCGACGCGGCCCCCAGAGACGAGTACCAGGGACTAAAATATGCTGTGTTTATGTAGGTTATCAGCACACAGTTAGAAGTATGTATGTTCCTCGCTCTGGACGACGCATGTCCCAACTGAAGAATAGCTGGTGGAAAGCCCCACCGATACACGCGCAATGGTGCTTTATCACGATATCTCCGCCAGTTCTGGAATGATTTTGATTCTGTAAAGAGATTCCTGCTTCTTGACGGATCCTGGCTTTGATTCATACCAAGACGCAGCGAAATAGGCCTGTATTTAAGGAAATTGCATATAACGGATGACCCTATACATAGACATGCCATTCCATATACACTAATGCAGGCAGAGTGGGTGAGCTATCTCAAATGACATGCGCACGCGCACTAAGCGCTTTTACACACTATTTATTTGAGAATTCTCTCCAGTGGCGACATGCACAAACCTATATATCCAACAGGAATGTGCTTGGAGCATCTCAGATGGGGTCATTTCGTACCCGGGCAACATGGATCGACTTGAACCCGGCTGAGTGATCCGCGCTACAGTACAATTAATTAACTAACGTTTAAAAAAAAAAGATTTGCAAGAAACATTTGTCCTAACCTGCTATCAAAATGTGATCCCCTGTTGAACTGAATGGCGATCTTTGCCGTGGCATCTGATGTATATCCTCTCATTGGCGAATTCTCTCTTGTGCCTCCAAATGTAACCAGTTGCAGTGGGGGCGGGGTGGGTGAGGAGGGGAGACAGGTACTTGGACAAGACGACCCAAACTGGTTACAGTGAGAGTCCGCCCTTTCTTGAGCAACACACGTCCCCACAGTTACGGTAAAACAGAGAGAGAGAGAGAGAACTTGTTTTACCGTAATTCCGGGGACATTTTCACGTCTAGACCCTACACTCTGGTCACATGCTCGGATTGTGGGGACAATGCCCTGTCCCCACAATTATGGTCGCTCAAACGATCGGCAAAAGCGTGAAACGTCCAAAAAATATATTTAGAATTTGTGTCCCCACGATTCGTTTTTCTATTTTTTTTACGTTTTTTCATTTCTCTTATCTTCTCTCACATTGAAATGTCCCCACAAAATTATCTCGCACTCTCATGTAAAAAATATATTGCGCGAGGCATACGAACACGTGATGTGATGAACACTCACGTGCGCAGACTAGGCGGCGTTGTAATCTCCCATCCACATACTGCTGCTAATGCATGAACTGCCAACCAAAGAGTATGTCCCCACACTGTTTCTCACATTTATGGGGACTCTCTCACTAGGTCCCCGCTCTGTGTGGGGACCGTCCCCACAGTGTTCTCTCACTTTTTTTAGTTAATGGTAATAATCGCTATCCATCTTAGAAGTATTTTTTATTTTGCCAACGCACACAGAAACACGAAGGAAATGAAAATCAAGAAATGAGAGAAAAAAGTAATCCCCACAGTTACGGTAAAACCGTCGAGAGAGAGAGAGAGAGAGAGAGGGAGGGGAGAGGGGGGGAGGGAGGGAGGGAGAGAGAGGAGGGAGAGAGAGAGAGAGAGTCTGACTCCAGATCAATGACTACATAGTGGTATCCAAGCCTGCCAGTTACATCCGCAAACCATCAGTTTGACAGCTCTACTATTAACCTCTATCCCAGTTTAAGCCAATAATGTGCCAGTAGCGTGTTACTGGGTTCTACCATGTTGTGGATGAGCTATGGGCATGACAGGGTTAATAATCTTCTCTTGGCCCGTGGCTGAGAATGGTATAATAACGGACTCATCGGCACATGATTCGTCTACCTCCCCACCCCCTAGCAGTTATCGAGGCATGAAATGCTAATCCACTGGACACATTAAATCAAATCAAATCAAATCAAAGATTATTTATTTGACAGTAATATGTTTTTTACAGAATTGAGTCCAGAACAGTAAAAATACAGACAACAGAGACAGTGAGATATCAGGATATACATTGCATTTAGTAGATAGTATTATAAAACACACAGGGAGGGGCGGGGAGGGGTGGGTGGGTGGGTGGGCAGGCTATGGTGGTGTTATATTTACCATCTACAGTTTTGCAGAACTCACGCAAACGAATACGTTTTAGAGTAAATTCGTTTGCGTGAGTTCTGCAAAACAGTTGTTGTGACGTCAAATAGATTCAATTATGACGCCGCAATCATGCCATGATAACGCAGGTTATGTGCCTTCACTGTGTTAATACCGGACGGCCCCAAACCTGCATTATCACGATTGTGATTAAACTGCTAAACTCGCACAAACGAATTCAACCCGACACTAGACCAATCGAAAACGCGCATAGATTTATCTATATACCACAGTTTATACCAAGTGTCGGCATGTTCAGCCTCTCCGTTGCTGGGTTTGTATGGGATCCGGTCACAAATTAAACTCGTGTCCAGTATATTACTTATTAGGAACGTGGCCAAGAAGTAGAGCCAAACAAACATTTTAAATACATTATAAGCAAAACTAAGTGTTTGAACAGTTTGGATGCAGTTACTAACGGGACTATGACTAATGACATTGATACGAATGTAAAGCTGTCTGGTCTTCCCGCAGTAAGCTCCTCGAGTAAACGTGATGTCAATTCAGTATGTATGCTATGTAGCGATGAGTCCAAACATTGTATTGAGTATCATAATTATTCTAATCTGTTGCTCAGTAATAGATATCAACTACTCAGTAACAATACGAGTAATAGTGGTATCTTGCCAAAATGTGGCATACGCGCTAATAATATACTATATGATGAAGACAACGACGATGATGACGATCACGACAACTATGACGATCATGACAATGATGACGATCACGATAATGATGATGATCATGACAATGGTGACAATCATGGCAATGATGAAGATCAAGACAATGATGATCATGATAATGATGACGATCATGGCAATGATAATGATCCTGCCAATAGTGACGATGATGGTGATGGCGTAATTGGCGGTGCTGCTGCTGATGATGATGATGTTAGTGGCGGTGGTGATGATGGTGTTGGTGGTGATAGTAGCGGTGTTGGTGGTGGCGGCGGTGGTTGTTTTGGTGGGGGTGGCGGGGGCGGTGGTCGTACTATTAATAATAATAATAATAATAATAATAATAATAATAATAATAATAATAAATCCATTGATCTGCCGTCTTTCAATATTAATTCTAAAGGAATTAGGGTTGGTCATTTAAATGTACAGCACCTGGTGCCTAAGATTGACCAGTTAAAACTGATTATGGAGAAGTGTGAAAAAGAACTTGAAGTTTTCTGTACCACTGAAACATTTCTCTCATCAACAATCCCAAATAACTCCATTGAAATTGAAGGCTATGTTAATGAAAGAAAGGACAGAAAAGAACGGGACGGTGGTGGAATTGTACTATATATAGCTGATAACTATTCATATGTGAGGAAACTAAATTTTGAAACCGATGATCTGGAAATTCTATGGATTGAAATTAGACCCTTTAAGGCCAAGCCTTTCCTATCGGGCTGTGTCTATAGACCCCCCCTGATTCACCCGCTATCTGGATTGATGAATTTGAAGCTATGTTAGAAAAGGTATATTCCGAAAACTCAGATATTATACTTGTAGGAGATTTTAATTTCGACCTTATTAAAGCAGATAATCATAAATGGCAGTCTTTAATTGAACTTTTTCATTTATAGCAACTTATACGTAATCCAAGCAGAGTTACTGAGAAAACATCTAAACTGATTGACCATGTGTATGTCACAGATAAAGACAAAATTCAATCGTCACATGTCGGCTCTTTGGCACTAAGTGACCATTATCCAATATTCGCTGTACGCAAATGTAAACCATTCAAAACTCAAAATTCGCACCAACTTATTAAATACAGGAGCATCAAGAGCTTTAAGAAGCTAAGTTTCTTAGTGACCTGTCTGTATATGATTGACGTTCTATAGGTTGTTTGGGTAGTCCTGATCAAGCGCTTGATCAATGGTATGCAAAATTCATCAACATTATAAATAAACACGCTCCTGTCATTGAACGCAGAGTCAAACGTGGATGTCAACCAGGATGGATGAACAGAGAAATTTTAAAAACAATGAAAGAAATGGATTATCATAAAAACGTAGGAAACATGTTGAATTTTAAAATGTTAAAGCAAAGAGTTGCGTATTTGATTAAAGCATCTAAACGAGATTATTTTGCAAATAAATTAGAAGCAGGCAAAAATAATCCGACTAATATATGGAAAATTCTAAAAGACATAAATCCCAAGGCAAACAAATTACCTTCAATAATCTGTGATTGACTCGATCTCCAAGTGTCATTTCATTAGCGTTGTGCATAATGCTCTGGTTTAGCCCCTCCAAATGTCTGGATTGACACCAAGTGGGTTACACCCCTGCGCCACGTTGACGCCGAGCATACAGTCTTAAACAGGGGAATATATAATCTGTGATGATAATAGAAGTGAAATTCAAAACCCACAAATGCAATCTGAACATTTTAATATATATTTCAGTACAATCGCGTCAAAACTGACACACTCCATGATAAAACAAAGGCCAATGGCATTTGATAAGCTATCAGATCATGTTTTTAATAAAGTTCCAGAAAATATAGAGTTTCGAATTCCATATGTAACCGTTGAATATGTGTCTGGAGAACTTAGCAACTTAAAAACAAATAAGTCATCTGGTTATGATGAATTGAACGCACACTTCCTCAAAGCAGCAGCATCAATAATTGCACCCTCAATTACACTTATTATAAACAAAAGCATAGCTACGGGAGAATTCCCCAAAATGTGGAATTGTGCAAAAGTAAAACCTCTACATAAATCTGATTAAAAAACCAATGTTAGCAATTATAGGCCTATCTCTATATTACCCATTATCTCTAAGGTTATTGAACGATACATACATGATCATATTTATAAATTTATAGCCAAGTATAATTTATTAGTGGAGTCGCAATCAGATTTCAGACCTAACCATTCATGTGAAACTGCTTTGTTAAATCTAGTAGAAAGATGGTGCTTTTCGATAGATAATGGCGACCTTATTGGTTCTATTATGATTGACTTTAAAAAGGCCTTTGATCTTGTCAATCATGGCATCCTATTACAAAAATTAAGTATTTACAAATTCAGCTATAATACATTAAAGTGGTTTTCTTCATATTTAAATGGCAGACAACAATACGTTTCAATTTCTGGAAAGAATTCTAAACCACTGCCCATCGATATAGGAGTACTACAAGGCTCAGTTTTAGGGCCACTTCTGTTCATTTTATATGTTAATGATTTACCCATGTGTGTCAACAATCGTATGGATATGTATGCTGATGATACAATTATGCATGCTGCTAGCTCAAATGTCACTGAAATTCAAGAAAATCTAATTAACGGTATGAAGTCGCTAGAAGAATGGTGTGTAAATAATAAAATGTTGTTAAATATGGACAAAACTAAGTTTATGATGTTAGGAACTAAGCATAAATTGAAACAAGTAAATAATAATGTTATAATCCCTACAAATCGTGGAAGCTTAAATGTTGTCGAATCTGACAAACTTTTGGGGGTATACATAGACAATACGCGTGCATGGAAAGAACATATAGGCAAACTTTGTAAAAAGATTTCGTTCTTGATTTATATTCTACGGAAAAATAAACATTATCTTAGCATTGAGCAACGAAATCTTTTCTATAAGTCGTATATCCTTTCACACATTGATTAATGTAGTCTTGTATTTTGCCCGTCTTCACCTACAGTATTGGATAGCTTAGAAAAAATACAAAAAACGGGCTGCTAGGGTGATATTAGACATACCTTACAGGACACCATCTGCACAACTATATGAAACATTAAACTGGACAAATTTAACTAAAAGAATGCAAATTAAAATGGGTATTATTACATATAGACATGTTCACTTCCGTTGGGGTGGCGCACACTAGAAATCTACGTTCCAAAACACGCAATCACCTACAACTTCCGAGGATTAAAACGGAATATGGCAGAAAAAGCTTCAAATACACTGCAGCGCAACTGTGGAATTCTCTGCCTGAAACGATTACTCAGTCTTCTACTCTGCTGACATTCAAATCAAATATACATGAATATATTACTAAATTATAGTGATATATGGGCAATGTGATTTCATCTTTTTACTTGTGTTCTAATATTGCATATTTGTATATTTCTAAATAGCTATATATTGTGTGTATGTGCGAATGAATGTGTACGACCTTGCGCGTATGTATGCGTGAACGGTGATTCGAACATCGACATTCGACGAGGTATTTATTCTGCAATACTGTTTCAGTAATATCTATCGAAAATGAACAAATATGTTAATTATCTAATTTAACAGTCATTTTACTTGTGTTATAATATTGTATATTTTGTTTATTTGTGAATATATATATATATATATATATATATATATATATATATATATATATATATATATATATATATATATATATATATAAATATAATATATATATATATATATATATATATATATATATATATATATATATATATATATATATATATATATATATATATATATAAATATATATATATATATATATATATATATATATATATATATATATATATATATATATATATATATATATATATATATATATATATACGTACGCGCGCGAAAATGAACAAATATGTTAATTATCTAATTTAACAGTCATTTTACTTGTGTTATAATATTGTATATTTTGTTTATTTGTGAATATATATATATATATATATATATATATATATATATATATATATATATATATATATATATATATATAAATATATATATATATATATATATATATATATATATATATATATATATATATATATATATATACGTACGCGTGCGTGCGTGCGTGCGTGCGTGCGTGCCTGCGTGTGTGTGTGTGTGTGTGTGTGTGTGTGTGTGTGAGGGCCTCGGGAAGATCAGTTTACTGACGATGTATACCCTCCTTAAATAAAGAATTATTATTATTATTATTATTATTATTATTATTATTATTATTATTATTATTATTATTATTATTATTATTATTATATATCTATGGCATTTACTAGTAATTACTCACAAACTATATTCATTGTACTTCTACAGATTTGTCGATTTCATTGCAAATTGCAGTAACACATCCTGAACAAGTATCAATATGTCTACAATGAGATTCACTATCCTTTATCATAACAAAATGTTGATAACTAGATTAAATACTATAAAGAAGCATTCTTTTGACGACGGCAGTAGTGGATTATAACAGCTGGCAACAGGGACATTTTCGCCCGGCCACAGATCTTGCCCAGCCCCAAATTTGTTCTATCAAAAAAGGTTCGTTTGAGTGAATAATGTGTTTTATGCAGTTTCTATTTTAACAAAAGAGAATAGCTGTGTGAACATGATGTCCAGAGAGCTATTTTCGTTTGTAAATCTAGAAACTGCATAACAGGCTATGGTACAAACATGTCGATTTGTTATGTTCTGCAGCGTAAAATAGCTATAGTCATGTATGCTTCACTTTATGCTATTTTGTGTAATACGCAATAGCACAGAGTGGGGCATACATCCCCACACAATTGCATATTCCATAATTTGTAATGGACAATACGACTCAGTGGCGGATCCAATGGGGTCGCCCGAGTGGCCCTGGGCCCCCACCCCTCCCCTTAACTAATATTTTTTCTCATAAGTCATGAAGATGTCGTAGAAAATTATGGTCCGTTGAACCCTGAAGCCATCAAATCTCAATTTCGAGACAATCATACTGGTCTGTAATGAAAAATGCCAATAAACGTATCAAGTGTGCATTGCAGAATCACACTTATTCTCGAAGGTAGTGAAGACAACATCTTAACTGATGCAATTTTAAAACTGAAAATTGCGTCGTATTATGATTCATCACATCTGTAGTGGCATGTAGCATTGCTAAGCTATGGGTATGAATAGGTGAATAGAATGATAGGTTAATGCATGTTCACAATCTTATTATCTCTCTTAACATAGATTACTCTTTTACTCATTTTTCATTTGACACCTTGATTATCTCCAACAATATTCTAAATTACTGGTAAAATAAAACTCAATGTTTCCACTCACAAGGCTGGAAATCGCATCTAAACAGTTTTAAATTCAGAAAATGTATGTGGGGGGGGGGGGGGGCGAGCACCACCTCCCCCAAACCCACCCCTCTTTTTCGGAAGAGTGGGTGGCAGACCTGTCCCAAGGGCCACCCCTTCAATACTTTCTGGATACGCCTCAGAAGATGAACACAGTAATGGAATGGAAACTCCATTACAGACTTACAAAGTTCGTCTTATTGTCTATTATAAACTGTTTCAGTATTATTCTTTAGTAATGGGTTCGTATTTTGTTTGAGTTTTCTGATAATGGGTGATGACAAACTGTAGTGGCACGTGGTCATTCAGCGTCCCTCAAGCTCACGTGAAAAATTCGTCTTTTTAAGTTATCTTTGTATGGAGTATGTACAATATAACATTATGACAGTATGACCAGATAACCACATGCGCCTCCCTCTAGTAAGGCGAGGGGTGGGTGGGGTGGGCATCGATGTGTGTGTGCGTGCGTGCGTGCGTGCGTGCGTGCGTGCGTGCGTGCGTGCGTGCGTGCGTGCGTGCGTGCGGGCGGGCGGGCGTGCGGGCGGGTGGGTGGGCGTGCGTGTATGTGTTATTGACTTATTTGTCCATTACATATTGTGTCAGTATTATTCTTATTAAAGAGTGTTGGCTGTTAAATTATTCTATTTTAGCTATTTAATTTCATTTTTTTTGTTTATTCAGTTTTTTATCCAGTCCTGTTTTCACACTTGAACGGATAAAAAAATTGAGTGGACAAAAAGATAAAATTAAATAGCTAAATAAAATAATTTAACAGCCAACTGATGGTCCATAGTTACTTCTGAAAATGCAGACGATACCATCTGCGAGCATCTAGATTTCAAAATCTTCAGGGGGAGGATCCCCAGACCGTGCTTCCATTCAACACCACAAATATTATTTGCCCCCCCCCCCCCCCTCCCTGGCCCTCGCAAGGCTTAATCCGGCACTGAACGACGGTGCCAGACCTAAAGGCCTAAATAATTATTATGATATTCTTGATGTACTATTTACGACAACTGATATCACAATGAATTTAATTAATCTTCCATGATTGAAATGCTGTTGCGAATGTGAGTCCTGTTTCCCGAATTGTTCACAAATTAGTATCCGGTTTTGAGGGCCTACAGTTGAAAGTTTTTATATCAGATCGGGAAAACACAATTTGTGTAGGTGGTCATATTTTAGAGGGGGTAATCATATTCCCGCGGTATACAAAGAATATCATCTAACGTGGCTCATCGTAATCAAACTAAGAAAATATCAAGGATGCTTTCCAGGTTAACAGTCTTCAACAAAACACTGTTAAAGGTACTATGTCACACCAAGTGGTCTTAAATGGAAAATAATAGCAAACTTAAAATATATCATGCAGTCATCCGATCTGTCACTCACGCAGTCATCCCTTCACTCACTCATGCCGTCATCTGATCTGTCACGCATGCAGTCATCCGATACGTTACTCATGCAGTCATCAGATATGTTACTCATACAGACACCTGATCTGTCACTCATGCAGTCATCCGATTTGTCATTTATGCAGTCATCTGATCTGTCACTCATGCAGTCATCTGATATGTCATTCATGCAGTCCATCAGACTCTCACACATGCAGCCATCCTATCTGTCACTCATGCAGTTATCCGATATGTCACTCATGCAATCCATCTGATTTGTCACTCATGCAGTCATCTGATCTGTCACTCATGCAGTTATCCGATCTGTCACACAGCCAGTCGGTCGGGTGGACAGTTGGGCGCTCAGTTCATCGGTCAGTGGGTTGGTGGGTAGGTGGTTTGGTCTGTCAGTCTGTCCGTCAGTCCATCACTCATGCAGTCATCAAATCTGTCACTCATGCAGTCCGTCCGCCCATCAGTCATGCAGTCATTCGATCAGTCACCCATGCGGTCATTCGGTCGGTTGCTCAGTGGGCTGTTAATCTGTGGGTGGGGGGGGGAGTCTTTCAGCATCTCATGCATTCCCCCGATCTGTCACCCATGCATTGCCTTAGTCCGTTACTCCTGTAGTTATCCAATTTGTCACTCTTGCAGTCATCCCATCTGTCATGTATGCAGTCATCTGATCTGTCACTCAAGTAGTCAGTCAGTCAGTCATCTGCTCTGTCACTCATGCAGTCGGTCGATTGGTATGTCGGTTGGTCAGCCTCTCAGCCTGTCCATCAGTCCATCACGCATGCGGTCATCAGATATGTCACGCATGCACTCATGCAGTCTGTCAGTCCATCACTCAAGTAGTCTGTCATCTGATCTGTCACCCATGCAGTCAGTCAGTCATCCGATCTGTCACTCATGCAGTCTGTCGGTTGGTCCGTCAGTCTGTCACTCATACAGCTATTTAATCTGTCACTCATGCAGTCTGTTAGCCCGTCACTTATACAGTTGGTCATCCGATCTGTCACTCATGCAGTCATCCGATCTGTCACGCATGCAGTCATCTGATCTGTCATTCATGCAGTCCATCAGACTGTCACACATGCGGCCATCCTATCTGTCACTCATGCAGTTATCCGATATGTCAGTCCATCACTCAAGTAGTCGGTCATCTGATATGTCACTCATGCAGTCATCTGATCTGTTGCTCATGCAGTTATCCAATCTGTCACACAGCCAGTCGGTCGGGTGGCCAGTTGGGCGCTCAGTTGGTCAGTCATTGGGTTGGTCAGTTGGTGGGTGGGTGGTTTGATCTGTCAGTCTGTCCGTCAGTCCATCACTCAGGCAGTCACCCGATCTGCCAGTCATGCAGTCCATCCGCCCATCAGTCATGCTGTCATTCGATCAGTCACCCATGCGGTCATTCGGTCGGTTGCTCAGTGGGTTGTCAATCTGTGGGTGGGGGGAGAGGGGGGTGGGGTGGGTTGAGGTCTTTCAACCTCTCATGCATTCCTCCGATCTGTCACCCATGCATTGCGTTAGTCTATTACTCCTGTAGTTATCCAATTTGTCACTATTGCAGTCATCCCATCTGTCATGTATGCAGTCATCCGATCTGTCACTCATGCAGTCCGTCAGTCTGTCACTCATGGAGTCATCCTATCCCATATGTCACACATACAGACCATCAGTTTATTACTGGTGCTGGCAGTGAGGCTGTCACTCATACAGCCATCCGATCCCTCACTCATGCAGTCATCTGATATGTCACTCATGCAGTCCGTTACTCATGCAGAAGGTTATCCGATCTGTCACTCATGCAGTCAGTCATTGGGTCGGTTGGCCTGTCTGTCAGTCCGTCATTCATGCAGTCATCTGCTCTGTCACCCATACATCTCCTCAGTCCATCACACATGCATGTGGTCATGCGATTATCACTCATGCAGATAGTCAGTCATTCGAGCTGTCACTCATACTGTCGGTTGTCAGGTCATCATGTCCATCAGTTAATTATTCAACAGATCTGTCACTCACGCAGTCCATCACTCATGCAGTCGGTCATATGATCTGTCACTCAAGCAGTCAGTCAGTCAGTCTGTCATGTATGCAGTCATCTGATCTGTCACTCAAGTAGTCAGTCAGTCAGTCATCTGCTCTGTCACTCATGCAGTGGGTCGATTGGTCGGTCAGTTGGTCGGCCTCTCAGCCTGTCCATCAGTCCATCACGCATGCAGTCATCAGATCTGTCACTCATGCACTGATGCAGCCTGTCAGTCCATCACTCAAGTAGTCGGTCATCTGATCTGTCACCCATGCAGTCAGTCGGTCATCCGATCTGCCACTCATGCAGTCTGTCAGTTGGTCCGTCAGTCTGTCACTCATACAGCTATCTGAGCTGTCACTCATGCAGTCTGTTAGCCCGTCACTTATACAGTTAGTCATCCGATCTGTCACGCATGCAGTCAGTCGTTCGGTCTGTGAGCCTATCTCCCACTCATGCAGTCATCTGATCTGCCACTCATGCATCCAGGCAGTCCATCATTCATGAAGAAGGTTATCCGATCTGTCATTCATGCAGTCGGTCGTTCGGCCGGTTGGCCTGTCTGTCAGTCCGTCACTCATGCAGTCATCTTCTCTGTCACTCATACATCCCCTCAGTCCATCACACATGCAGTCGGTCATGCGATCTATCACTCATGCAGTTAGTCAGTCATCCGACCTGTCACTCATACTGTCGGCCATACGGTCATCATGCCCATCAGTTAGTTATTCAACAGATCTGTCACTCACGCAGCCCATCACTCATGCAGTCGGTCATCTGATCTGTCACTCATGCAGTCAGTCAGTCAGTCAGTCAGTCAGCCATCTGCTCTGTCCCTCATGCAGTCGGTCGGTTGGTCGGCCTCTCAGCCTGTCCATCAGTCCGTCACTCATGCAGTCATCAGATCTGTCACTCATGCACTCATGCAGTCTGTCAGTCCACCACTCAAGTAGTCGGTCATCTGATCTGTCACCCATGCAGTCAGTTGGTCATCCGATCTGTCACTCATGCAGTCTGTCACTCATACAGCTATCTGAACTGTCGCTCATGCAGTCTGTTAGCCCGTCAATTACACAGTTGGTCATCCGATCTGTCACTCATGCAGTCAGTCGTTCGGTCTGTGAGCCTATCTCCCACTCATGCAGTCATCCGATCTTTCACTCATGCATCAAGTCAGTCCATCACTCATGCAGTCTAACATCCGATCTGTCAATCATGAAGTCGGTCAGTCATCTGATCTGTCACTCATGCAATTAGTCCATCATCCGATCTGTCACTCATGCGGTAGGTTGAAAATTGTCAAAAAGTCACCCTCCCTTTCCCATCCCATATCCTTACTGCGCCTATTTGTAATTTCAAGGAAGTCCGAGATGAGTACACGAAAAATGAGGATATGATTGCTTTTTCATAATGAAAGTCCAATAACGAAAGTACGACAATACTGGTAAGACACACCTATGAATAGTATTTACTGATGCTGTATCCATCTAATAACAATAGCTAATTTACACCCGTTGAAACCGAAAGCGAAACAAAAAATATGTCACGTGATAAGAGGAATTTCCCCGCATGAATATTTATGAGATGCCCACTGAATACAATATAAACTAGATGGATAAGATCAGTAATTTCTGTAAAAATGTGCTATTTGACGATCGCTGTAACAGTGAAATTACATCGTTTTATTGGCGGCATTATGCAAATATGAACTTCTCCTGACACAATGCGATGATGTATATAGCCTAGAGACTGATTTGCAATAATGAAATACTGTGCTTTAATTATTTGAAAATCAGTCAAAATCTTGATTCTCTTATACCATTGTAGAATGGTATGCAATAGGTTGTTTGCAGGCCGTGTGATTGGGAACCCCTTAAGATGGACGAATCTGATCTGTCGATGAAGTACCGTATATGATGTCATAGTAAATTACATCACACGTAGGCTGATGGCATAATCATAATAGGCAGAAGCACTCTGTTGTGATGCTGGAATAATAGTCCGCCATGTGTAGGCCTACAAATTATATGCCTTTGATAGATTTACTATATAATATTGTAAACATTAATTCTGTTGAACATTTTGAAACTAATTTAACGTGACGCTATTGATCGTTGCTGTGATAGGAAGCAACAGAACCCAGTCAAATTAATTTCAAAATATTCAACAGTCCATGTATAGTTACCGTGATATTGCTGGGATTCTTGCTATTCACGGTCGATCGATCCCAACACGGGAAAAGCGTGGGTAGATTAGCTAGAAATGGGCAGTACAGAGCTAGAAATGGATCCCTCTATTATTGCATGATGACGTGTTATGATGTAGCGGCTTTCTGTGCTTATTATTAATGATGACCCTTATTTTTCCATACACTTTAATCGTCCAACCATGAGAAGATATAGCCACTGATCACAAGACAATGAAATTAGCAGACGAAGTCTTTCAGTCAACTAGAAGTTTCATATAGCCGATGTAACTGTTTGCGAGTTCATTATGTAGTTTGGAAGTATACGCCCCTAATAGTTCATTATGTAGTTTGGAAGTATACGCCCCTAATACAGCGCAGGTATTAAAATGTCGAGGGGTTTTCCTCCATTCCACCTTTCTAGTATACTCACTAATAAACAGGACAATAGCTTATAGTATTATTGGAACAAAGGTTAGAATATTTGCGATCCTCTTTTACTTCCTGGTTACAGTATCAGCATGGGAAGTAAGCTGTAAGGACTGAGGTGCCATGGGGTGGGGGCAATTTAAAAATCGAAGCATGGTTTCTCAATCTCGTATCGAAGGAGATCCCACAAGATACGAATTGTGGGTTTGGGGTGGGGGTAGGGATGCGTTGGTTATTATGTATGCCATAGCCAAAAATCACATCCTGGGTTTCTAATTACTTTGAATAATATTGCCAACAGACAAATATAGCAAACAACAACCAGGCTGTGAATTAGCTTTAGCTTGATTACTTTGTTTTTCTAGCTTTGCCAAATTGTCCTTGTAGTCCAGCAGGTATTAGTCATCTGTCTGTGGACACATAGGATGGGATGAGTCAAGTATCAACTAGCAATAAATAAAAGCTTTGGATGAATCACTTGAAGTATTTAGAGGCATTAACCCTCCAATGGATTTGGATTGGTTCACTAGTCATCGTAGATATTGGGATGCAATTACATATGGTGAGACAGGTCAGGCATAAAGTAGCAATTATTATGTGCACAATCATCAAGACTATTGACAAGTTTTAAGAACACAATTCATACAGATTGGCAACAAATATTGAAATCAAATATACGACAAGAAACTATATTCATTCATGCTTAATACGCAGGGAGGGATATACCCATTCGCTAATTATCAAATCCTAGTAAAAATTGAGATCTGGCTAATAGGAAGCTGTATTGGCTGAATATCTGGCTAACGATTAAAATCATACTATTCATCTATTATATATGTACAAAAATTATACATAAAGAATCATTAAAACTTACTTTGAATAACATATTAAGATAAATATTTATGTAATTAGTACTTACATGTACATTATTACTTATTGTACCAAGGTAAACCATGAAATCCTAATATCACAGATAAAAAAACCCACCTACACAAATATCACAGATCAAAAACACCTACACAGGTCAGCTGTTGAATATTTTGAGACTAATTTGATAAATATATTTTGATTCCAACATGCATACAAATCCATTCAAACATACATACAAAGTAGCCGGAGCCAGCATGCAGCCAGTGCAGATATCTATTATTTACTCATACATACATATGCACACATAATCATTAAAATTAACTTTGAATAACATATTAAGATAAATATTTATGTAATTAGTACCTACATGTACATTATTACTTATTGTACCAAGGTAAACCCTGAAATCCTAATATTACAGATAAAAAAACCCATCTACACAGGTCAGCTGTTGAATATTTTGAGACTAATTTGATAAATATATTTCGATTCCAATTCGCATACAAGTCGATTCTAACATGCATACAAAGTAGCCGGAGCCAGCTTGCAGCCAATGCAGATATTTATTATTTACGCCCACGCCCACGCCCACGCACACACACACACACACACACACACACACACACACAGACACATATATATGTATATATATATATATATATATATATATATATATATATATGCACACACACACACGCACGCACGCGCGCAAATACATGCATACAAATAGATGCACATAAATTCTAAATAGAGAATCAATAAAACTGACTTTGGATAGCATATTAAGATCAATATTTATGTAACTGCCTAACTGGTACTTGCATGTACCTTATTATTTATTGTAGCACAGTAATGGTTCACCGAGTCAGGAGCGGGATATAGTGACAAAGTTCAAAGTTCAAAGTTCAAAGTTGCTTTATTTCATGGTTTTTTCTATACAATCAATACAATCTAAACAGGCAGTCCATCAAAGGCATGGCCTATTGAGTGATGGACTCCTTACAGACATTACAACATTTATACATTGACATATATATACGACACACAAGACAGTGGCACAGTGACAAAATGGTGAAAAGCTACCTTGATATGAAAGTCCAGGACTATTTTGGTTTGTTTTGTGGAGTTCGGACATAAACTTTGATATATATATATCATATATACAAGTATTTAATACATATATGTCTTCCATTAGGCAGTGGGTGGGTAGGGCTGTCCCTTCTTTGATGTTTACATAGATATATGCCACTATGTGCACAAACATAAAACACACGGCATTCAAACACATATTTATGGCATTAGTATTTAAATACACTCATACATATTTGCTTAACTTGACTTAATTAAACATATATTATACATATACTCCCTAGTTACATCATTATCTCATTTTATTTAAATTTAGTTTGGAGTGGTTTATTATTATATAGGACTTTTGTATGCTACTGAGGGTGGGGGGGGGGGCAGGGAAGAGCTCATCACTGTAATATAAAGTTGAGATGGTTAGAGTTTGTTAAGAATCAATAGATGCGTTGATCGTTTGTGGGTTATTTAGGTGTAGTAGTAGTGAAAGTAAACTGTGAAGTATGTTTGTGTTTAGACTTCTTACTTCAATTATTAGGTTAGGCTAGTTTATCTATAGTGGTTGTGGTGGTGGTGGAATGTCATTAGGCTTGTATTATTATTAATTAGCAGAGAATCTGTGACCATCAGGTATAAATATATTAATTTAGTATTTGTCGATCATAGATTCCCTGGCAATCTTCTTAAAGGATTTCAGGTTTAATATGCTATCGCGTATTTTTGTACTGGTGCTGTTCCATAGTTTTGTGGCTGCTATTGTAATTCGTCGTTTTCCTATTTCTGTTCGTGTAAATTGAGTGTGTAAATTGTGTTTTGTCCTAGTGTTGTGTTTGTGGATGTCTGTGCTTAGTGTGAAATTGGAGGCTATGGATTGTGGTAATGTATTGTGGTGAAACTCCTTTACAATGGTATACATCTGTAGTTTGCCTATGTCCTTTAGTTTTAATAGCTTTTCTGACTTGAATATATTCTGGCCCTTTGCTGGTTTAGAAAAGAGTTTTAGTGCCTTTTTCTGTAGACTTTGTAGTTTTGTTAGGTTGCTTTTTTGTGTATTCGTCCAGATAGCGTTACAGTAGGTGAGATGCGGAAGAACAAGGGTACAGTATAGAGTTTTAATTGTAGCTGGTGTCATGTAAGGTTTTAGTCTTTGTATGACACCTATGCCTCTTGCCACCTTTGCTGTTACCATCTCGATTTGTTTAGCCCAGGTCAAATGTTTATCCAAATATACTCCCAAGAATTTGGCAAATAGGGCCTCCTCAATTTCTTTTTTGTTTATGTAGATTTTTGTAATTTCATCTTTTTTTAGTTTGAGGTTTGTAAATAACATATAATTTGTTTTGTCAACATTCAGCGATAATTTGTTTATTGAAAACCAGTCAGTAATTTCTTCCATTTCCTTATTTGTTTTTCTGTATAAGGTGTCTATGTTGTCATCGCAGCAAAAAGCATTTGTGTCATCAGCGAACAGTATTAGTGACATGTGCTTGCATATGTTAGGTAGATCATTCATGTAAAGAAGAAACAGCAATGGGCCAAGAATAGATCCCTGAGGAACACCACAAGTTAATTGCCTGTTTTCAGAGCATATTTCATTATATTGTACGCATTGTGTTCTTTTACTTAGGTAGTTCTGGAACCAGGTGAGTGCACTGCCTCTTATACCATAATAGGCAAGTTTTTCTAGTAAGATCTGGTGGTTGATAGTGTCGAAAGCTTTTGAAAGGTCCAAGAAGATGCCTATTATACTTTGGTTTTTTTCCAGTGATTCAATAATTTTTTCTGTCATTTCGGCTATTGCATGCATTGTTGAATGTTTCTCACGAAATCCATATTGCGATTTGTATAAAATTGACTTTTTGTCCAGGTAATTTGTCAGTCGATTGTACATAAGGCGCTCTAGTAACTTGGAGAAAAGTGGAAGTATGGAGACTGGTCTATAGTTTGAGAAGTTAGTAGAATCCTTGGCTTTATAAATTGGTGTAACACGTGCTATTTTTAGTTTTGATGGGAAAATGCCTTGTGCTAGGGATAAGTTGCAAATGTGACTAAGTGGGATAAGGATATCCATAACACAGGTTTTAAAAATGCGCCACTTAAAACCATCGATTCCGGCACTTTTGGCTGGGTTGAGTTTGTTTAGAACGTTAAAGATCTCTTCAGTGCTAGTAGGGTTAA
Source organism: Chaetoderma sp. LZ-2023a (assembly GCA_034401795.1). NCBI lineage: Eukaryota > Metazoa > Mollusca > Caudofoveata > Chaetodermatida > Chaetodermatidae > Chaetoderma > Chaetoderma sp. LZ-2023a. The sequence goes on along the minus strand of CM067371.1, from coordinate 130,199,982 downwards.
CGAAGAATGATGATTGATAGCTGCCTGTAAGGTAATCAGAAAATTTTTCTCGGATGTTGATTGAATTTTGTTTGAAAGTTCTGGTCCTATATTTACGAAATAATCATTGAATCCATTGGCAATTTCGAATTTATCGCTAATGACCTTATTCTTGTGAAGAAATTGTGTCTGTTGTGCCGTATTGGTCTTGTTTAAAAGTGATTTAATGGTTTTCCATGTCTCTTTTATGTCATTTTTGGACTGTTCAAATTTCTTGTGATAATATGTTTTCTTAGCTGTTTTTATTATTTGATCTAATTTACTTCTATATTTTTTAAACTGAATTTCATTGTAATTAGTTTGACACTTGATAAATGTTAAGTAGAGCTGATGTTTTGTATGACAGGCAGCTATTAATCCACTTGTAAGCCAAGGTTTAGTTGGGTTATGCTTATATTTTTTACTTTCTTTCATTGGAAAGCTTTGTTAAAAAATAGTCGTGCAGATGTCATGAAATTTGTTGTAGGCATGCTCACAAGACTGAATGTCTGTTACTATGCTCCAATCGACCTCTGACATAGATCTTTTGAATGTTTCAATGTTGACCTGACAGTAATCTCTGCATTTAAATTTTTCCTGTTCGAATTGTTTCTGGTATGTTTGTTGTTTTTCTAGGAGAAATATAGGTAAATGATCTGAGATATCAGTTACAAAAATTCCGACATGAGTTTTACTGATATTGCGATTAATATTATTGCAGAATATGTTGTCAATGACGGTCGCCGTAGATTCTGTTATTCTAGTTGGTTTAGTTATTGTCGGATAGTAAAAGTAGGTATTTAATAAGTTAATGAAGTCTTTGGTATGACAACATTTCTGTTGCTGCAGATCAATATTGAAATCACCCATAAGGTAGGCTGTTTTATTTTCCTTTTGTATTGTATCCAGAATTCTGCTCAAAGCTTCAATGAATTGTTTGTTGTCACTGTCAGGAGGCCTGTAGATTGTGCTAACAATTTTATTTCTACCTTTTTGAATCGGAATTTCGATAAATATTGTTTCAATGTGTTCTTCCATTATGGAAAAGTTTTCACGCAAAATGAATTGAATATTGTCTTTTATGTACATGCCTACACCACCTCCACCATCCTTGTTAATTATGTCAGATCTGTGCTTTTCGATAAATGTATAGTTATTCTTGTTAACTAGAGTAGTAGGTGAGTTTACTTTTAGCCAAGTCTCTGTAATTCCAATAATTCCAAACTCGTGTGCACTCATATCTAGGAAATTATTTAACTTGTCATTGTTCTTCAGTATCGATCGAGTGTTTGCGTGCATGAGTGAGAGTGCAATGCTTTCTTTACTGTTTGTTATAAAATCATTAAATTGGCTTAGAAGCGTATAGTTACAAGTTTGTGGAGGTATGGATAAGTCAGTTCTAGCATCTTTTGAGTTGATGTCTCTATACGTGTGGGTGTTAAGTTTGAAGGGATTTAGAATTAGGTATTGTATGTGCTCTATGTAGTTATATTCAACATGTGGATTCATGATTGCAAGTGTGTAGTCAGCATCATCATTAATGTGATTGAAAGGGAATAAAGATGTGTTGCAGTTTAGACACCACCATGGCTGGTCATCTAACTCAAGATGGAGATAATCAGAAGCAGTGAGTTTAGAACATCTTAAGTGAACCCACTCCGAACACAAGTCGCATAATAAGGCTTTTTGATTAGTTCTAACAGGTCTCTTACAGGATGAGCAGGGGAATTTGGTTGGCATGGTAAGGATAGAAGAAGAAAAAAGCCGAAACAACTATAGTCGGAAAGAGTTTAGGGGAGGAAGATGCCAAAGATACTTTCCTTGTCTTGGCAAGATTATACACGGCTTAGTTTCAATCAGGCAAAGATATTCACGTTGCTGTTACATGTACACAACTGAAAATTGAAATGATGAGGGCTGATCATTGGTTGGGATGGGTAATGATAATTAACCCTTTAAGCCATGAATTTGTTCAAGAGAATCCAAATTACTACAGAAGCTGCTGGTATGGGTGTCAAAGGGTTAATAATAATGACGAATGCTAATAATAGTGGTCTATGGTCATCTTAAAGTATCCATTAGTAGTCCGGTGGAGGTCATCTCCGAAAATCAGCAACTGAAACAGCTGAATCAACTAGTCGAGCCAGCGGCGGATTACCAGGAATAGCCTTCATGAACCCATGAACCTATTATTAATAGCTGGCTTAGATTGTTTACCATTTACAGCCCAGTGAAAGGCATTTGGGACGATATACAGAGCAGGGAAGAACTAACGAGAAGAAAGAAATCATTTTCGGCTGTGTACTATTTGAAACACTGTATGTTTAGTAATTCTCGGATATAATTAATTTGATGGCAAATCACTTTAATGTGGAAAATATTAATTTGATCGATTTCATCAATTTTCAAGTAACACTACTATATAGGTACCAGTTTTCGTGATTCGCTATTTATCTGATAATGGACATGGTTTTCGAGTGTGTAGCTGTAAGCACATTTTCGCCGATTTAATATACGAGTAGGAATTATGTCAATTTCGTAATGCATAAAAATTCAAATAAACCCAAAAATAAACTTACTGCTTATAAATATCCACAACTTGGTCCACAGATGCAATCTCAGTGAGTATTGCGTCATGTGTTTTCGAGGGTGATGTAATGGCGTAATTTCAACTCTAGTGAGGAGGTGAATTGATGTACTTTTTATGAGTTGAGCAAAGGATAGTCTGTCACCGACTATAATGCCATAAATCTGTCTGATACCGTGATTATGTCCAATCCAAGACGAAAGCAAGGGCTGGAATCCCAGATTTACAAGTACATGGCAATGCTGAAGAGATAATTCATAAAATTCACAAATGATGACAATGAGAAAGTAGAAGTTTTAGCAGAATATTTCCAATCTGTGTATACAATAGAACCGGATGGTGAAGCTCCATCAATCCCTAGTAGGAATTACCAGAATCAAATAACCTCTGTATGCATCACACCTGATATTGTAAACAATAAACTGTCCAAAATTAAAACCTCTAAATGTTCAGGACCTGACAAAATCCACCCCAGATTATTATATGAGTTATGTAATGTTTTTGGTAACCCATTATCCACTCTCTTTAATGCATCATTAGATTTAGGCTAAGTACCAGAAAGTTGGGCTAATGCTAATATCTCTGCTGTCTTACAAAAAAGGTGACAGTGGTGTGCAAAGTAAAGGAATCAGTTGTTAAAGGCTCAGTTATGAAATGCCTAACCAACAACTGTGTGGTGTCAGATAACCAATTTGGCTTTATAAGTGGCCGGTCTACTGTGCTTCAGCTATTGACAGTACTACAAAAATGATTGGAGGCATTGGATAATAGAGGGATGGTCGATGTCGTCTACTTTGACTTTAAGAAAGCATTTGATAAAGTCCCCCGCAAACGTCTACTTAGAAAACTAACTGCATATGGCATTGGTGGAAAACTATTAAAGTTGATCCAATCATTTGTAATCGGGGGGGAAGCAACAGGTCATCATTAATAGAACATACTCCAAATTGCTAAATGTGACCAGCGGCAGACCGCAAGGCTCAGTCCTTGGCCCACTTATCTTTATATTGTATATAAATGATTTGCCTGATGCAATTAAGCGTGGGTCAGAAATATTCTTGTTTGCTGATGATACAAAACTATTTAAATAAATTCTTAAACAACCAAATTGTGACACGCTGCAGCAAGCTATAGACTGTATGTGCCTTTGGACAGAAAACTCACTCCTAAAACACCATCCAGACAAATGTAAAAGTGTGAGAATTTCTTCTAGAACCACATTTCCCCATGTCTACACAATGGATGGTAACCACCATATTCTAGAGTATTCCCCCACCAAAAAAGACATTGGGGTCGTAATTGATGAAAAATTAAGTTTCAACCAACACATAAATGAAAAAATAAACAGAGCCAATCAAATAATGGGACTAATTAGATGCACATTTAACTACATAGATAAAGACAACTTTAAGCACCTCTTTAAATCCTTTGTCATGCCTCATATCGAATTTGCAAATGTAGTCTGGGCGCCTTTCCTAAAAGCATGAAAATGCAATTGAAAATGTTCAAAGGCGTGCAAAACTTATCCCAGGTGTGCGTAACCTACCATGCAACAAAAGACTAAAAGAACTCAACTTACCGGCTCTCACATTCAGAAGACTGCGAGGTGATATGATTGAGATATAAAATACTTCACAACAAATGTGATCAACCTCCATCAAACCTTATCAACCTTTGCTACAATAACAGTATTACAAGAGTCCATAGCCTAAAAATTCAGAAAATCAGAGCTAGGTTAAATATCAGAAAGTTTTCATTGCCATTGCGCTGCACAGACCAATGGAACAAACTACCCGAACACATTATCAATGCACCTTCTATTAACTCTTTTAAATCCAGATTAGACAAACTATGGAGTAAACAGGGTTGGGTTTTGGACAGTCCAAAACTAACTTTGAGCAGACATTGTCCAAAACCTGTCTAAAACCTGTCTTAAATGGTTTAAACCAGTCCAAAACTGTCCAAAACTATGTTGGAGATATCACCATACTCTTATGCATCATAATCCTATTAAAAAATAACAAGAAATCAGAGATTGCATCAAAAGCACTATATTAAACAAATCCATTTATTATATGAGTTATTATTACATTTTTATCAAATACATACAATTAAAACTTAAAAGGCTTAATTAGGTTTAATTACTAGTCCAAATCAGACAGCCCTCTCAACATCCTGTAGCAAAACACTAGCTTTGACGCTTTCTCTACTCCAAGCCTATTACAGATTTTAGTGTGGATATAGCTAAAATTGCTAAAAAATTCTCTCAATCGATGCTGATAATGCTGGTGCTTCAAGCAGCTGAATAGCCATATCAATAAAATCACCTGGCACACCTAGTGTTTTCAAGGCCTTCCACCATGTCACTGAAGGCACTTGAACTGCAGCATCACAGAAATATGATGCAGGAAATGGGCTGCTTTTAGCCTGGTATGCAATAAATGTTGCTATAAAGCTAGGGTTCTTAGCTATTATCCAATTGTTCACTTCTTCAAACTGTTTTGCTACCAGCATCTCGCCCTGAAACTTTGGATGTAATGTGTATGCAACAAGATGCTCTGGCAGGATTGCCTTGCTGAAATGTGCTAACAGAGTTTTCTTGTGTGGTTCTAGCAGAGTGTTGTTTAGTAATTCAAGCCAAACATGGCATGCATCGGCTAGTGTTGATGTGTCACTCTGACATGTGTCAATTGCTATTGAAATTGGCCGAGGTTGTTGGGCTAAGTCCCTTGCATTTCTAAACAGGTTAAAGTCCATTATCTTCTTGACAATAGAATTACCTATTTCTCCTTCATGGTCTTGTACAATTTTCATGAAATGTGGACGGTTGTGAATGAAGGAGTCAATACACACGAGTTGACTTCCATCTAGTGTCACAAGGAAGCTGTGGCTTAACACTACCAATACATTCCGAGAGCCAGGATAGTGGCTTGTGGTGATTCCTGAAATATTTTTGAATCTCAACTACATGCTTAATTAGCGTATCCGGTGTTATGTCTTGCCCTAGTAAGTTTAGCCAGTGTGCAGAACAGCCATAGACAATAAGATCATTGTCATCAGACTTCAAACCATCACGCATTTTATCCATGTTCTTTGCATTATCTGTGACAATGCTCTTAACTGTACAGTTGTATTTTGTCGTAGCATATTGTATTGTCTCTTGACACTTCACCTTACAGTTTTCAGCACTTTTAGTCATAGAACCAGTGTCAAAGCTATTTAGGAAGAAGCTCTTTCCTTCTACTTGCAAGCAGGATGCTATGATAGGTTCATTGTGAGTGTTACTCCACCCATCCTCCACTAATGTTGCTGTCTTGCCATCAAGAATCACCTTCATATCCTCTGTCACCTGATCATGCACAGCATCTAGAAGCTTTCCACCAATCAGTTTACGTGAAGGGGGTTTATATCCTGGGCATAGCATACTAACAACTTTTATGAACTGCGGATGTTCAGCCATTGAAAATGGAAGGTTACAAGCATAAAACAGCCTCGCGACTTCTATATCTATTGCTGACTTCATCGCTGAGGTGGTAGTGATACAATGTCGGCTCAGATCGGGTTGAATTGAGAATTGAACTGGACAGGTTGGTGAGGGTGGTGCTGATTGTGATGGCAATTCTTCTCTTAGTCGCTTTGTGCATGGTGCAGCTGATGGTTTGTCCAGCTGAAACAAAGAAAAGGGATATTACATGTGCTATATGAGCCAAATGTAGATATACACCCTACCTGGTCCAAGCCATTTGGGGACAAGATATGATAATCTTTTTAAAAATTTACATTGAAATGACTGGCATTGCAACAAAATCAGTCATTCCTATGTTGAATTTTCAAAAGTAATTAATTTTATGTCATAATTCAATACATTTAAAATTTGGAATCGATAGAGTTAAAGATAGACCACCCTTCTGTCAAATAAATGCATGTTTTTATTTATTTTCAAAACTTTGGGACTTGCTGAATATTAGTTTGACTGTTTGCATCAGTCTATCTGAAGGGTGTTAGTGTGCTATGCCAAATTGTTTTCATAATATTACTGTAGTAAAGGTATTCAGGCAAGAGTATTTCTGAAAACCCTGGGTTGCAGAAAGTATAGGGTTAAGCAGATCATTGTGTGTCATTTCTAATCTTAAGCCAGAGCCCTCACAGGCCAATTATCACACCTATACCATTGAATTGTAAAGAGGCTCAGCATGTGATTGTGGTTATCAGAGATTATCAGACCTGGCTCTATTACTAGCATGGCAAAGAGAATAATTAACTCAGGTATCTGAACTAAAGGTGAGACATCCTGTTGATAACCTCTATGCGGCCAAGACAATTACAGTGAATAGTAACCTTACCTACATTGTACATTATGACTTTTAAACACAACTTAGCACAAATTTTTGAACATTTTTCACTGAAATGACTGGCTTAGTAAAAGCGGCAGTCATTTCACGAGTAAATTTGTTTTCCAGTCAAATTAGTTTCAAAATATTCTGCAGTTTTCCCGCATAGTGTCCTTGAAAATGATAGCTGAGGAATTCATCGGTGAAAGGGTTAAGGCATGTATTAGATATATTGGAGTCCTAGCACTCCAATGTCAACAAAAAACATTTTTCAAATAAAATTAAAAGATACTGTTTTTTTATTTTCAACAAATTTGTCATCGCCCAACAAAATTGTTGAAAAATGAAAACCAGTTTCCTTGGTATAGTCACAATAAAATATAGAATTTTTAATTATTGACATTAGAGGGCAAGGGGTTAAGCATTAATTTTATTTACCTTCAAAATCTTGATGTCTTTGCTGATATGTGTGTCTGCCCTGTCTGTATCAGCCTGTTCAACAGGACTTTCAGTAGACTTCTCATGCTTCTCATAGTGTATTTTCATCCTTGCTACCTTGTTGACAACTGTGTACTCACACTCTCTACACTTAGCCATTTGTTTGCCATTAATCTTAACTTCCAAAAAGTGCTTCCAAATTGGATCCTTAGGCCTACCACCTTTGAAATACATATTAACTATTTCAAATACCATCAACACATAAATATTCAGGACAACAGAAGAATTCAAAGATTAATGTAGCACAAGGATATCTTTTTACTAATTGTCTAATTGATATCTAGCATTAACTGAGGATAGATGAAAACATGAAGAATCTAATTTATGTTCTATCAGCTTAATGCCTTAATCCCAAATTTGCATAAGATCTTATGTAAACATAGATAATGTGTGTACTGAGTAGTGCATTCTAAAATAGCCTTAGAGAGCAAGGGTCATCAGTTAATTGTTGAAACAACATCTTAGCAGACTATATTTTCTCTGAGTTTAAGATTCTTCCATAGGCCATGAACATTTTGCAAGAAATAGATTTAGACACAGAGACAGTTCTCAATAATATAAACATCTAGCTGTACATAGGTAGTCTAATATGTTTACATTATTGATTAAATAGGGTTTCTGTGGGTTTAACACAACTGGTCGAAATATACAGAGTTAAAATATTTAAGACAAACAAAAGTTGAAAAAAATTAACCCATGGATTATAGAAAGAAGCAAATAAGACTCCTAATTTATTGAAATCATGTGTGTCCATTTAGATTATTATTATTATTATTATTATTATTATTATTATTATTATATAGCAATAAAGTATCCAAAAATACATGTAGATAACCATCCATCAATATGTACATGTACCTGTATGTGTCTAAATGCTATATAGTTGTTTTAAGAAAACTACATTTCAGAAAAATATATTTTATACCAATATTTTAGGTTTTGGACAGTTTTGGACAATTTAAGGTGTCCAAAACCTATTTTGGGCGGACGGTTTAAACCATGGTTTAAACAGCGGTTTAAACCACTAGTGTCCAAAACTTGCCAACCCTGGACATGTTGACTACCATGAAAACAGGTAACGAAGTTACATAAGTACAATAAATCATCAGAAATCCATAAAACATTCAACAAACGTAACCTTGTCAACAGAGACTTCATATTAGGCATGATCTTTCCATTATTAATCCTTCAAATCAGTTACTGACAAAGTAAAGAAGTACAAAAAGCTTAGACTGGATTTTAAGCTAACTATCTGCTTGCAGAATATTTGAAAAGTGAATCTGTTTCCTAGTTGGGCTCCTCTGCGCATACGCGTACATGTGACAGGTGTCATTGAGGAGTGTGTATAGACTGCTGCCAGTCTCTGATAGGCCATACGCTGGGAGTGTACTCTACCAGTAGCCTGGTCAAGGGTGTGATGAAGTGGTATAGGCAGATGGAGACATGTAAGCAAGTATAAAGATTTTATTCTGGTGACTAAATGCAAAGTAGTTGATTTAGCAAGTAATGATTGAACGATAAAGGATGTTTGTGGTGTAATAACAACTGTAGTTTGCCTATGTCTTTGAGTTTGAAGAGCTTCGCCGATTTAAATATATTCTGGCCCACTGCTGGTTTAGTAGTTTTATGCATTTTTTCTGAAGGTTTTGAAGTGTTGTTAGTTTGCTCTTGTGCGCTGCAGTCCAGATAGCATTACAATAAGTAAGATGTGGGAGGACAAGTGTGCGCAGCAGTACAGAGTTTTAACAGTGTCTGGTGTCATGTATGGCTTTAACTCTTTGAATGACACCTATGTCCCTGGCCACTTTTGCCGTAACTGTCTCAATTTGCTTAACCCATGTCAAATGTTTGTTCAAATATACTCCTAGAAATTTAACGAATTCTTCGATCTCCTTATTGTTAATGTAGATATTTGGAATGTCATTTTTTAAAGTTTCTTGATGTTTGTAAATAAAATATAATTTGTTTTATCAACATTTAATGATAGCCTATTTAGTGAAAACCAATTGGTAATTACTTCCATTTCTTGATTTACTTTTGTATATAACCTATCTATATTAGCATTGCAGCAAAAGGCATTGGACTTGTAGCGCATAAGTAGGGCCCATTATGGTGCAAAAGGGGCAAAATTTGAAAGTTGGTCTAATTCATTTTCGTTGGTGTCAAATTGAATCCATAGAACTGTAGTTGAATATGACCAAATTCCAGACGTTAACATTATTTTTTATTTTTCACTTTATTCATGCAATGATCTACAAAAATCATAAAATCCAGCAGAAAGTTAAATTCCATAAGAATGGGAACTAAATACATAACATATTTCAGTGAATTATTTATTTTCTACTCAATAGTGGTCAATATTAGTCTTATTAACTCATTAATGATAATAAATAATCTCATGTGGAAAAATATTCAAAATTATAACTCAATTTCACCAAATAATTTCAAAACAACTGTACATAGGTGAAAAATATCAATTATTTCATGTGCCATCTGTCTATTTTACACTAAACAAACATGTAAGACAGTAATTTGATTAATGAGTGAACACCCACTGCTATTCAACTTCGAATCTGATTCAATCTTTTATCCCACTTTCTTTAAAGAATTGCTAACAAATCATGTTATGTGATGACAACCTACAACTTAATCAGCCATCCAATATATGCAACCCAGAACTGATGCCAGAGGCGATTTGATACCTTCTGTCAGAAGAGGATTCATGTGAGAGTTCATGTGTGAGATACAAACACAGAACATAATTTATAATTGTAAATCCAGATCAGGTTACATTCCGCTTTTTGTGATAACCGGGTAGCAGCAAATTTCAGCCAAAACATTAAAATTGTTAAAAAATTTCAACTTATTCTTTTGGAAATTGGTAAAAGTGGTATTGAAAATGAACATTTAAGTGTTTTGCCCACCGGAAAATAGAAAAATATTATTGAAATTTGTATCGTATGTGGTAACTGGGGCTTGTTTGAATCGCCATTGCGGGTTGATAAAAATCAATCTATCCCAGTTCCATGCTTCAGGAGAAAAAAATTATTGCTATGGCAAAGGATCTGCTATGCTACTCAGGCCAGTAACTGGCAGGTCGTTGGACGCAAAACCTGGATTGATTTGTATCCTTTCCTTACGAGTTATTGGTATTTTTATAATGGGTAAAAAAGTAATAGTGAAAATACATGTTTTTTTACATCAAAATGCATAAAATAATCACTTGTTCTAAGCGCATCTCTTTAAGATTTACACTTGTGATTTAAAACTACTGCATCTATTTAAAGGTCTCTACACATGATTTGTTGACATCACCTACGCAATGCGCATGTGAGTACATCAAAAGCACGTACCCTCGAAATCACATAACCATCAAACACACCTTACTGGACGATATATCTTAATCAAAGACGATGGATATAGTAAGATACAAATTATGTTATAACGCATATACAATTTTGCACAGCTTTAGCGGCGTAGCACCTTCTTACGTCCTTGATGTGACATTATTGGGGGGGGGGGGTGGCATTGTTGTTAATTAATAACAATTAGGTTTTGCTAATTTAAATCAACCAATTGTCACTTTTTTACCTCAAATCTACTTATTTAACAGGTGCGATATGGTCAATAATAATCTTGTAGTTTATAGCCCATTTGTGATGAAGCCAGCTGAATATGAATTGTTGTCAAACATGGCAAGTAGTATGTGGTTTTGTGCGCCATTGCACAATATAAACCTAGAAAAGGACATTGAGAAAAGATGGCAGGCATACCTCGAGACTATCACGAGGAGGCTGGATAACCTGGAAGAAGAAGTGAAGAGTAAATGCAGTATCATCGAAGTTAAGGAAATAGTTAAAGCGGATGTGATGGTATGTTTGAAGTCTGACCCGTCATCTGAAGAAAAGGATGGAAGTATACTTCACGTGCAGGATGCAGTGAAGGAGGTCAATGATAGAAAAGGTACAGTAGGGAAAATAACATTATAATATATATTGTATCAGAATCTGGATCTGAGGATATGAAAGAGAGAGTGTGCAGCATGATCGGGAAATGCTCAAATACGTTCAAAGATGTGGGCAAAGTAGAAGTTAACACATCAAATGGAATCGCTTTTATTGTAAGACTAGGGAAGAAGAAAGAGGTTGGCGTAAGACCAATCCTAGTGTAGACCTGCCAACCCCTACGGATTGTCTGTAGTTTGTACGGAGATAGCATCCAAATTACGCATGAGTGAAAATACGGAAATAAAAAATTGTGCAATTACTGTAATGCGGACATGTCGGCTTCCGTTATGTCAAGATGTGATAATTGCTCAATCTAGCCGACATTTGAGAACATCCCATAGAGGTAAAATGGCAGTAGAGTGCTTATGCTCATACCTTTATTTTGCCATGTTATATACTTGTAGCCTCCAAAAGGGACTCAATTCTCTTTTGATAATTGGATGGAGAATTTGAATAGAGGCAAATTTAAATATTTTTATGGGAAATGAAATTGTATTGGCTATATTAATCTGATACTTTGTTTAACTACGTAATAGAATTAGCACACACGCTCTGGAATTCTATATCTATGAAACAGCCTGCCAAGATTCTCTAATCTTGTTAATCAGCATTTTTCGCTTTATTATAGCGTTGGATAATAGAATGCGAAAGTTAACACTATGCGAGAATCCCGGAAGTTTGTTTGTTTATGATGGCTACAGATATTCAATTAACCTATATAAATATACCGATGTAAATCAGAAATCATCCGTTCAAAGTGTGAGAAATTCAAAATAGTCTTTTTATATTCTAATATAATAAGTCTTTACCAAAATATTGTAACATGAATTTTGTGATATGTATTTCCGTGATTGCGGTATTAGATTTTGTGCAAAGTTAATTTCAGTCTTTGTTTTCCGATTTTGGTGTCTAAATATGGAAAATAATCACCAGACTTCGTTGAAGCACTCAGTGCAACCCGATAATGCTGCAGTACCAATAAAAACCCAGTTCAAAAGACGTATAAGCGAGAATATACAGAATGATGACCGGTTTTAAAGAGCAAGAAAAAGGTGATACATACATGTACATGCGCATTGCTAATCTATAAAAAATTTCAATCCAAAAATATAATTTTAAATTAACTCACACAACACTAGATGACTATATTTACATTTTACCAATGGAATGACTGGCTCGATAACAGTCAGTCATTCCAGTGGTAGATATTCTTCTCTCATTGTTTAAAATCATTTGTTTTGCTGCTTTTTAATTACTACTGAAGTACTGAAAGGTTCCTCAAGCTACTGAAAATCCACTACTGAAAGAGTGTTTGAAACTACTGAAAATGATGTATTTTCACCTGAAACTACTAATTGCTTTAACTGGGGGTTGGCAGCTCTGCTAGTGGCATTGAAGAGTATGGAGCCTAAAATCAGGATATTGAAAAGCCATACACCAGATTTGGCATAAACAGTGGATAGCAACCTAAACAGAGAGAATGGAGAACAGAAAATTATTGGGAGAGGCCAAACTAAAAGAGGATAAAGCTGAGGGAAGATGGGTTTACAGAGTGAGGGGCCCTCCATGGGACAAAAAAGTAGTTCGGCTGAAACCCAGAGTGAGCACGTCTCAGAAAGAGATGAGCCAAGAGTCTAAAGTACAAGAAGCCAAGAAAAATGGTAATCAGGTCGATTCATGACCCTGCATATAAAAAGTATAAAGTGCATTGCAACTTTGTTCTGAATTCATCACCAAGAAGCATAGAATGCAGTGTGAACTGAATGTGGGAGGTGCATAACTAATCACTAAACTGACTAATATTAAGCTCAAATTTAACCTATATTTTGAAAAACTATATATCAAGGATAGAAGCAGCTATCAACAAGCTTAGACCTGTTTTAGAAACCGGAACCATTCCCTATTTAATTTCAGTGCATTATTTAACTGTAAAATTATTATTACAAAATCTTGAACATGTTCTTTTTTCTGTGGCCTAATATATAAGTTCCTCTAATTTGTTGATGACACGATCTGCATTCCTATATACACATGCAATGGGGCTATGTAAATATATTTATTTACAGAGCTAGCTGTATTATCAAAGAGTAATATAATGGTAAGTATTGTTAGATCTCGGAGAAAGGGAAATTGAAATTTCCTTCAATCATATGAGTAACTCGGATATCAAATTTGGTTGTGTTCCGTCTAACGATTTCAGAGGAGTTGCATTATAACCAATTTTATGACCTTTTGACCCCATCCCAACCCCATGGGGGTGGGGTCAAATGTAAATGTGCTCATCCACTCCACATTGATATGGGTAACTGACATTCTAAATTTGGTTGAATTCCGTCCAACAGTGTTAGAGGAGTTGTATTATAATCAATTTTTTGACTTTTTGACCCCCACCCACCCATAGGGGCGGGGCCTAATGTAAATGTGCTCATGTTGTCGACATTGATATTGGTAACACACGGACCAAATTTCGTTGAATTCTGTCCAACGGTTTCGGAGGAGATGCACTACAATCAATTTTGTCATGTTAAATTTTGACCTTTTGACACTCCCCCAACCTCTGTGCGCGGAGCCAAATCTAAATGGCCTCTTGCACTCAGCAATCATATGGGTAACTCAGATATCAAATCAAATTTGGTTGAGTTCTGTCTAACGATTTCAGAGGAGTTGCAGTACAACTGATTTGACCTTTTGACCCCCCCCCCTCCTGTGTGAGGAGCCAAATCTAAATGTCGTCTTGCAAAGCGGAATCATATGGGTAACCCACATACCAAATTTAATTTAATTCCACCCAATGGTTTGTGAGGAGATAGCGTGACAGATGGAGGCAATTACAATATCCCCAATGTTTTTTTAAAATGTGCTGATAATGATAAAGATAAATGCTGTTTGTATGATGTTTGGAAATAATTTTGCAGTATATCCATGATATAGATACTTTGATATAGGGACCGGACCACCCGACTGGAATTGTTAGCCACAAGCCAGTAAATTAGTCTTCTGGAATTTTATTAGCCAAGCATTACATGTAACTCCGTGAAGAGGACCTCAAACTTTATATTGTACAATTTCCGAGCATCTCCCCTGATCAAGACTGGTTCTCAAGTCTCCGTGAATTTCTGAGCGTGTCGTCTAATCAAGATGGAATCTGCTACTCTTTAGCTTTGGACAGTCTCCCGGAATCAGTAGTTTCAACCCGTCACTTAAGTCATTAAACAAATGCATCAAATTGGCAGATTCTGGTCTACACAGCCGATTTTGTAGGAATATGAATGTTCATTCACCGGAAGTGACAGCACAACTACACGGCCTGAGGAAGATGAGCTGAGCATAGAGGCTTAAGCCTAGGCTCAGAATATTACTGGTACCTAAGTTCCTACTTAGTTCCATCATCATTGTCATCATTTTACATACGTATATTTGCATAAGCCATTGGCTTGTTATTGGCTCAATGATTTTGGTATACTATGGCTTGCTCAGTCCAATTCAAAAGTTCTTTCTTTGATGTAGATATCTAGTTTGCTCTTGAGAATGATTTGACTTTTATTGCTTAATTAAGTCTCCTCGAACATGTCAATATTGCAGTGACATTAGAACCAGGACTTTAGTTCAGTTTTGTGGAAATGCTGTGCTGCAGATGGGTGTTCCCCGCAGTGTGCTGCCTAGACTCATGGTTACACCCTGCTCGCCTGGCATTTTGTTACATGTTGACTTGTGGAGGCCGTAGTTGGTCTTATAGCTGTTGTTGTCATTTTCTGTCGCTCTCTGAGTCTCCTCTACACTAGAGTCAAAATCATGAAGTACAGGTATCTCTTTCAAATGCATGACTACTTTACTTTTGAAAGATTCAACCATTGGTGCCTCTATAATTGTGGTTGGCAATAGCATACCAATACTTTAAAAGCCTATATCCTTATTCTTATCAGTCACAAAAAGTGTTAACCACTTTATTTTTGTTATTTAGTTTTATTGCTTTCGTATTGTAGATATGGGATTGTCTTCTGGGGGGTCATGACCCCGGGGACATCTTACATTTGCAGTCTAAGACCCCAGTGAATTACCACATTTGAATACCAGGCGAGATAAGGAACGGATAACACGATGAACGAAAAATGTAATAGATGTAATAGCGCGATCTAGTGTGTGCTCAAGTCGATGTGCGAAACTAACATGAAAATGTAATTAATACAGTAAGTAAAATTGGAATAGAATAGACTAAGATTTAGGGCAGCGAGCTGATGGAATCTATCGGTGGTTGAAAGATGAAAGTTGTTGCTGCAGTCACGGCATAACCTTTTATCGTATTCAGCAGAAGTTACGACCAATAGTTTTCTAAATATTCAAGCAAGAGCGTCGGTAGGGGCTACGGACAGAGTATATGTATGTAGCACAGATTGAATGAATCATAGAAAGACGTAGTAACGTGGCGACGACCGACTTACCATGAGACCGTGGTAATGGGACCGAATTTCTATAATTGTATAGAGGCGACACCCACGACACCAGATACGGCGCCGGGTGTGGTGAAGTGGATATGCCACTTGATGCCTACGTCGTGACACCCTTGCAAAATGCAGGCGCAGGCCTAATAAGCAAGGGGCCGGACATGGACATAGTAGCGTCTGGCGCCAAAAAGATTAGAAAACCAGACGAAAAATGTCGAAACACTCATCCATCGGTATCAAATTTGGGGAGGTTATCGGATAGGATTCCATCACTTAACTTGTTCGGTGTTCTATTCATAAGAGAGAAAATCGTGATTTGATTAGTCAGGATGACGTCACAATCAATGAGCATTGAATCAAACTCTGGAAAGAAGAACAAAAATGAACATGGTAAAGAACTGGAGAGAAGTATAAAAAGTGGACTTTAGGGGTAATGAAAAAAGTCCGGTCCGCCTCGTACCTTGTACCAAGTTCGCGTCGAATGATTTTGGGTAGCCAGTTTGAATAGTATAGCAAATCAGAGTAGTTGAGAGCAATACTAGTTCATTTAAGAATAGATAGGCAAATACATAAAAAGTATTAGATTGTAATTAGTGAGGGAAAAGCTCACAATTTTAGTCATATCGTACAGTTAGAATAGAATAAATCTATCACCTTGATAACCAAGGCACGAGTTTGGTTTTGTTAAATCTGGATACTACGGAAGACCACCGTAGCGAATCTATACGTTCTGAAACATCAGTCAGATCAGGCCCGGATACGAATATAAATATCGTCTGATACATCTTTTAGACGAGGCGAGCTCGTATCATTCTCTTTCATCCTCGGTAAGACAGGTTGTCGCAGCAACCTCACATACAAGTCTTGCCGAAGTGGGAAGAGGGTTAATTCACGAGGACCCGAAGATCAAAAATCTTCAGTATGTCGAAAAAAAGTGTCAGAATCATAGCGTCCGTCCGTCAACCTTTGCTTTAAAACACTACTCATTAACCGCTTGGGCAATTTCAACCAAATTTGGCTTGAGGTACCCTATGGTCATAGGCTCCAGAACTTCCATTCGGAATTTTGATTCCTCAGTTGTTTGGGTCAAAATCTTAGATTTTATTACAAATTTACCAGAAATTGTCAAAATGTTTTTCTCCTTATCATTTTAACCAATTTCAACCAAATTTAGCTGAAAGGACCCAGTGGTCGTGGGCTCCGAAACTTCTATTCAGAATTTTGAATCATCAATTTTTGTACGAAAAATGTACAGGAAATTGTCAAAATGCTTCTTCTCCTTACCATTCTGAGCGATTTCAACCAAATTTGGCTGAAAGGACCCTATGGTCATAGGCTCCAGAAAGTCCATTCAGAATTTTGATTCATCAATTTTTTTGAGTGAAAATATGATATTTTATGAAAAATGTACTGGAAATTGTCAAATTGTTCCTTCTCATAGGTACCATCTGGACCGGTTTTAACCAAATTAGGCTGAAAGGACCCTATGGTCATAGGCTCTGGAACAGCCATTCAGAATTTTGATTCTTCAAATTTTTTAGTGAAAATCTGAGATTTTATGAAAAATGTACCGGAAAGTGTCAAATTGCTGCCCCTCCTTAGCTACTTGACATATTTCAACCAAATTTCACTAATGGATTCTATGGTGGTAGGCTCTAGAAATCTTATTCAGAATTTTGATTGATCAATTGTTTGGGTGAAAAGATTTTATGAAAAATTTAGCAGAAATTGTCAGAACGCTGCTTCTCGTTAGTTGCTTGACATATTTCAAACAAATTTGGCTAGAGTGCCCCTACCAAGGTAGACTAGAATTTCTATTCAGAATTTTGATCGGTAAATTTTTTGGGTGGCCATCTTGGATTCTGTGGATTGTTCTGCTGTGAATTTGATCGTGGGTGCAAATTATTTATATACATGTTATGAAATTTTGGGTAGGAAGTGATCCGTAGGGTCCAGATTGAACCGATATCGTCGCTATATCTGTGGTATATGGCTGGTTTGTGGCTGGCTGTTTTGAGTAGTCTTTCCAATACTTGGGCCATAAAAATGATGTGCTAATTTGG
This sequence comes from Chaetoderma sp. LZ-2023a, assembly GCA_034401795.1. Lineage (NCBI taxonomy): Eukaryota > Metazoa > Mollusca > Caudofoveata > Chaetodermatida > Chaetodermatidae > Chaetoderma > Chaetoderma sp. LZ-2023a. The sequence continues at coordinate 130,182,036 of CM067371.1, read as the reverse complement.
TGCCCCATCGCTGTAGGTCCTGTTTGGAGGTACTGGTGGTGTTCATTGTTGAACTTAAAGTTGTTGAAGGTGAGCACAGTTCTGAGTTGTGTTAAGAGCCTATGTGTGGGTGGCGGGGGAGGGGATGGGTGGTGTCCTGTGCAGCCATGTACTGTCAGCAATTGTGAGATTGCCTTTAACCCGTCACTGTGTGGAATGTTGCTGTACGGTGAGGTGGCATCAATGGTGACCTGAATTGCATGGTCTGGTATGGTGCGGAATTGTTCCAGTTTGTTAATGAAGTCGGTGGTGTCACAGATATAAGATTTAACCTTTGGGCGGTTAATTTTGATGTGTTTGTCTATGAAGCTGCTGATGTGGGAAGGGAAGCCCTACTGAACACATCAGCAGCTTCATAGATTAACACATCAAAATTAATCCTTCTTAACCGCATGATGGGTTTTAACCAGATTTGGTGTAGTGGGATGCGACAATGGTAGGCTCCAGAACTTATATTCAGAATTTTGCTTGAGAGATTTCAACCAAATCTGGTTAGAAGGACCGTATCGTGGTAGGCTACTGCCATTCTATTCAGAATTTTGCTTGGTCAATTTATTTGCATGAAAATCTTAGATTTTATGAAAAGTTTACAAAAAATTGTCGAAGCGCATCTCTTCTTAAAACCGCTTGGTGGATTTTAATCAGATTTGATGGGAAGGATCCTACTGTGCTAGACTCTAGAACTTTGATTCAGAATTTTCATTAGTCGATTTTGCTGGTAACCATCTTGGATTTTCTGAAAATTTTCTAGAACTATAAACTTAGCCCGATTTCACCCAAACTTGGTGGAACAATATCATTGTGGTCATCTTTAACATATCCAGTGAGAATTTTGATTGATCAATTCTTTGGTGGACATTTGGATTTTCCGAAAAAATTTCCAGAATTCTTTTAAAACATGTCTCCCCATAAACTGCTGGGCGGATTGTAACCAAATTTGGCTAGAACAATTTTATGGTCATACCCTCTAGAACCTCTATTCAGATTTTTGATTGCTCAATTTCTTGGTGCTCATCTTGGATTTTCCGAAAATCATTTAACATTAGGCTTTACCATGAGAGGAGAACGATCACTCCCGCTCACCTCAGCACACACCTGGCAGGAGAGCTATTTGTAGCTCATCTGTCATTTCCTCATGGCAAAGCCTGAACATGTCTACTAACTTTATTGCACATGGTTCTAATGGTCCAGGTGAGTGTCTCAGGACCTTCAGCCTCTTGTTTAGCTCACCTGGCCCTTCGATTGAGCTTATGCCATGGCGATCGGCCGGCCGTCCATCATCCACCAATGTTTGCTTTAAAATGCTACTTATCCTTAAATGAATAGCTAGATTTTAACCAAATTTGGCTCAAATGATCCTATCGTTCCCGGGTCTAGAATTTCATTCAGAATTTTGATTCGCCAATTTTTTTATTTTTTTTATTATATTTTATTAATAATTTGCCTGAAATTGTCAAATTGCTTCTTCTTTCCATTGTGATCAATTTCAACCAAATTTAGCTAAAAGGATCCTATGGTGAGAGACTAGAATTTCCATTCATAGTATTGATTTGTCCAAGTTTGGGGTGAAAATCTTAAATTTTATGAAAAGATTACTGGAATTTGTCAAATCGCTACACTATTCCAAAAGTGCTTGGGACGATTTCAACAAAATTTGGTGTGAAAGATCCTATTCCTCGTGGTAGGCATCAGAACTTTCATACATAATTTTGATCAGTAAATTTTTTGGTGAAAGTGTTAGATTTTATTAGCTCACCTGGTCCTTCAGGCCAGGTGTGCAGGCTTGTATCGTGGTTGCCATCCGTCATTTGTCTGCCTAGTGTCCATCCACAAACTCCACAACAAATATGGACATGATTGGATGGCCAGAATATGTAGTATAATCTCTGATCTCTCTTGTTTTATATGAATGAGGTTATGCCTATCATTTTACTATTCTTTTCACAGTCTTGACTCAACTGTTGTTTGCAGTATGGAAGAAGATACCCAGAAGCGTGTGAATCCTCTGAAGGATTTTGTGGCAGGTGGGTTTGGAGGAGTATGTTGTGTAGCTACAGGTCATCCACTCGACACCATAAAGGTAAGTATGTCACATTACATCTATCACGGTACAGATATTTGCTATTAGTTATCTATAGTTGTGATGTGCAACTAGTATTATTAGTCTGTTAGTCTGTCCAAGTTTTATACCCTGAGAAAATTGGCATGGTTTATGTAATGGTGTAGTGTGGGTGGGTGGGTGGCGGAGTGATTTCCTGCCGATAATGTGATAGGTTAATCAGATTATGTCTGACTGCAGGGTTGGGTTTTGGACTGTCCAAAACTAATTTTGAACAGACTGTCCAAAACCTGTCTAAAACCTGTCTTAAAGGGTTTAAACCAGTCCTAAACTGTCCAAAACTAATTTCAGCATATTTGCATATGTAGCGTAGAGTAATTTCAGCGGTGAAAGGGTTAGCTGTACTTGGATTAGTTAACTATAATAGCAATTAAAGGCTCATTCACTTGTAGGTGTTACAACATAACATCTACTGAAGTGACTGGTGGTCATGCAGGTTATCTGAACTTAGATCTGATACCCCACACAGAGCCTATTGTTAATACCTCCAGCCATCTCCCACACTCAAAGGCATAGACATCATAGTTGAATAATTACAGCCTGTAGTTAACTCTTTCAATAATAATGAATGACCAGAAATGGCAAATTCCTTACAAGTTAACAGATCTTCTTTTGAATATTTAGACAGTAATTTGCCTGGAAGCTGTTGCTGCCTGAGGCAGCAACAGCTTCTAGTCAAGTTATTTTCTAAATATTCAACAGTTTTCCTATTATACAATCTGACTGAAAGTAGTTGCTATCTTATTAAAGGATTTTACTGCAGTTACATGCTCTAAGATGATGGGTTCTGGAGTCGGTGTCTCATGCTTCTGATAGTGGGCTTTCATTCTTGCTACTTTATTTACAAGTTTGTAATCACATTCTCTACACTTAGCAAATGATTTTCCATTACTCTGAACTTCTAAGAAATGCTTGCAAATTGGATGCTTAAGCCTACCACCCTTAAAATACATCTTTGATCAAATATTTCAAATAACATCAAAAGTTAATATTATACTGAGAGAACATCCGGACAGGAACTAAACAGATGAACTTAATTAAGAAGATTTACTTGATAACTGATTTCTAATAGAAAGTGGAGTAGAATTATATAGTGATGAAATAAGCTGATAATTGTATTAATTGTCAGACTAGAGGTTAGTCACTGTATGCTAGTTGTGTAAACATGTATCAGAGGAATATTGTAGTATAAACATAGCCATGATAGATATCAAAAAGCAATGAGAAAACTTAACTAGCAGGGCTAAGTCAGCTAATAGTAGTAAAAACATCTTAACAGACTTACTGTCACTTACATGTATGAGCTGTGATCTTATGATCAGTGTATATATGTGTTGGCAATTTTAAAGCAGGTAGACAGGCACTTAATGTTTAGACAAATACATGCACTATCAGTAGATTCAGTTATATGTCTTCCAGGTTTTAATCCCTGAATCACAGTCTAGTCTCAATTATAAGGAAAACACCCTGCTGAATATTTTTGAAACTAATTTGACTGGTAGTAACAGGTTTTAATCAACTTAAAATATAATTTAAGCTTATGGAGAAATATTTTTGACCAGGATTTTAGGTTTTGGACAGTTTTGGACACTTTTCAGGTGTCCAAAACCGATTTTGAGCGGACAGTTTAAACCTGGCTTAAACCATGGTTTAAACCACTAGTGTCCAAAACTTACCAACCCTGTGTCTGAGGAAGAAACCCATTGAAACGTACAGGCTGGTTTATGTGATGGCTTAGTCTGGGTCGGCGGGTGGCAGAGTGATTTCCTGCTGATAATGTGATAGTTAATCAGATTATGTCTGAGGAAGAAACCCATTGAAATGTCACATTACATCTATCACGATACAGATTAGGCTTGCGCGATTATTGCTTTCAGTAATCACGATCGATTATTTAATAATAATCACGATTACTCGATTAATCAGCTTGAGTACAAATTACCCAGTTATAACAGCAAAAAAGCACACCAATGACGAAAGTTGCAATGATGTTGAGAAAGGTCGATTTGCAGGACAAGAGAAAATTATTTTTGAAAATGTAGTACTTGAATGACTGGCTCGATTCTCGAGCCAGTCATTCCAGTGATACATTTTCAAAAATAGCCTTCTCTTGGCCTACAAATGGGCATGCATTCGCTGAGCCAAATGTAAATTTCCATGACCGATCGCAATAAAGAATAATTAAAAGGTAGGTTTTGAAATATTTTATGCTGTAGAATTATTCACGCTTATTCGATTATTTAATTTTTAATCATATAAATTCACGATTTAAAAAATAATCGCGATTTTCGATTTAATCGCGTAATCGCGCAAGCCTAGTACAGATATTTGCTATTAGTTATCTATAGTTGTGATGCGCAACTAGTATTATTAGTTTGTTAGTCTGTCCAAGTTTTATACCCTGAGAAAATTGGCATGGTTTATGTGATGGTGTAGTCTGGGCGGGTGGGTGGCAGAGTGATTTCCTGCTGATAATGTGATAGGTTAATCAGATTATGTCTGACGAAGAAACCCATTGAAATCTACAGGCTGGTTTATGTGATGGCGTAGTCTGGGCGGGTGGGTGGCAGAGTGATTTCCTGCTGATAATGTGATAGGTTAATCAGATTATATCTGAGGAGGAAACCCATTGGAACGTACAGGCTGGTTTATGTGATGGCGTAGTCTGGGTGGGTGGGTGGGTGGCAGAGTGATTTCCTGCTGATAATCTGATAGGTTAATCAGATTATGTCTGAGGAAGAAACCCATTAAAATGTACAGGCAGCCACTTTCTAGATAATAAGTTCTGCTGCCATTTGTTTTCGAACTTGGTGGTTGTCACCAATGGACCATTCCAGTTTTAGCTATGCTATCCCTAATTGTCAATTTCCAGAAAACTATACAGGTAAGCTATTGAATATTTTGAAACTAATTTGACTCGATGCTGTTACTGCCTATGGCACATGTACAAAAGGTTTTTGCACCACCGTAAAGTGGCTGCATCGCCAAAACACGGTTGCTACGCCAAAACACCTTTTGTAATGGCCAAAACATAGTGCACCGCCAAAAACATTGCACTACCAAACCGCCAAAATGGCGTTTTTAGCGCCGCCAAAAAAAGGCAGTACCTGCTAAAATGGTACAAACATGCCCATAATTGGGCTTGTCCCATCCCACTTCTGGTCCACGAGTGGGAGAGTATAAAAGAAGCCGACTCACAGTGCTCAAAATCAGCTAAGTGTCGGAATGTAGGATAGCGTCATAATCATTACATCATAAATGACTCTATTTGGCCCGTCTTTATCTCTTAATAGTCTGACACATAGGAATTGTATGTCTCTTCTATTTAATAAACGTGCTGTTGAATATTTTGAAACTAATTTGACTTGGTGCTGTTGCTGCCATATGCAGCAACAGCACCCAATCAAATTAGTTTCAAAATATTCAACTGCTGCCCTGTATAGTTTTCTGGAAGTTGATAGCCAAGGAGTTCAGGGATCAGTCGATCCCAATTCCCAACACAGGTGAAGTGTGGGTGGAGCTTAGCTAAAGATAGGCAGGGAATAGCTAAAACTGGATTCCTCCATTCATGATGTCAAAAGTTGATTACCTGATGCAGCTAATGTGTTACCTTACAAGTGATAATTGAATTGAATATTTTGAAAGTAATTTGACTGGGAGCTATTGCTCAAAATATTCATCAGATTAAATCTGTATGGTTGCTTTGAAACTGAAATATGTGATCCACATAGAATCCTATTTGTTCATATTGCGTCATTTACTAGATTCTGTAATTTGTTATGCATAGCAAGCTCATTAAGTTGTTTATCTTTGGCTGCGACTAGCAGCTCAAGAAATCGCCATGTATCTTAGTCAGTCCATCCATCAGTCAGTCAGTTAGTTAATCAATCAGTTAGTTAATCAGTCAGTTAGTTAATCAGTCAGTTAGTTATTCAGTTAGTTAATCAGTCAGTTAGTCAGTCACACAAGCGTGTTCCTGCCTGTCATTTTAAGAAGTTTCTACACAGTAATCAAACCTAATGTATGCATATATTGTAGACTTAAGGTATGTAGCATAGCAAAAGTAGCTCAGTGTAACCTACTTTTCTTGATCGACCCGTAGCAACCAAGATTTTATTGACCTTGTTTATGATACTAACATGTTGAATATTTATGAGTGGATACAGTACATATACTTAGCCTTTTAGTCATGTTAGTGGTCATACTGGGTCTAGAAATTCTAAATTTTTGCGCAGTGCCCAAATTTTCATACAGAAACCAGATTTAAAAAAAATTTCTACTTCTTTCCAGTCGTAGCTTAAAAAAGGTCTTTGGGGTATTTTTCACGGTCACTGCCGAGGCTGTTTTTGCCCGCTTGCCCATTAAACGGTTTACTGCTATTAATTGAAGTACAGTTTTTGTCAATATTAACCCTTTGACCTTTGGAAGTGTCCTTTTGCAGACCAAGAGATGACTATTTTTGAAAATCTACCACTGGAATGACTGGCTCGATAACCGAGCCAGTCATTCCAGTGGTAAGTTTTCAAAAATAGTCTTCTTGTTCCGCAAATGGATATTTTCTTCGAGAAATATGAAATTGAAGAAATTCACGATTTAAAAGGTTAAGAAAGTACTGTATTACTGGCTAGATCTAGTATGCTTCATGATACAGTATTAGCTCATTACCATCTAATGTTCTGCTTATTGTATGTTGTTAGGTGCGCTTACAGACTATGCCCAGACCAGGACCTGGACAGAAACCTCTATTCACGGGTACCTGGGATTGTACATTGAAGACTGTCAGAAAAGAGGTACGCTCGTCTGAAGAGATGAAAGTCAGATTTATATGTACGTAGTTCTCTAGTTTTGCTGCCGTTTTATCATGATGAACAATTGTATAATCACATGCTGTCTTAGAACTGTGATTACTGTGTAGTGTACAATGGTGATTAGAGAAGCGTACAAATCGTGATCTGGACGAACATTTTCTGGAAGCTACATAGCAAATTGGCTTCGGAATCCTGATATTATGATACAAAACCTGACTGATCGTTTTGACTGAGAACCATCTCAGATTTCCAAAACCAGACTGCTTAGCCCTTACATGGCCAAGCTGGTCTTGAGAAATGTCCATTTGCAGGCCAAGAGAAGGCGATTTTTGAAATTTTACCACTGGAATGACTGGCTCGATAAACGAGCCAATCATTCCAGTGGTACAATTTCAATGATAATCTTCTCTTGGCCTACAAATGGACATTAATTTACTAAGCAAAATTTCAATTTTTTTTATCAGTTGTGACCAGTAAAGGGTTATGGAAGCATTCAGTGGTATATTTTCAATCCTATATACAACATATAGTCATCTGGCCATCTTGGATTTTCAAAAATTCTCATTAACTACATGCAGGTTCTTGATATTCAACAGGATTTTTGTTACAGCGTGGTAATGTTATTCAAGTAAAATAGGATTTCTTTAGACATGCCATCACAGTTTATTTGAGATTAGTTTAAGATATTACTCATCATTCATAGGTGATCAATAATAGTATATACATGCAGGCGATTTTAAACGTAATAGTTAGCCTTTCCAAATGACACTCATTGGTACATTTATTTTAAATATGTTAGCATCATGGTTGCGTTACAACCACAATCCGATCTGTTTTAATGTCAAAACCTTAATTTTCAGGGAGTGACTGGCCTGTATAAGGGAATGGCAGCACCTCTAGTGGGTGTGGCTCCAATCTTTGCAATCTGTTTCTTTGGCTTCAGTATAGGAAAGCAACTCCAGCAAAAACACCCTAAAGATGAGCTCTCGTAAGTAAACTTAATTGAAATACACATCGACTGTAGATGAATGTTATGCCAATGTGAAGTTTATAAAAGAGTTGACCAAATTAATATGAGTTCGAGTCTGTATAAACTTAGCACGGTGACATAAATCTAAGAGATAAGGTGACAAGCTAGAAATTGTTCATGGACATTTCTTCAGATAACACAAACATTGTCCTAGATATCAAGAACATTGTCTTAGACAGCAACAGCAGCAATGAATGATGTTGAACAATCCTACTCTTGAACTGAGTGCCAAATATCATGATAGTCACAACAAAAAATGATAAATGAATCCGGCTTTAGCTATGCCCCGCCGATCTCTAGCTACGCTCCACCCGCACTTTGCACGTATTGGATCAATCAACCTATAGCAGCAACTGCACCCAGTCAAATTAGTTTCAAAATATTCAATAGAATGTTTATTAAATAGTAAAGACATACAATTAGTACAACTTGACGGACTGATAAGCGTGTAAGCAGCATTCCTGACATAACTGATTATAACATCAGCCTACATGTGACATAGTTGATTATGATGTCATATGATCAACTGAGAAACCAGTTAGTATTAAAATTTATTTAGGCGTCGTCATGCTGCCGAAAACCAGCCTTTACAATGGTTCTGGTGAATACATTTGCAGGACAAGAGAAAACTATTTAAAAATTTTACCACGAATGATTTTCTTCACCGATCATGACCAGTAGCCCTTATCGCTCTGATATCAACATTCTATCTTTTACTGGGTCAATAACAAAGAGACTGGTGTACAACAGCAACATCTTCCACTAAATTTGTTGAAAAATAAACACCAGATTTAATTGTTAACCCTTGCCACTCTGATGTCAACATTCTATCTTTTTACGGTGCCAGTAGCAAAGAAACCGGTGTACATTCTTAAACAATTTTGGTGGACGATGTTGCTGTCTACGACAGCACCATCTTCCACTAAATTTGTTTAAAAATGAACACCAGTTCATCTTTTAATTTAATTTGAAAATTAAAAATTTTGACATCAGAGTGCTAAGAGTTAATTTAATTTGAAAATTTAAAAATCTGACATCAGAGTCGTAAGGGTTACAGCTTTGATGTTATCACTATGTTTTGCTAGCATATGCATTTATTTGCAGGTTATTCTTAGTTTTCTGAAAAACAGTATGTGTAACATTGTATAGATTCTAAATTAGATGTTCAAAATAAAACTACAAGAGTTTCTAGATGTCATTAAAAGCTTTAATGGCCACGACAGCTTCTGCAGTGGTGTTGAGAAATGTCCATTTGTAGACATGGAGAAGAAGACTTGACAATTACCACTGAAATAATGCACTCTATTATTGAACCAGGCATTCCTGGATCAGTAGGTCATTTGAGTGGTAATTTCCAAAATTGCCTTCTTGGTTTACAAACTGACATTTAGTGAGAAAATTGAAAGTTTCTTGAGCAAATTTGCCCATTGCGGGGTTAGTTAAAATTCAAAATTGGTACGTTGATTTGTCATTGATCCCTTAAAATCCCATTCTTGAGTTTGTTTGGTTATGTTTCATATCTGAGAATAATCAAAATTAGAATTTAGAAATGCAGTGCTGTTTCAGCAGTAGTTAGATATTTGATTAAAGGCTAGATGTTAATTATGTTTTTCTTGCACCTTATTGCAGATCATTTCAGTTGTTTAAAGCTGGGATGTTGGCTGGTATTTTCACTACAGGTATTATGGCACCAGGAGAGCGAATCAAATGTCTTTTGCAGGTATTATAATGGAGGAATACAGTCTTAGCTATTCCCCGCTTATCTCTAGTGAAAGTCCACGCTTTAACCATGTTGCGATCCATCGATCCCTGCACTCTCTGAATCTCAATTTCCAGAAAACTACACACGTTAGCTTTTGAATATTTTGAAGCTAATTTAACAGGGTGCTGTTGCTGCCATAGGCAGCAACAGCAACCAGTCAAATTAGTTTCAAAATATTCAACAGAATGTTTATTAAATAATAAGGACATACAATTTGTACAACAACGCTTTGTCCGTCATCAATTAAGCGTTAGTGACGAACTTAGCTACGCCTACATGTGACAATAGTTGATTATGACCAGTGTTTCTCATGGCATCTAAATTTTGGAGGTCCCAGCGACCCCACACCCTGAAATCTGGGGGTCTCTAGTTGAACTCAGGGGGTCCCAAAACTGAAATTGGCATTCCCAAGTAGTATGCAGAGATGCCAACTGTTACGATTTTCGCGTAATGGTTACGCTTTTTGCATTGCCATTACGCGGTTACGACAACAGCCGCCGTTGTTACGTTTTTCGTGATTCTCGTACATTTTGCATTTTATAAATACGCAGTTCGCTAGACAGAGCCTTCGTCCAATGAAAATAGCGCTCACATCCACTCTCGGACTCGCAAGAATACATTGTACACACTATGGTAGATGAAATTCCGAGCGAAGTAAGTGTCCTGGATTCTCATTGGTTGAAATCTGGTTACCTTTCTAATGTGGACAAATTTTGACCAATGAAAATTATCCCGGGTATTTACATTACATAGACGCCACTGCTGGGCAGTAAAGTAGTGCGTGGAATTTTTGTCAACTTTGTTCGAAATAAAGCATTTTACAGTTAAATCTCGCGGTGTTTTGACGTGTTTGGCGATGTTTACTAAACACGGGCGCGATAGTGACAGCGGTAGCGACAGCGAAAACGAAAAACCCGGACCGGCGAAGAAACGAAAACCGGGAACTCAAAATTACAGACCAGAGTACAGCCGACTCTGGCCGTGTTTGAAGGTTTGTAATAAAACATTTTTTTATTTCAATACTGATAAAGATTTCAAGATACCCGCTACTAGTAATGGTTGTATTGTTGACTTTTTCGTTTTGTTCGCAAGGTCGGTAATTGGGCAATTTTGTATTTTTGAAAACTTCACAGTTAGAGCTAATCATATGGTCGAGTTGCTTAAATTCATGAGTACCGAAATTCGTGAATTTGTTTTTATCGCTCTCGTTCTATGATGTAACGTGGCATGGAACGCATCTACACAGTAGCCACTTTTTGATTGACAGTTCTGAACCTTTTGACAAAGTTTTGAGCAAAATGCGGTCAAAACAAGAAACTTTTCATACAATTACTGATGGTAATGATAAAAATTGCAAGTTTCCTTAATGCACTTTCTTAGATTACTTACTTGCGCTTATTTAGCACCTAAAATGAGCAATTTTTACAATCCAAAGTTACCATCCGCTTTGGTTACTTTTTTTCGCCGCGTCGGATTAGCCTGATTGACGGGAGCACGTCTAAATTTTATTGGAGAGGCTCTAGAAGAGGTGGGTGCTTATTAATCATTTACCAAAATGTCAAAATTAACATAAAGTGCACACGGTTTTTTTAACGATAGAATTTTTTTTTATTCTTTCCTTTATGCCCGCTGAACATGTTTAAAAGACCCTAGCATTAGCTCATTTCTTCAGCTCATTAATATTTGCGAATTTCATGTGCCGTCACTACCTAATGAAAGCGGCATCCATTTGGGTTTTTTTCTTCTCTTCAAATGTATCAACTGCTTTTATAGTTTATACATTCATTTGTAGGACTAATTTATCGGTTAAAACTGGCAAAATTAGCAGTTGAAACATTCAACAAACTAATACAGTGATATTTAAGGATTTACAAGCATGTACCAGACAGCTGAAGATGCATAATCACCAATTCACGAAATTCGGTACCGCTATTTCACACATAACCTGGCGAGTTGGGTCAGTTCAAATGCTTGGGATTTGTTTAAAAATTAAAATTTTGTACTGAAATTTTTTCGTTTGTATTTGGAAGTGTTATTTCACATTGTGTTAAATTCTTGCGCAGATCTGTTTAAGAGTTTTCTTTCATGAATGTATTAATTGCTTAGATTCACGAACTTCGGTACCCATAGTATATATGTGAAAAGTTTTCAAAAATAAATTTTTCGCTTGTAAGAGCGTATTTTCTTAAACCCTTGTCTACTTTGATCACTAAATGGTTCAAATACATTACAGTAAACCAGTGAAATTTATAGCTCACTTGTCAGGTTATATGACTGTAGCTGTTTATGCTTTAGGCAGCAACAGCTTCCAGTCAAATTAATTTCAAATTTCTCAACATATTGTTTATTAAAATTGCAAGTGATGTTTCATGAGCTGCATGACTGAAAATGTTATCAGCTTGTTGCTCAAGATTGAAGACACTGTCCTGAACAATACCATGGCAGTGTGATGGAACCTTTTACGTTTTCAATCATGCAGATGGAATTGCTACATGTAGTGTAATGTTTATCGTTGTCTGTGACCAGTTATCATTTGGATCTCTATGCGTTATGCTTCAGAATCATTCAATTCCCATTAAAACTAAAATATGGGACATGGTATTATACCATGTCCCAAAAATTTTTTGTAATGGGAATTGAATGATTCTGAAGTATAAAATATGTCTGCAGAAAGATAGAATTTGAGTGCCAGAATGGGCCTAGAATGCACCATAGAGCATCAAAATCAAAAAATGTTATGGGCCCCTATGTGGGCCCCAGATCCCCGGCCTTAACCCTTTCGCTTCGCGCTCGTTCGTTACACTCGCTTTGCACTCGTCATTCCGCTTTGTTACTCTTCCGCATTGTTCAGGGTTGGCATCTCTGAGTATGTGTCATCGATACTAAGATTAGAGGGTACCATAGACTATGAATCATGTAAGTCCTATGTTAGATTTTGTAGGTATTTGTGTGCAAAAGCCTATAAAACTACTTAGTATTTAATGATCATACGAATTTTGCAGATTTTCAGGTGCCCCATGGGACCCACTGCCACTACCTTTGGAATTCCCAAGCTGTATTTTGGTGGTGTAGCCCCTCAAAAGGACACTTATGAGAATCCCTGATTAGTGCGTCATATGATTGAATGAGGAACTGGAATCCTCAATTTGTGTGTTATTTCATTAAAATACATAAATAAAAAAATGTTTGCACACCCTAACTAAGCCTCGTCGTGATTCTTACTTAAAAATACTGGCCAATCCTTGACAACTATTGTTGATTTTTTTGTATGGTGAGTGGCGTCACCATTTTTATAGTTAACCCATCTCTTCTCCAAAGTTCACTGTCATCAAATAATTGTTGCTAATCTGTTTATGTCATTCGAGATACTTGAATTGTATGTACAGTATGACACATAGTCTGAGATGTATCATCATGTAGCTAGTCGGAAATTTGTCTCTAATTATATATTACTAATATTTCCTCTCGACTGATGCTTATCGTGAGAAAAAATGCTTTAGGCTGATGCATTTCTGTATTCGGTATTGCAGTAAAGTTCTATGACCACAAACCATTTCAGGTAGTTAATACGAAGGCTACAATATGTGGATTTTCATCAGTTGTCTAACTCTGAGCAAGAGGGTAGGCCTTGAAGTGACACTGTACCATATATCAAGATGTATCACAAATGTTTGGTGATTGTGACCCAATGTCATCTGCTTTGCATGCTGCTGTTTCAGATACAACAATCGGCAAAGACTAAGTTATATGATGGACCAATTGATTGTGCTAAGAAGCTCTATAGATCAGGTGGTCTTCGTAGCGTATACAAAGGTACTGCTGCTACACTGCTCAGAGGTAAGTATCTAGCATGTCTAGGATAATAACCTGTATTGTACTACACATTTAATGAATCGTATCTGTCGATCAAGTATATGACGTCATAATCAATTATGTTGCCACTCAATAACAAACATTCCCAGAGATGATAATCATGCACCTTTCTCACATTGTAATCGACCCATTATTGAAACCATCTGTCTATCGAGTCCACAAGATGCTGTTCATTTAATCATATGTCTTAAGGAACTACTGTCTTGTGCCCCCATATGAACTGTCCTATGCAAAATGGTGTGTATTACGAGACTATCTGTATTTGTAATCTACCTCATTTAGTCTCAATTTTCACCAGAATATACAGATGTGCTTTATTATGACCAGATGAAGTGTATTTTTGTGCAAAAGCTCATCAGAATAAGGTTAGTCTTCACCCTTTGAGGGTCAAACAGGCAAAACCCAGCCTTTGCAATGATCATGGGAAATGTCCATTTACAGGCCACGAAAAGGCGGATTTTAAAATGCTGCTGCTGCAGTAACTGGCTGTATAATCGGGCCAGTCATTTTAGTGGTAACATTTCTAAATTGGTCTTCTCTTGCAGTAGAATGAACATTCACTTAGTAAAAATCTAATTTTCTTGAAAAATCCGAACCATTAAAGTATTAAAAGGTACCATCTTTGATTCTTGTTATGTTCATTAAACCTGTAATAAAGGCCACCTTGATTAATAGCCTACATGTCTATAAAGGCCACCTTGATTAATAGCCTACATGTCTATAAAGGCCACCTTGATTAATAGCCTGCATGCCTATAAAGGCCACCTTGATTAATAGCCTGCATGTCTATAAAGTCCACCTTGATTAATAGCCTGCATGTCTATAAAGGCCACCTTGATTAATAGCCTGCATGTCTATAAAGTCCACCTTGGTTAATAGCCTACATGTCTATAAAGTCCACCTTGATTAATAGCCTGTATGTCTATAAAGTCCACCTTGGTTAATAGCCTACATGTCTATAAAGGCCACCTTGATTAATAGCCTGCATGTCTATAAAGTCCACCTTGATTAATAGCCTGCATGCCTATAAAGGCCACCTTGATTAATAGCCTGCATGTCTATAAAGTCCACCTTGATTAATAGCCTGCATGTCTATAAAGGCCACCTTGATTAATAGCCGGCATGTCTATAAAGTCCACCTTGGTTAATAGCCTACATGTCTATAAAGTCCACCTTGATTAATAGCCTACATGTCTATAAAGTCCACCTTGATTAATAGCCTGCATGCCTATAAAGTCCACCTTGATTAATAGCCTGCATGTCTATAAAGTCCACCATGATTAATAGCCTGCATGTCTATAAAGTCCACCTTGATTAATAGCCTACATGCCTATAAAGTCCACCTTGATTAATAGCCTGCATGTCTATAAAGTCCACCTTGATTAATAGCCTGCATGTCTATAAAGTCCACCTTGATTAATAGCCTGCATGTATATAAAGTCCACCTTGATTAATAGCCTGCATGTCTATAAAGTCCATCTTGATTAATAGCATACATGTCTATAAAGTCCACCTTGATTAATAGCCTGCATGCCTATAAAGTCCACCTTGATAATAGCCTACATGCCTATAAAGGCCACCATGATTAATAGCCTACATGCCTATAAAGGCCACCATGATTAATAGCCTGTATGTCTATAAAGGCCACCTTGATTAATAGCCTACATGTCTATAAAGGCCACCATGATTAATAGCCTGCATGTCTATAAAGTCCACCTTGATTAATAGCCTACATGCCTCTAAAGTCCACCTTGATTAATAGCCTGCCTGCCTATAAAGTCCACCTTGATTAATATCCTGCATGTCTATAAAGTCCACCTTGATTAATAGCCTACATGTCTATAAAGTCCACCTTGATTAATAGCCTGTATGTCTATAAAGTCCACCTTGATTAATAGCCTGCATGTCTATAAAGTTCACCATGATTAATAGCCTGCATGCCTATGAAGTCCACCTTGATTAATAGCCTACATGTCTATAAAGTCCATCTTGATTAATAGCCTACATGTCTATAAAGTCCATCTTGATTAATAGCCTACATGTCTAGAAAGTCTGCCTTGATTAATAGCCTACATGTCTATAAAGTCCATCTTGATTAATAGCCTACATGTCTATAAAGTCCATCTTGATTAATAGCCTGCATGCCTATAAAGTCCACCTTGATTAATAGCCTACATGTCTAGAAAGTCCACCTTGATTAATAGCCTACATGTCTATAAAGTCCATCTTGATTAATAGCCTGCATGTCTATAAAGTCCATCTTGATTAATAGCATACATGTCTATAAAGTCCACCTTGATTAATAGCCTGCATGCCTATAAAGTCCACCTTGATAATAGCCTACATGCCTATAAAGGCCACCATGATTAATAGCCTACATGCATATAAAGGCCACCATGATTAATAGCCTGTATGTCTATAAAGGCCACCTTGATTAATAGCCTACATGTCTATAAAGGCCACCATGATTAATAGCCTGCATGTCTATAAAGTCCACCTTGATTAATAGCCTACATGCCTCTAAAGTCCACCTTGATTAATAGCCTGCCTGCCTATAAAGTCCACCTTGATTAATATCCTGCATGTCTATAAAGTCCACCTTGATTAATAGCCTACATGTCTATAAAGTCCACCTTGATTAATAGCCTGTATGTCTATAAAGTCCACCTTGATTAATAGCATGCATGTCTATAAAGTTCACCATGATTAATAGCCTGCATGCCTATGAAGTCCACCTTGATTAATAGCCTACATGTCTATAAAGTCCATCTTGATTAATAGCCGACATGTCTATAAAGTCCATCTTGATTAATAGCCTACATGTCTAGAAAGTCTGCCTTGATTAATAGCCTACATGTCTATAAAGTCCATCTTGATTAATAGCCTACATGTCTATAAAGTCCATCTTGATTAATAGCCTGCATGCCTATAAAGTCCACCTTGATTAATAGCCTACATGTCTAGAAAGTCCACCTTGATTAATAGCCTACATGTCTATAAAGTCCATCTTGATTAATAGCCTACATGTCTATAAAGTCCATCTTGATTAATAGCCTACATGTCTATAAAGTCCACCTTGATTAATGGCCTACATGTCTATAAAGTCCATCTTGATTAATAGCCTGCATGCCTCTAAAGTACGCCTTGATTAATAGCCTGTATGTCTATAAAGTCCACCTTGATTAATAGCCTACATGCCTATAAAGTCCACCTTGATTAATAGTGTACATGTCCATAAAGTCCACCTTGATTAATAGCCTGTATGTCTATAAAGGCCACCTTGATTAATAGCCTGCATGTCTATAAAGTCCACCTTGATTAATAGCCTACATGTCTATAAAGTCCACCTTGATTAATAGCCTGCATGCCTATAAAGTCCACATTGATTAATAGCCTACATGCCTATAAAGTCCACCTTGATTAATAGCCTACATGTCTATAATGTCCATCTTGATTAATAGCCTACATGTCTATAAAGTCCATCTTGATTAATAGCCTACATGTCTATAAAGTCCACCATGATTAATAGCCTACATGTCTATAAAGTCCACCTTGATTAATAGCCTACATGTCTATAAAGTCCACCTTGATTAATAGCCTACATGTCTATAAAGTCCACCTTGATTAATAGCCTACATGTCTATAAAGTCCACCTTGATTAATAGCCTACATGTCTATAAAGTCCACCTTGATTAATAGCCTGCATGCCTATAAAGGCCACCTTGATTAATAGCCAACATGTCTATAAAGTCCACCTTGATTAATAGCCTGCATGCCTATAAAGTCCACCTTGATTAATAGCCTACATGCCTATAAAGTCCACCTTGATTAATAGCCTGCATGTCTATAAAGGCCACTTCTTTTATTTCCCAAATCCAAATAAACAGTACAGTCATGATTTTGCCTAAAATCATATGCATGGTTTTTGTCAAGCCCTATGCGAAGCATAGGATGACTTGACATAGCGATCCAGATGGCATGCAGATAAATGTTAGTTTTTCAGTGTACATTTAGGACTTAGTGCGGCTTTCCATATAAGCTTGTATGCGCGCTTTTCTGCTAGCAGAAAAGTCGATCCAGTGCATTTAGATAGAACCATTTTCATGTGAGCTTTTCAGCGCGCTGAAATTCTCTCGCTTAAAAACAAGTCGCGCAGTTCGCGACTTTTCTGCTAGCAGAAAAGTCGGTCTAGTGCATTTCCTATAGATACATTTCCACTGGCGCTTGTCCGTGCCGCTGACATGCGCGCGCTTGTTATGTATGTTGATCTTGTACGCATGCGTGTAGCCTGATAAACAGGTTATCTAGTAATTGTAGTGTTTAAATGTGTGAAGATTTACATGCACTAATGATGCCATACAAGAGTCAGCTTCTGTATTATTTGCGCAAGAGACAAAGAACTCGCATTCGTATGATGCAGTTAATGCAGTTGACAAACTAAAAAAGATATTGGGTGCAGATATTGTTCTACCAGATCAATTAACTGCTCCTGTTTTTGAAAGCTCAGCTTCAGGACCTGGCCTCTGTACTTTTGCGACATGACGCATGTAGTATGTAGGAAAGCAAAAATTGATCAAAAATATGCAGAACTAGCGCCTGAAATTCGCTTGTCTACGCTAGGAAAACAGCCGGATTCGCTGGTAAACTCATCCACATGGAAATAGACAAACCCGCGAGCAGAAAAGCTTGTGAGAACACGCGAGCAGAATAGCTCACATAGAAAGCGGGCTTTATATGATTATATTTTTTTGGTTTGGACGTAGCTAATTTGTAAACAAGAATGATTAAATGTTAATGTTTTTCAATGCCCCATGATTAAAAGGCTACGTTTATACAATGCAACCTATGTATCCTTGATGCTGTATAACGGTTACCATAACAGCTGGGCAGCTCCAAAGGCAGCTCTAGACAAACTCGGTGCCTGCCACCGCGAACACTTACGCACTTCACTGGACACCGATTTTCAACGATGCTCTGTACAAGAAGTGTAATACATCCAGAGTTGCCCTTATGCGTCCTTTTGGTCGTATATACGCATAAAAATGGCAGAGGGACGCATAAAAATTAACCCTCTGCGTCCCCGAGAACGCACGAGGGACGCAGTTAAAAGTGTAACAGAAACTCTTAACTTTGCGTGTGCTTAATTATCGATTATATTATCGTGTGTGTATATTTATTAGTGCATGTTTTTACTTTAAAAAATATACCTAATGTATTGTGTGTTCAATAAAAATGAACTTACTCTGTTGTTTAAGACTATGATTTGTTGTAGGTTTTCTTGCACAACTCAAAAGTTGTTAATGCCCATAAATCAGATTCAACCACCACATTTAATTGTAAACACAATCCCCAAATCATCCTTAGTATTCCATTTGATCTAATTAAAAAAAATAAATAATGAGTTTACAAGCCCGATGTTAGTCGCCTTGTTTGGCCTACAAATTGCAAAAATACCCGCCATGTTTCTGTCTGTTGGGCTAAACGTCAGTGTGACGTGTCAGTATTTGATTGGATAACAGCGGAATCTCCCTCTAGAGGAACTCACGCTTGAGAAATCCAATACAACTGATCAAGCGTATACAAACGTGTCTCGGCGTCTTAACCCTTTCACAGCACAGAACATTGGACAGATCACAACGTTGTTATCACTAATCTGCTGAATATTTTGAAATTAATTTGTGCATGCATACTTGCCTAAAGCAGCAATGACTTACAGGCAAAATATGTTTTCTATTTACTTATCAAAATATCTAAATGGATGAATGAATATATGGAAGATATTGTGATATCTTTTACATTTGAATGGTCATTTGACGGATTAGCGGCGGTGTCTAATTTGTATTGCTGTTTGAATAACGGTATCAATACGCGCTATAAGCCGTCTTTTATTTAGCAATAGCTGCTGATTGATTGACTGATGGATTAGTGTTTATAATGTTTAACAATACTCGATCGTTATGTGTTCCCAATTTCTGAACAAAAAAGCTCAGCGATGTTCAACGATATAATCGATCTACGTTAAAATATTGATTTTTTCCAAACAGCGTATAGCTCAAAGCTCACCGATACAAGCGTCCTTATTGGATACACGCTAATGCGTTATCTATGCTTCAACCAATCGGCAATCGCGTTACATAGTTACTCCCTATGAATTAGACATATCCGGTTATTGGCTAATATATTTTCACTACTTATGCAGTTTAATCTGATTTATACAGATTATTTTTGATAAATTATTGTTTTGTCTGATCTTAACCTATGTATTCCACTATATTTAGTCATTCCAGTTACATTATAAAAAATATGCGCACATTATATCGAAGTAGGTCAAGTCGTCCTTGAGCAAACTCGCCCCAGAACTCGTAATTTTACAATTCGTCCTAAGTCAAGGTAGGGTTTAATAGAAAAACGAATGCATTGGTCTTTGCTAATTACTAATGTAGTGGTCTTTGGAAATATTAATCATACAAGGTCGTCAATGTAGGTTGGTTGGTTTATCAGACAACAAACAAGTACAGTGCTAATTAAGTTATTGTTTATTGACATGCAGTTCAAATGTTATTAGTTAAATATACAAGGGCCATTTCAATAGATCAATTTTAGCCACCATTGTAGATCACAGAATACATATTTTTGAAAATTTACCACTGGAATGACTGGCACTGTTTTCAACATGTTTAATAAAGTGCTTTATAATTAGATCAATGTGTTGTGTTTATTTTAAGAAAAAAACATGGGACCCCCATATTTCAGATGAGGACCCCATGGGACCCCCCAGATTTTACAATGTGACCCACAAATCTGAGTGTGGGTTCCTTGGGACCCCCAAAAATCAGATGTTGTGGGCAACACTGAATACATCGCCGCTGTCTGTAAAGGTTGCCCAGCAAAGATGGTCCATGTTTGACCATGTGCTAAAGATGCCAGAAAAGCCACCAGCACAGAGAGCCTTGGAATTCACCGTACTCGGAGCCAGCAATCACAAAGACAGGAAAGGACATCATTGCATAAATCTGCTGAGCGTACTACGGGGTGATCTCAAGAAAGCAGGACTCGATACACTCAAATCAAGAATGGACCTGAGGAAGCTAAGGACTTCGGCTGAGGACAAGACACAGTGGGCAAAAGCAAAGAAGGACTGATTGCAGCTGTAGGATGTTTCTACTACTAAAGCCGCAGAATACAGTAATCATACAATGTTTTTCAATGGACATTTTCCGATCACAATAAATCTTTACAGATTTGGACATTTACTAGAGGCAGTCGTTTTACTTTTCTTTAATTTTCTTGACACTAAATGATAATGTCCATTTTGTATGTAAGTGTATACATTCTGACTAGAAACCAAATGCTTTATTGACCTTACTTTCTGTAACATACATTGTGTTTTAGATGTACCTGCCTCGGGAATGTACTTTATGACATATGAGTGGTTTAAAACAAAGCTTACACCAGAAGGCAAGAGGTATGCTGGGTAATCATGATTACCTGTAAGATGTTTTAACCCTTGAATTTGTTCAAGAAAATGTCAATTTTCTCATAGAAAATGTTGATTTACAGACCAAGAGAAGACTATTTTTGACAATTTACCACTGGAATGGTTGGGTTGGTTATCGAGCCAGTTATTCCAGTGGTAAATTCTTAAAAATAGTCTCTCGGTCTGCAAATTTACATTTCTCAAGGGCACTACAGACAGTGTTTTAGGATGTTATGAGTGTTAAAGGGTTAAAATCCATGTCTATTCAGATATCTACGGCGGAGGAGCAGACAGCATAATTTCTACTTTTAAAATTTACCACTGGAATGACTGGCTCGAATAACCGAGCCAGTCATTCCAGTGGTAAATTTTCAAAAACAGTCTTCTCTTGGTCTGCAAATGGACCTTTTCTGAGAAAATGTAAATTTTCTTGAAGGTATTCCAGGGTTAGAGCCACATGCAAAAGCTGTGAAGACCAATATTAGCTTTTAGATGAGCTGACATTTAACTGTTAATTATCCTCAATTTACACTCGGGATATTCAACTAGGCCTAAATATTCTCCGTCAGCGATCAACATATAAATATAGAAATATGTTATCATCTGTTGTTTGATATTATGTTAGAATATTCACAAAAATATGTTATTAGACGTTTGATCTCATTGGTTACACGATTACTGACTGCAATATCTAAACATTTCCAGTTTCTATCCTCAACATTTGTCATAAAAATAAATAATACATGATTTCTTTCCTATTCTGACAGTCCCAATGAGCTGAGTGTCGTGAGGATTTTGACAGCTGGTGGCTTTGCTGGTATATTCAACTGGTTGGTAGCTCTCCCACCTGATGTTCTCAAGTCTAGGTTACAAACAGGTATGTGACCATCTAACACTATGTACTACCACAAGCAGAGTATGTGACCATCTATCACTGTGTACTACCGCAAGCAGAGTATGTGACCATCTATCACTGTGTACTACCGCAAGCAGAGTATGTGACCATCTATCACTGTGTACTACCACAAGCAGAGTATGTGACCATCTATCACTGTGTACTACCGCAAGCAGAGTATGTGACCATCTATCACTGTGTACTACCGCAAGCAGAGTATCTGACCATCTAACACTGTGTACTACCACAAGCAGAGTATGTGACCATCTATCACTGTGTACTACCGCAAGCAGAACAGGATTAAGCTTATTTGGGCCCCAGGTCTAATAAGTCTACTACTACTACTACTACTACAACTACTACAACTACTACTACTACTACTACTACTACTACTACTACTACTACTACTACTACTACTACTACTACTACTACTACTTTTACTACTACTACTACTACTACTACTACTACTACTACTACTACTACTACTACTACTACTACTGCTACTGCTACTACTACTACTAAATATAATAAATTTGCTACGTATGTGTCAAAATGTCATATTTTGAAACCAATTTGACTGATAGGTGGCTTGCAGCATCACCTTCCAGTCAAAGTAGTTTCAAAATATGCAACAGCTTACGTATCTCATGATTCATGACTAAATATGAGATACTGGGATTACAGGTTCAAATAGGTTGTTTTTGATTTGGAGGCCCGAGCCGGTGCTGTATCCCCTCTTGCTGTAAATTGTGCATGATTTTCCGATGTTTTCAGGTTTGCATCATAGAAGATTGTAATGTTTAATCAAATCAAAAAATATATATAGAGCAATAATGCATTTAAGTTTCTGTAAATCTCAGATTAAATGTTATGTTAACTGTATTAGTCTGGTAATCATAATAATAGGAGAAAAAGGTGTTACCTGTACGATTATTGCTTTGAGTGAGCACGATCGATTATTTAAGAATAATCCTGATTACTTAACCAGCCAGCCCTGGTACAAATTACCCAGACATAACAACAAAGGTATATCAATGATGAAAGCAGCAATGGTGTTGAGACAGTAGGCTTTGAAATATTTTATGCCATAGAAATTGTTCAGGATTAGTCTATTATTTAATTTTTACTCATTTAAATAATTCACAATTTAATAGATAATTGTGATCTTTGATTTAATCACGTACCTGTGCAAGCCTAAGAAGGTGGTACTTTATAAGATTGACATGGATGGGCTTCATCAGCTTCTGAAAAAATCAATGGACTTAGTCATAATGGAGGTATTCATTCTAGCTATGCCCATCCTTTACCTAAGTTCCACACAGTTTTTGTATGCGTATTGCATTAGATTTTAAACTTTTAAGCCTCAATTCCCAGAATCTAATGGTCATGGTAACCATACAGGTATAGCAAGCTATTTAATATTTTGAAACTAATTAGAATTGGAGCTGTTGCAGCAACAGCTCTCAGTCAAATTAATTTCAAAATATTCAGCATAATGTTTATTAAATTGTAAATTCATTAAACGCACCATTTGTACATTTTCGTGACATAACTTGTGATTTTCATGATAGCGCTACATCATTTTGATTGTGACATCAGCTAACATGTTATATATTTGATTATGACGTCGGATACTTGAGTGATGGATCTGATCGGATCGGATCCCTTTATTGGGAGAGCGTGTGTAATGTAAATATAAAGTAGGTGAGCATGTGAGGTTAAGAATTTCATGACAAATTTTAACCATTAATGGAGTGGTTATTGTCTATGCCAATTTACAGTGAGATGATATTGTTTCAGAATTGTTATTAAATTATCACCTTGTAGGCTGTATTCCATGGCGTATGCGACACATTGTGTGCAAGGGATTTGTAAGTTGTAAGTAAGCTGTGGCACAATTTCAAGATGCATTTCTTTCTTCATGCAGCTCCTGAGGGCATGTATCCTAAGGGAATGCGTGATGTGTTTCGACACTTAATGAAGGAAGAGGGAATCTCGGCTCTGTATAAAGGTGTTACTCCAGTCATGCTGAGAGCTTTCCCAGCTAATGCGGTAAGTTATGATGTGGAAATTTACATATATAAATTATATTCATTATATATATATATATATATATATATGGATCAATGTGGATTGATATTTTATTTCAGATACGTATTCCCCGCCGAAAAAAACTGACTATTGTGATGACATTTGTGTGTGCTGCACAGTGGTTTGCAAATAATAAGGCCAATGTCAGTTGATCATTACCCCCCCTCCGCTCCATACGGATCGTATATCAGAAAATTCACAGATCCGTGACATTTTGTACTGATCCGTATTGTATGCACAGCATATAGAAAATGAGTCAAATGTTCTGAATGCATCATTGACATCATATTATTAGGATAGATAGTCCTTTAATGGGCAAGACTGATCAAGAATTAGTCATTGTTCATTTGGAAACAAGAGAAAAATATTTTTGAAAATGTACCACTTGAATGACTAGCTCGTTTATCGAGTCAGTCATTCCACTGGTAAATTTTTAAAGATAATCTGCTTGGCCCACAAATCGACATCTCGCAATACCACTACAGAAGCCAATTTTAGTTTCAAGACTCATTCTTTCTAAAGAATTGTGTGTGTGTGTTGTAATATTTGAGGCGTTTATATGCTAGTTCCCAATGCTAGGGTCTAGACTCACGCCTGATTTTCTAAAGAATTACACCAACTGGTTATTAAAGTATAAGCCATAAATCCATTGTGAATTTTGTCTTAACTACCTCTACCACGTCTGCTAAAAGTAAGCGATCCAGCCAGATCAGTTACTGTTATAATGCAGTGATCCATTAACTGATCTGTATGCCAAAAAGGCCTATGGATCACTGGATCAGTGGTTAATTTCTAGCCCTCATCGCGTCTATCTCTGAAATCAAACAAATAATAATTATCACTTGTCCATCTTTGGAAACTTGGCCAACCTAAGCTAACTATCAACTGACATTAGCCGAACTCCGCTACAGTACATCGGCCTAACTCCCGTTACCGTACATCAACCTATCTCCGCTATAGTACATCAGCCTAACTCTGCTACAGTACATCAGCCCAATTCTGCTACAGTACATCAGCCTAACTCCGCTACAGTACATCAGCCTAACTCCACCACAGTACATCAACCTAACTCTGCTACAGTCCATCAGCCTAACTCTGCTACAGTACATCAACCTAACTCTGATACAGTACATCAGCCTAACTCTGCTACAGTACCTCAGCCTAACTCCGCTACAGTACACCAGCCTAACTCTGCTACACTACATTCGTCATGTTTCTTTCATATTTCATGTAGAACAAACCTGTAGAAATTGATGATGATATAAACTATCCAATCCAATATGGGTGTCAGTAAGCAATGACCATCTTGGAGATCAGTTTCTGAATAATCGCTCCCATAAGCTTTGTCAGATTGGTTTAAAATTTCAAACTGGACTACCTCAGGAAAAAAAATTATCAAAATTGACTGATCGCTTAAAGTTGGCGTGTAGGATAACATCATAATCATTACATCGTAAATGATTCTATTAGGCCCGTCTTTAACTCTTAATAGGCTGACACATTGTACGAATTGTATGTCTCTACTATTTAATAAACATGCTGTTGAATATATTGAACTAATTTGACTGGGCGCTGTTGCAGCCATAGGCAAATTACTTTCAAAATATTCAACAGCTTACCTGTATAGTTTTCTGGAAATTAATAGTCAGGGAGTTCAGAGATCGATCGATCCCAACATGAGCGAGGTGTGGGTGGAGCTTAGCTAGAGATGGGATGGGCATACGTAGCTAAATATGGAAAGGTCCATTTCACATACATTTGTGTAGCTTTGTGAAATATGTTTACGATTCCATTGTCCTAGGTTGGACTGTGAAACCTATCGAAATCTCTGATCTGAAATTGAATATGGCCATCAGCCAATGGCGGCCATCTTGGAAACTGGATTCAAAATGATAAATTTGCTGAGGCTTGTCAGAGCCATTTTAATATTTCATATACCCATTGTGATAGGTCTATAAATGAGGCAAATTAAAATTGATAATGCTGGGGAATCCAGTATGGAGAATGGAGTCTGAGTAATAGCGCTGCTAAGGTGTGTTGGGTTAGTTTAAGGTTTTATGGCTACATTGGATATTGGATAGGGAAGAAAACTATTTAAATCTATGATACACGATTCAATAAGGTTATACGATAGCAGCATCATATTTGAATGGGCATATGACCTTTGCTTCCATCAGTCCGTAAACATCTTAATGTTTTAATCAGTCAGATAAGAGTATGTTTGCCTTGTATGACATATTTTTGCATTGATTTTGTCTATCATAAAATTGATCTTTTTTATCTTTTATTTCAGGCATGTTTCCTGGGTTATGAAGTTGCAATGAAGGGTCTGAATTGGCTTCTACCAAATCTTTAACAATAGCTGTTATATAGGAACCATTATTCAAGTCTACTTTAAATTCACCTCATCAGTATTCTGAAGATGGACGTTATTTCCAGATTTAATTTTTCAGCTCTGTATGTTCTCATCAGTATATGCTTGTTAGCTCACCTGTTCAGAGAACAGAAAAGTGAAGTGATACAGGAGCAGCATCATCCATCATCATCATCCAGCATCATCAAACTTTGGTTAAGTTGTGTATTTTTCTCTGCTACAACTAAATGATTAGATGTAAAGATTAAACTTCCCATAAGGGGAATAAAGAGGGTATTGCAATCGAGTCTATCCGGTCTGTCTGTCTGGAGGCCTCTATGTGTCTGTGTCCGGCGCTCTCTTAAAAACTACTGATCCGATTTGGCACAAATTTTACGACAATAAAGGGACTTGCCATGCAAGATAATTTCCAGAGGTTGACCCTGAATCGTATAAAAGAACCCAGATCATGATCGGATAAAATTCTGCATCTATGGATATCTCAGAAATGACTGGTCTGATTTGGCTTAAATTTAGCACAATTAGTGGTGTGAGCGAAAAAAATCTGAAAAATCAAATAAAAATCTGAATAAGCAAAAAAAATGTTGAAAATCTGAAAACTGTTTACATGATTTTCATAGTTATGAAAATGGAAGGGCGAAGGTCTGGAATGTCTGCTCTTGTCTTTATTGCATATATATATATATATCAATATTCAATGTATGCATATCACTGTCACATGTGTGTTCAACATAGGGTCTATCCTTTCAGTGTTAAGTTTTGTGTTTTAATAGCCCTGTTTCATATATGCTAATGACATTGTTACTACATCTAAAATTTGCATATCAATACTGCAAAGCATTTCTACCATTGTAACCTGTATTTTAAACATCTTTTTTCAATTTAACTTAAGACAAGGCCTTTCATTTCCACAATTTCATATTTGAACAAACCATTAAATCATTGTTCAAAATATTCAACTGCTTACCTGTATAGTTTTCTGGAAATTTATAGTCAGACTTCAGGGATCGATCGATCCCAACACAAGCATGATGTGGGTGAAGCTTAGCTAGAGATGGAAGGGGCTTAGCAAAAATTGGAAAGGTCTATTATGTGGATATATTAAGCATGCAAGTTCCAGGGTTACATTGAAACCACATTTCTAGTTCTGTATTACCCTAACTCTTTCAACCATAGAGTCCCAGAATCTCTGTTTCAGTTCTATTTTATAAGACAATCATGTAAATAAGCTGTTCCATATCTTACTATTAATTTGAATGGAACCTACTGTGAGAGCAAATTTCAGTCAAATTAATTTAAAAATATTACAGTAAATAGAATATGTTATTGAATTGTAAACCATGTGCATACACACATGCATGCACCACACACATTCATGCACACGCATGCATGTATATGCGCACACATGCACACACACACACACACACACATGCATGCACGCACACACGCGCGTGCACACACTTCTGAAGGAATCTGCACAATTATGTAGATCTTTATATGTCAAGAATTTCAAGCGTTACCATTTCATAGCAAACTTATCACACAAGTTAGTACACTTTTTTTAAACAATCCTTAGTGAATTTCAAAGCAAAGTGTGATAGATTTAATAGTAAATGATGTGTTAAAAATTGTATTCATCACATAGTCAATAATTTCTACATTTTGATAACTATGATAATATTTTATGTGTAATTTTCTGTTCATTGGAACTGAAATGTGCAATGAATATATAGTATAGTAGGGTAGTGTAATTTTGTTAGTAAATCTTAGTACATCAAGTAGTTATAAACCTTCATTGTAGTTTTTTTTATTATCTTTTCATTGTGACATAGTATTATAATACTCAGTAGCCAGTAATTTGTTGCTTACAGTGTTATGTCCCGTATGTATGTGATTCCGAACCAGTTAGATATTGAAATATTATTATATGGAATATCAACAAGTTTATATGATAAAATATTGTTTCTTATAGTGGCATTAGATTCTTTATGATAGCATTTGATAAAGAAATCTTTTCTCTCGCCTGCGAAGCGGAAAGTGGTACATGGATCACTTCCTGCGAAGCGGAAAGTGATACATGGATCACTAATTCTAGCATCAGTGTTGGTGGTGGTTGTCAGTATTTGTACTTTTGGTTAAAGTTTTTAAATCAACTTGTTTTTCAACAATGGCTCATCTGATTTCAATGAAAATCTACAGAATTTGTCTATACTATACAGAGATGCAATTTGCATGCCAACCGATTTCGTTTTGGGCCATTTTTACTATTTCTTTCATGGTTTTTTACTTAGAATTTGTTCCTATATTTGTACTTTTGGTTAAGATTTTTAAATCAACTTATTTTAGTAGATGTTGGAAAAGCCAATACTTTTATATTGACACGTTGCTCTCGCTATCGTGAATCATCCATAATTCCTGTCTGCAGTAACCATTCTCAGAACATGACCTTGCATGGTGAGATCAGCTTAAATACTGATTTAGATCATGTGCACTCCTAGCCATGCCTGTATCTGTGTTAGATCTGATGTACTCACAGAATTACAGAATCATTGTAATGAACCTTTCCAGTTTATCCATACATCATATGACATCATAATCAACTACATATCATGTAGGATGATGTCATACTCATAGCAAAGGCACCCAGTCAAATTAGTTTCAAAATATTCAACTGTTTTCTGGAAATTGATAGTCAGGGAGTTCAAGGATTGGTGGATCCCAATGTGGGTGAATCACGGGTGGAGCTTAGCTAGAGATGGGCGGGGCAAAGCTAAAACTGGAACGGTCCATTGTGAGGCCATAAACTGGTGAGAGAACAAAGTTTGATAAAGAAATGCATTAACTAGTTGTGTTTACAGTGCCTTAGAAATATGCTGTTTCCTCATGAAAACACTATCTACACTGAACATACTTTTGTGCCTATGTTTTCTAGACTCTTCCTCTGTAAGGTTCTCCTTATAATTTGAGATAAATGTCTCTGCCGAGGATATCGCGCTGCGCCTATGATCCTCATACTGTTTTCTTCTGGTACCAGAAACTACAAGATGAGCTGTACTATTCTACACTTGTAATACTGCTAAAGGGAATGGGACCCTAGCTGCATAAAATCTGTTTTATTTTTTGCAGAATCAATTGTTGTTATGCATCAAGAATCATGATAGACTCATAAACAAATTCTACCATTATTGTCAAGACCATTATAATAATGAAGTGGAGGATCTCCACATAATGATCCAAATGATGTTCGGCGTGTACAAAGAATTTAGGGATTTACAATCACTGCATCCAATCTCCATCATAATTGAAATGATTTTCAAATTTTTTCCATATTTTTATGGGTTTGGACCTCGCTTATTTTTCACCAAGAATTAGGTAAACGTTAAAGTTTTAATTCAATAAAACTATAGAGATTTGATCTATACCATCATTGCATCCAATATCCATCATAATTGAAATGATTTTCAAATTTCTTATATATTCTTACACTGTTTGGACTTAGCTTATTTTGCAGCAAGAATTAGGTAAATGTTAAAGCTTTTCAATGAACATTTAATTCATCAAAGGCTATCCAATGTCATTGATGATCAATACAACTAAAGCTATTTTCATGGTATCCCACCAAGTTTAAATTAAGAAAATGGAAAAATTGGATATGCATGAAAGAATTGCGTCGTGCAGTTTCTGTAAAACAATGAAATGAAGTGTGGCAAGTGACTTGTATAGAGATACGATCTCTTTAATTGAAATCTTATGCTCGCAACGGTATTCATTGCTAGGCATGGTTGATAGTACTTCAATTGTTTCGAATATTATATAATGTGCAATTCTACCTATAATTAGAACCTTTGTTCAATTTTTTAGAATTCATATTTTTGTAAATACAGACAGAAGAGATTTTTGAAACAAACATTTTCCTATAATGATGTGTTGTTTTATTTGATTGACGTTCTTCAGCTGTTTGTCTTTTTGTATTGCCTGTGTTACGCCTGACTGGTAATACTTCTTACTCTTACTCGTCAGTTGATTTTGCCCTCCCTCCACCATCTGCTTCTCTCTGCCTACCATCCAGACCTCAAAGTGATCCTACCTTTCGGGCTATTTTCTGATAGCTCTCATTCATTGGTTTGTCATCATGGGGGGGGGGGGGTGTTCTTTTGCTCCATTTGCAGAGCTCTTGTTGGACTGGATATTAGTTTTACTTTGCCCTATTATTCCTTTCTTTGTTGCGACACAACTAGTCTGAGCACGTCCATCTGTCTATTCACCCACCTGCCCACCAGACTGTCCACCCACCTGCCTGCCTGCTCCCCCCCCCCCACCCCCCTGTTGTCTATCCATCCATTCATCCGCCCACTCACCAGCTTTTTATCAGAGGAAGATCCAATAGATCCACTTTTAGCCTTGACCCACCAATCTCTAGCTAAGCTCCACCCACTCCTCGTTCATGTTTGGATCGATCACTTAACACCCTGACTATCAATTTCCAGAAAACTATACGTGTAAGCTGTTGAATATTTTGAAACTAATTTGACTGGGTGCTGTTGCTGCCTATAGCAGCAACAGCGCTCAGTCAAATTAGTTTCAAAATATTCAACAGCATGTTTATTAAATAGTAAAGACATACAATTCGTACAACAATGCTTAGTCCTTCACCAATTATGCGTTCGTGACGAACTTATCTGTGTCATCCATGACGTCATTGATTATGATGTCATCCTACACATCACGTAGTTGATTATGCTCTCACATGATGGATTGATAAACTGGAAAGAACTAATTTCTTACAAAGGGGAATAAAATGTATTTATCATTAAAGCTGAACAGTCAAGCAGAAATAATGAATGCTTAACCCATACCAGTAACAGTTCTATCAATAAATTTTCATTTTCCATAATTCTATCAGTCCAGGCATTAATTTATTAAACAAGACCACACAACAGCTGTGAGCCACTATAAAACGATTCACTCGGTACAGAGAGTTATCAGTTAGCCAGCAGGTGTGTTACATGTCATGTGCATTTGACGGGTTAGTCCTACATAGCACAGCAATATGCAGAGCTGTCGCCTGTCCATTACTTAGCTGATACGCACTGACACCAATGCCTATTGTTGGACTGGATATTACTAAAATGGTGATGGTTTGTGTTCTTTGTGGTTCAATCAGCATCTATTGGTTAACTCCAAGGTCTATTTACTGGTCGATTCATTTTATAAAGCATACAGAATGTTTGGTGGCTTTTCTTAAAAGTAACAATACTTAGAAGGATAAGAGTTACTGAAAGCAGAAATTTATTGATAAGACTCTGTTACTGGCAGGCATAAAACACTGCTTCTTTTAGCGCAACAGATCAGCTTTAAATACCATAGCTGTAGCTGCCCTTTGTTATTAAATTTCTCATAGGTTAAGAAGAAAATTTAAATAAATTGTGAATTATTTGTTATTTGACGAACTATATTTTACATTTAGTTAAAGTCATCACCATATTCTTGGGAGTTATATTACCTGACAGGAAATTCTCTGATAAAAGCATAGCATCAGCTGTTAGTTCAGTCTTTCACCAATAAGATTTTGAGGAGTAAACATGTGCCAACCTTTTCAATCTGTTTGTCTTATAAGATCTACAAGCAGATCTGAAGCTTTGTAAGTGATTTTCCATAATTGTTAGTAATATAAACTATAAAATCAAAAAATGCATTATATACAAAATAAATGATTATTTAAAAAGAGGTTTTTAGTCATAAGAGGAAGGCCTCCATGCCGGACATGAAGGCCTTCAGAAATGGGATTTCCCTCGTCTGGTTCTGGTTTGTTCGTTAGGGGTGTACCAGCTTTCGCATACCCAGAGATGGTCCCTAAGTGTCCCAGGCTTGTTTTTTCAACAGCCTGTTGACCTATGGACAGGGCTTGTGAGCTCGGCCAGCCACTTATTAACTAGTCTTGAGCCACCAGTTACAGATACTGCTTCCTTCCTGCTCAGTTTTGGGTAGTTCTCTGCTAACCCGGCATCTAACCTGTCTGAGCAGGAAGAAGAGGAAATCCTGCTCCACAGTCAAACTGATGAGCTGGAGACCATAGAAGGGGATAACCGTAGGCCTGCCATGAGGCCTATGGGTGACCATTTCAGTGGAGTTACCCAAAGGCATGGATGGCTGACCATACCGAATCCCTCGCTTAAATGAAGGATTCGGTATGAAAGGTGCGGACTGTAGTTCCATGCTTTATACCGACATGCTTCCTCGGCTACGGCTCTCTGAATAGCCACGGCTCAAACCATGTCAGCCCTTGCTTGTCCGTATGGCTTGCCTGGCTCTGGAATTTCTGTGTCACCAGCCATGAATCCAACTGGTATGCTGGCTTCTTCAGAAGCCAGCGGTCCCATCGTGGAAGACGATGTGTTGGAATCCTGTATCGTCGAGATGTCTCCGGTGGCTACCGAGGAGGACTGGAATGACGCATGCCAATGGCTGGTTAGCATTTAGCCTGAACTGGTAACCCCATCGGCTACTCCACAGGTTCCTTTCCGGTGGCTACAGAGTTTGCTGATGGCAATAGTTGTGGATTCCCTGCCTTATGAGGAACATGGCAAGGATATGTTGAAGCAGGCAGAGGAAGCCTTTAAATCTAAGGGCAAACTCGCCCTGCAAATTTATTCCAGAAATACAGCATCATCCCAAAGCCTGATGCTGGCAATTGCATGGCTTTGGGAGAGGATGCACAGCTTGGTCTGAACGCATAGCGTTCAGCAAAGACTGCTGCAGAATTTTGAGGAGAGTGTGAGAGTGGCTATTTTGTCTCAACTCTGCTACAAGGGGTAGTAGCAGACTCCGCTTCCTGCCAATCCTCATCGTCCAGAGAGACAAACACGGTGGCATTAACCTGTCTGGACTGCATGATGCATAGTGTCACCAGAATGTTCTTGGTGAGGTGCAAGTTTGCCCATGACAACTTATGCCCGTGCTAGTAGCTCACTAATAGGCTCCTTCGAGTGCCTTTGGTGGGTTCTGGTCTATTTGGAAGAGATGGATGCTAAGGGTGCTACGTGAGCAACTTCAAGTGCTCAGACACGAGCACATTTGTGTAGCACCCTCTGTTCCCTGTGTGCAGAAGCTGAGAGGCAGTTGCCAAGTCAGGGATCAACCTCCCACACATCACTGGCATATGCCTCACCAGCAGGGGGTTATGGGTATGAGCAGGCTCTATATCCTCAGCCTGTCAGGCAACCCACGCCCTGATGTTTAAGCGAAAATTGGTGCATCGCTTTAGTATAAGGAGTTACTGAGCAAGTTCGAGTTTCAGACATTTTCATCAATTTTTCATGGCGTTATGCCCCTTTCGAAAAATAATAGTTTTCCGCACTTTTTTCGTAGTCTTTAAAGATATTATTCTGATAATTGCTACATAGCTTTGTTATGAGAAGTTACAGACCAAGTTCGAGTTTCAGGCATATGCATAAATTCTTGATGGAGTTATGCCCCCTTTCGATTTAGGAAATGTGAAAAACATCAGCTTTCCGCACTTTTTTCGCACTCCGAGATATTTAAGGAAAAATCGGTACATCACTTTAGGTTACAGAGCATGGAGTTATGCCCCCCCCCCCCCCCCCCTTTCAACTTATGAAATACAAAGTATATTAGTTTTCCGCACTTTTCACAGTCTTTCAACATATTACGCTGAGAACTGCTACATTGCTTTGTTATGAGAAGTTACAGACCAAGTTGGCGTTTCCTGCATATGCGTAAATTTTTGATGGAGTTATGCCCCCCTCTCGACCTATGAAATACGAAAGATATTAGTTTTCCGCCATTTTTGCTCGCAGTCTAAAGATATTCAACTGTGAATTGGAACATTACTTTATTATGAGAAATTACAGACCAAGTTCGATTTTAAGGCGTTTGCGTCATTTTTTTGATGGAGTTATGTCCCCTTTCGACATGAAATACAAACATATCAGCTTTCAAGACTTTTTCCTTCTCCTTCACCATATATAACTGAGACTTGGTTTATTGTTATGTTATGAGAAGTTGCAGATCAAGTTGAGTTTCAGCTTTTGACAATTTTTAATGAAATTTTTGACTGTCAATCTCTAAAGATTTATATCACCAGGTAGGGGACATGTATTGCAAAGCAATACTTACAGAATGCTTGTTTCTCATGACACAGTTGACCCAGAGTACAGGCTCTCAGTATTGGAACCTCTTATTCGCCACATTCAATGGTGGATGGAAAGAGAAAATCTCCTTTTGTGGTTAATGTCTCCTCCCTTCAATGAGACCACGATTTGCACCAATGTATCAATTGAGGGGAGCTTGCCTGGAAGAGTAAAAATGTCAGGGCTGTGGACTCTGGATCAGCCTCAAGAACCACATCAACCCGCTGGGAATGAGAGCAGTAATCTTAGCTCTGGATCACTTCCTTAAGGAGGTTCTTGTCGAGATAGTTCTAGTTCGATCAGACAACTTGAAAGTAGTAACATGTATCAACTGCTTGGGCGGAACGAAATCACCCAGTCTTTGTATGATGACATGGAAACTGCTATGTTGGTGC
This sequence comes from Chaetoderma sp. LZ-2023a, assembly GCA_034401795.1. Taxonomy (NCBI): domain Eukaryota; kingdom Metazoa; phylum Mollusca; class Caudofoveata; order Chaetodermatida; family Chaetodermatidae; genus Chaetoderma; species Chaetoderma sp. LZ-2023a. The sequence goes on along the minus strand of CM067371.1, from coordinate 130,147,023 downwards.
CTAGATCATGGGATTACCCTGAAAGTGGCTCATATTCCGGGAATGTTATATCTACTTGCAGACTCACTGAGTCGAACGATTAGCATTCTGCCGGCTGAATGGCAACTAAAGTGTGGTGGATCATCTGTTCAAATACTGGGGCAAGTCCAACATATATTTATTTGCAACGAAGAATGCAAAAATTAAATACTTTAATAAAAGGCATGGGTAACCTAAAGGGACTATGTCACACCAAGTAGTCGTAAATGAAAAATAATATCAAACTTACAATATTCCAGACGTATTTAGCGTATTTTTATGCAATCTAATGGAATATGATATGATTTTCCATGTTGAGCGCCCTATCATTGAAATTGCATTGTGCATAAAAACTACGCAACATGGATGGGTTTTATTTAAAATGTGTAGGTTGTGCCTTGTGAAATGGTGGAGCAGCCATTCAATAAGAAGGGCTTCCCCAGTCGGAAAGTATATCACGATGCATAAACAAATCTCTCGTGAAAGCGACGAGTTTGTGAATGTTACGCTACATATTTTTCTTCTACTCGGGTGTTTTAGCGTGTTCTCATGTATCAACGTCTTGGTGACAGCTTGATATTGACTCATTTGAAGATATGTGTGCCTAGAATATAAGAAAATTCAACAATATTTACAATCCCGTCCCAGTGCCAATTCGCCATATTATGCCGTTGTTATTATGGTACAATTGTAATACGCCGGCCGCCTATTTTTAAGTCCAGGTGATTTCAGTGATTTTACGTGATGTTGTACACACCTACGCCAGTTCCATTGCCCTATTCTATGCATTGAGCATAAGAAGATGTAGGATATAGGTCGTCTATCCACGTTTTGTGTGTAGGATACGCATACACGAGTCTTACAGCTTCATTCGTCGCAAAGTCAGGCATCCACATAGTCAGTTGGTCAGTCGGTCAGTGAGTTGGTCAATCGGTGGGTGGGTAGTTAGGTCTGTCTGTCCGTCACTCATGCGGCCATCTGATCTGTCACTCGTGCAGTCTGTCACTCGTACAGTCATCCGATCTGTCACTCATGCAGTCTAGACTCTGTCTCTATTCCTCGTGCAGTTATCCGATCTTTCACTCATGCAGTCCATCAGTCTGTCACTCATGCAGTCATCTGATCTGTCACTCATGCAGTCATCTGAGCGGTCACTCATTCAGTCATCTGATCTGTCACGCATGCAGTCATCCGATCTGTCACACATGCAATCATCCAATCTGTCACTCATGTAGTCATCCGATCTGTCACTCATGCAGTCGGTCGGTTGGTCACTCGGTCGGTCAGTCAATGGGTGGGTGGTTTTTTTGCAGTCATCTGATATATCACTAACGCTGTCTTACACTCATGCAGTCATGCTATCTGTCAAGTATGCAGTCAGTCTATCTGTCACTCATTCAGTCATCCGATGCCACTCATGCAGTCCAGTCTGTCACTCATACAGTCATCCTATCTGTCACACATGCAGTCATCCGATATGTCACTCATGCATGCCGTCAGTCCGCTACTCATGCAGTCATCTGATATGTCACTCATGCAGTCATCTGATCGGTCACTCATGCAGTCCATCAGTCTGTCACTCATGCAGTCAGTCAGCCATGCAGTTGGTCGAGCGAGCAGTTGGTCGGTTTGTCATTTAGTCGGTCGAGCAGTGGGTTGATCAGTCGGTGTGTGGGTGGTTTGGTCTGTCAGTCAGTCCATCACACATGCAGTCATCTGATCTGTCACTCATGCAGTCATCCGATCTGTCACTCATGCAGTCGGTCTGGTGCTCAGTGTTTAGGTCAGTCCATGGGTGGGTGGTTTGATCTCAGGATGTCCTTCACTCATGCAGTCCTCCGATCTGCCACTCATGCCGTCCACCAGTCTGTCACTCATTCAGTCATCCAATTTGTCAGTCATACAGTCGGTGAGTCATATAGCCGGTCAGTTAGTCGCTCATGTGGTCAGTCCATCCGTCATGCATGCACTCTGCTGATATGTCACTCATGCAATCGGTCGGTCTGTCAGGCCGAAGGGTAGTTTGGTCTGTCAGCCTGTCCATCATTTATACAGTCATCTGATCCGTCACTTATGCAGACATCCGATCTGTCACTCATGCACTCATAAGATATGTCACTCATGCAGTCATCCGATCTGTCACTCATGCAGTCTGTCGTTCCCCCGGTCTGTCACTCATACACTCATCCGATCTGTCACTAATGCACTCATAAGATATGTCACTCATGCAGTCATCCGATCTGTCACTCATGCAGTGTGTCTCTCATGCAGTCATCCTATCTGTCACTCATGCGGTCATCTGATATGTCATACAGGCAGTCCATCACTCTGTCACTGATGCAGTCTGTCACTCATGCAGTCATCTGATCTGTCCCTCATGCAGTCCATCAGTGTCACCCATGCGGTTATCTGATCTGTCACTCATGCAGTCATCCAATCTGTCACTCATGCAGTCATCCAATCTGTCACTCATGCAGGCATCCAATCTGTCACTCATGCAGTCATCCAATCTGTCACTCATGCAGTTCGAACGGTCGGTCAGTCGCTCATGCAGTCATCTGATTTATCTGTCACTCTTGCAGTCATCCGATTTGTCTGTCACTCTTGTAGTCATCCGATCTGTCACTCATGCAGTCCATCAGTTTGTCACTCATACAGTCATCCTATCTGTCACTCATGCAGTCCATCAGTCATGCAGTCATCCTATCTGTCACTTAGGCAGGCATCCGATCTCTCACTCTTGCAGTCATCCAATATGTTGCTCATGCAGTCCGATCTGTCACTCATGCAGTCATCCAATCTGTCACTCATGTAGTCATCCAATCTGTCACTCATGCAGTTGGTTGGTCAGTAGGTGGGTGGTTTGGTCTGTCAGCATGTCCGTCAGTCTGTCACTTATGGAGTCATCCATTCCATCACGTATGCAGTTTTCCATTCCATAACGCATGCATTCATCCCATCTGTCACTCATGCAGTCAACCGATCTGTCACTCAAGTGGTTATCTGATCTGTTGCTCATGCAGTCATCTGATCTGTCACTCGTAGAGTTCATCAGTCTGTCCCTGATGCAGTCATCCTATCTGTCGCTCACGCAGGCATCCAATATATTACTTATGCAGTCATCAGTCTGTCACTCATACAGTCATCCAATCTGTCACTCATGCAGCCATCCAATCTGTCACTCATGCAGTCGGTCTGGTGGGCGGGCGGTCAGTTGGTTGCTCAGTTGGTAGGTGGGTGGTTTGGTCTGTCAGTCTGTCCATCAATCCGTCACTCATACAGTCATCCTATCTCCGTCAGTTCTGTCACTCAGGTGGTGAGTCGGGCGGTTGCTCAGTTGGTTGGTCAGTCCATGGCTGGGTGGTTTGGTTTGTCAGCATGTCTGTCACTCATGCAGTACTCTGATCATCACTCTTGCAGTCCGGCAGTCAGTCATTTATGCAGTCATCCAATTTGTCACTCATGCAGTCAGTCATACAGTTGGGTGGTGAGTCGGTCGGTCGCTCATATGGTCGTTTGGTCAGGTAGTCTTTCACATATGTAGTCATCTGATCTGTCACTCATGCAGTAATCCGATCTGTTACTGATGCGGTCACTCATGCAGTAATCCGATCTGTCACTGATGCCATCCATCATGTGACTCATGCAGGCTGTCAGTCTCTCACCCATGCAGTCATCCGATCTAGCACCCATGCAGTCTATACTGTCAGTCTCTAGTCTGCATGGAGTCATCCGTTCTGTCACTCATGCAGTCAGTCAGTCTGTCACTCATGCAGTCATCCGATCTGTCCTGCAGGCAGTCAGTTGGTCGCTCAGTGGGTTGGTGGGTGGGTGGGTGGTTTGGTCTGCCCATCTGTTCATCACTCATGCGGTCATTCGATCTGTCACTCATGCAGTCTGTCAATCCATCAGTCAATGCTTTCATCCGATCTGTTACTCATGTGGTCAGTCGGTCGGTTGCTCAGTAGGTTGGTCAATCTGTGGGTGGGTGATTTGGTCTGTCAGCATCTCATGCAGTCCTCCGATCTGTCACTCACATAGGCTTCAAATCTGTCACTCATGCAGTCCATCAGTCTATCACTCATGCAGTCATCCTATCTGTCACTCATGTAGTCATCCGATGCATCACTCATGCAGTCTAGACGGTCAGTCTCTTCATCATGCAGTCATCCGATCTGTCACTCATGCCATCCGTCAGTCTATTGCTCATGCAGTCATCCGATCTGTCATGCGATCTGTCACGCATGCAGTCACTCGGTCGGTTTCTCATTGGGTTGGTCAATCTGTGGATGGGTAGTTTGGTTTGTCTCATGTAATCATCCGATCTGTCACTCATGCATTACGTTAGTCCGTCTCTCATGCAATTTGTCACTCTTGCAGTCATCCGATCTGTCACTCATGTAGTCTTTCAATCTGTCACTCATGCAGTCCATCAGTCTATCACTCATGCAGTCATCCTATCTGTCAGTCATGCAGTCATCCGATCTGTTACTCATGCAATCAGTCACTCATGCAGTTGGTCGGGCGGCCGGTCTATCAGTTGGTCGATCAGTGGGTTTGTCAGTCGATGGGTGGATGGGTTCTCTCATGCAGTCCGTCACTTATGCAGTCATCCAATTTGTCAGTCATGCAGTTTAATCACTCATATAGGCGGTAGGTCGGTCGCTCATGTGGTCATTTATTCTGTCACGCATGCAGTTAGCCAATCTGTCACTCATGCATTCGGTCAGTTGGTCAGATGTGTCAGTAATTCAGTCGGTCAGTCTGTCACGTATGCAGTCATCCAATCTGTCACTCATGCAGTCCATCAGTCATCCAATCTGTCACTCATGCAGTTAGTCAGTCAGTCGATCGGTCAGTCGCCCGTTCGTCATGTCTGTCATTTAACCGATCTGTCATGCATGCATAACTCATGCAGTAGGTCATCCGATCTGTCACTTATGCAGTCAGTCAGTCATCTAAACTGTCACTCATGCAGTCTGTCAGTCAGTTGTTATTCAGTCGGTTGGTCGGCCTGTCCATCAGTCCATCACTCATGCAGTCAGCAGATCTGTCACTAATGCAGTCGGTCATCTGATCGTTCACCCATGAGTCAGACACTCATCCGATCTATCACTCATGCAGTTGGTCAGTCAGTCAGTTGGTCGTTTGGCCGGTCCATCAGTCTATCATTCATACAGCTCTCTGAGCTGTCACTCTTGCAGTCTGTCAGTCCGTCACTCATGCAGCTGGTCATCCGACTTGTCGCTCATGCAGTTGCTCAATCTGTCGATTGGCCTGTCTGTCAGTCCGTCACTCATGCAGTCATCCACGTTGTCACTCATGCATCACATCAGTCAATCACTCATGCAGTCAGTCATCCGATCTGTCACTCATGCTGTCGGTTGATCAGCCAGTCATCATGTCCGTCATTCTGTCATTCAACCTATCTGTCACGCATGCAGTCCTTCGATCATGCAGTCGGTCATCTGATCTGTGACTCATGCAGTTAGTCAGTCATCTGCTCTCTCACTCATGCAGTCGGTCTGTCAATCCATCACTCATGCAGTCGGTAATCTGATCTGTCACTCATGCAGTCAGTCTGTCATCCGATCTGTCACTCATGCAGTCGGTGGGTCAGTCAGCCTGTTCGTCAGTCCGTCACTAACACAGCTATCCAAGCTGTCACTCGTGTAGTCTGTCAGTCTGTCACTCATACAGTTGGTCATCCGATCAGTCACTCATGCATCCCGTCAGTCCATCACTCATGCAGACGGACATCCGATCTGTCACAGTCATCCGAGCTGTCACTCCTACGGTCAATCGGAAATTGTCAAAAGGCCACCTCTCTGTTTCTCCTCCCATATCCATACCGCATCTATTTATAATTTCAAGGTAGTCACGACAAATAAGGACATGGTTGCTTTTTCAAAAAGCCCCATAACGAAAATACCACCATACTGTTAAGACACACTTATGAATGAACGTGGGATGCACTGCCAGTTTTCGTAATAACTGCAATAGTTTGCAAACTATTGTGAACGCGATCGCAACCCACCTTCGTTTATACCCGATGTGCGTAACCAGTATTGTTGGCCAGTTTACAACTAATTCGCCTATTTTAGTCTAGCCTATCATTTAATTTAGTCGTTATAGCTTTCGTGTTCCATTAAATATAGACACTTTTGCATGAGATATGAGATGCCTGTTCAATTGACCCAGCATGCTATGCTACCCGGCATGCAATGCGCTGACTCCATAATCATTGTAACTATTGGACGCCATATTCGTTTAGTCTATTGTCCTAACAAGCCAGGATTTCTCAAACAAAACCAACCTGCTTGCACGTGCAAATAGTCATTTGTCTTCTGGCTCTGGAAGCATAAACATGCTCGTAGGGCGCATTCACGGCAGTAAATTCGACAGCCTGTATTTCAATACTGTTCAGAGAAAGTGTGCCAATATCCAGCAGAAAATAGGAGAAAGCTTTTATATACATTGAAAGTACTTTGCGTGTCGTTATCAATGGCAGCAACAACATTCAATGAACTTATTGTCAAAATAAATAGTAGTTAATGCAATTGCTACCTGCTACATATTTGATGAAGATTTGAATGAAAATTGTTGCTGCAACAGCTTTCAGTCTATATATTCTAAAATATATTCAAATTAGTATCAACTCTGTACCAGTTAGTAATCGCATTACCTAATACTTATTTTGACAATTTTACTGAATGGTGCTGCTGTCATTGATAGCAACAACTTTCACGCAAATTATTGTCAAAATATATATAAAAGTTTTCTCTAAATTTCTGGAAATTGACACACTTGCGCTGAACAGTATTGAAATGCAGGCTGTCGAATGCACTAACGTGAATAGTACACCCTACATGCATGCTTACGCTTCCAGAGCCAGAAGACAAATGACTATTGAGAAATCCTTACCTATACAGACAATAGATTAAACGAATATGGCGTCCAATAGTTACACCGATTATGGAGTCAGGAAATTGCATGCTGGGTAGCGTTGCATGATGGGTAGCATAACATTCTGGGTAAATTGAACATAAATCGGCAGACATCTCATATCTCGTGCAAACATGCCTATATTTAATGGAACACGAGAACTTTAATAGTATTTACTGATGATGCATTCATCTAATAACAATTGCTGATTGACAGCAGTTGAAATCGAAAGCGAAACAGAAAATATGTCACGTTATAAGAGGGATTTGCCTACGTGAATATTTATGAGATGGCCACTGAATACAATATAAACTAGATGGATAAGATCAGTAATGGCTGTAAAAATGTGCTATTTGATGGACCGTGGTAACAGTGGAATTACATGGTTTTATTGGCGGCATTATGCACATATGAACTTCTGACACAATGAGATGATGTATATAACCTAGAGACTGATTTGCAATAATGAAATACTGTGACATAGCAGCTTTAAGACCAAGGAATCCGCCTGTGATTCCGCCGTCTTGGAATTTATCACTTGTGTTATAAGTTTTAGCCGATAAACTCTTTGAACCACTAAGTGGTACTTCCATGAAGTTGTTAACAGCTATGACTATTTTTATTTGTTGGATCTTCAGCTAGACGAAGAAGTGAAATTCGCACTTTGTGAGTTGAGCAAGACGACTGTGGTTAGAGAACGGGGTGGGATGGGGGTCTTGGCCTTCTGCCTAGAGTTAATTTTATAGCTAGGAACCAGTCTGAAATATCCTGGTCAGCCAATTATTCTGCTTTCTCCAGTATGATTTGACCCTAACTCAAAGGTGTGGTGTCCTGTGCGTGCATTGCATTGCTCTGATACAAAGAGAGTATGGAAGAATGGCGGACGGATCCCAGTTCTCTATGGCTATCCTACATTGAACCATATGGCAGAGATTCGAGGGATACCATTTCAAGGTGGTTTGTAGAAACCATCCAATTTTGCCACAAATCTGCAACTGGTACGCAGGTAGATTTGGCAGGTAGATTTGGCCAAGGCTCGGCATTCATGGTGTAGTGGCCTCCATAGATCTATTCCATTGAGGATATTATGATGGTAGGCCAGTGTTGCTGTGAGTCTAGTTTTACCGACATTACCTTTGTGACACTAATAATCCTCTTGCTTTAGCGATTTTGAAACATTGACAAATTGAAAGTATTGTAAATAGAGGCCATTGATCACGTGTGTTACACCTATGATCAAGGAGCACTCACAAATGTGCTAAACATCTCATCATCAAGCATGGAAGATGTCTTCATTCATCAAACAAGGTCAGCCCGATGTTTGTGGTGTTCCATAATGTCACGTATTAGTCTTTTATGTAACTAATCTGGTGAAGGTTTGTGTTTTATATCAGTTTTTTCATCGCCAGTATTTGAATGCGAAGCACCAACTTACATTATTCAATTCAATTCCCACCAGCAACAATCAGACTCTGGTACAAGTTCTTCCAAGGCAACGCCTCGTCAAATTTAGCCCACACACTTTCCTAATTCGTATTACATATCTGCCTGAAACATACCTTCTACCTGATCTTCATAGCCATTCGCACCAATCAAACAAACAGTTATGAAAGAATTTGCTCTCAGCCTGGAACAGCATTTCGCAAAACAAACACATCATCATTCAGCTCACAATTGACTGCAGAAATCGATCAGATACTCCTTACAAAGAAATGACCATCTGACATACAAATTAGAGTCTTTATGTCACACTCTCATTTGCACTCTACACAGAAAGAGACTACAATATGTATCCTAACTTCTCAATATATCCAGATCGACTGTATTCAATCTATAAACTCTATCTAGACTATATATCTAGATTGGATCCTGAGTGCAGCTGTTTACACCTCAATGCTCAGCTCATCATCACTTAAAACAATGTCTGTTCCATCACTTCAATATCAATATCAAAAATCTTGAGACATAAGACAAGGCTTCTTATTGTCCCGGTGGTATCAGTTGTAACTTAACACTCTTACTTCCGTCTTCCAGTAAGGCAAAAAGGGATTATTTACACTATGCAGATTACATGTGTACAATTGTTTTACTTATAGACTTGAAAAGATAACTTCCGATTAGTGTTTATGCGTAATCGTAAATGGCTTCTTGGTTTTGCCAGAATTTGTTCAGTCGTTCTCAAATGCTATAAAATGATGTAGGTGTGGCAATAACTAATTCGGGCAATCCATTCCATAGGTTACATACATGCAGGGAGAAAAGAGTTTTCTTGATATTTGTTCTGTCTCTTTTTGGGGTAGATTTTAAGTGTATTGCCACAGGTGGTTGATTCATGTTGTAATGGGAATAATGATTAAATCTCTGTATAATAAAGGCTTGTCAAAATTGTGTAAGTTTCGATCATGTCTCCTCTTGTTTTCCTATATATCATGGTTGGCAGTTGTGTCTGCAATCTATGATCTATCGATGTATGAAAGGTTCCTAAGTGCTGATAGTAGTTTTCGGTGCTCTGCACTGATGGTATCATCATCATCATCATCATCATCATCATCATCATCATCATCATCATCATCATCATCATCATCATCATCAATTTACAAGGCATAAGCTTGTTATTGCCTCAGTGCTAAACTGGTAGGGCAGGCAATCCTGGTCTGGATACAACACGTGTAGCTATCTTCATGTGTGCATGTTCATGTAGATGCACAGGCTGTTTCAAGATTAGTCCACTGTGATGTAATAATTGTATTATGACTTTGGGAATTGATGGCTCACATATGTTGTATAAGCATATGTGTAACAGCAACGTCCAAAGCCACACCACAATTAATTGTGTTCAGTCGAATTCAAATATTCTTTCTTTGAAAAAGATGTCTAGTTTGCCCTTGAATATTTCGACTGTGGTTGCTTCGACTATTGTTGTTGGCAGTGAATTCCAATGTGGTGCCACTCTATTTGCGAAGGAGTGCTTCCGAATATCTTTGCTGCTACGTTTTATGTTGAGCTTGAGCCTATGACCTCTGGTCCGTGTAACATTGGACAGTTCGAAAAAGTAGTTCTTATCAATATTATATAGATCTTTGATGAGTTTGAATGTTTCAATCAAATCTCCACGAAACCGTCTATATTTCAGTGACATTAGATTTAGGGCTTCAAGTCTTTCTGTGTAGTTATACTCTCTGATTTGTGGGACAAGTTTTGTTGCTCTGCGTTGTACTCTTTCTAATAGCTGCGATTGCCTTTTCAGTCTTGGAGACCATGCTGAGTTGCAGTATTCAAGAATGGGTCGCACAAGTGATTTGTATAGTAGCGTGAAAGTAGATTGATCAATGTTGGTAAATGTTCTCTTGATTAGTCCTATTGTACTGTTTGCCTTGGATACAATGTTCCCTATATGTATGTCAAAAGAGAGGTTTCTGTCGACATGAACCCCCAAATCTTTTTCTACATCTGATGTTGATACAGGATGTGGATCAGGTGTATCTGTCATATAGTATTTGGTTTGAGGGTTATTTCTGCCGAAGTGCATGACATGCGTTTTGTCTGTGTTGAAAGATAGTTGCCATGTCTGCGACCATTTACATACTTTATTTATGTTTTCCTGAATCTGACTGGTAGCTGGGTTGCCGTACATCTTTGTATCATCTGCAAATATTTTTCAGTGGCAGGTTAATCGATCAGGTAGGTCATTTATATTTATCAGAAAAAGTATAGGTCCTAGAACACTTCCTTGTGGCACGCCGCTGGTCACCTCAATCCAGTCCGATGATGCATCATTAATTCTAACTCTCTGGCTCCTGTTGCTTAAGTAGTTCCCTATCCATTTTACTAAATTTTCGCCAATACCATAGCTTCTCAGTTTTGTTTGGAGTCGTTGGTGTGGCACAGTATCGAAAACTTTTGAAAAGTCTAAATATATTGCATCGACAGGTTCGTTTGAGTCAAGCATGGCTGTTAAATCCTCCAGGTATTCTAGTAGTTGAGTTTTACATGATCTTTTACGTCTAAATCCATGCTGACATTTGGTAAATAGATTAGCCGTTTCCAGGAAATTTACAATACTGTCTCTTATAAAAGATTCTAGGACCTTGCATAATGTAGAAGTGAGACTGATTGGTCTGTAGTTGCTTGGGTCATTCTTGGAGCCTTTTTTGTGTATACATTTGCCATTTTCCAGATGTCGGGTAAAATGCCTTCTTCAAGAGACTTGTTGAAAATTCTGCATAGTGGTGTACTAATTTCTTTAGCAGCTTCTTTTAGTATTCTCACTGATATTTCATCCGGGCCATTGCTTTTGTTGGGGTTGAGTCCTTTTAGTTTATTTTCGATGGCAATAGGTGTTATTAATATGTCTTTTAGTATGGTACCATTGTTTCTGGGGTTAATGATTGGTGTAGAAAGAAGATTTTCTGGAGTGAACATGTTTGAGAAAAATGTGTGAGAATGTTTGCTTTTTCTGTATCATCTGTGGTCATGGTGTCGTTTGCAGGGTTACGTAGCTTGCTAATTGATTCACGTAGAACTGTTTTACTCTTGACATAGTTCCAAAAGGCTTTAGGATTCTTCTTACTTTCAGTTGCCACTTTACGTTCAAATGTCTGTTTTGATTTTCTGATGCATGCTGTTGCTTTGTTTCTAGAAATTTTGTAGAGTGTGTAATCTGTAGTTTTCTTAGTTTCATTGTATCTTTTGTATGCACGCTTTTTGCTATTGAGTGAATCTGTTGCCGCCCGATCAATCCAGAGGTGCTTTTTCTTGCCATGGTTTTTTGTTGTAGGTATATACTGTTCTTTCACTGTGTTCAATGTTTTGTGTAGGAAGTTCCAAGCTTCTGATGCATTAAGTTGGTGTAGATGATTCCAGTCAGTCATTCCTAAGTCTCTTCGCAGTTCGTTATATCGTCCTTTGTTCAACAGTAGTTTTGGCTTAGCTATTTGTTTGCTTGTGCTTAAGATGTCAGGATGTAGTGATATTTGTAGAATGTCATGATCACTTTTACCTAGCGGCGGTAGGTGAGTTATTTCATGGACGATGTTTTCGTTGTTTGTTAAAACTAGATCCAAAAGATTTGAAGTCTGATTTATTCTATGTCGAGTCGGATTAGTAACTAGTTGCTGTAGAAAAATATCGCTGGTAGTATTAAGAAAAGCGTCTTCTTCTTCTTTTGGAGAAAAGCCTGTGTTCCAATTTATCGATGGGTAGTTGAAGTCCCCTACTATAAGAATATGGTCTGTATTTGCTGCATCAACTTTCTGTAGTAGATTTAAGAGGTTTTTGTTATTTGAGCCATCTGAGCTGGGACTTCTGTAGATGCAACCAATGATAATTCTTTCCTTTTGTTGTGTCGTCCATGTACTCCATACTGATTCGGTAAAGTCATCGTCATTCAAGATGTCACAGGATTGAGCATTTAGTGATACATGTGTATATATAATAACTCCCCTTGATGGTTTATTATTCAGTGATGGTTGGTACTCATCAATCTGTAGTTCACTAATGTTGATGGTTGTGTTTTTGGGTAAGGCTTCCGTGATTAATATGATTGCAGGGCGAATATTCTGTACTAGTGTTTCGAGCTCAGCCTTTTTATTAATCAAACTATCTGCATTTGTGTATATACATGTGTTCGTTACTGTTTTAGAATTTCCATTGTTGTTTGATTGTAAATGTTTTGGCAATTGATTTGTGCTAATTTCTGCCTGGGAATGTACATGCAGTTCAGTATTTGTGTTTGTATTGCTGTTGATAGTGTCTATGTATGGCTCATCATCTGGAGTGGCTATGGACTCGTTGTGTAATAAACTGAAATGGTTTGATAGTTGTATTGGTACTTGTTTATATATGACTGGCCGTGTACCGGATTGATCGCAAGATGGTAAAACTAACACCTCCATGTCCTTCCATTTCGAAAATCCTGTAAAAGGTAATAATTTATGTAATCTTGGATGTTAGTGGATAGGAGATTTATTCCTGATTTGTTGGGATGGACATTGTCCCAGAATAACTCACCATATACTTGGCCCTCTTCGCTGCTGAAAATAAAAGAATGGTTAATGAAAGTCACAGCGAGCTACACCGCTAGGGATTCTAATCGTGTGTTGAACTCACTGACCAGATCATTTTCATATGGTTCATTTTGGCGTGGAAGCAGTGATGATACAAATACCTGTGTTTCGGGTGACTGGCGACGGATTGTTTGTATGAGTGTAGTGTAGTCCTCTATCATTCTGTCAAGGCTCTTACGACCGATATCATTAGTTCCTACATGTACCACAATCCCATCGTATCGTTCATCGGCTACAGATTTCTCGATTTGGTATGTGATTTCGCTTATACGCGCGCCGCTGAAGGACCTAATTTTGATGTCGGTATCATCGGATGACATATATCGCCCGCTTAGTTTTTTAAAAGTTGAGCTTCCAATTAGAAGAACATTATTCTTCTGCTTATCATTGGAATGTCCACTTTGTTGTTGTAGTGAAAGCCTATTGCTTGGGTGCCGTTGTTTGTGTGCAGTGCTAGAGTGCTGCTGGTATGAACTGAGTGTTTGGTGTTGTTTGTGTGCAGTGCTGGGGTGATGCTGGTATGAACTGAGTGTTTGGTGTTGTTTGTGTGCAGCGCTGGGGTGTTGGTATGGATTGAGTTTTTGATGGTTATCTGACTGTAGCCTGTGGTTGTTGTTATGGCGGTGTGTGTATGATGTACCTGCGACTACCTCATTGTATTGCCGCCCACCTGGTTTGGCCTGGCTCCAATGGTCTCTTCCTTAAGACTCACTGAGTGCTTGTGGCATGGCTGGTATACGTGGTTCAGTGTGGTGATTTTGATGGATGTTGTTATGTTGTGCTTGTTGTTTGGCTGGTTTACGTGGTGCAGTGTTGTAATTTTGATGGATGTTATTCTGATGTTGTGTACTTCTGTGTGTCTGTAGGTGAATGCTATTTGTTTGTTTGCCTGATCTGTCTGATTGTAATTCACGTACCTGGGATTGCAAAATGTACTGTCCCTCTCTAAGCTCACTGATCTGCTTTATTAGTGTGTTTAGCAGATCTGGAGTTTCATCACATTTGGCAGAGGCCAAGAGTGTTGTGGATTCCACAACACTCTTAGCCTCTGCCAAATGCGACGAAACCCCAGTTGATGCAGTTTTACCTGTAAATGAGACAGTAGGGGGCTCGTTGGGTGGGCTTGTTGAAAACATGTCTGTGATGGCATCATCGCTTGGGTCAGGGATGTTACTCTGGTCACTTACCGCTGATGAGGACTCACCACATTCAGAGGCCAGCAGGAAGGAATCATTTGCCGCAGTTGGTTCGAATTTCTGTTGTCGCTGTGACTTTGTGATTATATTTACCTCATAGTCTACCTGCTGGATGTTTACATACCATGCCAAGAAATCGGTGATATGTTGGTTTAAATGTGTACACTTGGAACAGATGTACCTGCGACGTGTCGATGTTAGAGTGTTGAGCATGTAGGGAGGAAGTAGGGTGCAAGCATAGTGGTACCAATTTTTGCAGTCAAAACATTGTAGCATGAACTTACTATTTGCCTCGAGACAAATGCATTGGCTACTTACCTCAGCCCCATGCGAGGGGCTGGGCTCTGTGTTCATGGTAGGTACTGCTGTCTCGACTGTTGGTGTTGCTGTTTGCTCCGTGCTGCCACCTGGAATAGGAGTACTCGTTAGGTCAAATGGACTTGGTTGGGTCGTGTTTGGGATTGTTTGTTCAGCTATGGGCACTACTGAATTTCAGTTTTCACCACTGGATGTTGGATTGTTCATAGCTGGATGACCTGCTGGGATTTGGATGTTAGGTGCTGGGATTTTTGGTTTATCAAACCTGATACTGTTACATTTATCACATAACATGTCATCACACTGTCTGTTTTCAACAGACATGCTCCTCCGATTGCAGTCATGGCAGATCTCTCCAGGCATGATGTGCATTGGTTTCCTGAGAACAAGAGCTGGTGTACACAAAATGGGGTTAGTGGTAAAGATGTAGAGATTACTATGTGTTATATATTCAATTTAGAGAATAAATAACCTTGAACTACTATAACATGAAATAAAGATCTTTGAATTTGAACTCGAATCGATATTTAAACTGGGAACAGACAATGGGAATGGATGTTTGCAATGTCTGACTTCGTTGGGTGTAACTCAGTCCTAATAAGGACTTTCACAGTTAGCAGTGGAATGAGTTGTACAACTGACCACTATTTTACAGTGTTAACTGTTATTGAATTACGAAAACTGGTTACAAATTTGATTTAAACAAAAAAAATATCCCCAGCAAATCTAAGATAGAATACAGGGATAATAAGTTGTTAATAAATTTAATTTTCTTATTTTCGGTAAAAAGAATAGAATTTTCGACTGAATTTACTGTGTTGCTATGGTAACTTAGTTCCAACAACACTATGTTTGAACGAAAACTGGTGTCGTGATTATTATCTGACACGTATGGCAATAAATTAAATGATTAAAGAGCTGAGATTAATTGAATTGTTAATAGATTGAGAAAAAGGTTATGTGGCTGTGGTTAATTTAGCTGGGATTGTTGGTTTGCTTGACAAATTCGTAGAGAAATTTGAGTGAATTCTTCTTCTTGTTCGCGGAGATTCGAAATCTTCGCGGAGATTCGAATCAATATGTTTTTCTTTAGGGGTGGGTGCCAAAGTGAGTTGACATATTCTAATTGTATGTGGACAAGTGCGTTGTAAAGGAGCTTAAATATATCTATATCCACGTAGACAAAAGTTCAGTGTATTATGCCCAGCCAATCATGGTTCTCGTATGAGACGCGGAATATACCGAACAAGAAGAAGTTCACTTCTCCTTTCGCAGTCACCGCTGAGTGATGTAAGTTTAATATCTCATCCTTAACATGTATTTAATAATTTACATTATTTTGTAAAACGTTATTCGTGATTTGAATAGGTTTTATATAATTAATATGCGCCACTTCTTTAGGAAATAATAAAGTTACCAGTTTTCGTGTAATCGAAATTAAAGTTAGCTAAACTATTCAATCATATCAATGCTAATCCAAAATAATATAAACTAGAATGTGCAGTCGATCGCATGCTGCAAATCCGCACGCTTTTCCCCGAATAAGGTTGATAACAGCTGCGGTCGAAAACAGCCGCCAGTAGTAGACCAAAAACAGCCGCCGGTTTAGCGATAACAGCCGCCGCTATAGCGATAACAGCCGCCGCTGTGTATCATTCAGTAATGTGTTTTCGATGGTAATGTGATTTCGAGGGTACGGTTTTTTACGTTTTCACGTACACGTCGCAATAATAATAATAATCTTTATTTATCGAGGGTATATCATCAGTAAACTGATCTTCCTGAGGCCCTCCACTTAGGTGATGTCAATAAATAATGAGTCTATCAGGCATAGGGTAATTGCAAATTGTAATGGTGGTTGGCTGTAATTAAATTACATTTTTCAACTAATGAATTGTAATTGAGTAGCTAAAAAAGTAATTGTAATTTAATTGTAATTAATTACATTTGAAAATTTTGGAATTGGTAATTTCAATTACTTTATCAATTACAATTGCATGTATCTTTCATGCTGACACTAAATTAATCTCTTCTTAATTCTTCACAGCAACCACAATGCATTAGGAACGTACAAAGTATAGCAAATCATATTATCATACTATTAGGGTTTTTAATTTTTTTACAATAATTTGGGAGGAAGTTGTTGCTGCCTTACTGCTTCCAATCAAATTAGTTTTGAAATATAAGCAGGACATTTTAGAAAATGCATGTGACTTTTCATATTTTCTCTGTCAGGTTCAAGTGGCTAGAAATAACATTAATTTGAGTTGAAGCTGTTGTTGCCATACTGCTCCAGTCAAATTAGTTTCAAAATATTAAACAGAAATATATTTTTTTGTATACGTTCTTTGAGCTCAAATGCATGCATGTATTAACATTAATTTAACTGCAAGTATTTTCTGCCTTACTCTTTTGTTGCAGCAACTGCTTCCAGTCAAATTAGTTCAAAATATTAAACAGGATATTTGTTAAATTGCATGTTCTTTTTCATATTTGATCTTTCAAGTTCAAACAGTTAAATAAACTTTTATTTTATTATAAATCTCAATTTGCATACAAGTACATGCAAATACGGAAAGAACTGTCAAGAAAGCTCTTGAAATTTGAACATAATTTTGCTGGAAATCAAAGGTGACTTAGACAGCAATAAAAATTGATATGGTTAACTCCATCAGTGGTCATCAATGTGCTGAGGTGTGATTTTCTCCATTCACGAAAGTCTTTTGATGATTTTATTGAAGGTTTTCTAGACACCCTTTAACTATACAGATCTGAGATATTACAAATTCCACCTACAATGTAAGAATTATTAAGTTGAATATTTTGAAATTAACTTAACTAGATGAGTTATTTTCAAACTATTAAGCTCAATATTTCAGACATCCTAAAGAATTTCTCCTTTATAAGGGTTAATACCTCATGGTCTGTTCTAGCGAGTGAAACATTTGTCAAGAAAATTTAAAATCTGTTCAATGATTATTCATATATATATATATATGCAAGCCAAGAGACTATTAAAAAAAATTCAACACTGAAATGACTGGCTTCACTGTTAATGAACCAGTCATTCTAGTGGTAGATTTAAGAAAATAGTCTTTTCTTACTCGATAAATTTGCTCAAGACCACAGTTCAAGCCATTTTTCACAGGCTTGGCCATTTAACCCTTCACTGGTGTAAATATTCTATCTTCTACTGTGACGATAGCAAAGAAACTGGTGTACATTTTTCAATAAACTATTTCGACAAACTATTCTGTTGAGTATTTTTTGCTTAATCTGACTGAGAGCCATTGCTGCGTAAGGTAGCAGAAACTCGTGGTCAGATAGGTCTCAAACTATTCAATGGCATTTTCTGTATGGTTGGTAAATTGAAATATGGGGTAGTCATCGATATAAAATGTAATATAGCATGTGTGTGCGTGAGTTAGGGTTGGGCGATATTGCTCAAGGCATGACGATATCGGTATCTCATTAAAATACCGCGGTATCACGATATATCGTCATTTGGGGGGTGTGGAGTTAGGGTGTAAACATAGAATAACATGTATTTCTAATTGGTGGCGTCTGCAAGTTATTTTCATTAAATTTGGTGCATTGAAACCATAAATTGAGACGCCATGATTGCCATTTCCGCATATTTAATACACGAAATTCCACACTTTGACACCCTTCAATATACAGTTTAAAGCAACGAATGTAATGCAACTAGCCGTATTCATCACAAATAAGAAAAATAAAGGATTTTCTTCTGTTCTTGTGTTATATTTTGTGTTATCTTTACCGCACGACAACTGTCAAAAGATTGAGCAAGGAATACGCATTAACTTCATTGTGCAGAAAGGAATTCCGCTGAGCGAAATCTGCCGTATCATACTTGAGCCAATCAGAATTCACACTGCAGAATTCCGACAGCTGTTATCACGCCCGCCGCTAATTAATAAAATAACACTGCATGATTTTGAACGAGAACCAGCGTGAAGACTGGAAACAATCATATCAGATTTTATTTGGTCTGTAATATTAAATACTAATTTGCCCCATTGTAGACCTATTCAAATTCGCTCACTACTTAGCGGGTTTATCCATTGATCTCAAGGCGTAGCCGGGATGTGTGAAATTAACCCAGTTAACTCTGCAGCCAAGACTGCCACAACAGATAGAAGACTGGAAATAATTAGGCCTAAATTCTTTATTTTAAGGACGTCTCTCACTTAGAATAAATCCATAATGAATTTTGATCTGATTCGTTTAAAAATGCTAAATATATTGTATAAAGTTACATAAAAACGTATAACGGTAAAGCAAGAGATTAACTTCCCCCTCACCCACCGTTCCAAGCTGTGGTATTGATAAGGGATTAAGTGTGTGTGGTTTCCTATCGACCTCAAAAGTTTTAAAGTTTAAATCTTTCATGGTCAGAAGAATGTTTAACCATGCAGATCAATGAATAATGGATACATAGCTTGACCTGTAGTAATGACGTCATCAGAATGGAATGTGGGTAGTGCAAATGGTATTCCCCACTGACTAATACTCAGAATGAGGCAAGAAAAAACATGGCGTCGTCTATTTGTGTAATTATGAAAAGTGAACAACAAAATTTTGTACTTTAAATCATTTTATTAGCGCAAACAAACCATGAATTAAATGAGCACAGATTATTTTGGAGTTTATTAAGTTTTTATTACCTTAGACAAAGACTGGATTATTACTTAAAGACTATTACTGGACCGAATAGAGGTAAGAGTATGACATTTCTAACTTAATTATTTATATTATACTCACAGTTAAAAGTGCAATATCGTGCTGTCGATATTGACGATATTTACGATCTTTCCAATTTATGACGATTTCGGTATCAGTATTCGGTATATCGCGATATTGACGATAATATCGAAAAATCGCCCAACCCTAGCGTGAGTGCATGTGTGTGTTGCCTGCGTGGGTGTATGTGTGTACTTCTGTGCGTAGGTGTGTTTGTCCGCTCTTTTCTATGTACATACTCTACTCTTGGAGGGCCTCAGGAAGGTCAGTTTTTATTGATGATGTACCCTCATTAAATAAAGATTATTATTATTATTATTATTATTATTATTATTATTATTATTATTATTAACAAATTTGGTGACCCAAACTTTCATCTTTTAACCTAATTTGAAAATTTAAAATTTTGACAGCAGGGTGGTAAAAGTTAAGGATTAATGAAAGCATATATGCAGACCCGAGACAGAACATTTTCTCATAGGACCTATCCATTTGCGGAACAATAGAGGACTATTTTTTTTAATATACCACTGGAGTGACTGGTTGTTATCGAGTTAGTCATTTCCAGACTTTGTAAATTTTCAAAAATAGTCATCTCTTGGTCCGCAAATGGATTTGCCGACTTGAGCGTTACTAATACACACATATATTAATTCATACACACATATATTGGTAAAAAAGTAACTGTAATTAATTATTTAACTATTATTATTGCAACTATAAATTAAGTCCTGCATTTGTGTCAGACCTGTCTATGGCATTATTGTTGGAGATAGACTCACCTTTGCTCAAATCATAAATATTGGCATCAATTCACCGCCTCAGTAGAGTTGAAGTTACGAGATTACGTTACCCTCAGAAACACATATCAATGCAATACTCAGATTGCATCCCTAGACCAGGTAGCGGATATTTACAAGCAGTAGGTTTATTATAGGCAGAGTTGCCCTTATGCGTCCTTTTGTGCGTATATATGCATAAAAATGGCAGAGGGGCGCATAAAAATTAACCCTCTGCGTCCCCGAGGATGCACGAGGGATGCAGTGAACAGGTGTAACAGAAACTGGTAACTTTGCGTGTGCTTAATTATCTATTATATTATCGATTATATTATCGTGTGTGTATATTTATTTGTGCATGTTTTTACTTTAAAAAATATACCTAATGTATTGAGTGTTCAGTAAAAACGAACTTACTGCGTTGTTTAAGACTATGATTTGTTGTATGTTTTCTTGCACAACTCAAAGTTGTTAATGCCCATGACTCAGATTCAACCACCACATTTAATTGTAAACACAATTCCCAAATCATCCTTAGTATTCCATTTCATCTAATTTTTTTTATAAATAATGAGTTTACAAGCCCGATGTTATTCACCTTGTTTGGCCTACAAATTGCAAAAATACCTGCCATGTTTCTGTCTGTTGTGTTAAACATCAGTGTGACGTGTCAGTATTTGATTGGATAACAGCGGAATCTCCCTCTAGAGGAACTCACGTTTGAGAAATCCAATACAACTGATCAAGCGTATACAAACGTGTCTCGGCGTCTTAACCCTTTCACATCTCAGAACATTGGACAGATCACAAATTTGTTATCACTAATCTGCTGAATATTTTGAAATTAATTTGTGCATGCATACTTGCCTAAAGCAGCAATGATTTACAGGCAAAATATGTTTTCTATTTACTTATCAAAATATCTAAATGGATGAAGGAATATACGGAAGATATTGTGATATCTTTTACATTTGAAGGGTCATTTGATTGATTGGCGGCGGTGTCTTTGTATTTCTGTTTGAATAACGGTATCAATACGCGCTATAATCCGTGTTTTATTTAGCAATAGCGGCTGATTGATTGACTGATGGATTAGTGTTTATTAGTTAGTGTTTATAATGTTTAACAATACTCGATCATTAGGTGTTCCCAATTTCTCAACTAAAAAGATCGTCGATCTACAGGTAGGCATACGTTAAAATATTGATTTTTTTCAAGCAGCGTTTAACTCAAAGCTCCCCGATACAAGCGTCCTTATTGGATCCATGCTAATGCGTTATCTATGCTTCGACCAATCAGCAATCGTGTTACATAGTTACTCGCTATGAATTAGACATATCCAGTTATTGGCTGATATATTTTCACTAATTACGCAGTTTAATCTGATTTATACAGATTATTTTTGATAAATTATTGTTTTGTCTGATCTTAACCTATGTATTCCACTATATTTTGTCATTCCAGTTACATTATAAAAAATATGCGCGCATTATATCGAAGTAGGTCAAGTCGTCCTTGAGCAAACTCGCCCCAGGTACTCATAATTTTTCAATTCGTCCAAAGACAAGTTAGGGTTTAATAGAAAAACTAATGCAGAGACTTGGTCTTTGCTAATTACTAATGTAGTGGTCTTTGGAAATATTAATCATACAAGGTTACCAAAGTAGGTTGGTTGGTTTATCAGACAACAAACAAGTACAGTGCTTTAAGTTATTGTTTATTGACATGCAGTTCACATGTTATTAGTTAAATATACAAGGGCCATTTCAATAGATCAATTTTAGCCACCATTGTAGATCACAGTATACATATTTTTGAAGATTTACCACTGGAATAACTGGCACTGTTTTCAACATGTTTAATAAAGTGCTTTATAATTAGATCAATGTGTTGTATTTATTTTAAGAAAAAAACATGGGACCCCTATATTTCAGATGAGGACCGCATGGGACCCCCAGATTTTACAGTGGGACCCCCAAATCTGAGGGTGTGGGGTCCTTG
Organism: Chaetoderma sp. LZ-2023a; assembly: GCA_034401795.1. NCBI lineage: Eukaryota > Metazoa > Mollusca > Caudofoveata > Chaetodermatida > Chaetodermatidae > Chaetoderma > Chaetoderma sp. LZ-2023a. The sequence goes on along the minus strand of CM067371.1, from coordinate 130,124,937 downwards.
GGACCCCCAAAAATCAGATGTTGTGGGCAACACTGATTATAGGATTTATTTTTATTTTAATGCATGTTTTATTTCGATGAATGTTTGCTGGTTATGAAATTGACAGCATTTGTTAGTATTATTCCTATGCTTAAATTAAATCGGCGAAAATGTGCTTACATCCTCGGAAACCCATTATCCGATGATATAGTATCTCATGTCTAGTTATTTTATCATGTAAGATTATAATTATGTTTTGCTGTGAGAATTATATTATTTGATAATTTAATACTGTCAAAAATATTTGTTTCCTTTTTTCAGACAGTGGTTAATTCGATGCCCGAGCACTCTGGTACTACCATGGATATGTAATCCATAGACATATAGGTTTGTAAATTGCAAAGTTTCAGGAACGGGTAAATAAAGTTTTTGTTTTGCCCCACCCATCTCTAGTTAAGCAACTTAAGCTCAACCAACACTTTGCTAGTCAATTACGCATTTGTGATGATTTATCTATGTCATTCATGGCATGATTGATTATGACATCATCCTACACATCATGTAGTTCATTATGATGTCATATAACTGATGGATGAACTGGAAAGGTCTATTGCGAGCCATGCAAAGTATCATGGATTCGGATGCTGTGCCATATGTTAATTGGTATGCATTTGTGTGCTATACGTTAGTTTGTATTCTATTTCAATCAATCACACTTTATTGGCAAATCCGACATGTGGACATATGCAGGGTTTGTACGCAGGTATGGAAGTCTGGAAAAAGTATGGAAAATTAAGAAAACCTTTTCCAGGGCTTGAAAAAGTATGGAAAATCAATATTTTGCCTTTCCGGTGTGGCAAAGGTATGGAAAATTAAAATATCGGCAATTGCAATTCTCCCGGCAGACATTTTCTCATAAATTGTCATCAAACACAAATTCTCGCTAGTCTCGCAACATCTCGCCGTTTAGTTTCCGGTGTAAGCTAAACTGCGCATTTAACCGTACCTGGAACACACATAAATTAATTTCAAAATATTTAAGTTTTGTGCGGTTGGCGCGAAAATTTTTATATTTTCCATTTTTTTGGTATGACCGGGCAATGTTACATAATGGGTATGGAAATTATACATGGTTCGTACTGGTCATGGAAATCCTGGAAAGTCATGGAATTTGAAAATTTAAATTTTAGGCCTGGAAAGTCATGGAAAATCTATGTTTTTATCATTGGTCATGGAAAAGTCATGGAAAATGGTAATCATGTAAAATAAAAAGAAATCTGTTAACATAAATCACCTCAATGCAATACAAATTACAGCAATAGCTTATCAAAACAAGGCTGTAGGTGGCTTGGTTGTTGCAAGAGGCAATATTGAGACATTTTGCAGAATAACTACGATATTATTTTTGGAGCTACATGTACGTCATAAACACAAGTCTAGATATTTATGTTTTATGTTCTAGATCAAGTTCTAGATATTAATTCTTGGAGGTCATGGAATTTGTTAATTTTGGTCATGAAAGGTCATGGAAAATTCATGGAATTTCAAACACAGAAATGTGTACGAACCCTGATTATAGAATTTAGTATGGAAAAAGTATGGAAATTTATTCTGCTCAAGGTGTATGAACCCTGCATATGCCTAGATAAATACATTGTAGATGACATTAACATCGAATATATCATGCATTTATATAACTATATACAAACAATATACCACTTGTGCTGCTTATGGAACAAATGCGGGGTTGAAAGTAAGTAAACAGATGTTACTTTGAATATGGATAGTTTATTTCGATTGACACTAAACCTACCCGAAGTAATCTCCCTTAATATTGATACATCGAAATGACTGCGGTTTTAGTTGGTAACTTAAATGTGTTCATCTTTGTAGATACATAGTGCCACTATGTACATCATATATATGGTTGTGACATGAGATGTGGTGTGTATTATTGCAGTGAATTTGCGACTTCTGCCTGCCAATTCATTACACTAACATTCGTAACCCGCATCTCATATCACCTATTATAGGTGATATGAGATGCGGGTTACGAATGTTAGTGTAATGAATTGGCAGGCAGAAGTCGAAACTATGGCCTACTGATCCGGTGCATTGGAAGTACCAAGCATGTATAACAGTTCCGTTTTCTCACTTATATGCAATTTCAAGCTCACGCACTCATACACTCGCTGATGAGACACACACATAGACACCGGAACATGAATTATTATAAATATTTTTACAGTATGTGATGCAGTGTCTGTTCATCATATAGGCAGAGGCCTATATATGATTATGATAACTAGTGTTGTGAGTCGGAAAATTTTCCGTGGAAAATTTTCCAAAAAGAAAATTTTCCAGAAAATTTATCAACGTATTTTTCCAGAAAACTTTCCGGTCACCTAAGGATGCAATTGCAAATTTTTATTTCCCTATTGCATTAATACCGATGCTTTTGCTACTAATATAAGTTAATAGATTTAGATTTGTGTCATCTATTGCCATGGCTGAAATGGCTTGCATCAGGTTACACTATCACTATAGTTCAGAATGATGATGATGATGAATGTAACATGATGATGATTGATGATAATAACTAAACTCGAGAACTTAACTGAATGCCTGACGCTTTCTTGGTTTAGAAGAGTCTGGATGCCAGTGGTCAAATTCTGACCCTTTATATATGTTCCCAGTGCGGGTAACTATGCTACATCTGATCTGTGTGCGGCTAATGCGGGAATGCGGTGGTACCCGCCATTACCACATTACCCGTATTTAGCCACCTATAACCACACCACGTTCAGTGTGGTTAGTTAGCCGCCCATACCCGCATTTACCCGCAAGTACACAGTGTTTGTACCCGCCCATAACTAGCTGTTAATTATGTCATTTTAAGAGGTTCTTAAAAAGATATGAATTTGGAGTTAATGTGTGTTTCCAAGTTCACTCCCTCCATTGTTTATGGGGAAGGCGGGGGCTTAAGGTGGGGACATGTGGGCGGTGGGTTTAATCCCGTAGCAGGTGCGCATGTGCGCCCACATGTTCCCACGGAAGCGTTTAGAATGCGTGGGTAATGGGAGGGTTGTTAAGAGATCGTGGATTACACGGTTTGCATATCCAAAAAGTGGCATCGGTGATGTGGTGTGCATCACATCCCAGTGATCCAGACTCATCATGTTTCGTACCTAGTTTAGGTTACTCATCAGAGGACTTCTGAACCTTTGTTTAGGATAACTGTATTAGTTGGCTGGAATTTAAAAAAAAAGTTTGATGATGATTGATGATCAGACAATTGAAAAGTAATTTGCATACATGACAGTACTTGTAAGGCATTATATATTTCATGATGATGATTTATTTGATCCCAACTGATATTTGATGGAATATAAAAGATGTCTTCTGATATATATATATATATATATATATATATATATATATATATATATATATATATATATATATATATATATATATATATTTTATGGTTCAAAATATACACATATTTTTCCAATTTTAGGAAAATTTTCTGGAAAAATATCGGAAAATTTTCCGCAAAAATATTTCTCCGGAAAAGAACATCTATGCAGTGTATGAGTGTTTATTATTGTTGCGAGGGAGAGAGAGAGAGACAGGATGGGAATTTTCAACAAACTATATTTAATACAAACCTTTGCAGTGCGTATGCTAATTCTTATTGAAAGTTGCATAGAAACATCTTTTGAGAACTAACAACCACTCAATCGGTCCACAAAAGTTAAGAAAATTGTTCATATGTTGTAGAATCCTGTTGCTGCCTCACGTAAACACGTTTTAGTTGATATGGTCTACTATTAGGTAGGGGATCCTATACAGTTAGCTAATTAACCTCCAATACTTAAGATCTACCATCATCATACAGCTGCATTTATTTAGATTGGGTGTTCCCAGACAGTAATAGGAAACTGTAGGAACATTTTTTAGAACCAGCACATGAGTGGTCCACTTAACCCTTTCACCGACAACCCCATGAAAAAGTAAATTATTTATGGGATAAAATATATTCTGCCTAAGGCAGTAACCGCTTCCAGTCAAATTAATTTCTAAATATGCAACCGTTTTTCTCTATGATGGCATTGAAAATGGGATATGGGGAATTTGTTGGTGAATGGGCTAAGAAGCACCATCATCATATATCTTCATATCTCTTGGTGACAGTCGCCGCTGCCTCGCATTAACCTAAGTTGTCCTCCTCAGCCAAACAGTTTTATTTTTAGAACCACCGGGTGCTATTTCAGATGTTTTAGAAGCACCATCAGGAAACCTCAACTGGTTCACCTTACATATAGGTTGTGCATTGCATTAGCCGAATTATTCACTATTATTAAAAAACCAACAGCCAAAATCATCATCATCATCATCGTTTTTTAGAACCACAGTCAACAATGGTTATTCAGTTTGAACCACCGCAATGTGTGCGTTAAATGTTGTTGGCATTCATTGGGAGAAAGATTTCAAATTTTTAATTTTTGCCATTAAAGAAACAACGGGGATTATTTAATTGTTAGCACCCACAGCATTGTATGAACTGGAAGATTTAATTGCAGGAAACCATTACAATTGGCTGAATATCCTCGACAAATACAATGAGCATTTCTCTAGCCAATCAGCTATCAGAAACGTCTTCAGCAAATAGAAATGCACATGCACTTGCTGGACGTCCACTGGCCTTAGATTCCTTATCAGTCTGTATTAGACCTTCGAGCCATACAGACGCAAACTTGTAAGATTCAAATTCTCTTTAAGTACGTATTTCAATTCAATTCTTTAATGGATCCTTTCCAAACATTGTAAATTCACATTTTCCGTAATATGTCTATTTAATTTCAATTCAAATATATGTATGTCTTAAATTGACACTTTATATTCACATATACATCCAAAATTATTATTATTCAAACATACGGCAGTCAATTTTGCTCATTTCCGCATATAAAAATGAATCTGAATCATAAAAGTAAACAAAATTAACAAGCAGATTTTATTAAATTTTCAAACGTATTTTTTTATTTCAGATTACAGAAATTAAATTACAGAAACAGGGGAATAACCTTTTCTTTTGTCTCTATGATGGACATTTCATTTACTACTTGAGTATACTTAGTACTTGAGTATAAAATGATTAACAATATAGTGAGACATATATAGCAGGTAATAATAGGAGGAACAATACGCCTATAGGAATAGGCTGGGCTATAACCTGGCGGCTGTTATTGATCTACCGGCGGCTGTTTTCGATGGCGGCTGTTATCGTCATACACCTTTTCCCCACTTAAAAACTTTCTCCCACCATCCCGCAGAACCTAATGTATGGTCAGGGTATCTGTTTCTGACGGTTCTATTTCTAACAATTGGCCCTTTTTGCGTTCTCCCGCACTCATTGTTTTGGTGACATCGTCAAAACATGTTTATTTTAATAGATACATCATTTTTACAAAGTATTTGAAGATTTTTTTTATCAAAATGCAGCAGGAATAAGTAATTATTTTACCTAACTTTTTGTTTGGCATGTAAAAAACATGTGTTTTCAGTATTACTTTTTCCAGTGTCCATAAAATGTTCATAACTGGTTAGGAAATGAAACAAACTGGTCCAGTTTTCGTGTCAGACTACGTCTGCCAGTTGCTGTCAAACACATTCAGATTCCTCTAACATAACAATAAATCTTGTATACGGATGCGCTAAAGGGACACGGGGTGCTTATATTGGTTACATATCTAGAATGATTCTTTTCGCATTCATGCCCAATCGAAACATGGCCATAGTTTCTATATATGGCAAAAACTAAAATAATTTAACGTTTTATGTTATGCAAAATAATCTTTATTCTCATTGTAAACACCAGCTTTACTACTTTACAAAGCAAGGATGCAAGATTTTGATTTTGAAAGTGTGTTTCTGAAGTCCATGTATACCAGGTATTGTGAAAAATGGAATTTGACCCGGTCTAGATTTTACAATAAATTAAGATGTGTTGCCTTTTTAGCAGCGTTTGTATCATTGTTTTTGCTGATAGACTCCTGTTGTCATATAAACTTATACCTAAGTACACAAAAACTCTCTGAAAACCAATACTAGGTGTTTACACCAGTAAATTTATTTGGAGGAATTAAACAAATTTGTTTTTAATTTATTTCACTGAACACTTGATAATTAATAAATAGAAGCCATTTCTTGACAAAAGCTTTACATTCATATGCAGTCGGCAAAACTGTCCAATGTCCATACTCTGTTAGAAATAGAATAAATGTCGTCTTGCAGTCTGCAATCAGTATCAGAACGTGTACCTGGGTCGATCAGACCTGCCTACCATTATGGATTGTCCGTAGTTTTTACGGAAATAGCATCCAAAATACGGTACTACGGCCGGCTCTTCAAAACTATGGATGTGAAAAAATGGGTGAATTACGGTAATACGGACGGTCATTAAGAATTATGGAAACTTGTTAAACAAACTTCCGCGGTCACTGCTATGCAATAGACAACGCTGACACGGCAAAACAAGCCTCACCTCGATCTTGTCGCATACGTCGATAGCTAAACAATGGGTGCTATTCATCGGGTTGGTTAATAATACCTTCCATTTCTCATAAAATGTCAACAAACATGAAATCTCATCAGTCTCGCAAAACCATGTAACTGCAGCGAGACTTTCTACATTAGTTAGCAAGTTTAGATGGGGGTCCCGGTTGTCGCTAGACTGACATCACTAAACTGCGTAGATAACAATACCATACATCCAAGATACATACCTGGAACTTCTCACAGTTGAGTAACATTTCTCTGAATATCATAAAAAAACATTGTATTCATGAATTTCAAACATACGAATCACAGAGTTTAGACAGCAATCATGGAAATATTGTCCGCGGAAATGTAAATATGTTTGTAAAGTTAGATAACTTTTGGTTAAGCATTCCTGAATGTCGCGATCATGGGGGAAATGGAAATATTCTGCACGGGTATGTGGTAAAGAAATGATATCCAAATTGGAGGGTTAAATTGGGTGCTCAACCAAGTAGGATATTCCAATTTCTTTCTTTGGTTGTACCAAGTAGGATATTCCAATTTCTTTCTTTGGTTGTGTATAAGGATGAATTGGGGTGGATGGTGGTGTGGTTTAACCCTGTAAAATGTTAACTTAGCCAGTCATTCCAGTGACAAATTTTCAAAAATAGTCATCCCTAAGAAGGACATTTTTGAAAATTTATTAGTGTTCAATTTTCAAAAAAATAACTTGGTCTTAAAAATGTTCTTGAATAAATTTGAAGTATAAGGGGGTGGGGGTGTGTGTGTGTGTGTGTGACAATTAAAGAGTTTAATTTTCATTAATTCCTACATTTTCGTGCTTTTATAATTGCTTTATGTGATCACTGAAAGACTCTGAAAACTACTGAAAAACCATTACTGATTGACATGGTGAAACTACTGAAAATCATGGTTTTTCCCATTGGAAATTACTGATTGAGTTTATAGGTGGGTGGGCAGGTCTGGACGATTCATCCCCAAGGTGTTTTGTGCCAAGGATGTTTGGTCCTGGGATGGTTTGCCAGGGACTTTTCATCCCATTATCTAGATGGGTCGATTCGCAGCATTAGTGGGATGGTGTGGCTGGGCATGTACACTTAATAAAGTCAATCAAACAGTCAAATTTGTGTTGTGCATTGTGTTATTAGTATGCCCATACAGCATAATGTTAGGGTGGCAGAGATATTGGTGAGTCTCACCGTTAACCCGTTAATTCCTACTTTACAAATGTTTTGCAGAAAAATGGGATTTTCCGTTGATTTCTGTTTGAAAATCACTTCTGTTTCAAATTGCCAATTCTGAGAATTCCATTTGTTTTCCGTTTTCGAGCAAAACCACTGGCCCTACTTGCGATGCTGTCCCCTGGACGCAAGGTTGGGGCTACCCCACAAACGTTTGCTGACCGAAGATTTTGACGCACTCCAAGGGGCGTGCAAACCGGCCCATGTAATAGAAAAGAGTTTACTGGAACCCATGTCTAGTCTGGGCACCGCTGCAGTCTAAAATGACGACACTGAAGGCACAGCAAGCTTGAAAAAGATTCCGGGTGATGCAGCAGTTATCTGGTTCGGTCGGAATGAACCGGTGTTAACCGCAATATCGCTAAACTATTGCTGTATTTTATCCTGACCGCCGGCCAAGCGATCTAAAAAGAAACAGTTTCGCTAATCAACAGAGAACATTAAGCCGCAGTGTTTGTTCTTTCGTAGGGGATACGTCTAGTGAATCCTAGTGAGTGATCCAGAATTTAGGTGGCGAAATCTCAACGGCTTATCTGCATGGTTGCTTTTGCATCACACTATGAAACTATAGATGGTACCTTTATGACATGATCATATGTACCTAGGCAGACACAATAGGTTTTTTATGATTGGTTGAAAAGTAAATCATGACATCCGTCATAGGGTGTAGATATGTACCAACATTTAGCTACTGAAGTCTGACTATCTTTCTTTAGCGGTATGATAAAAAGCTTAATATTACCTGCATAGTTTGAGTGCCATATTAGATCACTTGAATAGCTGTCAAGAGATGGGGTTAGTTATCCTTTAAGGCAATATGTCTAGGAATCTGTAAAGAATAGAGAACTGGATTAGTGAGTACAGTTAAGATTTAACATGCACAGTTCAAGTCCTAGAAGCACGGTCGAAAGTTAAGTCACGGAAAAGTCCCGCCGTTGCATGGTCTAGGTTTTGCTATTCTAGGCGTTGTTGGCTTTGAACCAGCCTTGGTAGGTATATTCCCAAGGCACGTCGTGCTATGACGTAATCCTCGATGGCCAGAGATCACAAAAGTCAGGCGGGTGGAACTTCTCAGAGCAGATGAAAGTTCAGGCAGATCCTCGCGGAGAAGCGGTCACAAGAGCGACGCAGTGGACGTCAGTTTTCAAAATGGGTTCTTGTCGCGAGAGCGGCACGGAAGAAGTTGTTTCTCACAAGATGTTTCTGTCGAAACAGAGTGGCACGGTTGAAGTTAGCTTTCACAAAATGTTCTTCAGTTTGTGGGAGAAGTGTCTTTCAGAATGAGACGATACAATGCGGCGGAAGCGGAACTCGGTCGGAGGCTAGTACCGAGCAGAGGGTTTCCGAGTGCCTTCGCAGCAATCGGTTGGCGGCAGAGGTGTATCTTGACAATATTACGGCGCGGGAAACGCTGGCAGGTTCAGCCATGGTGGATTGGTGTCGACTTCTCTTTCGTGTCAGGAGACAGGCAAATGTTCCATTCTCAGTTTCTTGAGCAGCACAAGAATGGTGGAAGTTTCTGAAGGCGGAAGAATTTAGGATGTTATATGTCTGCTATTACTTAGCAGCCTTTCAAAAAGGAGGTTTTCACACTGTCGACTATGTAAATGAGCGGATTATCTCAGAAGTTCCGCTGTGCTTTATCTGTCAGGTAGTAGAGCCGAGAAGCGGAACAAGTACCGTTGACTGGGGTCGTTGGCGAGGTGTCAGCACGAATACCTAGATGGGTTTCGCGGTATCTTAAGTCGCAGAGCGAGCAGCTTTTATACTCTGCTCTGTATGTCATTATCCTTTGACGAATGACTGGCGTCTTTGTGATACTTGTGATCATCTGTACAAGTGCATACAGCGATTCAAGAATTGGTGTGTGTCGTTTTCTTCTTAATTAGACTCGCCGTTGTCATCCTCAGAATATTCAGGCTCTTCAGCGGTACCAAACACTCCCGGAAACCTTGTGATCATGGCCATTATTTTGAGGAAAAAGCCGTGCAGAGATTATATATACAATCTAAAAGTGTCCACTCAGTCAACGGCATCATGTGAACGAGGCCATGTTCTGCCCTCTGAAAGAAAACCTGTCCATTACGGCGCTACTCCCAGTGGCCCGGTGCATGCGCAAAGGGGGCAAATCGTGTTTTAGACATTCTTGCCTCTGTGCGTGCATTGCGTATAGCCATCCATAGGGGCAGCCATGACATAGCCTGGGACAGGGTTTTACTGGTTCTGGGTTGGCTAGTCTCCCATTACCCGACCACAGATATATATCACGGGACAGTTCACCTCTGTTATTGTTAAATTGTAAAATATTCACAAAGACATCCTGCTACAAGCATATTTAATTAGTTGGACATATTTTCTCCAAATAAAGTTTAATGTCCATTTGCAGACCAAGAGAAGACTGTTTTTGAAAATTTACCACTGGAATAACTGCCTCGGTTATCGATCTAGTCGTTGCAGTGGTAAATTTTCAAAATCGTCAAAAATAGTCTTCTTGGTCTGTAAATGGACATTTCTTAAGACCACTACAGAAGCCTTTCTTGGCTAATATGGGTGTTAAAGGGTTAAGTGACTGTGTGTACGCTATGGAAACTATTTTGTATTATCTTAAATTATTTCAATCATGGGTTTAATATTTTCATTAAAAATCTGCAACAGTCGGGAACAATTATGTAAAAAGTAAACAGAAATGCATTAGAGCAGGAATAACACGTGAATTATACTAAATTTTAGTCACCTTATTTGATTCTTGCTTTGTTAAACTTCTCATTAATCACTTTGATCCTAAATGCACATGGTGACGCATGTAATCACAAAACAATGGATTAATCAGCGGCTTGAATCACGCCAATTGTCCCGCACATTGCCGATGTATTCACAAATATATATGGCTCATTCTTTTTCTGATACATGCAGATTGATTGACTAACTGATTGATGGAAGGAGTGAATGAATGAACAGATGGATGGATGGATGAACATATAAATAAGCAACAGACAGATGTATGAATTAACATATGCATAGACATGGACAGACATATCTGAACAATTGAATGGATTTCCAAAACAGAATTAATGAGTGGATGGTTGTATTGCCTATTGGTGCAAGTTTGATATTGGCATATTGGAAGTCTGCTGTTTATAAATGGGTGCGTCGTGGCGATAAGCAATTTTCAAATGGGCCGTGTGCTGTTTACAAATGGATGCAGCGATAGCCAATTGTCACATGAGTCTGCGCCGTTTTGAAATGGGCACACTCATGACTGTGAACAAATTGACATATGGACTGTGCTCCGTTTACAAACAGACGCGCCGATAGCAAATTGGTATATGGGTCTGCTCCATTTACAAATAGTCCTGCACCATTTATAAATGGTCCTGCACCATTTACAAACAGGCCAAATTGGTTATTGGGTCGCTACATTTGTAAGTACTGCTGAATGGATCAGGCCAAAATTTGGGAGATATATTTAGGAACTAATGGCCATTAAAGTTTATTCAATGGAAGTTGATCAATACGGCCAAAGCAGTTTGACGGGAAGCATCCTTAGGGCATTAAGGAACCACTAGGCCGACTTCAATTATGTTTTGCAGGAAGCATTCTTAGAGCCTAGTCATCTAAGTTTGTTCAAACGAAGCCAATTGGCTGATTTTTGGAAATTTATTTTAAAGTCTACGAAATCGCTTGGGTGATTTCAAATTTTCCACTTTTGAAACTGTCAGAGAAATGGATTGGTGGCCATCTTGGAATTCTTTTTACCCATAACTCCTATAGTAAAGCTATGGGAAATATAAAGTGTCTTCTCAAGAGCCACTATACTGATTTTAACCAAATTTGATAGGACACATAGATCTTTGTTCTTGTTGCAGTTCTGGCCAAGCCGTAGGGTTCTACTTTACTTAGTACTTACATGACTTATAGGCAATGACCTTTCTAGTTGAAATGCCTATGCTTCGAAATGAATCATACAGGCCCATTGGGTCTCTTGTTATTTATAATTATCTAGACGGTAATTTGATTTAAAATCAAGGAATGTTTTGGACCACCGAGAATGTCACCTCAAGGAGTGGTCAATACTGAAAAGAGTCTAAGAGTTAAATAGAACTGCATCGCAATAGACCCTTGCGTGAGATATTGTGATTGAATAGTTACCACAAATATAGTTACCTGGAGAATGGAAATTGCCAGTTTAACCATCCAGCATATGATGTCATAATCAAGTACACTGCATATAGGATGAATCATAATCAATGATGTCATAATCAAGTACACTGCATGTAGGATGAATGTCATAATCAAGTACACTGCATGTAGGATGAATGTGATAATCAAGTACACAGCATGTAGGATGAATGTCATAATCAAGTACACTGCATGTAGGATGAATGTCATAATCAATGACGTCATAATCAAGTACACTGCATGTAGGATGAATGTCATAATCAAGTACACAGCATGTAGGATGAATGTCATAATCAAGTACACGGCATGTAGGATGAATGTCATAATCAATGACGTCATAATCAAGTACACTGCATGTAGGATGAATCATAATCAATGATGTCATAATCAAGTACACGGCATGTAGGATGGATCGTAATCAATGATGTCATAATCAAGTACACAGCATGTATGTAACATAGTAAATGGTTCATTGTTTCTCATTGGTATTACATTGAGTGTTACTGGTTAGGTAACAGTGCAAGGGAGATAACTGTTAAAAACGGCTGGGTTAATTTGGTTAGTTAAATACAAGGGAGGTAATTAATCAAATTTGTCATTTGTATTTTTGCAAAGTTATCTGTCTCGCGTGGTCTAGTCCTGTCTATATCTATGTTTGGTGTAAATATCAATCTCGTCAATGACCCTTTTACGGCAGGATAATTGATGTGTTTTTTAAACGAGCGTTTCTATGTTTTTTAAGATTAAGTTGTAATCACAATTATCCCTGTAAATGAATTGCGTAGGTAATTCATGAATTAACATCTTCACGCGATGTGTAATGTCGCTAACGTAGGAATGTGTTCGATTTTAGTGTCTGTGGGTGAAGGGGTTAAACAGGTTTTTTCCTTCCTCGTCAAGCTCGGGTTTTGATATGCAAATGAGATTGGCAAAAGGCTGGAATGTTAGTGATGTGTAGGTGGATTGATTGACAGGTGTCGATTTCGGGTGAGAGTTGAGATGGTAAGGTGTGAGTGCGATTTAGGGGCACTTGAACAAACAATTGTCAGCAGACAACATCAATCCGTTAATTCGATCAATCAGTTGTGACTGAAGATGAGCCACTGGATAACGAGATAGCCGCAGACGTGTGTGACGGGTGAGTTGCCAGTAGTTTTTTAAATAATTGTCGGGGCGATTGTTTTGTTGAAGAAACGCCATAATGTAGATTTTGGGAAGGGTATAAAAAAACCCGGTACCGGGATCAAATTACATAGTGAGTATGTGTAACGTTGCTAGGGTAATTTGTAGAGCTCGAATTGGTTATTAATCATAGCTTGTAGAGTGGCGATAATGAACTGATTTGAGTGGCCTGTTCGTAGCGGTACGTGGATATTATAATGAAACATGATTAAACCTGGTAACTAAATTGATCATTTTAATCTTGTATTGACCGTTAATATGCAAATTACCAGTGGGATTTATTTCTGGTAAACTATAACTAGCTCCGAATTTAATCCGTGGTAAAATGTCATATCAATAGTGTCATCGGCCAGAGGTTATGACGTCATTATTTCGATCGGTAGACGGTAGCCAGGTAATTAGCGTATTCGGAGGGAATGATTGAATGTATTTAAAATATGAGGTTTTAAGGTTTTCACGGGATATGCTCACTTCAAAATCAGGGAATCGTATCAGATGTTAAGTTACACTTCTACCGGTATATGTCATATAGGTTACTTATATTATTTGCGTGAGAGATCTGGTGTTGTTATTGGGAACAGTAGTCTGCTCGGTTTACATTCCTAGCATAGTATTGTTGTTAAATATGACCCCATTTGCCCGTAATATTAAGTTATTGTAGAGTGTCTGCATATGCATAGTAAATGCATGTCAATGGATTGTGAATAGAGGTGTAAATCTGTGTTGGTTTTCAGGGCATTTGTTTGCTTGTATTATATATTCAGAACAGAATGTATATATCGTATCGCCTCTCAATTAGTAGTGGCTATACATTCTGCGACATGCATAGTTGTATCTGCTATGAAAGATTAGGACACGATTGGAATTTATCATTGATTTTCAAATTGCTATCATTAACCCTTTTAAGGCCAGATCACTGGAAATGTATATTCTTTACAATGTATGCAGTATTTTGTTGGGTAATTTTGGGTTAACATGACTGTAAATGACTTGCAGCCATGATAATTTCAAAATATTCAACAGCTCCTATTTGTTTGCACTGAAATGTATCGGCGAAAAACTTAGACATTTTTTTCTATTCGCCATACAAGTTATAGTTTGCATAGCAATGGATGCTATGCCAATATCAAATTCTAAATAGGTCCTGATGGTAACATGATTGAACATTTAAAGCTGAAAGGTCGTGTTAAATATTGTATTCATTAGGGACGAAAATCCGTAAAGCAAACTATAAATAAATTGTGTAGCTATGTATGAGCAATTTATTTAAATTATGATAATTAAAGTTCTCATGTATTGATAAAAGGAAGTCCTGATTTTGACAATTAAAGTTCTCATGTATTGATAAGATCAAGCCGTGATTTTGACAATTAAAGTTCTCATGTATTGATAAAAGGAAGTCCTGATTTTGGAAACTCTGAATAAGAAATGATGTTTACTTGATATGGAATACCGTGTCCAGATATCCAATATAAGTTTGGAAGAAAGTTTGAAATAAGCATTAAATTATTGGTTGTTTTGTTAATCAAAGTCTTCAGAAGAGTTGCTGTTTTAGAATGGTAAACTCTTTTGATTTTATTGATTTAAAATACTCAATAATAAATTAGCTGTCCCCGATAGCCAGTAATATAGAATGAAGTCACAGTCAAAGATTAAATTGGTGAGAAGCATGTGGTCTTGAAGTAAATAGACTGTAGGATTGTACATTGTTCGTTTTGTTATAGACAAAGATAATTTACTCTTGTTTCATTCTTTACAGGGTGAGGCGTATGTTGTTGCGTGATGGGTAATAAAATGCTGAAGCGGTGATGTGTCGGACCTGACATTCTTGTCCTGTATATTCCGGTAAGCGCTGTAGATTTTGGGAAATGACATGGGAAGTTTCTGTCTGGTAGGAAGTTTTGCTAAAATTGATATTTGCATTTGGACGACAGTTTGACACGGTTTTCAATGTTCATCTTTGTTAAAAAGCTGTTTATTGACAACAATGTCAGAGTGACCTAGATATTAAAGGATTTTAACGTTTCTGCGGACAGAATTTCCATCTAGGAAGCTATTCATGGCTACAATTTGATTTTGGCTGGGATTTGATGTTTGATCATTTGAGCTTGATTGCAATCTTGGTTGATGGTCAAATCCTTATCAGGATTAGATTGAGGTAACTTAGAGTGTTTGTGAATGACTTGGATTTGAATATACTTTGGACAGCTTGCCTGTTCAGTTCCATTGACTATTGGGAAACGGAATGCACAGTCAAAGTGTTTTCAAAAGTATCATCAATGTTTATCTTGAACAAAATTGGTTGAAGGCTTTCTATAGGTTTCCAATGGCGCTGTTGTAAAATTGGAATTTTGCAGAACAATTTTACTTCAAAGTTGGGATCTCCCAATTTGCAGTTGAATTGTTTTCAGAATTTCATCTAATATTGTGATGACTCGAAATAGACCAGAGACACGAATGACAGGTACAATGGTTCGCGAATATCTCATTTAATTTGGGGATAAATGTGAAAATTGCATTTAGGAAATATTTTAGATTGCTATCAAACTAGTTAATTTAAATTCGGCTTTAAACCCATGGCACAATGATGTCAATATTACCTTTTTATGTTGTCAAAGGCTAAGGAACTTGTGTGCATTTTTCAATGTTTTTTTGGGGAATATGTTGCTGTATAGGACAGCATCACCTTCCGCCAAATTGGTTGAACAATGAACACCAGTTCATACATTAGTTTAAATAGAAGTTTAAGAATTTTGACATGAGATTTCAGATTTATATTTGTATTGATGTAATCTATTTTCAAACTTGTACTGACCTTGTTACTCTAAAGAGATTTGAATTGGTATATCGGTATCTATAAGCTGTTATCCCAGGTTTTCTATAGTCCAGCCCATATCCAAAAGAATATTCAGTTTAAAATGGATGGATGTAATCTGTGACTCACTGTATCTTGAAACATTATTGATAAAAATCAATTATGTTCCGGGGTGACATTGCGTTTGGGATTGTATTTCTCTTTGAAATATTTGGCGATGAAATGTGACAGAGTAGAGAAGTATTTGGTGTATATTGAAACATCGTAATCATATGGAATCATGACTTTGCTCTTACTTGGTGTGATCTACAATGTAATATCCAGTTCAGAAATATGTGGAAAGATATGAAAGTCTAATTAAGTTACTATCTTTGTTCTGAGGTGATTGAATATTCATTATTTTCAAAATCTTACTAATTGAGAAGATAATGATGGTCAATGACTTCACATGGATTATTATATTTTGGAACCTCCATGGCAGGAAAATTGTGAAATTATTTGACATTGATTTGCCGCCCTCTAAGTCATTGATCTTTCAAGTTTACTATGGCTGCCGCCTTAATCTGAGAATTTATAATAATACAGTGATTTAACATAGTATAAGAACCTATTATTTATAGTTGGTGTTTCCTTGAAATTGAAATTGACATGCTTGCCGCCATGTATGTGCATGTATAAAATGTTGACACATTATTGAATATACATTCGCAAACATGGAAACGTATTTTAAAATGTTGATGATAACTGATCTAATAAATTCTTTGTTATATTTTTTTTATGGTTGTTCAGGGGGTCAGTGAGGGGAGAAATTTTACTCATGTAAATTCAATACTGTACCGGAGCAGAGATGGTGTCATTGATCAGTCAGTGAATCGATGCAATAAAATTTGGACACTGGAAGTTTGGATGTCAAGTTATCAATGAAAGGAATTTAAGTTAATGAAAAATTAAAGGTTTTGTCAACTTCTTCAAAATTTTGGACCATTACATATAGGATAATTTTAGGATTAGGTATTATTTAGAATTATAAATATTGTACATTATAAAGAAAGAAAGTAAACATTTGATTTTGAATTTTATCACTCGTTCGTTGCATATTTCTTCATTACTCTACTAAAGGCTGATTGCAAATATTGAAAAATCCTATAATTACTAAAGCCCTGTAGATCAAATTTGACCCTTCGAACCATGTAAGTGGACTGAAACTTTTTAAGGAATATATTCCCCATAAATTCTTCTAGGAAATCGTTAAAAAATTAGGCTTTAGAACTCCCGTCAGAAAGTTGACAATTTACACTTTCGATCGCCACTATCCAATCAACGTCCATAAAATTGTGACATACAATTCATACGATTAGCTCCCTTACATGTAGGATGGTTCATAATCAATGATGTCATAATCAAGTACACGGCATGTAGGATGAATCATAATCAATGATGTCATAATCAAGTACACAGCATGTAGGATGGATCATAATCAGTGATGTCATAATCAAGTATACAGCATGTAGGATGGATCATAATCAATGATGTCATAATCAAGTACACTGCATGTAGGATGGATCATAATCAGTGATGTCATAATCAAGTATTCGGCATGTAGGATGGTTCATAATCAATGATGTCATAATCAAGTACACTGCATGTAGGATGTAGGATGGATCATAATCAATGATGTCATAATCAAGTATACGGCATGTAGGATGGATCATAATCAATGATGTCATAATCAAGTACACTGCATGTAGGATGGATCATAATCAATGATGTCATAATCAAGTACACGGCATGTAGGATGGATCATAATCAATGATGTCATAATCAAGTACACTGTATGTAGGATGGATCATAAATGATGTCATAATCAAGTACACTGCATGTAGGATGGATCATAATCAGTGATGTCATAATCAAGTATACGGCATGTAGGATGGTTCATAATCAATGATGTCATAATCAAGTACACAGCATGTAGGATGGTTCATAATCAATGATGTCATAATCAAGTACACTGCATGTAGGATGGATCATGATCAATGATGTCATCATCAAGTACACAGCATGTAGGATGGATCATAATCAATGATGTCATAATCAAGTATACGGGATGTAGGATGGATCATAATCAATGATGTCATAATCAAGTACACGGCATGTAGGATGGATCATAATCATTGATGTCATAATCAAGTACACTGCATGTAGGATGGATCATAAACAATGATGTCATAATCAAGTACACGGCATGTAGGATGGATCATAATCAATGACGTCATAATCAAGTATACGGCATGTAGGATGGATCATAATCAATGATGTCATAATCAAGTACACGGCATGTAGGATGAATCATAATCAATGATGTCATAATCAAGTACACTGCATGTAGGATGGATCATAATCAATGATGTCATAATCAAGTATACGGCATGTAGGATGGTCATAATCAATGATGTCATAATCAAGTACACGGCATGTAGGATGGATCATAATCAGTGATGTCATAATCAAGTACACGGCATGTAGGATGGATCATAATCAGTGATGTCATAATCAAGTACACAGCATGTAGGATGGATCATAATCAGTGATGTCATAATCAAGTACACGGCATGTAGGATGGATCATAATCAATGATGTCATAATCAAGTATATGGCATGTAGGCTGGTTCATAATCAATGATGGCATGAAGGACGTAGATAAGTACGTCACGAACATGTAATTTAAGAAGGTCTAACTTCGACTAAGCATTGTTGTACCAATTGTATGTCTGTACCATTTAATAAACATTCTGTCGAATATTTTGAAACTAATTTGCCTGGGCAGAAAGACGCTGTTGCTGCCATAGTAATGTCAGTAATAATCTATTCAGAATGTGAGAGAATTTTATTGAATGCTAATTTTGTACACATATATGGGTGATGATATGTCTCTTTTCATTGTGTTATCCCCATAGTCTCGAGTCAACTGTTGTTTCCAGTATGGCAGAAGATGGCCAGAAGCGTGTGAATCCTATGAAGGATTTTGTGGCAGGTGGATTTGGGGGATCATGTTGTGTGGCTACCGGCCATCCACTCGACACCATAAAGGTAAAGAGAACATGTAGAAAATTGTAAACTATTGCTTAAAACAATCCTTATCATAAGGATTGTTAATTAGTCTGGTAATGGCAATAGTCAGTGTTAGTGAGTTATATATATATATTACATATACTTTGTAAATGTATAGATAAGATGCTGATAATCTATTTCACTGTATTAATTTGACTGGGCATCATTGTTGCGTGTGTCATGTGGTGGAATTGCTTCAACTAAGGCAGCTGATACAATTACTTTTAATTAAATTGTTCTCAAGCTCTTCAGCAGCTTCTGTTGTTGAAACTAGACACAGAGACTTGCTAAGTATAGACCTGATACAACAGATAACTTTATGATCTTATAAGAAATAGTTTCAGTGGTCAAAACAAGGCCTGTTCCATGCACAATGCGGGTACAAGTGGTTGAAGCAGGTAAATGTGTAATCCTGGGTGCACTGGGTCCAGGTGCATTTCTGGCTTGTATGCTATATTACGCTAGGATTCCATTAACGTGTATTGTGCGTATCCGTGCCCAATTTAATTTTCGCTTCAATTACAAATAGGTAGTATGAGTCTGTAGGTCTGTACACATATGAGTAACCTGTGTATGTCCGAAACCGATCGCTACATGTAGTGGTACCAGCCAGATACGGACAGCAATCGGATGTGGGATTCCTTGAAATTGACATTATTGCGTCATTCGTGGGCTTTCCCCAAATCCATGTCATATAATTATGTACATAAAATGTGTTCCCAAAGTGAAAGGTAAATTCATAGCAAACGCTCTGGAATGTGAAAGGCTAATAGAATTAGTTAGAAAATATTCACACATCTTTGATGTCCGCAATCCTGACCATAAAGACACCAGTTACAAACTAACTATCTACATGTAACTGTATGGCTAAAATACTAGGATGTGAAGACATACATGTAGATTTTATTATCCCCACATTTTTCAAAGAAAAGTAGTGATTGTGCCTTGCAACCCCTGTGTGTGTGTGCGTGTGTGCGTGCGTGCGTGTGTGAGTGCGTGCATGTGAGTGCATGTGTGTGGGGTGGGGTAGGGGGATCAGATGGCTCAAGAAATTGATTGCACAGAATTCATGAAAATTCGGTGTATGAGTTACCTATATCAGTGTGGAGTGGATGAGCACATTTGCATTTGACCCCGCTCCCAGGGGTGGGTGGGGAATGGGTCACAAGGTCAAGAAATCGATTGTAATGCAACTCTTCCAAAACCAGTGAATGGAATTTAACCAAATTTGGTATCCAAGTTACCCATATCAATGTGGAGTACATGGGCACATTTCAATTTGGCCCCGCCCCATTTGGAGTAGGAGATGGAGGTCAAAATGTCAAGAAATTAATTGTAATGCAACTCCTCCGAAACTGTTGGACGGAATTCAACCAAATTTGGTATGTGAGTTACCCATATCAAATGGAGTGCATGAGTACATTTACATTTGAACCGAGAGGTGGGGGTGCGGGATGGGTTAAACGGCCAAGAACTTGTACTGCAACTCTTCTGACACTGTCAAGTATGAAATTCAACCACATTTGGTATGTTTGTTACCAATATGATTGCGGAGTGCAGGAGGACATTTACATTTGTTGTGGAGTGTCAAAAATTCAAAGCGACGAATGTGGGAATTTGCGATTTTATTGTAATAATTGATAATCTCTAGCTTTCATATTTCAGCATCGATCAGAGACATATATGTGGTGGTGTAGGCGGATGAAGTTGGGGTGGGTGGTAGAAGTAATAGTAGATACAGGAGTAGCATCAACACCGTCAAAATCAACAGCAGCGTTGGCAGTAGTAGGTAGTAGTAGTAGTAGTAGTAGTAGTAGTCCTAAATCATTCATTCAGATATGCACACACGTTCATGAAATCCTAGCTTTAGTTAGTGTCAATTTACGCGCATGTAGATTTTATGCTTTGTGGGTAAAATCCCAATGTTACATGCACTGTGTTCATGTAGATCAAATTTCTTTTTGACACGAATAGCCTTAGGCAGCAAAGCTTTCAGTCAAATTACTTTGAAATTATTTAGCTGAACTGTATGGGTAGTTTAAGCTGAGATAACTGAATTTCAGGGGTGGGGGTGCTGTGTGTGGTACTAACAATGTACTGATGGTGCAGCCTGTGGTTGGCCGTTTGTTAACGGAAGCGGGGGCCTTTCTAGCCGATCTGGTTGGTGCCTATGCTTATGTACTTCAAAGCATAGACGGGGTTTCTTGTTTGGCAGTTGCCAATGGTTTTGGTTTAGCGGACTTTTGGGTAATTGAATTTCACTTTGGAGGTTTGGAGAAGTCAAACATTAACTTGTTTTAATAATTCTCGCAATATAAAAATTAAAGTGTTATTTAGGAGATTTAATACATGCTTACATTTATGATATTATTAGCTCAACTGACTTATCTATGCTTAGATTAAACCAAACAGTTTATATTTAGTTATTGTGATGTATTCATGATTTGGCTACAGTGCTTAACTTCTATAAATATTCATTGCAGTTCCTTATTCTGTTACTATATTACAGTCTAGTCAAGTATCTGTCTGTCTCACTATGTTACGTTTTACTGTTTATGTTATTAGGTGCGCTTACAGACTATGCCCAAACCAGGACCTGGACAGAAACCTCTATTCACGGGTACCTGGGATTGTGCATTGAAAACTGTCAGAAAAGAGGTATGATTGTCTGAACAGTTACTAGTAATTATGGATTTAGATGTTGTTCATTTTAGAGATATTTTATGATCCTGTATCACCTACAGTGAAGCTCAGAAAAACTTGAACATGTTTTCTAAGCAAAATAAATCATCGGTCCGCCAACTTTTTCTTTAAATTGTATCTCCTCCTAAAGCCATTGGCGGATTTGAAACAAATTTGGCTGGAACAATCCTATGGTGGTCGGCTTTAGAACTTCTACTTCAAATTTTGATTGGTCTATTTCTTGGCGGCCATTATGGAATTTCCGACTGTTTTCCAGGAGCCTTTAAAATAAACACTATTACTACGGCGGTATACCTCAACATATCAAACGGGCATTTTGATTGGTCAAATTTTATGGCAGCTGTGTTGGATTTTTTTCAAATTATCCGAAAATTCTTTAAAATGTATCCTAAACCGTTTTTGCAGATTTTAATCAAATTTGGATGGACCTATCCTATCATGGTAGGCTCCAGAAAACTCTATTCAGAATTTTGATCAGTCTACTTTTTCAGCGGCCTTCTTGGATTATCAAAAAATTTGTCTGGAATTCCTTTAAAATGTGTTTATCCTCCCAAACCACTTGATTATAAATAACATCTTTCTGTTTGATTTGGCACATATTTCTAGGCTGTACTGTATTTAGTATGTTGTTTCAGCACTATCTTAGAATAGTTTAAGAAAAATAATTGGGCAACTTCAAGCACGTATCAGCGGCGATACAGTAAGCAAGATTAACATACTGTCATTGTAATATATATATATGGGATACGCTAAATATTTTGGAAACAGTTGTTGTTGATGGCTAAGCCACCAAGAACTTAAAAATTATTAAAATTATTTTCAGAATATTCAGTTGGTCCAGAGTTATTGTCCATTGAAATTGTTGTCAGCTGACTTGCAGCAGTGAGACAGAGAGTTTAAAAGTAACTCTCGGAAATGTTTCATAATACTAATAGTTCTATAAAGAATAAACAATATTGTTAATCAGTTAACTCTGTAATGGTCAAAATTAAAATATTTGCTTAATAAATGACCATTTGCTGGCCAAGAGTGGAATTGTTTTTTTAATTTACCACTGGAATGACTGGCTCAGTTATTGAGCCAGGGACTCCAGTGGTAAATTCTCAAAAATAGTCCTCTCTTGGCCAGCAAATATACATTCCTCAAGACCACTGCAGAGGTCAGATTTGACCGGCCTGACCAGTGCTAATGTGCAAGCTCCTCTGTTAGCCTGCTTATGGATGTTTATCAAGACCATTACAGAAGCCATGTCTGGCTAGCTTGACCAATTAAATATTGCTAACCAGACTCTAGGATCATAGCTTAGAACTGATAATGCATATACAGTACAGTCCAGAAATAACTTAACACATACTGTTGAAAATTTTGAACATACCGGTAATTGGATTGGAAGAATGACTTCCAATCCAAGTATTTTCAAAATATTCAACAAAACATTTTTACATCGAGTTCAAAAGTGTACTAACTAACTTTGTATTTCTGTTTTGGAAAAATGTTGAGTTATTTCTGAGCTATATTGTACAAAAAGCGATTAGTGACTTGGTTGGCCGCCATCTCATATTTTCTAAGCTGCTGTGCTTTCAAGCGTTTATATCCCTTATACAGCCCAGTCACACCGTGAAAATTAGGTTTTTATCCAAAATCACTTGCAACTATGTAGAAAATCTTTTGAATATAATTTTTTTTTCCACTCAAATTAATTTTAAAATATTTAATAGAATATTCCTTATATTGTAAAGAATTTGTCTATCTGGTATGTAGGGTTGGAGCCGACTTGAAGGATTAGTTATTTTGCCAGATTTCTAATCTGACAAAACTGGCTTTAAAATGTTTTAGTCCTTTGTATTTCTGTGTTTTAACAGCTTGGAAGGAGTAAGGAAAGCTGAATATTATGGGAAGCTGTCTTCCTTTAATAGCAGTGAATGGGAAGAGAGCAATAATTTATATTCATTTATCAAAAAATATGACAATAACTCATTATATTCTGTACTAAGGTAAAAACCTAATTTTCAGGGTGTGACTGGGCTGTATAAGGGAATGGCAGCACCTGTTGTGGGCATTGCCCCAATCTTCGCTATTTTGTTCTTTGGGTTCAATATAGGAAAGAGACTCCAACAGAAGCACCCAAATGATGAGCTCACGTAAGCAAACTTAACAATGCCAATCACAGATTGCTGACTCTCACCATGCTAAGGGTTTGTTTTTGGATCAAGTCCAAATATATTAAAATGCTAGCTTGTGAGGAAGATCTACAAACAGACAAGCAGACAGACATAATCAAATACAACACCTCTTGCCACTTATGTGATGAGTGTAAATAATATTGGGTAACATACACACATTTACAAGACTAATAATGTTGTGAAATTCTATATATAAATATACAACATACGAGTGTATCCTTCATAGAACGGGC
Source organism: Chaetoderma sp. LZ-2023a (assembly GCA_034401795.1). Lineage (NCBI taxonomy): Eukaryota > Metazoa > Mollusca > Caudofoveata > Chaetodermatida > Chaetodermatidae > Chaetoderma > Chaetoderma sp. LZ-2023a. Next base: position 130,100,744 of record CM067371.1, on the reverse strand, counting down.
TAGAAATTAGTGCTGGACATTGTCTTACATATGACAACATCATTATTTTAGACAACAACAACACCATCAACAACAACAACAACAGTATCTTAGACAATAATTACAACAAAAATAAAAAACCACCATTGCTTTAAAGTTTAACCATGTGTTAAACAGCAGAAACTGAGAAATCCTGATTTCAAAATGAGCAGTAGCAGTCACTAATAATAACATAATGATGCCACAGTCAAATTAACGATAGTCAAACCTACTGAAGCGATAATCCATGTTTCAGAGCCAATCTGTGTTTCAGAGCCAATCTGTGTTTCAGAGCCAATCAGTGTTTCAGAGCCAATCTGTGTTTCAGAGCCAATCTGTGTTTCAGAGCCAATCTGTGTTTCAGAGCCAATCTGTGTTTCAGAGCCAATCAGCGTTTCAGAGCCAATCAGCGTTTCAGAGCCAATCAGCATTTCAGAGCCAATCTGCGTTTCAGAGCCAATCAGCGTTTCAGAGCCAATCTGCGTTTCAGAGCCAATCAGCGTTTCAGAGCCAATCTGCGTTTCAGAGCCAATCTGCGTTTCAGAGCCAATCTGCGTTTCAGAGCCAATCTGCGTTTCAGAGCCAATCTGCGTTTCAGAGCCAATCTGCGTTTCAGAGCCAATCTGCGTTTCAGAGCCAATCTGCGTTTCAGAGCCAATCTGCGTTTCAGAGCCAATCTGCGTTTCAGAGCCAATCTGCGTTTCAGAGCCAATCTGCGTTTCAGAGCCAATCAGCGTTTCAGAGCCAATCTGCGTTTCAGAGCCAATCTGCGTTTCAGAGCCAATCTGCGTTTCAGAGCCAATCTGTGTTTCAGAGCCAATCTGTGTTTCAGAGCCAATCTGTGTTTCTTTAACCTATTAACACTCAAATCCACCAAAAACAGCTTCAGCAGTGGCCTCGGGAAATGTCCATTTGCAGACCAAGAGGAGACTAGTTTTGAAAATTTACCACTAGAATTCCTGGCTCGATAACCGAGCCAGTCATTCCAGCGGGAAATTTTTAAAAACAGTATTCTCTTGGTCTGCAAATGGACATTTTCTTTTAAAATTTTTAATTTCTTTGATAAATTTAAGGGTTAGAGGGTTAAGATACATTATCAAAGAAGCACCATCTATTTCATGGCTCACAAAGACATGTCCTGTAATGGCTTGCTTAACCATTTAATGCTCAAATTTGGTTAAGAAAATCTAAATATCTGCTTATTGAATGTCCATGAGAGGACTATTTTAAAAAATTTACCACTGGAATGAGTGGCTCAGTTATTGAGCCAGTCATTCCAGTGGTAAATTTTCAAAAATAGTATTCTCTTTGTCTGCAAATGGACATTTCTCAAGACCACTGCAGAGGGCGGTTTTGTCCGGCTTGACCATTAAAGGGTTAAATCAGGAGATCAGCTGCCTATAGTGAGTAGTGACTTCATGTTAATATCATTTACTGGATGATGTTAATTATGTATTTTGTATATTTTGCAGATATTCTCAGCTGTTTAAAGCTGGTATGTTTGGCGGTGTATTTACCACAGTCCTAGTGGCGCCAGGAGAGAGAATTAAATGTCTACTGCAGGTAAGGAAATTTGTATACTATTTCATTGACCTTTGAATGGTCAGGAGTGGTCAAGACAATTTACATTTCTTACACGCCAAGCGATGACTGTTTTTTTAAATTTGCAACTTGAATGACTGCATTGGTTATCGATCAATTGACTGGCTCGCCGACCGAGCCAGGCATTCCAATGATAATTTTTCAAGAATTTTCTCCACCCTGCCATTCATTAGGCAAAAGTGGTTTGGTATCTTAAGATAATGCTTGTAAGCATGTCGGCCTGGAATGGAGGATCCAATCTGTCACTTAAGTATGTAACATCAAAATATGTCTCTTGTTATCTGAGCAAAACCTCCCAGTCAAAGTGGTTTACAAATTTTCAACAGTTTACCTGTATAGTTAGCATGGAATTGAGAGTTTGGGAATGTAGGGGTCAAAGACTTATGACTGAAATGTATGTACATACAAGGTGTGTGCAGCTTAGCTGGAAATGGGCAGGTGATAGAGCTCTAGAAATAGATCTGTCTGTTGACAAATTTGACATGGGTTGGCCAGGAGTGCGCACAGACCCGTCACTAGGTTATGTCAAGTGTATATTTATCACAAGTGCTCAATGATTGTGACCGATCAGCCATGCCATTTGCTCTGCATGCTGCTATTTCAGATACAACAATCAACAAAGACGAAGATATATGATGGGCCAATTGATTGTGCTAAGAAGCTCTATAGATCAGGCGGTCTTCGTGGTGTATACAGGGGTACTGCTGCTACATTGCTCAGAGGCAAGTAGCTACTGTAATAGCCTATATTGTTCTCCATATTAGTATACATAAAGGTGCGTACAGAGAATAACGGATAGAGCTGATCTGCCACTCAAGTATATGACGGCATAATCGATTACGTCACGTGTAGACTGGTGTCACTATCAAAATGTGTAGTGATTGATGTGTCTATGTCTGTCATGAACATTGAATAGTCCATCAAGTGTACGAATTGTATGGCTTTACTATTTAATAAACAGTATGTTTGAATATTTTGAAACTAATTTTACTCGGAGCTGTTGCTGCCATAGGCAGTAACAGCACCGAGTCAAATTAGTTTCAAAATATTCAACAGCTTACCTGTATAGTTACCTTGATATTGGAATTCCGGCAATTCAGGGTTCGATCAATCCCAACACGGGCAAAAGCATGAGAGGAGCTTAGCTAGAAATGGGTTGGGCATAGCTAGAAATGGGTTGGGCATAGCTAGAAATGGATCCATCTATTATCGCGGCCATCTCAAAATATGGTCACAGTAAGTTTGCGAATCAGACAAATGTCAGAATGGTGGTTCTGTAGGGCAGACTGGCAGAAGTTCACCTGTCCTAATGACTCACTCTTGTTGTCACTATATGTATAGTTTGATTAGTCAATGTCCATTTGCAGGCACAAGAGATTACTTTTGGAATTTAGCCACCGAAATGGCTGACTTGATAATCATGCCAGCCATTCCAGTGGTAAATTTTCAAAGAATGTCTGCGCTTAGCTTACAAATGGACATTTCTCTAGACCACAGCAAAAGTTGTTTCTGACCGACTTGACCGTTGAAGAGCTAATGATGACATTTTGTTGTTCCGTTTAAAGTGTATGTTGTAGCAGGAGACTCTATCAACTGTCTGTAACATATGACATCTATGGCATTTTGCATCTGCAGATGTACCCTGTACAGGAGTCTATTTTGTGACATATGAGTGGCTGAAACTGATGCTTACACCTGAAGGCAAGAGGTAGGCAACTAATCAAGATTACCTGTTAAGCCTTTTCATGACAGTAAAACATCAAGGGCATAGATATAAAGATATAACATGATAATTGAATGGCTTTATCAGTTCTTTATGTACATGTTCAACACGCACACAAGGAATTATCTATGTAGATTAAGTCCTACATACTTGAGATATAGTGGTCCCTATGTGGCTGGGACCTGTACTGGGTAATAGGAATTCTTCTGCACCAACGATTTCTGGGCAACATCCTTATGGGAGGTAGGTAAGGTGGTCTGGAAATTGTGTCTGTTCAGCTGGCACCTCAGCAAGCCAGTGAGGAGATTTCATTCTCCACATGTGGAGACTTGTGGGTGGGTGGGTGGTGGCTGGGTGGTTTCTCATAGGCATTATTGGCTTCCTGCATGGAGCCGGGGTCTAGACCAGTTATGGTTCCATGGCATGGGTAATATTGGCCCCCACCATGCCTGCCAGAGGCGGGTGGTCCAGCACCGGGTAATATTGGCCCCATGCCTGCCAGAGGTGGGTGGTCCAGCACCGGGTAATATTGGCCCCATGCCTGCCAGAGGTGGGTGGTCCAGCACCGGGTAATATTGGCCCCATGCCTGCCAGAGGCGGGTGGTCCAGCACCGGGTAATATTGGCCCCCACCATGCCTGCCAGAGGCGGGTGGTCCAGCACCGGGTAATATTGGCCCCATGCCTGCCAGAGGCGGGTGGTCCAGCACCGGGTAATATTGGCCCCCACCATGCCTGCCAGAGGCGGGTGGTCCAGCACCGGGTAATATTGGCCCCCACCATGCCTGCCAGAGGCGGGTGGTCCAGCACTGGGTAATATTGGCCCCCACCATGCCTGCCAGAGGCGGGTGGTCCAGCACCGGGTAATATTGGCCCCCACCATGCCTGCCAGAGGCGGGTGGTCCAGCACCCCCAATATCTTTCTACTTATTAACCCTTTAACACTCACATCAGCGAAAAATGTCTTCTGACGTGATCATGAGAAATGTCCATTTGCGGACCAAGAGAATATTTTTGAAAATTTACCACTGGAATGACTGGCGTGATAACCGAGTCATTTCCTGTGGTAAATTTTTTTAATCAGCCCTCTCTTGGTCTGCAAATTGACATTTTCTATGAGAAAATTAAAATTTCTTGAACAAACTCAAGGCTTAAAGAGTTAACAAGTATGACTCATGACTGTTGCAGTTTTGTCAGACTTGTCAAAAATTTGATTGACAGACATACTAATTTAGAGCGGTAACTAAAAATGGTAGGAAATGATCCCTCAGATTTATAGAAGGTTCCCAGTTGGAATCATTAAATAAACCTCAGCCTGAGAGTGGCATGATTTATCGTATATTTTCTAAATATTTTCTTTGGATTTATCTGTTATTTCTAGCTTTTTTTTCATGTTTTGACAGTCGCAATGAGCTGAGCGTGTTGAGAATTCTAACAGCTGGTGGTTTTGCTGGTGTTGCCAACTGGTTTTTCGCTATACCGGCTGATGTTCTCAAATCTCGCTTTCAAACAGGTATCTATCTAATGCCATGTACTATCACAAACAGTTCAATGTCTCGCTCAGGGTCTGAGCAATACTTCAAGACATAGCTAAAGGAGTCTGGTTATATAATGATGTTAGGATTCACAAAGCTGACATGTTTTAAAGCTTACTTCGCTATCTGGTCGACGCAAGGGTATATGCGAGCATTGAGTGCTTGTTGTTGTTGTTCTTAAGACATTTTAAAACAATTCTTGTTCAACGGGAGGGATCTTCCCCAAATTTTGAGGGATGTATGCCCGTGGGTTTCTCAGCTGCCATTTTTGAGGTCTAAACGCAACAGCAACAGCTTTTAGCAACAGTTTTCAAAATGGACATTTCTACGCATTCTTCAATAACTCTGGTTCTACTTGTGCAATCTTTTCCAAGGTTCCAAAATAGGGTGGATGGTTGTCCATGTGGTCCCGAGCACATATGCCAGATTTGGTGTCTAAAACGCAACAGGAACAGCCTTTAGCAACGGTTTACAAAATATACATTTTACGCATTCTTCAGTAACTGGTTCTACTGGTGCAATCTTCTCCAAACATTGGTGGAAACTTGCCCATGTGGTCCTGAACACATATGCACATTTTTTGGCCAAGGAATAAAATGCAACAGCAAGAACTTTCAGCAACATTGTATTCAAAATAGACACTTTTGACCTTATGGCAGACCAACTGAAAAATATATCAACGCCGCGGGTATCGGATAAATTTGTCCTTGTTTACTATTGCTTCCTATGATAGATGAATGGAACACATTGTACACTATCGGGATTGTCAAAGAATGTGAGCTTGCAGATTGCCAAATTCAAGCTTGGGTTCTTAATGTCTTTCTTTGACATTTCCAAATTTAGATTTCTCTTTCAATGCTCAGTGTATGCAAACACAATTATATCTATGTGAATAGCTTTTACGTCACCTGCGAAGCAGAAGAGACATACCAGGTAGGTATCATTTCTCCGTATACGATAGTGGTAATGTTAAGTTTGCATTTACCAAATCACTGGCTTACATTTCAGCCTTGAGTATAGCTATTTGGACTAAACTAGAATATGTTGATGTTGAGATCAATAGATCAAATGTCCTTGTAATGATGATCTTCATACACAACTCTTGTTTTTTAATGTTTAGATTTTGTGTGTAACAAAGTTTCTCAACTAATATGTCAGGATTGCTTGACCCAATAGCTATGCCCCGCTCATCTTTAGCTAATCTCCACACACACGTCACCTGTTTTGGGATCCATCGATCCTTGAACTCCGTGACTTATTTTCCAGAAAACTATACAGGTAAGCTGTTGAATATTCTTGTCTCTCTGGAAACAATCAAATTAGATTCAAAATATTCAACAGAATATTTATTAAACCATAAAGATATTACACTTCGCACAACACCGCTTAGTCCATCATCAATTAAGTTTGTGACGAAACTAGCTATGTCATTCATGACGTATTTGATTTTACAACATTGTCCTACATCTTATGTAGTTGATTATGATGTCATGATTGATGGATAAACTGGAATCCTTCATTGGAACTAAACATGACCACAGGGTGAGCCATGCTGTTAACAATCAGTGTGATGATAGTGGGGATCACAACGTCAAAGTTTAAGGTCCTCTGATAATTACTGGCAGTGAGGAGGTTAAGCAAGACATTTAATGTCGCAGAATTCTTATGATTTTATTATTCCCCATATTATAGCTAGCTATTGAAATATTGATGACGTCAACACTTTTAGGTTGAAGTGCACTATGCAGTAATATACTTAATATTAAATAATATGGGTAATTTAATGGTACATTGCACCTATCTTTGTGCAGATCTTCTCACTAATTATTAGGAAGCTAATACCTTGAGTAAGACCTGGCTAACATGCCTTGGTCAGTCAAAAAAGATTCTCTAAGCTTCAAGGTCATCATTTAAATCAACCATATGTTTGCTAGACATTGTTGAAAGTATAAGTACAAGTACCCTGAATCTTAATGGGTGCTTATGCCGATCTGAGCAGATCCAGATGAGCAAAGATATGATTATATTGTACATATCATTTTGTATCATGTATGTTAGCATGACAGTAGAGCTTTAATATAACACAGCCGCCATGATTGACACACTACTTGTTCTGAATTGAGGGATCCATTTCTAGCTATGCCGCGCCCATTCCTAGCTAAGCTCCACCAATGTTTTACGCTTGTTGGGATAGATTTATATACTTTGAATCCTAAATTCTTAAGACTCCCTCCCATTCTCAAGGTATCTATAGAGGCACGCTGTTGAATATTTTGAAACTAATATACCTGTCTGCTGTTGCTGTCTACGTTTGAAAACATTCAATAGAATGTGTATTAAATAGTAAATCCATCAAATACATGTGCATACGATTCGTATAATTAACAGACTTTTCCAGGCTTCATGACAAAGTATTCACTGTCAAGTATGCTTGATTGACAGATTGGATCCATCTATTGTATTTAAATTAAAAAATTAAAATAAATTAAGAGGGATTCACTGATATGCAGCTGTTTGTTTCGTCATGCAGCTCCTGAGGGCATGTATCCTAAGGGAATTCGTGATGTGTTTCGACACTTAATGAAGGAAGAGGGAATCTTTGCTCTGTATAAAGGTGTAACTCCAGTCATGCTGAGATCTTTCCCGGCTAATGCGGTAAGTTATATTTTCCTCTCATCATTTAGGTTCATATTAATTTCGAATTAGCCCTGTAATGATCAGAATGTTCATTTGCTGGCCAAGAGGCGATTTTTATAAATTCACCTCTGGAATGACTGGTTCGCTTATCCCAACAAGCACTGTAGAAAGGCTACACAGGCCCTTGGAACATCTAGAGGCAACTGGCTCATGGAATATAATTTGATTGAATCTGTGTCCGGCCAGCCCTATGTCAATGTGGACATGTTCTGTATAGATTTAAACAAGGACAAATTGTCCAATTTCCCGCATCATTCATATATTCTTCAATCGGGCCACCGATGTCAAAAGTGTCTATTTAAAAAACAATGTTGCTGAAAGCTGTTGTGTTTTACCTTTTGACCCCAAAATTGTCATGTCTTTGGGATGCCACAGTCAAGCTTCCACCCATGTTTGAAGATGACATCTCCAGTAGTTAATTTTAAATGTCTCACGAAGAAGCACTCCATGCTCACATGAGCCCTTGCTACTAGTGACGTGGCTAGTGATATAAACATGATGCCAATCCAATCTCAGGCACTGAACAACAACGTATTGGTAAGAAATTCATCAGTCTGATCTATCTTCTGTACAATATAGGTCAACGGTCAATTTCCACAAATGGAATCAATAATAAACTATTTAGTCCTCATGTTTTACTTTTATTCTTGCCTATTTATAGTACAAATCTGGTCAATATCGTAGACATACATTTAATATCTGCATTATGAAAATGAAGTCTATTTGATGCTAGTTATGGCTCTTTCAATCTTTCCGTTCTACAGCATTGTAGCAATAGGGGGGGGGGGGGGGGGTTTGGCCACAACAGCTGAGCGTCAAGGCCCTTGGATCTCTTGTAGATTTGCATTTACTATGATAGCAGGTAATCATTGTGATTACAGTGTTAGCACGCTGGCTGGAAGTGCTAAGTGAGCTTATGCCATGGCAGCTTCTGTCATCTGTCACCTGTCCGTCCATCAAATTGCTTCTTCTTAATGCTTTGACTAATTTCAGCCAAATTTACCTAGAAGGGTCATATCATGGTAGGTTCCAGAACTTCTATTCAGAATTTTGATCGGTCGATATTTTTCGATTTTATGAAAGATTTACTAGAAATTGTCAAAATGGATTTTAGACAAATTTACTGGAAGTTGTCAAAACATCTCCTCCACCGCTTGGTGGACTTCAACCAAATTTGGCTAGAAGTTTTCCATGGTGGTAGGCTGCAGAACTTCTATTCAGAATTTTGATTTGTCAATTTTTTAGGGTGAAAATCTGATTTTATGAAAAATGTATTGGAAATTATCGAAACGCATCTCCTAAACCACATTGGTGGATTTTAACAAAATTTGGCTGGGGTGATCCTAGTGTGGTAGGCTCTAGAACTTATATTCTACATTTTGATTGGTCATTTTGGATTTTCCATAACTTTTTCGGAGCCATTTAAAATGCTACTACTCCGTAATCCATGGCCCAATTTCAACAAAACTTGTTTTTGGTGGGAGTGGGGTGGCATCTGGGATTTTCCATTTATTCAGTTATTCATCATGTCTATTTAAATGTAAATGGTTCAAATACTATTGGTTTAGGTGAGCGTCACAGGCCCTCGGGCCTCTTGTCGCTGTAAGCTTTTGCTATCCAACCACACAATGCTTTCTTCTGTATGTCCGACTTTAGGACAAATGTTCATTTATCTAACATTCAACTACTTGTTTTTTTAAATTTCAGGCATGTTTCCTGGGGTATGAATTTGCAATGAAGGGTCTGAATTGGCTGCTACCAAATGTTTAACAATAGCTTATATAGGAACATTTATTCAAGTCTACTTTAAATTTACCTCCTCAGTATTCTAAGGATGGACTTTATTCAGGTATTATTCTTCAGATCTGTATTTTCACAACATTATAATTAGCCTTACCTTGTAAAGGGAAGAGGGTATTGCACTTGATCTATGTGGGCGTGTTTGCATTTCTTTCTTTCTGTTCAGAGCTGTATCTCAAAAGTACTGATCTGATTTGGCTCAAATTTGAACACAAGAACAGTTGTTATTGTAAGCTAGGATTTCCAGTGTGTGCCTCTAATCTGGCTTAAAAAACTTGGATCCTGGTCTGAACAAATTCCTGATCAATAGATATCTCGGTAACTACTGGTCTGGGTGCCAAGAAAGGGTGTTATCATACACTAGGACTCCCCAACATTGGCGGTGATACAGGGTAACATAGCTGGAATGGTTTTAATTAAGTGACAGAAACGGGAGGGTTAAGGGTATGCTATCTCTGATCTCTCAATTGTTTATATACTTGTTGCCGTGATCCAACCCTGACGCATACGAAAATCAATTTAAAAGCGATGGTAATCTCATCTCAAATGTTGCATTGTACCTATAGATTATGTTTTATAGATTCCATATCATTCTTATCCTGTCACATTCCCTTATCTGTATCACACTTAATTGCTTTGTAATATCGCGTAAATGTTGAATAGTGATGGCAACCATTTTGTCTCCTCAAACGATAGGGTGTGATGCAGCATAGACAGCAACAGCACCCAGTCAAATTAGTTTCAAAATATTCAACAAAATATTTATTAAATATTAAAGACATACAATTCGTACAACAACGCATAGTCCGTCCTCAATTATGCATTTGTGACATACTTATCTACGTCATTCATGATGTCATAGATTATGATGTCATTCTACATGTCACGTAGTTGATTATGACATCATGTTGGATGGATAAAGTGGAAAGGTCTATTAATACGCATGTGCGAAGAAGATAAATGTTAGTCCGTCGGAAGGACTATAAGTCGTAAGTCGTGTACACACATGATTTCATTAATGCGTCGATAACATTTTATTCACATCTCATTATAATAGCTTATGGCCCCACAACATAAACTTGAAATATGTTAAAACCTTCCCGATTTGTCTATGGTCCGTCCAATTTGCTTACACCTTCCAAAATCAACCAGTTTCCATACTGTAGAAGCATATACACAATACAGCCAGACTAGTTTTCCCAGAATTTTGCTTACTAAGCCGGGCCATGAAATATGATAAAAAAGATAAAAGAATTTGATAATATGCAAATCCTGCGTGCATGCGTGTGTTTGTGCGTGCCTTTGTGATTGTTTACTTTAAAGATAAAATATGGAGTGGGTGGGTGAGTGAGCAAGCGTGCATGCATGTGTGTGAATATACCTTATATGTGATGGAGAATTGTCAGATCATTTCTTGAACCTTTACTGTTAACGTGAATCCAGGTCCATAACCTGTATGATTGACTTCTATATAATTATGCTGATATCTATGTGACCACTAACAGTTTAACCTCTTACTGATAAAGTAGGCCAAAACCAGCTTCTGTCGTGGTTTTGGGAAATATCCATTTGCATGCCAAGAAGACTGTTTTTGAAAATTTACCACTGGATAAATTAGCTTGATAATATAGCCAGTTAATCTACCGTAGTTGTAAATTTTTTTAAATACTTTGCAAATATTTTAATTTTCTTAACCACTAAAGGGTTAACAGAATTTAACTCGTTGCACCTGAAAGGCCAAATACCACAAAACTTTTACAATTCAATAAGTTGCTGATCATTTAACCCTTTAATCCTCAAACTTGTTCAAGAAAATCTCAATTATCTCATAGAAAATGTCCATTTTCAGATCAAGAAAATACTATTTTTGCAAATTTACCACTGTAATGACTGGCTCGCTTATCGAGCCAGTGATTCCAGTGGTAAATGTTAAAAAATAGTCTTCTCTTGGTCTGCAAATGGGCCTTTATCAAGACCACTGGAGAAGCTGTTTGTAGCTGATATGAGTGTTAAAGGGTTAAAGAGAATTTGAATGGATGCTGTTACATTGCATACGGCAGCAACACTCTAGTCTCGTTAGCATCAAAGTAAACAAAGCTTTATCTGTACGAGTCTTAAAGGAAATCTCACCTTATTGTATACTAACCATTCAGGTGATAGAATGCTGACAATGAGATATACAGGATTTTGTAGCTAAATGTTCAGACATTTCTACAGCCTATGATGGCTGTCATGATTTACTTTTCAACCAATCCGGGAAAGAACCTCTGTATATAAACTCAGTCATAGAGGTGCCAGCAGAGCTGTGAAACTGGCGACCGCTGGATCGCGTCTGTTCAGCCAACTGACGATTGCTGGAAACATAGGCAATCTCCTTCACTCCTCGTCACCTCTCTCCACCCAGGAGTATAAATGGTACCTGTCTAAAAGCTCAGGAAGTTATCGATAATAGATTGAAATAAAACCAGCCTAGAATGGCGTAAATGGGACCTGAAATCAGGGACTCGATAGACGCCAATCAAACCAATAACTTCTTGCCAGCCATAGTTTAGCAATGTGATATAAAAGCAATCATACAGGTAAGCTGTTGAATATTTTGAAACTGGCTGCTTACTGGAAAGGTCCATTGTGGTAAGTTGATGTATATGTGTTTCAGTAGTAAATTATTTTAATTATTACTAAATCCCTCCCGCAAGACCACCTTATGGTAGACGTAATATGTGCAGGGTTTCTGATTCTAAATCAGCGTTACTGCTATACCAAGGTATGTCTGAAATTCTCTTAGGATTGTCCTGGAGCCTGGGAAGTGACAGCATCTTAGCAAAGAATCATAATATGTAAGTCTGGCTTTAATAATTCGGTTTTAGCTAGTGATAAATCTGATATGAAAGGGGACAGAATTTGACATTTATTACATGTTAAAGCTATAATTGTTCCATCTTAATGATATAACTATAATTTTAATGCAATTGAGGAATCCAGTCTCTCAGTCAATCATATGATGTCATAATCAACTACGTGACATGTAGGTTGATGTTATAATAAATTAGGTCATGACTTGATTTAGTCCGTCTAAATGCTTAATAGTCTGTCAGGTTGTACAAATTGTGTGTCTTTATTTAATAAACATGCTGTTGAATATTTTGAAACTAATTTGACTGGGTGCTTTTGCTTTTGTCTGATAGGCAGCAACAGCACCGAATCAAATTAGTTGTCAAACATTCAACAGCTTACCTGTATAGTTTCTGGATATTGAGGTTCAAAGAGTGGATGGAGCTTAGCTAGAGATGGGTGGGGCATAGCTAAAACTGGATTCCTCAATTTACTATGCCTTTGACTGTGATGTAGTGAATCACTACCAATGTGTCAAGCATGTAGTGCGCTATTCACTTTTCCAGAATATCCATCTATCATCTGACGTCATAATCAGCTAAGCGGCGTGTAGGATGACATCATAATCATTACGTCATAAATGATTCTATTTGGCCCGTTTTTAACTCTTGTCTGACACGTTGTACGAATTGTATGTCTCTACTATTTAATAAACATGCAGTTGAATATTTTGAAACTAATATGACTGGACGCTGTTGCTGCCATAGCAACAGCGCCCAGTCAAATTAGTTCCAAAATATTCAATAGCTTACCTGTATAGTTTTCTGGAAATTGATAGTCAGGGAGTTCAGAGATAGAACGATCCCAACACACGCACAGTGTGGGTGGAGCTTAGCTAGAGATGGGCGGGGCATGGCTAAAAATGGAAAGGAGGTACATTGTGTTCTGACTTCATTGACATATCATTATATACAGTATTTGACCTGTATAAAGAGAACACCTCTTCAGTGACCACCATTTGATGCCCAATATGGTGTTTATAGACAGGGTTAGTTCTTATATTATATGTAATTCTAACATGTTTAGAAAACCGATGTTACAGAAATTTTTGAAAGAAACATTTTATACAATTATAAGTTGACTTATGTTTTATTTGTCTCCCATACCTCCAGCTGAATTTATTTTCATGTTTGCTAAAATTGGAAGCTAACTGTATCTCCAGTAACTTGTCAGTGAGCCCGAGCTTTAATGATGATACATCATTTGTTTATCTGCTCGAGTCATCTGTCAATAATGCTGGTACGCTGTGCTACTTCAAGTCAAATTGAGACCCAGTCAACCTGTTGATATAGATGTAGGCATTGCGCAACCTGATACTGTTGCTGTGAAACTGAAGTTACATTCAATGCCAAATACATTTAACCTTGTGTGACGATAAATTCACTAAACTCATAAGACCTAAGATCTTAAGTCCTGTTAAAGAAATATGCTCAAATATAGGTCACGGATCAGTTTTCCAATTGACGAGTCCATTTCCTCAATCATATGACATCATAATTAACTACGCGACGTGTATGCAGATGTCATAATCATGATGTCACGAATGATTTGATTAAGCCCGTCTTTAATGCTTAATAGTCCGACATGTACGAAATGTATCTTTTTGCTATTTAAGAAACATGTTGAATATTTTGAAATTAATTTGACTGGGAAGTCTAAGATGGCCGGATTGCCTTCCTGGACGTCTTGGTATATGTTAGTGATTCCGGAACTATCAAACTTACCGTGTACAGAAAAGCCCCACACACAGATAAACATCTAAATTTTCACTCTAATCACCATTTGGAACACAATAGGTCAGTCGTCAGAACTCTATTTCACCGCACAGACTCCATCATGACAGAAACATCAGACAAAAAAGAACATCATCACATCCAACAGTCTCTCCTAGCCAACGGTTACACTTTGTGGATGAGAAAACCACCTCCCCCACCTCATAATAAAAAACCAGATGTCGAAAATCTTCCACTAGTCAGACTTCCGTACATCCAAGGCCTATCAGAACACCTTGGTAGACTCTTCAGACAACACCACATCAAAACTTACCACAAGTCTGTCAACACCGTAAGATCACAATTAGTAGGACCCAAAGATAAACTGACCACAGATGACAGCTCTGGAGTCATCTACACGATCGAATGTGACCAATGTGAGGGGACATATATAGGCGAAACCAAAAGGCCTCTCAGCACCAGAGGCAACAAGCATCTTAAAATCATAATAAGGAAAAATTAGTTACCTCTCCGGGATGTAGAAATTGTTTGAGTGTAGCTTTCGTGACCATCTCGGTCACTTCTTCAGCACTAACTGATGGCCGCTGGCAACGTCACTCTGGTCAGTTCTTGTGGGGTCACATGACAGCATGGACTGGTAGACTGCTGGTATACGGTAGCCCTCGCCGCTGTTCATGGTTGGTCGATGCTTGTAGATTTCTATGGCCTCTTTAACCTTCCATTTGAATAAGTTGGTCTCAGTGTTGATGACTGAGGCACTGCTGGCAGGGATGACGTAGCCAGTGGATTCTGCATGTTTTTTAAAACGATCTAGATTCATGTGTCCAAGTTTGGTTTCAGTATGATTAACAAAGATGAGATATGAGCTGCTAAGGTGAGCTAAACGCAAAATGTAAATATTGAAAAAGCAGTTTTTGTCTCGCCTGCGAAGCAGAAAAAGCAAGACAAAGGTATCACTTTTCCGACGGCGGCAACATTAAGTTTTTGTGTTTAACAAAACTTCTCAGCTTATATTTCAGGACTGGTTAAGCCTATTGTAACTAAACTTGGATACATGGTTACCTATTATGATAGGAAGCAGCATGATGATGTTGGGGTCACAAGATCAACGGTTAAGGTCACTGTGACCTTGATACAGAACTCTTATTTCAACATTACGTTTTTGCGTTTAGCAAAACTTCTCAGCTTATATTTGAGGATTGGTTACGGCTATTGCAACTGAACTTGAATACATGTTTATCTATAATGTTAGGAAGCAGCATGATGTTGGGGTCAAAGTCAGACCTTAATACAGAACTGTTATTTCAACAATAAGTTTTTGCATTTAGCAAAACTTCTCAGCTTATATTTCAGGACTGGTTAAGCCTATTGCAACTACACTTGGATACATGATTACCTATAATCTTAGGAAGCAGCATGATGATGTTGGGGTCACAAGGTCAAGGTCGCTGTGACCTTGATACAGAACTCTGTTATTTCAACATTAAATTTTTGCGTTTAGCAAAACCTTTCAGCTTATATTTCAGGGCTGGTTAAGCCTATTGCAACTAAACTTGGATACCTGGTTACCTATAATCTTAGGAAGCAGCATGATAACATTGAGGGCAGAAGGTCAAAGGTCAATGTAATGGTAACACACAGGAGACAGGCGAGACATTTAATTCCGCTGAATTCTTGTTTATTTAGGTCACAATGATGTTGTCCTTTGACCTTTTATTGCCAACCCAAGGTCATTGTGTGATGCCTGTATCAGGTGTTCAGGTTTGGCTCCGGTAAGAGTAACCAAAGATGAGATATGAACTTCTAAGTTGAGCTATTTTATGGAAAATCTGTCTTTACCAAGGTGACATTGACCTTGCCCTTTGACATTATGGGATGCTTTGTCATTATACGGAAGCATGTGTCCAAGTTGGACTAAATGCAAATTGGACGGCAACATTACAAGGTCAGTAACTGTAACCTTTGTATACACATACAAACCCGTACAAGGTTAAGTTTTTTCAATGTCAAATTTTTGTGTTTAATAAAACATCTCGGCTTTTATTTCAAGATTATTTGAACCTATTGGAACTAAACTGGATACATGGTTGCCTACGCTGTTAGGAATTCTCATGATGACTGAGGTCACAAGGTCAAGGTAGCTGACCATTGATGCTTAACGTCAATGAGGATATGGACGGGTAAGACATTTAATTCTGCAGAATTCTTGTTTATGGCCAATATATATATTGAACGATTTCTGAACATTCAAGATGGTCACCAAAACATTGACCAATCAAATCTCTGTATAGAAGTTCTGAGGCCTTCCACCATCTGGTCCTCCCAGCAAAGTTTGAATAAAACAAGCATTCTATAAGTATTGCTTTGCAATACATGTCCCCTACCTGGTGATATAAATCTTCAGAGATTGACAGTCAAAAATGTCATAAAAAATTGTCAAAAGCAGCTGAAACTCGAACTTGATCTGTAACTTCTCATAACATAGCAATAAACCAAGTCTTAGTTATATATGGTGAAGGAGAAGGAAAAAGTCTTGAAAGCTGATATGTTTGTATTTCATAAGTCGAAAGGGGACATAACTCCATCAAAAAATGATGCAAACGCCTGAAACTCGAACTTGGGCTGTAATTTCTCATAATAAAGTAATGTACCAATTCTCGGCTGAATATCTTGAAAGACTGCGAGAAAAAGGGCAGAAGCCTAATATTTTTCGTATTTCATAGGTCGAAAGGGGGCATAACTACATCAAAAATTTAGGCATACGCCTGAAACTTGAACTTGCTCTGTAACTTCTCAGAAGAAAGCAATGTGGCAATTCTCTGTACAATATCTTGAAAGACTGCGAAAAAGTGTGGAAAACTAATAGGGGGCATAAATCCATGAAAGATTGACGAAAATGTCTGAAACTCGAACGTGCTCTGTAAACCCTTATACTACGGCGATGCACCGATTTTTGCTTAAATATCTTGAAGGAGTGCATAACTCCATCAAAAATTTACGCATATGCCTGAAACTCGAGCTTGGTCTGTAACTTCTCATAACAAAGCTATGTAGCAATTCTCAGTATAATATCTTGAAAGACTGCGAAAAAACGTGCGGAAGACTAATATTTTTCGTATTTCATAAGTCAAAAGGGGGCATAACTCCAGGAAAAATTGACGAAGATGTCTGAAACTCGAACTTGCTCTGTAACTCCATATAATATAAATATCTTAAATATCTTGAAGGAGTGCGAAAAAGTGTGGAAAGCTAATATTTTTTGTATTTCTTAAGTCGAAAGGGGGCATAACGACATCAAAAATTGGCGCATACGCCTGAAACTCGAACTTGGACTGTAACTTCTCATAACAACGCAATGTAGTAATTCTCAGTATAATATCTTGAAAGACTGCAAAAAAAAGTGCGGAAGATTAATATTTTTCGTATTTCATAAGTCAAATGGGGGCATAACAACATGAAAAATTGACGAAAATGTCTGAAACTCGAACTTGCTCAGTAACTCCTTATACTAAAGCGATGCACCGATTTTCGCTTAAATATCTTTAAGGAGTGCGAAAAAAAGTGTGGAAAGCTGATATTTTTCGTATTTCTTAAGTCGAAAGGGGGCATAACTCCATAAAAAATTGACGCATATGCCTGAAACTCGAACTTGGTCTGTAACTTCTCATAACAAAGCAATATCCTGATTCTCAATTGAATACCTTGAAGGACTGCGAAAAAATGGAGTGCAAACCTATAGTCCCCCAGTTTTACCGGTAGGCCCTAATAATGAGGAATAGTCTTAGTAGTAGTGTCGGAATTAAAATGATACCACCTCCCTCAACTGGATTTCCATTTAGACAAATGAGCCCCCACCTCCCTCAACTGGATTTCTATTTAGACAAATGAGCCCCCACTGCCCTCTCAATCCCTGGGGCATAGGTTGTGGGGGCCACCACGGATCGCCGAACGGCTGCCAGGGAGGTAGGATCATCCCGACACTACTACTACCAGGGGCTGAACACCCATTTAAAGACAAGCCTCCACAGTGATATACACCACTGATCGCCATCAACCACAGGGCCCGCCTCTATTCTGTGTAGGCTCAGATAAACACGTAGTCTCTGCCAGTCGCATCGGCATGATGGGACCACCCATAGGGGCTTCCATCTACCTTGTCAACGCTCACCTGAGAGGAGGCTAAAGTGATTAGCATGTGAACCACGGCAGACCCTCTCCACCCCATAGAAGTGGCAGACAGACTTGATCTCTTCACGTGGGTGAAAGCGGTTGTAAATGTTTCTCCGCAAGGGGTCGACCCAAGGATTGTACTGGGGGTCATCCCGGAAGTGGGCCCACTTGGCATCCAATATCATGGCAGTCTCAGCGCCCTGTGCCACTGCTGTAAATGCCAGCACGAGCAGTATGATGAGAATCATGGCTATATATGAAGTTAAACTGAATAGAGTGAACCCCTCGAGAAATATCTGTGCCAGATCGAGCCCTGTTCCATCCAGATCGATAGTGATCTTCATCCCCTCAGGGGCAGGGGCTAGCTGCTTCACTCTGCTGCCGGCTAAGAAACGTAGCTCTAGGACTATATGAGTCATTTGTGGGCTAGTGAGTCCGACTCGCTGAAGCAGTTTAACAGCACCCTTGACTTTGGAGACATGTGACACACCATTTACCTCCTGGAGGTTAACATCTTCTTCTGGCCCATCGAATGGACGACGCAGCAGGAGCTTTCCACCTGTAACCCCGATCTGGTGACCCACCCTCGTCAGGGAGACACCTTCACCTATGTAGGTGAGGAAGGATGATCCCTGATTGTAGAGCTTTCGAACTGTCCCATCCTTTTTCACAACAGTGGAGAGGGGAGAAACCTCTATGTCAATGACTGCGGAGGCCTATATAGGGGCAACCATGTTTGCCAGTCTCTCCCCCCCCCCCCTCCCCTCCCTGGAAGCAGACCCAGCTGCAGCATTCCCTAGATTGTGTCAGCAGAGCAGAGGTCCAGGCCATGTTCATCAGTCTCGTTGAGGATATGAGCATCATGGCAGACCCCAGTAGTCTTATTGCTAAGTTCCAGCAGGGGTTGCAGAAGGCCTGTCGCAAACTTGACTGCTATTTTGCCACACCTATGGTTGATTCCGAGCAACATGATCGTGACCATCGAGGACCTCCAAGTAAGGGGCTATAACAACATGATAATCGAGGGGAGTTCCCCCAGTGTCCACTTCGGCTTCAACACTGCCATCAACGCACCTACGCATAGTACGAGCCATACAGTCGTTCCGACCCTGACACTGCAGCCAGTCGACACAGCAGCTCCAGGCGCCCCGACACTGCAGCCAGTCGACACGACACCGCTTCCCGTGGTAGCTCTACGTGTGGTGTCAGGCCTAGCTATCGCGGCGTTCAGGATCAGCCTACTCCGCCGCTAGCAAATCAGCTATAAGACTATCCTGACTCTCTACAGTAGCAGTGGGGACCACGGTGAGACACTGAACCAACTTGGCATGCCTTACAGGCCCTATACCCGCTGCCAAGGCACATCCAAGGGCTGGAGGGTTCGGCAGCGCATCCTTTTTCCAGCTTGTAGTATCGCAGAGCCTTGGCCATGGCGGTCTGCAACTGCTGGAACACATCTGACAGATACTCCCGATCCTTGTAGAAACCTTTAGCTCGCAGAAGCTGCTCGACGATACTCCCGCCTATGATAAGGTATTCGAGGAAGCAGATCTGTCCCTTGCCAAATCCTAGATAGAGCTTCACAGCTGTCAGGTCCTCTGTCAGCTCAGCACCGGAGAGCTGAGCGAGCTCATCTGGTGTCTTCTTCTTGTAGTCCTTCAACTCCCTCCGGGAGACATCATAGTACTTCTCGCATAGCGTGAGCCCAGACATGTTTAAGATGTCTCAATAGAGAGATGAATATTCCTGAGTACCAGCCCGGCCACCTGGCAGACGCAGACTGGGAAGGTCTTATTAGCTCTCTCGACAGGGGACGCAGACGTTTAACCGCGTTGTATACTCGGTGCTTAAACAATGACGTCAATGGTACATATCGTGAAGCAACTGCCCGAGAGCCAGGCGAGTCTTCAGAAGGTAGAGAACCTGCTGCGAACCAAGACACAAGTTACTGACCAAAGCAAAACATCTGGCAGTCCATGTCGCCAGTAACATGGCAGCAAATGTGGCCGTGGTGAAGATGACAGGGGAAATGAGGTTCTTCCTGCCGCCACTGCGGCTGTCCTCGCTACAGTGGTGAGTGGGGTGGCCGGGCACTGTCTCGGAATAACTCACCCCATCCCAAAGATTGCTTTCAGTGGTTGCCGCCAAGATCATGGGTGAACAACTAGTGCCTATGTTTAACCCCTCTGAATAGTGAGAGATGGATCACGAGACCCCTGCAGCATATGAGGCATGGCATGCCGGAGGGCGGTGTGTAGCCCATCGTCGAGCACGCGGACTGAGGATCGCCAATGCCCGGGAATGGTGGACCGCCCACAAGGCGTGCCCCTGCAGAGGGCCAGTACCCTGAGCACTGCTACCTATTCCCTTGGCCGACTGCGTGGTCCTCCCATGCCCAACTATTTCACTGGGGGTATGACTAGTAGGTTTAAGCCATCTGTATATGACTATGACTCTGTCACTCACAGACCTAGAAAGCAGAGCTAGGCGATCTTGCTCACTTGGGCGAGGCACACCTCGGTTCAGAGGACACTGTTGCCCCTATCTCCTTCCTAGACTTTGATGAGAAGGGAGACCCGTGGGAGATCCGAGGTACCATCCCAGCCCGAGATCTCATCGGGAACACTGATACGGTAGGACAATCGGCCATTAACAAGGCCAAGACTGTATACAAGGGGATGGGCATCAAGGAGGACGACGATGCTCGGAGTCGATGAGGCTGGAGCCATCAAGCTTATGGCTGAGTCCTTTGCACAGGACGTGGTTACGGATCTCCTGAAACCACAGAGCTCATTCATCCAGGATGGAGATAATCTCAAGATAGGCACCCTCGGCCTGAACAATATCACTGTCGACGGCCAAACAGGTGCTACCGCCAGCTTCCGGCTACCAGAGGTGAAGAAGTCAGGATTATTTGGTTTGCCATTTAGAGAGTAATACTGTCATGAAACAAAAAATAAAAAATATATACAGGTACAGCGAAAGTCAGACCATGTTCCTCATAGCACCTGAGCTACGGTTTCTCAATGTGCTGAACTACCTCGGCCCAGGAGTCTCGTACGAGGTATGTGTCAAAGCTTACGGGTGTACACAGGTTTAAGACCACAGGATCGTCATGGCTTCCCCTGCATGTATCATACAGACACTGGATGTACTAGACACTGTGGGTGCTGACACAGGCCCTCTATGCTATCTTCTCAGCTGCTGCTGGGATTTCATGCTTGACGCATCCTTCGTATCCGCCGGAGGTGCAGGATTCCCCGCTCTGCAGGCGAAAGAGCTGGTGCAGGAAGTACTGCCGTTTAGTCTCCCAGATATAGACGATGCTACCGCCGACAAAGTGCTAACCATCCTCTGCACGCATGTCTGTACCATTTTCGACAGTAGGCCAGCCGATGCTGGCCAGGTTGTGCTGATCATTGCCCCGTCAGGACATGGGAAAACCATCTTGCTGTGGGCTCTCCTGGCCGAACATTTACACTCTAAATACATCCTTCTGGTGTCTGACTCCGCCGTTGAGGCGGTTGACAGTAATGATCAATGGTACAATGGCCCAATCACCAAGATGCAGAACCTGCAAGCACTGATGGAGAAGCTGCTGGCAGCCCGACTGACAGAACCACTTGTTCTAGTTATCGATGACCCTGCAATGGACCAGAAGACAGTCACCTACCTCAGCAACATCACCAGGCGCATCCGGCACACAAAGATAACTGTCGTCATCCTCTTTCAGAAGTACAGCCGTGAGATCTCACCAGACATCCGCCACAATGTCCGGTTGCTATACTTCAGCTCCAAGTGTGGACGTGCCCTGCTCGAGACCATATGCGACAGCCTAACCCTCAAGGAGACCAAAGGGGACTTTATCGCAGGTGTACAGAGGGCAGCTGAGCTGTACCGCTTCATCTTCAGCAACAAGGAGACAGGTGAGCTGTCACACTTCAAGCCATCTCTGGAAAAGGCGCAGCCCTTCACCTACAAGCTGAATCCAGCCAGGAAACTAGCCTGCTCTACGCGTCATCACTGCCAGACTGTCGGCCGCAACTTTTTTTCATTCATCAGAAGGCTGAGGAACTTCATCCGCAGTTTTGGCAGAAGTTACTTCGTCAGAAGCTACTTCGTCAGTTTTGGCAGAAGCCAGTGGCTTTTTCTTCTCAAGATGATACTTTCGCACAAACTCTAGCCATTGAGGGTCATTGTCTCGGATTCTGTTAATCTGGTGTATCTCACGGAAGACCCACCTTCCCCATGAGGCCTTAGCATTTGACTTGTTAGGGGCTTTGATGAGGTAGGCCTTCTCTTCTGGGAATTGGAATTTCACAAATGCATCCAGATCACTGACCACTCTCCAGCACCCATTTGCATTGAAGATGTTCTCAACAGCCTCCTTGCGGCCAACAGTCTCCCCCTCCTGAGTACCTTCTGCTACAGCGTCACTGACCACCTCCCTGAGGGCGTTATTTGCTCCGGACTGGATTCTATCCAGCCACTCTCGCTCTTCCTGGCTATGGAGTCTAAATACGTCAGCCCACTTCCCGACCGTTAGTAGATCTTTTGGTTCGACCCTCATCCTTTGGAGAGCTAGAATAACAGGACTGTTGGTTGGGGTCACAGGTAGGTTGATGAGTGCCTTGCCCTGGGTGCTGTCAAACTTCCGGTAGAGTATCCGAGTCAGGAGTTCTTTTGTACTACGAGCTGGGCTCCTTCCTCTATGGCGGCCAGTATCTCCGCATCAGACGGAGGTGTGACCTTGGCTTTGACTGTCGTGCCGACTTGTCCTGCTGCCTATAGACAATCTGCTGGAGAACTTTACCAAACATGGTAGCCGTTTAACCCCTCTATATACCCAGACCTTAAACATGCTGCACTATGTGCAACATCCAGATGGGGCCATTGATCCGGCGACATCGCACCGCACTGATCCTCGGAAGGACTGCCTGACGGTCATTTGACCCAGTATACACGATGAGAACCCATTGTCTGCTGCTGGGAAGAACATTGACTTTGCAATCTCGGCACAGATCGACGAGATCAAGAGTACGACACTCGAGTTCAAGCTTCAGAGCACAATAGAACAGACGGTAGAGCTCCCGCAGGTTCTGAAAAGGTGGGAGATCATGCAGAGCAACAGCACCGTGGACACCACCTATGTGAACAATGAGTACCGAGTCCTAGGTCCGCTGGCTCGTGGCCCAACCTTCTATGTGAAGGGAAAGGGGTACTATGCTGTGGGGTGCAATGAGGGGTTCACGGAATTCGAACTACGGGTAGGTGTCGAGAAGCCTGTGGCAGTTCCACTCTTAACCCTCTGAACACACACGTGAATCCGGCTGCCATGCAGGATAGGCTGTTGTTTCTCCGAGTGTACACTGAGCAGCTCGCAGATGAGACGATGAATGCTCCAAGACTTCATGTCTGGCATGATTAGAATGACCAGGAGCTGAAGCAAACGGGTTCCACACAGCGGATCGTGCATGTGGAGCGAGAACACCAGCAGGTCCAAGCCACAGCTAACCAATGCGTAGAGCTGACATTGCATCGTGGTGCATTGGACTGTGTCGCTGTTGCGGTCCTGGTTCAGAAGGGAGAAGCCATCCAGCAGGTGGATAAGTTAGACGACTTCAAGCTTGTGGTTGCTGGGACCAATGTTCTTGGTGAGGTACGCGAGCTGGCTGATTGCCAACTCTACAAACAGAAAACTAAGTCATATGCACTTCTGCGCCTAACCAGTGGAAGCGACGACCTCGAGTCGGCACTCGAGGGCCGTCACCACCTCAGGGGCAGGGACATCCCACCTAATCAGGGCAACCGGCTCAGCTTCAACATCGGAACCCTCATAGTAGCTGGAACTCGCTCATTAGGTGTGACGGTACTTTACTTTGGCTATGCTAAGGTATGCATGTCGAACACATCAGGTATTCAGCTTGAGCGTGCATAGAGCACAACTCCTGTCGTCACTGCTGCAGCTGCCACCACTACTATAAGCTCTGCTGTCTTCTGATCTGCTTGATAGTCGAGCATCTTTACAGCCATGTAGTACTCATCAAGACTCGTCTGCCTCTGAGGCTCTGGTTGGCCTGAGCCGTTGTCGTCGGCGTGCCTCCCTCTGGCGCATATGCTCGAGTGCTTTGCTGTACTAAAACTTCTCCTTATACAGCTTCTCCATCGCCTGGTTATGACGCTCACGCTCGACCTCTGCCGCCTTCTTGACAGCGAAGCTGAGTCCCCAGTTCACTAAGGAAAACACGCCCGCATTCAAGATTGTGGAGGCCAAGCTATAGACTACAGTTTAAAGCTACTATATAACTGCCCCAGCGACGGATCCCCAGAGCGATGTATGAACCAGAGGCTGATCCAGTCGAGGATATAGATGACGAGGACTATGATGAGGAGGATGATTATGATGCAGACGACTACGATGTAGCGCAGACCGCGGGTGAGTATTATGATGTAGAGCCTGAATCACGCAAGCTAGTACACAGAGCGAAAGGAATCTATCGCACTTACGTAAAAGGTTCTATCAGTCCGCTGGCAGCCGTTGGTGCTCTGATCGCTCTGTTCACAACGAAGGCTGGCGAGACAGTCCACAAGATCGCCAACAATGCTCTCCATCGGGTGGAGAAGATTTCTGAAGCCATACCAGCCATCGCCTCAGTAGGTACGTTCTTCGGAGTCGCAGGCCCTTGGCTACCATACATTGCCATATCGCTCACGGCCATCTGGACCACCAAACATTTAAGCCGTACTACATAAGGATGGCGTCTCTGTACGACCTGGTCAAGTCCCTTAACTTCCGAGGGTTGGTCGATAAACTACTGTTCAGTGAGGATCCAGCAGAGATTAGACGCCAGTGTACGGAGGTGTTTGAGGTCTTCAGTGATGGTCGAATGAATGACGGCCATCTGTTCGTCTGTTTAGAGTTCACCCAGGCCGTGTGTGACAGGATGGGAGTGGATGTCAGTGATGAAATCCGGGAGTTTATCAACCGTCTTTCTTGAGGAACTCTACTATCAGCCTGGTGGATATTACCGTGAGCCCCCTCAACTACTCGAGGCTGCATGTCGAAAGGGCCACAATTTCACATTGGAGACAGTTAGCCAGTGGCTCAGCCACCAGGCGATGTGGCAGATATACAGACCTCGTCCACGGCACATCAGGCATGCCCATTTCGAGGAAACTGTCCCAAACAGAGTTCACCAGGCAGATGTTCTATTCCTTCCACACAACCTGGTTGGTCGTAAGACCTACAAGTATTCCCTCACCATCGTCGATGTCCCCAGCAGGTACAAGGTGGCAGTACCGCTCACAGACAAGTCAGCTGGCCAGGTGGCCCAGGCATTCCAGGGTGTCTACAAGGCTTCGGAAAATCCCCTCCAGTGGCCGGAATTGTTGCAGGTGGATGAGGGTAAGGAGTTCAGAGGGGAGACTGCAGCCCTCATGCAGAAACACAGTGTGGCAGTTAGGCGAGGCGCGGTAGGGCATCACCGTGCCCAGGCTATCGTTGAGCGGTTGAATCGGACACTGGCAGTGAGGCTGTTCCCACACCAATACGACCAGGAAATGGCCGCGCTGAGTGAATGTTCTAGAGTATGGGTGAGAGGGATGCCTGCTGTGGTGGAGAGATCCAATGCCGAGGTTACCAGGCTAATCGGGAAGAAGCCAGTAGAGGCTATCAGACACTCTGCTGGTCACAGCTCTAGAGGAGCGAACAAGGGAGAGGAGTGCCTACCACCTGATGCTCTAGTTCGGTACCTGTATGAGCCTGGTGAGCTGGAAGGTGGTCGACGGTGTGCAACAGATCCTAACTGGTCGATAGATGTTCACAGGCTTGACAGGTACGTGGAGGGGCAGCCTACACTGTAATACCTGGCACGCCAGCATGGAGTGCCTAGGCGACCATTTGTCGTAGAAGAGCTTCAGCTAGTCCCTGAAGACACACAGCTACCACCCCCTAGGGTGCTAACATGATACTCGATGGGCAGCACATGGCGCTTATCATACTAAGTGGAGTCCGAGTTTTTCCTGCGCATACGTCACCATACCCATACATGGTTGCACATGTGTAGGCCTCGCTTTTTAGCTCTGTCCACCCCGCCATGTAGGGCGCTGTAGAATCTCTGCTAAGAGACCTCATTCTGCCGCTTTGACATTCCCTTAGCCAAGCACTTACTTGCAGCTGCGCTCTCCACGTAGTAGCATTTGGAGCAGAGAGCGATGCCAAGAGAGCCTTCAAACTCGAGCTTGAACAGTCCCGGAGTCTGTCCAGACCATTTGTCCCAAGCTAGCCAGTCCCGCTTATGAGCCTGGTACTCTGCTCGCATCTCAGGGCGAATGACGTCGTTGAGGTTGGAGCCAGCTATAGCGATATATGCGGAGTCAGTGTCCATCTGCAGGTACTCAAAACTGTCACGAGCTAAGTAGCGATCGAGGAAGTCGTAGAACGCCAGCATTCGCAGCTTCGCGAGCTCATAAACGGCTATCCCCACCTGGAAGGGCCTTCGCATTGTGATTCTTGGCTTGCGACTCTGGAGCTCATATGACTCACCGATCTCCTCGAGATCGTCAAACCATGCACTACGTAGGGCCTTGTCTACCACGCGTTCATCCTTCGTGAAGCTGGTGTTGCTATGCCGTTCTAGGGCCTCGATGAGCTTCCCATAGGCACTATTGGCGAGGAGTTTGAAGAGATCTGCCAAGAGCGCTTTGCTCTTATCTACATCTCCTGAGTGGCGGGCCTCCATAACATTCTCCACGAACCACTCGATTGGGCGCTTGGCCTCATAGTCTATGACGCGGTATACAGCAGTGATCTCCAGGCCATGGGTTATATACCACTTGAGGGTCAGTACGTACAGCAGCCGCTTCTTGCGAGAGGGCACCGACCAGCTTCTGGGTGGTGGGCCGCTTCCTCCCTGTTCGCCCTAGATATGCCAGCATCTCGGACGAGATTGCCTCTACTGGGATCTCGCGGTTATAGAAGAGAGGAGGCATTTCCTCGAACTTTGCCCACAGAGCCTTGGGGACCTCTATATCCACCTCGACAAACCCAAACCATCTGTCTGCTAGGAGAGCCTCCTTAAAAGCTAGCTACCCCACTGGCACCGGACCAATGGCGCACTTTCTCCTTACCACATGGCATCTCTTTGGTCATCGTTGACAGGTACAGAGCATTTGCGTCGTAGCCGAGTAGACGTTGGCAGACACGCTCACTCTGGCGGATTCGAGTCACACTGTGAATAGAGGCTAACATCCGGCATGTGCTGAGCGGTTCCACGTAGGAGGTACTGCAGTGACACACCTGGGAGAGACACAGCGTCTTTGAGGATGTCTATTTCTCATTCTGTGTTGAACTCCCGCATCCGCTCTAGGGCTTCGATGAATGGACTGACGTCCAGGTTGTTGTAGTATTGCAGCCAGTCGGCGAATGTCCGCTTCCATGCTCGCTGAATGTCTGGTTATACTGTTCCCACTCTGTTCGCGTCAAGAGGTAGCCACCCTTGAGCTTAGATGTCCGTGCTGAGTAGTCAGGAAGCCCTGGATAGTTGAGCTTCTCATGTGTGTCAAACCATTCATATGGGAGCCAGCTCTTCTGCTGTGTACACCCGTAAGCTTTGACCCATACCTCGTACGACTCCTGGGCCGAGGTAGTTCAGCCCATCAAGAAACCGTAGCTCAGGTGTTATGAGGAACATGGTCTGACTAGCCTTCTCAGCGACTTTCACTGTACCTGTACTGTCAGTCAGCTCATCGACAAAGTACTTCTTGATGAGGTTCAGGTCATACCACCCAGAGTTGAATCCCAGTACAGGCACTTGGTCACACCACTCGTTGATCAGTCGCTGCTGTTGCTTTGGGAGCTTGTCCAGGTCTATCGGTATGTACTGTGCCCTAACCCTTGTCCGGATTAGAGATGCTTGCCATTGGATCTCCAGCATGAACTCTGATTAGTTCTTTGGGGTCAGGATTGCAGAGGTGAGTGGGCTCACTCGTGGCACCCTCTAAGGAGCAGCCAACTGACACAAAGATAGGTATGTGAGTACTCTCGATCGTGAGAGTCTCCGTAGGATGAGTCTTGATACCATCTAGGAGTGCTTCGAAGTCGTAAACAATGAAGTGTGGGTATGGAACAGTCCGAACTCGTTTAGGGACGCTTGGGCAGCATTTTATACAGCACTGACACTGTACCACAAGCATGCATCCAGAGGCTCTCAGCTTCTCCTCTCTCAGGACTGTCTTGCGGTATCTTTGTTCGGCATCCTCACCTCGCTGGTGTTGTGGACACCCGTGCCAGTGACAGCCATGGAACTGGTAAACGGTGTTGGTGGTCGGATCATAACCATCTGCGGCAGCATCCTCGATCCAACGCTCACCACCATGCCCACACTCTACATGGTGTATATGTATGCCTCTGTTTCTAGACTCACTTGATCCAACGAGTAGCCGCTGAACTGGATGGTTGGGGCGGATAGAAGGCTTTCTCATACGCAGACTGTGGTGCCTCAAACATCTCGCCAGGACACACAATTTTTGCTTTGCCACCTGTACAGTGATCAGCGTGGTATTGAAGATGGCATGCCTGTGTAAACCTCTGCTGACAGTGACTGCAGTCTAGTGTATGTGCCAGCTTGGAGATGTTCTTGATGTAGAAGGCGTGGGGGTCCCACACTCCGATGGTCATGGTGTCACGGTAGTGAGCCGCTTGCCTGATCATGTGCCAGGTGCCTTCTTCGGTTGGTTCATACACGCGAATCCCGATCTTGGCGAAGAACTCTACCTTGTCCAGCTGATCCAGCGAGGTCTTGCGGACATCAGGTACGCCGTAGAACTGTGTGGCAAGCACTTGTGCAGGAGCTGTACTTCTATCAGCTCTCGCTCCTCGGTGGACTGCTAGACATCTCCAGAGACACATGTTGTCCCTGTAGGTGTCGAGGGCAGTCATACTCTTCTGTCATAGCCAGTCTGGGAGGGGGCCTGTCCCAAGCAGAGGTTGGCGGTCGATTACAGCCCTGACCTCAACGTTGATTGATCGAACGAAAGCCCACTTGGTGTTGGGTCGATCGATATTGTCTGTGTCGAGGCGGGCTTGCTCTCTTGCTGCCACCCAGTCCTGAGCTGCTCCTATCGTGTTCAGCCACGGGCTCCCTGGAGCATTCTTGTGGAAGAGCATCACCCTACTGTCTTCGATGTGACGGATGCGATAGGTATGGGTGTAGCGGAGGTAGGCGTTCTGGACAGTCTGCTGGATCTTTTACATGATCTGGCCTGTGAGGTATCCATCTAGACCTCTGAAGAATGTCCAGCGTACTGACCGGCGTCCTCTATCCTGTCTCCCTTTCGCCGAGATGCTGGTCGAGAATGTGTTCGCCTTCTCACCTCATGCTCCGGGCTAAGGGTTCAGACCTCGGCCCTCTTATGCTCAGGGCTGGGCTCAGACCTCGGCATTGCTTAATGATCCTGTGTTTGAGAGTTAAGCGCTCCAGTGGATGGGCCTCCATCCGCCTCGCTACAGTCTTGGCTCGCAAGCTAGCAGTCACCTCCTCGTCCAACTGACAATGCTCACGTATCCGCTGCGCTTTCTTGTGGGGATTCCAAGGATCCTCGGTAAGCGCTCGAAACCTTCCCATATTCATTGCTCGGGAGAGTCGCTTCTGCCACTCCTCGGCACGGACCTGTCCGATCATCTGGAGCAGGTCGGCTTTCTTGGCCTTAGAGTAGCCTCTAAGGCCGAATGGCTTTGCAATAGCGCGAATCTGTGCAACAGTACTCATGCTGTATTACCCTGTGGATGCCTGTCTCTAAATGGGCGTTCAGACCCTATTATGTGTGGCGATCAGTACCTGTGGATGCCTGTCTGGGCGTTCAGACCTATTATGTGTGGTGCTGGCGATCAGTACCTGTGGCTGGATGCCTGTCTCTAAATGGGCGTTCAGACCCTATTATGTGTGGGTGGATGCCTGTCTGGGCGTTCAGACCCTATTATGGGTGGTGTATATCTCTGTGGATGCCCGTCTCTAAATGGGTGTTCAGACCCTATTATGTGTGGCGATCAGTCCCGTGGGTGGTGTATAACCCTGTGGATGCCTGTCTGGGTGTTCAGACCCTATTATGTGTGGCGATCAGTACCTGTAGGTGGTGTATATCCCTGTGGATGCCTGTCTCTAAATGGGCGGTGCGCATGCATGCCCCTGGATAGGATGGTACGCGCGCGTGTATAAAGCCCTATGAGAGAGGTATGGCCAAGTCTGTAAGAACGCGTAGCACGCATCAGATCCACGTGTCAGTATTGTGAGTGTATGCTTATATTGTACCGAGAAATCACTTCATTCTCGGCGTTCTTGGCACCGATTAGGACCGGAATGAAGCGAGAATTTCAAAACTGTTTACCATTTTAAAATCGGACCAGAAATGGCTGAGTTATCCACAAATGGTAATAGTGAGATTTGAACCTGTGATTTTAAGTTTGCTAATAAACACAAAACAAGGATCTCCCGCATTAACTACCTCAGCCATGTATGCATTAGTAATTATAGCTGATACGTTATGTGTTCTCATTGCTGTTACTGCGTTATCTCGAAGTGACGTCACTATCTAGAGGGACTGATAAGCGCAGTAACGGCAATTTTACAACTCATGCTTATAGATAAGATTACTAAGAGGCGAGATTTTAGTGGTGTTGCGGTGGGTCAATCAATAGAGTTGAATTGCATAGGATTCCCAGGCTGCAGACTGGGGTTCAAATCCACTCAAAAGACCTCGCTAGAACTTACCTGAAATTTCGAAACTAGGTAAGACACTAGGGCCGGGGTAATATGACCAGGTTAGATAAAGACCCACCGCGACACTCCCCAGTGCGGGGTCAAAGCACCACAGACACACACCAGCCGGCTGGAATAGCAACAGGGTGGGGTAGGAGATAGGTGGGGTAGGATAGGATAGGTAGAAAAGTGTCCCACAGATAGAAAAACCTCCTCAGGATACCGGTCAGGAGAGAGAAAGGCCGGCCACTGGCCGGTATCCTGAGGTTCTCCCGGACAGTGGGGTCTGCACGGGTTTTATATTCGCCACGGCCTTCCATGGCCACGGATCGCCGAACGGTGGTCAGTTGAGGGAGGTGGTATCATTTTAATTCCGACACTACTACTGTCTTAAATAAAAAGTTGAGAGATGACGGTTGTCATGGCATAAGGTCCAGGTGAGCTGGTACTGGGGCTTTATCATTCAAAAGAACTAGTGGCTCCAAGTAATGTGAATGTAAACCGCATTTATTAATGTCATAGATAGGGAAGCATGTTAATAGAGTACAACTGTCAGAACATTATCATTGTACACAGAGAAACACTGAAAGGAACAAGAATCATAAGATACTCATGTGGTTAATAACATCCAATGTCCTCGAGATAATATTCAATACATGCTAAAATATAAATATTAACTAAGTTAACATGATGGCAAGTCGATGCCTTCTGTAGAATCAATATTTCAGTTGAAGATAATCGAGTCATGCAGTCCAATGAAAGATTACCAGTCGTCTCTTGTCTGTAAATGGACATTCCTTAAGACCAATGCATAGGCTGGATTTGGCCAGCTTGACCTTAAGAAGACTATATTTGAATATTTTACCACAAGGATGTGGTAATTTTCCAGAAATAGTTTTCTCTTGGCCTGCAAATAGACAGTCAATAAGGATATTTCGATTTTCTTGACCCATTTAGCCATTACTGATTTAAGTTTAACAATGCAGTAACAACATTGTATCAAATTACCTTCTAAAGAATTACATGTTTTATATACCAGCATCCTGAGAATGCAAAAAAAAACAACAACCAAAATTAATTTGATGATTTGAAAATTACATTTTCAGTTACGACTGACAAAGTTGCCTAAGTCGCAACTATAGTATGTCACATTTGTTTGTAACCCTTTCTTTAATGGTCAACCGGTCAAAACTGACCTCTGTTATAGTCTTGTGGAATGCCCATTTACAGGCCAAGAGAATACATTTTTTGAAAATTTACCACTGGAATGACTGGCTCGATAACTGAACCAGTCATTCCAGTGAAATTAAAACAAATTGTATTCTTTTCTCCTGTAAATGGGCATTCAGTAAGCAGATATTAAAATTTATGGACCAAATATGATCATTAAAGGGTTAAGCCTGATACCCGTAATTAATTGTTTTTGCCTTGCACCATATGTGATGTTTAAATGTCCTGAATTTCCAACATGACCTTTCAATAATATTACAATGTCCACTTTCACATCATTCCTTTGGAGTAAATGTAATTACAGCTGTCAAATGATGCCATATACTGCTTAACTGTCCGACTACCGCAAGCCACCAGACAATAATTCCACTCGGCAACAACCCTGGACATGCTCAATATTTTGATAACAATTTGGCTGAATGTTATTGGTGGGCAGAGCAACCAATAACCTTCATAGATATTATTTTCAAAATATTTCGCCAGTCCAGAGTTATAAAACCTAGAATGTCGTTACACGGCGAAGCTGTACATTATATATTATACATTCGATATATAATTGTAATTTTGTGCAATCCGAGACCATTACTTACAAATATGTACTGACATTCAAGATATACCTACTCCATTGCCACCTTGTTACCATCAGCCATAAGGGCTAGAGGATATTCACCCTTTAATCATCAAATTTGTTCAAGAAAGTTTAAATGTTCTCATGGAAAATGACCATTTATAGACTTTGCAGACCAAGAGAAGAGTATTTTTGGAAATCGAGCCAGTCATTCCTGTGGTAAATTAAAAAAAATAGCCTTCTTGATCTGCAAATGGTCATTTCTCAAGACCACTACTGAAACTGTTTTTGGCCTTGACATTTAAATGGCTAAGATATTGCACTGAGGTCTGTATGTGTGTCTATCTACAGCGGTAGCTCAGAAACTGCTGATCTGATTTGGCGTAAAATGTTAACGCGAGCGTTAAGATAAAATAGTATTTCCAGAAAGTGGTGGTGATTCAGATGTAACAGCAGATAGAATCTGTGTGGTCAACTTGACCATTAAATGACTACTGTGTTACATGTATATCGGTGCTATCTACCAAGCTCAACTTTCCCATACAGTACTACCTAACAATCTCTGCACATCAACAGTATATTAGTAATCACTATATTACCATTACATATAAATCTTATAGTAAGCAAAGCTCTCACAAATCTTATCGACTGTATTAAATTTTTTTAAATCCTATTAACTGCACATCAAAAATTCAGTTCTGATGGTCTGTCTGTCTATATCATGTACATACATTACAGATCTGATGAAATCAGGCCTTGCATTTTGTGAAATGGGCATCAAAATCGAGCTCAGAATGAAATATCAAAATTTTTGTAAAATCAAATATGCATGGGAGATCAGCTGCCATTTGTGGATTGTTATTCGTTAACACTAGAAACGGCCTCTGCAGTGGTCTCGGAAAAAGGCCATTTGCGGGCAAAGAAAGGATTAATTTTGAAATCTCAACAACTGAACCAGTCATTCCTGTGGGAAATTTTCAGCACATGCTCTCTGCCTGCAAAGAGACATTCATTAGGCAAAGGTATTGATTTTCTGAACCCGTTTAATTGGTCATACAGGCCAAAACCACCCTCTGTTATGGTCTTGTGGAATGTCCATTTACAGGCCATAATAATACAATTTTTTAAAACTGAGCCAGTCATTCCAGTGATAAATTTTCAAAAATTGTATACCCTTGGCCTGTAAAAGGGCATTCAATTAGCAAATATTTAAATTTTGAGAAATTTTGACCATTAAAGGGTTAACCAGTCTTGACAATTAAAGGATTGTGACAAAAACCTGTCTTTAACTATTTGGCTGCTGCAAGCCACCAGACAATATTTTCAAAGGGCAACTACTCTGGACCTGCTGAATATTTTGAAAACAATTTGACTGAAAGGGGACTTTCAGTCAAATTATTTTCAAAATATTAAGTGTCTCCAGAGTTAAATACCAAGGAAAATGTAGTCTGTAGAAATTCAGTATGCAGACAGTTAAACAACAATCTCATTCCATCCAAATCCTACGAAAATTCACTTGCAATGATTCTGGCTTGATATTTTCAGCAGTTCTGGACACGTTTTTGAAAAGGATATCATCCAAGATGGCTGCCAGAGAAATAGACCAATCAGGTATTCTTCAAGAAACTTGGTTCAGGTATTGCGCTAGATGACATTTCTTGAGTTCCAATCATTAGGTTAGAGGTTCGAAACCAGTGTAAAACTAACTCTAATCTGATCCGTTTGAACACCCCGATTGATCAATCAATGTCGCCATATTCCTTGTCAAAATCTATCAATTAACAGATGTTCAATTTTAATTGCTCAGTAGTGGCCATGATCTTTCTGAAATCTACTTCTTTTGAACAAACTTGAACGGCTCTTCGTTCCTGTTCATATGTCCAAGGCCAGATCCTGTTAGCAGTTCCTGAGGGCATTTTTGATAAAACTACCATCCAAGATGGCTGCCAGACAAATCAACCAATAATGTTCTCTTAAACAAACTTGGTCCAAGTCTTGAGCTAGATGACGTTTCTTGAGTTTCAAACCAATCAGCCAAGTGG
Source organism: Chaetoderma sp. LZ-2023a (assembly GCA_034401795.1). NCBI lineage: Eukaryota > Metazoa > Mollusca > Caudofoveata > Chaetodermatida > Chaetodermatidae > Chaetoderma > Chaetoderma sp. LZ-2023a. Next base: position 130,065,981 of record CM067371.1, on the reverse strand, counting down.
TTTCAGAGATGTTAAAACATGCTTTTAATAATAATGCAAAATCTACAATGGCCACAGCCCAAATTGATCAATCTGTTTCATTTGAACAATCTTGTATCTCTATGGTCTAAATATGCTTGCTGCTAGATTTAATTGAAATCGGCCCACCAGTATTGCATTGTAATTTCTGTATCTTAGCATGCTTGTTTCTCAAACTTTCAAACATACCTTTAAGATTGGAGTCATTTGAGGAGGCTGCCAGATATGCTGTCAGGGGTGTCGCATCTGGCTACACCCGTACCTTATCACCACCTGTGCTTCTGCTACTGCCGTGTTGGCACCTGTACTTCTACTACTGCAAGTGTCAGCTATGACATCATTAGATGAATCCACGCCATCGATCAAGCGTGATCATAATCAATTACATCATGAAAGACGCGATTTAGTTCATCATAAATGCTTAATAGTCAGCCAAGTTGTACGACTTGCATGTCTTTACTATTTAATGAACAGCACCCAGTCAAATTAGTTTCAAACTATTCAACAGCTTATCTGTATAGTTTTATGGAAAATGAGATTCGGGAAGTGTAGGGATCGAGCCCAACATAGGCAAAGCGTGGGTGGAGCTTAGTTACAGATGGGCAGGGCCTAGCTAAAACGGGATTCCTCCATTGATGTCATGGAGGCAGTGACTGAAGGGCCGAGATCTTCACTAATGGCAACCCTTGTTAACTAGGGGCCGAGATCTTCACTAATGGCACCCTTTGTTAACTAGGTGATAATGGTGGTGTGTTAGTATGACTTTGTTTACATCACCTCTGAGGAAATCATAGACACTGCGAGATGGGGGGGGGGGACCAATTTCTTAATGCCCAACACCCCCCCTTAGGTGAAGATTTTTACACCTTGATCACATGCCTGACCAGTGGATCGCAGCCTGGACCGAGGGTTGGAATCCCGCTGCAGAGATGACAGCAGACCAATTATACCTGCTATGTTAATTAATGCATCGTGTTTAAAGAAAAGAAGATGACGGACAGATGACGGATGGTCACCATCGCATAAACTCACTTGACATTTCCTGCCAGATGAACTAACAATTTACTCGTAATCAGCAAGAATGTTCAATAAAATGCTTTCCTAAAATATTCACCTATCAGCATTACGCTCCTGAAAACAGGGTTTGATTTTAAAAAAAGCCTATTTAGTTGGATTTCCTCACCTAAGCAAATTGTTATACACCATCTCTAGCAATAAGCACACACACTTCTCAAAATGCAAGGTCTGAAGAAGTATATAATGAAGCGAATAATTATGGTACCCCAACACCATATAGATAGTAACAATGTCGGTTATAGATAAGCTATAATGGTATGGCAATTATTATTATTTTTACATTTGCATGGAACAAGGTTTCTATACAAAAAGCACTTGTGTAGCAGAATATACTTAGATGCATCGTCAGAAATCATGTGGAGGACGAAATCTTTTATTAATCCTTTCAACGATAAATTCATAACAAACAGGAAAGCTGTTGAGTATTTCGAAAGTAATTGCACTGGAAGCAATTGCTGCCTTCTGCAGAAACGGCTTTCAGTTACATTAATTTAAAAAATATTCAACACCATATGTTATAAATCGTAACAAATTCACTTTTTTCCATGGATTTGTAATTTAAAGGGTTAATAAATGAACTTCATTTTGCTGTTCAGACAAGTACACGATTCTCTTTGTCGTATTATAAAATGGTGAAGAGGATTCTGGGATTGTAACAGTAAAGATCTACAGGTACAACTGGTGGGAGCCAGCCGAGTATACATTTTGGAAACAATATGACCAATCAGCATGCCAAGAGTTTAATTAAGTGTATGTAAAAAAATATGATTTTAACCCTTTAAAGTTCAAGAATTGTCAAAAAAAAATTGAAATCTTATTATGTATTATATATTAATATATATTATCATATATTTAATGACCATTTACAGGACGAGATTGACATGACTGGAATTTCAAAAAATCCTTTTCTCTTGTCCTGAAAATGGGCATTACTAAAGACCCACTGCAAAGGTTGGTTTGACCATTAAAAGTTTAACGATGTCGAACAGAAAATGATTGTTCAAAAAGGAAAATAAATACAATCAAACAGCGGTTTATTATTAAAGAGCAGCATAAGTATTTTCAAAAATATATTATTAACAGAATCAATAACATACAAAATGTATCACAAAACTTACATTGTAGCTTCACAGAATGTACGACTACATAAATTATAATCTGTGAAATGATGCAGCGAATGTATGATGATAAAAATCTTAATAAAACATCCACATCGCTTAAGTTATATCATCATTCTATGACATATACACAGCAATGCAACAGCATACAGTATCTTTAATATATACATCTGAATTATCTATATCTATATATATATATATATATATATATATATATATATATATATATATATATATATGTATAATTATATATATAATGTACAATAAATATATATAGCCATGTATCCATTCAATTGTTCTACTCCTTTGCAAATACCAGCAATTATTTCTCAATGAAATTGTGAGTAGTAGTAGTAGTAGTAGTAGTAATAGTAGTGGTCGTAGTAGTATCATATTTTAAATTGGATCATAGTAACAAACCATATCGTCGTCGTCGTCGTCGTCGTCGTAGTAGTCGTAGTAGTAGTAGTAGTAGTAGTAGTAGTAGTAGTAGTAGTAGTAGTAGTAATAGTAGTAGTCGTAGTAGTATCATATTTTAAATTGGATCATAGTAACAAACCATATAGTAGTAGTAGTAGTAGTAGTAGCAGCAGCAGCAGTAGCAGCAGTAGCAGTAGTAGTAGTAGTAGTAGTATCATATTTTTAATTGGATCATAGTACCAAACCATATCCCAGTTTCAGACTTTAAGGGCATTAAGCGGCCTAGAATATTTCTAGTCTTCACCCCTCTGGACAGAATATCTAACACTAGTAACTATTTCTACACCTGCCAGTATAGACATCATAGATGTAATAAGAATTTATCCATGTTTCCAAACATTGTATGACCAAAGGTACCGAGTTATCAACATAGAACATCTGGTTTGGAAGCCTAAGGCTGCATCTACATCAGACATGGTAGGGGCGGAGTCCAGCCGCGAGGTACTATATTGAAGCTGCAAAGGACACAGATTTTTCGTGCTACAGATATGTAAATTAAAATAAGATTAGATTGAAGACATGTACATGCATACAACCTATTTGGCCCCACTTAATAACAATGTCCCTGGACGGTCAAATAAATGACTCAATTTTTGTCATGTCATTTGCCTAAAACAGTTTATTGCCTGCTTCTAGTGTAGATACTAATACATTCTATTACTGTTCAAACTGTGCCAAGCTGCATCTTATGACATTACTAGCACCCCTCTTCAGGGAACAGTAGATGGGCTCGATGTATAAAACTGGTGTTTTCATGATGTGTGCATGTATGCGTGATTGTGAACCAAACAACACTAGCATTCTTCTTTGTGCCAAGAGGAAGCAATATATACAAAGTAGTATTCACTCTCATCAAATTAGATGCATCATACAAAAAGTTCCAATATTTAGGACGAACATAACGTTTGACCTTTTGTCACCCCCAAATCTTCTTTGACCCATTATCAAAATATCTATGAAATTTGGTTACGAGATCCACAATACACAGCTTTGTTGCTCTAAAGTCGGGGTATAAACCAAAATGATCACTTACTAAGCGTTATTATTTAACATAGAATAGTAGTGCATAAAAAAATAACAGGAATTAACCAGTTGTCAGTTTTTTTGGCATATAGCATGCATCTAATCTGATATATTTAGTTATAAAAGTTTTACTTTTGAGCCGTTTTTAATCAATTTACTTAAAAGTTGCTTTTGTTATCTTATAGCATTACTAAACACATCACAGCGTAGCAAAATATCCATAGGTTTATTTTTTACAAACAATACATATATACACTATTTATATAAGATAAATTAGTTGGGTTTTTTTTGTATTACTTAACTCTTTCGCGACGAAGCCGGCCAAAACCGGCCACTGTAGTGGTCTTGAGGAATTTCCATTTCCAGGCCAAGAGAATATTATTTTTGAAAATTTACCACTGGAATGACTGGCTCGATAACCGAGCCAGTCATTTCAGTAGTAAATTTTCAGAAATAGTGTTATCTTGGCCTGCAAATGGGAATTCAATAAGTAAATTTTTTGACCAGATTTCGTCATTAAAGGGTTAATAACAGTATGGCTACGGAATTAAATCAAATTAAACTGAATCTGTTCCCACAACGCTAACCCGTCCATCCCACTGATAACTTGATTGAAGAGGTTTTGAACACTTGTAACAGGACAGCTTTTATTTGCACGGATGATTATCTATGCAAGAGGAGTGACATCCTTATAAGCTAATCTCTTTCATGTGTGCAATTATATTAGGCTAACCATATATGTAAGCCGTTGCATATTTTGAAAATAATTTGACTGGGAGTTGTTGCTGCCTTAGCAAACGCTTTCAGTAGTTATTTTCAAAATATACTATAAAGCATTTCTTAAGTCGTAAAGGTTGAGTGTTCACTCTTTTCATGGAGTGACACAAATCATTAAAAATCATTAAAAATTATCTAGATTTGAATCCTAATTTTTAAAAAAGCTGTAATTGCTATAAAGCCTAATTTCAGATCTAGTATAAGATGCTGTTGTTGATTTTTACATGAAAGCCACTGTGACCTGAATATCCAAAGGTACCTTCTCAATCTCTCAACCTAATCAATAAGCTTATGAATGTATATAATAATTTAGTATAATAAATAGCTTTTTTTAAAACCAGAAACAGATTATTGTAGTAACGCAAGCATGATCCTGAAAACCGTAAGGAACGTTTCAGACAAGCCCAATATGCTATTAAAAATAAGTTGACCTCTTTTCACAAATTCTATCACTGTTAAAAAGTTTGGTTAGTCATGAATTTTGACACACCACAAGATTCACGGTATGACATCATCGCGTGAATTGTCACCCACATGGATTCAGATTACGTTGCACATGTTTTCAGATTAGAAGGAACTGGCGTCTAATAGTTCAGGGCATAATTTAGAATTTTATATTTACATAGCATGTGTTGCTACGCAAACTGTAAATTGTATAGCTATCGGCAAAAAATGTATAGCAATAAACACTTTCACCGATAAATTCCCTGTATCTCAATCTCAGAGCAAACAAATACGAATGCTGTTGAATATTTTGAAATTAATATGACTGGAAGCCATTGCTGCCTTAGGCTTCCAGTCATATTAACTTCAAAATATTCAGCAAAATATGGTATACATTGTAAAGAAATGTACTTTTTCAGGGATCTGCTTTTAAAAGGGTTAATGATAGAATTTTGAACACCAATGATAAATTGCAATCGCGTACAAATTTTGCATACCAGATAGAGCTTTGCATGTTGCAGAATGTATAGCAACTGCTTAAATATGTGTAGCAAATGGAGATGCGATACAAGATAAATTATGCCCTGTAGTTACAAGCGGAACATCGACTTCTAGTTCTAGTTTAACAAATACTAGTGTTTCTCTTGTATCTCATCAACATGGTGGTGTTTGATTGAGCTGTTGTGAACTATAAATCGTCAACAACTAAATATTATTCAAACGATGATGTCATATCACAATAATCATTTATGCTATGACATCACAGCGATTCTCATGAGAAACCGAGGAAAATTACTTTCCATGTTGTAGTTTACTATTAAGGAATTCGAAAATATGCAATCAAAAAATATTTTCTTTTATTTAAATTATACAAAAGCATAATTTGCGTGCTTGAACCCTTCCCTGTTTCTGGTCCGCTTTAAGATGATGCAAAATGTTGGCAGAAGCTCGAGTTGAGCTGAACTGATTTTTGTACCATATTGATCATTGACATCAATGCCAGTGTAGATAGCCATTATACATATGTGTAATCATATATCCATTTTAGTTAACCAATCATGAAAGATATGGGTGAGATGCGGAGATAAACAGCATAATCACCTAATACGGAAATGAACATCAGAAATCAAATTGTACACATTTTTATAAAATATGCCTATATTTAAATTGGCAATATATCCAGGACAAGTGCCGTATTCGAATGGTCCGTTCTGTGCGAACTATTCTATCGTCACGTACATTTTTGTATTCGACTGGTACGATCATGTGAATTTAGTTCAGTCACTATTTTAAGATATTTAGCAGCGAGAGGGCTACTTAATATTTCTTAGTGAAACAAATTTGCATTCAACTTGCCTCCTTTCGTTATATTTTGGCATTTTTTCCAAAGTACTGTAAATTAGTTAGGAACTGGTCAAATACCAGTCAGCTATATTGCAAATGACACTTGTTCACCACTTAATGAGCAAGTAGTCCTTAATGTCTTAACTGGATTGAAGGTCTTATTCTCTGAACAGGGGACATATTGCCAGGTGGATTTAGCGTTATCTCACTTTTACCTATGCCATTGTGATAGAACTCATAATAACTGATGAATCCATTTTCTCAGTTAATCATATGATGTCATAATCAACTACGTCACATGCGGCTGATGACATAATCAACTGTCACATGTAGCCTGACATCCTAATCAATTATGTCATGAATGACACGATTTAGTCTGTCATAGACGCTTTATAGTCTGTCTGTCAAATTGTGTGGCTTTACTATTTAATAAACACATTCTGATGAATATTCCGAAACTAATTTGAGTGGCCGATATTGCAACAGCACCCAGTCAAATTATTTTAAAAATATTCAACAACGAACCTGTATAGTTCTCTCGAAATTTTAGGTTCAGGGGGTTCCAGGTTTGATCGACACCCCCCACCCCCAACACAGGCAAAGCGTGAGTGGAGCCTAGTTAGAGATGAGTGGGGCATAGATAAAACCGGATTCCACCATTGAATAATGTATATATTATCCAGCCACTGGTACGCACTGGCTGGCTTATACTCGTAAACTCATCATTCCAATTTAAATATCACAGAAGCTATTTACAATATAATTAAATTAAAGACAGCTTGTCTGTCAAGAGTACTGCTTTCAAAATCCGGACCACATTTTCAACGCAGTGAAGTGACATTCCTGGGAATACAGATTGAAACACACTAATCTGGATTAACTGCTTACACCTGCTACTAGTCAGTTAAGTGTGACCAACCAACACCCATTTTATATGTGAGAGTTCAATTAGAATAAGTACTAGTGATGTCATGCTGTCAACAGCATCCCTCCGTCTCCATCTCTTCCTCGTTACTTCCGCTGTATTCGCCATTAGTTCCGTTCGAGCTGCCTGAGTGATTCCGTATATATGCAGCCGCGGCAGCAGCAGCTGCAGATTTTGGCATGACTGGCGGTCCATGTAGCTTGGAAGGATCTCGTCTTTGATACACCAGGACGTAAGCAGCTTTTGTCTGCGAACAAAAGTAAACAAGACATCGAGTGAATACGGTCACGACTTAGTGTTAGCATTGATGTTAGTGTTAACACTTGTCAATATCTCTGTCAGATACTAACATGTTAGCTATAATAAGCCATGAGTATCCGTAGCATTAATCCTTGAATGGTCAAGCCGGTCACTGCCAGCTCTTGATGTGGTCTTGAGAAATATACATTTGCAGACCAAGACTATTTTTGAAAATTTACCACTGGAATGACTGGCTCGATAACGGAGCCAGTCATTCCAGTGATAAATTTCCAAAAAATAACCTCTTCCCCTGCAAATGGACAGTTACTAAGCACAACTGTTAGCTTTTTTACAAATGGTTACCATTAATGGCTTGATTTACTCGGCTCTGTACAATTTAGCAGCTGGTGGATCAGAAGTTGTTCTTCCAGTCTACTCCACCGGTCATGCTAACAGTAACCTAGGTTTATGTAGTTAGGATCAATGAGCTAAATAAAAATCACTATCTGTTCGTGAAAAGGTGTGTTAAGAGGATTAGCTAAATAAAAATCACTATCTGTTAGTGAAAAGGTGTGTTAAGAGGATTTCTATTCTCCGGCAATTGAAGTTTATTTTGTTCTGATATAAATATTTATATTTAACCCTTTAACGACTAAATTTATTCAAAAAATTAAAATATTTCCCCCAGAATGTCATCATTCATGATATGTACTTCCAGACTTACATCTGGATTTAGTGTTAATGCCATATAATTTTGCGGTTATCGAGCCAGTCATTCCAGTGGTAAATTTTCAAAAATAGTCTTCTCTTGGCCTGCAAATGGACATTTCTCAGTTTTGGCCGGTTTCGTCCTGAAAGGGTTAACATCTTTATAAAGCTTTGCAAAAATGACAACTGCAAAATTATATGGCATTAACACTAAATCCAGATGTAAGTCTGGAAGTACACATCATGAATGATGACATTCTGTGTTATTTGGCTAATTCTAACACAAAGACTTGACCGTAACCAGTGCTTGACACTAAACACAATTTATCGGGTCCCTGTTTTCTAAATCCCATTTATGCTAGGTTTACATCTCTATCAGTGTTCACTACAGGTAGGTAACAACCCTAGTTTTACACCTATACTCCTGGGGCCATATTCACGAAGAGGGCCTATGCCATAAAAGACGCGTAACTAAGCCGAACTCCAAAAGAGGCGCAACTAAGCCTAAGTCCAACAAAGGCTTAAGTCTGTATTCACCTACTTTAGATGAACGTTTAGCCACATATTCATGAATATGGTGTAGTCGGGTCTTCTAAACAGGTGTTGACCTTTTTCGCCGTTAAAACGGGCCCTGGATGGCGAGAGGCGTGGAGCTAAGAAGATTGCTCTCATGTTCCCACTACGTTGCCTCCTCCAAAGCAAAGCACAGCTCTTCTTTGCTCTTCACAGAAAAGTGAGGTCACAATGTCACTGGTAAATTTTTGTCAAATAAAATTCTGTCTCCAGCCAACTTCCGAAATTCATAACGCTTACTACTTGTGGCACAGGTTGCAGTTAAAGGAAGGGAAAAGGGAAGTAACATATCCTCTTGAATGACAGCTTTATATAATAATCAACCTATATCCACCAGTGAAAAAACAGAAATAAATCAGAATAATTAGGAAAAAGCAGCTAAATACCATTTATGGCATTCTGGCAGGAACCAATTAGTGACGAAGCTCGACCCATGCGCTCTGGTGTATGCCGAGTGAATAAATAATACCCGCTATAGCCGGTCGTATAAGCTCAGTTATATTCGCGCTAAGCTGATTAGACAATGCGTCCTACAGGTAAACTACTATCTAGTTTTAAAACAATTTGACTGAAAGCCGTTGTTTCCAGAGACAGGGTCTATATTCAGTTACACGAATGTCAAAATATTCAGTAGGCATCATATTGCGACCTTGGAAACCAGCAGTGTATTTTGAAATCATTTTGACGGAAACTGCTTCACCAGAAAAGAATTACTCAAATATAACGTTTTCAAAAGGATCAATAGTGAATTAGCAGTAGCGAGTTAATCGCGCTACATCGGCGCCTATAGAGAATACTATTCATACCGCTTACAAAAATATATTCAGATGTGCTTTCGTTATATTCAGGTAGGCCTATGCGGTATACCTGCACACACAGTTGACACATGGTGGAGTGAGAAGCACCAGCTTTGTCACTAATTGGCTCTAAGTTAAGTGCTCCTAGATTTAGTAAATGCTTTTTCGCAAATAATCCTGTTTCATTTCCATTGTTACCGATGGTAGTTTATTTCATATTGTATGAGATTACCAATAAACATCATTTGTTATTTCCCTTTTCCGTTCCTTTAACATTAAACAATAGTAAGCGCAATGAATTGTGGGAAGTTGGCTGGAGACACAATAACTGACCAATAAAAATATGACACGTCTAGTGAAGATCGAAATAGATCAGTTAATAAATATTAATCATTAAGGATAATTCATAGCATGTCTGTTAGAGATTAGCACATTGATGTCAAAAGATTAATTATTAGTCATGACAAATAAGTAGAAGAAAGGATGATGTATATTTTGAAACCAGTACAACATTTAATGGTCAAGATTGGTCAAGAAAATCTAACTCCAGGCATAGTGAATGTCCATTTGTATGACAAGACAATACTATTTTTTGAAAATTTACAACTGATATGCATGGCTTGGTTATTGAGCCAGCCATTTCAGTTTTAAATTTTCAAAAAAAAATAGTATTTTCTTTGCAGGCAAAGCCGGTCCTTTTATTAGCTTGACCATTATAGGGTTCAGACAGGGTTTATCCACCCGCAGAATCCCGGACATCCAGAGGCTGGTAATTTCATGAGCAGATGACCACAATATAGCTGACTCACCACTACAGCCTCCTCAGTGGACTGCGACACAGACGAGTCATCAAAATAGTACCATTCATTATCATCTTTGTTCTTAGCATAGGCTGTGTCTGTAAGATCAAAACACAAAACACACTTGCATGGTATAACTATGTAAATGAGCTAATACTCACCTGTCCATTAATAAGCTTTCTACTGTTTAAATTTAAACGCTAAAAGCAAAAACTTAATGAGAAAGCATACTTTTGTACCAAGTGAACTTGACCTCTGACCTTGTTATCTCCATGTCATTATACAGCTTCCTAATAGCATATCGATCCATGTATCCGAGCTTAGTGTCAATAGTAATGTCTTCCAATCCAATTTTTGTTCAAAATATTCAACAGTAAGTTTTATTTTATTTTGGAGACATGTTAAGATATTTCTGAGCTGTAAAACTTATCAAGTGATGATTTTAACCAAAATTTTAATATTACCGTATTCCGCTTAATAGTAGCCTATGCTCTAATAGAAGCCCACCCCCTAACTTTGACATATGAGCTCCAATGATTTTTTAGCAGTTTCAAAACAGCAAAACTCTGTATTAGAAGTCCACCCCCTAACTCAGCAGACTGTATAGGAAAATCTTTCTTAAGAGCAAATTTGTAAGAATAGTGTGTATAATAATAACAATCGTGTCACAGGGTGTGTACTTCAGACCGATCTCTGCCCTGATACATTCCCGGCCCCTCTAAAAGTCAATACAGGCCTCGGATTTGTAAATCTCGACCGCCTATTAGATTAATACTAGTAGTAGGCCACGTATGTTCAAGACATAATAAAGTTTATTCCACACTTTTGTAGTCAAAATGCGCGTAAAACAGTCTTGGCGTGATTAAATACCTTACTTATAAATATAAACCAAATTTATGTACCAAACAACAAGCACGGGAGAAAATGCACATCAATTGCCGATCAACATTAAATGATCCAAATTGAATTATTATGAACGACAATATAGCCGGCTTCTTAAGTTGGCGAGCCAGCGGTTCTTGAGATGGGAGGCATCATGTTCTCGCGAGATATTATACACTAACGGGAGTTTATCAAACGGGTATCCATTTTTTAAGATCAGGATAATACTTAGTTCCTATCGCGCAATGATAATATATAGATATTCCCGAGTTCCGAGTCCCCGATTCCAGAATATTTATATCCGAGTACTCGCTCTAAAATACTCTTCAATTGGAGGCAAATCACGTGATTTGTATTTTTTCGCGACGCCATTTTATATCAAATTGTGGATTAATTTTGATGTAATAAACAAGCTTTATTAAAGGATACGCAATATTTAGACGCTCAAATCAAATAATTTCACTTCCCCGGTGATGTTTTGAGGTATACATTAAACGTAGGCGGTGGGAATTTTTACGGGAGAAAATATGTTGAATTTCCGTGGTATCAATTTTAGAACTTTTTTGGGGAAACTAATATATGCCCACCCCCTTTCTCAGATATGTTTGGTTGGAAATTGAACGCCTCTTGTCCTTATAGAATTGTTTTTTTATTTATTTAATTTCAACTCTGGATAGTGGTCTTTAAATTACAAATAATTAGTAAAAAGAGCAGAGTAAGTAAGTGTAAACCATTGACACTAACCCTTTAAACCCTCAAGTTGGGCAAAAATAGCGTCTGCAGTCATCTTGGAAAATGTCCATTTATAGACCAAGAGACTATTTTTGAAAATTTATCACTGTTATGACTGGCTCGATAACCGAGCCAGTCATTTCAGTGATAAATCTTCAAGAATAGTCTTCCCTTGGTCTGGAAATGAAGATTTTCTATGAAAGAATTGAAATTTTTAGAACAAATTTGAGGGTTAAAGGGTTAAGAGCCCTATAGTGACATGGTCGCTTTAGACATGATTCAGGCGTAGCTCTCAATGCTGCTATACTTACAGTGTCCTCCACCCATGCCGCCATAGTGATTCGACACAGCTATCAGGTCATAAACAGCAGGACCATGTTCAGGATTCAGCAGAAAAGTCTTCAATGACAGACCTCTGCAAGTACACAGTGAATCATTTCTTACTAAAAAATCAAACATTCTCATCAAGGCCAGACTTTTGCAGCTATATAACTGCCATACTAAGTACTATTTTTGAAAACTGACCACTGGAATAGCTGGCTCAGTTATTGAGGCAGGAGTTCATTAATAGATTCAATAGATTAAAAAAAATACTTCAGAAAGGTTGCCAAAAGCTCACCTCGGGTACTAAACAACCAGCATCTTGTGGCCACACAAGGTACTTACAACGACAACATAATCAAGTCTGGATGGGTGTATGATGGATTGCATACATGCTTTTCACAAGTCATTCTGGATGTTGTAAATACATAGATTTTTGGGTTGTGAAACAAACAATGGACCTTTCCAGTTTTAGCTATGACCCACCCATCTCTAGTTAAGCTCCACCCACGTTCATGTTGGGATCGATCGATCCCTGACTATCAATTTCCAAAAAAAATAAACAGGTAAGCTGCTAAATATTTTGAAACTAATCTGACTGGGTGCTGTTGCTGACTAAGGCAGCAAAAGCTCCCAGTCAAATTACTTTCAAATATTCAACAGCATGCTTATTAAATAGTAAAGAAATACAATTCACACCTGTCGGACTATTATGACGGCATATAATGGATAGATAACCTGGAAACGTCAATTAAACACCTGTGGTACATGAGCTCCAGATCCGTGTTTCTCATGGCAGTTAAATTTTGGAGGTCCCGGGAAGCCCACACCTAGAAATCTAGGGGTCCGAGCATGAAATCTGGGAGTTCCAAACTGAAATTTGGGATTCCCATAAAGTTTTTCTTATCAATGTTACAATCATGGTTGGGGTCAATGTACTCATGTACTCAGTACTTGTGTACTCGAGTACAGATTTTCAAGTACTCGCATGTACACAGTACTCGTGGCTTTTTATGAGTACATGTATTTGTACTCAGCCGTAGTATATTTCCAAAGTACTTGTACTTGTACTCAAGTACATAATCTGTATTTGTACTTTTGAGTACTTAAGAGTACATGCTGAGTACTTATCCATTTTCTACATAAAAATTATATGCATACTTTCTTTTTATTCAAAATTTCAAGCACTGGTTCTCAGAGAGGTGATATGAAATCTAGTAAATATCAGAAAACAATTTGACTGACTTGGTGTTATCTGCTAAAATTTTGAAATTAATCTGCCTTGTAATATGGTTTCATACATGTAGTCATTTGTTTTTAGTTTTAAAATTGAAATTCCAGATGCGTACCGGGTATGCTTAAAGGGAATAAGACAACGAGCATTTGACACTTTTTATCTAAATTCAAGGCTATCATACAGCAAACTGTTGAATATTTAAACATAAATTGAATTTGAATCCAGTGCTGTTTGAGCCAGCGACTGCTTCCAGCCAAATTAATTTCAAAATATTTAAAAACGTAGCTGTTAACTGGGTTTGAAATTGAAATTCTGGATGTTTGTGTTGAATCAAAAAAGCATCCGCTTTTATTTCCACGAGAATTGTTAATACTTACCAGATGTATGATAATGTCTATTATCTAGTCTAGCTCAAAATAAACAATTAAGAACTCTGTACTCTCCTTGATCCTGCCCATACTGTGTCCCAGAATTACCATAGCCCCAGGCACTGAGTTAATTCCCAATTCAGAGTCAGATTCGGCTTATATTTGTCTTGACAAACAGCGAAAGCAGTTCAGCCTCGCCTCAGCGGGGTGGCTGAGGTAGGCCATAGTACATCTGGTAAGTATTAACAATTCTCGTAGAAACAAAAGCGGATGCTTTTTTGATTCTACTTCGAATAATACTTACCAGATGTACTATTATGATAAACTTCGGATTTCAACAGCTAAGAAACTCCGGTGGGAGGAGGTGAGGCTCGAAACAGCTCTCATCTACCATCCGACAGAGGTTGTGAAGAGACTAGAAGCCCAGCATATGCTTGGGTTCCGCCATCTGACTCATAGTGCTAAACTTCCATGCTCTAGACTACGCACAAATTCCAGAGGGCTGTCAAAAAGGGGAGGCAACACAATCTTGCACGACCTGTTCCCACTGGTTGGAGAACAGCTGAAATCTGCCTCCGATGGTAGGATGCACACAGCTTGTGGTCGATATTGTGCGATGACGTTAATTTGCATGGGTGAAGATTCTCGACTCCCTGCGTTCCTGGCGCCCCCGGAACGATCTCGCCGGAAACCCATCAGGACTGCCCCCAACGGCCACCTCGCGGCTTCTTGGAATATGACAGCCCAGGACCACCGCCACGGCTATCCTTACGGTGGCCGCCACGACCCGAGCCGGCACCCATCCTATCATCTTCATACGGACTCTTATTAGAGGTCTTGACATGTTTGAAGACGAATGGCCAGGTCCTTGAGAACCAGATGCCCGATGGACATCATGGCCAGAAGGACGGAAAGGCGATCTTTGGCGCTGCCTGTTGCTCCTGTTGGTGCTGCTTGTAGGACTGATGCAGTTGAGTGCTTTTTGTCGCCTTCCATGACTTGCCGCAACCTCCTGCTCTGCCACCATAGATGCAACTTTGGAGAGCTTGCCGTGCCGAGCCGCCAAACAAGCCCGGACCAATGAAGGGCGCGGAAGATAACGCAGCCCTCAACTCAAGAACCATTCTCCTCTGCCCTGCCAATGATCTAGTGATCACCCTGGCCAGGCAATCCTGAAACAAGCGCATGGTGTCCCGGACAACTCCGGGAGCAGCCTCTGCCACTTCCCCACATTCCGCCACGCAGGTCAACATACCCTGCAGGATGGTGCATCCGTGTGAGAGAGCAGCCATAGCCGCCGCTCTTGTCGCATCCTCATGAAAGCCGAGGAACACAAGCATACTGATGGTAGGCCTGCTCTGGAAAGCGGACCCTACTCCTTATCCCCTTAGGGGCCTTGGGCAAATACTTCGGCTGAACCAGACGGTACGTCGTGACTTCCAACGTGTCAGAAGTCTGAGTGTTCAAGGGCAGAGTCGGCATGGCCGAAGAGCCACTTAACAGAGCGCTAGCCGCACGCTCTGACATCCGCTCCATCGCCGGATCGCGCTGAGATCCCTGAACCGATGTCAACCCGAGACAGTCGGACATCAAGCCAAGAACCTGCACCCATTCAGCTTCGGTGCAAAAAGATGATTCGTCCATCAATGGACTACCATTATCAACTTCCTTCTCACTCTTGGATGAAAAGGCCACTGACGATTCATGCTGAGAGCCACGGATCAAACTTCCCATTCGAAGCGGGACCGTGGCTCGACTACTTGCGGCTCCAGTATCTAGCGAATCGCCAGACACGGAATCACCGCAATCCATCGGCTCCAGCACGGGACTACGGCCACTACTACGGCAGATGGGACTCCGAGAGGAGCCGTTATAACTGCATCCGCGATGCCGACGGGTCCCGTATAACACGGGTATGACGGCACTCCAGACTGAGCCACGTCCGGGTGAAAAATGCCCGACGGAACGTCGACATCTCAACCGGGTTGACAAACCCATACAAAACCTGTGGGTGACTCACGGGAAGTACCGGAATCTGCCACCTCTGAAAGCTCTGGCATGCCAGTCTTCCATCCGGAGGATATCTTCTTCCTCCGCCGTCGGCTCTTGAGCCAAGGCAAGAGGAAGGAGACGTGCATGTCCCTCCGCAGAACTAGCCAGGCCACCGATAGGTAATCCTGCACCAGCCTGCATCGATGGGACCCTGGACTGAAGACTCAAACATCGCCTTGAATTGGGCCGGCCAAACACCCAAGACCGCGCCTATCCGCTCATTCAGACCTTTGACTGATATCCACCTTGTCCCTCGCGATTCTCTCCAAACGCGCACGCCGACCGCGATCAAATTCCGCCACCAACTCCGACGACCGCTTCGCGCATACATCGCAAGGGCTTCCAACTTTGCACTTCGCGCAGGCAACACAGTAAGGTCCCGAGAACTTCCGCGTCATACAGCGCGAGCAAAGCGTATCAGGCGGGGCCTTGCCTTGCCCCTCCACTTTCTGCGAACACAGAATAAGAATTAAAACGCTGCACATGATATGATGATGAGCAAAATGCACAATTTACTTGATTGTAATTTAAAATTACTTAAAAAACATTAACTTTCTCTCAAATTAATGATAACCAAGTTTTAGGCAAGAAATATTTGAAAATTTCTAGAGTGAAAATTTAATAAAAATGACTTGGTAATTAACTAACATTAAAATAGCCAAGAAAATAAAACCAATCGCTACAAACACCCTCGACAGTGAAGCGAGAGCTAATGATCGGCCTAAAACAGAGTGCATAGACACGCCAAGCCAAAACAAAACGTTAATCATGGGGGCCGCCATCTTGGCTATAGGCCCATCCATCTTGGAAGGAACCGCGTCGCAAGAGAAATTAACCGAGTACCCGGATAAGATTAAAAAGTTAACGGGTAATGGAGCGACTCCAACAATGGCTACCATTTTAAAACAATGTGCCAATTTAAGGAAATTTCAAACAGTTATTACGGCACGAATATATTAATTCTAGATTGATACAACCTGCCCCTGTGATGATTTTCCTTTTCCTTCCATAAAGTCAGCGATCAAATCGTGCGTAGAATATTCAAAACGCAAAAATTCAAGCTAAATTACGACTCATAAAAACGTGACTGTAAAGTCGAGCAAAATAGACGAATCTGACTGTCATTGGGAATTGACTCGGTACCTGGGGCTATGGTAATTTCTGGACACAGTATGGGCAGGATCAAGGAGAGTGCTGAGTTTTTAATTGTTTACTTTGAGCTAGACTAGATAAGACATTATCATAATAGTACATCTGGTAAGTATTATTTGAAGTAGAAATGAGCAACTGCTGTAGGTATGCTAATAGGAAATAAGAAGTAAAGCATTTTAACCCATGCATGATTAAAACCCTCTGTCTAGCTTTCATGGCAGGCATACAAGTAAACGTAATAATTTGTCTGGAAACCATAATTTCTGCTTAAAGCGGCAAGACCTACCACCAAATAACTTTCAAAATGCTCAATAGAATCTTTTTTTAGCGTCATAAAAATGGTCACTTCTGGTCATTTATCATTGAAAGTGTTGAGAGATGTAGGGCGGATTAGAACAAGCCTTATTCCAACAAATACCTGGCCTGGGCAATTATATGCCTATTGATAAGAAACCATTCATGCATGATAGTCCTAACAATGAAATTGGACAAAGCCCATTACCTCAGGCTTTATAGACCTCAAAACGTTTAACCTTTTAACATTCAATCCAGCGAAAAAAGCCTTCTGCAGTGGTCTTGGAAAATGTCAATTTGGAGAACAAGAGAAGACTATTTTTGAAAATTTTACACTAGAATAACTGGCTTGATAAGAAAGCCAGTAATTCCAGTGGTAAATTTTCAGATAATCTGCAAATCGTCAATTTCTATGTGTTAAAGTATTAATCAATGTTAAAATTATATAAACTATTTTAACAATAACGTTCAATGTTAAAAATTTCAAAAATAATTTGACTGGAAGCGAATGCTGCCATCAGCAGTAATGTTTATCAGTCAAATTAATTTCAAAATATTCAACATTACCATATGATTTATCTGAAATAAATTATTTCTAATTTAACCCTTTCACTGATGAAGTCTTATATTATACATTCATAGCAATCATGCCAGGAATTCAGCATATTCTTTATGAAGTAAATATTTTGTTAAATATTTTGAAAATAATTTGACTGGATGTAATTTCTGCCTAAGTTAGGAGCAACTCCCAATCAAATTATTTAAAAAATATTCAACTGGTTATTTCTTGTAATGAATTTTTCATTTTCTCTATCGTTAAAAGCATTAGTAAATATTCTGTGAAATGTTTTGACACCAATTTAGCTGGGAGCTAATGCTGCCCATGGTAGCAACACTTTTCAGCCCGATTACATGTATATCCAAAATATTCAACACGGTACATTTATTAAGTAAATATAGGGAAACACCACTACAGAAACTGTATTTTATATTTACATGTATATTTACAGAATTTACAGCAACTCCACCCCATCCATACAGCAAGCACATCTTAATATTATAGTATGGCTGTTCTTGCCCACCCCCTCCATAGCCACCTTGGATGACATTTTGGTATTAACATGTACTTGTACTCATACTTAAGTACATTTACAATGTATTCGTACTCAGCCTCAGTACAATTGCTAACAAGAGCTCCGCAAACGGCGCATAATACCCCGCCACGATGACAAACCAATGAATGAGAGCTATTAGAAAATATTTCTTTCTTCCTCAGACCCAGACCAGTCATCCTTATGAAGTGTCAAAGCGATCCATTAAATGGTCAAGGAGGTATCATCCGTAAACCAATTTTCAAGATGGCCGCCGCTGACTGGCAGTCATATTGGATTTCGGATAATCGTAAATTTCGATAAGTTTCTTCACTAGACATATTCCAACGACCCTATGAAGTGATCCGATAAGTGGTAACGGAGATATCATCCAGAAACCAACTTTCAAGATGGCAGCACGTGGCTGGCGGCCATCTTGGGAGTTCGGATCATCGTCAATTTCAATAGGTTTCTTCTCTAGACCTAGTCCAACGACCCTATTAAGTTTCAAAGCCATCCGATAAATGGTAATGGAGTTATCATCTGGAAACCAATTTTCAAGATGGCCCCCGGTGGCTGGCGGCCATCTTGGATTTTGGATCATTGTCAATTTCGATATGTTTCTTCCGCAGAGGTAGTAGAACCATCCTATTGACGTTTCATAACGATCCAATAAACGATAACAGTTATTATCTGGGAGCCAATTTTCAAGATGGCCACCGGTGGCTGGCGGCCATCTTGGATTTTGGAGCATTGTCAATTTCCTTAGGTTTCTTCCCCAGACCTAGTCTAACCATTCTATGAAGTTTCATAGCGATCCGATAAACGGTAACGGAGTTATCATCCAGAAACCAATTTTCAAGATGGCGTGGCCATCTTGGATTTCCGATCATCATCGATTTCGATAGGGTTCTTCCCCAGACCAGTTCACCCACTCTATGAAGTTTCAAAGCGATCCGATAAACGGTAACTGAGTTATCATCAGGAATCAGTTTTCAAGATGGCCACCGGTGGCTGGCGGCCATTTTGGATTTCGGATCATTGTCAATTTCGATAGGTTTCTTCCACAGAGGTAGCCGAACCATCCTATTGAAGTTTCATAGCGATCCGATAAACAATAACAGTTATCATCTGGAAACTAATTTTCAATATAGCCACCGGTACCTGGCAGCCATCTTGGATTTTGGATCATTGTCGATTTCGATAGGTTTCTTCCCCAGGCCTAGTCCAACCACTATTAAGTTTCAAAACAATCCGATAAATGGTAACGGTGTTATCATCCGGAAACCAATTTTCAATATGGCCGCCGGTGGCCACCTTGGATTTTAGACCATTGTAAAATTCGATAGGTTTCTTCCCTAGACCTAGTCCACCCACTATGACGTTTCAAAGCAATCCGATAAACGGCAACCGAGTTATCATTCGGAAACCAATTTTCGGATCATTGTCAATTTTGATAGATTTCTTCACCAGACCTCGTCCAACCACTCTATGAAGTTTCAATGCGATCCGATAAACGGTAACAGTTATCATCCGCAAAATCAAGTTTCAAGATGGCCGCTGGTAGCTGGCGGCCATCTTGGATTTCGGATCATCGTCGATTTCGATAGGTTTCTTCCAGTCAAAGCAATTTCAAAATATTCAAGTCTTACATGGATTACGATTGCCATTAGCACCAATGTTGTGTCTGTGAACTGACACATGCAATCCCATTCCCCACGATTACTTCCAGCACTGAAGCCTACGATATACATTGATATATTGCAATTTTTATGCATTTAAACATTGCACTATCATCTAGGCAAATATTATTGTGACCTCTTGGCTCATCCAGAATACCATCAGAGACCCGGATACACCGGCATGGTACTCACTTAGCAGGGAATTCAACCACAGCATCGATCTTATCTCTCCAATATTTGCTGTATGAGAAGCGCTTGAGATGAATAACAAGCGTATTAGGAAGGCTCCACAGATCAAACTTCTTTGTGGCTTGTTGATGCTTCTTACACTGCGGACAATACCTGAGAATGAGAAGACAAACATGTGAAAGTCAACATGGGTCAATTCAGCTAAGTTTCTTAGACGTCTAGACAGGCTAGAAAATAGGCAAATTACAATTTTCTGAACCAATGTATTTTGTTTTACTGTATGTCTCACAATGCACATCGAACAGTAGTACATATCATTAAGACCGCAATATTGAGCCACTCTCCACATTGCGCTGTCTTGATAAAATTAGATACAAATCCTAATTTTGACATTGGAAAGTTAGTTAAATTCACTGCTAGATGATGTTGAATTGGTAAATAGTAAATTACATGAGGTATGTATTGTTTTAAAAGGGATCCAAAGCTAAACTCCTACCCATGCTTGGTGTGTGTTGAGTTCAATTTATATACAGCAACAGCGCAGTCAAAATAGTTTCAAAATATTCAAGAGGTTTATTACATAGTAAAAACATACAAATGACAGATTTTTACATGTCCATGATAGACTTAGATAAGTCATTCATTACGCATTTTGATTGTGATGTCGGCCTACATGTGACGTAATTGAGTATGACATCATATACTTGATCGACAGATCGGCTCTATCCATTATTATTCATGTATATATAGTTGATAGATGGTTCAATTCCCGTGTGCGTGCATGCGCGCTGATTACGTGGTACTTTAATTAGAGTGCTGTTGTCATACACATTACTCACCATGGATCATTTTCTCCCAGCCTCTCACAGGTGGTAAATAGATCCAAGCAATCTTTTAATTGAATCACGTGTTTGCGTTCTCTCTTCTCATCCACTGAGGGGTGTGTGTCAAACTCCTAAACAAGAAAGTAAAGAACTTCAATGTCATTTTATGCATAATAAACTATTAACTCTCTCATTGATGAAAATCAAATAATTTAATTAAATTTCAAAGCACACATACAGGAAAGCTGTTGAATATGTGGACAATAATTGGACTATTCCGAACAGATTTCAAAATTTTCAACAGAATATTTGCTACATTTCAAGGAATTCACAATATATGCTTTGTAGCTAAGAACTTGTTAAAGCAATCAGAACATAAATACGTATTTTGTCAAAAAGCAGTCCTTTGGTTCCAAAACCAATATACATTGTATGCCTAGCGGCTCTTAATGTTTAACTCTTAGCACGCTGATGTCAAATTTTTTAATTTTAAAACTAAATTAAAGATGAGCTGGTGTTCATTTTTAAACAAATTTGGTGCAAGATGGTGCTGTCGGATAGACAGCAACATCGTCCACCAAAATTGTTTAAAAATGTAAACCCGTTTCTTTGCTACTGGCAGAATAAAAAGATAGAATGTTGACATCAGAGTGGCGAGAGTTAATAGTAATTTAGAGCCCAGTAGGCACGTGGGAATTCAATATATATGCGTTTAAACATTTTTGGCATTTCTAATGTTATACCTCAGCTAATTTTTCAACATAAAATTTGTCTTTTGCTTTCGGATGCCAGTCAACAGCTATGTATGTACGACCTGAAAAGGAAACACATAATTACTGTCAGTGAATTAAACTAACATTTAAATTGAAAAGTTAGACGACAGTTTGACTGAAAGCAGTTTTTTCATGCATCACAATATTTTAGTCAAATAACTAAATAGCCATCACAAGTCGCCTCTCTCTTGTCAGATAGTTATCTCCCTCCAGAATGTGTGTTTCCAGTTTATCCATCCATCATATGACGTCATAATCAACTACGTGACGTGTAGGATGATGTCGCCATGAATGATGTAGATAAGTTCGTCATGAACACATAATTGATGATGGACTAAGTGTTGTTGTACGAATTGCACCATTCAATAAACTTGCTGTCGAATATTTTGAAACTAATTTGACTTTGCCTCCATAGGCATCAACAGCAGACAGTCAAATTTGTTTCAAAATATTCATGTATAGTTTTCTGGATATTGAGTCAGGGATCGATCGATCACAACACATGCAAAATCTGCTGACCATTACGCTTTGATATACAACCACAATTTGCCCAGTTAATCAGCTAAGCAAATCTCAGTCAAAGCTAATGGCAGCTCACTATATGTTCACATTTAGTGTTGTGCAAAACTTATTTCTGAAAGTTTACCACTGGAATACCTGAGTTGGTTATAAAGCAAGTAATTCCAAAAGGAAATTGTACAAGTCTTTTCTTGGATCAGCAATTGGACATTTCTTGACATGGCTTCTGCAGTGAATTTGATAAATGTCCACTTTGCGAACCAAGGGAAGACTACATTTGCATTTATGAAAATGAAAACGATAAATGAGCCAGTCATTCTAGCAGTAAATTTTCAAAAACAGTCCTCTTTATCTGCAAATGAACATTTTCTATGAGAAAATTGAGATTTTCTTTAATAAATTCGACGGTTAAAAGGTTAAGAAAACTGTTAAAGCCATCTTTGTCAACGGGTTAATGTTACTGAAATTTATACTAAATTCTTAGCGTGCCATTAACTGCGATTTCTAGTGTTATACTAAATTGTTAACGTACTTGTAAGTTTTAATGGTTTATCATTATCCTGTATTCTGGACATCTCAGCGCTACCCGATGAGTTGACTATAGCAAGTTCAAACAGCTGTGGTGGTGCCTCAGAACTCGATGATGTCTTCCCATCAACAATAATATTACCCTCAGAATCATGCTGTTGATGTGATGAGGAAGCGGAGGCTGGAATAGCACGGCCGGGGACTTTAGATGAAAAAGATGATGATGGAGATGAGGGTGATGATGAGGATGCTGAGGATGTAGCCATGGGTTCGACACCAGTTTTATCAGTGCCATTGTCTAAGCCATCGGTCTGTATGCCTTCCACTTCATCTTCACCGTTACTGATGTCCATATCTGACAAATATTAAATTCAAAGTCAATTTAACTGTCTACCTGCTGAATTTCTATAGACTACATTTTCTATGTTGGTTAACTCTAGACCTGCTGAATATTTTGAAAATAATTTGATGAAAGTTGTTGGTGGCCAACAAATTTCAGTCAAACTGTTTTCAAAATATTCAGCAGGTCTAGAGTTATTGGCCAATGAAAGCATTGTCTGGTGGCATCCTGCACTCAACAGCAATGAATAAACAATGTGGTTGCAATGCAACCATGAAGCTCGACTTTATGACGTGGCAATGAACTATGAAGGTTGACTTCAAATATAATTATACTTAGATATGCAAAGGCTAACTAGAGAAGGCCAATCAATACACCTATGAGTGACCATGACCTTTGCCCTTTTGACCCAAATGTCATTGTTTCATATCCTATCCTTATAAGGAAGGGTGTCCAAGTTTGGGTCCTGTCTCCTTATCAAAATCTGAGACATAAACGTCTAAGTTGAGATAAACACAATGCTAATGTGGAAAAAAACCCACTTTACCAAGGACACGGTGAATGTTTGACCCCAAGATCATTGTGTCATGCACCCCCATTATTGGCAGGCATGTCTCCAAGGTTATGTGCAACATGATTAACCCAACATTAGATATGAACCATTAACTTGAGCTAAATGCAAAATGTCATTATTGGGAAAAAAACCCCAAGTTTTGTCATTATCACACCGAATTAGAGCTTTGATATTACGATGACAAGGTGATTGTGTCATGTCAACTCATGATCAGGAAGAAATTATTTAAATCTGGGCCCCATGTGCTTAACCAAACATGACATATCAACAGCTGAGATAACACAAAATGTCAATGCTTAAAACTGCTCATTTTTAAAATTTTGTTACGACACTGAGTGTGTCATGCATACTCATTATAAGTAAGCATGTGTCCACGGTTGGGTCCAGTATGAATAACCAAACATGAGATAAAATTGTTGAAGGTGAGGTAAACAGAAAATGTTAATGTTGAAAAAAGCAGCTTTTGCCTGAGGATGAAGGTCACAATGGCCTTTGACCTTTTGACCCCAAAATCATAATCATGCCCCTTCATTAGAAAGAATCATGTGTCCAAGTTTGGCCCAGTATGATTAACCAACCATGAGATATGAACTCCTCAGTACAGCTAAAGGTCGAATGTTAATGTTGGAAAAAATCAATGTCACAATGACCTTGAACTTTTGTCTATCAGATCATTGTATCATGTTCTCCCATTATAAGCAACTATGTGTCAAATTTGGAAGTGTGTGGCCCATTATTATTAATTAATCACGAGATATAAATTGCTAAATTGAGCTAAAAGCAAAATGGCCGCCGACGCTGTCACCATCCCCCCCCCCATTCAGAGAATATCATGATAGCTTGTGTACTTCATAGTCAAGCTGAAAAGAAGGTTGATTGTGTGGTAGAATTGTTGTGATCCGAAGGTTATCATAGTCATTGTGTCTGAGACACACTGCACACATATCCTTTGCACGAAATCTACTGCATCTGTTCATTATGGGTCATAAGAGGTCCGGATCACCTGCTTAACCAAATAATCAAAGTTTTGTCAAGAGTTAAATTTTAGCTGAGTAAGTGTCCAATCGCCAGCCAAGCAGACGATTTTTGATAATTTACCATTGGAATGGCTGGCTCGTTTATCGAGCCAGTCATTCCAATGGTAAAATTTCAAAAATCTTATCTTGGCCTGCATATTATGCACATTTCTTAAGACCATTGCAGACAGGTTTGGGTTGGCTTGGCCATTAAAGGGTACAAGTGTGATATCTTATATTCAAACCTCCATTCATTTGAATTTCTTCTATCTTGGAATCTTCA
This sequence comes from Chaetoderma sp. LZ-2023a, assembly GCA_034401795.1. NCBI lineage: Eukaryota > Metazoa > Mollusca > Caudofoveata > Chaetodermatida > Chaetodermatidae > Chaetoderma > Chaetoderma sp. LZ-2023a. The sequence goes on along the minus strand of CM067371.1, from coordinate 130,040,800 downwards.
AGCCACCATTGTTCTGTTGTCTCTGGAACCTTCACATATCGTCTGAAAGACACAAATGCATAAATGCTTTAGTCCATAATTAGAAATGAAATCTTGAAATGAGTTATTTTTTTCAAACACTAGACTAGATAAAATTGATTACAATTGTAAAATAATTCTGTTAAATATCCGTAAGCAAATATTTATATTATCTGGACCAAGTTTGACCATTTTATGACAAGCCGGCCAAAACCAGCCTCTGCAGGTGGTCTTGAGGAATGGCCATTTGCAGGCCAAGTGAAGGCTATTTTTGAAAATTTACCACTGGAATAACTGGCTCGGGAACCGAGCCAGCTATTCCACTGGTAAATCTTCAAAACTAGTCTTCACTTGGCCTGCAAGTAGACATTTAATAATCAAATATTTAGATTTTTTGACAACATTTAGTCATAAAAGGAAATGTTAATATTTCCTGAGTAATGATTGATACTTCACTTACTGCATTTGTTTGAGTATGGCCTGATACAGTTGCTGGTATGTACATTTGTTCCTTGGCACTGGGACCAGCAATGGATGACCAAACATCTCTGGTGGGGACATATATGAATTTGCGCTATAAACAGACTTTATTCTGAAAAAGAAAGAAACCAATGACCATATTTCATTCAATCATATCACACATATTACAGCCACAGTACTCGACATGTTTGCAATTCATTCATACTAACAAAGTCTGTATAACTTAACCTCTGGTCAGCAAATAATACAGCATATAAAGATAAAGAACCACAAAGTACAAGTAGGCCATGTAACCCTTTTAAGCACCAGTATCTCAATTTCAAGACAACCATAAGAAAAAGCTGTAGAATGGTCTTGCGGCATGTCCATTTGCCGGCCCAGAGAAGACTATTTATGAAAATTTACTGACTGCCAGGTTTTTGCAGATGACATTTCAGGGATTATATCATTGGACATGCTAAATATTTTGAAAACAAATAAGCCACCAGAAACTTTCTGACAAATCTTCTTCAAAATATTTAGCAAATTAAGAGCTTTTGTCCATAGAAAGATTTCTTTCGCTTCATTACATCTGTGCACACAGTTTAAGCCTCTAAAAGCATAACATTTTATTTTCAAGTGTTCTGCTGTCAATATGCACTTTTAATACACAAAATGGACCGCTTGTTTGGTAGATAAATCTGATCTTAAAATATTTTATATAAGGAAGGTATTTATCACCTGTCCTCTGGGTCCACTGTGTCATAAGAAATAACTGGATAGGCCGCCTGCGCAAGCCCACCTGTGGAATGACTGGTTCCAGAGAAACTATCAACCCCACCATTCTCAGGTAAACCAGTGCCAGTACATGATGACTGTTGCACACTGACTGTATTACTGGGATGAGTATTTCTACTCTCTCCTGAGCAGGATAAACATACCCTATCTCTAGATCGAAGAACATTCCCATGTAAACAAACTTCTGGGATGGAGTCGGCTTCGATTTCTTAAAGTTTATTATCCAGCCTATGTCTGTGAGAGTTTTCAACACTATCTCCAGATTTGCTGCAAGACTTTCCCGATTGTGTGCTTTTAACAGCCAATCGTCTATGTAAGTGTGGACTGCTATGCTTCTCCTGCAGAGGTATGCTGTTATTGAAAGAACTACCCTGGTGAAGACCCGAGGAGCCGTGGAAATTCCGAATGGTAAAACTGAATTCCCACTGTCGGCCCTGGAATGCGAACCTCAGGTACCGACAAAAACTCTTCGCAATTGGAATGTGGAAATAAGCATCCTTCAGATCTATGGATGCCGTCCACATTCCCATCTCCAACACCATTTTGACTGTTGCCATTTTGAAACTCAGTGTGTCTATGAACTTGTTCAATGGCTTGAGGTCGAGAATTGGTCTCCACCCTCCTGTGCTCTTTGTCACTAGAAACACGGTTGAATAGAAGCCTGGGCAATTTTGCGACGGTTGAATTGCTCCTTTTTGTATGAGGGAATTTATCGCTTCCTCTATACATACCCCGATCTGGATCTCTTGGAATTTGAGTCCAGATCGGAACCAGAGACAGGTGCGATGGTGGGCTTATCGCCCAGTTGGGCTTGGCGCGATGCAGATGCTGTTACTACACCCTGTAAGAGCGGTGAGACATGCGAGAGCGCCGCTATGGACGCTCTAGAGCTCTCCTCTGCATCGCGCAACGCGGTGTTTGCTGAGCGCTCGAGCACAGCGCTCCTGTGTCAGAACGGGAGTCTGGCCGCGTGTCCTCACCAAGCGCTGCACGATCATCAGCACTTGGCTTTGGCACTGTACTGTATTTCTGGTATTGGCCAGCAACAATACGGCACCGCCTCGCCACCTCGCAGGGGGCCTTCGCAAGCCGTCCATTAGGCTTAAGGGACGTCTCTGCCGCCGTGAACATATCTACTATATGTTCTGCTAACGGCAGAGATGGCAAGGCGGTAACTGCCGCCTTTCCAGCCAACCACGGGCGCTGGTCCCGCTGGCGTGCCGACTTCTACACAGAGCTCTGGCCTAACGCTTACCAGCCATTGGCATGCATCAGACCAGTCCTCCTCTGTGGCCACCTGTGAGTGCTCTACAAGGCGCGGGCCTTCGTCATCCTCTAATGCACTCGCAGTGTAAACGTAGCTGGAGCCGTGGATACTGCTGGCCAGCCGTGGAAAATATGCAGGCCCGAGAGAGCAAGCATGTCTTGCGCCACGGGTGAAAAGCCTGGAGCCGGTGCCATGGAAACGTGCGGGGTGTAATCAACCACACCATGGCCCGGACCAGTCACCATCATATCCTCGGCAAGCCGAGGTATACAGAAATGGCGGTCAGCTGCTCCAGCCCGGGCCACCCTTTGAACCCTGAAAGCTACCTCTGCTGGAGTAGATCCATGGAAAAAATTGGCTGTGCTCCCCGCGAGGGGTCCACTTCCATGTCCACGGCTTCACCGGGTGAATCCAGCAGAAAATCATCTTCCTCTTGGCCATCATAAGCTGCCTCTGGGCTAGCAAAGAGCGGTAACCCAGATTGGCCAGGGAAGATACCATAAGAAGTGGTGCTACCTTTCCGGCACGGACACAAGGCGTGAGCCAGTGTCCAGCGGCCCTGGTTCAAGATCTAACGGCGCGGCAAGCCTGCTGCCATGATCATATAGACCTGCAGGCCTTCCAAGATCTACTGAAGCCACCACTGATTCTGAAACATTTTCGGACCACGACAGACACCAGAATCAGCGGTGGGGATTTTCTGCTTGGGAGCAGATGGAGAAGACAATAAATTACTCGGCCCAGGGAGCATGCTGCGAAGGAGCTCTGGTAGCAAGTCTTTTATTGTCTTTTTCATCTCCCCCATCATTTCAAACCTGAAAGTCTCCATTTCCGAAGAAACAGAGGCCTTTCTCTTACCCTTGCCACTTACACTCTTCTTCGCACACTTCTCCTCCTCCTCCTCCGACGCCTTATCCTTCGCCTGTAACGACAAGAATTCAGAAAATAAGTCCCCCCCCTCCTCCCCCACTGTTTACAGACATCACATTTTAATAATGGACCACAAGGTGAACATTTTATAGAGGTGAGGAGCAAACTTTGATTTGATAGATCGGTTACAGTCGACACAAGAAGGCTTTTGAAAAAAGGGACAAGACGACAATGAGTTAAAGATTCTTTTATAATTAAATAAACTAAGTAACTCATAAAGGAGAAAGAATTCAACTATAGGCTTAAACAGGACGGTGAGAAAGATGAACAACCAGCCTCAAAGAGGATATTAATAATAATAATAATAATAAAGTTGATTATGACATCATAATTTCCAAAAGGAAAACAGACGAACATCATCCAGGTGTAAGACGAATTGTATGAATACAAGAGCATACTAAACAGTAATGTGAACACAGTAATAGCTCATGCTTTTATAATAATACAGATAAACACTGACTGAAAAAATATTGGCAGCAAATAATTACAAATATTTTAATGTGCCATAAAGCATAACTAGAGTACCTGAGTCTTTAGCAAAGGTATACCACCATGTCCAGCTCTTGAAAGCTCCACTAGACAACCACTCTTCATCACCACTCACTTATAAAGGGAGGGGTGGGACCAGAGGGCAGAACGACAAGCTCTCTCTTATGGGAGCCTATATCATTCTGGGCAGTCTTTTTTCCTAACATTTATAGGGAAATAGTGGAGACAAACCTCTTTGGATGTGAACAAACCTCCTTACAAGAAACCTGTGGACACAATCATAGACATATTAGCATTTTATGGCGCCAGATAATAGTTACCAGTTTTCTGAGCGCCTATAACGTCTATATCATGTCACGGAAACAGGTTACACCGTGTAATTAAGACATAATTAAAACATAATCGTACCAGAGTTCACCTCGTAACTCGGTCCTGAAGTGGCCTCAGATGAATTATGATGACCAGACATGATAATCAACACTCTAGAACAACTTTTGATAGATAATTGAGCAAAAACTATTAAATAAATACTAGCATGTGGTTCAGGCCAATAGTCAAGAAAGAGGCAGTGACAGTCTGCGCATGCGCGAGGTTGTGGCCGGCATCCGGCTGACTTTTACCTGTCTACCTTCCCATTAAGGGCACATATCATTTTTAATCTGGGGTTTATTGAGTCAAGGTCGATATTTAGGAAATATCATAGTGTTAGGGAGGTAAGTATATCGCTTGAAGTGAAATGGTGTTTTCAAATATATTATTCTGTAGGCTTGCGCGATTATTAGTTTGAGTGATTGCAATCGATTATTTAAGAATAATTGTGATTACTCGACTAATCGGACTGCTTGGTTACAAATTACACCGAGATAACAACAAAGGTAAGCAATGACGAAAGCTGCAATGGTGTTTAGAAATGTCCATTTGCAGGCCAAAAGATTATTTTTGAAAATGTATCACAGGAATGCCTGGCTCGAGCATCGAGCCAGGCATTTCACTGACACATTAAAAAAAAAAATCTTATCTTGGGCTGCAAATAGACATGCATTCGCTAAGCAAAATGTAAATAAAACCGTAGATTTTGAAACATTTTATGCAGTGGAATTATTCATGATTATTTGATTATTTCGTTTTTAATCATATAAATTAAGGATTTAAGACATAATCACGATTTTCGATTTAATCACATAATCGCACAAGTCTATTATTCTGTTGACTTGCAAAATCACATTTCCAAAGAGAACAGTTTGATTTTCTTCACTGATTTTAACCATTAAATGATATGGAGAGATTGGAGAAATGATTTTACCTTCGCGTTCTCAGGTAGACAGGTAAAACAATAGTATTCGGGTCTGCAGACGTGTTAACAGGAACCTCATATCTAGAAAATAAGAAAATCCATGAGGCATAAGATTACACTCATTATAATATAATATGGAAAGCAATGTATATATAGGACCTGTAATTAATTTATATTACAAATTATGTGTCCGCATACTGGACACGAGTCTACGTGACTATAAAGAGGCCCAAGGGGCCTGTCTCGCTCACCTGGAGCACCATCAATTTTTGTCAAAATTGTTGGTGGGTGGTTTAGCATTCTTTTAAATGAGTTTGTGGACATTTTTGCAAGTGCAATATGGCCGCCAAACACACTATATTTTGATTGCCCCATGGCGCCCATGTTTTTTTGATGGATCAACTTCCCTTGAACAAATTTTAATGGCCCAAATTTCGGCCTGATCCCTTCAGCGGTTCTGGAGGAGTCTTTTCGTGAAAACCAGGTCATCCAAGATGGTCGCCAAACCATTTGGTCAATCAAGTCCTCTTGAACAAACTTGGCTTACCTCTTGGTCTAGATGAAGATTCCCCAAGTGGTTTCGGAGAAGATTTTTAAAGACATTTCCTGAAATTGGCCGAAATCCAAAATGGCCACTGGCCAAATTGGCCGATCGGCTTCGTTTGAACAAAATGAAATCTCTATGCCATAAGGATGCTTCCTGCCAAATTTAATTCAAATCAGACCAGTAGTTCTCGAGAAGGCATTTTTAATTTCTCATTGCTTTAGTATGGGAGCTTTTGGCGAAAAATGATCCAAGATGGCTGCCAAACCGTTTATCTGACAGTTTCTAAAATTGGTCCACCGCCGCCATGTTTTTTGACGAATCAACTTCTCTTGAACAAACATTAATCGCCCTTAGTTGCTAATTATATATCACAAATTTCGGCTTGATCGCTTCAGGGGAAGTTGTTTTTGTGAAAACTAGGTCATCCAAGATGGCCGTTGAACCATTTGGTCAATCAAGTTCCCTTGAACAAACTTGATTCAGCACTTACCCTAGATAATATTTCGTGAGTTTTGAACCGATACCTCAAATGGTTTGGGAGAGATTTTTAGACATTTCTAAAAATCGGCCGAAATCCAAGATGGTCACCGATCGGGTTTGTTTGAACAAACTTGAATTTCTATGCCTTAAGGATGCTTCATGCCAAATATAATTGAAATCGGCCCAGTAGTTCTCGAGAAGATATTTTAAATTTCCCATTGCTTTAGTATGGGAGCTTTTGGCAGGAAAATAATCCAAGATGGCCACCAAACCGTTTATCCGACAGTTTAGAAAATTGCAAATTTGAGATCAGAATACCCAAAAAAACCTACATAAAACCAATTTCGGCCTCAAAATCCATCAAATAAAATAATCCAATATGGCCGACAAACATGCTATATTTTGATTGGCCCACGGCGACCATGTTTTTTGATGGACCAACTTCTTTTGAACAAATTTTACTGGCCCTTAGTCACTAATCATATCTGCCAAATTTCGGCCTGATCCCTTCAATGGTTCTGGAGAAGTTATTTTCGCTAAAACTATGTCAACAAAGATGGCCACCGAACTATTTGACCAATTAAATTCCCTTGAACAAATTTGGTTGAGCTCTTGCCCTAGATCATATTTCATGAGGTTTCCTTCAATCCCTCGAGCGGTTTCGGAGATTTTTAAAGACATTTCTAAAAACCAGCCAAAATCCAAGATGACCACCAGCCTAATTGGCCGATCGGCTTCATTTGAACAAACTTGGATCCCTATGCGCTAAGGATGCTTCCTGTCAATATAATTGAAATTGGTCCAGCGGTTCTTGAGAAAGTCGTTTAAAGGAAAAGTTGACGGATGGACAGACGGACTACGGACACATGACGGACGGTCGCCACGACATAAGCTCACTTGGCCTTTCATGCCAGGTGAGCTAATAATAAATTCATGAGCCATATATATGGTTCATGGATTGATAGTAGAGATGTTCCAGTAGTTATTGATGGTGTACTTAAAATGACTTCAGCTTCGAGGATGTGATGGCATCTTACGGTTAACTGACTGTATTCATTCTTCACCATTGTACTGTATAAACTGTAATCCTTTAATGGTCAAATTTGTTCAGGAAAATCAAAATATTTTTTTTATATATGTTACAGAAATCAAAAGGGGATTACTCTGGTGATTACAGCCAGATTTTGGCCTAACGCAATCTCCACCAAGGGCACCTGCAGAGCGATGTATTTAAAAATTGGAACTGAATCCATCCAGGTTTTATTAAGCAGAAACAAATGCAGGATGTACATATGGATGGATCGTGCCCCGTTTCTATAGTATCCATCGACTACATCTGGGGACTAATTATGTAATACTCAATGGAGGATTCCAGTTTCTCAGTCAATCATATGACATCATAACAACGACGTGACATGTAGGATGACATCATAATCAATTATGTCAGAAATGACGCAGCTAAGTTCGTCACGAATGCTTAACTGATGATGGACTAAGCGTTGTTGTACGAATTGTATGTCTTTACTATTTAATAAACATGCTGTTGAATATCTTGAAACTAATTTGACTGGGCAGCAACAGCAACCAATCAAAATTAGTTTCAAAATATTCCACAGCCGACCTGTCGTTTTCTGCAAATTGATAGTCAGGGAGTTCAGGGATCGATCGATTGCAAAACGGGTTGAGTGTGGGTGGAGCTTCTTAGCTAGGGTCAAATTTGTTCAGGAAAATCAAAATATTTTCTCATTGAATGTCCATTTGCAAGCCAAGAGAAGAGTATTTTTGAAAATTTACCACTAGAATGAGCCAGGTATTCCAGTGGTAAAGTTCCAAAAATAATCTTCTCTTGGCCTGCAAATGGGCATTCCTCAAGACCATTGAAGAGGCCAGTTTTGGCCGGCTTGACCATTAAAGGGTTAATAAAAGTACAGCTATAGTCACACATACCCCCACCACACGCAACAACCACCCCCACCCCCCCCTGACCCAGGTGTTTGTTAGTACATCCTGAATTTTTTGGAATCAAAATTTTTACATTTTTAAAAAGAAATCGAGTGGCATAACTCTGGTGATAACAGCCAGATTTTGGCAACTGGTACGCAATCCCGGTCAAGGTCTCATGCGAAGGTATTTATTTCCAAAATTTTAACAGAATTAATGCACATGTAACTGAAGTTATTCAGCGGATACCAAATATTTATGATTTTGAAGAAATCAAGGGGGATAATTCTGGTGATCACATCCAGATTTTGGTCAATGCAATCCCAGTCACGGTCTCATGCAGCAGACAAGGTCTCATGATGCAAAGGCACGTATTTCTGAAATCTGAAACTGACTCCACGCAAGCTAAACGAATTTACCAACTGTTACAGAAATCAAAAGGGGATTACTCTGGTGATTACAGCCAGATTTTGGCCTAACGCAATCTCCACCAAGGGCACCTGCAGAGCGATGTATTTAAAAATTGGAACTGAATCCATCCAGGTTTTATTAAGCAGAAACAAATGCAGGATGTACATATGGATGGATCGTGCCCCGTTTCTATAGTATCCATCGACTACATCTGGGGACTAATTATGTAATACTCAATGGAGGATTCCAGTTTCTCAGTCAATCATATGACATCATAACAACTACGTGACATGTAGGATGACATCATAATCAATTATGTCAGAAATGACGCAGCTAAGTTCGTCACGAATGCTTAACTGATGATGGACTAAGCGTTGTTGTACGAATTGTATGTCTTTACTATTTAATAAACATGCTGTTGAATATCTTGAAACTAATTTGACTGGGCAGCAACAGCAACCAATCAAAATTAGTTTCAAAATATTCCACAGCCGACCTGTCGTTTTCTGCAAATTGATAGTCAGGGAGTTCAGGGATCGATCGATTGCAAAACGGGTTGAGTGTGGGTGGAGCTTAGCTAGAGTAATGCGAGGTATAGCTAAGACAGGATTCCTCCATTTAAGCCTGGGTAAATGTGATCTATTGCACTTCAGTAACTTAACATGCTTCGAAAACTAAATAAAATATATGGTTCAATATGTTGCCTGTAAAATTACACGCAAGTGCGTGTATAAATATATATATATAAACATATGGCCACAAAACTTTCTCTTTTGCTGCTTCGTCTAACTGGAATAATTTTCCATTTGATATCAAAATCTCTCCCACTCTATCCAGTTTCAAATCAAATCTCAAGACATATCTTTTTAAACAGGCTTATACATAAATATCAATTGTAAGCGCTTACAGCATGCATTACATGCATGGATTTCAGCGCATTATAAATGTACTATTATTATTATTATTATTATTATTATATATATATGGAAATTGTTCCCATAAATCACAATAAAGAATACTTACACAAAAATATCATCCCTATCCAATATATGTGAAAGTGCGTCATCGTTTGCAAACAGTTTATAAAACCTATGATTATATACATCAGTGACAACAAGCTGCAAGAGAAACAGGAGAAACATGAACTTAACTCTGTAATGTCTAAATGTGGTCAAGAAAATCAACATATTTCCTTATTGAACGGTCACTTGTATGCCAAGAGAAGAGTCTTTGAAAATTTACCACTGGAATGGCTGGCTCGGTTAGCGAGTGAGTCATTACAGCGGTAACATTCAAAAATGGTCTTCTCTTAGCTTGCAAATGGACATTCCTCAAAACCACTGCTGAGGCCGGTTTTGGTCGGCTTCATCATAAAACGGTTAAATGTTACCAACAAGAAATGAGATATTCTTCATGATGTCACGAATATTCTGTTGAATATTTTGAAACTAATTTTACTGTCGGCTGTATCTGCCATAAGCACCAACAGCTCCCTGTCAAATTTGGTCAAGAACATTTTTCTTATTGTATGTCCATTTACAGGCCAAGAGAATATAATTTTTGAAAATTTAATCACTGGAATGACTGGCTCGGTTATTGAGTCAGTTATTAACATTAACATTATATATTTTATTTTTTTATTATTATTATTATTATTATTACTTAATTCTTACATTATCTGCAGGAACAGCCGTGTGAGTAGAGAGTGCAGTGCAGATATCAGAAACAATACCTAATTTTGGAACCGTTAACTTGAACTGCAAGAAAATACATGTACAATAAACAAATGAACATGATTACGATGCATAAGCAACAAAGATAACAGGATCAACGTACTAAGAATGTGAAAATATCATAGAATAAGTTAACAGTTTGTAATATATCGAGATGACATCTGTCTTCTCTGTAAATATATATACAACTATAAAGCGATTAATAAAATTGCACAGATCTATTTATTCGTTAACGCTTTCACAGATGAATTCCCCATACCACTTTCAGGGCAATCGCAGGAAAACTTGAATATTTTGAAACTAATTTGACCGGATGCCATTGCTGCCTAAGCCAGCAATGTCTTCCAGTTAAATTAATATCAAAATATTCAACAGAATAACTTTTATATCATCAAGATTATACTCTTTCCAGGATTTGTCGATCAAAGGGTTAACCGTCAAACCGGTTTCCAACAATAACATTATGTACAAATAAATTGGTCAGTAAACACAGATGATCAGCTCTCAGTACAAAAAAGATATGAGAGAAAATGGCTTAAAATGGGCAGCAGTACTACACAAGAATTCTGGAAAATTAAATGTTTCGCCTATCTTCATTGGTGATATGCATCAAAAAGGTCAGTAACTTTGACCTTTTACCTTATGACCTCAATATCATCGTGCTGATTACTAACACCATTGCCAACAATGTATGCAAGTTTAGTTAAAAAAGTTAAACTAATCCTGAAATATAAGACAAGAATTTTGCTAAATACAAAGGCTACAATTTAAAAAATATATAATATGGAAAATTAGGGGCATGTACATCCCACTGATGTGGAATTTATTTAAGTGTAGTTTTCATGACCATCTAAGTCGCTTCTTTAATACTAACTAACAGTCGCTGGCTACGTAACTTTGCTCAGTTCTCGTGGAGTCATTGACAACATTGATTGTTAGAACAACATTGATTGAAACAAATTCCAGGCATGCCAGAGGTAAGTAAATTTCAATGTTATAAATCATCCTGGGATTGGTACCATTAAAAAAAAGATTGAAAAATAGTTTTGTACCAAGGTCATCGTGACCTTGAACCTTGACCGTGTGAAGCTAATGTCATCATGCAGCTTTCTAGCAGCATAGATAACACTTTACCCAAGCTTAGTTCCAATAGGCTTACCAAAACCTGAAATATAAGCCAGTGATTTGTCAAACGCAAAACTTAATGTTGATGCCACGGTCGCCATCAGAAAACCGATACCTGGCTCAGTTCTGCTTCACGGATGAGGCAAAATCAAATCAACGTCATAATCAATCACATCACATGTAGGCCAGTCACAATTATAACTGATACAGAATACTTCGTCATGAAGCCGGAATAGTCGGTCAGGTGTACAAATTGTGTGATCGATTTACTATGTAACAAACATTCTGTTGAATATTTTGAAACTAATTGACTGGGAGCTGTTGCTGCCTACACCCATTCAAAATAGTTTCAAAATATTCAACAACTTACCTGTAGCTACCTTGAAATTGGGATTCTGGGAATTCAGCCTTCAAAGTGTATAAATCGATGTGAACACGTGCAAAGCATGGGGGTTGTCGATCTACAAATGTGTGGGGCAAAGCTAGTAATGGATCCCTCTATTGATGTGTGGCTTCAGATTACAGGTGACCTATTGAGCAGGTTACCCATTAAACTATTACCTGAATTAACTTTCTTTTAGCATCTAGGGGAACAAAAAATGCTTCAATCTGCCGATCCAGCTTCTGTGGAAGGGGCAAGGAAAGGTAGCAGAATGGATCAAAGGTGACAGACACTTTGTTGCACTCGGGACAAACCAGCGTTGACTTGAGTAAACCATGGAACGTGTCCACTATCACAGAATCATTGCGTTTAACATATATTTGCCACGCTTCCTGGGCTACTTCCTGCGCAAGAAAAACAAAGTGTTAATTCTATTAACAAAATGGTACATTTCTTAATTAAACAAAACTTTTAGATACAAAACATTTTAGAAGCACATTTAGATGCTCATACTCTCATAGGTATACAATGCATATTGATCATTGACCCCTGTTTTACAATGCTCACAGTACACTAATAAATTAACCCTTTAGCATTGAATTTCTTTAAGAAAATTTCAATTTTTTCAAGGAAAATGTTAATTTGATGACCAAGACTATTTTTTAAAGTTTAGCACTCGAATGACTGGCTCGGTTATCGAGCCAGTCATTCCAGTGGTAAATTTTCAAGTCTTCTCTTGGTCCGCAAATTGACATTTCTAAATATATACCAGAATTTCTTTATTTTGTTTTATATATCAAGATAATAATTTTTAGGATGTTTTTGGCCAAAATTTAGGGAGTGTCCAATGCATGATAGCGTCCAATACATGGGGGTGTATATATGACAACAATAGCCTTACCTCATCGGGCCTCCCCTCTTGATCATTAAGCTCAATGTATGGCTTCTTTTTAATGCGATTCAAATCTTCATGCAAACCGTCTAACAAAAAGGCCATAAGCTCTTGTGAGTCTTGCTGCTGATACCCGGAGAACTGAGGTGCAAAGCGGCCAACAGCAACCTGAAATATGTCACACAATACATCTAATGGTTCTCAAATGTAGCCTATGGATGAAGGACAACATTATACAGAAATCATAATAACAAAGCATCTGAAACAACATGAGTGACATATAAATTAGTTAGTGATGGCTATAAACACTGAGAGGCCCAAGGGCCTGTGGCGCTCACCTGGACCATTAGCATTTGAACCATTTGCGATTTAAATAGATATGATAGATAATTTTCGGAAAATCCAAGATGGTCACCCAAAACATTGACCAATCAAAATTCTGAATAGAACTTCTAGTCTACCTTGATAGGGTCACTCTAACCAAATTTGTTTGAAATATGTTAAACAACTAAGGAGAAGCAGCGTTTTGACAATTTCTGGTGAATTTGTCATAAAATCTAAGGATTTCACCCATAAAATTGATGAATCAAAATTCTGAATAAGGTTTCTTGAGCCTACCACCATAGAATACATTAGTGAAATTTGGTTGAAATATGTCAAGCAGCTAAGGAGTATCAATTTGACAATTTCTGGTACATTCTTCATAAAATCTCAGATTTTCATGCAAAAAATTGATGAATTAAAATTCTGAATGGAAGTTCTAGAGCCTACATTATCACATTGGAATCCTTTCAGTCCAATTTGGTCGAAATCTGTCAAAATGGTAAGAGAGATTTGACAATTTCCGGTAAATTTTTAATAAAATCTAGGATTTTCACCCAAAATATTTACGCAACAAAATTCTGAATCGAAGTTCTAGAGCCTATGACCATAGGATTCTTTCAGCGCAATTTGGTTCAAATTGGTCAAAATGGTAAGGAGAAGAAGCAATTTGACAATTTCTGGTACATTTTTAATAAAATATAAGATTTAGAGCCAAAAAATTTATGAATCAAAATTCGAAATGAAATTCCGGATCCGAGCACAATAGCATCCGTTGACCAAAATTTAGTTAAGATTCGGCTATTGGTTAAGGAGTAGCGTTTTAAAACAAAAGTTGACAGATGGTCACCACGGCATAAGCTCACTTGGCCTTTCAGGCCAGGTGAGCTAATAACATACTTGTCTGATTGAAAATAACACTAGAATACGCAGTCGATGGCACGCCATCACAAATCAACACGCTTTTGCCAAATTTTGCCCTTCTCCACAGCCCCCCACCCCCTCCCATCAGAATTACCTCACAATACACAATCATACTGAGCAAATTACATAATTTGGCTGAAGTCTGTCAACCTTGATGTTCTGCCCTTGCCCATACACCCAAACCCACACTTAATATAAGTGCAGAGCCTAATGGACATGACGGAAATGTTGTCTTGCAATCCCAAATCATATGGGTAACGCACATAATAAATTTAATTGAATTCTGGACACAATGGTTTTGGAGGATATAGTCGGCCATACATCCGCATGGTGGCGATTGCAATATCCCCTCCTTTTTTTCAAAACGTGTGGGGATAATCAGAAGACATAACAAGTTTTCTGTATTCTTGAATAGTGATTGTGGCAGGACAGGCAGTTTTTTTCTTCCTTGACTTACAGCGTTACTACAAATTTAGCTTCCTATCTTTTCAACGTGCTTATAAAGGGTGTGATAATAATTGCACCATGTAATATATCTGTAGATTAAAACTTGACTGATCAAGATTTTCAAAAAAATGTATATTTTACTTAGTGAATCAAAAAAGCATCCGCTTTTGTTTCTACGAGAATTCTTAATACTTACCAGATGTACTATTATGATAATGTCTATTATCTAGTCTAGCTCAAAATAAACAATTAAAACTCCGCACTCTCCTGGTCCTGCCCCTACTGTGTCTGGGAATACCATAGCCGCAGGTACCGAGTCAATTCCCAATCACAGTCAGATTCGTCTTATGTTTGCCTTGACAAACTGCGAAAGCAGCTCAGCCTCACCTCAGCGGGGCGGCTGAGGCAGGGCCATAGTACATCTGGTAAGTATTAAGAATTCTCGTAGAAACAAAAGCGGATGCTTTTTTGATTCTACTTCGAATAATACTTACCAGATGTACTATTATGATAAACTCCGGATTTCGACAGCCAGAAAATGCCGGTGGGAGGAGGTGAGGCTCGAACCAGCACTCAACTACCATCCAACAGAGGTTGTGAAGAGACTAGAACCCTGGCATACGCTTGGGTTCTACTATCTGACTCATAGAGTGCTAAACTTCCATGGTCTAGACCGCGCTCCCCCCCCTCTTTTGTCCGCACAAAAATCAGAGGGCTGTCACTGGGGATGCAACACCCACCAGACCCGTGTCAGCCCCAAGTCTCAGCTAGGGCAGTCCAGTAGAGTGCAAAGAAGCTACTACAACTTCTAACTTTGAAAAAATATCAGTATATCGACTAGATTTTCAAATTGGAATGAGTCTAATGTCTGGTTGACAGGATAAGAATACTCTTGTACCAGACTATTTACCTAAGCAGTCTGGTATTTCGACTGTAAGTAAATATATTTATAGTCACTTAATTAATGTAAACACTCACCATTTTTGAGTGCTTGATCTTTTCTTGATCATCACAGGAGCTCGGCCCAATCCACGGTCGTACTCAGTCATGTGCATAGCGTTTGTTCAGTGTAGGCGGAAGACTTTAGTGATGTGTGCGAAGTAGTGGTCGGACGTGGCTTAGTTTAGGTTTGACAGATTGGCGACGGCTACCGGATTAAGTGAGCTGGAGATGTCGCGAAGGTAGAAATCAGTGAATGACGACTCGGCATGCCATTGTGCTACAGACATCACCTCCTCTAATGAGACACCCTTATAAAGGGCCGATGATGCTGCTAGTGCTCGGACCTGATGGGCATTCGCATGATCAATTTGCTTTCCTGTAGAGATTTTGTGTGACATCTTAATAGCGTCAACTATCCAACGAGAAATGGTATCTTTCGAGGCACGTAAATGGGGAGCTTTGAGACATAACCACAGAGATTTCGGGTCGTCCCTCCACTCATTAGTACGTTTCTTATACATTTTAAGACATCTGACAGGACACCAAACAGAAGAGTTTGGGTCATGTCTAGTTAAACTTGGCAAATTGATCGGCTGTCCTGGATATTTAAGTGACTGATTCTTTGACAGGAAACAAAGACGTGGAAGTAGTCGTAAACCTTCACCCGTGACGACAAAACGGTCTTGTTCGGCAGAAAGCGCATGAATTTCGCTTCTCCTTCTCGCCGACGCTGCTGCAACCAAGAAAACTGATTTAATAGTTAACAGTTTAATATCAATAGATCTAATCGGTTCAAAAGGAGCTTGTCCTAAAACCTGTAGAACAAGATATAGATTCCATGATGGGATAGGAATTGGCTGTCTAGGTCGCAGATTGCTCATTCCTTTGATAACTTCATTCAAGGTGTCATTCTCCACTCCTACAACAGTGAGACTGGGAATGACTGAAGCTAATGCAGACTTATATGCTGCTAGGGTAGAAGGTACAAGTTTGTCAACTTCGTATAAATGACAGATAAAATCCGCTACGTGTTGAACAGATGCAGAAAAGGGATTAATATCTCTTCTCTCACACCACTGTGCAAATTTGTTGATTCTATAATTATATGTCTTTGTGGTTGAAACTCTTCTGGCTGAAGCAACAAACTTTGCTGCTTGCTCAGAAAAGCCACCCTCAATTGCACGCTGCTTGACAACATCCATGCAGTCAATTTGAACATTTCCGGTCTGTCGTGGAGGTACAGACCCTTGTTCTGAGAGATTAGATCTCTGGCGTCTGGCAGAGAGACTGGATTGCAGACCAGAAGGTCCAGCAGATCCGTAAACCATGATCGGCCTGGCCAATACGGGGCGATCAGTAGTACCTGGCCCCCCCCCCCCTCTCTTATTTTTGCCAGAACTTTCGGGATGAGAATTGTTGGAGGGTACGCATACGCGTACATCCCCTCCCAACTTATTGCCAGTGCGTCTACTGCTAAGGCTAGCGGGTCCGTGATCGGTGACACGTAAGTGACCATCTTTGCGTTTTGATTCATCGCAAACAGGTCGACATTTGGCTTGCCCCATTGTTTGAATAGAACCTCCGCTACCGATTGGTTGAGCTGCCATTCCGTCGGACGACAAACCGTCCTTCGACTGAGAGCATCCGCTAGGATGTTCAATCTTCCTGGAATGTGTGCTGCCCGAAGAATAAGATTCTTCTCTTGGCACCACAGCAGAAGGTTCCAAACCATCATACACAACTCTGGTGATCTTGTCCCGCCATGGCGGTTCAAATAAGACACCACTGTCGAGTTGTCTGTCCTTATTAGGACAACTTTGCCTTGAATCAGGCTCTCGAACTTTCGAAGTGCTAATACCACCGCTAGTAGTTCGAGCACATTGATATGTTTCTGCGCATTGGTCCGATCCCATTCCCCTGACACTGACTGATTGTCCAATACAGCTCCCCAACCCGTCAACGATGCATCCGTAAAGATGGCCATCTGAGGTTGAGGAGGTTGTAGCAGAACACCTCGCAGGAGATTCTGTTCGGATAACCACTACTGAAGGTAGAATATCAATGGTTCTTTGACTGGAATCCTCAGAGATAACGGATCCGTTTTCTGAGACCAGAATGACATTAGATACATCTGAATTGGCCTGCGCCTGAGTGCCGCATATGGAACCACCCTCTCCAGAGATACTAGTAACCCCAGTATCCTGAGAAACTGGCGCGCCGTCAGATAGGCTCCTAGAGAAACCGACTCCAGAACTGCAATCAGGCTTTTGACTCTGCTCTCCGCCGGAAAATCTACGCCGTCCCTGAGATTGAAAAAGATTCCCAGATAGACAAACTCCTGGGATGGAGTCAGTTCTGACTTCTCTAGATTTACAATCCACCCTAGATCCTCTAATAAGGCTAGGACTACCTGCAGATTGCTGCGCAGAGTGACTGGATTCCCCGCCTTCAGCAGCCAGTCGTCTATGTACGTGTGAACAGCTATATTTCTCCTGCGAAGTAAAGAAGTCATGGCGAGAACCACCTTGGTGAAGACCCTCGGAGCTGTGGTCAGGCCGAACGGGAGAGCATTGAATTCCCAAACATTGTCTTGGAATGCAAAGCGAAGGTACTTCTGAAAAGGAATTGACATTGGAATATGAAAATATGCATCCTTCAGATCTATCGACACTCCCCACATGCCTTTCCTCAGCCCTGTCATTACTGCTGCAACCGTCTCCATCTGAAATTTGGGAGAAAGAATAAACTTGTTCAACGGTTTGAGATTGAGAATTGGTCTCCATCCTCCGGTACGCTTCGGAACGAGGAACATGATCGAATAGAAGCCCGGAGAAGACTGATCCTTGACTAAATGAATGGCCTTCTTCTGATGAAGAGATTGTATTTCTGACCGAATGGCGTCTAGACGATCTGATTCCCTTGGAACAGGAGTCCATATTGGAGTCGAGGTTAACGGAACTAACGATTGATGGATGAGCCAGTCCGGATCGTAGCCGTTTCTTATCCACTGACAAACTAAACAGTCGCGCACGACCTGTTCCCATTGGTTTAGGAATAGCTGAAGTCTGCCTCTGACGGAAGGAATCTGCACACAATTGTCGGTCAAGATTAGCCGATAAGACGCAAAATCGCTTGGGTGAAGATTCTCGACTCCATCTGTCTCCGAAGCCATCGGTAGTGGTTCCGCCGGAAACCCGTCAGGAACGAGCCCCACGGCCGCCCCGCGGCTTCTTGTGGTACGACGGTCCGGAACCGCCGCCACGGCTATCCTTACAGTAGCCGCCTCGGCCCGAACCGCCACCCTTCCTGTCTTCCTCATACGGCCTCTTACTAGAGGACTTGTATGAGGACGAACGGCCAGGTCCTTGCGATCCGGATGACCTATGGGCATCACGGCCAGAAGGACGGAAGGGCGATCTAGGACGCTGCCTCTGCTGCTCCTGTCTATGCTGACGGTAGGACTGTTGCGGCTGAGTCCTCTTAGTCGACTTCCACGACTTGCCGACCACTTCTTGCTCCGCCACCATTGACGCAACCTTGGAGAGTGCTTGTCGTGCCGAGCCGCCGAACAAGCCTGGACCAATGAAGGGCGCAGAAGATAATGCAGCCCTCATCTCCGGTCCTGGTTCTACACAATCGAGAACCATTCTCCGTCGCTCTGCCAACGTTCTAGTGATTACCCTGGCCAGGCAATCCTGAGACAGGCGCATGGTGTCCCGAATAACTCCGGGAGCAGCCTCTGGCACCTGTCCGCCTTCCGCCGTGCAGTCCAGCATACCCTGCAAGACGGTACACCCGTGCGACAGCGCAGCCATGGCTGCCCTGGCCGCATCCTTAATGAGCGTAAGCTCATTGAACGGGTCTTTGTTGGTCTGCGAAACCAAGGGACGTGACCGCCCCTTAGCCTTCCCAGCCAACGGCCTATTCAGCGCCTCTCATTCCGCAACGGAAAGCCGTGGAACCCGGGCGTACTGATGATAGGCCAGCTCCGGAAAACGGACCCTACTCCTTATCCCCTTCGGGGCCTTTGGTAATGCATAGTCATGTCAGAAGTCTGCGTATCCAATGGGAGTGTCGGCATGGCAGAAGAGCCACTTGACAGAGCGCTAGCCGCACGCTCTGACATCCGTTCCATCGCCGGATCGCGCTGAGATCCTAGATCAGATGCCAACCCGAGACGATTGGTCATCCATCCAAAGACCTGCACCCATTCAGCTTCGGTGCAGAAAACGGACTCGTCCATCAAAGAACTGCCGTTCTCATCCTCCCTCTCTCCCTTAGATGAGAGGGCCACCGACGATCCATGCTGGGCGTTACGATACGCGTCTCTGCCAGGACAGAGCGCATCCATAACGCGACTACCGGCGGCACCGGTGTCTAGTGAATCGCCAGACACAGATTCCCCGCAATCCATCGGCTTCCGATAGGAGCCGCACCTAACGCCGCCGGGATACCAGCAGGAACCGCAAAACACGGCTCCGCCGGCATTCCCGGTTGCACAAATAGCGGATGGAATATGCCCGACGGAACGTCGACATCACCATCCGCCTGGCAAACCCGTACAAATCCCGAGGGCGACCCCTAGGACGTACTAGGCATTGCCGTCATCGAAAGATCCGGCATGCCGGAATCCTCCATTAGCAGCAGATCTTCCTCCTCTACCGTCGGCTCTTGAGCCAAGGACAGAGAAGGGGCAGGTGCATGCCCCTCAGCAGAACTAGCCGGACCACCTAATGGTTGTCCTGCACCAGCTTGCCTCACCGGGACCGTGGACTGCAACGAGTCAAACATCGCCTTGAACTGGGCCGCCCATACGCCCAGCGCTGAATCCATTCGTTCATTCAGACGACCTTCAAGTCCCATAAGAGACGCCTGCTGCACCTTCGCTGCCTTGTCCTTCGCGATCCTCTCCAGCCTCACACGTCGATCCCTGTCAAACTCTGCCACCATTGCCGACGACCACTTCACGCACACATCACAAGGGCTGCTGACCTTACACTGAGCACACGCCACACAGTGATGTACCAAGTACTTCCGCTTCATGAACCTGTTGCACTTCTGGCACAACGTGTCCGGATTCTTAGGTTTCTGCGAACACAGAGAAAAATTAAAACGCTGCACATGACAAATGATGACGAGCAACACGCACAATCGACTTGATAGTTAAGATTTCTTAAACACATTAACTTTCTCTTAAATTAATGATAATCAAGTTCTTAGGCAGGAAATATTTGAAACTTTTTTGAGTGAAAATTTTTTTAAAACACACAACTCAGCCTTTAACTAGCGTTAAATAACCAAGGCTACATCGCCGATCGCTACAAACACCCTCGACAATGAAGCGAAAGCTAAAAATCGGCGATAAACAGAGTGCATAGACACACCAAGCCAAGAACGACATAATACATGGGCGCCGCCATCTTGGCCAAGGGCGCATCCATCTTTAGAGGAACCGAGTCGCAAGAGAAAATTAACCGAGTACCCGAATACCATTAAAAGCTAACGGGTACAGAAGCGACTCCAACAATGGCTAACATTTTAAAACAATGTGCCAATTTAAGGAAATTTCAAACAGTATTTATGGCACGAATGTATAAATTCTAGATTGATACAACCTGCCCCTGTGATGATTTTCCTAGTTCCTCCATGAAGCCACCGATGTAAATCCTTCCTAACACCGATAACCGCTTAAATTAACTAAAATTTGAGCACACTAAAATTGCGACTTGACAAAAACGCAAAATAGACGAATCTGACTGTGATTGGGAATTGACTCGGTACCTGCGGCTATGGTATTCCCGGACACAGTAGGGGCAGGACCAGGAGAGTGCGGAGTTTTAATTGTTTATTTTGAGCTAGACTAGATAATAGACATTATCATAATAGTACATCTGGTAAGTATTATTCGAAGTAGAATGGCCATTTGCATGCCAAGAGACAACCATTGTTTAAAGTTTACCATTAGAATGAATGGCTTTGCTATCGATCCTGGTGAACCAATTATTTTAGTGGTGAATTTTTGTTTGTTTTCTCTTGGCCTTCAAATGACCGTTCATCATCAAGACCACAGCCGAGGTTGGTTTTGGCTGGCTTTACCAGTAATGGGTCATACCTTACCTTAAAATTCCTAGGTATCATGTAGCTGTATTTTCCTGACCAAATATGCTTAATAAGATCTGCATATGACTTTGCAATTTCACCCTTCATGCCGAGTGGATTATCAGCATTCAGCTCATCAATCCATGTATCATTCATCATATACTCAGTCAGTGATGGCACACTGCTCAGGCACTGAGAATGAACAAACATTTAACTAATTAACGATTGTACATAATACATAAGTCACCTGTGTCAGGGGAAAGGGATCCAGGCAGGGACCAAACACGCGTTTGGAAACCATTAGACAAAAGATTAGCTAAATATAGTTTTTTCTTAGCCTAATCGTAACTGTTTTAGCCAACGTTTTCCAACGTCTACAAATCTGTCAGCAGCATCATGTATTTCAAATGAACGGCAGACTATAAATCGAATATATTGAAACTAATTTGAATGGACGCTGTTGCTGCCTAATTAGGCAAATTAATTTCATAATATTCAACGACTTGTTTAGATTGAGATACATGTACGATGTCAGGGCTACATATGATTTGGTCAAAATAAAACATTATACAGGTACTACTTTACACGTTATATTTATCTTAAGACGCTCATAAAAATTCAGTTTTAACCCTTTAAACCTTGAATTTGTTTTTAAAAATTCAAGTTTCCCATTAAAAATGTACATTTGCAGTCGAAGAGAAGACTATCTTTGAAAATTTACCACTGGACTTAGCGAGTTAACCAGTGGTAAATTTTCAAAAATAGTCTTCTCTTGGTCTACAAATGGACATTTCTCAAGCCCACTACAGAAGCCATTTTGGCTGATACGAGTGTTAAAGCATGTCTGGTAATTATATTAGAAATTTATATAATAAAATTTCACTCATTAGCCAAATATTTACCTAAACCAGTTTTACTATTAGCTCGATTTCAATTTCACTAGCATTTGCCTAATTGGTGAATGGGTAGATTGGTCCCTGCCCAGGTCTATCATATTATGTCAGGTAAATTCCTAAGAAATTATTTACAAAATTATAACCCTTTAATCCTTACAAACCAGAAATTACAAATTCATTTTGCTGTAAGGAATATTATGGCATCAACAGCTTCCATTCCAATTATTAGTTTCAAAATGTTCAACAGCTTTCTTGTAGAGTTGTCTTTAAATTGAGACGATGACATTTCAAATGGTTAATAGGTTAAATAATCATGTTTAATGGAGGAGTCAAGTTTTAGCTATGGGTTAGGGTTAGTCCAGCCCCTCTTTAGCTAAGCTCCACAAGGGATCTATGCATTGTCTGTGTTAGGATCGATCGATCCGTGAACTCCTTGACTATCAATTTCCAGAAAATTATACAGGTAAGCTGTTGAATATTTTGAAACTAATTTGATTGCGTGCTGTTGCTGCCTATGACAGCAACAGCGCGAGTAAAATTAGTTTCAAAATATTCAACATGTTTATTAAATAGTAGCCATACAATTTATATAACAACGCTTAGTCCATCATCAATTAAGTGTTCGTGACGAACTTAGCTTCATCATTCATTTTCACGACAGCCTACACATCACATAGTGGATTATGATGTCATATGATTGATGGTGAAACTAGAATCCTCCACTGGGCAAGCCCTATACTGAATGCACTTTTGCTTACCTGCAATGCAGAGTTCATGAAACATGTATTGCCCAGATTAG
Organism: Chaetoderma sp. LZ-2023a; assembly: GCA_034401795.1. Taxonomy (NCBI): domain Eukaryota; kingdom Metazoa; phylum Mollusca; class Caudofoveata; order Chaetodermatida; family Chaetodermatidae; genus Chaetoderma; species Chaetoderma sp. LZ-2023a. Next base: position 130,017,606 of record CM067371.1, on the reverse strand, counting down.
CGAGGCCACACAGACCAGGGGCTGCACTGTCACGTCCCGAGTCGTAACTAGTACTACTGCCATACCCATATGTGCCATACACACTGCCACCGCCTCCAGTGTCATATCCACTAGAATTACTGTATGATCTGGTAGTAATGATAATATAGCACATGCTTAGTACCACATACGAGAGAAATGGTTTACTTGCATCTCTATACAGAACACTAAATGTGAATATTAGATTCAAATCACAATTTAGCTAACCTTTTGATCGCTAAGCATGCCAGAACGGCCTCTGCGGATGTTTTTAGGAATGTCTAGACTTAAATAAATGCTGCGAAACGGTTATTTTTACAATTTTATCCCGGGAATAACTAGCTCAATTATCAAACCAATCGTTGCAGTGGTAAATTTTCAAAAATAGGCTTCTCTATCTTTTCTTTACCAATCCTGACAACTATAGAGCTTTGATGTTGCACATTGAAAGGTAACTAATCAGAGTAGCTTAATTACATGTATGATGTAGTTTTGGAGGCTTAACTTTGGCAACCTCGCCCCGCGTGCTTGATGCCGAAGGGAGCCATGCAATATAGTTGATGGATCCAGTGGCTTTCTTTAAGGTGTTTCCAAACTGTGGAGTCTGCATCATCTGGGCCTGATGATAATACACATGTAGATGGATGATGCAGAATTATACATCACTCTTGGTGTGGGTTTCAATAGTGAAATGTCTTGACACCTGTAGGTGTATCATAGCGTGGGCGTTTTGAAATCAGTGATGGCGCATAGGTGCTCCTGTATCCTGATCTTAAACGTGCATTTAGTTTCTACCACATACTGTTTTTTGCATCAATTGCAAGGATCAGACAAATAAGATTTCTCGTCTGGCAGTTATCAACTATTTTGGCCCTATACGTTAGCTTGGTGTAGTTGCTTTTAAACCAGCATGCTTGGTCCATAACTTGGCAGAAATCGCACCCATGGTGAAAATTTACTCCTGTATTGTGGTCTGTCTTGGACAGGATTTGGTGTGCTCTGATAATGTCATCCTTTCTGGTTTTGTTTCTCTTGAGGCCAAACACGGGTTTCTTTTGGAATGCCTGACTGCTTTACAGGATGTGCCAGTATTTCATTATTTGTTTCTAGCGTCGTGGAATTCTGTGTTAAGGATTGGTCCGTTGAGTTTTTCTCTCTTTTGTTGATATGGGTGCAGAGAACGTCTATCCTTCAGGATGGCTTCCTTCTTGCCTCTTGGAGGAGTTTCGGAGGATAACCTCTAGCTATGTAATGAGAGATCAATTCTGAACTATGAGTCAGGTAGTCTTTATGCGATGTACAAATTCTGCGCAGGCAGAGGCATTGTCCAAATGGTCCTGCGTTCATGCATGAAACTGGGTGGGCTGACGAATAGTGTAGGTAGCCATGTGTCTGTTGGTTTCGTGAAAAGTGTAAAATGGCTGGTTCCAGTTTCTCCTTTGAATGTTCTAGTGTCCAGGAAACTCACGCTCGAGTGAAAGAATTCTGAGTGAACCTTTTAGTCTGGTGTGCCCCATCTCCATCTTCCCAGATCATGAAGATGTCATCGACGTATCTGAGGAATAAGGGAGGTTGAAACGGTGCGTCTTTCAGGAGTTTGGTTTCTAACTCACTCATGAATATGCATGCCACTTTGATGCCCATCACAGTCACCCCTATTTGAAGAGTTTACATGAGAATCTGTAGGCCTTCTTTGATTGGTATATTGGTGCACAACGATGTGAACACCATCGTGACTAATAAAGTATTTTCACTGACAGGACTGTAATTTGCGACATTTCCGATGAGATCTGTCTTTTATTTAAAACTTGATTTCTTTAATTTTATGTGTTCATCCATGAACTATGTCAAGGCTCGAAAAATCAACGTTCCTGCAGCTCGGGACAACCAAATTTTCCTCCATGGCAAATTAATTTATCTTCAATTTCACATTATATTGATAGAGAGGGCAACTTAAAATATCCAGAAAGACTCAAGGGCAAACATCCGAAAAAACTTAATTTTCAAACCCTGTACTTATTATTTCAGTTGGGCAGCCATTTCCACTGATAATGGGCCTGCCCAGTACTACATGTAAAGATCCCGTTCTGGCTTTGTGAATTTTTGGTAATATGTAGCTTAATAATCAACATAGGCATGCTAGGTAGCAATGAAAATCAATCAAAACATAATGGAAAGAAACATTTCAACCAATTACCTGGAAGGCATATACACATTATGAAATTTAGCAGAAAGTTTTGCTTTAATCAATCATCAAATTATGGAGTGTCATAGTTGGTAATGATTAGATAACAGGTGAATTGGTAAGAAACAAGAACGCTAAAGCGTGATATGTCTCGGCCCCCGATATTATTGACCACTAGATACATATTTTGATATTTAAAAGGCAAACCACTTGCATAATCATTATAATTATGAACTAAAGAGCGACGTGGATGTGGTGAGAGAATTTTGGTAATGTCCATACACTGCCTCCTATGATCGCATATTTTGTAATTCTTTGGAGTCCTCATTGCCTATAAAACCAAGGCATTATCAATTAAAAAATGTTAAAATAATCATCTAAGTCCAAAACCATAATGATGCGAATTGGATCTCTGACTTGATGATTAGCAATATGTTAATTGTAAGGGAATTGAGTTAATTTTGCATATTTTATCTAAAAGAAGTTAAATATTAGGATCTGTTAAACTATTATTCCATTTACAGTTTCCAAAACACTGAAAAAAACAAGAGAAATTCCTCACAAACCAAAATAGTAATGATGGGGAATGTATCTATATATAGCATAGCAGATTTCTGTAAAGTTTCCTTGATATCCGATGAGCCATTGTTGTAAAATAAGCCAATTAAAGACCTTAACGCAAACAATGAAAAAATGTAACGGAAAATATTCAACGTCCAAAACCATGAGAAATACACCCTAAAAGATCTGATGAGCCATTGTTGACTAATGAAACACTTTAACTCAGAAATTATCCAAAACCGTGAAACAAACATGAGAAATTCACAGAAAATCTGCTTAGTAATGCTGAGTATTACATCCATGCATTGGATAGAACCAGTCTCAATAAACCATCCGCTTTTGTTTCTACGAGAATTCTTAATACTTACCAGATGTACTATTATGATAATGTCTATTATCTAGTCTAGCTCAAAATAAACAATAAAAAACTCCGCACTCCTGGTCCTGCCCATACTGTGTCCGGGAATTACCATAGCCGCAGGTACCGAGTCAATTCCCAGTCACAGTCAGATTTGTCTATTTTGCTGACTTTGAAAGTCGCATGTTTTTCTGAGCTCTAAATTGTGCAATTTTAGCGGATTTAAGCGTGTTTAACGTTATCCATCGTTGGCTTCATGGAAGGAAAGGGAAAGTCATCACAGGGGCAGGTTGTATCAATCTAGAATTTATTCATTCGTGCCTTAATGACTGATTAAAATTTCCTTACATTGGTGCATTATTTTAGAATGGTAGCCATTGTTGGAGTCGCTCCGGTACTCGTTAACTGTTTAATCTTATCCGGGTACTCGGTTAATTTCTCTTGCGACTTGGTTCCTTCCAAGATGGATGCGCCCGTAGCCAAGATGGCGGCGCCCATGATTAACGTTTTGTTTTGGCTTGGCGTGTCTATGCACTCTGTTTTATGCCGATCTTTAGCTCTCGCTTCAATGACGAGGGTGTTTGTAGTGATCGGTGTTTATTTCTTGGCTATCTTAACGTTAGTTAATTACCAAGTCGTGTTTATAAATTTTCACTCAAAAAAGTTTCAAATATTTCCTGCCTAAAGACTTACATTATCATTAATCTAAGAGAAAGTTAATGTTTCTAAGTAATTCTAAGTTACAATCAAGTCAATTGTGCGTGTTGCTCGTCATCGTATGTTATGTGCAGCGTTTTAATTCTTACTCTGTGTTCGCAGAAAGCCAAGAACCAGGACACGCCGTGTCTGAAGTGTAATCGGTTCATGAAGCGCAAGTACTCGGTTCATCACTGTGTTGCTTGTGCGAAGTGCAAGTCCTTGTGATGTGTGTGCGAAGTGGTCATCGGAGTTGGTGGTGGAGTTCGATCGTGATCGACGTGGGTGTTTGGAGAGGATCGCGAGGGATAAGGCGGCCAAGCTGGATCAGGCATCAGTAAAAGGTCTTGAAGAGCGTATGGACTCGGCATTGGGTGTATGGGCGGCGCAGTTCAAGGCGATGTTTGAGTCCTTCCAGTCCATGGTCCTGGCGATGCAGGCTGGTGCAGGGCAACCTATTGGTGGTCCAGCCAGTTCTGTGGAGGGACGAGCACCTGTCCTTCCTCCGGTCTTGGCTCAAGAGCCGACAGCGGAGGAGGAAGATCTCCTGCTAATGGAAGATTCTGGCATGCTGGATCTTTCAGTAGGGGTAGAACCGAGTACGTCCCAAGGGTCTCCCTCGGGTTTTGTACGGGTATGCCAGCCGGGTGGTGATGTCGACGTTCCGTCGGGCATATTTCACCCGGACTTCGCTCAACCCGCGTTGTCCATGGAGTTTTTCGGTTTCCAGCGGTGGTAGGTGCGGCTCCTCTCGGAGTTTCATTGTCTGCCGGGGTAAAAGCGGCTGTAGTCCGGCTCCTGTGCTGGAGTCGATGGACTGCGGTGAATCTGTGTCCGGCAATTCGCTGGATACTGGTGCTGCAAGTAGTCGGGATATGGACCCACTTCATGTTGGAAGGAGTGAGGTCCATGGTTCTCAGCATAGGTCATCGGTGACCTTCTCATCTAAGGGTGAGACTATTCATTGCCCAAGGCCCCAAAGGGGATAAGGAGTAGACACGCAGACTTCTGACATTTTGGAAGTTGCGGCGTATCGTCTGGTTCAGCCAGACTATTCATTGCCCAAGGCCCCAAAGGGGATAAGGAGTAGGGTCCGCTTTCCAGAGCAGGCCTATCATCAATATGCCCGAGTTCCACGGCTTTCCGTCGGGGAGAGAGAGGCATTGAATAGGCCGTTGGCTGGTAAATCGAAGGGTCGTTCTCGTCCCTTAGTTTCCCAGGCTAATAAGGATCCTTTTAATGAGTTAACGCTCATTGAGGATGCGGCGAGGGCAGCACTCTCGCACGGCTGTACCGTCCTGCAGGGAATGCTGACCTGTGTGGCGGAAGCTAGATTGATACAACCTGCCCCTGAGATGATTTTCCTTTCTCTTCCATCCTTCCAGCAATGAATAGACCAGAAAACCGCTAACTCAGTAGAAATTGCGAATTTTAATGAGCTAAGAAAAACACGACTAGCATGGAGAGCAAAATAGACGAATCTGACTGTGATTGGGAATTGACTCGGTACCTGGGGCTATGGTAATTCCCGGACACAGCTTGGGCAGGACCAGGAGAGTGCGGAGTTTTAATTGTTTATTTTGAGCTAGACTAGATAATAGACATTATCATAATAGTACATCTGGTAAGTATTATTCGAAGTAGAAAGTAGTTTCATTAAAATTTGATGAGCCATTCTTGACTAATAAGGTTAATGAAAAACTTTAACGCAAATATCATCGAAAAGTCCAAAACCCGAAAAAACATGAGAAATTCACCGAAAATCTGGTTAGTAATGATGAAGATCGCATCTCAGCATTGGATAGAACCAGTCTGTAAAGCTTCCTTGAAATCTAATGGGCTAATAAGGCTAATGAAAAACTTTAACACAAATGACACGCTGACAACATCGCGGGAATTTGTAATCCCTATATCTGTCTCGCTTTTCCCTCCAGGGTGAGACAAAAACCCTCACCCAATTGAGCTAAATATATAAATACCTGGTTGATGTATAGGCGCCACGATCCATACTTGACGTTCCAGTGGTGTTGTAAGAGCTTGTACTGAAAGCAGAGCATTAAATACATATACATGGGAAGACATCTATGCAATTCTATCTTTATCGCGTTTATTCTTTTAAAGAAAGGAAGTTAGCAACTCTCTCAAAGTAACTCTTTAACCCTATAATGATCAAGCCGGCCAACACCGGCGCCTGAACTGGTCTTGAAAAATGTCCATTTGCGGACCAAGAGAAAATAATCTTTGAAAGTTTAACACAGGAATGCCTGGCCCGATAACCGTGCCAGTCATTGCAGTGCTATTCAGTAAGCAGATATATTTTCATCAAATTTGACCATTAACTCCTTGACATTCAAATTTGTTCAATTAAAATTTTCTCATAGAAAATGTCCATTTGCAGGCCAAGAGAAGACTGATTTTGAGGATTTACCACTGGAATGACTGGCTCGGTTATCATCGAGCCAGTCATTCCAGTGGTAAATTTTCAAAAAAGGTCTTCTCTTGGTCTGCAAATGGACATTTCTCGAGACCACAACAGGAGCTGTTTTTGTCTGATATGAGTGTTAAAGGGTTAAGTGAGTGTACATGCACGTGAGCATGTATCAAAAACTGGTTCCAATACGATTTAAAACAATCACAACACAATGAAAACATACTGTCAGGACCATGACATACAAATCTAACATCACGACAAATCTTGCTATTTGTCAAGAGATGCAAAATATTCATGCGGATGCAGAGTTAAATTTTAGTTTGGACTCTGTGAAGCTTACCTCTTTGCTTGTCTTGGCCACGTGCCATCTTCATTTTGTTGTTCTATAACAATAACCTGTAAGAAAGCACGAATATATTGTGGCACTAATCCTATAAAAAAAATTGAACTACAGGGTTTCAATGCGCGTTTGATAACTTTTGATGTCATGGCGCAGTTTGGGGGTCTGGGACAGGGAAAGGTGGTCGGAGGGGGGGGTTCATGCCTAGGAAAATTAAACAATTAAAAGCCTTGAAGAGCAATCTGTTCCATTTTGTGCAATAAACACCATCCTTACATGTGAAATGGAAAGGACTAGTAGATATATCATTCCTTGACTGGCAGGGTTTGACATGTGTGTTGATAAGATGGTTGAATAAATGCAACATGTGTCCACATACAAAGCTGCTAACAGATGAATTCACCTTTCCAGAGTACCCATCCATCATCTGACCTCGTACGATGTCATAATCAGCTCAGCCCGTGTATGACATCCCGATCATTACGTCACAAAGGATTCCATATAGACCGCCATCAAATCTCAAATAGTCTGACATGTTGTATGAATTGTATGTCTTTGTAATTCTTTGCTATTTAATAAATATGCTGTTGAATATTTTGCAACTAATTTGACATACGCAGCAACAGCACCAAGTCAAATTAGTTTCAAAATATTCAACAGCTTACCTGTAGTTTTCTGGAAATCGATAGTCAATGTGTTCAGAGATCGATCGATCCCAGCACGAGCGAGGTGTGGGTGGAGCTTAGCTAGAGATGGGCGGGGCATAGCTAAACCTGGAAAGCTCCATTGTAGGTGATAAGCTAAGTTGTATTACCTGTCCTTGATAGAGGCCAGTATCTTGCAATGTGTTTTCAGATTTACTAAGATGTTCATATGTGTTAGACATGTATCGGTTCCAAAGTCGCACTTCTTTTCCTTCTACTACATCAAACAGGCGTCTCATTTCACGTTCAAGGTCCTCTATGAAAGAAGTCATAAGAGCAAAGCAGTTAGGTTTTGTTTAATACTTTATTAATGGTCATAACATATATAAGGAAAGCAAACAGATTGATTACTGCATGGCCATTTGCAGGTCAGAAAACTATTTGCAGGTCAGAAAGCTATTTGCAGGTTATGAAGCCCGTTTTGAGCAATTTACCAGTGGAATGACTGTTATTGAGTCAGCCATTTGTCGTACATTAACAAGATGGCTTGTAACATACACCTGGAACATTGGCATTTCAAATAGAAAGGTCATCCTCAGCACGTACACTTCAATAAATATGTCGGAAATGCACCAATTACATGTATGTTATTAACTCAGAAATCTTCGTTTTAAAAGCATGAATTGTGGCCAGGGGGTTTATGAGTAGTCTACCTGTCTATGGTCCTGGTTGCACTCAACCCAACAGGTAATGAGTAGTCATTTAACCATTTCGCCGATCCCTGAAAAAGCATATTCTTTACGATATAAAACTATTTTGCTAAGCGTTTTGAAATTAATTGTTGCTTCCTGTATAGTAGCGTTGAAAATGAGATATGGGGAATTCATCAGTGAAAGGGTTAACTGATTTCATGGACTTTTCTGGAAATCCAAGACAGGTGGCAAAAAGAAATGGCAGATCCAATTTCTGTACAAGTTCCCTGTCTAAGCCCACAACCTTTGGCCAATAGACCTTTGATCTGTTGACCTAGCAATAATAAATGTCTCACTTCAGGTAAAGGGGTGTTGACCTTTCTAGTTTAAATGTCTCTGTTCCATGCGAGCCATACATAAGGTTTGGTCAGAACAGCAACAAGAACAAGTCCTAACCAATTTAGTTAAAATCGCTCAGTGGTTCTTGAGAAAACATTTTAAGTTTCCCATTGCTATACTAGGGAAGTTTTGGAAATGCAATATTACATAATTAACTAGGTCACCGTGAACTTGACTGTTTGGTGCAAAAATCGAGTTTTTCGGATCACCAAGGACAAGCTCTCACACCAGATTGGTAATGATCCCTTTAACAGAACTCGAGTTATCATCCGGAAACGCAATATTACATAATTAATTAGGTCATCGTGACCTTGACCGTTGACGCCAAAATCGATAGGGTTCTTCGGACAACCAAGGACAAGCTCCCACGCCCGATTGGTAATGACCCTTCAGTAGAACTCGAGTTATCATCTGGAAATGGACGGACAAAGCAAATGCTATATACCTCCACCCCCCTTATATTTACATGGGGGGGGGGGCATAAAAAACAAATTTAGACAATTTGAGCCAAACAAGATCAGTAGTTTCAGAGACAACCTCAGATCCATAATTTGATCCGATGTGGATCAGGGATCTTTAATCTGGATCACCACCAATTTGGAAATCATTTTGCACGGCAAGTTCCTTCATTGTGCTAAAATTTGAGCCCAATTGAATTAGTGAACCTGCAGCTAAAAAAGAAGTGAGTTAAACCTCTCACTTACAAAATATACAATTATGTACCTCTCCTCATATATAATTAGGTCAGACAAGAGAGTAAATCATAAAACGACACATCTACTGGGTTTTGTTTATTTTGTCAGGAGCAAAGTGTCACAGCCCCTCATGATGATAGAATTGTTAAATTCCAGAAAAATTCTAGAATTTTCCAGGACGTTTGGAAAATACCCAGACATCAGATGGCAATGTTGGAAAAAACATAAATTTGTGTTCTTCCATTTACAGGCCACGAAGACTACGTTTTAAATTTTACCAAATTAGACTGATTGATGCGACAACAAACAGCCCATTCAATTGGTAAAAGTTAACAAGAGCTCCGCAAATGGCGCATAATACCCCGCCATGATGACAAACCAGAGCTATCCGAAAATATTTATTTCTTCCTCAGCCCCATCAGACCAGTCATCTTACGAAATGTCAAAGCGATCCGTTAAACGGTCAAGGAGGTATCGTTCGGAAACCAATTTTCAAGATGGCTGCCGCTCACTGGTGGCCATATTAGATTTCGGAGTATCGTAAATTTGGATAAGTTTCTTCACCAGACATATTCCAACGACCGTAGGAAGCGTTCCAATAAATGAAATCCAGAAACCAACTTTCAAGATGGCAGCCCATGGCTGGCGGCCATCTTGGAGTTTGGATCATCGTCAATTTTGATAGGTTTCTTCTCTACACCTAGTCCAACCACCCTATGAAGTTTCAAAGGGATCTGATAAACCGTAACGGAGTTATCATTTGGAAACCAATTTTCAAGATGGCCACTGGAGGCTGGTGGAAATCTTGGATTTTTGGATCATTGTCAATCTCGATAGGTTTCTTCCCCAGAAGTAGTCGAACCACCCTATGAAGTTTCATAGCGATCCGATAAACGATTTACGGAGTTATCATCTGGAAACCAATTTTCAAGATGGCCACCGGTGGCTGGTGGCCATCTTGGATTTCGGATCATTGCCGATTTCGATAGGTTTCTTCCTCAGACCTAGTCCAACCACTCTATGAAGTTTCAAAGCGATCCCATACACGGTAACGGAGTTATCATCCGGAGACCAATTTTCAAGATGGCCACCGGCGGCTGGCAGCCATCTTGGAATTTGGATCATTGTCGATTTCGATAGGTTTCTTCCCCAGGCCTAGTCCCACCATCCTATGAAGTTACAATGCGATCCGACCAAAAAAATTTGGCAGGGTATAAAAAACTGCCTTCTCTTAGTCTGCAAATAGACATTCTCTAAGTATTAATTCTAATTTTCTTGACCAATCTTAACTTAACTTTTTACTGGTCAAATTTGGTCAAGAAGATCCAAATATTTGCTTATTGAATGTTCATTTGCAAGCCAGGACTATTTTTGAAAATTTACCACTGGAATGACTGGCTCAGTCATCCAGTCAGTCATTCCAGTCGTAAATTTTCAAAAATAGTCCTCTCCTGGCCTGCAAATGGACATTTCACAGGACCATAGCAGAGGCCAGATTTGGCCGGTATGACCATTAAAGTGTTATGGGCTATGAAAACTTAATTTTCAAATCTAATTCTATTACATGTACTTTAATGGAGGAATAGTTTTACCTATGCCCCGCCCATCTTTAGCTAAGCTCCACCCACACTTCGCTCGTCTTGGGATCGATCGATCCCTGAACTCTCTGACTATCAATTTCCAGAAAACTATACAACTAAGCTGTTGAATGTTTTGAAACTAATTTGACTGGGTGCTGTTGCTGCCAGGTAGCAGTGTCAAATTAGTTTCAAAATATTCACCGGCATCTTTCATTAAGTAGTAGACATTAGTTGACTAAGTAGAGGTGAATAATTTATCTATCAATGCCCGTTAACCGTGTTTATCACATTTAACATGATAATAGGAGACAATAAGCTCCCTCAATTCAGGGCTGTCTAATTACCAACACCATGCATTGAATATGTTTAACCCTTTAATGGCTAAATTTAATAAAAAATATCAAAATATTTCCTTATTGAATTTGCAGACCAAGAGGAGGCTGAACCACTGGAATGACTCGCTCGGTTATCGAGCCAGTCATTTCAGTGCTAAGTTTTCAAAAACAGTCTTCTCTTAGCTTGCAAATGGACATTCGTCAAAACTACTGCAGGGCCAGTTTTGACCGGCTTGAAATGGTTACAGAATGTTGTGAGCCTGATCCAGACTGCTACAATACCTGTAGTGTCTGCTCGGCTGAACTGCTTTGTAATCACCGTCTCAACGTCAGAGTTCTCACATAACTTGAGATCCATCAAGTACACCTCAACCTTGCAATGCTTTACGAACATGCCCTGTTCAATCACCTTTCTCGCTATCGCCTCCTGAAAAACAGCAAAATGTAATGGATGAATCTGATCTGTCATTCATATATATATGACATCATAATCAACTACATCACATGATGTCACAATCATGATTTAACATAGAATACTCAGTTGTGACACTGGAATAGTCCACCAAGTGTACCAATTGTATATATTTTTGATGGCTTTACTATTTAATAAACTATAGCAGCACCAGCATTCGGTCAAATTAGTTTCAAAATATTCAACAGGGGGCAGCTTACCTGTATCATGTAAATAGTTACCTTGAAATTCAGATTCTGGGAATTCCCGGTTCAAAATCGATCACAACACGTACAAAACATGGACAGAGCTTAGCTAGAAATAGCCGGGACATAGCTAGAAATGGATCCCTTTATTACCACGTATATTGAGAATCAGTGCAGGATTAAGTAAAAAGAGATGTCACACAAACATTTTTTTAATGTATACATTTTGTTGAAAATGAGCTGCTATAATTTCGGTAATAAAATTGAAACTCTAGAAGGCAGATTCTACAATTACTGAGCCAGTCATTCCAGTGGTAAGTTTCCAAAAACACTTTCAATCTGCAAACAGATATTTTCTATCAGAAAATGAACTTTATCGAAATCAAATTTGACCATTCTTAATCCTTTAACCTTAAAATTTATTCAAGAAATTTTTTATTTTCTCATAGAACATGTCAATTTGCACCAACAAGATTATTTTTGAAGATTTACCATTGGAATGACTGGATCGGTTATCAAGCCAATTATTCCAGTGGTAAATTTTCAAAAATACTCTTCTCTTGGCTTGTAAATGTGCATTTCACAAGACCACTGCAGAAGCTGTTTTGGTACGATTTGAGTATTAACAGCTTAAATGATATGTACAACTTAATTTGACTGACCATATATTTAAGGATCATGAGAAAATATTCACTAAAAGACAGGTATTGACAGAGGGAGGAGTGTACTGAGTATATTTGACTTTACATATGATATATGTTCAAACTGTACCTGGTCTTCTGCGATGCTATACCACTGTATAAGTTTCTCCCAACCTTCAACGGGCAGCAGCACATAGTCAAGCTCATCAATGAGATGTTCTTTCAACTCGTTTGTACCATCTGAAAACCAAAAATGATATATAATACAAGAATGAGTAACACATATATAATACAACTGTCTCAACATTATTCAAGGCTTCAATACAGGCCAAACTATAAGTCAGTTAGTTTGGTTATTGAGACAAATGATGAATGGTTAGCACTTGCCGGTACCCAATTCTCTACACCACCAACCACCACCAGCATTGAATTGTCATTTCACAGCATTCGGAACCAGCATTTGAAGCCAGGTATCAGTCTTGTCTATGCTAACGATTACCACTCTGTTTAAACCTAATTTCCTGGTTAACGGGTTAAGTAGGCAGTGAATCAACATGCATTGATGCAGGATCTAGTCTACATCTATGGTTCACCAGTTCAACTCACTCACCGTCAGATAACATTCCCACTTTTAGCCCTTAAATTTGTTCAACAAAATTCCAATTTTCTCATAAAATGTCCATTTGCAGACCAAGAGGAGAATGTTTGAAAATTTACCACTGGAATGACTGGCTCGGTTATCGAGCCAGTCATTCCAGTGGTAAATTTTCAAGAATAGTTTTCTCTTGGTCTGCAACTGGACATTTTCTATGAGAAAACTGAAATTTTCTTGAAAAAATTCAAGTGTTAAAGGGACATTTCTCAAGACCACTACAGATGCCGTTTTTGGCTGATATGAGTGTTAAAGGGTTAATGGTCAAATTTGGTCAAAAAAAATTAAAATATTAACTTAATGAATATCTATTTGCAGGTAGACGATTTTTCAAAATTTACTGCTGGGTCTATTTCAAAGGTCACATTTTGGTGTGGGACGGAATTTGATAGATCATATGACTACTGTTATTTACTGTAAAGAGGTCTTGGTAAGTTACACTGTGAGCACATACACAGAGTTAGTTTAGATGTCTACCAACACCTATCTGTGCACACATACACAGAGTTAGGCTAGATGTCTACCAACACCTATCTGTGAGCACATACACAGAGTTAGGCTAGATGTCCACCAACACCTATCTTATGGATATATTGCAAAATCCTTTGTGAGGTGGCCAAAATGTGTTGGTGTGGGACGGAATCAATAGAATTAACTATTTCTACCATTATAGAGATAGAGTAATATTCTATAGAAAGTAGAAGGAATTCAATAATTAAACTTCTGTGCTTTATTAAGTGGATAACCATGTGTTGAAGATAGAAAAATTAAAATTACAACCTGCACAATTATCTTATGCAACAATAAAAACAATTGGTGTGGGACGGAAAAGATTAGTGTGGGACAGAAATTACTGTTGACCAAAATTTTTTTTAGGGGAATCACTTCACTATGCATATTTCTTATAAGGGCTTTTTATGTCTCTTAAGTAATTACAATAAACAAACAAAACATTCTATTAGAATAATAGATATTGACTTTGAAAACGAAATTCCATCCCACACCATCAATGCATTCCGTCCCACAATATAGGAGAACATTGGAAAATCTTAGAAATATTTGAAAATTAAAATGAATCTAAGTAGTTGTCTTATAATATGTGGGTTAAATCCCTCAATTGTTTGAAATAATGTATGAAATGTAGATGGATACAGACTCAAGCTCAGTTACATGTCTTCAAATAATTGTCATCAGAAACTTTAGGTTTGTCTGATCGACTATGCGAAACTGGTATCAATTCAGTTGTAAGCTTGTAAAACAAACCTTTGACACCTTAATTTTGGCAATTTGTATCATGTTTAAAAAAATTGCTGTTAGTTGTGATTTGCTATTAAAAATCCATTTTGACATATTAAGATGGCAGCCTCAATACCAGCCCAATAATACCAATAGTTACACAAAGTGCACAACATACAGTGCCATTAACCTGCTTCTAGTGAACCTACATGCATCATGTGGATTGAGAAGTCAGGATGTCTATCAGCAGTACTACCTGACTCCCCTGATAGGAATTCTTAAAGCTGATCAGTGAATAGACTTAGTAATTATGTGTAGCATTACTGTCATGAAATCAAAGACGGCTTAGAGGTAATGAGTTTGACTCGTAATCTGAGTTCACATCCTACCTTCACCTGATGAGACCCAAAGAAAGGTGTGACACTAGTCGTGCAGTCGATGAGTGTATGGTGCATGTGACTAAGTCATTCATTTTATGACTGCAATACCACATAATTCCTATAATAACTTGTGTCACTGCCTCGATAAAATTGTGGTCTTTGTGGGATATGAGGTCAGGCTAGAAGTGCTGTGTCGACTGCATCGACAGTCGTCCATTACAGTAAAATTGGCTTCCTACATATCATGTGACACCCGTGGTCTAGTGGTAACGAGTCCAAATCGAAATCTGAGGGGCATGAGTTCAAATCCTACATATGGTTGACGAGAGCTGATAAAGATGGAAACTAGTGATGCCAGTGGATGAGTCTATGGTGTGTGACTAAGTCATTAATCTCATAACCATAATATTACATGTAATTCCTATATAACTGGGATCATGCCTGCATAAAGTTGTGGTCTCTGTTTAATATGTGGTCAGGATAGAATTGCTGGGTCACATAATCGTCACTGCATCGACAGTTTTCCACTATAGATTGTAAATCCACATCTTACACACTATGTGACTAGACCGTAAATTATTTAAACAGTGTTGCAATGAGGGTGCGCTCGGGAGACATTCGCACACATGACAATTGATGCAAATGTCTCCTTACATTTACATGTAGCAGGTCATATAATAAAACTTCCAACTTGTCCCCTTCAATTTTTGCCCTAGGTGCAACACTGAATTACAGTGAGGAAGATCTAGTACATACTTTATAGATTTTACAAGTATCGGGCAAATATTGAGTGGTTTAATGAAATTCTGACAAGTCATGTGGCTATATATATATATATATATATATATATATATATATATATATATATATATATATATATATATATAATTCAGGCTATTCATTGAGGTGATGTTTACTCCTTTCTCATAGTTCGCCAGGGTATGATTAACCACCCGTGATGATCGTACGCTAATGGAAGATCTAAACTGGGGTTTTAAGGAGCGACGTTATTGCAAAATGCCAAAATTCCAGTTTATATGATAAATAGGATATCAAACTCTGTCCCATTTGATATCACTACGTACATTATCCATCAGAAATTGTCCCTTTGCACTTGCTAACCCATAAAATGTATATAGTGATAATCATCAACTGTGTTGATAACAGGGATATTAAATGGGACTTTGTTTAAGATCCTCTATTGTCACACATCATGAGTATTAGATAAAGCAGTACAGTACAAGCACCATTTAACCCTTTAACCACCACACTAGAAACGATAAACTCTAAGACACTAAGAAATATTCTGTTGAATATTTTGAACCTAATTTGACTGGGAGTTATTGCTGCCTATGGTAGCAGCAGCTCTCAGAGTCTCAGTTAAATTAGTTTTAAAATATTCAACAGCTTTCCTGTATATATGTTTTGAAGTGGAGACACTGTCCTTTCGAGGGTTAAAATATGAACTAAGTAATCAGTATACCTTTAAAAAGCTGTGAATTGTCAACAGGGCCCGGCTTGTCTGTGCCCACATATGAATTATCCCACGCATCGAAGCCAACATACTTCTTCCATTGCTTGAACCATCTTGTATCGAGCAAGTACCTGAAAAGAAAAACATGACAAGGAAAATGAATAAGGGTGATGATTTTCTGCTCCGTAACAATATAAAAACTGCTTTAGAAAATAGCAAATTCTGCTTCGTCACCGGTTTCACTGTTTTCAGTTTTCGAACAATAATCTGCCTAATTGATAGTCATAGACCCATGAAAATTTGACAATTTATGCCCATATCGAGAGGATACAAAATAGTCATAACAAGAAGCTCAGTACTGATCACATGTACCCCCCCCCCCAACCCGGTTGTTGTTAGTAACACATTTTTTAGATTCCTGCCGTTACAAAATTGCGTGTGCGTATATGCATGTGAATCTATAGTGACTATAACACTACATGCATAATGAGATGAGGCAGTGCAATCACAATCCATTGTAGAACACAATGCTAACATCTACTAAACTAATAGTACATGCATATAAAGCAGACAAGTAGTTTGTGTCAGCATTTATGAAATAGCAAAATTATGCAATATATAAAGCAGTAATGCATGCATGTAAAGCAGACCTGTTTATGGTAAAGCTATGCATTATTATATAAGCTAGCTATTAAAGAAACACAGAAAATATGCAATAAGTGCAGGCATAAATGAATTATAGTCAAGTCACATTTAGAATATTTAATGGGATTCTTAACCTATTAATCCTGAAACAAAAATACTTGGATTAATAATGAATAAATATATAATCTTGTACATACCTAATTCAAAAGTGAAATCCATGTCAGATTATGATCTGTGTACGGAAGTGGGAATGTTCCAGCAGACTTAAAAGAAGTCTCAGATAGAGCATGAGATGTAAAAATTAAGTCTAATGTTGCACCGAGTTGGTGGGTTGGCCCAGTTATATGTTGAGAAAAACCTCTATCTCCAAGCATGTTGTTTTCTGGGTTGTTAAAGTCTCCAGCTATAACTATATCATAAACATTGTTAGGAATTCTAACACATCCTGCATTTATACAAGCCGCTTACGGCATAAATGATATTTGCTCAGCTGAGCATAAGCAAAAATCCGTTATGAAATCTGTTAACTATATAGTTAGAATATTTCTTCAGTGAGAAGTTTGCTTAAGCAAATATCAGCTAAGCAGATATCTAAGCTTAGATATCTTTATGAAATCCACCCCATGGCTTTTGTATACAGATGTTTAAAAACATTGTACACTGTGAATGTAAATATGAATAAAATCTTATTTGTCGAGCTATGCTCTGGGAGGCAGGTCTGGGGTGCCATCTACAAAAGCAGTACAAGAAGCAATTGAAGCAAACAGCAGAAGAAAAATCATCATGCTAACGAAAAGCAGTATCACATACAACATATGTAAAGGTTTGAGTGTTTGATAAATTACACACGCAGGCACATGTAGTTAAAGTTATCAAGTGGAAACCAAATTTTTCTGACAAATTTGGTCATTATTTAAGGGGGACAACTCTGTTGCGCCTAGACGCATGTCTCTGAAATGAAATCCCCACCGAGGACTAGCGACAAGGAATGAGTATGCCAAATCTGAAATAAATCCATGCACACTATGTAAAGTTGAGCGGAAACCAAATTTTCTTTGAATTCTGTCATTCAAGGGGGATAACTCCATCACATCTAGACGCGCATCGCTGAAACGCAATCCCCACCGAGGCTTCGTCATAAGGAATCAGTATACCAAATTTGAAATAAATCCATGCAGACTAGCTAAAGGTATTGAACGGAAACCAAATTTTCCTTGAATCTATGTCATTCAAGGGGGATAACTCCATCACATCTGGACGCGCGTGGCTGAAACGCAATCTCCACCGAGGCGTCGTCATAAGGTATCACTATACCAAATTTGAAATAAATCCATGCAGGCTAGCTAAAGGTATTGAACGGAAACCAAATTGTCCTTGAATTCTGTCATTCAAGGGGGATAACGCCATCACACCTGGACGCGCGTTGCTGAAACGCAATCCCTACCGAGGCCTCGTCATAAGGAATCACTATACCAAATTTGAAATAAATCCATGAAGGCTAACTAAAGTTATCGAGTGGAAACCTAGTGTGACGGACGGACAAACGGACGGTGCCTATTACTAGTGTCCCCGCCGACTGCCGTCGGGGTAGGCTTGCGCGATTTTTGATTTGAAACATCGCGATCGATTTTATGAAAAAAATCGAGATTTTCGATTAAATCGTAGGTCCAAATTCCCAAAAGCATAAACCGGGTTAACGTGACTCCTTTCTAGAAAGTTTTAATAAATCATACAAAAATAGCACGAAATTAGAACACATGATGTTCATGCGACGAATTCTTACCATCCTACGTCTATGCTTAATGTATATCTTATACCCATTATCGCGGGCGTGAAATTATTAATTGGGACCGCCTAAATTTTGCGTATAGTTTAATAAACATTATTTAATTCATCAAAATTTGAGATAAAATGTCGCCGAGAAAAAAATATAAATTATGTGATGCTTCCGCTTATAGCCTCCCTTTGTAGGACGAGCTTAGGTAATTACCGGAGTAACGCGAAGACGCTAATATTAGTAGCGCAGGAGATACTGCGCAATTCACATACATAGGACGGTAGCTTTGAGTAGGCACTAGTGTAACGGCGTAAACTCGTCCTATAGTGCGGTTTATAGTTGCTTTCAGAATGTACGATTTACATTTAAGAGTAATCAACATAACGCACAGTTCAAAATCAAACAATCTGGAATGCTGTTGCTTTATTTTCTTTAATTTGACATGACAACCGAATCAAAAAGGAAAAATTAGTAGACCGTCTGAAATTGCTAACTCTAGAATTAAACAGAATTATGTTCACTGATTGCCTAACACTCTGAAACTGTATATACTTGACATTTCACAACAGACTCCGGGTCTGCAGCGAAAGAAAGAAAATTATATGGCGATTCGCCGGAGTAACTAGCTGGTTTTCTCAATGACAAAGGTGTTACCTCGCTATTGCTAGCTTGTTTATTGTAGGGCTTTGTGTTGTGATTCGTAATTATTCGACACATGCATGGCACGGCGGGATATACACACAATGAACACAGGCGTGAATCGAGTTTAAGTGTACTCATGTACTGATATGCGACGGAAAAGTACACACTTCAGATTTTGTAAAAACATGAAATTTTTTTATGATTTTCCGATCTTTCCTCAATTACATCGTAAAAATCGCGATTTTAAAAATAAATCGAACTTCACGATTAAATCGAAAAATCGTGCAAGCCTACGTCGGGGCACAATTAGAGTCACACTCTGCCTTGCAATTTAGAATACCTGTAAGAAGACTATCTCTGGCACATAGATGTACATGTATTGCTCTTCAATTTGATGGATGAATTTTCATAATTTCTGGTACAGATAGAATTTTATTTAGAAGAAAATGTAAATTTTTGTTGATTTCTGCTTCAAATGGCAGATTCTGCATCAGTATGTAAATTCTGCTCACGAAGCGGAATTTTTGCTGAAGCAGAAAAGCATCACCACCAAATGAAATATTAAAATTCTAACTACATGTACAAAGTTAAATCAGGTGCAAAATATTTTGAAAACTAATCTGCTTTAACCAGTGGCAGCCAGCACATCCCTCATGAGTTGAGAATTTGTCATGCCATACCTTCGAGTATATTATACACCCCACAGGGATCTTCCCAGGATGAAATTAGTGCCGGACATTTTTGAGGTAGTACAACCAGGGGTTTGTGAGTTGCTCATAAAATTATGAATATATAATACACTAAAGAGACATATGAAACATTATCTGGCCTGTTTCCCTGTATATTTTAGACATTACCTTGAAAGACTAATTTTAAACAATTTAAAAACCTAATTTCATAAAAGAGGCGAGAAAAGTGGTGGGTGAAAAAGATAGTTTAGTCTTTAGTGGTCAGAATTATTGAGTGGTGGCCAAACCCATCCCGTGTGGGCAGAACCCTGTTCCCCCCCCCCCCCAATACATAGTACACATGCAAGCTTAATCCAGCACTGTGCAAAACTGCTTATAAATACAATAGAGGTGCAAAAAATCCAATTCTAAACAAAGGCCCATAATAATGTTTAAACGAACGAAAATCGGTAACCCGCTAACCGCACATTGGTCATTACTAATTGGCCAGCTATAAACCGTGTATCTTTGTATATTTCTCACAAAATAATACATTTTTTTCCAGTGCTTGGTTTCGCCAGTGCTTGTCAAGCCAAGTTTTAAAAGTGCAGACTAATGGCGATTCCACTACCTGGCTAGGCAGCTTATTCCAAACCTTCACAGCCCGGACAGGAAAGCGGCTCTGTCATAGCTCCAACCTTGCCCTTGATTGGAATATTTTCCTACCATGGCCTCGTGTTGCTTCATCCCGCTCGACAACATCTTTCCTTAGTTTAAATATGCTTCCCGTTTCTGTGTCATATATATCATGTAGCATCTTATAGACATCAATCATGTCTCCTCGGGCTCTGCAACAAGCAAGTGTGGGGAGCTTGAGCTTTCTAAGCCTGTCTTCAGAGCTTAAATTTCTGAAGCCTGGGTATTTGCTTTGTAGCTCTTTTCTGGACATTTTCGATTAAAGGAACAGAAAAGGGAAATAACAAATGATGTTTATTGGTAATCTCATGTAATATTAAATAAACTACCATCGGTAAAAATGGAAATGAATCAGGATTATTTGCGCAAAGGCATTTACTAAATCTACCAGCGCTTAACTTGGGAGCCAATTAGTGACCAAGCTGGTGCTTCTCACTCCGCCGTGTGTCACCTGTATATGCAGGTATATTGCATATGATTGCAGGAAATGTCAATTTCCCTTTCTCCGAGATCTAACAATACTCACCATTCTGTTACTTCTGATATACAGCTGGCCCTGACAGCGGCTCTAGGATTATAGACTTAGAAAGCTTTACCGACTCCTGGGAACCGGGTACCCGGCTCCCCACTGCCGAGTACCCGTTTACCATAGAGCTCATATTGTTTGCATAGCCACCAAACAAGAGAAAACTATGGCTTGCCTCCGTGGGGCTGGGAGGCTGGGTCCGTAACAGAATGGTGAGTATTGTTAGATCTCGGAGAAAGGGAAATTGACATTTCCTGCATTCTCCTTCGATCAATACTCACCATTCTGTTACTTCTGATATACACCAGATTTGATCAGTAACCTGGTGGGAAGGGGCAAGCCATACATGCTAATTTTGCCCCTTGGAGAAAGATTTTAGACTTCAAACTTGACTAACGGAGACCTAAAAGGACCGTCAAGTTCACGGAACCGAATCACATTCGCGTCACAGCCCCCCCCCCCCTTTTTTCCTCCTAAGAAAAGGGAGAGAACTAACGAACATGTATCTCGCCTGAAACACCAATATGCCAAGAGGGTTAACTACTCCCTGCATATCGCTTGTATTAGCCTGGGAATGAGCATGAATATATAAGATGAATGAACATGATACATATACATAATACAAAAAACTCTCACTTGTTGAATTACCTTATGATAACAGGACTTCAGACATACCGCCTACAACCATTCACCGGTTCGGCCATCAGTGACACAATCTGGTTGACATCCTCTCGCTTGACCATGCCTGCTTTAGGTTCTTTTCTTACCAAAGTGAAAAAAGGGGAAAAGCAGTGTGGTCACTAACTATCGTTTCAAAACAGCTAAAGCGAGTGGATTGGCTGAGTCTGACACATCCCTCATATAGTAATCCGTAAATGAGGACTCACAGTGCCATTGTGCAACGGCCATGATGTCCTCTAACGGAACACCATTGTAAAGGGCGGTCGAGGCGGCTATTCCTCTAACATCGTGTGCCCTTACGCCCTGCACCTGGTGCCCAGTCGCCATCTCATGAGTAGTCTGAATGCATTCGACCACCCAACGAGAGATAGTATCCATGGATGCGGCGCCATAAGGCTTTTTATGGCAGATCCACAGATGTCTATCGTTCGACCGTAACGAGTCAGTCCGTTTCTTGTACTTAGTCAAAGCACGGACCGGGCACCAGACACTGGCATCACGATCAAACCTGGTTAACTTCGGTATAATGATCGGTTTGCCGGGATATCTCAAAGATTGGTTCTTTGACATAAATTCTGCTCTTGGCAGAAGACGCAGACCTTCTCCAGAAACAATAAATCGGTTCCTCCCTGCCGAAAGCGCATGGATCTCACTGCGCCTTCTAGCTGAGGAAGCTGCCAATAGAAAGACCGCCTTTAGAGTCAAATGCTTTAGACTAGCCGAACGCAACGGTTCGAATGGGTGCTTGGCCAGTACATTAAGCACTAAAGATAGACTCCAGGCTGGAATGACTACCGGTTGTCTCGGGCGGAGATTGCTCATTCCCTTCAACATCACGTTTAACTGGGCCACCTCTGGACTATCCCTGTTGGCTAGACAAGAGATAACTGATGCCAAAGCTGACTTGTATCCAGCAATTGTGACGGGAGCTAGTCCTGTAAAGAACAGCTCACAGAGAAAGTCTGCTATTTGCTGAATAGTGGATTGAAAGGTATCAATACCCTTTTCTTCACACCAGTCTGCAAATCTGTTAACCTTGTTGTTATATGACTTGAAGGTTGACCTCCTTCTCGCAGCCGCGATGAAATCAGCAGCCTGTCGAGAAAAGCCTTCCGACGTGGAACGTTGTTTGACAACATCCACGCAGTCAATTTGAACATTTCGGGACGCTCGTGTAGGAAGCGTCCCTTGGCCTGGGAGATTATGTTCGGAATCTCGGGCAACTGCACAGGATTTTCCACCAGCAGATCCAGAAGATCCGTGAACCACGCCCTGCTCGGCCAATACGGCGCTATTAGCAGGACCAGACACGGCTCCTCCCTGACCTTCACCAATACCTTCGGAAGAAGAATGGTGGGTGGATACGCGTACGCGTGCATCCCTCTCCAGCTTATCGCCAGAGCGTCTGTATCGACGGCATTTGGATCTGGAATCGGCGAGACATATGTCATGATTTGAGCATTTTCCTTTGTGGCGAACAAGTCCACATTGGGTTTGCCCCAATGCTCGAAGATCCGTCGCAGAACTGGAGGGTTGAGGGACCATTCTGTTGGCAGGATTCTCTGCGGAATACGACATCTTGCCCGCACCTCACTGGAGGCCGCAGGGAGCTGACCCTTGGTCATTAGTTGTTTACTATAAATAGCATCCAACAAATCAATGAACCGTGGATCCAGTCCCACTGACTGGATCCGGGCCGCGGGCAAAATCCCCGTCCTAATCGACGCAACCGACGGACGGGGCGCATCTTCATCGGCCGTGGCCGAAACCACAGACGGGTCTACTCTGGCTAGCCACGCCAGAGCATCAGACCAATCTATCTCCGAAGAAGATACCCCCGCAGACGTGCTTACGGGTCTGCCAGCCATGGCCTCCCGGCAAGGAGCCACGGCTGACACGCCAGGCACTCCGCTACCACATGGTTCCGCCGCCACCCCATGAAACACTCCGGTCCATGGGGTAGGTCCGCACGGAAAACCGTACGGACCCGTAACCGTCGCGGAACCATAGCCGGCCACGGCCGCCAACGGCACCCCATGTCCGGCTGCCGGACCAGGCGAGATAGGTGAGTACCACGCCTGGCCCGGCACACCCGTTCCCCTGACGGCTGGTGACAAACCAAGCCGCGCGGAACCGGTGCACGGTAACGGATTGGCCTCAGCCGCAGGTGGAGCCGCTGACCTGGCTTGCGCCAAACCTGACAAATGGAGGCCGGTTCCGTCCAGGACGGAATCAACCTCCATATTCTCCACCTGCGGCTTCACGGGCCGCAGCAACCTCTCCTCCTCGGCCTCATCGTCTTCAGACTCCGAAGAGCCGTCACTAGACGAATAAACCGTGGAGCCGTCCTGGCGGACGGCTCCCACACCTGACGGACCGGCCACCGCTACTGGACCACCCGGAGGTGGCCGCAGAGAGACAGAACCCGTCTGGCCGAAGCCAGGCGGGACCACCAGGGGGCCGTACGAGACGGCCCCCTCGGTAACCAGTCCAGAATCCTGTCCGAGGACAGGATCCGTACCAGGCATGGGGAGAAACTGCCCCCCAACCTTTGGTAGCAGGGACGACACCAGCGTGGGCAGAACGCTATGCAGAAAACCCTGCATAGCCGGACCAAACCACGCCGGCAGTGCCATCTCCAGCTGGGGACGTGGAGCACCCCCACCGGCCGAACCGGGCGCTCCACGATTTCCTCTCGGACCGCCTGACCCCGCGTCAGACCCAGCCAAGTCCTTCTGGGCAAGGAACTTAACCATCGTTTCGACGGACCACACTGCACAAACATTACACCTATGATCTATATTACACAGGGCACACCTAAAACAGACATGGTCCTTGAACATTACACGGACAAACTTATGGCAGTCGTCACATGATGGCGGGGCTGGCTTGGCCTATAAAATAAGCACAAACCTACAATAAACAAGCGGAACGAGACACGGATGGAAGGCAGACAATTAATTTTCAAATATTTGGACTCATAAATTAACCGTAACCTCCCGCACCCCACCCCGCCACGTTACAACAACGATCGCATTGATTATGACGACAAGTACGCGGCGGGCACAACACACCCATAATAGATCCTACAGGATGTGTAACGGCTCCAGGAATCATATCGCATAGCATTCAGGGTATATTTACTAATCAATATAAATTATACTCCTAACGAACGCAGCACGATATGTGAAGAAAACAACAAAATGTATAACAACTGCTGTCTCACACGGTAAAACCGCAGACCACACATCTACTCAAGAATTTTGAAACCACCGATCATTGCAAACCGATCGTGATCGCACGTAAACTTGATCATTCTAAAGTTTCCGGTACCATTTTTTAGTACGCAGCACCCAGAACAAGATGCGCGAATTAATGAAAAAATTTTTCTTCACATAAACATCCGAGCGACCGGGTGTGACGTCACCCGCTCGGATTCTACGGAGAACGACGTCAGCCGATATTCGTGTTAGAAATACTGTATCAAACACCTATTTTCATATCTGTCGATCGCCTGTTGGGGTTTAAAGAAGGCGATCGTCTGGCATATATCGTTGTTAGCACACGTCCCCGATTCTATGGGGTCAGAAATTGGAACATGCGACACAACGAAATTTAGAGACCTAAGTCTTTTAACTATGGATAATAAAGAACAATACAACCTGGTTGTCTTGGGCGGTATTCTCCATAGTCCTTAGTTATCCTTTCAGAACACACAAACTATCACTGATTAAAGACTTAGATTCTTTTAAAAACACTAAAATCCTTAATGCGAAAAGCATGTATTGCACTTGTTGCTATGCAAACAAGAATGAGCTCTATGGTAAACGGGTACTCGGCAGTGGGGAGCCGGGTACCCGGTTCCCAGGAGTCGGTAAAGCTTTCTAAGTCTATAATCCTAGAGCCGCTGTCAGGGCCAGCTGTATATCAGAAGTAACAGAATGGTGAGTATTGATCGAAGGAGAAAGGCATACCTGGATATAACCCAAGCTCACATGAATATAGTTTTGTAAGCGCTATGAATAGTATTCTCTATAAGCGCCTATGTAGAGCCGTTAACTCGCTACTGCTAATTCTAATTTTGATCCTTTTGAAAACGTTATATTTGAAAGTCACTTTCTGGTGGAAGCAATAAGTTTCGGTCAAAATGATTTCAAAATACACTGATGGTTTCCAAGGTAGCAATATGATACCTACTGAATATTTTGACATTCGTGTGACTGAATGTAGCCTGTCTCTGGAAACAACAGCTTTCAACCAAATTGTTTTAAAACTAGACAGTATTTTACCTGCAGGAAGTAGTGGCTAATCAGCTTAGCGCGAAAAGAACTGAGCTTATATGACTGGCTATAGCGTGTAGTATTTATTCGCTCAGCATACACCAGAGCGCATGGTTCCAACTTCGTCACTAATTGGTTCCCGCCAAAATGCCATAAATGATATTTAGCTGCCTTTTTCTAATTATTCTGATTAATTTCTGGCTTTAACTGCTGGGTACAGGTTAATTATTATATAAAGCTGTCATTCAAGAGCATATGTTACTTCCCTGATCCTTTCCTTTAAGGTTAGTTGTGAATTTTAACCAATTTTTGTACGGGCTCCATATTGATGCTGCATAATCAAAGTGGCTTTTTACCATTGCTTTATACAGTGGGATAAATGTTATCTGGTTTAGGTTCACAATAGTCTCATAATCGAGAACATACTACTGATGATACTAATTGCTTTATTGACCTTTTCACTGATGTGCCTTTCAAGGTTTAACCTATTATAGCCTACATCTTGTTCTTGTTCAGACTTCTTGATGTCATGGGTTTTTTCGCTAACAGTACAGACAAGATGAACCTGGTTCTGCTATTGCTGTAGATGTTTCATGAGTTTTGAATCGATCCACTAAGCGGTTTCGGAGACGAAGATTTTTAAAGATGTTTCTAAGAAGTGGCCAAAATCCAAGATTGGCCGATAGACTTCGGGTGGACAAACTTGGATCTCTATGCCCTAAGGATGCTTCCAGCCCAGTCACAATGCCAGTGGTTCTTGAGAAGTCGTCTAAAGAAGGTTGATGGATAGACTGACGGATATATGGTCGCAGACCTCTTAACTCTCACGCATTCAGAATGAGACTCACTCACGCATTTGGCATAACTCTTGCCACTCTGATATCAATATTCCATCTTTTACCCTGTCAATAGCAAAGAAACTGTTGTTTTTATTGTACAACAATTTGGGTGGACAGCACCATCATCCACCAAGTTTCTTGAAAAATGTAGACAATTTCATCTTTTAATATATTAAGTTCTTACATCAGTGTACTTTCTCACGCAGTTACATGCAAATCTCATGCATCTGGCATTTTCTAATTCTCCTTAAAGTATAATCCTTATAATGCAGTATTTACTGTAAAACCGTGAATTTCATACATCAATCGTCAGATTATCGGATCAGAAACTGTTGCTGGGTAAACATGACCTACATAGTGCCATCTTGGAGTCCAGATATTTTAGGAAAATTTACGAGGGTTTTTTGATTATTAAAGCAAATTTTCCTCTTGGACCCACCCCAAAAATCTCTTTCAGTTTTCAAAAGTTGAGAGCTGTGTGTCCAATATGCCATAAGCTCCCTGGTTTGTTGATTGGAGCTCCCTCCCGTTAACCGCGAGCACCATATAATGAGGTAGTGACGGCTTGGTCCTCACAGAAAATCCTACAACGAGTTTGGTGGCACTCAAATATGTATCCTCTACTTATCAGTTCTATGTTATACATTAAGTGTCTATTGGTGTGGTCTATATCGATAAGTTTGGAAGCATCAATCAACAACTGAAGCAGGTTACCAGTGGAATGACTAACTCAGGTTAACAGTTCTACATAGCCATGAACATATAGTATATCAGTAATCTCTTATCGCTGACCAGTAGTGTTAGGAATTGGTACTATTTTTGTGATCGATGATTGGTTCTATATACTAACAGATGATCAGTTAATGATTGATCATAACAGGTTCTCATTTTTACTTATTTTGATTGCAGTAATTATAGCGTGTTCAAGGATAATTGTACCCCTTTCAAACCAAGTTGCAGGTATGAGATTCTTATTAATTTAAGAAATAATCTGTTGAATATTTTGAAACTAATTTGACTGGAAGCTGTTGCTGTCTTAATATTCAACATGTTATTGGTATGGTTGCTTTGAAATTAACATACTATTTTAGTGCTGAAAGAATTAATGTCTTAGACTAAGGAGTAATACTAGATAGTAACAATTAAATTTAAATTATTTTCCAAAGAGTATTGGTTTTCTAGCTTGACCAGTTAAAATATATTAAGTCAATTTAGAAACAATCAAAATCGATTTCTGAAATCATGATCGATCGGTTGGTTGAACACGCAAACCAATCAATCATCGATCAAATCGATTAATCAGAACAACACTGTACAAGCCTTGCGTTCCATAGGGAAAACACAACAAAACGTTCTGCTAAAATGTCCCCGCAGAAAACATGTCTCCTACAGAATGAAGGAAATTTCAATTTCCCTTTCTCCGAGATCTAACAATATTCACCATTCTATTACTTCTGATATAAGCTAGCCTGGATAGCTGGGCCCTAGGCCTATAGACTTAATAAGCTTTACTGACTCCTGGAACCGGGTACTCGGCTCCCAACTGCCGAGTACCCGTTTGCCATGAAGCTCATATTGTTTGCATAGCTACCAAACAAGAGATACCCATGGCTTGCCTCCGTGGGGCTGGGAGGCTGGGTCCGTAATAGAATGGTGAGTATTGTTAGATCTCGGAGAAAGGGAAATTGAAATTTCCTTTATTCTCCTTCGATCAATACTCACCATTCTATTACTTCTGATATACACCAGATTTAGACAGAAACCTGGTGGGAAGGGGCAAGCCATCAATTGCTACTTTTGCCCCTTGGAGAAAGAGCGTAGACTTAAACTTGACAAATGGAGAGCTAAAAGGACCATCAAGTTAAAGGGATCGAATCACATTCGCACCACTGACACCCCCCCCATCCCCTTTTTTCTCCTAAGAAAAGGGAGAGTACTCACGAACATGCATCTCGCCTGAACACAAATATGCCAAGAGGTTTAACTGCTCTTTGCATATATTAGCCTGGGAATGAGCATGAATATATAAGATGAATGAACATAATATATAGACATAATACAAAAAACTCTCAATCATGAATTACCTCATGATATTTGGATTCCAGACGTGGAGCCTCCAACCATTCACTTGTCCGGCCATCAGTGACACAATCTGGTTGATATCTTCTCGCTTGACCATGTCTGCTTCTTAATTCTTTCTTACAAATGCCAAAAAGGGAGAAGAGCAGTGTGGTCGTTTAACTATCGTTTCAAAACAGCTAAATGAGTGGATTGGCGGAGTCTGATACATCCCTCATATCGCAATCCGTGAAAGAGGACTCACACTGCCCTTGTGCAACAGCCATGATGTCCTCTAACGGAAAACCATTGTAAAGGGCGGTCGAGGCGGCTATTCCTCTAACATCGTGTGCCCTTGCGCATTGCACCTGGTGCCCAGTCGCAATCTCATGGGTAGTCATGCGGCGCCATATGGCTTCTTATGGCAGATCCACAGATGTCTATCATTCGCCCGTAACGAGTCTGTCCGTCTTTTGTACTTAGTTAAAGCATGGACTGGGCACCAGATACTGGCATCACGATCAAACCTAGTTAGTTTCGGTATAATGATCGGTTTGCTGGGATATTTCAAAGACTGATTCTTTGACATAAACTCTGCTCTTGGCAGTAGATGCAGACCCTCTCCAGAGACAATAAATCGGTCCCTCTCCGCTGAAAGTGCATGGATCTCACTGCGCCTTCTAGCTGAGGAAGCTGCCAATAGAAAGACCGCCTTTAGAGTCAAATGCTTTAGACTACCCGAACGCAACGGTTCGAAAGGGTGCTTGGCCAGCACATTAAGCACTAAAGATAGACTCCAGGCTGGAATGACTACCGGTTGTCTCGGTCGGAGATTGCTCATTCCCTTCACCATCACATTTAACTGGGCCACCTCTGGACTATCCCTGTTGGCTAGACAAGGGATAACTGATGCCAATGCTGACTTGTATCCAGCAATTGTGACAGGAGCTAGTCCTGAAATGAACAGCTCACAGTCGGCTATTTGCTGAATAGTGGATTGAAAGGTATCAATACCCTTTCCTTCACACCAGTCTGCAAATCTGTTAACCTTGTTGCTATATGACTTGAAGGTTGACCTCCTCGCAGCTGCGATGAATTTCGCAGCTTGTCGAGAAAAACCTTCCGACGTGGAACGTTGTTTGATAACATCCACGCAGTCAATTTGAACATTTCGGGACGCTCTTGTAGGAAGCGTCCCTTGGCATGGGAGATTATGTTCGGAATCTTAGGTAACTGCGCTGGATTGTCCACCAGCAGATCTAGACGATCCGTGATCCACGCCCTGCGGGCCAAACTGGCGCTATTAGCCGGACCAGGAATTGTTCCTCCCTGATCTTCACCAATATCTTCGGCAGAAGAATGGTGGGTTGGTACGCGTAAGCGTGCATCCCTCTCCAGCTTATTGCCAGAGCATTTGTATCGACGGCATTTGGATCTGGAATCGTCGAAACATAATTCTATTGGCAGAATTCTCTGTCTCCGAGACAAAGCATCCGCCAGAATGTTCAATCTGTTTCCATCTGAAATCGAGGCGTATGGATAAACCAATTTAATGGCCTGAGATTGAGTACAGGTCTCCACCGCCCCCCCCCCCCACCCCCCCGCCCCCACCCCTGTGCTCTTGGGGACAAGGAACATGTATGAATAGAAGCCTGGAGTGTTCTGGTTTGCTGGTTTTATTGCTCCCTTCAGAAGCAAACCTAACACTTCGTTTTGAATGGCTTCTAACATGTCTGGTTCCCTTGGAACGGGTGTCCAGACAGGTGCCAGACAGATTTTGTGGTGGAAACTGGAAAGTCCCACCACTCCGGCATGTAGCCCTACGATAACCATCCCAGGACCAGACTGTCTGACGTCACAACTCGCCAAGCCGCGACGAAACGCATGAGCCTTCCAACCACTATAGACGCATTGACATCTAATGCGGGTGTCTGGCTCACGATCAGCTCCACCCCCCCCCCTCCTTCGCTTGACGAGAGAGAACCATTTTGGTCTTGGATTGACCGGTCTAACTGGCAACGCTGTTCCTGTCGCACAGGTGCGGTCCAGGCAGATACGAAGGGAGCCCTCGTACCCTCAGGTACGATCCGCTCCCTTCTTTCTGCCCTTCGAGGACTTACCCTTCCCCTTCCCGCCTCTCGGGCGATCAGGAGCAACATTGGGGTGGGTGGGAGTCTCCACAACCTTCTTGGCCTTCTTCTCCGGAGGCGGCTGAGAAGACCCAGTAGAAGCAGAAGCAGCACTAGGCGTAGCTTTCGCCTTGCTTTTATGATTTTCTGCTACTTAGGTTGCCTGGTTAGTGGCTTGGCTACAGCCCCTAGTGTGTGCGCCTGTCGCACTAGTTCCAGCTTCAAATTCAGCGCTAACCGATTCTGCGCGATGCTGGCAGTGTCTTCTAAGATGGCGCGCGCTTGGCCACCAAAGATGCTAGGGCCAGTAAGGGGCGTGCCAAGAAGACGCTCCCTAACGGCAGTAGCCGGATGCATATGGTCAAGGACCATCTGCCTCCTAGACTTCATCACTCGCGCTTGCACCCTTGCCAATGCATCCATAGACAGCACCAGGCCGTCATTGACACACGATAGTGCCACAGGTGGCACAGGGTGGCCTGCCCCCGCTTCAGCCCACACCGACTGAAGAAGGCGATAAGAGTGATTGACAGCACTCATTGCTGCCCTCACCCCCTCATCGCATAGGGACAGGACTTCGTCATGGTCCACCTGGGACTTGTCCACCAGACACGGGGCGGGGCCACCCGTTCCAGCACTCTGGACACCCAGCGATCATCCTCAGTGACCGCTGGAACACCATATCTGTCGTATTCCCCCCGTGGGATACGACACCTCGCCTGCACCTCCCTGGAGACCGCAGGAAGCTGGCCCTTGGTCAGGAGCGGTTTGCTATAAATAGCATCCAACAACGCCATAAACCTTGGATCCAGTCCAATAGACTGGATCCCGGCTGCTGGCAAGATCCCCGTCCTAATCGATGCCACCGATGGACGGGGTGCATCCTCTTCGGCCGTGGTCGAAACCACAGATGGGTCCACCCTGGCTAGCCAAGCCAGAGCCTCCGACCAGTCTGTCTCCGAAGAGGACAGTCCCGTGAACACGTCACCCATTGATGTGCTCACGGACCTACCAGCAATGGCCTCCCGGCTAGGAGCTATTGCTGATACGCCAGGAACTCTGGTACCATACGGTTCGCCGCCACCCCATGGAAAACACCAGTCCATGGAGTAGGTTGAGGAACTGTGGCCAAGCATGGGCGCCAATGGCACCCCATGCCTGACCGCTGGGCCAGGCGAGATAGGTGTATATCACATCTGGCCAGCCACACCCGCCACCGTGTCGGCAAACCAACCATCACGGGACCGGTGCCCAGTACCGCTCAACCACGGGCGGAGCCGCTGTCCTGGCTTGCGCCAAGCCAGACAGATGGAGGGCGGTTCCGTCCAGGATGGAATCGACCTCCATGCTCTCCACCCGCGGCATCTCAGGCCGCAGCAATCTCTCCTTCTCGGCCTCCTCATCTTCAGACTCTGAAGTGTCGTCACCAGACGAGGAAACACTGACAGACCGGCCACCGCTACTGGACCACCCGGAGGTGGCTGCAGAGAGACAGAACCCATCAGGCCAGAGCCCGACAGGACTGCCAGGGAGCCATATGAGACGGCGCCCTCGGTGGCCAGTTCAGAACCTTGGAAGCAGGGATGACACCAGCGCAGGCAGGACGCTATGCAAGAAACCTTGCATAGCAGGTCCAAACCATGCCGGCGGTGCCATCTCCGCAACCTCTGGTTGCAGACGTGGAGTGGCCCCAGGGTCCGAAACAGACGCTCCACGATTTACTTCCGGACCGCCTGACCACGCATCAGACCCTCCCAAGTCCTTCTGGGCAAGGAACTTGACCATCATATCGGACGACCACACTGCACAAATGTTACACCTATTACAATTCGTACATCTAAAGCAGACATGGTCCTTAAACAGAACCCTCACGAACTTATGGCACTCGTCACATGATGGCGGGGCTAAACAGAACCCTCACAAACTTATGGCACTCGTCACATGATGGCGGGGCTGGCCTGGCCTATAAATAAGCACAAACCTACAATAAGCAAGCGGAACGAAACAGGAATGGAAGGCAGACAAATAATTTTCAAATAATTTGATCATAAATTAAATGTTAACCCTCCCGCACCCCACCCAGCAAAGATCACATTGATTATGACGACAAGAACGAAGCGGGCAAGATATACCCATAAACTGATCCTCAAGGATGTATAAACGGAACCAGGAACCATATCGCATAGCATTCGGGGTATATTTACAAATCAATATAAATTATACTCCTAACGAAGGCCAAAACAATATGTGAAGAAACAACAAAATGCAAACAAACTGCTGTAGCACACGGTAAAACTGCAGACCACACATCTAAATCAAGAATTTTGAAACCACCGATCATTGCAAACAGATCGTGATAACACGCAAAACTTGAAAATGCCAGTTTTTCTGGTACCAATACAGTATGCAGCACCCAGAATCAGATGCGCGAATTAATGAAACATTTTCTTCACATAAAAATCTGAGACAACTCGGGCGTGACGTCACCCGCTCGGATCATACGGAGAATGAAGTCAGCCGATTTTCGTGTTAAACACTGTATAGGCAACACCTTATTTCATATCTGCCGATCGCCTGCTGGGGTTAAAGGAAGGCGATCGATCTGGCATATTTCGTTGTTAACACATGTCCCAGATTCGGGGTCAGAAATTGGAACATGCGACACAGACGAAATTTTGAAGACCTAAGTCTTTTAACTATGGAATAACATGGAAATATACGACCTGGTTATCATCGGCTCCTTCCATGGTAGTCCAAATAATCCGTAGCGAGCGAACACAAAGCTATCACAATCACAGAAAGACTTAGAAAACTTTAAGACTTCCAACTGCAAAAAAGCATGTAGCTCTTGTTGCTATGCAAACAAGAATGAGCTTCATGGCAAACGGGTACTCGGCAGCTGGGAGCCGAGTACCCGGTTCGAGGAGCCAGTAAAGCTTACTAAGTCTATAGTCCTAGGGGCCAGCTATCCAGGATAGCTTGTATCAGAAGTAATAGAATGGTGAGTATTGATCGAAGGAGAACGACACATTTTGTTAGAACGCTCTGCTATTTCACGAAACATATTTTGGAGGTGACTCACGTAAATGCATGCGAAACGTCATACGTCACAGAGGCATATATTACGTCATAAGCCGCGATGTAGCGATACTGTTTTCTTAGCAAACACTATCGTTCCATATAGAAGTTTTGTTGCAGAGCGCACCCATTGATACAAATTTTTGCACCTCCTATGGAACGCAAGGCAGTAGTTGTCAATCTGATTCTTGACTAATCGCTTACCACCACCCCAACCACCAACTCTTGTAGGTGGATCCTTCAGGAGATGTGATGAATGTGGTAGGTCGTCACACTTTTGAATTATGACCCCGTCTGAGTTTGCTAAACAACTCTTGCTATCATTTTGTCCAGTATGGGTTGTCATTATGCTCTCTTTGAGGTGGCCAGGTGAGTTAAAAAGCAATCATTCGAATGCAATCCTAGATTCTTGACACAGTGGATGGAATGGTCAGTGTTTTTCTTTAGTTGATGATTTTCAACGGTATCGGGACGTTTTCGTGTCGGGTCGTTTCATCCTGGGACAATTCGTCTGGGCCGTTTCGTCCCGATTGCGAGATGGGTCGATTCATACCATTAGTGGGACGGTTCATCCTTATATGGTGAGACAGTTCGTCCATGTTATTATTGTAAAGTATTCACCAAGACAACATATTTAATCAGTTTAATTGTCACTGTGTTTAAGTTGTCATGCATATGATAATTTTAATTTTCTCATAGTAAATGTCCATTTGCAGACCAAGAGAAGACTATTTTTGAAAATTCACCACTGGAAGGACTGGCTCGGTTATGGATATCAAACGCTATTATTTAGGTGTGAATCACTTAATGATGTCTTTGATAGATTTACAACTTAACATTCTGTTGAATATTTTGAAACTATGGGAGCTCTTGCTGCCTAGTAATAGATTACTTGTATGATTACCTTGAAACTGGGAATTCATAAACATTAAAACAATGAAGATTTGTCCAACACTAGTGTCGTTGATACATGTATATTTGTTAATCA
Organism: Chaetoderma sp. LZ-2023a; assembly: GCA_034401795.1. Classification (NCBI taxonomy): domain Eukaryota; kingdom Metazoa; phylum Mollusca; class Caudofoveata; order Chaetodermatida; family Chaetodermatidae; genus Chaetoderma; species Chaetoderma sp. LZ-2023a. Next base: position 129,982,625 of record CM067371.1, on the reverse strand, counting down.
GGCAGCTGTGAGGTCAAAGTTTTCAATTTTTGAAGGAATGTTGATGAAAGATGTTGATGTTGTGTTTTAGCTTGTGAAACTAAAATTGGCACATGTCTTCAGGACCCCACGGGCAAGCTTCCACTCATGTTTGGAGAAGAGCCCTCCAGTAGACCTAGAGTTATTGAAAACTATGGCACAAATTTACATTTTGAAAACAATGTTGCTAACGGCTGCTGTGTTTTAGAATTTCCCGCAAAAATTGGCGTACATCACTGAGAAAATTGAATGCCATTCTGCATTGAAAAATGGACTGCCTGTTGTGAAAATGTAAAATCTATGTGTTATATGAAAATAAATAATCTTGAATCTTGTTACGCTTTATCTTTTTACCCAATTGTTTCTAGCGACGCTAAAAACTGGTAAAAATATTAAGCATGGTTCTGTGCTTGTGTACGTGCATGTAAGAAAAAAATATCCATGGACTAAGTGGAGCCCATACACGGATGAATGGGTGAATGGATATTTTTTCTAATTTATTTTAAATATGTTTTTGGGAAAAGTATAAAATCTTAATATGTGAAACTAACGGTAAATTCTGGAAAATAATTGTTGTCACTGCGTAGCCTATTATTGTATTATTACATGAATTCATGAAATCCGAGACAATTAATTGCGATCACCGATCATGTCTGAGCTATTCAAGAGCACTATAAAAATGCTTAAACCAACAGTGTGGCCTGCTAGTCTCTAAAATGACATTAAAAACTAAATTAATTTTATCTGCGATCAATCAATAAATAATTGTTGTAAAATGTCTACGAGACTATAACTGGGACGAATCGTCCCAGGGCGAGTCAACCCTGGTACGAAACGTCCATGGGCAAACCGTCCCACGAAAACGGAACAAATCGACCCATATGAAAAATGGGACGAACCGTCCCGGGCGATTCATCCCTGGCACGAACCGTCCCAGAACCATTTTCAACATGTTCAAGGGGAGGGTCCTTTAAAATGACTCGCCCAAAACAATACTCAAATAGATGCGGCTTTAACAAGTGTTAGTTGAGGCATCAAGTTCAAGATTATTTATTTTGATATACTATTATTATTATAGAATATACATTTACAGTTTCACAACAGGTAGTCCACCAAAGGCAGAGCATGTTAAACCTGAACACTGAATCAGTACAGACACAGAGCTGAAAGTAACAAGTGCTGACCAATCAACTCGAACTCAAGACGGCAAGTGTGAAGTCAAAACTCAGAAGTCTGAGTCTACATCGTCTACTAGCAGTATTTACAAAGACGTCTTTCCTTGTATTTATCAACGAACAACTAACATGAAACATTTTTTTAACGTGTCAATCAACACAATACCTACCACGTTTCCCCTTTGTGAAGGGCGCGCTTTATTAACTCGGCTATTTCACTTTTCTGACCAGTTAAGTCTGGAGATGCACCTTCCGCCATTTTCAGCTGAATATCCAGAAATTGTTGAGTCAACGCCTCGATGTAACGAGCAAAGGGATTGGTCGAAACTTAAAGAACGTCACCGGCTTAACCGCTTCGGGGAAGACCCCTGTCGTACAGGTTTTATTCAAAATGACGTCATCACCGTGGAGAATCTTATCTGCAAATCCACGAGCATGCATTGGAAATGAGCATGTAACGGCAACTCTGAGCAAACAGTTAGGTGTCCGCGAATTCGTTGGTTTTATTGATAACAATAATAATAATAATAATAATAATAATAATAATAATAATAATAATAATAATAATAATAATAATAATAATAATAATAGGAAGAACGCAACCCCACCACCCCGATCATCCCTTCCATACCCACAACCTGATGAGTAGAAAGCGTGCATATATATCATGTATATGTGTTAGGACTAACTGACTACAAAGAATATAACCCCAACAATCTACTTCTGCAGACTCCACACGCACTCATAGCAGAGTTGACAGCCGCAGTGCTTCTAGGCATTTACATGATTTTCAAATGCATACATTTAACAGAAACTGCAGTGCTTCTAACTACAATAACAAACGCAAAGCTCCCGAACATAGTGTTAGGCCATCAGCCAGTCTTAATAGGGTTCACAATTCAGGGACTATAGGAATTCCCTACACGAATCCAGTGCAAGAAGACACACCCATCTGATCCTAATTTGTACACTGTGCGTAATGACGACAGAAGCCTGTTGTCAGCTTTGAGAGATTTTTCTCTTCAATCTAGAAGATAAGTGCGTGCGTGCGTGCGTGCGCGTGCGTGCGTGCGTGCGTGCGTGCGTGCGTGCGCGTGCGTGCGTGTGTGTACATGCATAAGTATAAGCTATTTGCTATGTACTACATGTCATAGCATCAGCATCATAGCAGCTCTCATCCCCTATAGCATGTATGTACACTGTCTCGTATTGTATGTCAGGGGGTCCATCGACTCATAGGCTGTGCCTTTGATGGACTGCCCATTTTTAAAATACGGTATGAAATAAACAACTTTGAACTTAAAGAACTTAGAGTTGTGCACATGAGTTTGTGTATCATAATTTTAACCCCTAGTTGGCGAAGCCGTCCTAGGCCAGCCTCTAGCGATCTTGAAGAATGCCATTTTACAGACAGAGGGAATAGTCTTTTTTAACATTTGCCACTGGAATGACTGTCTTGATAACCGAGCCAGTCATTTAATTGACAAATTTTCAGAAGTGGTATTCCCTTGGACTGCAAATGGTCATCCAATAGGCAATCAGATTAATCTTTTAACCCTCATATCAGCCAAAAACGGCTTCTGTAGTGGTTTTGAGAAATGTCAATTTGCAGACCCGGGAGAGGCCCGTTTTTGAAGATTTACCACTGGAATGACTGGCTCAATAACTGATCGAGCCGGTCATTTGAGTGGTAGGTTTTCGGAAGTAGTCTTCTCTTGGTCGGCAAATGGAGATTTTCTATGAAGGAATTGAAGTTCTCTTGAATGGATTCAAGGGTTATAGGGTTAATAGCCCATACTACATATCTTCATGTGCGCGCAGAAATACTTTTATATAATTATTCCTTCTGAGATGTATTGTATAATAACTTTAACTTTGCTAATCTTTTACTCCTTGTAAACCTTGATTGCCCCTCAGCATGTCTGGTATTGCCTCAGCATTGTCGCCAATGGAGTTTAACCCTTTCACCATTGAATCCTAATAAAGCAGATATGACTGGAAATATGTCCGAACAGAACAATTCTGAAAACAATTTAAGAAATCTCCTGTTGTGTATTTTAGATTTGGTTTGGCTGGATGCCATTGGTGCCTAAGGCAGCAATGGCTTCCAGTCAAATAGAGTCCGAAATGCTCAACGGAAATGAGAAGTGGATAATCAGTGAAGGAATTGAATCTTATAGTTTATATATTGTATGCATTACTGCAGGACTGATGGGGTTTTATGCTCGGTGAGTCGATATGCAGAGTGAGTAGGCTTACAAGTGGCTATTTGCGTGCGGATCTCCATTGGCACTGTATATGGTGGATACACTACTGGACTCTGAGGGATCTCTAAGCGAAATGAAGAATTATACTCTTCTACCCGGGAAAATAGCACTGGGGCCACTGAATGGCAACTCCTCAAATTGACTAATAATAAATTGTCCCTGTGTCGTTGCCTTTGTCTGCGACCCCGGAGCTAGTGTCCAAAGTAGATGAGCTGAATATGTTTATACCACTGCTGCTGAGAACACTTTGCTGGTATTATTTATGACCTCGTATATATGTATATATATTTCATGTCTGGAATACGTAAGCTAACATTTTGTTACTGGAATATTGATGGAGCCAATGCAAATGAAGATGGCCAGAGGATTTGCAAACTAGATGACCCCGAAATCCAAAACAAGGCAATGAAATTTGATATTGTATGCCTTGCTGAAACACACTGGAAGGAGACTGACACGCTTTCTTTGCACCAAATCATTAGACCAAAGTATGGCAAGGCAAGAAAGAACTAGCAGTATGTGTGTCAAATCAGGAATAAGAAAGGGGGTCAAATTTCTCCCCAAATCAAATACGGAAATCTTGTGGGTCAAACTTACTAAAGAGTTTTTCAATATGGAAAAGGACATATACCTTGCTGTTGTATATGTCAGTCCCAAAACATCATCCTTTACAGCAAGAAGAAAAAATATTGAAATCCTTGAAAATAATGTTGCCACATACTAAAAAATTGGAAACTGTTTAGTTTTTTGGGATTTTAATGCCAGAACTTCAGTCGATCCAGACTACTGTATTGACGAGCAGTCACCGATTATTGAACTTCAACCAAATTATGTCTGTGACGTGACACATAGATCGAATATGGATAGCCATAGTGTAGATAATCACGGAAAAGAATTACTGTCCCTATGTAAATCTGCTGGTTTGCAAATTTTAAACGGTCGTACTTTAGGCGACTCCTCTGGCCACTTTACTTGTTTTAACCACACTGGTTTACCCAGCGTTATTGACTACATGCTGGCTCCAGTTGACATTCTTAGCCAGATTGAATGTTTTTATATAGATAACCCTTCCCACCTGTCCATTCACTGCATGTTGTCCATGGCTCTCAAAACTGGTATTTACAAACCTGAACCAAGCGATACACCAAACTCACCATGTCACAAATTCATATGGTCCAAAGGAGATGAAATAAGATTCTCCAATGCATTATCCAATCCTGTAATTAAAATGAAAATAGACCACCTAATGACTTCCAACTTAGAGGAAATGTCCATCAGTAAATCACCAATTAATACCCTTACTGACATTGTCATTGAGACGGCCAAGATCTCTGGAATTAAGCAGTCACAGCGAAGGAGAAACTGTGTAGCTAAAGCTAAGAAGCCAGTTCAAAAGAAATGAAACAAGTGGTTTGACGTAGACTGCGCCATGTTGCAAAGAGATCTCAGAAGCCTAAGTCGTAAGATTCACGACAACCTGTCAAACTTGACCTTAATAAACAAGTACCGTGGCCTGAGAAAGCAATTCAAAAAGATTGTTATAAGCAAGAAAAGATTATTCAGGCAACAAATATTAGATCAAATGGAGTCACTACAATCAAGAAACTCACAATCCTATTGGAATCTTTTCAATGACCTCAAGGACTCTGCAAATATGAACACGTCTAGACCAATCAGCTGCTCAGAATGGGTCTCACATTTTAACAGGCTCGAAAATAGTATTTCAATGACTATTGACCATGAATTTGATGAACAAATTGATACATACATACAACTGAACAAAGATAAAATATTTAATGAATTGAACTTTTCTATCAAGGTCTCAGAGATCTCTTTGGCAATTGCACGACTCAAGAATGGTAAGGCTTCAGGGCTCGACCTTGTACTAAATGAGATGCTGCAAGCTGGGCACAACCAATTACTGCCTGTTTTGCGCAAGGTGTTCAATTTTCTGATGATTAACGGATATTTTCCAAATGATTGGCAGTGTAACTTGCTGACACCAATACATAAAATGGTGATGCTGCCAATCCTGAAAATTATCGAGGAATTGCAGTAGGCAGCAATCTGTGTAAGCTGTTCTGTAGCATATTGCAAAACAGACTCCGAAGATTTGCAGATGATCAAAACTTAATTACAAATTGCCAAATTGGCTATAAAAGAAATTCCCAAAGTGTTGATCACATACTATCATTAAAATCTATTGTCGACAAGTATATAAACTCAGTTAACAAAAGGAATATTTTTTTATGCTTTGTGGATTTTAAGTCTGCTTTCGATACTGTCTCTCAAAGGAAATTATCATACACATTATTACAGGCAAATATAGGTGGCAACGTTTTCAATATTCTACAGAACATGTACAGTGATGTCCGATATGCTGTTAAACTTAGTGATGGCTATAGCAGCAGTTTCTCCTCTTCTGTGGGTGTAAAACAAGCCTGTGTACTCAGCCCCATTCTATTTAATCTTTATTTGCGTGACCTCCAAGGCATCTTTGATGACTCGTGTGCCCCTATCCCTATGTATAATACAACGATCTCGTGTCTCATGTTTGCTGATGACCTTGCAATACTCTCAGAATCGCAAAGTTAAAATACAGGCGCATTCGTTGGGACCTATTTGAAACATATAAAATCCTACACAACCAATACAACATTGGTAAAAAATCTTCTTCTTCACACCCTCCACCAATACTCGAACTAAGGGACACAAACTTAAGTTATACACACATCGTAGCAATAAGGATATTCGTAAATCTTTCTTTTCCAACCGAGTAGTACCATACTGGAACACACTAACAGTTAGAACTCACTAAAAGTTGGTAGAGAAAAATCAATGTAGATTGATATAACCTATAGAAGCACCCCCTGCCAGTTCCACGCTTTGGGAGAAATAAATTATTGCTATGGCAACGGATCTGCTATGCTATCCAGGACAGTAACTGGCAGATGTCTTTTGACTCAAAATCTGGATTGATTTGTATTATTTCCTTACGAGTTAGCGGTAAATTTATCATGGGTAAAAAGTAATAATGAAAAAACATGTTTTTCGCTACACTGCAATCAAAATGCATAAAATAATTACTTACTTTACGTGCATCTTTTAAAAATGGACACTTGTGGTGTAAAAATACTGTATCTATTTAATGACATGTGATTTGTTGATATCACTTGAGCGACTCGCACGTGAGAACGTCAAAAGTACATACCCTCGAAATCATATGACCCTCGAAAACATCTTACTGGTCCATACTTCTATTTAATACATCAACTAATTGAAAGATACTAAGTGGAACATGTTAATGTTTGTTAGTATGTCTGTATGATTCCATAGATTTCAGTATTTTGGTTAGGGCTTCGTTTGGATCGGAGCTGACGTTGGCGTTAGCTATCTGCTCCCCAAGGGTCGTTCTGTATGACATTTGAGTGTCAGTGTCACTGATGAGCTTGGGTACGTTGTAGGTGACTTTACGCTCTTGCCTGGTATGGCGTTTATATATTAGGCAGAGATGGTTCACATGGAGATGTGTAATGACTGGTGTAGTTCGGATCGACCAGTCGGGTACCGGCTGTACCAGCTAAGCTGGGTACGCACTTCCCGTCCTGGATTTGTTCCCTTAACACGCCCCCCTGGGTAGAGCCATACGCGTATATGGGCCTATGAGAGAGGTCGCATTGTAAGAAAACGACTAAGTTTCTTAAAGCGCATAGTGCGCATGTGCACCCTTAAATATTATTTTTGATGGAGCACGTAGTTTACGACCAAGATAGGATGATGCTTTTAGTGTACAGAGATGGTACCCTGTAATCCGTTTTGATTACCTATTCCCGCCGAATCTGGCATTAATCAAGACCAGAATTCGACGGGCTTTTTAAATCTGTAAACCATTTCAAAATCGGTTAAGAAATTGCTGAGTTATCCACGGAAAACCCTTCTTGATTATCTTCAAAATATTGCCGTGACGTCATAACCACGTGGACGCAGAACTTCTAGAATGTTCTAGAACATTCGACTGCGCTATTATTAGCTACGCACTGATTGGCTGTTGCTCAGCCGATGATTGGTTGGAGCGTACGCCTGTGATGTCACAAGTGGTATAAAAGGAGACACGATCCAGAGATCGAGAGCATCCTCGGCCAAATGCCGAATAGGTTGGACCTGTACCAGCTACTATCAGCGCGACAGACCATATGCATATTACTTTGCTTTCTGTCGGTTTTTCTCCCGTAGCTAACAATTACCCAACCCACCGCACTAAAACAATTTTGTAACTCCCTACTTGCGGGAGCAATTTGGAACTTTCTATTATTGTTCACGAGTATTAAGATCTATTCGGAACACGAACTTGTGGTGAGGCCTTTACAGCCTGGCTATGTGATTCTACAGATGTAGAGGCAGCGATGTTCTCTGCCGGCCACGCCAAAAAGTGGTATTTCAACTGCCACCACACTAATGTCGTGCAGGTTCTTTTAATTTTCGACCGCAGCAAGTAAACTTTGCCCGGTGCATCTTCAGAGTTCGCTGACGTACCCAGCACTGTTACGCTTTGTTTTGTATCTTCATCTGCATCCAACAACCCCCGCATGTGATCGGGTTGTTGACAACTTCCATCCGTGCCATCGGTGTATGGGAACTTTTTCACAGCAGTAATGCTATTGTATCTCTTGCTGACTACTCATTAAACATTCCATTGTGCTTACAGTCCTGAGCGATGTGCTCCCACCATGAGCTTCTTGCGGGAATCCTGTTTGCGGGAACCAACCTGCAGGAACTTTCCAGCTTCAAGAGAATGCATCAACTCACGTCAACTAAAGGATGACGTATCCATTTCAGTAACACGATAGCCTAACTTAAGAATGGCTACCGAGTATTCAAGTAACTATACTTAACATTTTAATTATTCCGCTAAATGTACTTTTCTAATTATATTGTATCCGTAAAAACGGTTCCGATGACTAAAAGCTGCCGTACCGGTCTTAGGACCGCTAGTTATAATTTCTGTACATGTTTATGGTTATTCTCATTTTCTGTAACGTGTTTTCACTAACCGCACCATAGTAGGTTCGTTAACCTGTACCAAGATATATAATTCCGATCATGTAATACTGTATTGATGTTCTGGTTAGTTTATATATATATATGCATCTTAATCCTTCACCAAGCGTGTCCAGAATGAGCCATATGAAACTCACTCCCTCAGAGCTATTGTTTACCTACTTTAGGGTTAAAGGGTTAAAGAAACATGCCCTAAGAGTCACTGCTAGGCCGTACCTACTATAATTATGTTTGCGCAGCGGTTCCTTCTTTGGCTAAAAGACCAGCTAATGGTACTGGTGAGGGTACAAGGGAAGTGAGTGAAGCATCGCCGTTACGATTCTCACTGTCAGGAAACCTCTGCAATTACCTGGGTCAGGGCTAATCAAACCAGTGGAGGGGACTGCCAGACAATTAATAGGCCCGCGGGCCAGAGAGTCGTAGAAGAGATAGCTGCTCCAGAAGTAATTTAGGAGGCATTAAGTTGGTGGCCAATTATGTAAATCTGGCGTGCTTAACATAGCAGCACCGCCTGGAAAGAGGCTTTACAATAAAAATAGCACTCCTTCGTTTGAGCAGTTGTCCCTAGCTACTCTATCCTAACAAAATATCTGAGTTTAATATTAGTTAGGTTTAGTCACCGTATCCCGGGTCGTATTGTAGCGTGGATCAACCGGTCAGGTGCAAACCATCCCAGTCCATCTGGGTACTGAATGGCCGGGCCACGTGCGTTCCAAGCATGCCCCCTTGGTAGGACGATAAGCGTATATAAAGCCATATAAGAGAGGCTCAGAATAATAGTCTGAGAGATCGCCTAGCACATGTGCGGGCATCAGAGATTGCCTACCAATGTGTGTGGAGAGAATGGCATCTTTAGAACACTCCGGGTCTATGTTCGTAATTCCTTTAAAACAGACCGTCCTCGTCGTTCTTGATAAGGATTATTACTAAAATGAAACGAGGATTCTGAACCTTTTCACAGATTTAAAATCGGTCCAGAAATGGCCGAGATATCTATGTTTCTCCCGGACTAAATAGTTTCAAAATAACCAATTTCATAAGCTCGTGTGTACTTGGTAATAGGTCAAGGCCAGCAAGTCACGTGGCCGATACCTATACCTTGATATAACGCTCGCCGATTGGTTAAGATGCACGGTTGTGCCGCCACTATTTAGTATACAACATCAGAGGAACCTTCCGGCAGATGGGCCTTGCGGCCCGGATGTAACAGCTTCGTAGTATGTAGAACGACTGGTGATTCTTGGTGGACGACTCATCAGATTTGCTGGACCACACTGAAAGGTGGTGACCAAATTCTGCGCAATGTGTCATGTGTGATATTTAATTTTTTGACCACAGTCTAGTGGGGCATTGCCTGGTGCACCGCACGAGCTATGCAGTGCAGCATGTATTGTGTACACAGAAGATGCACATGCATTATATACCTTTCAACTGTAGCCCTTCATTACTACAGTGCAGCTTCTAACTTCCACTACAGTATGGAACTTTCAACACCGTTAAATTAAGATGTGTAAATTAATATGACTATTTACTGGACATCCGCATCCGCAATCGCTCTCCTTCGCTGTCTTTGAGAGTGAGCTGCATCAACAGTTCGTCTGCGGATATTTCCCAGCAACTTCAGAATCATGCCATCTCACGTACCTCATCTGTGATGCATCATCTGCAGTGATCAATGAACTTTTTCCGTACCGGTGACTAATAGGTACTCATCTAACTGTATTTTTGTATTATTGTAGTCATATGTTTTTTACAGGTACTGATGACTAATAGGTACCGACTGGTAGTCTGAGACCGCATTTTATAGTTTATGTCTTTAATGTATATATTATCTTTATTTTGTGCTTATGACTAACGAGTACTGCAAGGTCATGTGACCTTATTGATTGTCAAGACTGTGATAGGTGGTTATATATATGGCAGCAGCCATCCTAGTTACTTGTTTTATTTTATTATATAAAATACTAGGACCGCAGTACGCTCGGCTACACTATACAGCAACAATAAATCTGCACCACCTTTTCCCCTCAGCATCACTTTTTCACTGAGGTCACTATTCATGTTCTCATTATGCGAACCTGATATGTGATCGACTAAACCTGGCTATTTTAGCTCGATAGGATAGGTTTACAAGTAGTTAGGGACGATCACTCTTTAGCAGACATTTGTGTAAGCCTCTTTATGTAGCAGGTATTTAACACCGCACATTGGCTAGTTAGTATAAATTGGCCATGTACCTTAGGGCCTCCTTATCAACATATGAGTGATTGTCTCTGTCTACGCTCCTCCAGCCGCAAGGGTTTATAATTGTCTGGACCTCCCTTTGACACGTTGGTGCAATCTGACTCTGGGAACTGTTGGGATTTCCGAGCGGTGAAGACCAAAGTGTCGATTCCGCAAACACCCCATCTGTATCTTCGGATAGTAGTTGGTTTAGATATCCATGCCAAAGTAGGAAGCACTGCGAAAACATTATACTATTTAACCGGCCAGCAGTGCATCTCTGAGAATTTTAACATAACTTTAACGACAGGTAAATGTTAGTCCCTGGGTTCGGATCTTGCACAATCCGCCCCCGACACATCAGGTGACAGACAGGACACAGATCTCCCTCTAACTCTTCACACTGACTGGGTGCCATCTTGGAACTCACCACGCCATCACAGGAAGGTCACTATAGTTGGATATCTGTCTCCCCCTCCCCACCATAAAACATATATGTGCATTTCAATTGCTTATGTAACCATGCCTTGTCCTAGTGATGTTGTATGTGGTTGTGGTGTGGTAAGTAAATAGGTCGTTATATGATTCTGAAGCTGTCACACCATGACATGTCCGCACACTGTTTATCTGAGGGGGATGCTCCATAAGGTGACCATATGGAAACCGAGCATTTCTGCCAGTCAGGCTCATGTATTAAAAGATAGGTAGAAATCCCTGCCACTCGTGGCCTAAGAATAGAACATGGACGTAACAACTAAATGTTAGTTTAGGATCTAGCAGAAGGACTGCATGAATAAAGCAGCAACTACCAATACAGTATCTTTAACCTACATAAGGTGACGGTGTTGAATTCTACGGAAATCATCCACCCCCATCTTCACATAGTACAGCGTGCATCACAATAACTTATAATTTCACTAGGTTGACTCACACTACACACTTAGCATATGTTTGAACAAGAGAGTGGCCCTTTTTGCATTTTCCTGTGATGGAGGTCCGCGCGAGGCACTTTCCTCTTGCAAATAATAATATTTTGTTAGGGGTATAATGGTTTATATTAAACTTGATAAGTTACCGCGTTAGGACTCTCCATTGCAGGGATACCTCGTGGATTTAAAGATCGGTGAGGTACCTCTGATGAGGACCACGATAGACAAGACACCAACTTAGTTCTATGTACTATATTCTCTCTAATACTAGCAAACGAGTAGCATTGTTTGTATATATTTAATTATCATTAATTATGTCTAGACTCGTAAATTGAATAATGGACTGCCATGTCGGTAACACGAACAGTCGGGATGAGATGGTGTGCTTCAACCTCGGCGGCGATGGTCGCACGGAAGCTAACCAGCCAACCCGTGCATCATGTATCTGCGGTGCTGCAGGATAGAATAGACGTTCATTTTCACCGTTCATGAGTTTGAGCCGCATCAGAAAGTTTGTCTGCGGATGTTCCTTAGCGGTTCCACGATGTCAGTATAGTGCCATCTCGCACCTCAGATATGTGATGCTTCAACTACATTGATTTTAGGAATATTTTGTACCAATGACTAATAGGTACTCTGTACCCATTTTCATAGTAATAGTTATAATAGGTATCGATATATGTAGGTATTGCAAGGTCGTCTGAGACCTTATTTTTATAGTTTATATATTTAATTGTATGTATTTATTTTCATTTATGTGCCGATGACTAATAGGCACCACAAGGTCGTGTGACCTCATGTATTTACTGTACTGTATTAGTTAGTAATATGGCAGTAGCCATCCAAGTTGTATCTTTTTGCTTATTTTATGCAAAAATACTTGGACCGCACTTCACTTAGGTTACACTATACAGCAACAACAAACACACCACCTTGTTTCCCACACAGCATCAATTGACTGAGGTGTTCATGTCCTCAATGCACGAACCTGACAAGCGACCGACTAAACCTGACTATTTTACCTCGGCAAGATAGGTTTAATAGTAACTAGGGACGACTACTCTTTAGGCATAAGCCTCTTTTCTTGGAGCTGCAGATAAGTTAGACACCGCACACTGGCAAGTTTGTATAAATTGGCCATTTACCATAGGGCCTGCTGAATTGATAGAATATGAGTAGCTGTCTCTTTCCACGCTCTTCCGGCCTCAGGGCCTGTTAATTTTTTGGACTCCCTCTGCCGTGTCGGTTAGAACTGACTTTAAAAACTATTGGGGTTTCTGAGCAGTTAGAATCAAAGTGTCGATGACCGCATACCCCTCCCCCACCACCACCCCACCCTTATTTTCTGATACCTATTAGCTAGTTTCCATGCCAAAGTAGGAATCACTGCGAAATAATTAAATTATATCATAAACCCCAGCAGTGCATTCTTTGGGCAATCTGACTCAATCCTAAATGCAGATAAATGTTCCAGGATGTGGATCTCACATGGTCCGCACACGAAATGCTAGGTGACGGATAATGAAACAGATCACCATCTAACTCTCCGGTGACTGGGTGCGACATTGGAGCCCTCCACGCCTTCACAGGAAGCTCACCATAGTTGGATATCTGTCTCTCTCTCTCTCTCTCCCCACCATAAATAGATAATGCTTTCCAAATGCTTATGTAATGTGACTTGTCCCTGTGTTGTTATTTGTGGTCATGAGGCGGTATGTGACAGGATCGTAATTTGATTCTGAAACTACCATCTGACATGTTTACACACTGTCGGTCTGAGGGTGATGCTTTGTAGTGGTGACCATAATGGACACCGGGCATTCTCGCCAGGCAGACCTATAGGTTAAAGATAGGAAAAACACATAGCCATTTGTGGCCATAACCTGATATTTGTAGACCTAAAAACTAGCTGTTAGAGTAGGTTCTAGCAAGAAGGCCCACATAAATAAAGCGGCGACTACAAAATAATATCTTTAACTCACATAAGGTGACTGTTGAATTCTACGGAAATCATCCGCCCCATCTTCATGTAAACCAGTGTGCATCCCAATACTTTTAACTACATTAGTTTGAATCACTTTCTCATTTTTAGCATAGTTTGAATAGGAGAGTGGCCCTTTTTCCCATCTCTCCTCCTCTGCCTCGGCATTGTAGGCATTTTCCTGTGACGGAGGCCCACGCGAGGCACTTTCCTCTTGCAGCCAAAATCTTGGCCGTCCTGAGATTATATAGCTTATATTAAGTTTAATAAAGTGACCCTGTTAGGACTCGCCTTTGCGGGGATACCTCACAGACTATACAGATCAGAGTTCTGTGAGGTACCTCTGGAGAGGATCAAGTTAAACCATAACATCATTCCGCTCTTACCTACTTTTTATCTCCATTGGAAGCAAACAAGTACCATTGTTTCGCTCTAATATTTTAATGTCTCTTATCTATCCTTGGTAGGCACCTGTTGGTCATCAGTGCACATTGCCCATTACTGTCAGCACAATTTCAGAAATGGTGTAGAAGAAACATCGCCACTTCATAGTCATTGGCACAAAATAAACATAGTAAAATAGTCTAATTTGCTGTTCTGGATGGTGCACACGAAATTGGTGCTTTGTGAACTTGCCTCTATGATACGGAGGCTGAGTTTATAATAAATACAGCGCAAGACGAGTAGCACGGCTTAGCTCCTAGCGGCGCTTAGAGCAATGTCCGACATCTGGACTGAGGTTCGAAAAGTCTCATGAGGAAGCACTGGATACGTGCATGCTCTTAACTACCACTTTTTAGACGTGGTACGGCAGGTCTGGCGGGATATCACATGATGGCTTTTTTTACGGTAAGCCGCCAAAACGTCATGCCATCTGGAAGGTCACTCTGGAGTTGACGGATGAGGAACCTCTTAACTTATTTGCTATGACGTAGTGAGGTGGACGCCGCTCCCAGAGACGAGTACCAGGAACTAGAATATGCTGTGTTAGTATAGATTAGCAGCACATGGTAAGAATGTATGTTCCTCACTCTGGACAACCCATGTCCTGACTGAAAAATAGCTGGTGAAAAGGCCCCTTTTATACTAAAACAGTCCCAGCACTCTTCCAGCGCATAATGGCAAACATGCTCAAGGGCATTCCATATACTGCTGTATACTTTGACGATATTGTTGTTACTGGTAGAGATCGGGTCAAACATGTGCATAACCTTGAATCAGTTTTGAGTACAATAGAGCAAAATGGACTACGGTTACAGAAGGAAAAATGTAAATTCTTCCTACCACAAGTTGAATTCCTTGGTTTTGTCATTGACAAAGATGGGCTACGTCCCACTTCTGCTAAAGTTACTGCGATACATAATGTGCCTCCGCCTGCGAACATTACTGAACTTTGTGCATATTTAGGATTATTGAATCACTATGCCAAATTACTTCCCCGTCTGTCATCACGGCTAGCTCCGTTATACTATTTTACTCCAGAAGGTTGTAAAATGGGAATGGTCAAAGGAGTGTAATGATGCATTTTAAGAAAGTAAGAGTGACTTAACAAGCGATAAATTGCTAGTTCATTATGATGCGGACAACAATCTAGTATTGTCATGTGATGCGTTTGCGTACAGAGTAGGTGCTGTACTTCAACATCGAATTAATGGTAAAGACCGTCCAATTGCTTATGCATCGCGAAGATTAACTAAGCGCATAATTATTCTCAGATAGAAGAAGAAGAAGGGCTAGCAATCATATTTGGTGTTGGCAAATTCCGCCAATATTTATTAGGACAATCATTCACAATTGTTACGGATCATCGTCCGCTTTTTTCATTGTTTTTGCCATCCAAATTGATCCCAGAAATGGCTGCCTCACGAATTAAGCATTGGTCATTAATCTTGCCACCATTTCAATATATAACATTGAATGCCGTTCCTCTAAAATAATGCTGTTGCTGATGGGTTATCGAGGTTGCCATTAAGTGCTACAGGTTCGCAAAGACACAATGACGAAGATCTTGTGCTACTTATTAACACAATTGATACAAACTTGCCTGCTACGTCTAAAGACATTGCGAATGAAACAGAAAAATTCCTTATTGCCCCGTGTTTATCGATACATTATGGAAGGTTGACCAGAGCACATAGACCCAGTATGCGATATTAACTTAAAACAATACTTTGATAAGTGAACAGAGCCTTCTGTAGAACAAGGGTGTATCATTTGGGGGTTGCGAGTTGTTATTCCCAATTCACTAAGAAGGTCATTGCTCCTAGAATTACACAGTGAACATGCTGGTGTCGTCCGAATGAAAGCAGTTTCACGCTCAATCATCATCATCATCATCATCAATTTACAAGGCATAAGCCATTGGCTTGTTATTGCCTCAGTGCTAAACTGGTAGGGCAGGCAACCCTGGTCTGGATACAACACGTGTAGCTATCTTCATGTGTGCATGTTCATGTAGATGCACAGGCTGTTTCAAGATTAGTCCACTGTGATGTAATAATTGTATTATGACTTTGGGAATTGACGGCTCACATATGTTGTATAAGCATATGTGTAACAGCAACGTCCAAAGCCACACCACAATTAATTGTGTTCAGTCGATTTCAAATATTCTTTCTTTGAAAAAGATGTCTAGTTTGCCCTTGAATATTTCGACTGTGGTTGCTTCGACTATTGTTGTTGGCAGTGAATTCCAATGTGGTGCCACTCTATTTGCGAAGGAGTGCTTCCGAATATCTTTGCTGCTACGTTTTATGTTGAGCTTGAGCCTATGACCTCTGGTCCGTGTAACATTGGACAGTTCGAAAAAGTAGTTCTTATCAATATTATATAGATCTTTGATGAGTTTGAATGTTTCAATCAAATCTAAACGAAACCGTCTATATTTCAGTGACATTAGATTTAGGGCTTCAAGTCTTTCTGTGTAGCTATACTCTCTGATTTGTGGGACAAGTTTTGTTGCTCTGCGTTGTACTCTTTCTAATAGCTGCGATTGCCTTTTCAGTCTTGGAGACCATGCTGAGTTGCAGTATTCAAGAATTGGTCGCACAAGTGATTTGTATAGTAGCGTGAAAGTAGATTGATCAATGTTGGTAAATGTTCTCTTGATTAGTCCTATTGTACTGTTTGCCTTGGATACAATGTTCCCTATATGTATGTCAAAAGAGAGGTTTCTGTCGACATGAACCCCCAAATCTTTTTCTACATCTGATGTTGATACAGGATGTGGATCAGGTGTATCTGTCATATAGTATTTGGTTTGAGGGTTATTTCTGCTGAAGTGCATGACATGCGTTTTGTCTGTGTTGAAAGATAGTTGCCATGTCTGCAACCATTTACATACTTTATTTATGTTTTCCTGAATCTGACCGGTAGCTGGGTTGCCGTACATCTTTGTATCATCTGCAAATATTTTGCAGTGGCAGGTTAATCGATCAGGTGGGTCATTTATATACATCAGAAAAAGTATAGGGCCTAGAACACTTCCTTGTGGCACGCCACTGGTCACCTCAATCCAGTCCGATGATGCATCATTAATTCTAACTCTCTGGCTCCTGTTGCTTAAGTAGTTCCCTATCCATTTTACTAAATTTTCGCCAATACCATAGCTTCTCAGTTTTGTTTGGAGTCGTTGGTGTGGCACAGTATCGAAAGCTTTTGAAAAGTCTAAATATATTGCATCGACAGGTTCGTTTGAGTCAAGCATGGCTGTTAAATCCTCCAGGTATTCTAGTAGTTGAGTTTTACATGATCTTTTACGTCTAAATCCATGCTGACATTTGGTAAATAGATTAGCCATTTCCAGGAAATTTAATTTCAATATTCTGGTGGCCTTCGTTAGACTCTGATATTGAGTTAATGAGCCAAAATTGCTCTGATTGCCAAGAAGAATCGTCATTACCTGCATCTGTGAAGGCTACGACGTGGAAGTTGTTACATATGTATTATGTATCTCTGTATTTGAAGTGACACGTCAGCTTTAATAA
This sequence comes from Chaetoderma sp. LZ-2023a, assembly GCA_034401795.1. Taxonomy (NCBI): domain Eukaryota; kingdom Metazoa; phylum Mollusca; class Caudofoveata; order Chaetodermatida; family Chaetodermatidae; genus Chaetoderma; species Chaetoderma sp. LZ-2023a. Next base: position 129,964,988 of record CM067371.1, on the reverse strand, counting down.
AAATAGAGATTACCGTAATAATGGCTCCCGTCATTCAGTAGAACATAAGATGGTGTCAGAATAGAAAACGGACCTCCCGCATGAAATTAAATGAATAAATAAATAATAACGCAACCGCAGAACAGATAAGTGTCTATTGTATAAATAAACACTAATAAAACATAGAAATGGACATTACATGTTGATACACGGGCGTTTTTTGACGTACGAAAAGTGGTGATTATAACAGAGCCGTAAAAAAATATATTGTAGCGGAATCGGAACAATTCTAAAACATGGCTGAAACAATCGGACGACCTAAACAGTTATGTTTAGATGTAAATTTAGAGGAAAACTGGAAACGTTTTAAGCGATCATATGAACTGTATGATGTAGCAATAGAAAAAACTGGGGAAAAATAAAAAACAACAATGTGCAATATTTATGAATTTAGCTGGTCCAGACTCGACTGAATTGTTTGACAGTTGTGAATTTCCTGATGCAGAAAAGGACAAAATAGACCCTCTACATCGTTTTGAAGTCCACTGTCTGGGGAAGAAGAACATTATAATTGAAAGGTACAACTTTGGTACGCGAGTTCCGAACGAAACTGAAACTTTTCAAGCTCTTTATACAGATCTACGAACACTGAGTAAATCGTGTGAATATGATCATCTTCGCGATGAGATGATTCGTGATAGAATCGTAATCGGCATACGAAGTAATGCTGTGCGTGAAAGACTTTTCAGAACACCCGATTTGACCCTAAGTAAAACAGTGGAAATTGCAGCATCAGCAGAACTTTATAGAACGCACATGCAGGTTGTGACAGGTAAAAGTGCAAGTGACAGTCATGTAGACATAATCCGGAAACAAACAAAAAGCGTGTTCAACAGAGACAAACAATATGCTTCAAAAACCTATCCGAAAGAGACTAAACACGTTAATGGTGCAACAACATTCAAATGTAAGAAATGTGACAGAACACATGGTCCAAGGAACTGTCCAGATTGATGAAAAATGTGTTCGAGCTGCTCCAAGCAAAAAGTGCATTATGTAGAAAAACAAGACTGATGACAATTCTTATGATTCTTTCCTTATTGATACTGTATTTATGGACAAAAGTCCTGGTTGTGAAAATAATGAACAGTGTGGTAAAGAACACACAGGTATGAAAGATGACTCGGAACCAAAAAATCACTCCAAAACCGAGAAAATTAATGAGAGTATGAAAGATGAATATGTATCAGATGATGAATCTGGAATAAAATGTGAAAATGTGCAGTGTGTACATGGTGTAAACACCAACCCCAAAGCCTAACAACAATGAATGATATGATATGAGGATGAATGATATGAGTCTGTGGCTGTACTTGAGTCCAACAAAACAGTTAAATCTAAACTGGATACCGGTTCCCAAGTAAATGTGTTACCTATGAATGTGTATGAAAGTTTGGGGAAACCAAATCAAACACAAATAACGAAATCGAATGTAAAATTCAGCACATATAACAGGGATAATATAAAGACAATGGGTACGGTTATACTCATAATAGAGCATAAACACATGCATGCTCTCAAATTTCATATTGCAGATGTACAATCACCACCAATACTAGGCCTACAAGCGATGCTGGAAATGAAATTCTCCTTCGATCAATACTCACCATTCTGTTACTTCGGATATACAGCTGGCCTTGACAGCGGCTCTAGGATTATAGACTTAGAAAGCTTTACCGACTCCTGGGAACCGGGTACTCGGCTCCCAACTGCCGAGTACCCGTTTACCATAGAGCTCATTCTTGTTTGCATAGCAACAAGAGCAATACATGCTTTCTGCATTAGGGATTTTAGTGTTTTAAATAATCTAAGTCTTTAATCGGTGATAGTTTGTGTGTTCTGAAAGGATTAACTAAGGACTATGGAGAATACCGCCCAAGACAACCAGGTTGTATTGTTCTTTATTATCCATAGTTAAAAGATTTAGGTCTCTAAATTTCGTTGTGTCGCATGTTCCAATTTCTGACCCCATAGAATCTGGGACGTGTGCTAACAACGATATATGCCAGACGATCGCCTTCTTTAACCCCCAACAGGCGATCGGCAGATATGAAAATAGGTGTTTGCTACAGTATTTCTAACACGAATATCGGCTGACGTCGTTCTCCGTAGAATCCGAGCGGGTGACGTCAAACCCGGTCGCTCGGATGTTTATGTGAAGAAAATTTTTTTCATTAATTCGCGCATCTTATTCTGGGTGCTGCGTACTAAAAATGGTACCGGAAACTTTAGAATGATCAAGTTTACGTGCGATCACGATCGGTTTGCAATGATCGGTGGTTTCAAAATTCTTGAGTAGATGCGTGGTCTGCGGTTTTACCGTGTGAGACAGCAGTTTGTTATACATTTTGTTGTTTTCTTCACATATCGTGCTGCTTTCGTTAGGAGTATAATTTATATTGATTAGTAAATATACCCTGAATGCTATGCGATATGATTCCTGGAGCCGTTACACATCCTGGAGGATCTATTATGGGTGTGTTTGTGCCCGCCACGTGCTTGTCGTCATAATCAATGCGATCGTTGTTGTAACATGGCGGGGTGGGGTGCGGGGAGGTTACGGTTAATTTATGAGTCAAAATTATTTGAAAATTAATTGTCTGCCTTCCATCCGGGTCTCGTTCCGCTTGTTTATTGTAGGTTTGTGCTTATTTTATAGGCCAAGCCAGCCCCGCCATCATGTGACGACTGCCATAAGTTTGTCCGTGTAATGTTCAAGGACCATGTCTGTTTTAGGTGTTCCCTGTGTAATATAGATCATAGGTGTAATGTTTGTGCAGTGTGGTCCGTCGAAATGATGGTTAAGTTCCTTGCCCAGAAGGACTTGGCTGGGTCTGACGCGGGGTCAGGCGGTCCGAGAGGAAATCGTGGAGCGCCTTGTTCGGCCGGTGGGGGTGCTCCACGTCCCCAGCTGGAGGTGGCGGAGATGGCACCGCCGGCGTGGTTTGGTCCGGCTATGCAGGGTTTTCTGCATAGCGTTCTGCCCACGCTGGTGTCGTCCCTGCTACCAAAGGTTGGGGGGCAGTTTCTCCCCATGCCTGGTACGGATCCTGTCCTCGGACAGGATTCTGGACTGGTTACCGAGGGGGCCGTCTCGTACGGCCCCCTGGCAGGCACGTCTGGCTTCGGTCAGACGGGTTCTGTCTCTCTGCGGCCACCTCCGGGTGGTCCAGTAGCGGTGGCCGGTCCGTCAGGTGTGGGAGCCGTCCACCAGGACGGCTCCACGGTTGACTCGTCTAGTGACGGCTCTTCGGAGTCTGAAGACGAGGAGGCAGAGGAGGAGAGGTTGCTGCGGCCCGTGAAGCCGCAGGTGGAGAATATGGAGGTTGATTCCGTCCTGGACGGAACCGGCCTCCATTTATCTGGTTTGGCGCAAGCCAGGTCAGCGACTGCGGCTGAGGCCAATCCGTTACCTTGCACCGGTTCCGCGCGGCTTGGTTTGTCACCAGCCGTCATGGGAACGGGTGTGCCGGGCCAGGCGTGGTACTCACCTAGCTCGCCTGGTCCGGCAGCCGGATGTGGGGTGCCGTTGGCGCCCGTGTCCGGCTATGGTTCCGCGACTGTTACGGGTCCGTACGGTTTTCCGTGCGGACCTACCCCATGGACCGGAGTGTTTCATGGGGTGGCGGCGGAACCGTGTGGTAGCGGAGTGCCTGGCGTGTCAGCCGTGGCTCCTTGCCGGGAGGCCGTGGCTGGCAGACCCGTGAGCACGTCAACGGGTGACGTGTTTGCGGGGGTGTCTTCATCGGGGTAGATTGGTCAGATGCTCTGGCGTGGCTAGCCAGGGTTGACCCGTCTGTGGTTTCGGCCACAGCTGATGAAGATGCGCCCCGTCCGTCGGTTGCGTCGATTAGGACGGGGATTTTGCCCGCGGCCCGGATCCAGTCAGTGGGACTGGATCCACGGTTCATAGATTTGTTGGATGCTATTTATAGCAAACAACTAATGACCAAGGGTCAGCTCCCTGCAGCCTCCAGGGAGGTGCGGGCAAGATGTCGTATTCCGCGGGGTGAATACGACAGGTATGGTGTAGTCCCGTCGGTCATGGAGGATGACCGATGGGTACTGGGAGTCCAGAGTGCCGGGTCGGGTGGCCCCGGTCCGGCACTAGTGGATAAGTCCCAGGTACACCAGGAAGAAGTCCTGTCCCTATGCGATGAGGGTGTGATGGCAGCGATGAGCGCTGTCAATCACTCTTATCGTCTCCTTCAGTCGGTGTGGGCTGAAGCGGGGGCAGGCCACCCTGTGCCACCTGTGGCGCTTTCATGTGTTAATGACGGCTTGGTGCTGTCAATGGACGCATTGGCAAGGGTGCAAGCACGAGTGACGAAGTCCAGGAGGCAAATGGTCATTGACCATATGCGTCCGGCTACGGCAGTCAGGGAGCGTCTTCTTGGGACGCCCCTGACAGGGCCTAGCATCTTTGGTGGCCAAGCGCGGGCCATCTTAGAGGACACCGCCAGTATCACGCAGAATCGGTTAGCGGTAAATCTACAGCTAGAGCTAGTGCGGCAAGCGCACGCACTAGGGGCTGTGGGCAAACCGCTAACGGGACATCCTTCAAAGAAGCAGAAGAAGCATAAGAGCAAGGCGAAAGCCAGGCCTGTTGCGACTTCTGCTTCAGCTGGGTTATCGGAGCCGCCGCCAGCGAAGAAGCCCAGGAAGGTTGTAGAGGCGCCTACCCTCCCCAATGTTGCTCCTGACCGCCCTAGAGGGGGGAAGGGGGAGGGTATGGGTAAGGCCTCAAAGGGCGGGCAGAAGGGGCCGAAGCGTACCTGAGGGTACGCAAGCTCCCTTCATATCCGCCTGGACCGCGCCTGTGCGACAGGAACAGCGGTGCCAGTTATACCCGTCGTGCCTAGAACGAAATGGTTCTCACTCTCTCTCGTTAAGAAAGAGGGGGGGGGGGGGGGCGGACTGTGAGCCGGACAACCCCGTTAGACGTCGAGGCGTCTATGGTGGGTGGAAGGCTCATGTGTTTCGTCGAGGCCTGGCGAGGTGTGACATCAGACAGTCTGGTCCTGGGATGGTTATCCCAGGGTTACATGCCGGAGTGGTGGGACTTTCCACCACAAAATCTGTCTTTGGCACCTGTCTGGACACCCGTACCAAGGGAGCCAGACAAGTTAGAAGCCGTTCAAAAGGAAGTGTCGGGTTTGCTTCTGAAGGGAGCAATAAAACCAGCAAACCGGAACACTCCAGGCTTCTATTCAAACATGTTCCTTGTCCCCAAGAGCACAGGGGGATGGAGACCCATACTCAATCTCAGGCCATTAAATTGGTTTATCCATACGCCTCGGTTCCAGATGGAAACGCCGAGGTCGGTAATGGCGGGATTGAGGAAAGGAATGTGGTGTGTATCGATCGATCTGAAAGATGCATATTTCCACATTCCGATGAATCGGAGTTGGCACAGGTTTCTGAGATTTGCGTTTCAGAATCAAGTATGGGAGTTTACAGTTCTCCCGTTTGGCCTGTCGACAGCTCCGAGGGTTTTCACAAGAGTGGTCCTTGCAGTGAGAGCGTTTCTCAGAAAAGAGAACGTGGCGCTACACACCTACATAGACGACTGGCTGCTCAAGGCAGACTCGGCAGCCAGGTTGAACGTGGATACTGCTCTGACTCTGAAGTTACTTTCAGATCTAGGCTGGATAGTCAACGAGGAGAAATCCGAGTTGACGCCCACTCAACATTTCGTTTATTTGGGGATGCGATTCGACCTCGAGGAGGGCAGGGTTTACCCGTCAGAGCCCAGAGTGGTGTCTCTGTTAGCCATCCTCAGCAGTTTTCGAGTGGGAAACCACATTCAGGCGAGGCGGTTCCTTCAGATGCTGGGCATGATGGTCTCCATGGAGCAGGTTATCCCGTACGCTGCTCTAATGCGAAGACCTATCCAGTTGTATCTGATGTCTCTGTGGAAACAGAGAACAGAACCCCTGTCAAAACTGGTGCCAGTTTTGGAGCCGATAATATCGCATCTTCTATGGTGGAAACAGCGTCAGAATCTCCTAATAGGGGTTTCGCTGCACCTACCCCACCCCCAGCTGTCCATCTACACGGATGCATCGCTGGAGGGGTGGGGTGCCTGCCTGGGAGAACACCAGGTCTCGGGCACATGGACTCTCCCGGAGAGTCAGCTGCATATCAATCTGTTGGAAATGATGGCAGTGGAACTGGCGTTGGAAGAGTTCCTTCCGATTATCAGGGGCAAGGTGATATTGATACGGTCGGACAATTCGACAGTAGTATCATATATAAATCGCCAAGGAGGGACCAGGTCGCCCACCCTGTGCATCAGGGTGTGGCACTTGATTCAATGGTGCAGGAATTACTCGGTTGTTTTGAAAGCAGCTCATATTCCTGGCCGATTGAACATTCTGGCGGATGCTTTGTCTCGCAGACAGAGAATCTTGCCAACAGAATGGTCCCTCAACCCTCCGGTTCTGCGACGGATCTTCGAGCATTGGGGCAAACCCAACGTGGACTTGTTCGCCACAAAGGAAAATGCTCAAATCATGACATATGTCTCGCCGATTCCAGATCCAAATGCCGTCGATACAGACGCTCTGGCGATAAGCAGGAGAGGGATGCACGCTTACGCGTACCCACCCACCATTCTTCTACCGAAGGTATTGGTGAAGGTCAGGGAGGAGCCGTGTCTGGTCGTGCTAATAGCGCCGTATTGGCCGAGCAGGGCGTGGTTCACGGATCTTCTAGATCTGCTGGTGGAAAATCCTGTGCAGTTACCCGAGATTCCGAACATAATCTCCCAGGCCAAGGGACGCTTCCTACACGAGCGTCCCGAAATGTTCAAATTGACTGCGTGGATGTTGTCAAACAACGTTCCACGGCGGAAGGCTTTTCTCGACAGGCTGCTGATTTCATCGCGGCTGCGAGAAGGAGGTCAACCTTCAAGTCATATAACAACAAGGTTAACAGATTTGCAGACTGGTGTGAAGAAAAGGGTATTGATACCTTTCAATCCACTATTCAGCAAATAGCAGACTTTCTCTGTGAGCTGTTCTTTGCAGGACTAGCTCCCGTCACAGTTGCTGGATACAAGTCAGCTTTGGCATCAGTTATCCCTTGTCTAGCCAACAGGGATAGCCCAGAGGTGGCCCAGTTAAATGTGATGTTGAAGGGAATGAGCAATCTCCGCCCGAGACAACCGGTAGTCATTCCAGCCTGGAGTCTATCTTTAGTGCTTAATGTACTGGCCAAGCACCCTTTCGAACCGTTGCGTTCGGCTAGTCTAAAGCATTTGACTCTAAAGGCGGTCTTTCTATTGGCAGCTTCCTCAGCTAGAAGGCGCAGTGAGATCCATGCGCTTTCGGCAGAGAGGAACCGATTTATTGTTTCTGGAGAAGGTCTGCGGCTTCTGCCAAGAGCAGAGTTTATGTCAAAGAACCAATCTTTGAGATATCCCGGCAAACCGATCATTATACCGAAGTTAACCAGGTTTGATCGTGATGCCAGTGTCTGGTGCCCGGTCCGTGCTTTGACTAAGTACAAGAAACGGACTGACTCGTTACGGTCGAACGATAGACATCTGTGGATCTGCCATAAAAAGCCTTATGGCGCCGCATCCATGGATACTATCTCTCGTTGGGTGGTCGAATGCATTCAGACTACTCACGAGATGGCGACTGGGCACCAGGTGCAGGGCGTAAGGGCACACGATGTTAGAGGAATAGCCACCTCGACCGTCCTTTACAATGGTGTTCCGTTAGAGGACATCATGGGCGTTGCACAATGGCACTGTGAGTCCTCATTTACGGATTACTATATGAGGGATGTGTCAGACTCAGCCAATCCACTCGCTTTAGCTGTTTTGAAACGATAGTTAGTGACCACACTGCTTTTCCCCTTTTTTCACTTTGGTAAGAAAAGAACCTAAAGCAGGCATGGTCAAGCGAGAGGATGTCAACCAGATTGTGTCACTGATGGCCGAACCGGTGAATGGTTGGAGGCGGTACGTCTGAAGTCCTGTTATCATAAGGTAATTCAAGAGTGAGAGTTTTTTGTATTATGTATATGTATCATGTTCATTCATCTTATATATTCATGCTCATTCCCAGGCTAATACAAGCAATATGCAGGGAGTAGTTAACCCTCTTGGCATATTGGTGTTTTCAGGCGAGATACATGTTCGTTAGTTCTCTCCCTTTTCTTAGGAGGAAAAAGGGGGGAGGGGCTGTGACGCGAATGTGATTCGGTTCCGTGAACTTGACGGTCCTTTTAGGTCTCCGTTAGTCAAGTTTGAAGTCTAAAATCTTTCTCCATGGGGCAAAATTAGCATGTATGGCTTGCCCCTTCCCACCAGGTTACTGATCAAATCTGGTGTATATCAGAAGTAACAGAATGGTGAGTATTGATCGAAGGAGAATGCAGGAAATGTCAATTTCCCTTTCTCCGAGATCTAACAATACTCACCATTCTGTTACGGACCCAGCCTCCCAGCCCCACGGAGGCAAGCCATAGTTTTCTCTTGTTTGGTGGCTATGCAAACAATATGAGCTCTATGGTAAACGGGTACTCGGCAGTTGGGAGCCGAGTACCCGGTTCCCAGGAGTCGGTAAAGCTTTCTAAGTCTATAATCCTAGAGCCGCTGTCAAGGCCAGCTGTATATCCGAAGTAACAGAATGGTGAGTATTGTTAGATCTCGGAGAAAGGGAAATTGACATTTCCTGCAATGTTCAGCAGAATTCATTCAGTTGAGCAAAATCTGGAGCATTCATCAGATCTACTAGAAGAATATGCTGATGTTTTCACAGGATTGAGAAAACTTAAAGGTGAATATAACATCAGACTAATCAAGGATGCACAACCAGTAGTTCATCCTGTAAGACGACTTCCAGAAACCATAAAGCCACAACTAAAAGCAAAGATACAACAAATGGAAAAAGCCAACGTTATCCAGAAGGTTAACTGTGCAACAGACTGGGTCAACTCATTAGTAATAGTTCATAAACCAGATAAATCACTGAGACTTTGTCTTGATCTGAAGGATTTGAATAAAGCAGTAATGAGAGAATATTTTCATATACCAACCAAGGAGGACATCCAAGCAAAATTACAAGGAGCAAAATACTTCACAAAATTGGATTGTTCATCAGGTTACTGGCAAATCGAACTGACAGAGGAAAGCTCACACTTGACAGCTTTTAACACACCGTTCGGTAGATACCGCTTTCTAAGAATCCCTTTCGGCATAACATCAGCTCAGGAAGTATTCCAAAAGAAGCTAAGTCAAGTTATAGAGTCAGCAGAAGATGTCATTAACTATGTCGAGGACATTTTAACATGGAGAAGCACAGAAAAACAACATGACGAGTGACTCAAAACAGTACTGGAAATCTGCAGAAAGGAGCACGTCACTCTGAACAAAGAAAAATGCGAAATCAAAAAGAAAGAAATCAAATATCTTGGTAATACCATTTCTGCAGAAGTTATGAGACCAGATGAAGATAAGGTCAAAGCAATAGAAGATATGCCTCATCCAAATGACAAACAAGCAGTGCATAGACTGTTAGGCATGATCAATTGGCTGGGACGATATATTCCAAATGTTGCGGAGTTAACAGAACCTTTAAGACAACTCATAGAAAAGGAGTATGAATTCAGCTGGCAGAAGCCACAAGAAGATGCGTTCATCAACATAAAGAAAGTTTTGAGTAACATACCTTTGCTACGATTCTATGATGTTAACAAAGATGTAACATTATCAGTGATCGCAAGTCAAAGTGGATTAGGAGCAGTACTCCTGCAAGAGGATCAACCCGTTGCATTTTCATCAAGCGCTATGTCTGAAACAGAGACCAGATACGCTCAAATAGAAAAGGAATGTCTCACTGTTGTATTTGCATGTCCGAGATTCCACCAATATGTATATGGGGGAAAACTGTGAAAATAGAATCAGATCATAAACCACTGGAAGCAATCTTCAGTAAACCCCTTGCAAAAGCTCCACCACGAATTCAAAGAATGATAATTCGTTTACAAAAATACGACATCAACCTACAATATAAATCTGGAAAGGAACTAGTAATTGCCGATACTCTAAGTAGAGCGTGTCCACCACATAATAAGAATGATCAAGATAGTCTAGAAAATTACATTGAATGCATGTTATTACTACATTACAACCTACCTCCTTGCATTACTATTGCTCTTTCCTTCTCTGAATGGAGAAGCGTAGTAGGATGAAATTTTTACAGCCAATGTTTGCTGTGTGTAGTGGTTACAGAGTGACTGAAGGCTTCTTCAGGAATCTCCATACTCTCCAATAATGAGATCCATAGCAATTCGCTTGAATGCTATATCTCATAATGAGGTAGAAAGAGGGTTAATACATAACCCAGAGCCATTGACTGAGTCATAGGGCACAATGATCATCTCATTGGCTGACAAACATCACATGACTTTGTTGTAGCAACCAAGTCTTCATTCCTTTTCCTACTAGTGAAGGAAGGGGTAGTGAAAAATTTGATAGCCAGTTTTAAAAAGGTTTTAAGCTTTTCAATACTGCTGTGGGATTATTTCAAGCGTTCAAAGGATCAACAAGATATCAGACAAAAGGAAAAGACCTAAGATAAGTGGTTGTAGGTCTTTTTGATCAATATTGATTTTATTGATTATTTCTATTTTCATGGTAGGCGTGTTACCAGTTTTGTTTTTTTACGCCCAGAGTGTTTTAGACAGTTATTGTCTGTAATTGCTTCTTCCTTACAGTAGCTTGTTTAAGTTACCTATGTACATGCTTGGTTAGCATTTGAGCATGAAATCCATGATATCTCATAACATACTCTCTTAAAGAAAAACCAATATTAAATAAATTAGAGACTAGTTTGGTCTCTATTGTTTATTGGGTTCAGCGCTGTCTGATCCCTTTTTTATCTTTGGGACTTTACCCTATCAAATCTGTCTTTTACGATTCAGATTTGAAAAAGTCTCTGAAGAAGAGTAAAGTCAAGTCTAAAGAAAAGGAGATTGCTCTTCATTCTATTAGATGTCCTAACACCAGCTGCCATAGATTCATCAAGACAGAACATTCTGGCCATGTGTGCCTTAAATGCACTTCGTGCTCTATAGAATCATCCTGTCTTATTTGCAGCTCATGGTCCCAGGCCTCTAGTCTTGCCTAGACTTCTCCTTTAGGGTCTGCGATTAAAATAAAGGCCAAACCCGAGCCCTTGCTTGATTCATCCATCCTTGAAAGGATTGTTTATTCAATGGAAGTCCTGCAGAAACAAGTGAGCAACATAGACGCGTCGATCGATGGCATGATTAACAAAATGATCATGGACCAGTCAGCTTCCAACGTTTCATCTGATATTGTTGAAGGGCAAACGTCAGAACTGACTGTTCTTAGGAAACGATTATTCAAGTCAGAGTGTTTTAAGGCTTACTGATCTTCACTGTTTCAGGGGTTCAAAATCATCATTGACAGGAAAGAACAAGAGTACGAACAATCCTCAGTTTTCGCCTCGTTCATCGCTTCAGAAGCCAGTCATTTCTACTGAAGTATCATTTACAGTCAACATTCCGCATCTTGCGCCTATGAGGACCGAGTCAGGTTTATCCTTTCTCAGGCCCGAGCGGGTTGTAAGTTGGTCCGGGTCTTCATATCATATCACTACTATGACGACCAGAGTTGTTCAAGTGATCTCCCACCCGCTGTCATCTACTAAACCAGTCTCGTCATCATATATTGTTTCGGCTTTGTCTCCGGCTAATCTTCTGGCCCCCGTGTCCGGGTTTTCTCCCGGCCCCGGGTTTGGGGATGGACCGGCCTAGATTACCGATTTCTCCCTTGGGGCCCGACCCGGGCTTCGATCCTGGTTCGGCCTCTGGGATAAATTCGGGTTCAATGTTGGTTTCGGCTCCGGGTCCAGGTTTTGTCCGGGACCCGGGTCGGGAGGACAGTCATCTCAGGTTACCGATTTCGTCTTGGGGTCTGAACCCGGATTTCTATCCGGCTCCGGCTCCCAAGGATTCTTCGGGCTCTGTTCTCATTTCGGCTCCGGCCCCGCCCCTGGGATTTTTCTCGGGTCCTGGTCCAGATCCATCTCTGCTTAATCGTTCTCAAAAATTTCGGCTCCGGCCCTAGTTGGGACCGGTAATTCTGATCTTCCATTACCTATTTTGAATCTTTCTCCCGGTCTACCCACCCCGGCTCCGGCTTTGGCTCGAGCGTGGCCTGGTTATTCAGGGTTATCTAAATTGATTAAAAAATTGCTTCGGATTTTGGTATGGCTTCGTGTGAGTTCTCTCAGATTTCTCCAGTTCCGGGACCCAGTTGGGCTCAGGACCCAATCATCAATCTTTCTATCTAAAGATTTTTCTGGACGATCGGCTGGCCCTCTCTGGGATCCTACTATTGATCCCAGTGAGGCCTAGGGATCGCATCCGGAGTTAGTGGATCCATGCTCGGATCCCATTGGAGACCCAAGCATGCTTAGATTTCATCTTTCTCCCGGTAGTTTTAGATCTAATATTCGACATTCATCTTTGGATCCTTATTCTTCTCATGATAGACATATTTCAGTCATTAACCATTCTCTACAGGATCATTCTAATTCAGATTTTCCCTACTACTCATCTAGCGATCATCTTTCTTGCTCTCATTCTAAACCTATTGGGGAAAATCTTCCTAGCTCTCAGCTCTCTTCCTCTTCCTCAGACTATATTTTCCATGATAATCCCGCCCAGGTTCTAGTTACCTGTTATCTTAATCAATCATTGGTTAATGAAATCACTTCTATTGGATTGTCAAATAACGATTTTTCTTTGTCTAAAGACAGTTCGGGTAACTCCATTATCACCGCTTTTAAAAGTGCTATTGATTTCCTCCCATCATTCGAATCTAGTTTGGTTCCTAGTATACTTCATCACCCTCGTCCTAAAGTCAAATTTGCCAATTCTCTATCATCATATCCTTCATTTCATCCTTCTTTAGTGTCGGATATCTTATCTAGTGATGTAGAGGTTTCTTCCTTAGTGGATGACTCAAGATCCTATTCCTTCTCAGGATCCTATCATTCAATCTTCTCAGGAAGCTTCTCATGGCATTCCTCCTGATTTCAAGTTTCTTCTTTTGAGGGCTTCTGATAGTGATTGGCAGCCATCAATGGATTGCTGATACTCTTCATATTGATTTACTACCAGAACGTATCAATCTTTCCTCTTATGATTCTCCTCTGGTGGCGGAAGATAATGTTTCCTTTAATGAGTTATTCCCATCAATAACTTCTCCGCTGATATATTGGATCATTTTTCCCAACAGGCCTGTTTTTCTAATTTTTCTCTATATCCTCCAGAATTAGCTTCTTCTGTTAGAGTCCCTATTTCAGATTTTGACGCAGCTATCAGGTCTAAGTCTTTATTTGGTGATGCATGGGACCTGATCAAAGACACAGGTAGATCGGTAGTTTCTGATTCGGCCATGATCAAATCTTTGGAACAATCAGTTAGACTTAGGTTTAAGTTATCTAACTTTTTGGCTCTTCTGTCAGAAGCTATTTTCAAGATTTCTTCTAGAGGCGAATCTATTCCTCAGTCTTCCTTAGCTTGCATGGCAGATATCTCTAGATTTAATCTTAACCTAGATACTCGTCTGATAGGTTTTCTTAATAACTATCGTAGGAAAAGAGCTCTTGGTCCTTTAGCAATATCTCAGAAACTTAAAGATACCTTCATTACCACTTCTTGTTTTGGTAAAGAGTTATTTGGCCCCGAGTCTTCCCGTCTTATTATGAAGGAGGTGGAAAGGCTTAAGAGTATTCAGGAGATTTCTGCCAAAGTGGGTTTGTCTCAGCCCTCTAAGAAACGATCTTTTACTCCAGTTCGATCTTTTCCCTGGACATCTCCACGTAAGAAATCCTCTCATCCTGATTCTCAGTCATCCTTCCCGTCTAGGACTTTTGTAAACTCTAATAGATCATTCAATAGATCTAGATCACCTTCTCCAGTTAGATCTTCCTCGAGGCTTCAATCTCCTCGAAAGTCTTCTTCTCAACGTAGATCTCCTGTTCAGGACAAATATTCTGACGTAGTTTCTAACAGGTCGAGAGCTCAGATCCCTTTTAAGAAACACTCTATAGAGGTTCTCGTAATTCTGGTTGTCGTTATCAATCTCGTTTTTGACGCTATAGGTTCAGAAGATGGCCTTGTTTATTCTACTCCAGTAGAGTTATATTTTCAAGGCCCCACCATTTCAAAGTTCCCAATTATCCCAGTAGGCAATCGCTTATCAAGATTCATCAATTATTGGGAGCTTCTTATTCAAGACCAGTGGGTTCTAGAAACCATTCACCAAGGCCATCATCCTCGTTGGAAGGTAAACCCTTCACCTCTCTTTGTCCCCTCATTGGACTCCTATTCCCTCATGCCCGGAAAAGCTATTAGCCCTGGAAAACGAGATTCTTTCCCTCATATCAAAACATGCTGTGGAGGAGGTTTTGGATTGGCAATGTAATCCAGGATACTTCTCGACCATGTTCCTTGTCCAGAAGAAGACGGGGGGGGGGGGGGGGGCTGGAGACCGATCATAAATCTCAAAGCTCTCAATCTCCTCATAGTAAGCCCGTCTTTCAAGATGGAGACGGTCCAATCCATCATTCAATCTCTTCAGGTAAGATTGTGGACAGTCTCTATCGACCTCATATTTTCATGTTCCCATCCACCCTTCCTTTCGCAAGTTCCTTCGATTCGCATACCAGGGCAGAGTTTGGCAGTTTTGCAGCCTTCCCTTCAGCTTTCCCACATCCCCTTATGTATTCACTCGAATAGTTTCATCAGTAGCCTCTTGCCTTCACCTCCAGGCCATCTCAGTCCACGTCTACATCGACGATTGGCTATTCAAGGCTCCAGATCCTGCCTCTCTCATTGCAAATGTTTCAGATGCCATCCAGGTCTGTCTTCACCTGGGTTGGATTATCAACAGAAAAGTCTCGCCTGTTCCCATGTAAGATTTTAACCCATTTGGGGGTTACTTTCGACCTGTCTCAAGGGAAGTTATTTCCATAACTCCCCAATGTTCAAACTCTGATTTCTACAATACAATCTCTCAAAGTGGGCCATTTAGTCATGGCCAGATCTTTTCTCAGAATTATAGGCCTCATGGTGTCAGTAGAGAAGGTGATCCCTTCCAATTTTATCTCATGGCTCACTGGAATCAGTCTCTAGATTCCCTGGATCGTCGTATTCTCATCAAATTATCTCTCATGACTCATTGCCAGTTTTGGTTAGACCATCAATTCCTTCTTCTAGGAGTGTTAGAAACGTCTTTAAAAATCTTATCTGAAATCGCTTGAGGGATTGAAGGAAACCTATTGAAATATGATCTAGGGCAAGAGCTCAACCAAATTTGTTCAAGGGAACTTAATTGGTCAAATAGTTAGGCAGCCATCTTGGTTGACCTAGTTTTAGCGATTATAACTTCTCCAGAACCGCTGAAGGGATCAGGCCGAAATTTGCCAGATATGATTAGGGACTAAGGGCCAGTAAAGTTTGTTCAAAAGAAGTTGATCCGTCAAAAGACATGGCCGCCGTGGGCCAATCAAAATATAACATGTTTGGCGGCCATATTGGATTTTTTATTTGATGGATTTTGAGGCCGAAATTGGTTTTATATAGGTTTTTGGGTATTCTGATCTCAAATTTACAATTTTCGAAATAGTCGGATAAACGGTTTGGCGGCCATCTTGGATCATTTTCCCCCCAAAAGCTCCCCATCTAAAGCAATGGGAAATTTAAAATGTCTTCTCAAGAACTACTGGGACGATTTGAATTATATTTGGCAGGAAGCATCCTTATGGCATAGAGATTTAATTTTGTTCAAACAAAGCCGATCGGCCAATTTTGCCGGTGGCCATCTTGGATTTCGGCCGATTTTTAGAAATGTCTTAAAAAAACCTCGTTCTCCGAAACGGCTTGGGGAATCGATTCAAAACTTATGAAACCTCATCTAGACAAAGAGGTAAGACAAGCTTATTTAAGATGACTTGATTGACTGAATGGTTCGGCAGCCATCTCGGATGACCTAGTTTTCCCGAAAACGACTTCTCCAGAACCGCTGAATGGATCAGGCCAAAGTTTGGGAGATATGATTAGGGACAAAGGGCCATTAAAGTTTGTTCAAGGGAAGTTGCTCCTTCAAAAAACATGGCCACTGTGGGCCAATCAAAATGTAGCGTGTTTGGCGGCCATATTGGATTTTTTATTTGATGGATTTTGAGGCCAAAATTGGTTCTATACATGTTTTTGGGTATTCTGAGCTCAAATTTGCAATTTTCGAAACTGTCGGATAAACGGTTTGGTGGCCATCTTGGATAATTTTCTCGTCAAAAACTCCCATGCTAAAGCAATGGGAAGTTAAAAATATCTTCTTGCGAACTACCAGGCCGATTTCAATTATATTTGGCAGGAAGCATCCTTAGGGCATAAGGATCCAAGTTTGTTCAAATGGGGAACAAGATCGGCCAATTTGCCCAGTGGCCATTTTGGATTTCGGCCGATTTCAGGAAATGTCTAAAAATCTCCGAAACCACTTGGGGGAATCTTCATCTAGGCCAAGCGGTAAGCCAAGTCTGTTCAAGAGGACTTGATTGACCAAATGGTTCGGCGACCATCTTGGATGACCTGGTTTTCAGGAAAATTACTCCTCCGGAACCGCTGACGGGGTCGGGCCGAAATTTGGGCTATTCAAATTGCACTTGCAGATGTGTCCACAAACCCATTTAAAGGACTGCTAAACCACCCAGATGAGCGACACAGGCCCCGGGTGGCCGCTTGTATTTTCGCAGTTATTCCTACTTTGGCAAAAAGGATTAGCTAACAGGTATCCGAAGATACAGAGGGGGATGTATGCGGTCATCGACACTGATTCTGACCGCCAAGAAACCCCAATAGTTTCTTAAATCAGTCCTAACCAACGTGGCGGAGGGAATCCAGACAATTAATAGACCAAGTGGCCGTAGAAGCATTGGAAGGGACTGCTACTCAATATATAGAATTATAGGCCCTAAGGTAGATGGTAAATTTATACAAACTTGCCGGTGCGGTGGGGGGGGGGGTGGGGTGGTGGTGTTATAATGGATGTGCTGCACTCGAAAAAGAGGCTTTGCACAAACAAGTCTCCTTTGGAGTAGTCGTCACCAGCTACTTTTAAGCGTATCCTACCGAGCTATCATAGTTAGGTTTAGTGGCCGGAAACAAGGTGGTGTGTTTGCTGTTGCTGTATAGTGTCTGGAACTGCCCAAGAGCGTGAGATCTTATTCTAATGACATTGATTCATCCCACAGTTGCGGTACCACAAGTAGATCTAACTTCTGACTTAATAACTCATAATAATAATAATAATAGAAAGCGAATAATTATAATAAAGTGGAATTTGGTTTGTAACACGAGAATGGCGACTAGGCACTAGCCTGTGATCTTCCCTGGTGTTCACTTTGTTGGTGACGTCAAAGGAGGACAGATGACCACACCCGAAAACTCTAGGGTGATGCGGTCATTGGCTGTTTGTGAAATGTGTCCGTTTTATCCCTCACTCTTCCGATTTCTAATTCTTTCCGTAGAAAGAAAGAGAAAATATAGATAAAGAAAAGGAATGCAAACTTCATCCTTTTTAATGTGGGATCACAGGTTTCCAATCAACATACAAACCACGAACTACTTATTTCTGTGTAGACTCGCCTTTTAATTAGCGTGAGTCGGTTTCTGAGTTAGCTGCTTATAGACTTGCCTATTTCAATTTTAGGTTGCAACCCCCGAGGGGTGTGTGAGAGCGAGATTACATCTGCAGTCCAATGACTCAGACTCATCAACTCTTGCCTCCTCCATCGCGCTTGTGGTAGCTAAATGGCAGGGCGATTCTTCGATCTATAGTCTTTTGAATAATTTACCAGAAAACAGTGAGTGGCGATCACGTGATATTTACGTTACTAACATGTGGTTGTTTGGAAACTTAGGATTCTTTATTACCAAACTGTAAAAGGGGGTTTCTAACTGATAGGGAACATGGCGATGTGGGCAGCTATTATTTTCAAGGTATCTGTTTTAAACAGCCACCTTGGCGCATGATTTTTATTTGCACCTTCCCTGTGTGTGGTGTTTTAATTCCCATCCCTGATGATTCTGAGTGGAATTTGTGTGTCTGAGAATATTTGAAATTATCCTTGTATTTTGACTGTTCAAATTTTGATGCTGCTTTTCCAGCCCATGTGTAAATACGGTAGAACTCTTTTAGTCCTCAATCAAAATCATAACAGCTGAAAGTACCCTCTTGTTTTGTTTAAGCGAATTCATGTCTTGCAAGCGACAAGTTACTGACCATGTCAAGCATGATTGCGTTTACCGGGTGGGTAGACTGCCAAGCATCCCTCTCCCGTAGGAAGGACTGGTCTCCCCGCACCTAGACACAAACTTATTTTGTACAATACAGCTCAGAAAATGCCTGCAACAGTTTACAATATTACAGTACCGTTGTTTGGAGACTTGTGAGGCAATCATCCTGAGTGTTTATGTCATTTGTCGTGTTGGTGTGTCGGTTAGAAACGCGTGGCTGGTTATCTACAGATGAATCTTGCACTGTAATGTGGTGTAAGATATTTAATGCAGCAGGGATTTGATACTGCGATGGGTGCGGTGATAACTTTAATGGAGATTGAATGTTTTCACTCTGTAACGGCCGAGCCTCAGAAAGGTGAGAGGTACTAAAAGGTACTTAGAATGTGGATGACGGTGAAGGTGGCTGTCATAACTTGAACCAGTCCATCATCGAATTTCGCTTTCGTTGGCAAAATCCTTCTCGTATGCCGATGACAGACTGCTGTCAGTCCTGCTCTCACAATAAAGTTATCTGGAATTAAGTGTAGATGAGGTAGTTTATTATAATAGGTATTGCTGATGCCACTTCCAAGGGCAGGTATGTTCCATGCGGCGTGGAGTGATGATATTCGTGTAGTTGATAATTCACCGCATATAATAGTTACCGCATGCTTGCGTTGAAAGTGAGCGTATGGCAGTAAATGTTGTTCTGGTCTTTGTATGAGTTGGTGATTGGTGTAGGGGAGTCCGGGGGTTGTATGTCATGTTGATTATGTCATGCGAAGGGCCATAGCCAGTTTTCTATGCTGACTATGCCAAGTCTGCTGATAATAAGTGTTTGTGGTCAGTGAACTAACTAGCTCACCACATTACTGCGGTGCGGATTGTTGCAGATTCCATGTTTCTATCCTTGTCTGTTGTAAATGATAGATGCAAGCTGGTTATATGGTTGCTGAAGTACATAGAAGGGTGTTGACTATGTTGTAGATGCCATGGGGGTGTAGTTTGTTTCCGTTATAACTCCTATAACCAATGTCTTGTTGGTGCTCACGCAATTTGAATTTTTATATTCCAGCCATATGGCAAGTGGTGTTTGGTGAATCTGACATTGTGCGTTTCTGCTGTTTGTTGTGATTGCTCACGGGGTGGGTGTGGAGGGGGTGGGGGGTGGGGATGGGGTGCTTGCTGAAGCTAATAGAAAGTGTACTTCTTGGATGAGGAAGACAATCTCCCATTACACAATGGTTGGTGCTTGGTGATACCTCTTCAGCTCCGGGAATAGATGAGCCGAGAGTCTACTGATCAGGCTGCTTCTCTGTCCACCATCAGCCGCTGTGGTGACCAACGTGCTGGAATCGAATCCACCCTTCCCAAAACAGCAGACTCTCTCATATCTGAAGCATGACACTCTTCAGGCGACGGGTGTAGTGTGAGAAGGTTCGGACGTGTGATGTCCGAACTCGGTGTGGAAAGGAGGGACACAGTTTGGAATGGGGGTGGTGTGGTTTTCGGTGCGTGTTTTGACTATATGAAACAATTTGCAGAGCTCCGAGATCAGGCGACTCTCAAAATTGCTACTTTGGTTGGAATGCAACTCATAGGCCATACTGAAGCGACAAAAACATTGCTTGCCAGGACCTCCACTATGGAGGATGCCTCTTGGTCCAGCAAAGCAAATGCTTCTACCCACTTCGTAAAATAATCTTGCAATGCCAGGATGTATTTATTTCCTTTATCCGTCGTATTCAAGGGTCCGAGCACATCAACAGCCACTTGCTCTCATGGTGCACCAACTATTTTAATTTGTAATGGTGCAGTGTGGTGTTGGCCAACAGCACGTCTTTGGCAGGGTATACATTTGGCCACCCATGCCTTCAGACTGTCGCATATATCTATCCAGTGGAATGTTTGTTTTATCTACTTGACCATTTGTTCTACGGCAAGATAGCCAGCGTTGTCATGCAATTGCTCAAGGATCAAGACTCGGAAATGCTCAGGAATTATTATCCATTTGTTAATATAAAGAATGCCATTGTGCACATGACACTCCTCATATCTCTGATAAGAATATTTATCCATAGCGGATAAAGGACTGGTAGATTCCTTAGGTGGGCATACCCCCTCCTGGATCCACGCGTATGTATTTCATGTCTGTTGCCTGTTCATGAGCGAGTTCCCCCACATCCCAATCTGCACACCGCAGCGCTGAAAATGTGGGAACTGACTGCACACCATGTCTTGGTACGGTAGTGGCCACTTCTTGTTCATCCTCGAGCCCAATTCTATTTAAGGCATCAACATTTCCATGCAACTTGCCGGGTCCATGAGCAACATTGAAGTTAAAGGCCTGCAGGGATTCCTGCCACCTCGCTACTTGATCCTCCCGGTTTTTATGGTCTCTTAGCCAGCGTAGTGAGGCGTGGTCTGTACGCAGTGTAAACGGGCATCCATACAGAAAGTGTTTATAATATTTGATGAAATATACCGCAGCCAATAATTCTCTCTTAGTGTTTGTGTAAGGTTTCTCTGTTTTATTCAAATTTTATGAACCAACCCTAGTACCTGCTCCATTCCATCTTCTGTGACCTGTGATAGAACAGCGCCTATTGCATAAGCAGACACATCAGTTTCTAAGATGAAATCGAGGTTAGGGTTAGGATGAGCAAGAATTGGGGCTGTCATCAAATGTTCCTTCAATGCCTTGAAGGAACTTCACACTCAATTGTCCACTCGAATGGTCTATTCTTTTTGGTGATCTGGAATAATGGTGATGCTATCTCACTAAAGTGACGAATGTACCGGTGATAGTACTGGCAGAGGACTAGGAAGCTCCTGGTGTTTGTTACTGAAGTAGGAGTCTGCTATTCTGCTACAGCACGGGTTTTGCAGGTTGGGTGGATATGACACTCTCTGAAGAAATGGCTTTTCTTCAGTTTGAACTTGAGATTTGCGGTCTGAAAACGCATTAGTACCTTATCCAGGTTGGAAAAGGTTTGCTCAAACAAAGAGCCAAAAACGATAACGTCGTCTATGTAACATAAGGAGATTTCCCATTGCATGGTAGTTAATACCTGTTCAATGAGATGCTCGAATGTTCCAAGAGTGTTGCACAAACCATAAGGCATTTTACGAAATTAGAAAAGGCCGTCCCTGTAGATGATTACCGGCCAGTAACCACTTGCCAGGTGAAGAGTACAAAACTGTTTGGCTCCGAACATCGAATCTAGAGCCTGATTTATCCGAGGTAACAGATATACATCTTTGATGCTTAGATTATTAAGGCAGCAGTAGTCAATACAAAACCGCAAAGATCCATCCTTCTTGTCTGCGAGAATGATAGGACTGACCATGGTGATGCAACGGGCTCAATGATGCCTGTTTGTAACATGCCATTTACTTGTTGGTGTGCTTCTGCTTCTTTGTCTATGGGGAGACGACACACCGGCTGACAGACTGGTAGATTGTTTCCAGTGTCGATGAAGTGCCGTACCAGATGGGTTTCTCCCAGGTCCATGTCGTCACCTGCAGAAAAACTATCCTGGTACTTATATAAGAGATGCTGTATGTCACGTTTGTGAGATTTCGATAATCCAAATGTGGTACACAAATATAGGTCATGCAGATGTTCTGGTAAGTTATCATCAGAAAGTGTTGTTTGTGTGGGTGCGGTGGAGTGTGTTTCCACCGATACCACATCCACCAAATGGGCACACTGTATGCCTGAGACAAGCAGTATTGGTTCAGCTGTACCATTGAACACCCTGAAAGGTATTTGATCCTTGTTGACGGTGTCGACTATCATTTGTGGACTAGCACATTGGGAGGATAGCATGTATATGTTGTTTCCTAACTGTGGTGCGGTGGCCCAGAGAATCTCATCCTGTCCCGGCTCAACTGTGGCTGTAGAAGCCAATATGACAGCACAAGTGTTGTACAGTGATCATTCCAGTGCTAAAGGTATGCGGCGGCCATGTATGTCTAAATCCTGTTGTTTGCAGTGTATTACGGCTTCACTGGCACTGAGAAAATCAGAACCTAATAAGACATCATTTTGGATAGAGGCAACTACAACTCGCTGAATGAATTGCATTTCCTCTATCTGTATTATGATGTTTATTTACCAGCTAATGGAATGTTAGCACCAGTAGCTGTTTGTAAAAATATGTTAGTTGGCCAAAAGGGTGGCTTTTTATGAGGTGGGATGCTTTCATACAAGAGCTGGTTGAAGACAGTGATGGAAGCCCCAGTGTGGTAGCACTGGTAGAAATACTGCCAAGTAAACAAGCACACTCATATATTACTTTGCGGTGTGCCTGCGGAAGAGTTTCTAAGGTTATTTTGTGTTGATCTTCCATCGATGCAGTGGGGTCTTGTATATAGATTGTAGACTGTCTGCTTTTCAATAGCTTCTATGAGCGCAGTGGATGGCTGAGTGTGGAAGGGGCCAGCCTGTCGTCGCTGCTGCTTGTTCTGCATAGGCGATGACGGAGGTGGGGGTAGCAATGGTGCTGGTTCTGTTGCTGGAATTGTGCATTGTGAGTTTGTGTAGACAGCTGGTAGGATCGGACTGGCGGTGCATCTTCAATATTTTTGATGATGTCTTTTATAGATCCATGATATTGAATGCGGGGATTTATATGTATCACTACCACTGCGGTTGGATGCGGTAGGTGATGGTGGGGGGGGGGGGGAGTTGTGCATTGCATACCACCAGTGGACACTGTGTGTTAAGTGTCTTGATGGTGCGACATGGTGCTTGAATAAACGTTGTTTCAGCAGAAGTGCTGCAACCAACCGTTGCTGTTTTGCAAAGGAACGAGGGTTTAGTAGGTGCGGTTGGTGCAGGGGTACAGTTTACTGCAGAAGGGGTGGGTGCCAGTACTGTGGACGTGGTGTGCGTCGGTGGTACTGACTGGTGTGAAACCATAGTTGGTATAGTGTGTTTTGGTGCGGAGGTAGCGTTAATGGTTGTAGTTGGTGAAGCCACCTGACATTGTTGTTCAAGGACTGCAGTTGAGCCGGGTTGCAGGAGTGGTCACTGAAGTGACTCTTTATTCACTGCCCATTCTAGTTTGACAGGTGCTCAGGCTGTGGTGTGTTATTTTAGTTATGGACGTGGTGGAAGGAGGATGGTTTGGGCACCATTCTTTCCAATGCCCGAGTTGACCACATCCAAAACATGCATTAGGTTGTTTGTTTTTGGTGCGTTGTTACTTGGTGGTGGCCTTGTTGTCTGTTGTGTAGCTACCGTGGTTTTTAGGGGCATTAGAAGATTGGTTAGAGTTGCTATTTGCTTTGTTATCTCCTCCAACAGTTCATGAGTGTTCTGCCGGTTACTATTGTTGTTTTGGTTCCCGCATCATGGGGCATTATTGTGGCCTCCTCGATAGGACTGACCACGCTCCCTACCTCTAGGCACATTTTTGTGATTCGGGGGGGGGGGGGCGGGGGGTGGGGAGAGGGGGGGGGGGTGGTGGGTGGGGGTGGGGAGGGGGGTGGGTGAGTGGTGGTGGTGTGTCTTGTTGTGGTGCAGAATCAGCTGCTGTACCTGAACCTGATGCGGTGTCTGTAGCAATTAAGATATTCGTGTCATTTACTTCATTTATTGGGTGATTTTGCCGGCTACTATTGTTCTCTCTTTCTAAAAGTTTTACTATCCACACTGCAGTTGCTGTTAACATTTTCAAACTGCCGTGCTCAAGCAAGAAGTGTTTTTCCTTCAGGGCAGGTTCACCGCTTAATGCATCTATAAATGTGTCGAGATGTAAATGGGTTACTCCTTCAATATTAGTGCAGGGATATGCCTGTGTGACAAGTCATCTGATATGGCTTGCTAGTTCAGGGAGAGTTTCCTGAGCCCGCCTCCGCAAGTTTTTCAACTGCAGCCAGCTGGTCTCTCCCAGAGCCGTGTCACTGAATCTTTCGGACAGGGCATTTTCAAGAATGGTGTCAAGACCTGTAGTGCTTTGCCTGACAATTTGGCAGCAAGATACCCTCCCATCTGCTGGTCCATCCACCGGCTAGTCCTACCAATTATTTCGAACTGGCACATAGTGTTAGCCCAGTCACCTTCCCCACTGAACTCAGGCAGGAGGATGACTTGGCCGGTGCCATGGTATGGTGTGATGGGTGCAAATCCAGGTGGAGGTGTGGGAGAAACAGGTGGGAACACTGATGAAGGTCGCGGATGCTGCCTATATTGCTGTGTGTGGTAATGATCTGGCTGCTAATCCTGGTGTCACCGTGTTGGTATTAGTACAGGGATCCCCGCCGCATGGGTTCTTGTCGACGATGCTGTTCTGTGTAATAGGTGGGCATGGTCGATTCTGTGGGTTTCCTAACTGGTATGGGATGGTGCAATGGTGAGGGCATGTGGGTATGATGCATCCACCTGGGTGGTTCCATGGGTCATTGTGTGGGTCTTCCCTCATATGGCGGTGGACGCACGCGTGCATGCGTGCGTGTGTGTGTGACTTCTGATGTTACAGTGCTGTTGGGGCTCCGCATTCCATTGCTCATACTGAGGCATGCACATGGGGGGGGGGCATCACGGTAGGTGGGATGATGTTTATACAGGTGGAGATGCGGGACTACGTGCATGCGGGTCGGGTGACTGGTCACCTATTGATTCATTGAGTGAACGCATAAGGCGTTGGTGATGCCCCCTTGAGGGGACTTTCATGACGATGTCCGTGATCTGGCGAAGGTGTTGGGTGCCTATCACGGATGTCTGACAAAGTAATATAAGAAATATCCGCCTGTGATGCATCTCTCTTCCTCGTTGATTGGCGAATACTCCTGTCCTATGGTTGCTAATGATCCCGCACAGGGGAATTGAAAGTCATTACTGGTGACAGCTCTAGCAGTCCTCCCATCCAAATACTCCATCTCTTGATGAGGGGAGTAAGTACTGAATGGAATGGGTGACTGGAACATGTGGGAGTTATAGCTGGGTGAGGGTTTGCTTCGTCTTCGAGCCCCACATCAGGCACCACTTGTAGCCTCCAGAGGTACATGCTGCTCCAGGTAATCATCCTGTACCTCGGCACCACAGGCACATGGTGCGTCGATCCAATGATGCTGGTTATCTAGCCTCGGGGATACGGGAGAATAACCAAGTCTCTCTGAACTCCACAAAGACCAACCTCTAGAGTCGGTGGAACGAGCATGTTCCACCATTCGTTGTCGTGGAAGTTGAACCACACGCCGAAGCGGAGGAGGAGATGTGGCAAAAAGGGCCACCTTCCTATTCAAACAATGCTAAGAGTGAGAAAACGAATCAACCTAGTGTAATTATAAGTGATTGGAATGCTCGCTGCTTTACATGAAGGTGGGGGTGGATGATTTCCATAGAATTCAACACCGCCACCGTATGTGGGTTAAAGATACTGATTCAGTAGATGCCGCTTTATTTCTGTGGGCCTTCTCAATAGAACTTAATCTAGCAGTTTGTTTATATTCCTAAGAGTTCCATGTTTAGGCCACAAGTGGCTTTGTGTTTTCTTATCCTTAATGAGAAGGTCTGCCTGGCAAGAATGCTCGGTGCTCACTACAGGCACCACCACGGGGCACCCCTACCCCACCCCCTCTGACCAACTACATGCAAATATGTCATGTGATGGTAGTTTCAGAATCAAGAACCATCCCTCCGCATACCGCAGCATGACCACAAATAACAACATGGGGACAAGTCATATTACACAAGCATTTTAGAAAGCACATATCTATTTATGGTGGCGGAGAAAGAAACAGATATCCAACTATGGTGACCTTCCTGTGAAGGCGTGGAGGGCTCTAAGGCCACTCCTAGCCACAGTTGAGTTAGATGGCGATCTGTGTCTTTATCCGTCACCTAGCATTTTGAGAGCGGACCATGTGAGATCTGTTCCCTGTAGCTAACATTTATCTAATTAGGATTAAGGAAGTTTCCCAAAAGAATGCACTGCTGGGTAAAAGCTAACATAATTATATTTTCGCAGTGATTCCTACTTTGGCAAAAAGACTTAGCTAACAGGTATCCGAAGATACAGAGGGGAGGGGCTGTGGGGGTGGGGGTGGGGTGGGGGTGGGGGGGGTTTGGGGGTGGTGGTGTTGTATGCGGTCATTGACAGTTTGATTCTGACCGCCAAGAAGCCCCAATAGTTTCTTAAGTCAGTCCTAACCAACTTGGTGGAGGGAATCCAGACAATTAATAATCCAGGTGGCTTGAGAAGCATAGGAAGGGACAACTACTCAATATATAGAATTTAGGAGGCCCTAAGGTAGATGGCCATCGTCCTCAGCTACTTTTAAACCTATCCTACCGAGCTATCAAAGTATTAACTTAGATGGCTACTGCCATATTACATAACTATACAATACAGTAAAATAATGAGGTCACATCCGACCTTGTTGTGCCTGTTAGTGATCGCCACTAAATACAATAAATATATATAGTAAAATATAATAAAGGTCACATCCGACCTTGCGGTACCTAAAAGTAATCGGTACCTACTGGAAAAATAGTCAAATAATAATATTACGGAGTCATCGGTACAAAAATGTCCTAAACGTCACTGTTGTTGAAACATCACATGTGTGCGGCGTGAGCTGGCATGATTCCATAGTCGCTGCTTGGTGGTTGGCCGCAGATGATCTAACTGACGCGACTCATACTCAGGAATGGTGAAGAAGAACTCCTGTTGGATGGCTAGTAGATAGTCATGTACCAAATATAAAGTTTGGAATTAAGCGGTCATAAAAAGGTCCATGCCAATGCGGACTAAAGATCCCCTTTCTATTACTGAAGAGCTATGGTGAAAGTTAAATTGATACATGATACATCTCTTGAGGCACAAGACGATATACACCGCATAGCTTGTGCGGTACATAAAGCAATGTCCTTATCCGGATGGTGCTCTAAAACGTTAATTGAAAGAACTAGCCATGTGTAAAATTTTCAGCATGATACGGCAGATCTGGCGAGATATCATCAAACCCCACATGTTCTACATACTGGTTGAGATATTACATAACAGCCAAATGGCTGCACCACAGAGAATGTCCCTCTGAAGTTTGTTGGATATGGGAAACCTTTTAATTTAGATTTTAGCCCCCGGTTATATCTGCCAGGAGTTTACAAAAACTTAACTTGCAGTGCAATGTGTGTGCTCCAAAGATGTGAGCTCAAAACCGAGTGGCACTGTTGCAGGTTATCTTCCACCGGCGCTATCAGTAAGCAGTAATACACGTCTCTATCTCTGACAGACACACCAGCAACTGTCTGTCGATTGGGATTCTGGAGCTCCTTTTATACTAAATGGTGACATCTCACCAGGACGTCTCGACCAATCAGTGCGCACATCATATACAAGGTATGGTTGCTGACCACGTGATCTGCTAGCCTTCACCCGACCAAGCACATGAACTATGGCGATGTTTATTTCAGATTGGGGTGGGGGGGGGGGGTGTGGGTTCTCAAAATATTGGATGATTATTCTCTGATATCTCAGCCATTTCTGAACCGATTTTTATTCTGTAAACAGTTTTGGAATCCTCATTCGATTCTGGTAACGATTCCTACCAAGCAAAACGAGGCAGGCCTGTATCTAAGAAATTACAGACATAGGCCCGAAATATTCATAAGATGCCACTCTCTCCACACACTAATGCGTGTATGTAGGCTATCTCCTATGGCTGTGCATGCACACCGGGCTATCTCAAGGACTCTGTTATTCTGATCTTCTCATATATGGCTATCTACGCTTATCGTTCTACCCAGGGGACGAGTTTGGAATGTCCCAGGTCCGGCCGTTCCATACCCAGATGAACTGGGATGGTTCGTACCTGACTGGTCGATCAACGCTACAGTCCAACCCTATTATCTACTCCTATATTAGTTCTCCTGAATCAACACCAAAGGCCAGCAATCATTTAGTCTCCGATTGGAACATCTGTGATCTTCCTTTCCGGTTAGGTTAGAGGCTTCATCAGTGGAACATTTGCCGAATATTTCAATAATTATTAACAAAAAGTGTTATTATATTGTCTGTGAAGTCTGCCCTCCACGCTGTGGATTTTTTCCGAGTTTTACACCTTCATTAATCTGCTCAGGTGCAAGACATACAGTATCGCACTCTACATAATAATAATAATAATAATAATAATAATAATAATAATAATAATAATAATAATAATAATAATAGCATAAATACAAATCACTAGTCAGACCTATATTGGAATAGTGCAACTCGGTGTGGGCACCCCACCTTCTGAGACAGTCACAGACACTAGAGAGAGTACAGAGTCGGGTGACCAAGCTGGTCACTGACATACATCACCTCAGTTGTGAAGGGAGGCTAAGATCATTGCATTTGTTGTCTCTGAAGTATCACAGGAGACGTGGAGACCTGATTGAGGTGTACAAATTGATGAGAAACATCTATAATGTTAATCCATCCAATCTCTTCAGCGAACCCTCCACAAGTATCACCCGTGGCCATGACTTCAAATTATGAAAGTTGCAGCACTAACTTAATAACATACTTCTTTACAAAACATAGCCCGCCAATCTGGATTCACCTGCCTGCACATACCGCGAAAGCCAAGAACTTAGACGAGTTCAAGGCCAAACTGGACTCATATATGACAAACGCAGCATATCTCTTCAGCTAATATTTCGGATATGATGTGGACTGTAGACATGGTACAGAAAATGAACCACAACTAGTTTCTCTGCATACAGTAAGTATACAAGATATCAGCCACAGAAATATTTTATGTGAATTGGGAGTGTAAGCTGGATTTAAAGTGCAGGCGGCACACTGCACCAACGTTTAGACCAGTGCCTAGCAGCTGTAGGCAGTACACCACAGCCGGCAGCTGCTGGGCATGTACATTCCATAATAATAATTAGTAAATATTAAGATACAATATCTATGTCTAAATTAATAAGTAATGTCAAATCCTCTCTCTTCCATATTCATGAAGTATAAGTTGTAACACCATTGCCGGGACTAGAAGAAAAGCCAAAGGCTTATGTCCTGAGAAAACAACGATGATGATGATGATGTATCTTGTATGCAATCTTGACATCCTTTCAAGGAGAAAGGTATTACACGTGCTTAATCAATTTTGCCTAACCTATAAACTAGCCTTCACCACGTATATATTTGAATATATTAGTAGATAATTTAACATTTAATTTAAGTCACATTCTATCAATTTATAATGCCATCCGGGCCAAGAATAAATAATGCACCTAAAATAGCACATTTCCCAAAACCTTATAGATTTTGTAGGAATTTATGGACTAGTATTTAACTTATTTTATTTATGTTGCGCATTAAGCACAGTATTATTTACTTATTTACACCAATTTCTCTTAACTCAGTGGTAGATCCAATCTGGGCCCTCTGCTGTTCCTGTTGTACATGAATGACCTACCCACTACTTGCAAACACATGCCACTAATACTATTTGCTGATGGCACCAATGCCTTCTGTTGTGACAAAGACATAATTGCATTATACGAAAAGGCAAATAATGAATGGATAAAATCACTTAACTGGTTTTCGCTAAATAAGCCATTGCTAAATTTCGCTAAAACCAGCTATATGTTATTTTCTAAATCCAGAGAACTATTAAATAAAAATACTCCCAAAATTTATGCTAACAAAAAAAAATTAAGAAGCCCCTTTCGCTAAGTTTTTAGGAGTATATTTAGATAAAAAAAAACACCTGACTTGGGGTAAACAAATTGACACAGTAACTGCCAAAGTAGCAAGCGGCATGGGTGCCATCCAATGAATAAAGCCATACATGGAACAGGACACTGTTAAAACACTGTACAGAAGCTTGATCCCCCACATCTCACATACTGCAGTGCTGTTTGGACTAACAGGCACAAGAATAAATTATCAAAAATTCAGTCTTCAGAAAAAAACATTAAACTATTCGCTAATTCAGCAGAGGGCCAAACCATTTTTAAAACTGAAAAACTGCTTAAACTCAAAGGCATCAGAAAATCACACATGCTTACTATTGCTAAAGACTTTCACAACAATGCCCTACCCAATTATCAGTGTTTTGGGATAGCTCTCATCATCATCATTTTACGAGGCATAAGCCATTGACCTGTTATTGCCTCAGTGTTTTTTGTCATGGTATGGCTTGTTCAGTCTTAAATTCAGGAGTTCCTTCCTTGAAGTTGATTTCTAGTTTGTCTTGTCTTGTCTTGTTAAATCCCGTCTGTTGGATGCTTGTCCTTTAGACGCACATCCTTATGGAGTAGAATCCTAAGTTGTAGACTCATCTGTACTCTTCAGTAGAACTTCTGCATAGTTGTAATAGTAGCTCACAATCCATATTTATTCACAGTAATAAGTCTCTGATCAAGTAATTGTACTAATATACACGATGCGAACAAAAAAGTTTAATTTGGTTAGGGTTCATGACAGCCTCTTCCCCTCATCGGGTCATGCACGTGCTCTTGTTTTCCAGGATCATCTTGCTCCGTGCATGGTGCAATACGTAGCAGAGTTCCCTTGACACTTTGCTTAACTTTGCTATTTTGTGGGAGTCAGTTTGCTCGGTGATAGGTCTACCAGGATCTAGGATTGCTTGCAGACAGGTTTCTTTTGTTGCTGGGAGACCAGAATGCCTCAGGATGTTCAGAACCTTCTGTATATTCTTTGATCTAACATCGTCGTGCAATGGGCATACATCAAGGAAGTGCATCATTGTTTCCTCTTTGCCTCTACAGAGAGGGTATGTAGTTGAGGCTTTTCGGTTTCTTGTTGATCCTCCAAGCAGGTTGTACCTCTGCACCAAAGGTTTAGCATGGATTGTAGCCTTGTGCACTGAAGTTGTGTCTGTTTTGCAGCTGTCCTATATCCTATGGGGCAGACCAATCCTACAGGCATCTAAATTCAGGTACTGGAGTGTGGTCTTCTCTGCAGCTTCCTCCTTCAATTTCCTTTCCCAGTGTGCATTAACATGCAATGACACGGTTTTCTTCCAATGGCTTTAGCTTGGGAGATCATTTATGAGACTGTATGCAGAATGCAGGTCAGAATATGTGTGGCCTTTATTACCCGGCTGTAAGACGTTTGTGAATTTACAGCAAGCTGTTGCTCGATAATCTCCCTTTCAACGGAATTCTGTCTATGGAGCATATTGACAAGAAAGCCAAGGATCCTCTTGTGCAGTTGGCCTTTTGCAGGCAGGGCTCCGAGTAATAGGTAAGTGGAAGATGTTGAATGCAGTTTAAATTCGCTCTATAGAACGCTTCAAATTTGTCTATTTCTGATTGCTTGAGGTTCAGACCTTCTAGGCCAAACATGAGTATTGGCATAATATAGGTGTCCTAGATATGCTTCGAAGCAACAGGATTTAATCCATCTTGTTCTAAGTGATTTAGTTCCTCAATATCGTTAGATTTAGGACTTGGACCCTTACCACTCTGATGTCAATATTCTAGCTTTTGCTGTGTCAATAACAAAGAACCTGGTCTACATTTTCCAACAATTTGGCAAGCTGGCAAATTAAATACGCTTTTCCCACATTGACGTCATTATGCCTGGATTCCTCTAAATCAATGCTTAGAGCAAAACTGTTGGCTGGTATAGCCGCCAACAAGCCGGTGACCCGCATTGAGTTACTTTTTCACTAAAATATACCGCAATCTAAACCATTCTTATGATAAACTAAAATCATTAGATTATTTAATTCATATATCATTGGAAAGCACATTCAATTGCCGAAATATTAATGCATTATTTTTTTTATTTTTGTAACGTTTTCACTGAGTTATTTGTGTATATAAAATACACCATTTGACTTAGATTCATTAAATCAAGTGGACAATAGGGGATATTTTTAAATTGCAATCAACTGTATTAAATTTTACACAACCATAAAAACTAATACAGAAATGCACAGGAAATCGGCTTAGCTTTCCAATGATATATGTCTACAAAAATATTATGAACATAGTTTTTCATATGCACTGCCTAAAGTGCACTGTATCTGATTCCCATAGTAAAGTAATGCTGTTTGCGCGTCAGCTATCGCAGTTACCAGCCGGAAGTGGTATGGGCCATGCATTCCGGGAAGTTATTTCCCCAAAATATGCTAATGTGGGGCAGGTCTATTATGCCAGCTCAACCCGTAAGTTGCTATTTGGTAGTAGCACTTGTTGAGGTGCGTCAGTTTGAAGGAAGCGGTAGTAGTAGATATGGCAATGATACAGTAAGTGTGTGATCTTGGTTATCATGCCATTATGTAATGATAGCTGTTTAGTGTGTTGTCTAGATCTAGTATGTATTGAGTATGCTAGTTTTAATTATGTCTTTGCATGATTTTGGTGTTAGTATTTTTAGCGTGTTTGTTTATCTGTGTTATTCCATGCTTTGACAGCACCAATTGAAATTCTACGTTTTCCCGTTGTAGATATCGGATTGTCTTATGGGAAGTCATGACCCCGGTAGACGTCTTATATTTGCAAGTAAGACCTCAGTGAAATTCATATTTGAAAATACCAGGTGAGCTAGGGAACTGAGCGAATATAATAGTAGCAAGCAGATACATAGTAGGAAGATGCACTGGTTGACTTGGACCAGTGCTGGTGGTACAGTTTCGCAGAAATAGGATAGAAACTGGATCGAAACTGTGGTAATATATTTATCACAATAAGTTAGGAATTAGAATAGATTGGAATAGACCATCGGTTCTGAGTTGATGATGTCTGTCAATAGTTGAAGATAAAAGTTGTTGCTGTGGGATCGGCATACACTTTTATGAAATTCAGCAGTCATTTAGGCCATTAGTTTAGTAAATAATAGAGTGGTAAGAATAGATATGAGTCGATGGGAATCGAGAGAATTATAGGAAACAGACTGACATGTAGTTGTTGACGGTCGGCATTCCGACTCCCTTAAGCAAGTACAACAACACCAGCTGGCAATGAGATCATACAGCTCATGTGCTTATTAACGTTCGTTTCCTACAGGCTTATCCATGATAGGCAAGGGACAGGACAGAGGCATTGTAGCGTCCTGTAGGAATTAATAACACAATCGAAATTTGTATATCAACTATATGCCAGTCAAAGAAAGGCATGCTACAACAACACATTCTGTAATGTTGTTAGTTAGCTGACAGATCGCATCAAATCAGAACCAGCTAGGACCACTTTGCCCGAGTTAGGGGTAGATGTATGGTGTTTAATAATGACTACCGAGAAGAGAAGCCCAGAGTTTGATTGGCCGGGATGACGTCATAATCAATGAGCATCTAGTCAAACTCTGTGGCAGAGAATCAAAAGAAACAGAAACTATATATTACGATATATATAGATCTATATATCGTAATATGTATAGAAATTAGAAAAGGTAGTTTGTATATAATAGGCACTTTGTCTATTAATCTTTTAATCTTGTAACATCGTTGATTCGGGATACAGTCTGCACCATCTGTGGAGACTCGTTGTTTTGTCAGTAGTAATTCGTTGGGAAGAATTAGGCTAGCTTGATATCATATCGACCATAGAGTTGAGAGTAATCAGTAGTCGTAATTTAGTCAATTCAGTAGGATAGGATCGTATTGTTAAAGTCGAAAATATATCTATTTTGTCGGTGACAGTAAACGTCACCATAGCTAAGTAACAGTTTTATGTACAGTTAAAATATAGGAATAAAATTATTCCCTTGTAAAATACAAGGCACTAGTTCGGTTATTATTCAGTCTCCTAAATAGTACGGAGAAACACCGTACCTTACTCAGAATCTTCAGAAAGTCAGATCAGGCCCAGTTACCAGAAATATCTTCATACTAGCTAGGAAGAGGCGAGCGGTAACTATCCGATTGCAACGACGAGAAGATAGATTGTCGCAGCAATCTTCAACATCATAAGTCTTCTCGAAGTTGTAGTCGCGAGTGTATGAGTAAAGTAGCGAAGAACGGATAACGAAAATCTTCAGTGGCTTCACCTGCCAGGATATAAGGAGGAGAACATTGTGAAAACTGAGTGAGTAATAAACAATACGAATGGCCCAAGTAGACAGGCCAGCTAACATAGTTTTAAAAGACGTAGCAGACCGAGTGCAAGTGTTCATAGATATAGCGAAACAATCTGACAGTGCGAAAGTAACGCAGCACCGAGAATACAGGGACAACGCTTTGATTAAAATAACTACTGACATTAATTGCGAGGAACAGCCTCGATTGAAGCGAGTTATAGTCTGTTTATATTACAATTAGACACTAAGTAGACAATCCATAATGGCGAAACCAGATCATAGAATCCCATCCATAGAGGAACATGAGAGGCATCCGGAGCTACGGGCAGAAACAGTAGCAGCCATGAATGTGATGGGTACCGCAATGGCAGGTACCATAGTACAAAGTAATATTCGAAGGGATGCGGACCGGGTCCATAGGGAGGAAGTGAGGGAGCTGACCCAGCGAATAAGACCATGCGACGGGCTCACCCCGGAGGAGGTGAGGCAGTTCCTGGACGAAGCTCACCGCGTGTGGGTAGCCATGGAGGGAAAGCTGGACGGGATACCAGCCTACATAGTCACGCGTGCTTCTCGAGGGCAACTATCGAGGGCACTGGACTACTATTTAGTCGGGAAGAATAGAGATGAGGTTACATTTGACGAAATAAGAACATACATTACGGAGAACTTCATCTCCGCTAACGAGGGCGAAAGAATTAAATACGACCTCGAGGGGGTGCGCCAAAGAAGAAACGAAACTATTATCGCCTTCAACAGGCGGTACAAAGAGTTGGCCAGCCGGGCGTATCCAGTGTCCAATGCCGACAATCAGAGGACGATATTAGGGGTATATATTAAGGCCCTGAGTGATGTTGGATTGGGAAGAAGAATAGTGAGAAAGAAGGCCACCACTCTTCAGAGAGCGATCGAGATCGCGGAGGAAGAGGCAAATTGCAACGATTTGCTAAAGGCCATGAGAATAGATGACCGAAGAGAAACCGACATGGAAGTGGGGGTGTTGGACATGGAGGAGGGGAAAGATGTGTGGGCAATAATAACAGGTATGAAGAGGCAGATCGCCCAGCAAACGAAATTAATTGAACGATTGTGCGATACTGTGGAGGCTTTACAAGCCAATGCCAAACCTCAACAGGCACACAGAGAGCCAAGGCCGCCTAAGAAAACGGCCATGCCAAAACGACAGCCGACGAAACCGCGCAGCACACCACCGACCGAACAACCCCGACGGGACATCGTGTGTTACAACTGTGGGCAGAAAGGTCATTATAGGGCAGATTGTAAAAGGCCCATACAGCCTCCAAGGAATGACATGCCTAGACGAACCACCCAGGTAGCCCAACCAAGGGGCCAGAGACCACCTATGGTATGTTTTACTTGCGGCAAGCAGGGGCACATGGCGAGAGATTGTTATAATTACCAACAGAGCTTCGCGGGGTATAGAGATAGACAGACTGAGCAAGTTCCAACCGTACGTTGCTACCATTGCTTTAAGGATGGACATATCGTAAATAACTGTCCGCTTAGGGCACCGCAACCCAAACCGCAACGAAACATGGCCAAGAAACCACGTGTAGAGAGCAATATGGATATCGATGTGATAGACCGAAGCGATAGAACAATGAACCGGGAACCGAGAATTACCGCACAAAACTATTCTCGTAACGTGCGGAAAGACAACGCAAACAGAATTCGTAGTAACGAGGAGTACGAGGATCAGGACGGGTTCGTTCTGACCGGTGAAGGAACCGATGCGTATGGACGTTATGAGGGAGCGGGACGAAGAAGTTCATACGCTGAAGTGGTCAGCGGACGAAGGAGCCCTTCGGTAAATGGCGACGGAGGAGACCG
The DNA here is from genome assembly GCA_034401795.1 of Chaetoderma sp. LZ-2023a. Taxonomy (NCBI): domain Eukaryota; kingdom Metazoa; phylum Mollusca; class Caudofoveata; order Chaetodermatida; family Chaetodermatidae; genus Chaetoderma; species Chaetoderma sp. LZ-2023a. Next base: position 129,928,770 of record CM067371.1, on the reverse strand, counting down.
TTGGTAAGCGTACCGACCGAGCGGTTTCTGATCCGTTTACACTGGGACAACCACGGTCCAGAAGATCAGGGTAAGTGCTTGCATGCCTTAGTAGATACTGGTGCTAGCACGTCCTTGATTAGAAAGGATGTATGGCGTAGCAGCTTAGATGCTAGGCCGTTAAAAAGAGCTAAGACGCTCTTAGCAGTAAATGGTTCCCCAATAGAGCTTTTGGGGGAGACACAAGTCAAATTTAAGAATGCACGGCCTATTCCTGGTACGGTAGTAGCGAATATGCGGCATGAGTGTTTGATTGGTGCGGATGCTTTGCAATTGGGAAATGCAAAGATTGACTATCGGACCAAAGAAGTAGTATGGTTTGGTCAGGTATATCCCTTTAGGTATCCCTACAGGGAACAGACGAGTTATATATATTCTAGTTGTAAGGAAACGACCGGATATAAAGCTATCGACAAAGTTATTGAGGACTTTGCGGACAGCTTTGATACGGCTCGTCCAAACACTTTAGGATTGGTCCCCAAAGTGAAGTGCACGGTACCAACAGGAGATGCGTTTCCTATAAGGCAGAAGGCCTACCGTCTGCCGCTTGCCAAGCAGTATGTAGTCAAAAACCAAGTGGCTGAGATGCTGGCAGCGGGCGTCATAAGACCATCGTCATCACCCTGGGCGTCACCCATTACTTTGGTCCCCAAGAAGGACGGTGACACTAGGTTTTGTATTGACTATAGAAAGTTGAATTCTGTATGTCGCAAGGATAGCTATCCATTACCAAACATATCGGATATTTTTGATTCTATGCGTGGCGCGACGATCTTTTCTACTATGGACTTGAAGTCGGGCTATTGGCAGATACCAATGGACCCCCAAGACATAGAGAAGACAGCGTTCGTCTGCAGTGAGGGTTTGTTTGAGTGGATTCGTATGCCGTTCGGTTTCTGCAACTCAGGCGCCGTATTTCAAAGGGCAATGAATGATATTTTCCGAGAATTCGTGGGAAAATATCTGCATGTTTTTGTAGATGACGTAGTTATATATTCTCGAAATCCAGCTGAACATGCACAGCACTTACGTAAGGTCATGAGTAAGATTCGAGAATATAATCTACAGGTTAAGAAGAAGAAATGCGATTTCGCTAGTCCGTCAGTAGATTTGTTAGGTTATCGTATTTCCGCACAAGGAGTAGCTCCTCAGGCCCAGAAGGTCAAGGTCATTAGAGAAATGTCTCCACCCCGAGATGTGGGTGAAGTGAGAAGTTTTCTCGGAGCTACAGGTTACTACCGATCCTGTGTGAGAGGCTATGCCGAAATTGCGAAGCCTTTAATAGAATTAACAAAAAAATACAAACGTTTTGAATGGGGTGCGGAGGAACAGCAAGCGTTCAAGAAATTGCAGAACTTGCTGTGTAGTGAGACGGTTCTCACATATCCAAATTTAAACGCCCCGTATAAATTATACACTGATGCGTCTAGCTATGCGATCGGTGCAATATTGGTGCAGGAAGATGCGAAAGGTGTAGAGCGGGTAATCCAGTATGTAAGCTCTACACTTAAAGATAGTCAGCTTAATTGGCCCGTAATAGAAAAGGAGGCTTACGCTGTGATCTATGCGCTGAAGAAGCTCCGACCCTATCTATTTGGCGCGCAGTTTACCGTGTACACGGACCACAAACCCCTAAAGAGTTTGTTTGTGGGAGAAGTGAAAAACACGAAAGTGCAGCGCTGGGCAGTGCTGATTGCAGAATACGGATGTAAGATCGAGTACATCCAAGGCTCGAAGAATATTCGAGCGGACATGTTATCTAGATTACGTCGTCCCGTGGAGATCGCCACATTGGACACGGGTGATTATGTCATACCCGAGGTAGACGAAGGTGCGTTACCGCATGTCCCTCTAGAGGCTTATGACATACCCTACGACGAATTATGTGCCGAGCAGACCACCGAATACCCGGAGTTGTTCAAGAACACCCCGGAGGAGTATATGGTCAAAAACGGTATTTTGTATTCATTAGTAACACCATCGGCGTTGGACGCTGAGTACCCCAGAATCATGTTACCTACCCTGTTCCGTGAGAAAGTGCTCCGGATGGCTCATGAACGAGCCGGTCACCAAGGTCTGCAGAAGACTATCGGTATGGTAAGGGATTCTTTTGTGTGGACGTCTTTAAGAAAAGACGTGGTGCGGATGCTAGAAACGTGTACCACCTGCCAGGTCAACCGACCTGTCAATACTCGACCGAAGTATAGCGAGATGCCCATGGCCAATTATCCGAGTCAGATAATTGGTATGGATTTGATTGGTCCGCTGTTAGAGTCGAGTAAGGGTAACGTGTATATAATGACGGTAATTGATCACTGCTCTGCATGGGCTGAAGCATATCCAATTCCAGCAAAGACGGCTCAGAATGTGGAAGACAAGTTCTTCAATGAGTACGTCGCTCGTCATGGTATTCCTGAGATCTTGATAACAGATCAAGGCAGGGAATTTTGTTCCAATTCTCTGGAAGAACGATTTCATGAACACGGTATTGAGCATAGACGATCGAGTCCATACCATCCGCAAACGAATGGACGCACCGAGAGGTTCAATCGGACTCTTAAAGAGTTGATTCAGAAAGGGGTGAATAACGAGTCTCGTAATTGGGAAGATGAGTTGGGTGCTGCTTTAACGGCGTACCGCAGTACTCGTCATTCCACGACCGGGTATACGCCATTCTATTTGACGTATGGTCGACGAGCTAGAATTCCGTTTGCTATTCCAATCGATGCTTCGCAGGATCTGGGTGAGAGACTTACGTGTCTCAATAATGCCTTGCTGCGCGCTCGGGGAGAAACGGCTAAGTCTAGAGAGATTCACAAGGAACAAATTAATAAGCGGGCGAACGCTGGGGAGTACAGGGTTGGCGACTCAGTGGTCGTGAAGGCTGAGGAAAGGATGAAGTTAACGTCTCGCAGTGACCCCGAGTACGAAATCTTTAAGATCAATGGGCCCGTGGCTCATGTCCGACATCAAAGGTCTGGGAAAGTACGCGTACTTAATGTGTCTAAGTTGCGTGTGGTTGACTCAGAAATGTGTTGGGACAAAGTACGAGCACGCCCTATTCGTAACCCTACCAAAGGTACGAAAGCCAGCCACCACCCAAGAGTAATGATACCCGAGTCCAGACCTTTGCCGGTAAACGACTCCGGTGCAACATCAAGTAAGCGAGCTCGTAGGAAGCGACCAGCTTCCGATGAAGAGCCAAGGGTGCGAAAGGGGGGTAAGGTGGTTGATATAGATATAGATCAACCTAGTACGGGTCAGATTCGAAACCATGAGTCAGCGAGTGAAACCATCGTAACTCCTCGTACTATGGTGATGGACACTTCGGAGGGTGTACCCGAAACCATCCATGAGCCAATGGAAACGCTTCCCTCACATCCCTACTTTCTGCGCAAGCGCGGTCTCGCTCCTGACGTCTACTCAGAGTCAAAAAGACTCAGGATTGGCGCGTTTGGCCGTGCTCGATACGATGACTTCATCGGTCGTATCGATGCAGTTATAAGGCGACGCAGCCAGAGAAAATATTAATCCCTGCCTAATAACAGAACCGACAACATTATATTGATAAATCAAATAGGTGTAGCATCATGTACGTATTACGGTTATGTATAATAGCGGTTTTGGTGATTTTAGCGAATGCGAATGGAATTTGTAAAAAGGCAAGTGTAATTAAATTGCCTAATGGAGTAATGATTACTAGGCCGGAAAATGTAGCAGTGATTCGTGCGGAGTGGACGGTAGTGGTATCAATAGACCATCCATATCTGCCAGCCGATTTTCTTAACCGTGTGGCGCAGTTTCGTGTACTGGTGGCAGACGTCGATAAAAAGACGTCATTAAGCGACAATGACATTTTCGGTCTCCAGCATCGCATAAATGGTATAAGAAAAGTGGCTGTACATACTCAAGAGACAATGATGAAGCGGGTTGTTAATCGTAGGAAGCGTGGACTATTTAATTTCGTGGGGGACATAGCCTCTTCCTTATTCGGCACTGCCACGTCGGGCGATATTGAGATGATTAAAGGTATAGTCAAAAAGGCTATGGGGAAAATGAATCGGGTGGTTCACTTCTCTAACCAGCTGGCATCTCATGTGAAATTAGCTTTCGAGGGAATCAATTCCAACGTGGATAGGATTAACGAGGTCACGGACAGTATGTCCAGATTCGCTAGAAATGTAAGCGAAATACTTAAAATTCATGCAGGTCGACAGGCTGACTTGTATACGTTAGTGCGGCTGGGCCATATAATTGACTCAGCCGAAAGTGTAGTATACCGTTATCAGAAGGCTGCTGCACGATTCCATAGGCAAACTGCATCATTAGAATTAGGTAGATTAACGGAGGAATTGTTTAGCCCATCGGATTTGGCAGAGGTAGCCCAACATGTCCGGGTAGGAAAAATCGGCTGATAAGGCCGTACCAATGGTACTACCGGAATGTAGTCGTGTATCCTTTATGGAAAGATGATGAGAGGCTACATTATGTAGCTACACTCCCTTTGATAGACGGCGGAAAGTACATTGAGTATGGATTACAATCGTGGCCTGAACCTATGGCTGCGGAGGGATACTATATGCAAGTGTTGGTGGCTAGGACCAGCATTGGTCTGGATACCAAAACTGGGTGGTATTTTACCCCGTCCGGGTGCCGTGGTACGGGGCCGCGAGTGTGTCATGGTCAGCTAAGGGTCGATAAGACCCACGTGCCATGTATTGTCAGTATACTGACTAATTCCACGGATAGCAATTGTAATATTCAGTTATCCGAGTCCAATGACACCCATAGTAAGTTGTTTGCCAATAAGAAAATAGGTGTGGTGTTGCAGACCTTCGGAGAGACTATGGAGATCCACTGTGACGGACGACTGACTGACCGTTGCACGGTAGGGAATGGAGTGTACGCGTTGATGTCGAGTGAGTGTGGATATAGTGGTAAAGGGTGGCAATTCGAGCCGGTAATGTCTTATAGTCGGACATACACTCGAGTGAGCTTGGCCCTGGATATGCCCCAATTGGATGTGGCCGGAGTTCTAAATGAATCCAGAATTGTTAGCCAATTGAAAGTCCAAGATTGGAACCATTTGCATAAGACTAAGTACGTGCCGCTAGCACCATTATCTGCGGTCGACCCAGCGATGGTCGAGGGCATGGGAGTACCGTCATTTATCTCGTACTCAACAGGCTCATTCGTAGTAGTTATAGTGATTTTTATTGTATTATTTAAATGTGGAGTTATTTCACGCATGTGGTCATGGATTAAGTGTAAGCCACATGCGGCCAAACGACCACGTGCGGTACATATAAGTGCGCCACGGATTATTCAGGACCAGCAGTTCCGGAGACCTGCAGCCCTACCGGAGCAGCTGCGTTTGTCAGCCGGGTCGTCGCCTAACGCTAATGACAGGACTGTGATCGACCCGACGGCTGATGACTGGGTAGACGTGGAGATAACCAGGGACACTAATATCAGTGTACAATATGAGGATATAAATTGTAGCACGAACTAAATAATAGTGCCATGTTTGATTATGTTTTCTTCATTTCTGATTAGGGTATGGATTCCGAGGATATTCCGTAAAGATGCACAAACTTTATTATTTGTGCCCCGTATTGTTGTTACTGCATGTATTATGGATGTCGCTATGACCATGTATATGACCTGTAATGATTTGACTGTAGGATTAGGGTTTATTATTAATTATTTAAATAAGTTTATAGTCATAATGGATTCCAGTATTGTAGGTGTTATATTGTAATGTGTGGTAGCAGATGATTACGGTTTAGTATGGACGTCAGTTATGGGTAGCCCTGGTATAGTGTGGTTTGGTTGTTGATAGTGCACAACGAGTTAATTATCAATGTCTTAAGGCCTTAAGAGATGGTTAATTAACTTCGGTTGAGGGGCATATGTAGATATCGGATTGTCTTATGGGAAGTCATGACCCCGGTAGACGTCTTATATTTGCAAGTAAGACCTCAGTGAAATTCATATTTGAAAATACCAGGTGAGCTAGGGAACTGAGCGAATATAATAGTAGCAAGCAGATACATAGTAGGAAGATGCACTGGTTGACTTGGACCAGTGCTGGTGGTACAGTTTCGCAGAAATAGGATAGAAACTGGATCGAAACTGTGGTAATATATTTATCACAATAAGTTAGGAATTAGAATAGATTGGAATAGACCATCGGTTCTGAGTTGATGATGTCTGTCAATAGTTGAAGATAAAAGTTGTTGCTGTGGGATCGGCATACACTTTTATGAAATTCAGCAGTCATTTAGGCCATTAGTTTAGTAAATAATAGAGTGGTAAGAATAGATATGAGTCGATGGGAATCGAGAGAATTATAGGAAACAGACTGACATGTAGTTGTTGACGGTCGGCATTCCGACTCCCTTAAGCAAGTACAACAACACCAGCTGGCAATGAGATCATACAGCTCATGTGCTTATTAACGTTCGTTTCCTACAGGCTTATCCATGATAGGCAAGGGACAGGACAGAGGCATTGTAGCGTCCTGTAGGAATTAATAACACAATCGAAATTTGTATATCAACTATATGCCAGTCAAAGAAAGGCATGCTACAACAACACATTCTGTAATGTTGTTAGTTAGCTGACAGATCGCATCAAATCAGAACCAGCTAGGACCACTTTGCCCGAGTTAGGGGTAGATGTATGGTGTTTAATAATGACTACCGAGAAGAGAAGCCCAGAGTTTGATTGGCCGGGATGACGTCATAATCAATGAGCATCTAGTCAAACTCTGTGGCAGAGAATCAAAAGAAACAGAAACTATATATTACGATATATATAGATCTATATATCGTAATATGTATAGAAATTAGAAAAGGTAGTTTGTATATAATAGGCACTTTGTCTATTAATCTTTTAATCTTGTAACATCGTTGATTCGGGATACAGTCTGCACCATCTGTGGAGACTCGTTGTTTTGTCAGTAGTAATTCGTTGGGAAGAATTAGGCTAGCTTGATATCATATCGACCATAGAGTTGAGAGTAATCAGTAGTCGTAATTTAGTCAATTCAGTAGGATAGGATCGTATTGTTAAAGTCGAAAATATATCTATTTTGTCGGTGACAGTAAACGTCACCATAGCTAAGTAACAGTTTTATGTACAGTTAAAATATAGGAATAAAATTATTCCCTTGTAAAATACAAGGCACTAGTTCGGTTATTATTCAGTCTCCTAAATAGTACGGAGAAACACCGTACCTTACTCAGAATCTTCAGAAAGTCAGATCAGGCCCAGTTACCAGAAATATCTTCATACTAGCTAGGAAGAGGCGAGCGGTAACTATCCGATTGCAACGACGAGAAGATAGATTGTCGCAGCAATCTTCAACATCATAAGTCTTCTCGAAGTTGTAGTCGCGAGTGTATGAGTAAAGTAGCGAAGAACGGATAACGAAAATCTTCACCGTGTCTGTTCGTGTGTATCTAATGTGGAGATCATGTTTGTTCTTAGTGTTGTATGTGTGGATTTCGATCCTGTTTGCAAAGCTGTGGGTTATAGGTTTAGGTAGGATTTTGTGATGAAAGACTCTGCCAATATTGATCATCTGTGACTTACCTATGTCTATGAGCTTAAGAAGTTTTTGTGTTTTGAGCATCTTTTGACGCTTTGCTATTTTTGAGAGCATTTTAATGCATTTTTTTGCATGCTTTGTATTTTTTTGCTAATTTGCCTTTTTCTGTTCTAGTCGAGATGGCATTGCAGTATGTGAGGTGTGGAAGGATCAGTGTGAAATACAGGGTTTTAATAGTGGCTTGGGTTAGGTAAATAAATTCCTAAGCATTTAGCAAAAGGAGCTTCTTCAATTTCTTTTTTATTAATATAGATTTTTGGAATACTATTGTTTATTCTGATAATAGCATATAGTTTGTTTTTATCAACATTTACTGATAGTTCGTTTACTTTGAACCAATTAATAACTTCTTCCATTTCTTTATTTACTCTTTCTTATTTTATATCTAAGTTTTTATCGGAGCAAAAGGCATTGGTGTTATCAACAAACAGTATTAGTGACAAATTGTGGCACATTTTTGATAAGTCATTCACATAGAGTAAAAACAGCAGAGGGACAAGACTTGGCCCCTGAGGAACACCACAGGTTAATTTCCTGTTATCAGAGCAGGTTGCATTAAATTGCACGCATTGTGTTCTTTCAGTTAAGTAGCTCTGGAACCAGGCAAGTGCACATCCTCGGATTACATAATAAGCAAGTTTTCCTAATAATATATTGTGATTGATAGTATCAAAAGCTTTTGAAAGGTCCAAGAAGATGCCAAGCCCAGTATATGTTCCTTTTTTTCAATTGATCCAATTATTTTTACTGTCATTTCAATTAGTGCGAGCAGTGTTGAGTGTGTCTGGATAATGTATTGTATATTGTATACTACTCCGCAATTGGTTCGTCTAAAGGAAACAAGTTCTGAGAGAGGTATCGGGACATTTCATACCTAGGATGATTCGTCCCCGAGACGTTTGATGCTAGGGACGATTCGTACCAGGACGATTCGTCCGGGTTGGTTTGTCCCATTTTCTAAATGGTTCGATTCGTGCCATTAGTGGGACGGTTCGTCCCAGTTACTATCTATACACTATGTGTATGGCGTATTTCTCTCTGACACCATCAAATTTTACAAACGTATACTATTTTAAAATTAATTAATGAAACGTCATTCTTCAGCTGCAAGAATTACGATGTAAAGCACTTTATCGGCATTTTATTTTTTCATTTGGGTTGTATAGATGTTTTGTGCAGAGGGTGTTGTTCTAATATGTTAATTGTTTCAATTTATAGTAAGCTTGTTGTGTTTATAAACACAGAATATTACAGTTGTTTTTCTACCGAAATTAAAGCTCCCTTAACCCTTTGAATCCGAAATACTGAAATACAAAAAAACAGTTTTCAGTTTGATAAATATTTTGTTGAATAGTTTGCATCTAATTTGAGTAGAAGTAGCCGCTGTCAATAGTTGCAATGGCTTCCCATCAAATACGTTTTTAAAATATTCAACATTCTAGATATGTTTAATTGTTTTGAAATTGTTTCATGGTGTTAATAAATCCTCGTATTAAATCCTCATTCAAAGTGTTAATTGGTAAATGATTAAGCAAACATCAGCCTATCATCGCAATGGCAGTTGTAATGTTTTACAATCCGTCTGAAACATAACTTATTTATAGGCTAACCAACAAACAAACAATTAATTATACAACACCACAATGAGCGTATACCTGTCTTGCCCTACCATGTATTGATTATTATTGACCAGTTGCGCATGTGTTACTCTGGCCATTACTCTCTTGTGACTAATTGGATACAGTTATGGTAGGTGGGTGGTGATGGTGGTGGTGTGTGGGGTGGGGGTGGGGGGCATACGAGCAGATCGGTATACAGGCATCTGCTCGACTTTAGGCTGCACATATGCATATTATAGCCTTTAATATGTGTACAAGGCTGCGAATATAGGCCCCGTTTAGCCATATGTTGGCGTCTCGTTTTCATGCAAGCTATATTTTCTTGACCCATATACTTAGTCATTGCGTCTTTACAGTCAGTACAAGAACAATGAAAGGAAATTGATTTTATATGCGATCAATCAATAAATAATTTGGACATGATTACGAGACTATAAATAGGACGAATCGTCCCGCGGCGAAACCACTCTTTTATGAAACGTCCATGGGACGAACCGTCTCGTGAAAAGGGAACGAATCGACCCCCCCCCCCCCTATGAAAAATAGGACGAATTGACCCGGACGAATCGACCCGATAGACGGGATCTACTCAAGACAAGACAAGGGAGAGAACTGTATATATAACATTTGTCAACATCCTGTTCGAGTACTTTCGATTTCCTTCCGACGTGTATCGCCAAGGGGATAACCATTTATGGCCAAATCGCTTAGAGTAAATATGTGGCGACATAAGATACGTGAGGAGTCACGAAACTCGTATGAGATATCATTAACCTGAAAAATTAATATCTCGAAAATTGGTAACACAAACTTAACTTTAAAGTAAAGTTAGTAAACCCGCTTAAAATGTCGCATTCTTACAGATCAAAGAAGCCAATGTATGTGTACGATCTACCATATGATGTACTCAGGAAATTATTTGAAACCTTGGACATTAATAAAGGCTGGCAAAAACTTGGTATGTTTAAAATTTAAATTATAATTAATGAAAATTAATATGAGAATAGGCATTGCCTAATATGAAAATAGGCGAATTTGCATAGGGTCAAAATGTCCTAAATACGTATGCCCATGTATAGTACATTCGAAGCTAGTTTTTAATCATGCGTGGAGGGCATTCTGCCAAATCCAGTCCACAATATTCACAACAATGCCGCGAATGCGTCTGCCCATTGTCAGTGATATCCGCCAGCATTGTTGCATCTTTTACCGGGGCCTGCACCATTAAATAGTTGTGCCAGTCCAATAACGTTATAAAATTTGTACCGACGTATCACGGTGCTCCTCGCTATTTGGGGAAATACAAACAAGTCCATAGTAACTATGACGTCATAATGAAATGTCATCCGCTAGAATTTTTAGATCGCATTTATCCAGACATATGCTACAAAAAGCGGGAATTAATGCATGTCTGCGAGTAAATACATGAATGTACATTCCATCCGGGTGCGAATCGCTTGGTACCCGGCAGACATGGGGTCAAGTACTTTTGAAGGTCACCATCGATGCCGGCCGCATTTGATGCCGGCCGCTATGTATATGATGCCGGCCGCCTATAGTATTAGTTTAGAGCATGTAGTAAGTCCCTATCCTTGGTAACCGAACCTCAGTTAATCCCAATGCTAATCGAACCGTTTTTCAATAAAACTGATAATGGAGGGGTTTTGCTGATCAGCAACAACTTATACTCAAATTTATATTAAATAAATTATACATATTAGCGTATAGGTAGGGGCATACAGCATTTGAGTATTGACTAATACATGCTACAGGGTGAGAAAACAAATTGTAATCAGATTGAAAAGAAAAAATTGCAACAATGCAGCAACCACTTTTAAGCAAATTTATATTTAAAAAATCATAAACATTGATGTGTGGTGTCAATGCCGTTGCGATAAATAAAATTAATAATTTTGTCTGAAATGGGTTGTTGTCGGGAGTCGGAGTCGTACTGAAAATGGTTGCCAGAAATTTTGGGCATTAAGCAAACAATATGGGAATCTTGACAAATGCACTCATTGTTTTCACCTGTGAATGGAATTAACTGTGAAATCTCAGAGGTTTGAGATAATTACGGGAAACCGTATATTGGCAGACAGACAGACATTAGATAAACCTATTGAATTTATCTCTAGCCAACCAGCTAATAGATACGCTAGCAGCGAATCACAGCGCATATTCTCCGAGAGGATGTGTGCTGGATTTAGATACTAGATCAGTCTGAGCTAGACTTTCGACTCGTTCAGACTCACATTTTTTATACTCAAATTCTTCAGCACAATTTTTAAAACTTTTTAACTTTCATTTTAGCACATTTGATTTAGGAAAGATATTTTGTTAGTATCGATAAACATTATATAAACTATAGTATTTAAATGCAAATGCAAATACTTCACATTTGGTAATCAAATGCAAATGCTTAAAATTTAAAATCCTCAAATGCAAATACTTAAAATTTAAAATCTACAAATGCAAATACGTAACAAGAAGTATTTAAATGCAAGTGCATTTGCAGTTCTCCAAAATGGTTTGTACTTTAAGCATATATGGTTTCAAAATGAAAGGAAATAAGCTAGCTCCCTCCTGGTGTGGGTATTAGAGAAAGTGAAAAAGCAGCAAAATTTTTAAAATATATGAACAAATTAATCAGTTAATGTATATAAAGACAATTTGATCAAAGTACAGTAATTTATGTGTGGTACATGTCATCACTTGGTTAAGCATTTTAGAAACTAATGCACTATATATTAACCCTTTCCCCAGTGAAACCATGTTACCTTAATTTGAAGAAGGCCACATAAGAACTGTTGAATATTTAAAAAATATTTAATTCTTTTTTGCAAAAAGTATTTGAAAACATTTGAAATTTCAAATACTTTTCAAAAAATATTTAAATGCAAATGCAAATAGTTGACGTTTCAAAATCCTCAAATGCAAATACAAATGCAAATACTTGTGATTTAAAATGTACAAATGCAAATACTTCACAAGAAGTATTTAAATGCATAATTTGCATTTGACCCCATGTCTGGTACCCGGCCTTAAATTTCCTGCTATCAGCGCTAAATACATACGACATTGACAACAACGACTTTCCACGGCCATGAGCATTAAAAATAATTCGAGAGTCAACCAAACACATTGCATTTACAGACGCATAAATAGGAATAAATAAATCTTGTAGCTGGTCTGAATCAGACGATTTAACCGTTTTACATTCTGAAGTAAATGTACGCTATTTCGTGAGAACAATATCATACAAATTTTGGACATTGAAAATGCGCAGTAGGTTGCCCTAAAATGACTAGGGGAACATATGCATAATGAAGAACCATATCCCATAATGCAACGGGGGCCCCATGAAGAAGCCACAAAAGCTATATCATAAGCCGAAACCGGAAGCAAAAAAAGCTCGTGACCGAGAACGAAGCTTTCTCAGTCGCATGGTATATGTATTTTAGCCTGGTTCCCTGTCTCATTTTCTGTTGATTGTTCCTCATTACACGTATGTACATGTTATCTATATACGCTCACTTCGTTTGCTCTAAGCAAAGCATATAATATAGGGTCAGTGATCCAAACTGGTATATCAAACTGTTGAAAGGTTTCATTTTAAAGCTATTGTGGCATATCACATACATAATAATAATAATTTATTTATATTTTGAAGCTTCTCTGACAAATCTAATTATATCTAATTATATTTTTGCAAATATAATTTGCCATCAGCGTAGGAACCTATTTACTGAGTGGTACCAAATGGGAATGAATTGCCGAGCGGCAATGAAATTGAATACTGATTGGAGGCCGTTGTGGGCGGGGCTGTCCGGTGTGCATGCGGAGCTCCTTTTCTGATTGGTTGTGAGATTAGAAATGTTTGCCGGGAACAAAGGCAGTGATGACTTGACAAGCTCTGCGTGTGAGCAGGCGTATTTGTACTAACAGAATATGCAATGCATATGCGCATTGATAGCTAAGCTTGTATTTTTGCTCGGGTAATCGGACAGGGCGTAATGTAATTATTTTATTTTATGTATGCCAGTGATCAGATAAGGCGTGATGTTTTCTTAATTATTTCGGAGATGACAAAAAAATAAGAAACAGAAAGAAATGTGGAAATGTGTGTTCGTTTGCACCCGAGAGAAAGAGAAGACAATATTTGGGGAAAAAAGAATGCAGATAACGGGAAAAAGGAAAATAATCGATGTTCAAGCTAGTACAAACATGGTCCTGTAGGTGTTAAAACATGATTATGTGTGAATGTATGAATAGGTGATCACGTGCAACGCTCTTTCAGTTAATATAATTTATATTCTGAAAATAATCATGCTGGATATTTTGAAACTAATCTGTCTTATGGCTGCATAAGGTCCTCTCATAAATGCTTGAAAATAAAATTGTTGAAATTATATATTACTACCATTACCACTGCTGTTGCTACGGTTGTTGCTGCTACTCCCGTTGCCACTGATGTCACTACTGCTGCTACTGGAGCACAGCAGCGATGGCAGCAGTATTACCATTACTACGCCCGCATCTAATGCGAATTATGATGAATGTGGTGATTATATAATAATAATGATGCCGGATGACATCTTGGTGCTACGTCATTGCTACCAGATACTAAAGCGGCAGTCGAAATACAAAAGACAATGTTTTGTGGGTTGAACAGTTGCGTATCAACAGTGATATACAACCAATTAAACGTGAACTCACTGTTTTTTAGTACATAGGTGAATTTCCAATGGTACCATCTCTCCACGCAAATGCCAAAATAACCAAACAAGAGTACACTCGATCAAAACCAGCAAACGTGAAGGAAATCCAGGAGAAACCTTCGCCGGGACAAAAACCTAGATCAGTGTACAATAACTTAAAACATGAGAACTCGCCTGATAGCCCCAAGGATTTTAGGCAGGTAGAAAGTATACAAGCAAAGATGACGAAGCAGGCAAATGGACCCTCCAATTAACCCAACACGGCCGATGACATTCTACATGTATTAATCACTATGGATGACCATCCATTAATCCAAGAAGTGGTGCAGGTCACCAGGTATTATTCTGTACAATGATGAACAGATTGCCGATATAAGAACTCATTGTTCATCAGACATTAGAAAACCGAGTGTTTTAGGCATTGATAGTACATTTAATTTAGGTGCATGTTACGTAACGGTTACAGTGTCTCAACATATGAATCTGTTGAGAAAAGTCATGTCAGTGCATCTGATAATACTAGGGCCATGTTATTTACATTGGGATGGTCGTTATGAAACATATCAGCATTTTTTTTTTGCTCATCTACAATATAAATTAATGGATGTTAATGGTACCAGACTTGGTTGCAGGAGCTTGACCTGTGGATCAGATGAGGAGAAAGCTTTGCTAAAAGCAATAGAAACATACTTCCCGAATTCAGACAGAGTTCTATGTGTGTGCCATTTAAGGGACAACATGAAGCGGCATTTGCAGGATAAAGTAGATGCGTCAGAAAAACGTTAAGAAAGACATTGATGGCAAAGTTTTTTGCTCAGCTGGGTTATTAAGTTTAAACTCTGAATATGAATTTGACAGATGCTATATAGAACTGAAGATCGAGATTGAAAATTTTCCGACACAACGCTATCAAGGATTTTTGCAAAGCATAGATACACGTATCCAACTGTATGCGATTTGCTCTGGAGGGACATACAATCAACGTGCTATCAGTTCGTTGGTAAATGACACGTTTTTGGAGAACTAAGTGGCATGGCGTCTACAAAGCTTGGATGCCCAAAAGCTATCAGCATTCCACGTATCATGCACTAATTATGCACTACAATAATAACCCAGAGAACAGGTATTTAACCGTGAGGCCTTTTTGAAAACAAATGATAGGTATGTATATAAGTGTCCCAAACGCAATGTGGTTTCAATCATGACAATGTTTTTAGTATAATCAGTTGAAAAAGAAATCTAAATTGAGCAAAATCGTGTACAAATTAACAAAATGTCTAATATTTTTAAAGTAATTGATGTGTGTGTGCATGCATGTTTGAGGCTACATCGAAGAATAATGTGGATTATGTTCACTAAGACCAAATAAAAGTCAGTTTCCTGTAATCTAATCACATAGTCCATGCACAGTTCTAATGAGCATTTCGTCACACATAAAAAAATTCCCTAGAACTGCTATCACAGTTTGTTGCTACTACTACTCCTGCTGCTGCTCCTACTACCACTACTACTACTACTACTGCTGTTGCTGCTGGACCTACTACTACTGCTGTTGCTGCTGGACCTACTACTGCTTCTGCACAGAACATTTACAATGAGAACATCGAGAAATCTTGTCTATCCTGCCAATAACCTCACACCAATCTGAGTTGGGATAACAGATGAGCATTAAGTAAATATAACCCAAACAAACCGGAACATTGCATTTATCCAGAATATAGCTTTACAGTATAATCATCATACCTCTACCACCACCCCCATCATCATCGTCGTCGTCGTCGTCGTCGTCATTAGCCTAACAATTCTTCAAAATTTTGACAAATATGTCATTGTACATTTCTCTAGGCCTATGTATGATCTGAACACGCTTGTCATAAGAAAGTCAATGAGCCAACCATATTAAAATGTGACTCGACAACATTCAATCCTATTATATGTTAATCTGGGAGCACCATCACCATTGCGAAGTTGATTCTATATAAGCAAGATTTATATGGGATTCTATCCATTTGCTGCGTACGATGTTTAAAGGATATCGTTCTAGCAAATAAAATCCATATCTGGAAGCAGATCAACGCCAAAATCAAATCAGAATCTGCATGTACATTTTTATGACATTCTATCAAGTGAGATCTGGATCTGAATTTTTCAAATCAATGTCAAATCCTTTTCCCAGATGTAGCCCTATGACACTAATAGTAGCCTATATCATACGTTCCAGGAACCATTTCTTTGATACCACGGAAAGGCAAAGAACAAAGCAATGCAAGCGGACATCCTGCATATCAAACCCAAATGAACCAACTCAGGGTTGCAAGCCAATTCGTCAGCATCACCAATGCGACAAATCAAAGATACTTGCAACAACAAGACTGTATAGCATTGGCAGACCCCAAACAGGCAGTAGGGTGATATGTGAATAATATCTTTCGTTGACCTTCAACAGAAAGCATTAAATTGGTCTATAAGGCTTTAAAGTTAATGGTAATTACGTTTAGAATTGAAGACATTTGATGCGGGCAATGGAACAGATTCAAAATGGATGTTACAATATGGCTGCCGTGTGAGCTGCGTTATTCACTTAGGTCAAGTTGTAGATGTAGTAGATCGGTGTAATTGGTGTCAAATTAATAGTTTCTGATGTCACTCATTGGGATTGTATAGACTAATCCTACAATACTCTAAATATGTAAATATCCCATAGTATATATATTTACATCGAACAAAAAAGCTATGTCATTATTCCTATCAGGAGTACCCTCCAATTGGATTTCCATTTCAGCATGTTCATGTGAACTAGTATTTAACAAGAGTTTTAGTGAAACTCAACATACGCCCGTAGGCATACTTGTCTGAGCAATGCTAAATAAACATCTGCTGAACATTGTGAGTATAGGTTCAAAACTCTTCGAGATCTGGACGGGACAAGAAAATTTTGACGGATTTTTGCTTTTCAAGGCAGATAACTCTGGCGAATATGGCTGGATTTTGCCGAAATGAAATCATGACACTTCGTCCATTCCTAACACATCTGCTGAAACAAAATTGTGAGTGTAGAGTCAAAGTTCTTCGAGGTCTGTTCCGGACAAGAACATTTTGACAAATTGTAGCTTTCCAGGCGAGATAACTCGGGCAAATATGTCCGGATTTTGCGGAAACAAAATCATTGCACTTTGTCTATCCCTAACACATCTGCTGAAAAAAAAATTGTGAGTGTAGTAGGTTCAAAACTCTTCGAGATCTGTTCCAGACAAGAAAATTTTGACGAATTTTAGCTTTTCAGGCGAGATAACTCGGGCAAATATGGCCGGATTTTGCGGAAACGAAATCATTGCACTTCGTCTATCCCTAACACATCTGCTAGAAAAAAATTGTGAGGGTAGGTTCAAAACTCTTCGAGATCAAATCCAGACAGGAAATCAGACGATTAGATGGCGAGCGCCATCACATAATACGACGCCGCTTACGCGGGCGTATAAAAATGTAAATATGTTTTCAAGATTTGCAGACGCTATTGTATTTACTTTTGAAATATTTTTTCTGTTAGAATATTTCAAACGGCTGCAATTTTGTATAATAATCCACGTTTCCAGAGTATCCACGCATCATATGACGTCGTAATGAACTGCATGGTGTGTACAATGACATCATAATGAATGACGTCGATAAGTACGTCATGAACGCATATTTGATGATGGTCTATGGGCTGTTGTACAAATTGTTTGCTTTTACTATTTAATAAATATTCTATGGCAGCAACAGCACCCAGTCTAATTAGTTACAAAATATTCAACAGCTTCCCTGTATAGTTTTCAGGAAATTGATAGCTAGGGCATTCGGGGATCGATCAATCCAAACACGGCGAGGTGTCGGTGGAGCTTAGCTAGTGATGGGCGGGGCATGGCTAAAAATGGAAAGGTCCATTGGCTTAACCTCTATCTAACTAATGACTGAGTGTGTAGATTGTGCAGGGCAATATACATGTACTGACTGACCATTTGACTAACTGACTTGGTAGCCTGACTGACTTTATATACTGAATCAAGTTGTGGTTGCCTTGGCCATATCAAAGCGACCTTGACATGTGACAATTCAACTAGATCAAATATCGGTAACATAATGAGAACAATGCATATGCATTTTCGGTAGCTCACCATTATGATTCCAGGTATTAATGCTTTCAAAGTTGCAAGACAGCGCCAGACTTGTCTTTCCTTGTGCTTTTGGCACATCATATGCTACACATATGTGCTGATTTAATAATATTCTGTTGAAGATTGAATCTTGTCATGTTTCAATTTGCTTAGATCGCACCCCCACACAGTCATACTCTTCATTTCCCCATCCCCCTCTCTCTCACTCTCTCTCTCACACTCACTCACTCCTCTTCCACCTCGCTCTCTCTCTCTCTCTTTCTCTCTCTCACATCATCCACCCATCCTCTCCCCTTCCCCTCCCTCCCCCTCTCGCTCTCTCTCCATCTTCCCATCCCCCTCCCCCTGTCTCCACGAGTCGTCTCATAGGACCTGGAATTACGGGCACATTCGCATGTATGCATACATGGGCAATATAGTAAAATGTGATCATGAGGTATGATGGGAATAAGATAACTCAGGCACATGTAAATACGGCCCAATGCGTATTATGGATTTCAATTGAACTTAAGGCTACAGTGCAGACATGGGGTCAAATGCATTTGCATTTAAATGCATTTAAATACTTCTTGTGAAGTATTTGCATTTGAAGATTTTAAATCACAAGTATTTGTATTTGCATTTAAATAGTTTTTGAAAAGTATTTGAAATTTTAAATAGTTTTCAAATGTTTTCAAATACTTTTTGCGAAAAAAAGAATTAAATCTGTGCAACAGTGCTAATTTCAAAGTCTGCAAATTGAGTTTCTTAAAGTCATGGTTCATTTTGGGTGGGATGGGTTTTTAAAGAATTTGTTGAAAAATTGTGACTGGGAATGTAGAATGGCACATCTATAGTTTCTAAAATGTTTCACCAAGTGCTGACATTTACCATACATACTGTACTTTGATCAAATTGTCTTTATATACATTAACTGATTAATTTGTGAAAATAAAACATATTTTAAAAATTTAGCTGCTTTTTCACTTTCTCTAATACCCACACCAGGAGGGAGCTAGCTTATTTCCTTTCATTTTGAAACCATATATGCTTAAAGTACAGACCATTTTGGACAACTGCAAATGCACTTGCATTTAAATCCATTTAAATACTTCTTGTTAAGTATTTGTATTTGCATTTGAAGATTTTAAGTATTTGCGTTTGAGGATTTTAAATTTCAAGTATTTGCATTTGAGGCCTTCCAAATGTGAAGTATTTGCATTTAAATACTTTCAAAAGTATTTGACCCCATGTCTGCTACAGGTTAGGCTCTGTAATTTAAAAGTCATCAAGTTAACTCTGTTTTTACATGACACATTATAGGCTTAACTGGTTCAGGATGTATGCATTTTCATAAACCCAGAGCTATGTGTGTTCGCCGTATCACTATGATCCCTATGTATGCTGAATGTTGATGCTGTCATTGATAGCAACAACTTTCATGCAAATTACTGTTAATGTATATAAAAGCGTTCTCCTATTTTCTCCTGGACATTGACACACTTTTTCTGAACAGTATTGAAATACAGACTCGAATGTACTGCCGTGAATACGCCCTACGTGCATGCTTACGCTTCCAGAGCTGGAGGAAAAATTACTATTTGCACATGCAAGCAGGTTGATTTTGTTTGAGAAATCCTGGCTTGTGCAGACAATAGACTAAACGAATATGGCGTCTAATAGTTCCAACGATTATGGAGTCAGGGCATTGCATGCTGGGTAGCATTGCACGGCGGGTAACATTGCATGCTGGCTAAAATCTCATATCTCGTGCAAAAGTGTCTATATTTAATGGCACACGAGAGCTTTAACTACCACGATTTGAGGGATACCACAGTTTTTTGGTACGTCGCCCTACCGCCAATAGACTGAACGAACGGCGTCCAATATTTACAACTATTATGGAGTCATGGCATTGCGTGCTGGTTAGCATTGTGTGCTGGGTAAATTGAACAGAGATCAACACGCATCTCATTAGGCATGCACGATTATTGCTTTGAGTGACCATGATCGATTATGTAAGAATAATCTTTATCACTCGATTGAACAGCCAGGGTACAAATTACCTAGACATAACAACAAAGGTATATATGAATGACGAAAGTCGTAATGGTATTTAGAAGAGTTCATTTACAGGCCAAGAGAAGACAATTTTTCAAAATGCATCACTGGAGTGCCTGGCTCGATACTCGAGCCAGTCATTCCAGTGATACATTTTCAAAAATGGTCTTCTCTAGGCCTCCAAATGGACATACATTCACTGAGCAAAATGTCAATTCTCGGGAGCGATCGTATTTAAAGAATAATTAAATTGTAGGTTTTGAAAAATGTTATGCTTTAGAGATTATTCACGATTATTTAATTTTTAATCATATAAATTAACGATTTAAAAAATAATCACGATTTTCGATTTAATCACGTAATCGCGCAAGCCTACATCTCATATGTCATGCAAAGATTCTTTATTTAATGGGACACAAGAACTTTAATTGAATAATCCGCTATTTCGGTACTCGTGATACTTAAGTTAATTGAGTAATGTAGACCTGGCCATTTTTATTGGCAAAGATACTTAAAAAACTGCTTATCTGGAGCTCCGAATCCAAGTTAAGCTTTTTCAAATAACGATTTAGTGATCATGGGTTTATCCGATTTGATTAAAACTTCACAGATTCATTGTATGCGATGATTACATCTAGTCTGCATAATAAAGTTCTAATAGATTCTAATAGGATGTGCGTGAAACTTTGCAACTCCTCCTAGACCATAGAAACTTGAAACTGTGGGGCAGATTGCACATATGGCCAGGGATGTGCATGGCACTTTTGGTATTACCCCAGGGGTACAGCCCTGGGGGTGGGAAATGTGGGGTAAATAATAAATTTTATCAAATGTGGTTATGTCACATATCATTTTGAAACCTATTTCCCATTGAAACTACATTTCAAGGAATTTATTGACTTTTGGGTCAAAATGAGGATAAAGCGCGAAGTGGTGAATGGGCACCAATCCATTGTAACGCAACTCTTCGCATACCATTTCAGATAGAAATTTGAAACATTGGGGATAATTACACCTATGAGCAATGATGTGCATGACACATTGGGCATTTTGAAACCTATTACCCATTGAAACAACATTTCAGGGAATTTATTGATTTTTGGGTCAAAATGAGGGTAAAGCGCGAAGTGGTGAATGTGTGGGGATTTGCGATGGCAAGCCATCGACTGCGCATTCTAGTTATATTAGTGTATTTGATTTTGAAAATGTTTTTACTTATTTTCATGCTTTAAACTTTGCTTATGTTTGGACCATTTGTCTCTCAGCTGGACTTGGGGTGTCAGTAGTCATTGTACTGCAGGTTACTACCGGGCAGTGAGGCTTTATGGTTGGGTCTTAAAGCTATGCTTGCCCATTGGGTAATACCATGAGTATTTTGATTCGACAAGTAGATTGTCAAATTTCTAAATGAGACTATCCAGTGGTCCATCATATTCTGTGATGTACAATTAATATACAGTTACGCTATTTTCTACCTTCTGACATGATTTTTTTCACAGAATATCTAGTCCAGGGCAGCCATGTCCTGAGGCAACATAAGAAGGCGAGATATTGGGTATCTTCAGATCTTACCTCTTGTTCCAGTTTCAAGGTCAAGGATCGCTTCGGACACTGGATGAGTTTTACCAGCAAACGTTCCTTCTCCTAGCAATGATCTTAAATAGTTATCTCTGACTAGTCGGTCTGTGTCAGTGTGTGTGGCTGCTGAGAGAACAAACTTCCCTGCTGTCATTCGGTCTGGCTGTTTCCGGCTTGGAGCTGATCTTCGTGGTAAAGGACGAGGAACATTGGTGTGGTGCATGATGATTTGCCATAGGAACCGCTTCAATAGACATTGTACTCGAAAGTAGATCTGCAACCTTGTCAGTTATAGGTGGTGAGTCTTCTGCAGCTCGCTCCACTTCATCCCATCCTCAGACCTGCCTACCATTACGGATTGTCTGTACACCATAAAAACATCCATTACCGTTCATTCACTACTTGCTAAATCAATTATCTGCATTTAACTACCAGAATAAGATATTTATGCTTGCATACACTCCTCCCCATGCCTATTCCTATAAATATGGACCCTCAACCAGGCTACTGGTTAGGTCCATCTCCAGTATATTAACTGATATAGACTGGCACCAGTCTGTACTCACTCCATAGTGATGCCTGTCACTAAGCGCGCTTGTGCATGCGCACTAAAGCCCAAATAGGAAACAGATTCACTTTTCAATTATTCTGCAAGCAGAACAACTGCACAAATATTATCAGAAAGTTTTTATAGCTTTGTGCTGTGTCAGCTTACTATTGAAGGACTTCCTCACGCTAAGATATGCCTACTATGAAGTCTATCCTCCGAAAATTATGTTTTTGGAAGTATTTCGTGGTTATATTGAACTTTATAACTATGTATATAAATGTTACCGGTTTTCGGGGGTTTCATTTTCGTGGTAAAAACTTTAATATGCCTAAGTCATCATCATATAAAAACCCTATTACTCCAGTGAGCCCTTAATCACTTTCAGTTAAAAGAAAAAATAGTGCTTTACAAGGAATTACATTTATTTCCCTATGATAGAAAACAGTCTTGAATTTGAACTTTTCCGGCCTTTCTTTGACAGGCGTTTGCATGTTTCTAGACGCCTTTTATCGAAATTCTAAGCTGTATGCTTCTTTCGTAATCTTTTCATTTTTTAAGAGTGTTTTAACGATCGATAAATCAAGTGCACGTCCTCAATCTGTGAACGAGTTCACTCTGTGGAGTATGGAGGGCAATTCTGTTTTAAGTGCACTACGTGTACCCCCACATCGATGTGCGGGTTTTGCATAGGGTTGTCTGCGTTCATATCTAAGTTTCTTTAAGGATTATTCGTCCTTATAGCGCTGCCCTATGGTCATCCTTCCGCTTCCTCCGTTGCTAGTAGACAAAAGCTGTGTCTTTTGCAATATTCTAATATGTCTAATCCAGCAGCAACGGAGGGGGGGAGGGTCTTCTTCGGCGAATTCGGAAGCAGCGATAGCTTTATTTGCGAGATTTGAATCCTTCGCTGCAGTTTTGACTAAATCTTTTGACGAAAGAATATCTTCTGCCCTCATGGAGGCCAAGAAACAGGAAGTTTCTTCTGATTCCGACGATAGCCTGAGGGCTAGCATGGGGGAAACCGATTCCTCTAACGTCAATGCAAGTAATCAGGTCTCCTAACCAAAGTCTAGAGCGACTAAGATCTCGAAGATGGGCTCGTGCAGTTCACCGGGTCAAACCCACATTAGTCTTGAGGGTGATAGGCATAACCTCAAGCAGTGGTGGCGGAGGCGCAAGCTAACGTCCAAAAGCCTTATGCTAATGCCAAAGTTTTCGGTCATACCGGTCGTCAAGATTCTTCATAGGTCGCCTATAGCCATAGTCCGCAATCTAGTTTTGCTAGTTCTTCCGGTTCTGTTGGGGTGGATTCGAGTCCTCAGGACTCGGGTTTACTTCCGTTTTTCAGTGCTACTTCCGTTCCGACCGTTTCCGGTATGTCTTCCAGTTTAGCAGGACATCCGGGTCTTCAAGATCCAGTTCTTACTTCCGTTTCAACCGTTTCCAGTATGACTAATAAGCACTTCTGCTTCCGGTTGGGACGTACTTCCGGTCTAGTGAATGAATTAAGAATAAAGAGCAAATAATTAGAGCAAATAAGCTCTCGAAGATGATCTCGAGCAGGTCACCGGGTCAAACCCACGTGAGTCTTGAGGTTGTAAATAAGAAGAAAAGGCATGACCTTCAAGCAGTGGTGGCGGCGGCGGCAGAAGCCCCCATCGTTAACATATATGCCAATGTCAATGTCTTAGATCAGTTGTAGTGGATTCAGGTCCTCAGGACAGGGGTTACTTCCATTTCTGGATCTACCACCGTTCTTTCCGTATCCGGTCTGACTTCCGGTTTGTGTATTTCCGGTTCCTATGCTTATTCTGGTTTTTTAATGTACATCCGGGTTCAGTTTCCGGTTGTCTTCTTCCATTTTGTGCATTTCCGTTTCTTATTTTTACACTTCGGATTCGTACATCCGGGGATAGGGTCATTACCGGTTTTCATGGTGTTCTATGGTTAACTTCCGGTTCTGTCTTCCGTTTTTGGTTTTCCGGTGATAGCTCTTACTGAGATTCCAGGTTTGTCTTTCCTAGGATCTAGTCACCATTTTGTCTAAGAGTTAGTCTTATTTCAGTAAGTGCTTTTAAAATCGGAATGTTTAATCGCTGAAAATATTAATTCCGAGACATTGCCGGTCTTGAAGCCTCTCTTGGAATTGTAGATATTCAATATTTATTCTTTTACCAGTGAAACATTTCAACGTAATTAAAGACTCTTCCGACTGGTTGCCGGATGGGTTTTTTGTTGCAGTCGATAAGTCAGTCTGTATTCTACGCATTATCGCTAGATGTCGCAATTAAAATTGATTTTTAATTTCATCCAACTTTAGATGGTCAGTTGTCTTCGGGCCGTTCAGCTTTTTTTCGCGCTCTTTTTTCCTCTTATGTCGGCAGGTTGACATATTTATTTTAACCAAGGGAATTAATTTCTTGAAGAAAATTCCTGTTTCTAGCGTAATTCTTAGTCTAATCAAAGATAATGGATATAGCAAGATGGGAAATACCCGCACGCTTTGCAACGCTATTGAAAAACAGCGCCATCATACGACTACAACGTGACTTTGACGTTATACCAGGGGCATTAACTCGTAGCGCGAATGACGCGGTAATGCAAATCCCCCTTGATGCAGGAAACAGGCGAAATAAATAAATAAATAAATAAATAGCCAAACAAGGTAAACAAACAAACATGTAAATAAACAAATAGATATGGCGCGCTGCAGTGAATTTAAAGGTGGAAAATCAAAAGATAAAAAATGTAGCCTGATCATAGTTGAGGGGGCTCAGGCTCTGCGATCGGATGCACAAATTAAAAGGGGGGGGGGGGGAGAATGAAAATTGTGTGTTTTTTAGTTCCCGAAAGACAAGGAAAGGTTAGAAATTCATGTTATAGTCCTACTATTTGCTACACCACGTCTATGCGTGCCTATAATTAGCACCAAATATATCTTTTGATTTTCCACCTTTAAATTCACCGCAGTGTGCCATATCTATTAGTTTATTTACATGTTTGTTTGTTTACCTTGTTTGGCTAATTATTTATTTATTTATTCATTTCGCCTGTTTCGCTTTGTTCCCGCGTCAAGGTGAGGGTGTGTGTGTGGGTGGGTCTGGTTGTAATGGGGTTGTACATCTTCAGATATCATGAACATTAGCTTACGTATTGCGAATATAATTGGTGTAGGCAAGAAGAGATTATCTAATTGGGAGGGGTAGTAGTAGCAGTATTATTATTATTATTATTATTATTATTAACCATTTTTTTTAACAGTTCTCAATTTTTAGCAGCTCATCTCTAACACGGGCAACTTCTAGTTAATAAATATTTTTGCGTTGTTATAGTATCATCAACATTGTGTAGGGAGGATCGGCATAAAATGGTTCCCTATGTATGTGTACAGGTGAGTGAGTGATGGCCGCGGCGCGCGTGCATATGTGCATGCTTTGGCTCGTGCCCGCATGTGTGCGCGTTTATGTGAGTAACCGTGAGACTCAAATTTGTAGGAGCGCAGAAGGAACAAATCCGGGTTGAATACTTGCCACAGTAAAATCAAAATTGATCAGGAGGTTTAACCAATAGTGGGATCAAGGAGGTCGGTATTCACAGTGAGCCCACCACCACACCCCCACCCCACCACCCACGCATTTGTAAACATTATATTCTAAGGCCATCGCCTGCATTTCATGATATAAATATCGACAGGCTACTGTTGCCTGCAAATTTACCCCATTTAGCGCAGTTTCTGCTGAAAAATAGTTGACTAAATTGAGAAAATCTGTATGTTAGCAGGCTGCGACCATATAACGTGCAGTTGATGGCACGCCATCGCAAATACCCACACTTTCATTAACCTTTTACCCTGACAACTGTACCCCTCACATAAGACCGGGGTCCAATATAACAGTGATTTCACGAACTGGAATCGTGTATGGGTAGCTCAAATATAACAAATTTGGTTGAATTCCACCAAACCTGTGCGGATGAAATAGCTGGACGGGCCGAACTTAAGGTCGTGCAACAAGTGCATTCGCACACAACCTCAAAACCTGAAACACAACCTTTAGATATTTCTATGGGGGCTGAGAACAAGAATTTTCAAAAACTTTGCACAGGGCTCCCTCTAAGTTCGGTTCTGTGAGAAATATCTTTGCTTTGCAAATACACGGATAACACTTAATTTTACGGAGCAATCAAATCTGTAAGAAAGATTGCGGATCGAAGATGAAACTGAATAAGTTTAACCTAGCATTTTTGTTTATGTACGTACATGGTATCTTGGAAATTAGCCAATGATCATCATGAGAATTGTAATGGCATAAAGCTGAGTATGTCAGCTAAATGCACAACTATGTTTCATCTTTCTCTATCATAATGATTACTGCTTTAAGTATTGGATTTGCCCTAATTTGTAAAAATTTTAAAACTGTGTCACTGTGAGATATGACCGTATAGGATATAAGCCCTACCATTCCACAGAGGCATGGGAAATTTTGAGCTGATAGCAAATATTTAATAATTTGCGCCAGACTAATCATAATCTCTTAGGTCTACGCGATTTCAGAAACTACTCATACTTCTCTAATCAAATAGGAGTTCAATAATGAACACGTGCGCCATTGATCATGGAAATGCAAATTTGATTCTTCACGGTGAAATTTTGAGTAATAACAAAAACACCCATTTTTAGTCAATATTTTAGGGAGCCCACCCGAACACCGATCTTTAGTCAAGTGTGTGTAGACCAGTATCTAGACCTATCAAGCAAGTATAGACGGCGGCCTATAGACACTGGTCTAATCGACGTTATTTTAAAGCAAAACATGTATATCTGGATTAGGTTATAATATTAACATAAATGGGCTAAAAACTACAAAATTATTATTGACCATATCGCACCTGTTAAATAAGTAAATTTGATGTAAAAAGGCGACAATTGCTTGATCTATTAGCAAAACGTAATTGTTTTTAATTACCTCCCCCTATAACGTCACGTCAAGGACCTAAGAGGGCGCTACGCCGTAAAAGCTGCGCAAAATTGTATGCACATTATAACGTAATTCCCATCTTGCTATATCTATTATCTTTGGTCTAATTCTGACAGGCGCTGAAAGGAAAAGATTCAGTAGTGGATTCATAGGGAAGAGAATGGCTCTAAGATTAATGATTACAAGAGCACGAAAATGCTGAGAATAGAGAAATAGGATAAGGGTGAAGGAAGAAGGAATAGAAGCCGAGTTTTTTCATCTGCGTTGTCACAGTAGGTGAGTTTTTTTGTTTTGATTTTATATCGCCTCTGTCTTTCAGCGTTTTGTTTCGTGATTCATCCAGTAGTGTTTAATCATAATCAAGTATCAGTGTTTTGCTATATTTAACATCTAGCTGTTCCCGGAGATTCATTATCATTCTATCAATTATTCCTTTTATTGGCTTATCAAACTCTATGACATTCGTCTTTACAAGATGATAATATTGGTTCTAAGTCTTTAATGATAATGAGTTAAGATAAGTATAGGTCTCTTCCTTCATCCTCTGCCCCTTCTCCTTCTAAAGTTTTCTTCTAATCATGTTCTCCTTCCTCCCTCTCTCTTTCTGTCTTCCTCTTTTTCCCCATCTCTAGGTTTTCCCGTATTTCATCTTCTATCAATCCTCTCCAGGGATCTTCTGGTCCTGTTCTTTCCTCTTCATCCTCCATTCTTCTTAATTCCTCTATTCCTCCTTCTTCCGCCTTTGATCATCTTGATCCGATTGTTTCTGTCATTCTCTCTTTTGAACTTGAGTTTCTAATTGTTGATTACGGTCTGGTTTTCTCATTGCTTTCTGTTTTTAGGGATTCATCCCTTGTTCGTTCTTTCATGTCAGCTTTTTTCTCTATTCGTTCAAGGTTTTCCGCTAGTGGCCTGATTCTCTTTCCATGTCCTCTGGTCAGGATGTTGTATCTGTTCACATTCCCTCTGATCAATTTTTTTCGTTTTCTGATTCTTTACAGGTTTCTTCTCTTCTGGCTTCTAAGAGGCCTTGCTCTCCTCTTTCCATTTGAACTGTTAATTCTATGGCCTCTGGTGATTCTTCTCATCATTTTTCTTCTCCATCTCCTAATCCTTCTAATTTTTCTATTCCCAAGTCGGTCAGGGCTGAGGAGATTTTGTCCAGTCAGGGTCTCTTCGGATGACTGGTCCCTGGCTCCCAGGTGGATGTGAAGGTGTGGCCTCCGCCCGGGTAGGTCCAACCCTTTCTTCTATTTTATTTCTTCTCTTCCTCTTCTTGGGTCTTTGGATCCGTCGGTCCAGTGCCTTATACATACATGAGAGCGTTCAGCCTAGGGTAAGAATTCCTACTCTGTTATTAAATCTTAGTAAAATGATCTCTATTTATGACATGATTAAATCTCATGATTCTTACTCCCATGTCAAGATGGAGACCATCTCCCAGATCATTTCCAGTCTAGATCAGGTATGTGGTCGTTTTCCATCGACCAAAGTGACACCTTCTTTCATGTTCTCATTTACCCTTCCTTCAGAAAATTCCTGAGATTTGCTTACTAAGATCGAGTTTGGCAGTTTCGCTTCATGCCTTTTGTTCTGACCACGGCTCCTTTTCTTTTTACTCGCCTAGTCTCAGCCGTGGCTGGAATTTTACACCGTCATTCTATCCATCTACACGTTTATTTAGACGATCGGTTAGTAAAGCAAGTGTTCCTCAATTCTCTCAGGAATTCTTCCAGAGGTTTGCAGTCTGGCATGCAACCTAGGGTGGATTTTAAATCTAAAGAAATCAAGCCTAGGTCCCTCTCAAATCTTCACGCATCTAGGCGTTTCTTTCGATCTGGCCCAGGTCTAGTCTTCCCCTCAGATCCAAGAATAGAGGCTTTATCAGTGGCAATGGAAATCCTCTCTTCTTCTATGGTCTGAGCAAGATTTCTGCTAAGAGTGATAGGTTTGATGGTCAGCGTAGAGAATGTTATTCCATGGGCGGTGCTGATGAGAAGATCCTTCCAAATGTATTTTATGTCCCTTTACTCTATTTTCACTCTATTTACCATCAGATTCCCATCAGAGAACACTTGATTCCTCTTCTAGATTTTTGGAAAGACCGTTCTCTGCTTCTGGTGGGTGGGTGTTCCACTGGTAAAGTCCTCCCCTCAGGCGATTATCTTCACAGACGCTTCTCAGGAGGGATGGGCAGCGGTCTGGGACTCCCTGTCAGTTTCCGGTCTTTGGTCCCTGGGGGAGTCGCAGCTCATATCAACATTCTGGAATTGTGTGCTGTCAAGAAGGCTCTCCTTTCATGGTCAGATCTTGTGATACGTCTCAAAGTCTTGATGCGGTTGGACAATTCAACAGTGGTCTCTTGTATCAACAGGCAGGGGGGGGGGGGTACAAGGTCATCCCTCCTTTGTCTAGAAGTGTGGAACCTTCTCTTATGGTGTCGCAAGAATCAGATTCTTCTAGTGTCTTCTCATGTCCCAGGCAGTCTGAATTTTCTTGCGGACCAACTGTCACGTCCCAGCAAATTTGCCCACACAGAGTGGCAGTTAAAGAGGTCGGTTGTCAAAGCCATTTTCAGTCTTATGGATCATCCTCTGGTAGATCTGTTTGGGACATCTCTGAATGCTCAGATCTCCTCTTACATGTCTCCTTTTCTGGACAGTCAAGCCCTGGCGGTGGATGCCCTGTCTCAGTCCTGGACAGGAATGTTTGTCTATGCGTTCCCTCCAATGATTTTGATTCCATTAGTGCTGAAGAAGGTCAAAGATCAAATCTGCGAGATTCTTTTAATAGCTCCTTTTTGGCCAAAAAGGATTTGGTTTGTTGACCTTCTAGATCTCCTGGTAGACTTCCCTCATCTTCTTCCATTCTGCCAGGATCTTCTGTCTCAAGAAAGAGGTCTTTGTCTTCATCCAAACCCAGAAATCTTCAGTATGTGTGTTTGGAGAATATCGAAACTAAAGTCTACGAGAATAAACTTTCTTCAGGATCTTCAGTAATTATCGATTCTTCCAGAAGAGAGTGGACCCGCAGAGTTTACAAGTGTCGACTTATAATTTTTGGAGAATGGTGTTCAGACCAAGGTCTTGTGCCTGATTCTGTTTCTATTCCCCAAGTATTAGACTTTCACATATCTCTTTGATTCCTTACATTTATCAGCTAATACGGTTAGGGGATATAGATTTTCTCTGGCGTCTTCTCTTCCTTGCCTTCTGTATGCCGATGTCAAGGACACTAAGACCTTTAATAGTTTTTATTAGGGGTCTAGGCAATATTCGTACTCCGATAGCTAAGTCTTTATTTTCATGGAACTTGGCTTTGGTTCTTCAAGTGCTGGCAGGCCGTCATTTTGAACCTCTTTCCTCTATTAGTATTAACGGCCTCTGATAGAAGGCGTTCAGAAATTCATGCTTTTTCTGCTGAAAGGCAGAGATTTATAGTTTCAGGAGACAGTTTAGTTTTATATCCCAGAAGGGATTTTTTAAATCTAAAACTCAGTCTAACCGGTTTCCTGTTAGTCCGATCATTTTAAAATCATTTTCATCTTTTTCGCCTTCCGACAAACTCTGGTGTCCTGTTAGGGCATTAAGAATGTACAAACAGCGAACTGATTTCAAAAGATTTGATCCGTCACTTATGGTTTTCTTATGCGGAAGAGTTAGCTAAGGCGGTCTCAAAGTTTCCGATATCCTGATGGATTTGGGAGACGATTAAGCTTTGTTACGAGATTGCTTCTCCGGAACAAATTAATCTCTTCCATATTAAAGCTCACAATGTTAGAGGAATGGCTTCCTCTTCTGCGCTTTTTGCCGGTTCGTATTTAGATGAAGTCATGCAGGTTGCAGGATGGAAATCTGAATCCTCTTTTACAACCTTTTGCAGCAGCCTCCTTCTTTCGTAATATTACGATTTTAACCAAAATAGGTGAAGACCATTCTTCTTCTTGTCGTTCGCTGATCATACCGCCAGTCCTGTAAGTGACTATCGACATGATCATAAGCGTTTTAAGTGTGTGGATCCATGGTTTATTAGAGTGCGCGTGCGGCCTGGAACCTCTGTCTTCAGCACTCGAGGTTTCTGTCTGGGTTACCTCACCCGTACCTCCTTTAGTCGCCTCTTATGACACGCAGAAGATACGGAAGGTGTATTCTAAGCCCCACCTACAGGGCAAAGGTGACGACCATTTACCAAGCACATCTCGCCATTTTCGTTAAGACTGCATCTGTAAGAAATGGTGAGGGTTGATTGTGGTTTTTATTTATCTCTAATTCAAGTTTTCCTTATTTGATAATCACGGTGTGATTGATTTAAATGCATTATTATGTTATGTTATTAACATTTGGATAAGATTGGTTTGATTTTTATCCTTGTTTGTTGATTCTCAAATCGCCTCCCACCTAATGTTTTAAGTGGGGCACTGACCAAATCTACGGGTTTAGCAAGCAGAGATTGAACGGTAATGGATATTTTTGTGGTGTAATAACAACCCCCCCCCCCCTTGCGGGTTGGTCTGTTGTTTTATTAACCACTATAAAAACATACTTACCGTTCAATCACTATGACCCGGCCTCAGCCACCCCGCGTGGAATTGATTTGAGAATTTGCCTATAATATTTGGCTCTTAAATTCAGAAAAGTGAATCTGTTTCCTATTTGGGCTTCAGTGCGCATGCGCAAGTGCGCTTAGTGGCAGGTGTCACTATGGAGTGGGTACAGACTGGTGCCAGTCTATATCAGTTAATATACTGGGGATGGACCTAACCAGTAGCCTGGTTGAGGGTCCATATTTATAGGAATAGGCATGGGAAGGAGTGTATGCAAGCATAAAAATCTTATTCTGGTAGCTAAATGCAGATAATTGATTTAGCAAGTAGTGATTGAATGTTAAGTATGTTTTATAGTGGTTAATAAAACAACAGAACAACCCGCAAGGGGGGGTGGGGGTCTGTGTTTTTTTTTTACAGAAATAACATCCAAAATACTTTACTATGGTCGGCTCTTCAAAACTACGGATGGGAAAAAATAGGTGAATTACGGTAATACGGACGGGCATTAAGAATTACGGAAACTTAAAACAAGGTTCCGCGGTCACGGCTATGCAATAAATGACGCCGATGTGGCAAAATAAGCCTCACCGTGAACTTGTCGCACAGGGGACAGATCGCTAGCTAAACATTGGGCGCTATTTATCATGTTGTGTAATAATACCTGCCATTTTTCATAAAATGTCAACAAACATGAAATCTTGTCAGTCTCGCAAAATCCTGTAACTGCAGCGAGACTTAGGTAGCAAGTTTAGATTGCGTCCCAGTTACCGCTAGACTGACATCACTAAACTGCGTAGATAACCTTCACATGGGCAGGCGGGTCCGACATCATAATTCCCACTTTTCTTCAAAGAATGTTATGATTGTTCAAAAGCAGACAAATGCAGACAACCAACCAGCCATGGCTTCATTGCTTCCATCATGTCCATATGTGTGGGCAACAGCACACACAAGTTTCCATACAATGCCACACACATATAGCAACTGACCCATAGTGAATCGCTATAAAGGACAAGCACCCTTATGCGCCGAGAGCATCCTGGACCCTTGACCAGTGCCAGGTGTTAATGGATGAATCCAATCTGTTGCTCAAATATATGACATCGATGACATAGCTATGTTAGTAAGTCTGTCATGGACTTTTAAGTCTTTCAGTTGTAAATACAAATAGTATATCTTTACTATTTAATTAACATTCTGTTGAATATCTTGAAACTAATTTGGCTCGCTGTTCTGGCCTATGGTTTCAAAATATTCAACAGCTTAGCTGTATAGTTACCTGAAATTGGAATTCTGAGAATTCAGGGCTCAAAGTATACAAATTGATCCCAACACGTGCAAATCCTGGGCGGACCTTAACTAGTGATGGACGGGGCAAAGCTAAAAGTAGATTTATCCATTATCTAACATGTCCCATAAAGAATTTGCTATTTCTGGCTAACAAACTCTTGGTTTATGTTGATTTTTAGCTGGTGAATGCGGTTTCACATACTCTCAAGTGAAGCAGTTTGAGTTGGAGTATATGCGTCCTAACAGCAGCCCTACAAATATGCTCTTCCTAGATTGGGGATCACGCAATCCCACCATTGAGGACCTATACTGCAAACTGAGAAACATCAACCATCTACGAGAAATGAAACTACTCGAGCCTATATGTATGTACCCCGTGTATATATTAACCCTTAAATTTATTCAAGAAAATTTATATTTTCTCATAAAAAATGTCCATTTGCAGACCAGGAGAAGACTATTTTTGAAAATTTACCACTGTAATGACTTGCTTGGCTATCGATCCAGTCATTCCAATGGTAAATTTTCAAAAATAGTCTTCCCTTGATCTGCAAATGGACATTTCTCAGCACCACTGCAGAAGCTGTTTTTGGCTGATATGAGAGTTAAAGGGTTAAGTAGTAAAACCAGAAATTGTTTATTTGAATTGAATATTATTTCTTAACCCTTTCATGGATAAATCTGTAATATTTCAGTCTCAGGGCAAACGGAAAAGCTGTTGAAAATTTTTGAAATTAATATGACGAAGTCATTGGCTTCCAGTCATATTAATTTCAAAGTATTTCACACAATATACAAGACATTGTAAAGAACTTACTTTTTCAGGCATTTGTCATTGAAAGGGTTAAATATTCAACGAGACTAGGTGATAATAATCTCTAGTTTCCCACAACTTGTAGTTAGTGATGCTTGTATCTAATTCACACTATAACGTATGATTAGCAAAGATTGGCGTGGCAGTAAAGTTATGAGCAATGTAAATTTTAATAAGTTAATGAGTTCTAGTTTTTTTAGCTTTCCAATTTTACAAATATTTCTGGTACTTTATTAAATTTTTCTTTGCCATTGCGTAAAGAATCGGTATGCGGTGTGAAACCGGTTAATCGCTCATCCCTAGTCAAGCAGTTGTTGATTTGATAATCTCAACATGTTTGGAAAAAAATGTTGAGAATATCACTAAGTCAGTTTAATTATCCATCCCAGTGATGCCAGTATCTTCACTGAAACCTTTTGGTGAATTGCGAGATGAGATCTAAAGGAAGTCTCCCCATATCTTATACTTATACTAACCATTCATGTGATAGAATTTGCCACCCATAGTCTATCCCTGACATTTTAGCTTTTTATCATGTTGACAACGAAAAATATTCAGGCTTTGGTAGCTAAACGTTGATATAGATCTACAGCCTATGTATCTAAAACTGTCATGATTTACTTTTCAACCAATCAGAAAAATTCTAGCATGTCTGCCTCGGTATGTAGACCCGTAGAGGTGCCGTCTACAGCCTGGCATTGTGGTATAAAAGCATCAATACAGGTAAGGCGTTGAATATTTTGAAACTAATTTGACTGGAAGTTGTTGCTGCCAAAAATATTCAATAAAATGATTATTACATAATAAAGAATGTAATGCATTGGCACTTACATGACATCACACACAAGCATGCTCATGCGATTTAAATATACTTTGAGCCCTGAATTCCCAGAATTCAAAGTAACTATACAGCTACGCTGTTGTAATATTTTGAAACTATTGCTAGAGGAGACAAAATGGTGTCGCTCACTGTTTAACATTTACCCGATGTTATAAAGCAAGTGATTGTGATACAGATATGGGAATGTGACAGGATAGGAATAATATGGAATCTATCAACAATAATCTATCAGTCCAATACAACATTTGAGATGAGATTAGCATCCCTTTAAATGTATATTGGTTTCCACCCCCGCTCCCTTGGATGTCAGGGGTCAGTGTGAAAAAGTTAAACATCATAAACAATTTTGCCCATCATAATATCTCTACCAAAACCTTTGGTGGAATTCAAACAAATTGGTTTTGTGCGTTACCCATATGATTGTGTGTTCTGACCTAAATGTCCAAATTGGTGCTTTGCAATGGTGCACCATTGACTGTGTGTTCTATAATGTTGTTAAGTTTTGTAAATTGCTTTCATTTGCATAGTCAATTTACCACATGGATGGCTGGGTCAGTTATTGAGCCAGCCATTCCAATGGTAAATTTTCAAACATAGTCTTCTCTTGGTCTGCAAATGGACATTCCTCAAGATCACTGCAGAAGCTGTTTTTGATAGGCTGAACCATTACACCTTTAACACTCATTTCAGCTAAAACAGCTTGTGCTGTGGTCTTGAGACATGCCCATTTGCACACCAAGAGAAGAGTATTTTTGAAAATTTACCACTGGAATAACTGCCTCGATAACCGGGCCTGTCATTCCAGTGGTAAACTTTGAAAAATAGTCTTCTCGTGGCCTGCAAATGGACATTCAATAAGAACATTTTTAGATTTTCTTCAAATTTGATCATTAAATGGCTAAAGAGATAAAATCAGTCTGAATACTGCTTCTGGCAGAGGAGAGGTGCATGGTGTCTCAAATAGGCCAGCATGATTCTTTTTTTATTTAATCGTGAATTTAATTTTTCTAAATCACAATTTTTACGATGGAATTTCATAAATATTCTTAAAAAATGTCATTTAATTTTGAGAAGCATGTGGTTTAATGTCTGATTTAAATACTGATCCATTCGTGATGTGTTCGTGATATAATTTTATAGAAGTTGCTTATGACATTGGTACGTCTTCCTCAACATATCAATAGGTAGTTATCAAAACAGCGATTCAAGCAGTGTTTTCATTACTACGTAAGGCATATGGATGTCCGCTTGCTCAAATAAAAATCAAGCTTTCTTTGATGAGTCATGTAAGCTACCGATGTAATATCATCCAAGTCACACGATCAATCTACTTAGAAGAGAATTTTGACATATAGTCTTTGCTTAGTCAATGAAATCGATTGTCTGACACTGACTATTCATTGAAGAACTTTCTTGTAAATGAAATAATAAATTAAGCGATCTAGCCCTTCCTTGTATGAAATGACTTGTATCAACATGCAATACATTCTCAAATGACTGAAATGAGCAGCCATTATGCATATCAGGATCTGTAGTCTATACTAGTATATAGCAGTATTATGTTACCATGCATGCCATGAAGTGTATCAAGCAATACTAATAAACAGTAATGGAGGAATCCAGTTTTAGCTATGCCCCGCCCATCTCTAGCTAAGTTCCACCCATGCTTTTCCTGTGTTGGGATCATTCGATCCCCCTGTACTTTCAAAATATTCAACAACATGACTATTAAATAGTAGACATACAATTCGTACAACAACGTTTAGTCCATCATCAAGTAAGCATTTGTGATGAACTTAGTTACGTTATGAATGACGTAATTGACTATGATGTCACCCTACATGTCATATGATTGACTGAAAAAGTGGAATGCTCCATTACTGAGTTGCATTTCTAAACCACAGGTGTGTGAATCGCAGTCAACTTTGCCGAGTACTTGCTCTAAATGTAGCAACATGACCCGTTTTTGTGTAATAGACGCATGAACAAATTGTTTCAGGCATGAGAATCTTGTGTGACATGAATTCATGTACTCTCAAAAGTTTCAGTTCTTCTCAAATTAAATTGCCATTGGATGCATGATATGCTGAAGGTGTTTTGCATATGAAAAGTAGGTACATGCACAAGCGTGACCAACTTTTCAAAGTTCACTCGACAATTTTTGTCTGGGCCATATTTTCAAGAGTTTTGGGTATACAGGAACTAAACTTGGTGTATGGATACATTATACTCTAACTGTATGTCATGCATCAGAGGTAGGTCAACATAATTTCTAGCTCATCTGCTCGACATCTATTTCTATACAATACAATACATTTGTTATATTAGCTCACCTGGCCCGAAGGCTGTTCATCGTCCGCCCGTCGCCCGTCCATCAAAATCGTGTCTCTTGCTTAACACTTTGGCCGATTTCAACTTTTTGGTGAAAATCTGAGATTTTATGGAAAAATTTGTCAAAACACCATCAACTTGATGGATTTTAACCAAATTTATCTGGAAGCATTCTATTTACCTAGGCTCCAGAATTTCTATTCACAATTTTGGTTGTTTAATTTTTGGGTGTGAAAAGCTTAGATTTTATGAAAAATTTACTGAAAATTGTCCAGATGCATCCTCAGCCGCTTTGTGGATTTCAAATGAATTTGGCTGGGAAAACCCTATGGTGGTACACTCCAGAATGTTTATTCAGAATTTAAATTGGCCAGTGTTTTGGGTGACAATCGTTGATTTAAAAAAAAAAGGTCCTGAAGTTCCTTGACGCACTACTCATTCTTAATCAATGACCCAATTTTAACTTAATTTGGCCAGAAGTACCCCAGGTTCATACGGTTCATGGAAATCCTGGAGGGTCATGGAATTAGAAAATTTTTAATTCCAGGCCTGGAAAATCATGGAAAATCAGCATTTTTATCACAGGTCTCTAGAAGTCATGGAAAATGGTAAACATGCTAAATGAAAAAGGTTCTGCTGGTATACATTTCTGCCGATGCGACTCAAACAACGGCACCACCACCACTGATCTGCAAAGACTTACATATTTACCTCCTGTCTAAGTTCCACATTTACATGCAGAAATGCAGGGAGGCCGAATATTGATTCTTGGAAGTCATGGAGTTTGTTAATTTTGGTCATTGAAACTCATGAAAAAGTCATGGAATTTCAAAAACAGAAAAGTGTGCGAACCCTATACCTCATGGTGATACATGTAGTCTCGGGAATGAGCATTCAGAAGTTCGACTGGTTTTTGGTGACCATCTTGGATTTTCATAGCTTCCGGAAATTATATAGGAAATAAATGGGAACAGCTTTTTAAAATGACTTCTCAAGAACCACCTGCTGGATTCAAATAAAAGCTGGCTAGATGGATCCGATCAATAATTAAGAGTGATTAAAGTTTGTTCAAGAGAACTTAATCTGTTTAAAAAATGTTACTCATAGACCAATCAAAATTTATCGTTTGATGGCCATATTTGATTTTTTTTTTATTGGCTGGATGGAATCTAAGGTTCGATCTGAATGTGTGGTCAGCATCCATCATTAATCTCCTACTAAATATTGTGTGTACTGAATTTTAATTTTGTATCTTATGTCTTGCTACTGGTGAATTTAAAGAGTTATGTCAGGTCAAATGTTAATGGTTCAAATGCTAATGGTCCAGGTGAGCATACAGGCCCTTTAGGCTCTTGTTTTAAATACACATATCAGGGTGCATCCTTCAATTTTATTGATTATCCCCACGCTTTTCTAAGAAAAGGTGGGGATTATGTGATGCGCCCCATGTGTATATGAGCCGGCCGTCTGTGCACTTATCTATTGTAACACATCGCCTTTTAGACCGCTTAAGATAGAAACTTGAAATCTTGATGATGATTATACCTATGTGCAAGGATGTGCATGGCACTTTTGGAATTTTGTTCTGACACCCCCCCACCCACCCACCCCCCCGGGCTGGGTCCAAAAGGTCAAAATTCGCCAATAATTATCGATTGTAATGCAACTCCTAGACCATTTCAGATAGAAATTTGAAAGATTGGGGATGATTGCACATATGCACAGGGATGTGCATGACAATGCACAGGGATGTGCATGACACATTTGGACCCTGGGGGCGGGGAATGTGGGGTCAAAACTTAAATTTTTCCAAACATGTCGCATATAGGGTTGCACGATTTTTCGATTATTCGATTAATCGCGATAATATGATTCAAAATGATCGTGGACGATTATATGTTGAAATTTTTGTCAGGACACTTACGCTTGTAAAGCTCTGCTCGCGTTACCAATCATGGAAACAAACATCCGGCTATCAGCCAAATGTGTGAATGATTAAATAAACTAAATAAATAACTGATTTGTTTGTATTGACTCATGATTAGTTTTAGATGAATAAAGATTGTTCACTTTGTCGCTATTTGCCATTGTTGTTGTAATCACACACGCTTATCCCGCATTCCCCATTCTCTGAATAGCTATGCGCTAACGGTTTTCCCAAAGAAGTTCTAAAACTGATACCACGGAAATTCAATGCATTTTCTCCCAAAAAGATTCTCACCGCCTACGCCGATGTTTAATGTATACAAAACATCACCGGGGAAGTGAAATTATTTGATTTAAGCACCTAAATATTGGGTATCCTTTAATAAAGGTCGTTTATTACATCAAAATTAATCCACAATTTGATATAAAATGGCGTCACGAAAAAAATACAAATCACATGATTTGCCTCCAATTGAAGAGTTTATTTTAGAGCGAGTACTCGGATATAAATATTCTGGAATCGGTGACTCGAAACTCAGGAATTTCTATATATTATCATTGCGCGATAGGAACTGAGTCTTATACTGATCTGAATAACGGGTACCCGTTTGATAAACTCCCGTTAGCGTATAATATCTCGCGAGAACACGCCGCCTCCCATCGCAAGAGTCGCTGGCTCGCCAACTTAAGATGCCGGCTATATTGTCGTTCGTAATAATTCAATTTGGATCATTTAATGTTGATCGGCGTTACAAAATTGATGCACATTTTCTCCAGTACATGTACTTGTTTGGTACATAAATTTGGTCTTAAAATATATTTATAAGGAAGCTATTTAATCACGCCAAGACTGTTTTAAGCACATTTTGACTACAAAAGTGTGGAATAAACTTTATTATGTCTTGAACATATGTGGCATACTATTAGTATTAATCTAATAGGTGGGTGAGATTTACAAATCCGAGGCCTGTATTGACTTCTAGAGGGGCCAGAAATGTATCAGGGCAGAGATCGGTCTGAAGTAGACACACCCTGTGATACGATTGTTATTATTATACACGCTATAGGCTACAATTACGCGAAATACAGTACCTTTCGTTTTCCGTCTAA
Source organism: Chaetoderma sp. LZ-2023a (assembly GCA_034401795.1). Lineage (NCBI taxonomy): Eukaryota > Metazoa > Mollusca > Caudofoveata > Chaetodermatida > Chaetodermatidae > Chaetoderma > Chaetoderma sp. LZ-2023a. Next base: position 129,888,623 of record CM067371.1, on the reverse strand, counting down.
AAAAATCTTGATACATTCCTTTGTTCGCAATCAGCAACTGGCGTATTCTGTCCATGTATCTATACCCATGTGCCTAACCCATAATCTTACAATCTGCAGTAGCATAATAACATTCTCTAAGCAGCATTGACGTAGTTAATATAGTTCATGATTAATCGTATGATCGCGATTATTTTTTTTAAATGATCGCGATTATGAAAAGTGAATAATCGTGCAACCCTAGTCGCATATCATTTTCAAGCCAATGCTTAGTAGGCTACAGTACAAGGAATTATTTTGATCTTGGGTCAAACTGAGGGTAGGGGGTGGGGTAAAAAGTGGGCACCGATCAATTGTAATGCAATTCCACCTAGACCATTTCAGATAGAAACTTGAAACTTTGAGAATGATTGATATGGCCAGGGATGTGCATGACACTTTAGGAATTTTGGTATGATCGCAGGGGTACTGCCCTGAGGGTGGGAAATGTGGGGTAAAAAATAAAACTTCCAATAGTTGTCATGTCACATATCATTTTCAAGCCAATGATTAGTACATGTAGTCTACAGTACAACGAATTATTTTGATCTTGGGTCAAACTAAGGGTAGGGGGTGGGATCAAATGGTCAAAAGTGGGCACCAATCGATTGTAATGTAACTCCTAGACCATTTCAGATAGAAACTTGAAACTTTGAGGATGATTGCGCATATGGCCAGGGATGTGCATGACATTTTGGGAATTTTGATATGACGGCAGTGGTACGTACGGCAGTGGGGGTGGGAAATGTGTGGTAAAAAATAAAAATTTTCTATAGGTTGTTATGTCGATATCATTTTCAAGCCAATGATAAGTAGACTACAGTACAAGGAATTATTTTAATCTTGGGTCAAACTGAGGGTAGTGGTGGGGTCAAAAGTGGACACCAATCGATTGTAACGCAACTCGTCCTAGGCCATTTCACATAGAAACTTGAAACTTTGGATATGATTACACATATGCCCAGGGATGTGCACGACACTTGAAATTTCTGATCCCCAGGGATGGGACTCGGGGCTTGGGACTGTGGGTCAAAAATAAAATTTATCCAAAGGTGGTCATGTCACATATCATTTTGAAGCGCATGAGTAGTAGGCTACAGTACAAGGAATTATTTTGATCTTGGGTCAAACTGAGTGTAGGGGCGGGGTCAAAAGGTCAAAATTGGGCACCAATCCATTGTAACGCAACTCTTAGCACACCATTTCAGATAGAAATTTGAAACTTTGGGGATAATTACACCTATGGGCAAGGATGTGCATGACACATTGGAATTTTGATATCACCCCCAGGACCAGGGGTGGGAGAAATGGCGGGCAAAAAATATATTTTGTCAAATGTGGTCATGTCACATATCATTTTGAAGCTTGTAGTTAGTAGGACTACAGTACAACAAATTATTTTGTTCTTGAGTCAATCTGAGGGCAGAGGCCAGGGGTCAAATGGGCAAATTGTGCATCAGCCAATTGTAGTGGAACTACGCGCACACCATCTCAGATAGCAACTTGAAACTTCAAATCGCGATCGTTGCATTTCATTTTAATTTATTGCGTTTTGTGTCAAAGTGATGGTAAAGTTCGAAGTGGTGAATGCATGGGGATTTGTGATGGCATGTCTTCGACTGCGCATTCTAGTTCACCTTGTTTTCACTGTTGCTTGTGAAAAGGATGGGGCTGATATACTTGGGAGAATTGATCTATAACTCTTTAACCCTCGAATTTGTTCAAGAAAATTTCAATTTTGTCATTAAAAATGTCCTTTTGCAGACCAAGATAATACTATATTTGAAAATCTACCACATTCCAGTGGTTAATTTTCGAAAATAGTCTGCTTGGTCTGCAAATGGACATTTCTCAAGACCACTACAGAAGGCGTTTTTGCCTGATATGAGTGTTAAAGGGTTAACGAGGGTACTTATAGATGTTTAACCCGTATATTCTGATTCTCTATGTAGTGCGTGCTAACAGTCAGATTACGGAGGATGTGCCTGTTTCTGGTGGACCTGTAAAGTGGATTGAAGAGAAAGGTGTACAGTACTCAGCACGTCCAAGTCCAAACACCAGCTTCTCAACCAATCTCAACACACAAGGTACAGCTATCCTTCTGTTAAAGGGCCATAGCTCTCACCTACCTTGAGTGACAAATGGGCATTGCTCATCACTGTGTGACAAATGGGAACAACTAATGTGTCTATGAGTGACAAAAATACACATTATTGGCAAAATGCTCATTGATAGCGGTCTGTTATTTCCTGTTACTTGACGCTAAAGGACTGGTGTGTGCGTGTCCTCATACATGTTCATGTGTATAGCCAGGTAATCAAATAAATATTTTTTACACTCACCTGGTAACAGCGTAAGAGGAAGAGTCTATTGTCTTAGGAACTATGTGTCTGCGTGTGTGTGTGTGTGTGTGTGTGTGTGTGTGTGCGTGCGTGTGCGTACGCGCGCTAATGGGTGCATGTCTGAAGCTGTATTAAAAAAACCCTGATCTTATTTGTGTACAATTTTAATAAACAGAGGAACTTGCCATAACCTATGATTTGCAGACTTTGCCAGTGATCCGGATAAAAGACTGATCCAGATCATATCAGATTCCGCATCTATGAATATCTCAGAAACTGCGGGGCTGATTTTTGGCACAAAATGTTAAAACGAGAAAAGGTGTAAATGTGTGACAGTACATTCCACAAGTCGGGTGTGATAAAAAAACCACTTTAAAATAAATAAAAAAATCTGAAAAGCTAAAAAAACAACCTTTACAATGTGATAAAGACAGGACCGCAAGGCTCTAGCTAAGCTACCTGCACTTTGTATCCATGAATCAATTTTAAAGCTCAACCTTGAATTCCATGAATATCATTCTCACGGTAGCTATAGAGATAAGCTGTTGAATGTTTTTAAAACTAATTTGCCTGGGAACTGTTGGTGCCTTTGGCGGCAAGATCTCTCAGTCAAATTAATTTCAAAATAGTTCAACAGAATCGTTATTAAATTGTCATAGAACCTACGCTTCAAATGGTTAGTCACCCCTTTGCCACTTTCATGCCAGACCTACGTTTGATTGCGGCGTCAGTTAACAAGAGACATTTTGTTTGACGTCCGATACTTGAATGACAGATCGAATCCCTACATACCTTCGCTGAGGAACTTGTTTGACTATTTCAGATCTTCATCTAATCAGTGCGAGTTCAGTTCATGGAGCTGAGAGTCAGATGTCACAAAGTAACAACAATACACTGCAGTTCACTGAAGATATAAACCTGGACCAGAGACACATAGGAGCAGCTGGCGGTGGTGCATCTGGAGGGGTAACACGTCCAGGGATTGACCACGTGAGACAGCCCATGTCCAAGCGGTTAATGGATAATAAAATGTTTGGTGGTTATGAGACAAAGATGTATGATAAAGTGATTCCTGGACAAACATCAGAACTAACAAATGATTTCACCCAGAACTTTAGTAAATCTGTGTGCACAGAGAGCTTGCCAACATTAGGCTCAAAGCATAAGTTATATAGTCACACATCAGGCACCGTTATGCTTGGTGAGTCAGCTAGCTCTTCAAAAGGAGGTGACGCAGATACATCAATGTTTTCTCTAGCAACACCAATGTTTACGCATAAAGAGTTGTCATGTGCGACTAATGGATTTTCGTCTGACAATCAGATCGGTGAAGGGGCATTTGGTGATGTTTATCGCGGCTTCCTCAAGAACACCAAATGTGCAATAAAAAAGTTAAAACAGGTACGGTTACCCATTCCTTTCTATATTATACAGTGTATAGAAAAATATTTATTACATTTTTATATTAGACATGATAGGCGGACCCCCCATGAGCACTGAAGTATCAGATTCCATTATTTACATTCATTCAATGATGTGTTTTCATTCTGCAAATGATGAATGTGGAGTTGTTGTAAAAAACAACAACAACAACAACAGCAGTTTTCAGCAACATAGTTTCCAAGATAGGCACCAGTCATTCTTCTACAAAATAGCATGACTGACTGTTGTGAGCCACCATACAATAATTTAATGGGCAATAACTCTGGATCGGCTGAATATTTTGAAAGCAATTTGACTGCCACCAACAACCTTCAGTCAAATTTTTTTCAGAAATATTCACCTGGCAGACAGTTAACCCTTTAACCCCTGAATTTGTTTTCTTATAGAAAATATCCATTTGCAGATCAAGAGTAGACTATTTTTGGAAATTTACCACTGGAATGACTGACTCGGTTATCGAGCCAGTCATTCCAGTGGTAAATTAAAATAAATTGTTTTCTCTTGGCCTACAAATGGACAATTCTCAAGACCACTGCAGAAGCCATTTTGGCTGATATGAGTGTTAAAGGGTTAACGATTAAATTGGGCAAAAATAACTTTGCCAGATAAATGTCCATTTGCTACTTCTGTTTTACCACTGGTGTGACTGAGTAAATAACAGAATCAGTCATTTTCACTTCAAGAGGTATACTTACCTCCCTAACACTATGATATTGCCAAAATATCGACCTTCACTCAATAACCCCAGATTAAAAAGGATAGGTGCCCTTACTGGGCAGGTAGACAGGTGACAATCCGGCCTCAATCTCGCGCATGCACAGACTGTCACTGCCTCTTTCTTGACTATTGGACTGAACCACATGCTTGTGTTTTTTACTACTTGCTTAGTTTTTGCTCAATTTTCTATCTAAAGTTGTTGTAAAGTCTTGATTATCATGTCTGATCATCATATTCCATCTGAGGCCACTTCAGGACCGAGTTATCAGGTGATCTCTACTACAATTATGTCTTAATTACGCGGTGTCACCTATTTCCGTGACGTGGTATAGACGTTAGAGGCGCTCAGAAAACTGGTATCTTTATTATCTGGCGCCATAAAATGCTAATCTCTCTTTATGCTTGTGTCCACAGGTTCCTGTAAGGATGTTTATACACATCTAAAGAGGTTTGTCTCCACTGTTTCCCTATAAATGTTAGGAAAAAGGCTGCTTGTCGTTCTGCCCTCTGGTCTCACCATTCCCTTTATAAGTAGGGGAATAGTGGTGAAGAGTGGTTGTCTGGTGTAGCTTCCAAGAGCAGGACGTGGTGGTATGCTTTTGCTAAAGACGCAGGTACTCTAGTTATGTTTTATGGCACTGTAAAATATTTGAAAATATTTATGATTATACTGTTTATCTGTATCATTATCATGGGCTATTACTGTGTTCTCATTACTGTTTAGTATTGATACAATTCATCTTACACCTGGATGTTGTTCATCTGTTTCTATTTATGGATATTATGACGTCATAATCAACCTTACTATTATTATTATTATTATTATTATTATTATTATTATTATTATTATTATTATTATTATTATTATTAATATCCTCTTTGAGACTAGTTGTTCATCTTTCTCACTGTCCTGTTTAGGCCTATAGGTGAATTCTTTCTCCGTTATGAGTTATTTAATTTATTTAATTATAAAGAATCTTTAACTCATTGTCGTCGTCTTGTCCCTTTTTATCTTGCCTTTTCACGAAGTTGAAAAAAGAGATTTTGGGAGAGGGTGGAAAAATGTCGGCGTCAGTGTTGGCGTCTGCTCTGGTTAAGGATTTTTAAATTGACATTTGCACCCCTGAGGGTTCATCCGATTTAAAAAAATAATTCATAGATGTGTTCTATACGATGCTTAGGACTAGTTTACATCAAAACTATATCGATTTTTGAAATTTTTATTTTCAAGTTTTACATGTAACTTTGAATAATTTTTGTGTCCAGCTTAATGTTAATTCTATGGTTAAAGGATAACTAATCCCATCTCTTGATAGCTATTCAGGTGATCTAACACGCCAGTCATAAACTATCCAGGTAATTTTAAGCTTTTTATCACGCCGCTAAGGAAAGATATTCAGGATTTAGTAGTTAAATGTTGGTACATTTCTACACCCTATGATGGCTGTCATGATTTACTTTTCAACCAATCAGAAAAATCCTAGTGTGTCTGCCTCGGTATATACGCTCAGTCATAGAGGCGCCAGCTATAGTTTGGCAATGTGGTATAAAAGCAATCCTACAAGTAAGCTGTTGAATATTTTGAAGCAAATTTGATTGGAAGTTGTAGCAACAACTTCCAGTCAAATTAGTTTCAAAATATTCAATGGGATGAGCATTACATAATAAAAAATGTGATGCATTGGAGCTTACATGACATCACACACAATAGCTTGAAGAGACAAAATGGTGTCGATCACTGTTCAACATTTACTCGATACAGATAATTGCGATACAGATCAGGGAATGTGACAGGATATGAATGATATGGAATCTATAAACCATATTCTATTGGTGCAATACAACATTTGAGACGAGATTAGCATCGCTTTAAGGTTTTTTTTTAATGACATTTGCCGCATTGCACCCACAAAGGGGGTCATCAGGTTTTTAAAAAACCTTCACAGATGCATTCTATACCATGCTTAGGACTTGTCCATATGAAAAAGAAATCGATTTTCAAATTAAAAATTTTTTTTTTTTATCTGAACTTTAATTATTTTAGGCCTGTTTTGTATCCAATTTATACTCATAATTTCTTGGTTAAGGGTTTTTTAAATGACATTTGCACCCACAAGGGGGGGTGGTCATCCGATTTGAATTAAACTTCACAGATGTGTTCTATGCGATGCTTAGGACTTGTCCAGATAAAAAATATATTGATTTTCAAAATCGTTCCGTACTTTTTCGGCATTTGAACTTTGATAATTTTATGGCTGATTTGCATCCAGGTTATATGTATCATGCTGTGGTTAAGGATTTTTCAAATGACAATTTAATCAGCAAAGACTTGCTTTTGAAACTTGAAACCTTGGGGATGATTATACATATGGGCAAGGATGTGCATGACACTTTCAAAAGATCAAAATTGACCAGTAATTGATTGTAATGCAACTCCTCCTAGACCATTTCAGATAGAAACTTGAAACTTTGGGGATAATTGCACATATGGCCAGGGATGTATATGACACTTGGAATTTTGGCATGCTCCCAGGGGCAGGGCCCTAAGGGTGGGAAATGTGGGGTCAAAAATTAAATTTATCCGAAGGTGGTCATGTCACATATCATTTTCAAGCCAATGATGAGTAGACTGCAGTACAAGGAATTGTTTTGATCTTGGGTCAAACTGAGGGGAGGGGGCGGGTCAAAAGTGGGCACCAATTGATTGTAACGTATCTCCTCCTAGACCCTCAAGGTGCATGGACGTCTGGCGAAGGCCCCTCGCGAGGTGGCAAGGCGTTGCGTATCATATCGTGTCTGATGAATATCAGAAATACGGTGTGGTACCTAAGTCGAGTGTGGATGACTGCGCGGCGTTAGGTGAGGACACACGGCCAGGCTCCCGGTCTGACACGGGAGCGCTGTGCTCGAACGCTTTGCGTTCAGCAAACACTGCATTGCGCGATGCGGAGGAGAGTGGGAGAACATCTATTGCGGAGCTTTCTCATGCCTCCCAGCTGTTACAGGGGGTAGTAACTGTTGAGAGAGCCATCCAGGATGGAATCAACCTGGTTCTGGATTGTGTCCGGCCGCGGCACACGTTTGCTTTAGACAACCTGTGCCCGTCTCAGGACCTGTATAATAGGCTGCTGCGTATGCTTATGGTAGGTCCTGGTCTCTGGAGGTGAAGGATGTAAGCACGTCCAGGAGACAGTCACCCTGGTCAATAACCAGAGGGCACTGCACCAGCAATTTGAAGTGCTCCGCAGAGAGAGCATTCGCGCAGCTCCCCCAGCTCAGCGCAGCTCCCCCTGCGTATCATCCCCTGCAGGCTCGAGGTGGCGGTGCCCACGTCAGAGGCCAGCCATCAGCGCAGCGTCGGCCTCGGCCACGCGCGGTTCGGCCAGCAGCGAGGGGTGCGCAGGCTCCTCCGGCACAGGCAGCCACCCGCGCACTGAGGTGCGCATGGCGCTTGTCGTGGCATGCGAGAATCTGGTCATGGTAATCGTGCCTGATGGGTCAGTTATCACGGTGAGAACCACTCCTGAGCTTCTGGCCAAGGAGACAGTGCCACTCTTGCACTCCTTATGTTCACCTCTCCCCCTCGGTGGTTGGCCCACCACAAGCAACAGTGGGAACGGTTGACTCAGGACCGTTTAGTCTTGTGATGGCTTCCAGTCGGGTATCATCCCGATTGGATAACAGGCCCTCCATCACGACTGTCTCTGGTGCCAGTTTAGACTCAAATTCCAAGAGATCCAGATCAACGGTTGTGTATAGAGGAAGAAATAAATTCCCTCATACAAAAAGGAGCAATTCAACCTGCACAAAAGTGCCCAGGCTTCTATTCAACCGTGTTCCAAGTAACGAAACGCACTGGAGGGTGGAGACCAATTCTCACCCTCAAGCCATTGAACAAGTTCATAGACACACCCAGTTTCAAAATGGAGACAGTGAAATCGGTGTTGGCGGGTTTGGAGAAGGGAATGTGGACAGCTTCAATAGATCTGAAGGATGCTTATTTTCACATTCCAATAGCGAGGCGTTTTCGTCGGTTCCTGAGGTTCGCATTGCAGGGCAGACAGTGGGAATTCAGGGTTTTACCCTTCGGAATTTCGACGGCTCCTCAGGTCTTCACCAGGGTGGTTCTTGCGATAACAGCATTCCTCCGCAGGAGAAGTATTGCAGTTCACACGTACATAGATGACTGGCTGTTAAAAGCACACAATCAGGAAAGTCTATCAGCAAATCTGGAGATAGTTTCGAAAACTCTCCCAGACTTAGGCTGGATAATCAATTTCCAAAAATCAGAGCTAACTCCATCCCAGAAGTTTGTCTACCTGGGAATGTTCTTCGATCTGGAGATAGGATATGTTTATCCTACTCAGGAGAGGGTACAAATACTCATCTCAGTAATACAGTCAGTGTGCAACAGTCGTCATGTCCTGGCACGGGTTTACCTGAGAATGCTGGGGTTGATGGTTTCTCTGGAACCAGTCATTCCTCAGGCGGCTTTACGCAGGCGCCCTATCCAGTTATTTCTCTTGACTCAATGGACCCAGAGTACAGGATCACTGGACTCGAATGTGTCAGTGTTGGAGCCTCTTATTCACCACCTTTAGTGATGGATGAAGGCAGAGAATCTCCTGGCAGGGGTGATGCTAGCCCTCCTCACCCTCAGGTAACGATGTATTCAGATGCACCGATGGAGGGGTGGGAAGCTTGCCTGGAAGAATCCACAGTATCAGGGCTTTGGAATCTGGATCAGTCACAAGAACATATAAATCTACTGAAATTACGAGCAGTAGTCCTGGGCCTGGAACATTTCATAAAGAAAGTTCAGGGCAAGAGTGTTCTGGTTCGATCAGACAACTCAACAGTAGTGACTTACATAAACCGCCAGGGCGGAACGAAGTTGGCCAGTCTTTGTATGATGACATGGAAGCTGCTTTGCTGGTGCCTGGGTCACAGGATTACCCTGAAAGCAGTTCATATTCCGGGAAGGTTAAATCTGTTAGCAGACTCATTGAGCCGAAGGATGAGTGTTCTGCCTATGGATTAACAACTAAATCAATGTGTGGTGGATCGTCTGTTCGACCACTGGGGGAAACCCAACATAGATTTGTTCGCAATGAACAAGAATGCGAAGATGACGACATACGTCTCTCTGATTCTAGATCCAAGCCCTATCAGTTGGGAGGGAATGTATGCATACGCATTCCCACCAGCAATCCTGATTCCAAAAGTTCTTCAGAAAATCAGGCAGGAGTGCCAAGTGATTCTGATCGCCCTAAATTGGCCACGCCGATCATGGTACACGGATCTGCTGGACCTTCTGGTCAGCAATCCAGTTCCTCTACCTCTGATGGACAATATTATTTTCCAGGGCAAGTCCCTTCACAACAACCCATCAATGTTCCAATTGACTGGGTGGATGTTGTCAACGAACCTAAAGTTAAGGAGGGCTTTTCTGAGCAAGCATCCATGTTTATGGCAAAAGTCAGAAGGGGGTCAACCTCGAGAGTATATAACTATAAAATCAATAGATTTGCAGAATGGTGCTCAAACAGAGATGTTAATCCAATGGATTCATCTATTCAGGTAGTAGCCGATTTCCTCTGGAACCTGTATAATGCCTATAGCCTCAAGCCTAACTCTATTGCTGGCTACAAGTCAGCTTTGATGTCAGTTATCCCTTGCTTGGGTTCATTGAACACTTTAATAAAAGGCATGGGTAATCTAAGACCGAGAAATCCTCCAGCGATTCCGTCTTGGAGTTTATCTCTAGTACTTCAAGTTCCAGCAGATAAACCCTTTGAACCACCAAGTGCCATTTCTTTGAAAATGTTGACACTTAAAACCGTATTTCTAATTGCTGCAGCTTCTGCAAGATGGAGAAGCGAGATTCATGCTTTATCCACCGAGGCAAACCGTTATGTGGTTACAGGGGAACCTTAGGCTTCTACCTGGGATAAATTTCATGGCTAAGAACCAGTCTGAAATATCCAGATGAACCAATTATTTTACCAGCTTTGACTAGGTTTGATCCTAATTCAAAAGCATGGTGCCCAGTCCGCACATTAAACAGGTACAAACAACGTACACAGGAAATGGCGGACGGACCCGTCCTCGGTATGGTTGTCTGATATTGAACCCCGTGGCAGGGCATCAAAGACACTATATCTAGGTGGATTGTGGAATGTATTCAGTTTTGCCACAAATCTGCCACTGGTAAACAGGGGGTACTGGTGGATGACATGTCAGTATCTCAGTGGCACTGTGAGTCAAGTTTTACCGACCATTAGGGCTGTGCGGTTATCCAGATTTTGAACTGTCTCCAGATTTTTAAGCATGATGGTTCGAAAACCGGTGACATAATTTGACAACCGTACAGCCGTGTATGTTTAAAAATCCGGTTTTATAATTATTTTTTTAAGGATATATCATAATATGTAACATTGGTTGTATAAATTTGGTTTAATTTTATCTATTTGCAAAATAAAATCTGAACTAAAACCGTACCTACGCAGTATCGTAACAGGAGAATGTTGCTAGATCGTATTGCTACATACGTTCACAAATTATAATCTGTTATATTAAATTCTATAATACACGCTTGAACGCATATCATAAGCGATCTAGTGTTTCTGATATCTAACTCTGTTATGATTTCTGAACGCGCATCTGGGACTCTAAACCCGGGACGTGATCTAACCTGCCAAAGTAAGTTGAGATCGAATTTGTCTAATCGCTCGGGTGATCAAGAGTAATTTCTCGTGAATGTTCAGGAGCCGGCTCAACGTATGTTGGACGATATAATTAACACTCGACGCAGGTCGATATACATTGTTAGCGCCGGAAAACAACTTTTACAGCTTACAACTGATACAGTTTTAAACCAAGTCCTTCCAAATCACGCTTATGATCTATATTAAAATACGTATGAATTCCTTTTTCGCGGAAACTGTATGCTAGTAAATAGTATAATACGGCCGAGTTTGATTACACGTATCCGATTAATTAGATCAGTAAATTTGATTTACTACGCATGTTCAGGCATATACGATATGCAGATTTGTACCACGTGGCAGTATTACGACGTCTGTAACTAAATTCGACATAAGCGTGTGTAAGCGTAGGCTATCGGGAAATAGTCTTTATATTATATAGATTTGCATAATGCTTCTCATGAATCTCACTGGTCGCCAAAATGGAGGCTGTGTAACAGTCTAATTAGGTCTGCCATCTTTCAGAATTTATCACCAGCTCGGTGTTTGCAAGACCTGAAATGACTAACTATCGAGTAGTATCTTAAGCGAATGCTCTACAAATTTTCTAACTAGTTTAGTCATCCAAAAATATATTTTCTACTCCATGAACCGCTTGAATTGGCCACTAAAAGCCACGCTAAATTTGGCAGTGTATCTCTACGCATTGTCCTAGGGTTTTTTTTTGGGGAGTGGGGGGTATACGAATTGCTAATTGTTTAGGAATCTAATCTATGACAGATTGTGCAAGAACTCGAAATGACATATCGCTGAATTTAAAAGCGCAAAATTTAATGTTTTAAAGCAATTTAGGTAATGATTTCACTATATCCCCTAAAATTGCATCGGATACTATACATGTAGCTACAGATTTACGTCTACCACTAAAAACATTCTATTTTCATGGTATTGCGAAATTTATTTTTTTCACGAAAACTGAAAATATTTTAACCCAATAAACCGGATATCCGGTTAAAACCAGATTTATGGCCAACACTGTCACCGGTTGTGTTCTTACCAAAAGCGCACAGCCCTACCGACCATTACCTCCGTGACACCACTAATCCTCTTGCGTTATCGATATTCAAAAGATGATCAGGTGTATATATTGTAGATAAGTTTCACTTGCTTTCTTCAGACAGCACATCTTAATTGTGGAAACAACTGCATAATCATGTATCATTTTTCCTTCACTGATGTGGACTGGATGGATACAGCTTACATGCATAAGATCAGTACTGCCGTTTGTTGTTACATAATTTATTGTCACGAAGTATTACCCTTATTTAATAAGAATGTAATGGTACCTGTGTATTATGTGGTTCATTTATTGAGAGTATACGAAATGAAGTCTCGTCTCATGTCCTGTGGTACTTAGCACCAGTAATTAGAGAGCGTATGGGACATTGAGGTCATAGCTTCTCCTTTCCCAAAAGGAGGGGGCGGGCGGGGAGGGGAGCGCATTTGACATACGGTCATTACTCTCACCATCGGTTGTGTTATCCGATGTTTAAATCATTGCCTGATTGTGTGTGTCACACAATTTCAGATGTTAGTGCTTCATGCGCAAAAACGTGCAAGGGATGAGCTCGTCTTTTGAACTCGCCTCCCTCCCGCCAAATTCTCTTACGAATTCTGGCAATATCATAGAGTGTTAGGGAGGTAAGTATATCTCTTGAAGTGAAATAAATGAAATCACGGATTTCTTTTTTCACGAGAGAGTTGTTATACTTACCTCCCTAACACGGACCCGGGCTTTCCACCCCACAAGAGGCTCATTCTTCAGGCTTTTAAGTTGCATGTGTCGGCCAATAGTCAAGCTGATGCAGTGACAGTCTGTGCATGCACAAGGTTGGGGCCGGCTTCTGGCTGGCTGTCACCTGTCTACCTGCCCAGTAAGGGCACCTATCTTTTTTCATCTTGGGTTATTGAGTGAAGGTTGATATTTAGGAAATATCATAGAGTGTTAGGGAGATAAGTATAACTACTCTCTTGTGAAAAAAGAAATCCATGATTTCATTTATTCTGTGGTAAGTTAACAAAAATAATGTGTTGATCTTCACATTGACATTTTTGTTTCACCTAATGTGTTCAACCATTCAATTTCTCCTGCTTAGAATAGATGCCGTTTAGAAGTCTACAATGTGATGTGCTTTCTGCGCAATGATTACTGCATGTATATTAAAATTGTTTTTGACAGACTGAAAAACAAAAGCGAGGAGAATCAAATATGCAATCCGCTGAGATCACCATGCTGCTGAAGTAAGTACCTTCAACAGTGAACTTAAAATCTCTAATGGATGTACCGAGTTAAAATTAGAGATTTCATTCACTTACGTCCAGTGAACGTCTATGAACTGAATAGCTTTAATCTGAACATACCTCACAGAATGGATTCATTTGATATATATATATATATATATATTGAGATTTTTCCTCTATAAACCTGAAATTTCTCCAAAGCGAACAAATTATTTAGTCCCTTTGGATTCCATTTGAAGAAGTTTGCTTGTATTAACTTCATAGCGGTGAGATATTTTTTGTAGATTAGTTGACCGAATTGATGACTGTGTCAGCACATCAAAGTTAACCTATTACACCGTATAGGCCAAATTATTACAAATGTTTTATAATGTTTCGAACATTCTGTTTCATATTTTGAAAGTAACAGCTCCCAGTTAAATTAGTTTCAACATATTCAACAGAATGTTTTGTTAAATTGAAAATTTCCAAAGACATCCAATTCAGAGGCTTGCTGTCGGAGATTTACCCCTTGATGTACTTGATTTGTTTGTGATGGCAGAACACAAGTGACATGTGTCGATTATGATGCCAAATACATGAGTGACACATCAGATGCTTCTATTATCTTATTCAGGGCTCCCACTAATTTCTAAACACAGGAAGTCAGGGTAATGCTATTGGGAGTCCAAGGAAGAAATATGGACGTCTAAAGTGGTTCACATACATGTAATTTGTTTTAAATCATTGTTTTTAGAGATGTCAGGGCCAAAAAATAGGAAGTTGACGACCTCCTTGGTGTGTTTTTGGGAGTCCAAACATGAACTTTGGGAGTATAGTAAAGTAAAGTCAATGGTTAATTTTCTTATTAGAAACAATCATAAAGTATTCTACTTCAGCCAGTGCGTGTTTGTAAAGCACTACTTAAAGCGAGACACAGTGATTCAAATGTCATCCAATGTCTAAGAATCTAAGAATTTGGTAAAATGTTTATTAGCATTTCTGATGGCTCGATATCATAGATGTATTATAGCTATAAACCGACTATAGTACTCTCAAAAAGGCAGAGCTCAGATTTCTGTATTTTTTCACCTGTTCTCCTTTATATGACAATGTCGTATTACAAACAAATTTTTTATTTTTTTTACCATTACCTTGTCGAATAATTGGTCAGATTACTATAGCTGACCAAATTTTATTTACTATGAAAATAGATAAATTCATATTATGAGTGTCTGTTCGGGGGTTTATTTCTTATTACTGAAGAAATTAGAGTCCCAGTATTATGTAGGCTGGCACGGTATTATAGAGTGTGGTGATTGCACCGTCACTAGCCAGAGCACTGAGAAACGCCACGATCGGCTGAGAGTTTTTGACAAATTATGGAGATGAAATGAACACACACGCTGAACAGCTGTTACTGACAGCTTGATTGGAGATGTCAAAGTCTGAAAATACCTGGTCAGGTGCACTTGCGTTTTACTGAACTCACGTCAGTAGTCGGGACAACTCTCCCAATAGTGAAGGTATGCAGATTTCCAGTACCTTCCTATAATACGTCTATGCGCAACATGCACAGGCCCATGACTCTAGTTCATGGCTCAAGAGTTTAAGTATTAGACAACTGAGTGCCAAGTTACTTGGACCTTTTGTTTAAAACATATGGTCTTTTACACACCTGTGTACAAAGAATTGATATCATTTGTCATAAGTACATAGTATGTTGAGTCAATTTAACTCTATATGCATTTCTTTCATTCACAGGTATCGTCATGAAAATATTGTTCAATTCTACGGTTATTCAATTGATGATGATGAAATCTGTTTGGTTTACCAGTACTTGTCAAGAGGGTCACTTGAGGATAGGCTCCAGTGCAAGGTAACCAGATAACAAGAGATGGTATGCCTTCTGCCATCAATACGTAGTAGTCATTTGCTGTATGCTTTGTCACAAACATAGAATAGTTTCTTGACAAAACATATAGCATACAACTGTTTTTCATCGATGGGTTAATGTATGGAAAGTTGTATGAACATATTCATTGGCACTCAGAAGACAGTTATCCACACACGTTTTAGAAAAAAAATTGTTGATATAGTTATCCTATTTGTCTGTCTGACTGCCCGCCTGTTCATAATGCTATTTCGTCAGACAACATTTGCTGGAAATCAACAAAATTTGTTACTTCCATTATCCCTTAGATTATGGATTGTGAGATAACGCCACCGTCTGCGGGTCCCTGATAGATATGCGCGATGTATCGATAACATATTGAAAACCGATATACCGCATTGGCGGTTTAAAAACTGCTTATAAAATATAAATATCGAAAAACCAAATATGAACATATTTCTGGGTTTTTTCGTATATTCATTGTTACAAATGAAAAATACTAACCAGAGACAATTGTGAAAGGCGCAATGAGTAATGATTGATGCCTAAGACATGTTTTTCCAGGAAATATCTATATTGTTACGGACGCTTCTGCCGATCAATCCATCTAATCACGTTAGCCGACGCTTTATGATCTTTGCCGAAATAAATGATTATCCACACATGATGTTAAATATCTAACATACGCTTGATACACTGTTGAAAGCGGGAATACCATTTTTCACCACATTGTGTCTAAAATAAACTCTTCAACTAGCATGTGAATTTAACAGACTAATAATAAACACCGGATCACACGATCAATCTATTTAGAAAAGAGTTCTGACATATTGGTTGAACTATTCACGGAAGAGTTTGTTTGAAGACGCACAATTCATATTCTCACGAGATGTGGTGCACCAGCGCGAGAGAGCCAGATAACTGATCGATCCCATCTTCTTTGTATGAAACTCGGATCAGATATAAAGTATGGTACTAGTACAGTACTCGGTCACCATCATGCCATAATAGCAATATGTGTCGCAGACAAGTACTCGCTCTAATTCTACCGGAATTGAATCTGTCTAATATCACATGACTTGTATTTTTTCATTACTACGACATGAAATGTCAAATATGTATTAATTTTGGTGTAATAAACGATGGTTATTACAGAAAACCTAATATTTATGTAGTTACAGGTAGTAAGTTCACTCCAGCAATGATGGACATGGGGTATATATTAAGCATATGTGTAAGGTGGCAATAATTTGTACTGGAAAACAGGGTTCTATTTTCGTGTTATTGATGATCATTTTTAAAACGTTTTAGAGAATGGATTTCAACCTTTTTCTTGACCTATACATAACAGAAGTCACCAGTGAAACCCATATTCGGTTAAAACCGATATAAAAAGTCATATCAAAACCGATGTGGCTGCAAGGCAAACCGTGCAGCCGTAGTCCCCGGGGTGTGGTTAAGGTTTGGTGAGAGTTTATGAAGTCGTGTGGATTTACAATGGCACATCACTGACTCCGCATTCTTAACTGTTAATTCTGGCATCTATGTACCGAGGCACTGCCGAACTGTGATGCACATTATTCCATCAGTTAGCCATTTAGAGGTCAAGATTGCTCAAGAAAATCAACATTTTGGCTTGGTCAGTGTCCATTTGCAGCCAGGAAATAACTGAAAATTTACCACTGGAATGACTGGCTCAATTATCGAGCCAGTCATTCCAGTAGTAAATTTAAAAGAAATTGCTGGTTGGCATGCAAACAGAAATTCGTAATGACCACTACAGAGGCTGGTTTTTTAATGGACTCGACCGTTAAAGTGTTATTTAACCATTTATCACTCATTAACCAAAAACAGCTTCTGCAGTGGTGTTGAGAAATGTCCATTTTTGAAAATTTATCACTGGAATAACTGGCTCGATAACCGAGCCAGTCATTCCAGTGGTAAATTTTCAAAAATAGTCTCTTGGTCTGCAAATTGACATTTTCTAGGAGAAAATTGAAATATTCTTGAACAAATTCCAGTGTTAAAGGGCTAAGCAGTAGTCTTGGTAGGCTACTTGCATGTTTCTGCAGTCAGCAACAGGGACTAATACAACTCACTTGCCACTACATCATACATACTTTGGCCACATTGAAGTCGGCCATCCAAATAAAGAAATGTTCGTCATAAATTACTAAAATTGTAATAAATATCTTAATAATATAGAGATTGAGTGGATATAGGTGTATAATTGTGTATTATCAAATGTAGTCCTCTGCGATGCCATGGATACAACGAGGTGATCGTTGTATAGAGATCATTTGTCTGCCGTGATCACTTTATATCCTGTGAAAAGACATCAGTGTGTTGTGATTCAATGTGTGTATGATTACCGTATTCTGCGGCTGTAGTATTAGAAACATCCTACAGCTGCAACCAGTCCTTCTTCGCTTTTTGCCCACTGTGTTGTCCTCAGCCCAAATCCTTAGCTTCCTCAGGTCCATTCTTGACGTGAGTGTACGTAATTCTGCTTTCTTGAGGTCAACTCGTAGCACGCTTAGCAGATTTATGTGGTGACGTCCTCTCCTGGCTCTGTATTTGCTGGCTCCGAGTATGGCGAATTCCAAGGCTCTGTGCTGGTGTGTCTTCTGGCATCCTTAGCACATGGCCAAACATTGACCATCTTTGCTGGGCGACTTTTACAGACAGCGGCAACATATTACACATCTTGTATAGTGCATCGTTGGAAATTATGCTGTCTGGCCATCGGTGTCCAGTGATAATGCATATGTGTTTGTGGTGGCAGGCGTCGAATTTGTCTAGAGCTGCCTTTGGAGCTGCCCAGCTGTTACAGTTATACATCATGATTCAATGTTGTACTACATATCCCAGCACAGTGCTCTTAGAATTATAACTCCAATTATGGTTTGTTGGATTGGTTCAGGGCTTCCTGGGTCCATTGAGCTACGTCAAAGGAAGAAACCTCAGCCAGAATTCACTTATGCGTCCCAGGTCCTAGTCATAATTTTGACACTTTGTTTGGGATGAGATATCTGACATGGCCAAACATGGCCCATCTCCATCTTTGCTGGGCGACTTCTGACAATGCTTGAAGTGTTGCTTTTTAAATTCCTTAGCTCCTTTAAAGTTTTTGCTGAATTAAAGTGTGACGAGGAAACATTGAAATCTAAGATAAGCCAATTTATTCAAATACAGTCTGTCTGCCACTGTTGACCATCTCCAAAACATGTTTCTTCATTATGACCCAATAAGGATTGCCATATTCAAGAAAGATTTAATATTGCTATTGGATTGGCTCATGAGACGAAACCTATCGAATTGTACGTCATCATTGGAAAGCATTTTCTATGTAATAACTCTACTAATGTGTGTCAATGTGCATGCAGTGCATTGAATTTGTGGTATTCCTGACTTATCAAGAACTCTTCTTAATAGGATATACATTGTGTTCCTGAGCTCTTGTCAAAGAGGATTCCATTTTGTCCTATGCTCCTCCCATTTCTAGCTAAGCTCCCCCCACTTTGGACATACTTCTGAATCAATTTTAACACCGTGAACCATAAATTCACAGAATTTCATTATCAAGGTAAATATACAGGGAAGCTGTTGAATATTTTGAAACGGCCCTCGGTCAAATTAATTTTTAAAATATTCAGCGAAATGTTTATTAAATTATAAATTTACCAAAGCCATGCAATTCAAACCATTACTGATGGTCTTTATCCACTTTTGTGATGGACCTACGTCATCTGATTTTGATGTTAGCTAAGAAGTGACATATGTTAATTATGACGAAAAATACTTGCGTGACAGATGGGATCCATCCATTACTGTATTTGGCTCTATTATCAGGGTAATAGTGCTGCTTTAACATGGACACAGAGGATAAATATCTTGAGGGGATCCGCTTGTGGCCTGCAGTACCTACACACAGCCGAAAAACAGCCACTCGTACATGGTGATATTAAGAGGTGAATTATTTATTTGGTATTGGGCATGTCTGTTTTATAGTGACTACTTCATTCTGTGGCAGTTCCAAAATACATAGCTACAGTACATCTCATAAATAACTTTGTTGCTTCAAAAACAAAATAAAGCGTACTATTGAATATTGCTGGCTAACTTTTGGCCTTAATTTGATTGGAAGCCATTGCTTGTTTACTAAGGCAGAAATGGCTTTCAATCAAATTAAGCCCCAAATATTCAACTTTACATTTGTTAAATCATGTTCAAAATTACACTAACATGTTTCTGTTTTTATTTTGGAAACCGCCTAGCTTATCTATGAGCTGTAGTGTAGGGGTAAATGATTTATCCATATTTTTATCTAACCGTACGAGAATCGATAAACGATTGTGATGGTTTCCGATTCTAAGCTGAGAAAATTGGAAAATTTTGAACAGTTTATGTTGAATATTTTGACAGCGACATCTTCAATCAGAGTAATTTAAAAATATTCAACGGTTTGAGGCTGATTCCCATTGACAATGTATCAATGTGTATATACAAATGGACATGTATATCCTGACACACACCACACGACGCACCAACCTTTTTTCCAACATTAGAACATAGGATATATCGCTATGTCGAGATACTTACACGCTATATGTTATGCTATCCTCTTAGGGTAATAGCGTGCACTCCTATATATGACAGGTGGTCAAAGGTGCATGTGCTTTAGAGACCACAATTTTGTCACGGCAAAAAGTATTTCATATATTAAAACCAACTACCTTTCAACACAGAAATATCAGTATAATCCGTCCAAGGCATATAGCATTACTTTCAACACAGAAATATCAGTATTAATCCGTCCAAGGCATATAGCATTACTTTCAACACAGAAATATCAGTATAATCCGTCCAAGGCATATAGCATTACTTTCAACACAGAAATATCAGTATAATCCGTCCAAGGCATATAGCATTACTTTCAACACAGAAATATCAGTATAATCCGTCCAAGGCATATAGCATTACTTTCAACACAGAAATATCAGTATTAATCCGTCCAAGGCATATAGCATTACTTTCAACACAGAAATATCAGTATAATCCGTCCAAGGCATATAGCATTACTTTAAACACAGAAATATCAGTATAATCCGTCCAAGGCATATAGCATTACTTTAAACACAGAAATATCAGTATTAATCCGTCCAAGGCATATAGCATTACTTTCAACACAGAAATATCAGTATAATCCGTCCAAGGCATATAGCATTACTTTAAACACAGAAATATCAGTATAATCCGTCCAAGGCATATAGCATTACTTTCAACACAGAAATATCAGTATTAATCCGTCCAAGGCATATAGCATTACTTTCAACACAGAAATATCAGTATAATCCGTCCAAGGCATATAGCATTACTTTAAACACAGAAATATCAGTATAATCCGTCCAAGGCATATAGCATTACTTTAAACACAGAAATATCAGTATAATCCGTCCAAGGCATATAGCATTACTTTCAACACAGAAATATCAGTATAATCCGTCCAAGGCATATAGCATTACTTTCAACACAGAAATATCAGTATAATCCGTCCAAGGCATATAGCATTACTTTCAACACAGAAATATCAGTATAATCCGTCCAAGGCATATAGCATTACTTTCAACACAGAAATATCAGTATAATCCGTCCAAGGCATATAGCATTACTTTCAACACAGAAATATCAGTATAATCCGTCCAAGGCATATAGCATTACTTTCAACACAGAAATATCAGTATAATCCGTCCAAGGCATATAGCATTACTTTCAACACAGAAATATCAGTATAATCCGTCCAAGGCATATAGCATTACTTTCAACACAGAAATATCAGTATAATCCGTCCAAGGCATATAGCATTACTTTCAACACAGAAATATCAGTATAATCCGTCCAAGGCATATAGCATTACTTTCAACACAGAAATATCAGTATAATCCGTCCAAGGCATATAGCATTACTTTCAACACAGAAATATCAGTATAATCCGTCCAAGGCATATAGCATTACTTTCAACACAGAAATATCAGTATAATCCGTCCAAGGCATATAGCATTACTTTCAACACAGAAATATCAGTATAATCCGTCCAAGGCATATAGCATTACTTTCAACACAGAAATATCAGTATAATCCGTCCAAGGCATATAGCATTACTTTCAACACAGAAATATCAGTATAATCCGTCCAAGGCATATAGCATTACTTTCAACACAGAAATATCAGTATAATCCGTCCAAGGCATATAGCATTACTTTCAACACAGAAATATCAGTATAATCCGTCCAAGGCATATAGCATTACTTTCAACACAGAAATATCAGTATTAATCCGTCCAAGGCATATAGCATTACTTTCAACACAGAAATATCAGTATAATCCGTCCAAGGCATATAGCATTACTTTCAACACAGAAA
Source organism: Chaetoderma sp. LZ-2023a (assembly GCA_034401795.1). NCBI lineage: Eukaryota > Metazoa > Mollusca > Caudofoveata > Chaetodermatida > Chaetodermatidae > Chaetoderma > Chaetoderma sp. LZ-2023a. Next base: position 129,866,800 of record CM067371.1, on the reverse strand, counting down.
TATCAGTATAATCCGTCCAAGGCATATAGCATTACTTTCAACACAGAAATATCAGTATAATCCGTCCAAGGCATATAGCATTACTTTCAACACAGAAATATCAGTATAATCCGTCCAAGGCATATAGCATTACTTTCAACACAGAAATATCAGTATAATCCGTCCAAGGCATATAGCATTACTTTCAACACAGAAATATCAGTATAATCCGTCCAAGGCATATAGCATTACTTTCAACACAGAAATATCAGTATAATCCGTCCAAGGCATATAGCATTACTTTCAACACAGAAATATCAGTATAATCCGTCCAAGGCATATAGCATTACTTTAAACACAGAAATATCAGTATAATCCGTCCAAGGCATATAGCATTACTTTCAACACAGAAATATCAGTATTAATCCGTCCAAGGCATATAGCATTACTTTAAACACAGAAATATCAGTATTAATCCGTCCAAGGCATATAGCATTACTTTCAACACAGAAATATCAGTATAATCCGTCCAAGGCATATAGCATTACTTTAAACACAGAAATATCAGTATTAATCCGTCCAAGGCATATAGCATTACTTTCAACACAGAAATATCAGTATTAATCCGTCCAAGGCATATAGCATTACTTTAAACACAGAAATATCAGTATTAATCCGTCCAAGGCATATAGCATTACTTTCAACACAGAAATATCAGTATTAATCCGTCCAAGGCATATAGCATTACTTTAAACACAGAAATATCAGTATTAATCCGTCCAAGGCATATAGCATTACTTTCAACACAGAAATATCAGTATAATCCGTCCAAGGCATATAGCATTACTTTAAACACAGAAATATCAGTATTAATCCGTCCAAGGCATATAGCATTACTTTCAACACAGAAATATCAGTATTAATCCGTCCAAGGCATATAGCATTACTTTAAACACAGAAATATCAGTATTAATCCGTCCAAGGCATATAGCATTACTTTAAACACAGAAATATCAGTATAATCCGTCCAAGGCATATAGCATTACTTTCAACACAGAAATATCAGTATTAATCCGTCCAAGGCATATAGCATTACTTTCAACACAGAAATATCAGTATAATCCGTCCAAGGCATATAGCATTACTTTCAACACAGAAATATCAGTATTAATCCATCCAAGGCATATAGCATTACTTTCAACACAGAAATATCAGTATAATCCGTCCAAGGCATATAGCATTACTTTCAACACAGAAATATCAGTATTAATCCGTCCAAGGCATATAGCATTACTTTCAACACAGAAATATCAGTATAATCCGTCCAAGGCATATAGCATTGCTTTAAAGCTGCTACGTATGTGGATCATAATTTGGCTTAAAATCTGTTTTCTGTGGTCTACATGTAGGATGGGCCAATATAGTAATCCGAATGATGTGTGAAGTGTGCAGTATGTGAGTATAGCCAAACAAAATGGCTCACCATACAGGTCACAGGCCTTTCTGAGTTAGAGCATTTCCAGGACAGGAAGGGTCAAATTTTAACCTGTGGAAATTGATTGTAACGCATCTCATCCGAAACCGTTGGACAAGGAGCTTTGGTATGTGAGTTAGCCATATCAATGTGGAGTACCTGAGCACATTTATATTTGGCCCCGCCCCCACAGGGGGGTGGGGGGGTGTCAAAGGGTAAAAAATTGATTGTAATGCAACTCCTCCGAAAACATTGTACGGAATTCAACCAAATTTACTATGTGAGTTGCCCATATCAATGTGGAGTGGATGAGCACATTTACATTTGGCCCTGCCCCCAAGGGGGTGGGGATGTGAACAAAATGTCATGAAATTAAATGTAGTGAAACTCCCTGACACTTTTAGAGGAAATTCAACCAAATCTGGTATGTGAGTTACCCATATGATTGTGGAGTGCAAAAGGACATTTTCATTTGGCTCCGCCCCCGGTGGTGGTTTGTGGGTTGGTGTCAAAAGTTCAAAGCGGTGAACATGGGGATTTGTGATGACACGTCATCGACCGATCAATCTAGTTTCATATTTAGATGTGTCAGTGAGTCAAATTAATGCCCACCACTATGCACTCATGCACATACATGCATCATAGGCGTGTCTAGATGAATGCTGTCAGAGAGCAGTGTAGCCTGAAAGATATTCTGAAGTAAGTGAAAATATAAGCCACATTCTACAATGTCTAGCATGTAAAAGTGACATGTACCAGATGTGTCAGAATAGGGTGTCTGCTTGACAAAAAATATGAAATCTCAGTCAACATTGCTCTCAAATTCTAAATTGAAAATCATAAACAAAATAAAGACGTTTGTCAGAATGCAGGAAATGATTCCTAGACTCATACATGCCATAAAATTTCATCATCTAATTTTCCTTTAAGAGGAGTTAGTCACCCCATGCCAGTCCCTGGATCCATCCTGAGCATCCTCTGCAGGCGTATGCATGCGCACATGCAAGCACACGCACGCACACACGCACGCACACACTGCCATCTCAGGTGATTATGATTTCACTCCCACTAATCCATCTAGTCATCCATCCGTTATAATGTTTGGTTCCGCCCGCCCTCCCCACCCACCCAACCCTGGAGAACCATTGGGTGATGTCAAAAGGTTAAAAATAGACATTCTGTTTATGATGCTATCTCCTCCAAAACTATTTGGTGGAATTCAATCAACCTTGTTTAGAGGACTTCCCCATATCGTGGTGGATTTCGAAAACAACAATTCTGATTGGCTCCACCCATTGGAGGGCCTAAGCTGAGTCAAAATGTCAGTTGATCATTAAGATCCCCCTATCATGTTACGATGAAGACATTTGATGGAATTGAAACAAATTGCTACATGTATGTGAGTTATGCATATGATTGTAGATTGGCAGATGACATTTACATTGGGCTTGTTCCCTTCAGGTGTGGGTATTCGGTGTGGTAGTGGTTATTAAACGGTCAATGTTGGGGACGGCATTAGGATATTAGCAATGGCATGCCACTGACTGCACATCCTAGTTATCATTTACTAAGATTACTGTTCTGTATGATGTATAACACTCATCAGTTTTGATTTTAAAAGTCTTGTTCAATTAACAATTGTCTTTGTATTACTTGTTTGTGTATAATACATATACATTGTATTACGTTTTCAGCGCCAATGTTTTGCTAGATCACCATTTTGAGCCCAAGGTTGCAGACTTTGGTCTAGCTAAACATGCAAATGCTGGTCCACAAACGGGTGTGTTTACTCATGTGAAAAAGACAGATGTTAGTGCCAAAATCTATGGTACCAGAGCATATCTACCTCCTGAGTTTCTTACTAGTGGTGGCGAGGCATCTACAAAATCAGATACATTTGGATTTGGAGTGGTATGTTGTTGTTCGCAAGAAAGTCCGAGCGATTTTGATTTTTTTCTAATGTTAGCCGATTGCTTGTTAGGTAATGATGTTTCTTGTAGCTTAACCGTTTAACCGTCAAATTTGTTCAAGATAATTTCAATCTTCTCATAGAAAATGTAAATTTTAAGACCGAGAGAAGACTATTTTTTTTAATTTAACACTGGAATGACTGGCTCAGTTATCGAGCTAGTCATTGCAGTGGTAAATTTTCAAAAATAGTCGTCTTGGTCTCCAAATGGACATTTCTCAAGACCACTGCAGAAGCCGTGGGCTGATATGAAGGTTAAAGGGTTAAATCTCTGAAGATCTGCATATAGCAATTGATGTTTAAATTGGTGACTCTAAAATATGTTCATTGCGCTATAACATGTCTGTGCAAGGATAATTCCATTGAACAAGAAAATCATATATTTTATTCAGTGTGTGCGTGTGTGCATACATTCATGCATGTATGTATGTATGTATGTATGTATGTATGTATGTATGTATGTATGTATGTATGTATGTATGTATGTATGTATGCGTGCATGCGTTCATGTTTACAAGTACAGATCCATGCTATGTCTTAATTTCACAGGTTATTGTGGAGACATGCTCAGGTGAGAAGGCGTATGATGAGCGCAGAGAGCCAGAGAAGTTTTTGGTAAATAAGTATAATATCTACACTTTCAATGAAATCATAATTGGAAATCAATGCTATTTTCTGAAAATAATTTTATTGCAATCGGTTGTTGCCGTATACAGTAATAGTAAATACTCAAACTGTTTTCAAAATAGTCAACCAATTTCTTGTATGGTTATCAGAAGATGTTTAGCCCTTTAACCATGGCCTTGACCGTTGACATTTTCCTTGTATGTCCAGTGTCTCAAATTCAGGCTAAACTATACAGGAAAGGTGTTGCATATTTTGATGTATATGTTGCTGCCATAGGCAATAATAAGTCCCGATCAAATTACTGGTTTCAAAATATTCAGCAAAATATTTCTTACATCATGAAGAATTTGCTTTTTCTGAGGCCGTATTCACGTAAGTAGGGAAAAAGCGTAAATCTGTCATAAGTAAAACCCCCGCCTAAGTCTGTATTCCCCTCTATTTAGCCACCTCTGTGAATACAACGTGGTCTGGTCTTCTAAATACATGCAAGCAGTTAGGCGGGTGCGTACCATTATGCATACACCTCTTTGTGAATACAACGTGGTCTGGTCTTCTAAATACATGCAAGCAGTTAGGCGGGTGCGTAACATTATGCATACACCTCTTTGTGAATACAACGTGGTCTGGTCTTCTAAATACATGCAAGCGGTTAGGCGGGTGCGTAACATTATGCATACACCTCTTTGTGAATACAACGTGGTCTGGTCTTCTAAATACATGCAAGCAGTTAGGCGGGTGCGTAACATTATGCATACACCTCTTTGTGAATACAACGTGGTCTGGTCTTCTAAATACATGCAAGCAGTTAGGCGGGTGCGTAACATTATGCATACACCTCTTTGTGAATACAACGTGGTCTGGTCTTCTAAATACATGCAAGCAGTTAGGCGGGTGCGTAACATTATGCATACACCTCTTTGTGAATACAACGTGGTCTGGTCTTCTAAATACATGCAAGCAGTTAGGCGGGTGCGTAACATTATGCATACACCTCTTTGTGAATACAACGTGGTCTGGTCTTCTAAATACATGCAAGCAGTTAGGCGGGTGCGTAACATTATGCATACACCTCTTTGTGAATACAACGTGGTCTGGTCTTCTAAATACATGCAAGCAGTTAGGCGGGTGCGTAACATTATGCATACACCTCTTTGTGAATACAACGTGGTCTGGTCTTCTAAATACATGCAAGCAGTTAGGCGGGTGCATAACATTATGCATACACCTCTTTGTGAATACGACGTGGTCTGGTCTTCTAAATACATGCAAGCAGTTAGGCGGGTGCATAACATTATGCATACACCTCTTTGTGAATACGATGTGGTCTGGTCTTCTAAATACATGCAAGCAGTAAGGCGGGTGCATAACATTAAAGTGTTAATAGCATTGATAATAAGAGCTGAGCCACAAACAGGGGACGTCCTTCATCTCCCAAGCTCTACATTATAGTGAGTTAGTCCATCAGTCAGTCCGTCCATCTGTCTGTCTGTCTGTCAGTCAGTCAGTCAGTCAGTCAGTCAGTCAGTCACAAAAGCTTATTCTGGGCTGTTGTTTCAAGAGTTTTAGCATGCAGTAATCCCCTGGGCATGAGGGTGGGGTGGGGGTGGGGAGAAGGTTGCCCGTGGGGCTCCAGAATTTGTGTTATAAATTTTAGGCCAAAACGTCAACGGTCAAGGCCATGGCGACCCACTTACAATTATTATTTTGAAAACCATGTGCGTGAAAGACACATTTGTCATGTATTGTAGGCTTAAGGATTGTAGTGCAATAAATGTAGGTCTTCAGCAGAGGTCTTGGGAAATATCTATTTGCAGACCACGAGAAGACTATTTTTGAATGATAAACTAGCCAGTCATTCCAGTGGTAAATTTTCAAAAACAGTCCTCTTGGTCTGCAAATGGACATTTTCTTAGAAAAAATTTAAATTCATATAATAAATTTACGGGTTAATGCACAGCCAAATATAGTGACAAACACGTATCTTAATTATAAATGAAAAGTTTGAAATTATTCATATTTAATCCTTTTCTGTTTCTGAGATGATCAGTTTATTCAAATTTATCAACAGATTGATTAGTTTTGAGCTTTTCATAAAAACTTATCAAAAGATTTAAATTTACATTTTAAAAGTAATAAAATAATGCTATAATTAGCGTTGTTATATCATCACTGCTAGAAAACAGCAGGTGTAATAATACATTGATTGTGATGTTGTGTACGTGATGCACCACTGAGGACAGGGTGTGTGGGTGGGTGTGGGGATTGGGTTATGTGTGTGAGGATACCCACCTTGGGTTGGTGTGTGAATCTAAAAATACTACAGATCTGATTTTGCTCAAATCTGAACAAAGGATCTTAGCGTGAAAGAGGACTTTCAGACGTTGGAGACATGATGTGAAAGAAAAACCCCAGCGGGTCTAGATCGGATCAATTCTGGGTCTATAAATATCTCAGAAACTACTTGTACAATTTCATTGTCTAAATGATATATAAAAAGGATCACATGGAATACCATTATGCTTATAGAATAAATTTCTCTTTGTAAATGCAATAAAACCTCATCAATAAATGTTGTATCTCGTTGTTTTATTTGAAGGTTTCTGGCTTGTGTGTGTTTTCAGGTGGAGTATGTGTATAGTATCTTTGAACAGGAGGAGGAGAGTGGCTGGATTAAGCAGTTACAGGATCCAAGCGCTCCACCATGTCCACAAGATGTCCTCATCAAGCTACTCAAACTTGGACGGAAATGTATCAGTGAACGTAAAAAACACAGACCCGATATGACCGAGGTAGCTGCTTGCTTTTAGAAATATCGAAATATGTATTAAGGAATGTCTGTCTTACTGGACCTGTATGTATGATTTCTAAACATTTAATGGTCAAGCCGGCCAAAGCTGACCTCTCCTGGTCTTAGGCAATGTCCATTTGCCAGACAAATCTTTGAAAATTTACTACTAGAATTACTGGCTCGGTAACCGAGCCAGTCATTCCAGTGGTAGATTTTCAAAAATAATTTTCACTTGTCTGACAAATATATATATACATTGATTATATAGACAATAATCTAGATAACCTCTACTCATCCGCATACCTTCACTATGGGATGAATTCTATGGATTGCCTGTGCCATCAGTTAAGTATATTTGAAACTGATTTGACAGCAACCTGTTTCAAAATATTTACCAGAACATTTTCTAGATTGTGAATGATTTTTGTCTCGCCTTGAAGGAGAAATCACCTTTCTGACAACGACTGCGGTGGAGGTATCAACATTAAGTTTCTGCATTTAGCAAATCATATTTGCATGTATTTTACGATTACTTAATCCTACTGGAACCAAACTTGGACACATGGTTGCCTATGCAACAAGGAGCCAGCGTGACAATAGTTAGGCCCCTAGGTTAAAAGTCAAGGTGATTCTTACCTTGCTATTTAACCTTTGCTTTTCCAAAAGTTTTTGCGTTTATCAAATCATTTACATGTATATTTCAGGAATGGTTTATTCTATTGGAACTAAACGTGGATACATGATTACCTATAGTGTTAGGCAGCAGCATGATGACATTGAGGTTACAAAGTCAAAGGTCAAGGCCACTGTGCCAAAGAGGAGACAGACAAGGCATTTAATTCTGTATGATTCTTATTCACTTAATTTGGTGTGTCGTGTTTAAATGGTGAAAATACTTATCAATTGTGGCTTGGACACGGTGATTCTTTAAAAACAAGACAGCCAGGTTTAGATATAACTTGTATCAACTTGTCATTGTATATTGTAGGTTCTGATGAAACTTGAAGAAATATTTGAGATCTGGAATGTGAATTATTTAATGGGTAAGTATAACATAGGTGTCCTTATAGTATAGTACTTAACTCTTAGCACTCTGATGTCAAAATCTTTAATTTTCAAATTAAATTAAAAATTGAACTGGTGTTGACAGCAACATCGTCCTTAAAATTGTTAAAAAATGTACACCAGTTTCTTTGCTACTGGCATCGTGAAAAGATAAAATCTTGACATCAGAAATGTAAGGGTTAAAGGAGATAACTCAGGATTATATTTATGAAGGAAAATAAGTATGTGATCGCATCTCCTTAACGGTTTGACCGATTGCAACCAAATTTGCATGGAAGGTTCCTATAGTCGGGCACGTGCTCCAGAACCTCTATTCAGAATTTTGATTGGTCACTTTCTTTGGGTGAAAATATGTGATTTAAACAAAAAAAATTTGGAAATTGTCAGAATGTATCCTTTACTTAACCGCTTGACAGATTTTAGCCAAATTTGGCTGGAAGGATAATGTCGTCATCGGCTGTGGGACTTCTATTCAAAATTTTGATTTGTCAATTTATTGGTGAAAATCTGAGATATTATGTGATATTTACTGGAAATTATCAAAATGCATCTCCTTAGCCACTAAATGGATTTCAACTAAATTTGTCTAGATCGTCCTATGGTGGTAGGTCACAAAACATCTATTCAGAATTTAGTCAACTTCTTGTGAAAATCTTAGACTGAAAAATTTAACGGAAATTGTCAAAATGCATCTCCTTAGCCACTTGACAGATTTCAATAAAAGTTTGGGTGGAAGGATCATACGGTGGCAGAATCGAGAACTTCTATTCATAGTTGTGATTAGTAAATCTTTTTTGCTGAAAATCTTTGATTTTATGAGAAATTTACTGGAAATTGTCACAATGCATCTCCTTAGCAGCCTGATGGATTTCAACAAAATTTATGTGGAAGGATTCTATTGTGCTAGGCTCCAGAACTTGTAATTACAATTTTGACTTTGTAAATTTTTTGGACTGAATGAAAATCTTTATGAAAAAATGTACTGGAAGGTGTCAAAATGCATCTCCTCCTTAGCCATATGGTGGATTTCGACTGAATTTGGCTGAAAATCTTCACCTTAAAAACGCTACCCCTTAATCAATGGCCCGATCTTAAAGGTCATATATGGAGTGTGTTTTAAGACATTTTAATATATTCAATCCTTCCAAATCATATAGCTGTTATCAATTTGCTAATACATGGCATATTTCTATATTTATTGCCGATAAAGTACATAGCTTTAGAATATCGGGTCATGAATTACCTCCCTTGAATTCCAAGCAGCTGTGACGTCATAGTGGAACAACCACTAAGCAAAGCTAATACAGGCAACACTGTTTAACCAGGGTAACTTTTTCATTCTATTGTATTTAGCAATGAATCTTGAAATAGGCAATGATCTCAATGATATTCCCGGTAGACATTAGTCAGAAGTTTTGCTTCGAGAAAACATCTCAGTGTGATTCTATAGATACTGTATTTATATGACACTATCTTGCTACATCCAGTGTTGGTGGGATGGCCGTCAAGCGCAGATCTAGGAGTTTATTGTTGAGTTAGTCCAATATTGGCGAGGATCTGTGAGTGAAGGTGTGGCCCCTCTATAAATGGCCATTTGGGGAGATATGTGTGGGCTGGTTCTTCTCCCTGAGACTGGAGAAAGCTAGGCCCATATTGGATACATTTTATGGGCCTATATAATTAAATCTCCTGTAGACTTAAGCCAAACTATTTGTTACAATCTAAAACATCAATTTTAACAAGCATTGATTGCAATATCATTTAAGGACATACATTTTGCCAGCAATGAGTGACCGGGGTGGGGGGAGGGGGGTTTGGACTTCTCATAGTCTACGTGATTAACCTACTTGAACAAGCAAATAACACTGCATTCAGTTGCAAAAATTATGCCAAAATACCTGTGGTCAGGCCTACACATTGCCACTTATGTTTCCTGTCATTCTAAACATAGGCCTACACATGCGTGTGTATCCTATATGTATGTGGGCGAGGAGGTAAATTCTGGGTATATGTCTATACCACGTCTTTGAATGTAATGTAGCTAACGTATAAATTTACGCATAACGACACTCACTCTCCAACGCTTTTACTGGAGTAATTTGTAGGTTTGCGTACTAAAGACAAATGCTGGCCCTGAGTGTGTACAATTGTCGTGTATACTGAAAAAGCACATATATGAGTGAAGATGCGCAAAAAACGTGACAATAATTTATAATAGGTGGGTAAGATGAACTAAATTGTCATATTTAGATAGGCCTACGTTTATTAACAGTGCACAAATTTACATTGGTTAGACTCAAAATTGTTTGTTTACCATAAGCTTTCATTGACATGATGAGTGTATATGCTAAGCTTTAAAAACTCACACGTACATTAAATTATCTTATCATTTACAGGCTAATTTTGTTCACGCACATTTCTATCGAGCCAAAATTGCCATTGAAGCATTCGTGTTCTCAAACATGCCTGGAAACATAAAAGCGAGAAAAGATCTAGGGCATTGATTTTTCGTAGCTGTTGCCATTTTTGCGTGATTCTAACTACACACCCACCCTCTAGGCCTAAACCATGTAGCCTACATAGCCGCAGCAAAAATGTCAAAATTAAAGAAAATGCCTTGAGATCTCATACAATTTTTGTTTTAGACAGATAAGAAAGATCTAGCTGACCTATGTGTGTCTGTTTTATGTATGCACATGTATTTAATTCAGCAACAAAAAACTGTCATTCCGCTAGCGCGCATTAGACTCTATGGTCAGTTGTTTATTTAGGGTTAAAATCAATCAACATATAACTTTCTATTATTTTTATTGGCATAAGACCTGAAAAAGCTATTTTTATCTTTGCCTGATCGGGAAAATGCAACCAAACTGTACTTATTTCCTGCTGAAGTTGAACGAAGCTGCAAGTATTCAATGTTACGGTATAATAGTTTGTTCCACTATTACGTCATTATTGACGCTGTAGAGCTCAAAATCAAGGGAGGTAAGTCATCAGGTAATTTCGTGTATTCGATCATACGCCGACTTCACGGCTTAATATTAGCTATTTGGTGAATGTTAGACACATACAGCTGGTTTGTTATTAATTACTATGCAATAATGCCTTAAATACTTGCAAAATTGTACATAAAAGGGATTTCTCCAAATATGACCTTTAACCACATTTCTCCAGAAGTACCCCATGGTGATCGTCTCCGGAACTACCATTCAGAATTTCGTTTGGTCGATTTTTCCGGTGGCCACCGTGGATGTTCATAACTTTCAGAAATACTATAGGAAATGAATAGAAACAGCTTTAAACGACTTCTCAAGAACTATCAGGTGGATTTCAGTGAAAGTTTGGTGGATGAACCCTGTCGTGATTGGCTCGAGAACTTCCATTCATAATCGAATCAGGCTGAAACTAATTAGATTTCATCGATAACTAAGAGTGATTAAAGTTTGTTCAAGAGAACTTGATCCCTGATAAAATATGGCTGTCATGGACAAATCAATTAGTGTTTGTCGGCCATATTCCATTTCTTATTGGCTGGATGGAATCTAAGGTTCGATCTGACTATAGTCAGTGTCCACCATTAATTTCCTACTGAATTCCAATTTTGTATTTTATGTCTTCGACTTGTACTGCTGAATTTAAAGAAATATGTCTGCTCAAATACTACTGGTTCAAATGCTAATGGTCCAGGCATTCCAGGTGGGGACTAAGGCCCTTGAGCCTCTTGTTAATTATATGTACATGTTTGTTTTATTATAATAATCGTTAAACAGAATGTTTGTTAGTGCATCATCCAAGTTGCTATATATGTTGATGCCAAGATTAACATGTCACTTTAAACTTTTGTTACATTAATTACATAGGAGACTATCACATTGAGGTCAGAAATTCAATTTGTAATGAAAGACATGACATTTCTAAAACAGGGTTTCGTACAAACTTGAAAAGCCGTTGAATTTTGGCATCTGCCTTAAAAAGCCGTGAATTTGAAATTTGTCTTGAAAAGTACTGGAATTTCACCCATCCGCCTTGAAAAGCCCTTGAAAATTAACATTTCCTCCCGTGTGATTTTTACTGTCTGCAAAACGTTCACGTACTGATGTAAATAAAGATTTAAGAAAATTTGATTGGCAATTTGACTGGCAAAATCCATCTGGAACCAAGTAAGTTCCAAAATTCAAACTAATTTTAAAGGTTCGAAAGATAAGCTGTATGAAATTTTGCGTCAGTGTCATATCCTCGCTTCGTCCAGGATCCTGGTTATGAACCCTTGAGAAATCAACTTTTTTAGTCTTGAAAGTCCTTGAATAAGAAAACCTGGCAGCTGTATGAACCCTGTAAAATAATGTTGCTGAAAGCTGTTGTCTTAGACCACCAGTTCTCATAATACTATCATGGTGAGTTGAATCTACAATCTAACAATAGAGGGATCCATCTCTAGCTATGCCCCCCCCCCCCCATCTCTAACTAAGCTCCACCCACTTTCCACCTTTTGTAACCGATTTATATGCTCTGAATCCTGAATTCCCAGAAACCCAATTTCTAGGTAACAATGTAGGTAAGCTTTCGAATATCGTGAAACAAATTTACTGATGGCAGGTTCTACTTCGAATAATACTTACCAGATGTACTATTATGATAATGTCTATTATCTAGTCTAACTCAAAATAAACAATTAAAACTCCGCACTCTCCATGGTCCTGCCCATACTGTGTCCGGGAATTACCATAGCCTCCAGGTACCGAGTCAATTCCCAACAACAGTCAGATTTGTCTATTGTGCTCGACTTTAGCCGTAATTTAGCTTGAATTTTTGTGTTTTGAGAATTCTACGCATGATTTGATCGCTGGCATTATGGAAGGGAAAAGAAAATCATTGTCTTGACAAACAGCGAAAGCAGCTCAGCCTCACCTCAGCGGGGCAGCTGAGGCGGGTCATAGTACATCTGATAAGTATTAACAATTCTCGTAGAAACAAAAGCGGATGCTTTTTTGGTTCTACTTCGAATAATACTTATCAGATGTACTATTATGATAAACTCCGGATTTCGACAGCCAAGAAACTCTGGTGGGAGCCGGTGAGGCTCGAAGCTGCTCTCATCTACCATCCGACAGAGAAGGTTGTGAAGAGACTAGAACCCCAGCATACGCTTAGGTTGCACCATCTGACTCATAGAGTGCCAAACTTCCGTGGTCTAGACCGCGCTCCCCTCCCCTCATTTGTCCACCCAAATTCTAGAGGGCTGTCAAAAGGGGGTGCAACACCCACCAGACCCATGTCAGCCCCAAGTCTCAGCTACGGTAGTCCAGGAGAGTGCAAAGAAGCTACTACAACTTCTAATTTTGAAAAAACTATCAGTATATCGATTAGATTTTCAAATTTGAATAAGTCTAATGTCTGTTGCAATGATTAAGATACTCTTGAACCAGACCTTTTACTTTTTCTGAGTGCTTGGTCTTTCTTGATCATCACAGGAGCTCCGCCCAATCCACGGCCATTCACAGATCATGTACATCACCATTGCTCAGTGCATGTGGAAGGACCCTACGATGTATGCGAAAATAGTGGTTGAATGTGGCTTTAGTTAAGATTCGACAAATTGGCGACGGCTACGGGATTAAGTGCGCTGGCGATATCGCGAAGGTAGAAAACAGGGGATAATGACTCGGCATGCCATTGTGCTACAGACATCACCTCTAAAGAGACACCCGTATAAAGGGCCAATGATGCTGCTAGTGCTCGGACTTGATGAGCGTTCGCATGATCAATCTGCTTTCCTGTTGCGATTTTGTGCGACATCTGAATAGCATCGACTATCATCGAGAAATGGTATCTTTCGAGGTGTGATGATGTTGAGCTTTGAGACATAACCACAGAGATTTCGGGTCATCTCTCCACTCCTCAGTACGTTTCTTATACATTTTCAGACATGTGACAGGACACCAAGCAGAAGAGTTTTGGTCACGCCTAGTTAAACTTGGAAAATTGATCGGCTGTCCTGGATGTTTAAGTGACTGATTCTTTGCCAGGAAAGACGTGGTAATAGTCTTAGACCATCACCCTTAACAACAAAACGGTCTTGTTCGGCAGAAAGCGCATGAATTTCGCTTCTCGCCAATGCTACTGCAACCAAGAAAACTGACTTAATAGTTAACAGTTTAATATCTATAGATCTAATTGGTTCAAAGGGAGCCCTAAAACCTGAAGAACAAGAGATAGATTCCATGCTGGGATAGGAATAAAATTGTTTATTTTGAGCTAGACTAGATAATAGACATTATCATAATAGTACATCTGTTAAGTATTAACAATTCTCATAGAAACAAAAGCGGCATCTTTTTTTAGACAGCGTCCAGTCAAATTAGTTTCAAAATATTCAATAAACTTTGTTAAATAGTAAAGACATACAATTCGTACACTTTACAGACATTTCCATGTTCATGGTGGAGCTAGATACGTCAATATGTATTGTGACATCTGCCTACATGAGACCTAATTAAGTATGACATCATAGACTTGAGTGACAGATTGGATCCCGCCATTCAGTTCTTTAGGCGTCAAGAAAGTTACTGATGTGTTCATCCAGTAGCTAATAATGTACACGTACTATTCTAATATCACATATGTAAATGAAACTGATTATGCGGTGTGGTTTTTGCATTTTGTACAGGTGTTTATTCCTTATGCCCCTTATAGGGAAGCGGGTATTGGCTTCAGGTCTGCGTATCTGTCAGCAGCAGCATCTGAACCCTTTAACCCTCATATCTGCCAAAAACGTCTTCTGCAATGGTCTTGGGAAATGTCCATTTGCAGACCAAGAGAAGACTATTTTTGAAAATTCACCACTGGAATGACTGGTAAATTTTCAAAGATAGTCTCTTGGTCTGCTAATGGACATTTACCATGAGAAAAGTGAGATTTTCTTGGACAAATTCAAGAGTTAAAGGTTTGAAAACAACTACTGATCAGATTTGCCTTAACTTTTATCTCAAGAAATTACAGTACAGCTCAGAAATAAACTTACCTGTTTCCAAAACAAAAACGGACATGTTAGTAAGAAATGTGCTGTTGAATATTTCGGACATAATTGGATTGGAAGATATTCCTGCGTTAGGCAGTACTGTCTTCCAATCCAGTTATGCTCAAAGTATTAAACAGTACATTTTATTATGTTAGTAACATTTTAAGTTATTTCTGAAGTCTCCAACTTCGTTCGTGATTAAAAAAAGAAATCAGGAAAATCTGGAAGGAAAAAAAATGTTTAAAAAAAAGCAGCATAACGGTTGGTAATTTCTAATTGTTCTTGGTAACACTACATTTAGTAATCACAAAATACCCATTTTAGGCAGTGCTAGCCCTATTTTAAAAAACTTAGATCTATGGCTGTAGAAGAAGGTTCATTTCCAGTAAGAAAGCATATTTTGAAAATGCACCATGGTTAACATTTTAACACTCATATCCGTCAAAAATGTCTTCTGCTGTGTTCTTGAGAAATGTCCATTTGCAGACTGAGAGAAGACTATTTTTGACAATTTGCCACTGGACTAACTGGCTCGATGGGATCGAGCCAGTCAATCCGGTGGTAAATTTTCAAAAATAATCTCTTGGTCTGTAAATGGACATTTTCTATGAGAAAATCAAAATTTTCCTGAACAAATTCAAGGGTTAAAGCTGATTCATATACAGGGCTCATTTAGCAAGCCAGCAAGATTAGGCGTAATGTTATCAGATCTTTTGTCACCACTGCATTTACTCCGCTCACTAACGATACAACACAGTGTATTGTACGTACCATCACGAAAATACTCTGATATATGCCAATATATCTAACTGGCTCAATTCAACACAGAATTTAAAATAAACCTGCCTCTAATAGGAAGGTAGCCTAACTGTCAAACTGGCACATGCGCACGCTGAGCCGCACATCCGTGGCACATGCACCAATTGACACAACACAATGCTTTTGAATTGGCTACAATTCGCATGTTTTTTTTAGAGCTGGGTTAAATTCTACAAACTACTAAAAAAGATCTTTGTTTTGGAGTGATAGAGCTATGAATCTTGCTTCAAGATAGATTCATTACCCTCTACAAGTGAAGCTGTGGATGAGAGCATCAATCGCCATGTGTTAAGTATTCTAATTTAGGTGACACGCATAGTGTTTGAGGGTGCAGTTCCTGCGAGTACCACGGTGCTATCGAAAACAGCTCTGGAGTTATCACTGTCCTCGGAATGCTGGTTTCTTCCTCGACCCCCAGATGGGCTTGTCTGGCCAACCGCATCCAAGAGTGGAAACGTGTGACACAGGACCACTTAGCCTTGCAGTGGCTTTCAGATGGATACCATCCCAACTGGATAAGCTGTCAGCCACCACTGATGCTATCTCCAGTTCCTATCTGGACTCATATTCCAAGAGATCCAGATCAGTGGTTGTGTATAGAGGAAGAACTACACTCCCTCATACTGACACAGGCAATTCTGGTCGCCAGACAGATCTTGGATTCTATTCAACCGTGTTCCTGCTGTCAAAGTGCACCGGTGGGTGCAAACCAATTGTCAATCTAAAGCCATTCAACAAGTTTATTCTCACCGAGTTGGCAGGATTGAAAAAGGGAATGTGGACAGCATCCATAGATTTAAAGGATGCATATTTTCACATTCCTATAGCTAGGAGTTTCCAACGGTACCTGAGATTTTCATTCCAGGGCCGCGAATGGGAATTCAACGTACTCCCATTTGGAATTTTGACAGCTTCTCGGGTGTTCACCAGGGTGGTCCCTGCCATCACAACATACCTCCGCAGGAGGAACAAAGCACTCCACGCGTTAATAGACGACTGGCTGTTAAAAGCACATATGAAACCGAGTTTATCAGCCAATTTTCAAACAGTTGTCAAAATTTTGACAGACCTAGGCTGGATAATAAATTACCAGAAATCATATCTGGTTCCATCCCAGAAGTGAGTTTACCTGGGCATGTTCTTCGACCTAGAGATAGGATATGTTTAATAGTTTATCCATCTCAGGAAAGAGTGGAAACGTTCATTTCAGTAATTCAGCAAGTGTGTAACAACCGCTATGTCCTGGCACAGGTCTACTTAAGAATGGTGGGGTCGATTGTCTCTGTAGAGCCAGTCATACCACAGGCAGCCTTATGCAGGCGGCCTATCCGGTTGTTTCTTGTGACACAGTAGACCCAGAGTACAGATTTCACTGAACTCAAAAGTGTTGGAACCTCTTATTCACCACCTTCTATGGTGAATGAAAAGAAAAAATCTGGTGTGGGTGATGCAGTCTCCTCCCCACCCTCAAATCACGGTTTACACAGAGGCTTCGATGGAGAGATGGGGAGTTTGCCTGGAAAAATCCAAATATCAGGGCTTTGGTATCTGCAACAGTCAACAGAACATATCAATCTGCTAGAGATTGTTCTTGTATATTCAGACAATTCAACAGTAGTGACTTATATCAACTGCCAGGGCGGAACGAAGTTGCCCTGTCTCTGTATGCTGACCTGGAAACTGCTTTGCTGTGCCTAGATCATGGGATTACACTGAAAGCAGCTCATATTCCAGGAAGGTTAAATCTCCTAGCGGACTCCTTGAGCCACAGGATGAGCATACTGCCAATGGAATAGCAACTGAATTAATGTGTGGTGGATCATCTGTTCAACCAATGGAGCAAGCCCAATATATGTAGACCTATTCACAACGAAGAAGAATGCGAAGATGCTGACATAAGTCTCTCCGATTCCAGGTCCAAGCAGTAAAGCAACAGATGTACTAGCTATCAGCTGGGAGGGAATGTATGCAGGCACATATCCACCAGCAATCATGATTCCAAAAATTCTTCAGAAAATTTAATAGCAATGCCAAGTGTGCTTTTCATCACCCGGAATTGGCAAAGCCGATCATGTATACGGGTCTGCAATCCGGTTCCTCTACCTGATGGACAACATAATCTTCCAGGGCAATACAACAATCCATCAATGTTCCAATTGACTGCATGGATGTTGTCAAGAAATCCGCAAGTAAGGAGGGCTTTTCCGAGCAAGCAAGCAGTTTCATGGTCAATTCCAGAAGGGGGGCAACATCCAGAGCATATAATTATAAAATCAACAAATTTTCAGAATGATGCTCAACAAGATGTATTAATCCAGTGGAAGCATCTATTCAGGTAGTAGCTGATTTCCTGTGTTACGTATATGATACTCATACCCTTCAGCCTAACTATAGCTGGATACAAGTCAGCCTTAATGACTGGTATTCCTTGCTTGGCTAATAGGGGAAGTGAAGAGTTATCTGTTTCAAGTATCTTGATTAAAGGCATGGGTAACCTCAGTATCTATAGTATTACAAGTGTTAGCTGATAAACCCTTTGAATCTCTAAGTGTTATTTCTATGAAATTGTCAACACTTAAAACTATTTCTTATGGCTGCAGCCTCAGTGAGATGAAGAAATGAAATTCACGCTTTGTCAGCTGAACCTAGTCACTTTGTTGTGACAGGGGAAGGCCTTAAGCTTCTATCTAGAATGAATTTTATGGCTAAAAACCAGTCTTTGAAATACCTGTTTCAGCATATAATATCGCCTGCTTTAATGAGATTTGAACCAAACTCGAATGCTTTGTGTCCGGTCTGGGCATTGATTCGTTACAAAGAATGTATGGAAAAATGGCGGACGAACCCCAGGTCTCTGTTTATCCTATATTGAATCAATGGCAGGGTGTCCAGGGACACCATTTGAAGATGGATTGTGGAATGTATAAAATTTTGCCACAAATCTGCAACCGGTAGGCACGTTGATTTGGTCATGGCTCACTGTCCGTGGCGTAGTGGCTTCCACGGCTCTATTCATTGGAGTTTCTGTCGAGGACATTATGAAGGTAGCCCAATGGCACTGTGAGTCAAGTTTTACCAACTATTATTTACATGACACGAATAACGAGCTTGCTTCAGCAATTTTGAAAAATTGACAAAATTCTAAATATTGTAAATAAAATCAATTGATCACATGTGTTACACCTGAGGTCAAGGAGCACTCTCACAGATGTGCTGTTCATCTTCCTTCATCCTGACTCGATATCGTACCAGTTATTTATGTAACTAATCGGGTACAGAGAGCGTATAGGATTTCAAAGCTATTTGACGCTCCCTTCTATTAAAAAGAGGGAGGAGAGTGCATTTTGCAAAGCGACGATCTCACAATAACGTCAGTATCAGCTGATCGTTTGTTTACTTCCTGGTCACTGTTCCTACGATTTCAGATGCTAATCTGCCTCCAAAACCAAAGGAACTCTCAGTGAACAGCAGATCATGTGACCATGCCTGCCTCCTTCCGAATTCACTAATGAATTCTGGTTATTAGCTCACCTGGCCAAGTGAGCGTATTCCATGGCAGCCATCTGTCCATCCGTAAAATAGCCCTTACCACTCTGATGTCAAAACATTAAACTTTCAAATTAAATTAAAAGATGAACTGGTGGTAATTTTTCAACAAATTTGGTGAGAGATGGTGCTGTCATTGACAGATTTCAACCAAATTTGGCTGGATGTTTTATGGTCAATTTTTTTGGGTGAAAAATTACCGGAAATTGTCAAAATGCTACTTACTCCTCCTTAGCTACTTGACATATGTCAACCAAACTTGACTAGACTGATTATATGGTGGTAGGTTCTAGAACATCTATTCAGAATTTTTATTGATCAATTTTTTGGAGTGAAAACATTAGATTTTATGAAAATTCACCGGAAATTGTCAAAAAGCTACTCCCCCTTAGGTACTTGGCATATTTCAACCAAATTTGGCTAGACTCATTCTATGGTGGTAGGTTCTAGAACTTCTATTCAGAATTTTCATTGATAAATTTTTGGGTGAAAATCTACTCCTCCTGTCCTCCATAGCTGCTTGACATATTTCAACCAAATTTGGCTAGATAGATTCTATGATGGTAGGCTGTAGAATCTCTTTTCAGAATTTTGATTGATCTATTTTTTGGGTGAAAATCGTAGATTTTATTAAAGATCTACCAGAAATGGTCAAAATGCTACTCCTTAGCTTCCTGACATATTTCAACTAAATTTGACTAGATGGGTTCTATGGCGGTAGGCTCTAGAATTTCTATTCAGAATTTTGATTGATTAATTTTTTGGGTGAAAATCTAAGATTTTGTAAAAAAAAATATTACCGAAAATTGTCAAAGCGCTACTCCTCATTAACCGCTTGGCTGATTTCAACATAGTTTAGCTGGAAGGACCCTTGGGTGTAGGTTTCAGAACTTGTCTACAGAATTTTGGTTGGTAAATCTTTTGGTGAAAATCTTGAATTTTATGAAAATTTACCGGATATCGTTTAAAACGCTACTCCTCATTAACTGCTTGGGCAATTTCAGCCAGACGTGGATGGAAGGACATAGGCTTCAAATCTTGTATGCAGACTTTTGATTGGTCAGTCTTTGTGTGGCCATCTTAGATTTTCCAAAAGTTTTGGTAAATCAGTTAAAAGCTTACACCTCATTAACCGCTTGGCAGATTTCAATCAAACTCAACTGGAAAGACCCTAGGAAGGTAGGCTTCAGAACGTCTATTCAGAATTTTGATTGGTCAATTCTTTTGGTGGCCATCTTGGATTTTCCGGAAATTATCCATTATGTCTATTTAAATGCAAATGGTTCAAATGCTAATGGTTCAGGTAAGCGCCACTGGCCCTTGGGCCTCTTGTATCAAAGAGTATTCGTGATGGTAAGTATACGCTTTAAGTGAAATAAATGAAATCTAGGTGACCTAGCCTCTCCAGCCACACAGAGGCATGGTCTTATTACACAATTGCTGAATTATAGGAAATGGTCGATTTCATTGTGTTGTGTCAGTTGACGCATGCACCGTGGATGTGCGGCTTGGCCTGCACATGTGCCGGATTAACAACTAGGCTACCTGCCTATTAGGGGCAGGTTTATTTTAATTTCTGTGTTGATTTGTGGCAGTTAGATATATTAGCATATATCAAAGAGTATTCGTGAAGGTAAGTATCATCCCTGTCTCGTGAAAAAAGAAATCCTAAATTTTTTTTTTAGTATATGAAGCGAATTTGAATGGAAGTTGTTGCTGTCCAAGGCAACAGCAACTTGCAGTCAAATTAGTTCCAAAATATCTGTTCATAGTATGACTGTTTCGAAATTGTAATATTACAATTTGATTTCCGTGTTGAAAGAATTATATACGTTCTGAAGCCTACCTTCCTTCCTTGAACACATAAGAGTGAAAGCATATAATTAATGGTGACATTTTGTATTTTTTCAGGTTTCGAAGGCCCACAGTTGATGCTTTCTCAGCAATCAGTCTCGTCAACTGAGGATAATAGTTACAACTCTCCAACCTCTGCATCAAATTACTCGGCAACATCATCACTCCTCTCATATAGAAGTTTCGATGATGTGGATACAACTGATGCAAGTGATGGCAGTCACTATACAGATGTTTGTGCAACGTCACCGGGTTATGTTGAAACATTGGACAATCAAGATAATATAGGTACATGCCCAGGTATAGACAGAGATAGAAATAACTCACTGAGACCAATAGCCAGAAAACAACGGTCAAGTGATGGTGATCATTCATTCTCGTCACAGACATCAATTGAACAGAATTTAAAATATATGGAAGAAAACGATATGCCAGTACCTGAGGCACTTCGACTACAACAGTGTTATGATGCTAGAATGACCGAATCTTCCATAATTTCTCTGACAGCGGGTGAACCATCGCATAAAAACAATAATGTTTCTGTATCTGATGATCAGGAATTTGCATCTGATCCGAAAAAGTTACGTGAAATTGAGGAGCATGAATCTAGTCTGTTCCAGTCACCCTCACCTTTAGAGCAGCTTCAGACAAACAGTGTCATCGATGGTTCATCATCATCCTGCGACACAATATATCAGGCAGATGAGAAGAAGATGGAGGCTATTGCTAAGTTTGATCGAGAAAATTTAGTGCAGGGTGAGATAACACCAACCAATACAAGTCAACTGGTTTCTGATCCTGCAAAACTAGAATATATTGCTAAATTTGATGCAGGGACAACTACACCAGTATCTCATTCCATTGTTCAGTCTCCCAGATTACAGCCGGATGGTACGTGTAATGTCTTCCAGTATTCAGGTTACAATGAGAGGGGAAATGATCCTTCTGAGCATTCAACAACTGATCCATGTGCCCGTTTAAATCTACATCACGATGTTAGCTTATATGAAAGAAATGTGGCCATTTCACTCGGAACACAATTAGAACAAAATTCTAAAATTGCTGAAAAATTAGATAGTTTTTCTGTGGAGAATTTTACAGGTCCTGATTTAAATCTTGTTGCTTATGATGAGCAATGTGTGCTGGGGATTGAGAAAGCAGACACTAATCCCCTGATGGATCACTATGAATCAGTGTCATCACAGCCAGAACACAGTCAGGACAGAAAGAAACGTATGCTTGATTTCTTTGTTTCTTATCAAGCAGTGTCTATGGGAATGAATGAGGCTTCTGAAAACTGCAATCCCCCGGGTTATTACTATTCCTTACCGGGGCAAGAATTGTCTGCCAAATTACTGCCTTCCACAGAAGCTGATACTCGGTACTATTCCAATGACCGGGCAATGAGTGCTGTTGAAGGGCAGAATGTTTATTTTCCAATGTCAGACAACAGTTTAGTACAATGTTCAGATGGCGTACTCTATTATCCGGAGCAGCAAGATGCTAATTATTTTTATTCAAACCCATACACTGCGTATGGAGAACAAACTGATGAAACAGAATGTAACACAGAGGCACGTACGGAGATAGCTCCAAGATTTGAAACTGATGATTCCAGTGAGCTCGCAAAAAGTCAGATGCTAACAACGCGAGTACCTGGTGTGAATGAGAAAGGTACATATGACAATGCGGGAAATTTTGATTTAAGATCTCTACAGGATCAGTTGGAGCAGATGCACCATAGTTTGGCTAATAGCAGTGGGTAAATGACCAATGGATGAATTCAATCAGTCATTCAAGTATTGACGTCACAATCAACTTTTGATCCGATATGCCACTCAAGACGTATATGATGTTATCACCAAGTATGTCATATGTAGGCCGACGTCGCAATAAAAATCCATAATGAATCTAGCTTTATTAGGAACACTGAATAGTCTGTTGAATATTTTGAAACTAATCTGACTGGGCGCTGTTGCTGTCATAGCTTCTTGTATAGTTATCTTTAAATTAGGATTCTCGAAATTCAGGGTTCAAAGTATAAAAATCGATTCCAACACACAAAAAACGTGGGCGGAGCTTAGAGTAGAAATGGGCGGTGCATAGTTAGTTATGGCTCCCTCTATTGGAGAATTAAATGTGTATTTATTAGTTCAGCTGGCCCGATACATTCTATGCTATTTAAGAAATATGTTGAATATTTAGTTAGAAACTAATTTGAGATAGACAGCAACATCGTCCACCAAAATTGTTAAAAAAATGTACACCAGTTTCTTTGTTCTTGGCACAGTAAAAGATAGAATATTGACATCAGTGTGATAAGTTGTAAGTTAAGAAGTACAATCTGAGGGTCTAATGTCATAATCTCAACTACTTAGACATTTGTAGCCCAATTAACGATATACAGGGTGTCCCAGAAAAAACGAAATCCTGAAACAAAGGGTTAATTTGACCAAGTAGTGTGGTATATGACTGTAATTATTTGTCTACCAACGAGCAGGAGCAAAATGCTTTCATGTGATGTCCTGATGACATTCCCCCCCGCCATGCATTACCGAGCACCATTCATTGGCAAATGGTATATCCAAACTCATTTGTGACAGTTCATGGTAAAACCGCGAGTCAAAGATAAGATAGAACATCCAACGATGGCACGAGAAACAAAATTTTTATCAGTTGATATTTAATTAATTACAAAAAATTATGCATCAACACCTTCCACAGGTCCGCCTCCCCTTTCGATACAAAGTCCACAACGACGGCGCATGTCAGCCACAGCTCATCTCGCCATTGCAGGATCATCGCGCACGATTTCGACCTCATGTTGAATGCGGGCTTGCAATTCCTGAATGTTACGCGGTGGACTGGAGTACACTTTGTTTTTCAAATACCCCCACAAGAAAAAGTCACAGGTTGTCAAATCCGGTGATCTTGGCAGCCATTCCACAGCATGATTCCCTGCAAGTGATTCCTAACAGCGATGAGTCTGTGGGCAGGTGCGCCATCTTGTGCCCACCACAGATGTCGGAAGACAGCATTTTGCTGCCGTTCGAAATGCAACTGGAGCTGTGGCACAACATCTTCATTGATCATCAGCAGGTAGGCTTGGCCATTCACATTTCATTCAAAAAAGAATGGTCCGATAATCACACCATTACCACACAGTCCTATCCAAACAGTAATCTTCTGTCGACTCATGTTTCTATCGAAGTTGAAATTTGGAGGATGTCGCACCGGTGCATATTCAACGATGTTGTCGGTGTTTACTTCTCCATCCATCGAGGATCCTGCTTCATCGCCAATCGCCAAGCACTCAAGAAACCGCTCATTTCTCAGACATCGGTCCAGCAGCCACTCTGTAGGTCCTCCTGAGGTCTGCAGGTAAAAGTTGATGGCGAATGTGCATTCGGTATGGATGAAAGTGCAGGTCCACCCTTGCAGTTAAAGGAGGAGTGAGCGAGTCTGAGTCCATTTCTCCTGCTACTGGTTCCCCTTGGATGCTGGAGAAGCTGCTGTCGAACTGCAGCAATGTTATCTTCAGTTCGCACCGTGCGTCTTCTCCCTGAATGACCCTTGTTCCGATTGAAACTTGTTCCATGATCTCGGTACTTCTTCACATTTGCCCAGATGGTCGACTTTGCCAGCGGATTTCTATTGGGGAAGGCTTCCCTAAATGCATCCTGGGTAGTTTGTAAGCTCTGGTTCTCATGGAATTTTGTCACAACAAACACTCTTTGCTCAGTGGTAAGTTGCACCATGGTGCTAGGCTGATGTTTTAACTTTGAATACCCTTCACCAATGCATTGGCTTAATTCTCCCTTGTCGCATGGCATGGCCAGTGTTTTCCAGACCAAACATGAAAATCATGGGCATTCCATTTCACATGTTTATTTCAACTGTCACAATGGACTTTCGCATACCACTTTCAAGAACAGTTGTGCTCAGTGATGCATGACCGGAGTAGTGCTATCGCAGCGTCGCTGGAAAGCACATTGTTCTCACTGTATGAGAAACTCATTATTATAGTGCTACGTCTCACAAATTGGTCAAATTAACCCTTTGTTTTAGGATTTCATTTTTTCTGGGACACCCTGTAGTACTCTACCGGTCATGTCGGCCAAAAAATGGAAAGAGGAAAACTATTTCTGAAAATTTATCTCTGAAATGACTGGCTTGATAACCGAGCCAGTCATTCCAGCTGCAAATTTTCAAAAAGCTGTTAGCTTATGGCCACTTCCTTGTCCATCATAATCTGCATTTTCCCAATGCTGTTTTGAAGAGACTTGTTACGTATGTAACCTACTGAATATTTTACATGTTGACTGAAGTGTTTCAATGTCTCTGGTACCAAATTTGTATCAAATTGTTGTACAAATTTTAGCAAAGCTTACAGTTAGTCGTATCTACAAGTACCTGTATGTGTGTAGAATGAAGAGTTTATAAAAATTATCCACCACTATAATACAGATTGTGTATATGTTTTTATTTGGTGCTAATATGTTTTATCATGAAGCTTTTGTTCATCATGTTTCAGTGCATGCGAACTAATACTATTCAATTTTATACAAGAGTATCTCCATCTACATGCTTAGCCTTCTACCCCATTGAAACAGCACATTCTGAATATCCATTATTATAACTGGTGTCAGTATTTAAAATATTGTTGCTGTAAGGTGTTGACAGCAATAGCTTACAGCAATATTTTTTTGAAATATATATCTGCCTTTCTGCTGTTCGATGTAACAATTAAACATTTTGACATCAGCGTGTTACGGGATAACCATTTCATATTGACGCTGGCCCAAATCAGCCTGTGCAGCGGTCTTGGGAAATGTCCATTTGAAGCCAAGATAAGACTATTTTTGACAATTTGCAACTGGAGTGACTGGCTCGGTAACCAAGACAGTCATTCCAGTGGTAAATTGTCAAAAATAGTTTCATCCTGGCCTAGAAATGGAGATGTATTCAATAAGCAAATATGTTAATTTTTTTTACCAAATTTAGTGATTAAGGTGTTAATTAATACAATGGCCAATATTAGACTACTGAACTACTGGTAGCACTACTGATCAAGTCAGCCAAAACTTACCTATGCAGTGGTTTTGTGGAATGTCTATTTGCAGGCCAAGTGCAGACTAATTTTAAAATTTTACCGCTGAAGTGCCAGTCATTGCAGTGGTAAATTTTCAAAAATACTTCTCTTGGCCTGCAAATGTACATTCACTAGGCGAAAACGTACATTTTCTTGACGAATGTTAACCATTGATTATAGTTTTAACTATGGTTGAAATTTGTTATTTTAATCAATGATTTGCCTACTGAGGCCTAGTGCACCGTTGTGGCGTTAAATAGGGGTAAAGCAACGTCCATCATTAGCCCATGTCTTAGATGGCCCCTGGATAGTTAAGCATCCTAAATCAGCTACCTAACCCTAGCTGTAAATGGTTTGTATGTATTCTAGAGCCATTCACTCGCTAGAGTTTTACTGAACATCGTAACTAACAATTTTGCCAATCCAATTATTATGTACAGAACACATGGTTATATTTGTATTTATTCAGAGATTGCAAACAGCAACATTAAATCAATTTGTTTAAATAATCCTAATCTTTCCTATTTGTCTGTTCTGAGTAAGTTTGAAGCATGGATTTCATGGTTGAAAAATGTTATGTGCTCACAGTTGTTATCTAATTTGATGATAATTTATTTCATATTTACAAACTAATTTATAGTCATGAAAGTCTTTACCATTATAAGTTAATTTATTGTAGTTGCAGTTGATCAGGTTACTCAGATATTTATAAATCAATGGGTTTATTGATTAACCCTTTCACTAATAAATTCCGGCTATCTCAATCCCAAAGCAAACAAACAAGAAATCTGTTGAATATTTAAAAATTAATATGACTGGATGCCTTTGCTGCCTTAGGCATGTTAGGCTGCAATGGCTTCCAGTCATATTAATTTGAAAATATTCAACTGAATATGCTATGCATTTCAAAAGCATTTAATTTTTCAGGGACTTTCCTTTGAAAAGGTTAAAAGCTTTTTACCAAATTTTGAATTTAAATTGTTTATCTGAATATTTCAATTTAAGAGAAATTTATAATTAACTCCTTTAACCCTTTAACACTTATATCGGCCAAAAATGGCCTCTGCAGTGGTCTTGCGAAATGGCCATTTGCAGACCAAGAGAAGAGTATTTTTGAAAATTTACCACTGGAATAACTGGCTCGATAACCGAGCCAGTCATTCCAGTGGTAAATTTTCAAAAATACTCTTCTCTTGGTCTGCAAACTGACATTTTCTATGAGAAAAGTGAAATTTGTTTGAACAAATTAGTTAAAGGGTTAAGCAGTCTATTGGATGCGATGAATGAATGGTTGAAATATGTTGAAACTAATTCTACAGGACGCCGTTGCAGCCTTGGGCAGCGGTAGTTTCCAGTCAAATTATTCAATTGCTGGCTTTGAGTTTTTGTGCAATGGATTTAATGTTTGTTTTTACCATTAACCCAGTAATACTCATATCACCGAAAAATGCCTTCTGCAGACTATTTTTGAAAATTTACCACTGGAATGACTGGCTCGATAACCGGACATTGTGGACATTTTCTATGACAAAGTTGAAATTTTCTTGATAAAATTCTATTGTTAAAAGGTTAAGATATATTTTATAGTGATTTATCAACAGTTCATTCATTGCATGAATATCCGAATAATTAAAAATATAACTAATTTTTATCACTGGTAAAAGTCATCTTAATGCTAATCGCTTGTATGATCATTTATATATCAGGTGACGCTATAGCACATTTCACTTTTATTTATTAACCCTTTTATCAATAAATACCCTCTGTCTCACTATCAGGGCAAACAAACAAGAAAGCTGTTAAATATTTTGAAATTAATATGACTGGAAGCCATTGCTGCCTATAGCAGCATCAGCTTCCAGTCATATTAACTTCAAAATATTCAACAATCTATACTATGCATCGTAAAGAATTTACTTTTTCAGGGATTTGCCGTTGAAAGGGCTAAAGTAAATGATCACTGTGATGAGTCTGACATCTTTTGAAGGGGAGATAACTACAGCGACATATATATTCAAGCTGTGTCATACAACCATTTTCTCATATTCCTGTTATGCGTAATACAGATGTTTGCATTATTATTACTATTATTGGTGCTAACTGTTTTGTTACTGTTAGTGTTACAAGATGGTATATGAGATACTATATGTATTGCATGTACAGTGATATTCTTAGTTATGACATCAGCATCATCAAAAGCCAGAGATGTCCTTGGTTATGACATCATCATCCATAGCAAGTGATGTCCTTGGTTATGACATCATCATCTATAGCCAGTGATGTCCTTGGTTATTACATGTTATGACATCATCATTCCTTTGTTATGACATCATCATTCCTTGGTTATGACATCATCATTCCATGGTTATGACATCATCATTCCTTGGTTATGACATCATCATTCATTGGCTATGGCATCATCATTCCTTGGTTATGACATCATCATTCCATGGTTATGACATCATTATCTATAGCCCTTTAACCCTCACAGACCAGAAATGAAAACTTCTTTATTATGTAGGGAATATACTGCTGAATATTTTGAAACTAATTTGACTGGCAGTATCACCTTCCAGTTGAGTTAGTTTCGAAATATTCACCCGCTTCACTGTTAAGCTGTCTTGAATTTGGGACAAGGGAATTTCACAGTTTAAAGTGTTAATTCTATATGTATAGACACTATGAACATATATGTAATATCTAATCTGAAACGAGGTCACATTTCATATCACTATTATCAATTGAGCCGAAAATTATCACATTGTGTGAGCATCAGAGACAAATTTTGTAATAAAGTTGATCCGTGAAAGGAATCGGCCCATTTTGTTCTGTTCGTTTTATATTTTCGCCATCGTTGTCACTAGAAAATATTTGCTGTGTCACAGGAATGTGGGATTATTAAGTTTGTTAACTAACCAATGAAAATGTTTCTTTGCATTAACTAACCAATGAAAATGTTTCTTTGCATTACCTAACCAATGAAAATGTTTCGTTGAATATTACACGTGTGTTCATATCGGGAAATATGGAATGGACTGAAAGTTTTGTTTATATGATAAACTCTTCCATGAGCCTTGACAAATGATATTTGATGTTAATTAATACATCTAACTCCATATTAGTGCGCCGTTGATAATTAAACACAGCTGCTAGTTTATATAAAATGTGTTGAAAACATGATTTTTAATACCCACTAAATGCAGATAATGTATAAAAGTTTAATCGTATATCATAATGTTTTTATTTATTTTTTATCAAAATATGTGCAATTATCATCATGTAACTAGTATTTCATGATTGATAGTAACACGTAACACAGTGTATGATAAAATCACCTGGTTTTCAATCGTGTAGCTTACTTAAGTTCACAAACACTTAAGTATATATTATTAAGACAACACTTAAGTATATATTATTAAGACAACACTTAAGTATATATTATTAAGACAACACTTAAGTATATATTATTAAGACAACACGTAAGTATATATTATTAAGACAACACGTAAGTATATATTATTAAGACAACACTTAAGTATATATTATTAAGACAACACTTAAGTATATATTATTAAGACAACACTTAAGTATATATTATTAACACAATTTATTATGTAGTTTTGATAATGTTCAGGTGTATTCATATATTTATAATAAATTATACATATTTATAGTTATATATATATATATATATATATATATATATATATATATATATTATTTAAGATTATTTTTCTAATTATATATATATATATATATATATATATATATATATATAGATAGATAGATAGATAGATAGATAGATAGATAGATAGATAGATAGATAGATAGATAGATAGATTGATAGATAGATCTTGTTAAACCTGTACGATACTATGTTCTCTTTAGATATTACTTTCTGCGATATTATTGTAATAATTTAAAAAAAAATTGTTAACCCTTTATTTGCCATATTTGCAGTTCTGTAGTAGCAAATTTTGAGAGGCAGTTTGGGCGAAGGTGTAGTCGGAGCACAGGGAGTGGATACAAGGCTTGTCCTATGGGGCAGGTCTGAGAGCAGACAGACCGAATCCTAGATATGCAATGGCAGCACTATGCCACTGCACACTTGTTGCTCATTTCAAGAGGTGCTGTTGAAACATGCCAATACTGGTTGCTACCTGAATCCCGAATGAATCTGTCAAACTATATGAGAGAATGGCCAAGTGAGCTTATGCTGTAGTGATTATCAGTTGTCTGTCTGTCCCTCAACCTTTTCTTCAAACAACTTTTCGAGAACAACTAAGATGATTTCAGTTATATTTCCGCAAGAAGCAAGTTTGTTCAAAGGAAGCCAATCGACCAATTTGGCCGGTGGCCATCTTGGATTTTGGCTGATTTTTAGAAAGGTCGTTAAGGATCATCTCCGAAACTGTTTGGGGAATCGAGTTAAAACTCATGAAATATCATCTTGGCCAACAGCTAAATATAATTTGTTCAAGGGAACTTGATTGGCCAAATGCTTCGGCGGACATCTTGGATGACCTGGTTTTCACGAAAATAACTTCTCCAGAACCGCTGAACAGATCGGGCTAATCGTAAAGGTTTAATCCTATCAGAGCATAATTTTGGATGCATAGTTGGAACCAGCGTAAGGACATTGAGGTCATAACTTCAGATGTCAAGGTCACTCAGCTCTGTTTATTGCCAATGACGAGGACATGCGAAACAGTTAATTCTGCAGAATTCTTGTTTATGAATACGAGTTCATTGCCAATTGCAATCCTGTCTAAGTCTCTTAAAGACAATATTCATTGATTTTTACAAGTGATTTGCTACTATTATTATAGTGAGAGATCTAAAAAGATGGACAATTATAGCATTTGCTTTGTCGGTCTATTAGCCTCCATTTCTGAACAATCACATGACCTATCCTTATTGTCATTATTAATTTTTTGGTCAAATTGGCTAGGTTCATGATGAGACAATTATGGAAATTGTATTTTTTCATGATGTCGCTATTGTCATGCTCTACTGAGAGCATCTTCCACAACCTGGGCCTGAAACTGCTTTAGATACCTTAAAAGACCAAATTAATGTTGACATCATCAAGCCACGGCCCTGGGGTCCAATATAGTGATCCATTACCAGCTATGCCATGCTGATTTGTGGCTAAGCTCCACCCACTGCCAAACCTTTGAGTCGATTTGAAAATCTTGAACCCTGAATTCCTAGAATCTCAAATTACAATGTTTCTATATATGTGGGTAATCTGCTGACTTGTGAAACTAAGTTGACTGGGAGAGCTCCTAGTCAAGTTAGTTTTAAAATAAATGACAGAACTTAGTCCCTAGTTTAGGCACGCTTAATGATAAACAAGCTTCGTAGTTACCGATTAAATTTAAGCGCAGACTTTAGACAACGTTTACCGATTTACACGCGTGTGGCGGCTTAAGCGCCTTTCGTAGTTACGGGCCTTAATGTCTAAATCTGGTGAAGAAAATCAAAATATTTCCTTATTGAATGTCCATTTGTAGGTCATGAGAAGAATATTTTTGTAAATTTACCCCTGAAATTTACAGTGGTAAAATTTCAAAAATGTTCTGTTGGCCCGCAAATGGACATTCCTCATGATTGTTGCAGAGGCTGGTTTGGGCCGCTTCATCATGAAAGCTTTAGAGTTAATAAAATCAAATATATAGAATGTCATCTGACATTTTTACCTGACGTGAGAGATTATTTATCTAGAGTGTATTTATCAGCTATTAGGAATTCAGTCAGCTAGCACAAAGCAGAGATCATGCACCATGGTTATTTGTATGAAGAGGCTGTGATAAATGTATGAACGGTTTACTATTTGAAACACTAAAATTGATTGGAAGGCATATCTGAAACATTCCTTGTAGGCTTGATTACCATGTAGAATCTATACGCTAACTGCTATATTGAAATATATTGAACTCTGGAAATATATTACTGCATTAATATAATTTTATATTGTTTATTTTAAAATAAAA
The DNA here is from genome assembly GCA_034401795.1 of Chaetoderma sp. LZ-2023a. Taxonomy (NCBI): domain Eukaryota; kingdom Metazoa; phylum Mollusca; class Caudofoveata; order Chaetodermatida; family Chaetodermatidae; genus Chaetoderma; species Chaetoderma sp. LZ-2023a. Next base: position 129,834,573 of record CM067371.1, on the reverse strand, counting down.
AAATTTGTTTTCAACTTTAAACCTTGAATTTTCCATGTCTTAGTTTCAAGGCACCTGTACAGGAAAACTGTTGCATATTTAAAAACTAAATTGACTGGAACATGTTGCTGCCATATACATAGGCATCAGCACAACCGCTCCCGGTCAGATTAGTTTCAAAATATTCAACAGAATATATCATACAACATGAAGAATTTGTCTTTTCTGGCATGTAAAGGTTAAACAATGTTTTGTGTATAAATCACATAATGTCCTTCAAAGAGAATTAGAGCGGGCAGCGCTTAGCATAACCCAAGAATAATCACCGGTCAGCAGTTCATATTGAAGTAATGGTCAATTTCACAATACCCAGTATATTACTCTCCAAGTATATTTCCAACGTCCATAGTAAGATATTTCAGATATACTTTCTATATTGGTTGTGCAGTGCCTTTGCCCTCTAATGGTTGGATTTGGTCAAGAAAATAATATAATTTTCTTATTGAATATCCATTTGTAGGCCAAGAGTAAACCGTTTTTGAAAATCTACCAGTCATTCCAGCGGTAAACTTTCAAAATTTGTTTGATAATTAAACGTTTAAAGCCTTCTTTTGGTGTATGTATCTGTATACACTGTGATGCTTGTGAATCTACTGTGCATGGTATTTTCAGGTAGATCTGTATTTATACGCCATTTATAACAATTACTAAATATCTGGTTCATTGTTATACTGTATATTATAGAGCTATAATGTATATCGCTATATATTTACTATGTTAAAGTATTACCCTCATATGTTAAAGTATTATTATATACCGCACTAAAAGAGGCGATTAGTGTTGCATAATGGTATTAGTTTGATACAGTACTTTCTAATCGATACAATAAATTGTTAGCTCACCTGGCCCAAAGGGCCAAGTAAGCTTATGCCGTGGTGACCGTCCATCGTCCGCCCGTCATCAGTCAACTTTTGCTTTAAAACACTACTCCTCATTAACTACTTGGATGATTTCAACCAAATTTGACTGGAAGAACCCTATATGGCCTTAGGCTCCAGAACTTCCATAGAGAATTTTGATTTGTCAATTGTTTGGGTGAAAATCTTAGATTTTATGAAAAATATACAGGAAATGGTTAAAATGCTAGTCCTCCATAGCTGCTTGACATATTTCAAGCAAATTTGGCTAGATGGATTCTATGATTGTAGGCTCTAGAACCTCTTCAGAATTTTGATTGATCAATTTTTTAGGGGAAAATATTGGATTTTATTAAAAATCTACCGGAAATGGTAAAAATGCTACTCATCTTTAGTTGCTTGACATATTTCAAACAAATTTGACTAGATGCATTCTATGGTGGTAGTTTCTAGAACCTGTATTCAGAATTTTGATTGATCAAATTTTTGGGTTAAAATCTAGGATTTTATGACAAATCTACCAGAAATGGTCAAAATGCTACTCCTCCTTAGCTGCTTGACATATTTCAACCAAATTTGACTAAATGGATTCTATGGTGGTTGGCTCTACAATTTCTATTCAGAATTTTGATTGATCAATTTTTTCGGTGAAAATATTGGATTTTATGACAAATTTTCCGGAAATCGTCAAATTGCTTCTTCTTACTACTTTGAGCAATTTCAACCAAACTTGGCTAAAATGATCCTATGATCAAACGCGCCAGAAATTCCAGAATTTTGATTGGTAGATTTTTCCCGTAAAATTTACTTTTCCATTTTGTTTAATGTAAATACTTCAGATGCTAATGGTCCAGGTGATCGTCACAGGCCCTTGGGCCTCTTGTTAACTCATTATAATCTGTGTAATATATATATGCTTGGCTTCTACGACATCATAGGCTTAGTATTTGGGTGTATGATGTTTCTGTTATGTAACAGTGTAGTCATCAAGTCGGCCAAAACTTGCCTCTGTAGTCGTCTTAAGAAGTGACCATTTGCAAGTCATGAGAAGACTGTTTTAGAAATTTTATAACTGGCTCAATAACCAAGCCAATATTATTCCAATGGTAAATAAAAAAAAATAGTCTTCTCTTGACCTGCAAATGAACTAATTCAAAATGTGAACTTTCTTGACTAATATTGAGAATTTAGTCTGCTGTACGGCTCTTGGTTCAAACAACTAATATTGAAAATCTCAAACTAACAATATTAAGAAATACTACATTTATCCTGTAGGCATAATATTCTCTTTAAATATAACATTTGTTTAGCGCTTTCATGCCAAAGCCGGCCAAAACCGGCTTTTGCAGTCATTTTGATGAATGTCGATTTACAGGCCAAGAGAAGACTATTTTTGCAAATTTATCACTAGAATGACTGGGTCGGTAACCGTCTAACCGAGCCAGCCATTCCAGTAGTAAATTAAAAAAAATAGCCTTCCAATGGCCTGGAAACGGGAATACAATAAGCAAATGTTTGAAAAATTTTTATCCAATTTTAGACACTTTCCTGAGAGAGAGTGTCCATTTGCAGAATATTATCTTGGAAAATATACAACTGAAATGACTGGCTCATAGCCATTTTCTGAAATTGCTTTCTCTGCAAATGGACACGCTAGGAGCCATAAAGTTCTTCATAATAGCCTGAGCATTAAAGAGATAATTAAGCATCGAGAAATTGAGATTAATATGGCATAGTGTTTATGACATCACTGAGGAATGCTGGGTAATATATTAATGAAGAACTCTCAAATAAAAACGTTGAATCCAACTGAAATTGACTAAATAATCTCCTGACTGTTTTTCTTTTATCTGGCTGGAACCAAACCTGAATTTAATGCTTATTCTGGCCAGTCTTGCAATGAGTTCAAGGATTACACTGTATATTTAACCAATGAAATTGATGCATTTCCACCATGTGACAGTCCAGCAATTTTCTGTTGAATGCTAAAAATTGTATTGGGTGCTAAAAACATATGGATCTACTGTTCCCAGTGAGAAAAAACACTGTTTTTCATCTTTATAGTGTGTTTAGATTATGTGTTTTAGTTGCGACTCGCAACTAGTATAAGTCTGTCTGTCTGTCTGTTGATCTGCCAAAATTGTGACATCTCTAAGATAGTCATCTATTAGTTGCAATGACAGCTCCATAGCACTTGTTTAGGTTTGATCGCAAAACACTTAATAAGTTAGTTAGTGCTGAAGAAGTGACCGAGATGGTTACAAAAGCTACACTCAAACAATTTCTACATCCCAGAGAGGTAACTAGTATTTCTTTATTATGAATCATCCTGGGATTGGGAGCAACATTTTCAGAAATACTTAATAAGTTGTTAATATGGCGTCCTGTTCATGCCTTATACCTGTTGGTGCCTTATACCTGTTCATGCCTTATACCTGTTCATGCCTTATACCTGTTCATGCCTTATACCTGTTGGTGCCCAGTTCTGAAAACTTCAATGCTTTCTGAGCAGGTGTATGCTCTGACATTTGAAGAATTTGATTAGCCCATCTGTGTTGCGTTATCCTCACAGACAGTGTAACAGGGATTCTGGGATTATGCTGTGTGGCTCGTGGTGAATCGTGGTGGCTCGCGGTGATTCCTGGTGGCGCGTGGTGATTCATGATGGCTCGCATGTGTTTGCGTTAATATGCATCAGGTCTGTTCAAGAGGCCCTTTGGACCTCCTCAGCTGTCATAGTTTTGTATGCCATTATTGAGACATATGTGGTTTCAAGAATGCTTAAACCTAATGGACATTTCCAGGTTTTGCTAAGCCCCGTCCACCTCTAGCTAAGCTCCACCCACACATTGCTCATGTTGGGATCTATCGATCCATGAAATCATTGACTAGCAATTTCCAGAAAACTATACATATAAGCTGTTCAATATTTTGAAACTAATTTGACTATGTAATCAAATTAGTTTCAAAATATTCAACAGAATATTTATTAAATAGTACAGATGTACAATTCGTACAAAAACGCATAGTCCGTTTTCAATTATGCGTTGTGACGTACTTATATATGTCATTCATGACGTCGTAACGATGGCATTAATTATAATCAGTGTCATTCTACACGTCACATAGTTAATGATGTCATATGATGGATGGATAAAATGGAAAGGTCCATTGGACAAAACTTTGATATATGGGTGGTTATACCAAAAGGATGCAGGATAATGATACCAAGGTCAAAGGTCACGTTCACTGTAACCTTGGTATAAAACTGGGGGGTTTTCAATGATAGGTTTTTGTGTGTAACAAAACCTCTAAGTTTATATTTCTGATTTGCTTGACCCTATTGGAACTAAACTCAGATACATGGTTGGCAATGATGTTAAGAATCTCCATGATGACATTAATGTCACAAGGTCAAGGGTCAAAGTTACTGGTGATGTTAGGCACAAAATTTCTTTCTTCAATGTTAAGTTTTTGAATTTAGCAGAACGTAACAATTTTGATTTCAGGATTGGTTGACTCTATTGGAACTAAACTTAGGTTCATGGTTGCCTAAGCTGCTAGGAATCTGCATGATGGCATTGGGTCACATGATAAACGGTCAAAGTCACTGATCCTGGTACAAAAATATCTTCAATATAAAGTTTGTGCATTTTGCAAAACTTCTCATCTTATATTTCAGGATTGGTTGACCCTATTAGAAATAATCTTGAACATATTGTTAGTTATGCTGTTAGCAATTATTGTGATGAGATAGAGGTCACATGGTCAATGGTCAAGGTTACTAACCTCATGCATATATGCAGTCAGTAGGACAGATGAGCCATTTAATTGCGCGTTAGTCTTGTTAGCTTGCTGGCCAGAATGGCCAAGTGAGCTTATGCCAGGGCGGCTCCCCATCAACCATCCCAATTAGGAGACTAGGAACATTTTTGTCGGTCTCATAGCGAAGTGGAGGAACTCGACATAGCGATCCAAATGACGTCCGGCGTGACAAGAATTAGGTAAATGTTAAAGTTTTTCAATGGATATTTAGATCATCAAGGACTTATCCGATGTTAATAAAACTTTCCAGATTTGATCTATGCCACTATTGCATCTAGTTGTGTCTCCATCATAATTGAAATGATTTTCAGAGTTTGTACTTAGCTTATTTTTAACCAAGACTTATGTAAATGTTAAAGTTTTTCAATGGACATTTAATTCATCAAGGGCTTATCTGATGTCAATAAAACTTTGGAGATGGGTTCTGCACTAGCATTGCGTCCATCATAATGATTGTGATTTTCAAATTGTTTTCATACTTTTCCAGCGTTTGACAATGGTGTAGACTATTTTAGCGTGATATACATCCTGCTTAAGCCAAGAATTAGAAGAATGCTAAAGTTTTTCAGTTGACATTTAATCAATGAAGGATTTATCCAATTACACTAAAACTGAAGTTTTGTTTTGTACCATCAGTGCATTTCATCTACATGACAATTAATAAGATTTTTTGTTTTCCTTTTTTTACTGGGTTTGGACTTAATTTATTTTTGTGTGAGTTAGATCCTGCTTAACCCCAGAATTAGAAAAATGTTAAAGCTTTTATATGGTCTGATTTTTTAAGGGCTCATTCGATCCCAATGAAACTGTACAGATTTGCTATATATCATCATTGCATTCAGTTTGCAGCAAAATTAAAATGAATTATGAGTTTTCTATACTTTTACATGGTTTGGACATAGTTTATTTCTGTGTCTCCTTTTCAAGAATTAGAATAATGTTAGAGTTTTAAATAGACATTTCATTTGTCAAGGGGTATACTATTTTACTAAGTCATGCCTCTTATGATGTGTGATATGTGGAACCCCTAAAGGGATCAACATGCGGGACGCAGTCCATCTTGTATTTGTGAAGGAGGGGTAAGTGTTTGTCTCCTCGGTCCAAATAAATACATTTAGAGATTAGGCTGACTCCGTGTACAAATATGCTTAAAGGACCTGAGTGTGTTGCCGATTTTGGAATCATCTGAAGAGAGCCGAGGTGTGGATTCGCATCTCGAGCATTTATAGCTCTGTTGCATAGGACCTACTCCGGTTGAATATGCATGCCGACTAGCACTGTCATAGTGTTTTTGTACTTTAACCCTTGAAATTCCAGTGTCCAATAACCAATATACAGGAAAGGTGGTGAATATTTTGAACCTAATTTGACTGGAACCTGTTGCTATCCTGTTCAGAGTAAACTCCAAGCCGGTTTTACAGACAGTGTTAGTTACCTGATCGTTTCCTGTTTTGTCTATTTAATTCTGGTAGGAGATCTTTGTGCCACTCACCTATAATCCAAGCATGTAGACCGTCGCCGTTAGGGAGTCATACCATACAACATCAAATGCTTATTATCAGGTCCTGAAGATTGTTTGACTTTTCTTTTGACTGCAATTGCCTCGGACAGTCAACATCTCTCTAGGCTGTTCCCAATTCAACAGGTTACTGGACAAGGCAGAACATTGTCCACAATGACCTATAGCAATCCATTGCTGTTATAGATAGAAGATGCTGACCGTGCCACACACATTGTTGACACACCTGTACATGCTTCAACAACAGCGGATGGCATCATAACTATTGCTTCTAGTGCGAAAACAATGGCCAGTCATAAACTAATTGTGGTCTGTGCACTATGTTCTTTGCTATCCTTTCTTTATTTGTCATGATCAAATCTAGTAAATAAGGCTCACATGATCCTCTGCCTCTTGTTGACCATGCCACATCTAGAATGGAAGTTCATGGGGCCTGAGTTTGCTCCCCCTGATGGCCTGAGTGGACGTCACTCGCACCCCTCCACACACTCACACACACACCCCACCCCACACCGCTGCACCATGGTCCTCGGGTTGTCAGTTGTTGCTAGTCTGCGTGACCTAATCAATCTTCTAGCACCTGAGAGAATTTGTTGATTACATGAAGTATGTTTGTCGCCCGTTTGTTAAAGAAACTGCAATGCCAATGGATTTACGTATTAAGTCCTTTGTTAAAGTTGCCAAACACTAATTATTTCTGTACATTTTGATAGTTTGGACCTATGTGATACCATGTCATACATATATTGCACTTAATGTTGTCATGAATTAGCAATTATAATATCTGTATACAGTTGCTATTGCCATTATCCATGCATCAAAAGAATTTACCTGCATTTTACCATATGCATCTTTGCTATTTTCATCAAATCAGCTATTATTTTTCTGACATTTAAGATGGACCCCATTACAATTATATCTGCTATGTAGATATGTCGATGGCGTCCCCATTGCTATGAATGCTATATGTCATTCTATGTGAGAGCACTGAATTTCTTGTAGATTGTGTTTCAAAAGATTATTTATTGTGCTACAGCTGTGAATACTTGTATTAGTAGCAATTTTTATCAGTTCTATCATGTAGTGGTTTAGATCATTTTATAGATGTCAAAACCCAAAGCGCCAGAATGCTGCTTCAAGACACAACTTCGGCACACACAACGTGAAACTATTGCAAGTGTCGTTTGTTGTGTGACACCCATGCTTTTACTAAGTGTCCGCTATGGTAGCTTACAAACTTCAGATATCGCATCATGGACACACTTACTGCAGGCTTGACATGTGTCATCTATCACTAAGTTGGACTGACCTCATAAGTACCCCCTCTGAATGAACACGACTGTAGTTCTGTACGTACATTTACATGGCTGTGGCTAGATCCTGGACCTCATGACTGTAATCTTGTGGCAGCGATGAGCATACAGCAGTTTTATCCGGCATGCTCAGGTTGCTCCTTGAAGAGGTTGAACCTAACTATCACGAAAATCCAACTCCAAACTTTCTTGTCCAAATATCAAATGAGATACTTTATCAAATTGCAGTTGAGCTAAGCCCTGCTAGGAAGAATCCAAGGTCGACCAAGTTTAGATGGGATGCCCAATTGAAGCCAGTGGTCAAGGAGTCCAAGGCTGTCCATAAAGTTTGGAAAGATGGGGAATGTCCATGAGACCTGGGATCAGAAACGAACAAGTAAGAAGAAGCTGAGAAATGCACGAAAGCAGAGGGGTGCAGATTACAGGGCCAAGCCACATACAGATATTATGAAAAGTAATGCGCACAACAGAAATCAGATGTTTAGGATAATACAAGTTAGTAATGTGAAACCACCCAGTGATTCCTGCATAACTTTCAAAGATCAGGGAAGCAAGTACGAAACCGAGAGATGGGAATATTATTTTGAAGATCTAGCAATGCCAAAGAATAATGCACATTTTCATCCTCACTTAAAAACAGCAACTGAACTAATGCACCTCCTGACTGAAGTCACATCGACAGCACCTCCACATTCTCCAGTCTCTGATGAGGAGGTAATCACATATGTAAGCAAGTTGAGGCTATGGAAGACTGTGCATGCCTATGATATTACGCCAGAACATGTCGGGTACGCATCACAAGAAGTCATTACTGTTATGTCCATGATTGTCAACAATATACTTGCAAGTGGAAAGATCCCTGAAGCACTGAAGTTAGGCAATGTCACACAAGTCCTGAAGAAGGGGAAACCTACCAGAACCACAGACACTACATCACAGTAGATTCTCGCCTCGGAAAAGTGCTGGAAAATGAAATTGTGAAGGGAATGAGACCTAGCTTTAACCTGGGAAGGAAAGGGGTACAGTTTGGTTCACACAACAATGCTCCTCAAATAATGATATAATCATACTATAGACTAAGAATCATCAGCGTCAACTGTAAATCATTCATCAATAAAAAGGGCCCCCTCTTTAATCTACTCGATAGCACTAAGCCAGATATTATAATTATCACAGAGTCATGGTTCAATAGTAGCATCCGGGACTCAGAATACTTTAACTCAGAATTCATCGTATACAGACGAGACCAGGAAACTGTTACCTCTGGTGGTGGTATTATCATCGCAATCAACAGCAACATCTTACGCTCCAGAGAAGACCTATGTGCCTCCTCCGATGCAGAAATACTTTGGCCCAAGATAAACATAAAGGGATGCAAGACCTTATACATTGGCACATGGTATTGTGCAAACATTAATGACAGTGACATGACAGATAACGTCGAAAAATCACTCCAAAAGATAACAGTGCGTGACAGTAACATAGTTCTATTGGGCGGAGACTTCAACTTTCCTGCCTGGGACTGGACTAACAAGACACTAAAACCAAAAACTCCATTTCCAGCTTTACACAACAAGTTTGGAAAGATCTTAAACGACAATGGTCTCACTCAGATTGTTGAGGATCCAACCCGCCATATAAACACCCTAGACCTTATCACATAAAACAGGCCAAGTCAAATAAACTGAACACAGGTAATCCCTGAGATCAGTGATCACGAAGTTGTCTACACAGAGCTCAACATCAGACCAACATATAAAAAATACTAGAACTGTCCATTTATACAGCAAAGCTAATTGAGCAGGAGTACACCAGCATGCCAAAACAGTTAGCTGAGACAGTATCAAAGTATGAGACCACTTCAACTACTGAGGAGTTATGGAAAATGTTCAAGCTAGGCATCCATGATGGCATTAAGACCTTTATCCCTCACAAAAACACAAAATCGAGAGATTCAAACCCATGGATAAACAGTGAAATCAAAAAGAAAATTTGAAGAAGAAATAAAGCTTTCAAAGCCAGCAAGCGACATGGTAAACCAAAAGATGAAGCCAAATTTCAGAAACTCAAGAAAGAAGTTCAGCGAGACCTTAGACGAGCCTACTGGAAACATGTAGAAGAAATGATCACCACAAGAAGCTGACCAAAGTCAATCCTGCAGCATGAAGAGATTTTGAAAATGTATCAAACAAGAAAACTGATTTCTTTGGTGTAGCTGCATTGAAAGGTGTGGAATGCTTATCATAGAGGCCAAACAAAAAGCTGAGGCACTAAATGAGCAAGTTCAGTCAGTGTTCACTCATGAATCAAGCTTTAACGTAACACCACCAAGCCACAAAACTCCATCCCTACCACAAATCTCCGTTACTACTGCAGGCGTCTAAAAGCTATTAGAAAATCTGCATCCTGCCAAAGACGCAGCCCCTGACACCATCCATCCCAAAGTCATGAAAGAGCTATCAAATGAAATTGCAGACCCCTTGACTAGGATATTCCGGAAATCTTTAGATGAAGGTCACGTCTCCCAGGACTGGAAACATGCCAATGTACCAGCCATATTTAAAAAAGAACAGAAATATGTACCAGCCAATTATCGCCCCATTAGCCTGACCTGTATATCATCCAAAATCATGGAACATATTATTTGCAGCGACTTAATGAAACATGCCAGCCACCATAATATATTGTATGACCATCAACATGGCTTTCACAAAAAGAGGTCTTGCGAGGCACAGCTCCTTGAATTCATACATGATGCCACAAGCAACATGCAACAGGGCCTCCAAACAGATGTGTGTGTTCTCGACCTTTCCAAAGCATTCAACAAAGTTGGTCACTCAAGGCTTATCGAGAAACCTAAATGGTATGGCATCAATGGTGAAGTAAACCGACGGATCCACAGCTTCCTATCTAACAGAACTCAATCCGTAGTTGTCGATGGCACATCCTCCAATTGTGTTCCAGTTGTCTCTGGCATCACACAAGGTTCTGTATTAGGTCCATGCCCTTTCTTATACTACATAAACGACATAGCAGATGGTCTAACATCTACAACACGCCTATTTGCGGATGATACCATGATCTACCTGGCTGTTAAGAGCGAGAATGACGCCAAACTTCTACAAAATGATCTCGACCTTTTGGTAAAAAAGTAAAACACCTGGATGATGGAGTTCCACCCTGATAAATGTGAGATCGTCAGCATCACTCGCACAGGAAAGCCTCTAGACTACCCATATACAATCCATGGTCATCAACTCAAACACACAGACCACATCAAATATCTGGTTATCAAAACATCACAAGACCTTTGCTTGGTCAAACACATCAACAATATCACAGCAAAAGCCAATAACACCTTGAACTTTCTCAGGCGAAACATCAATGGGACCGTCTGGGACCCATATACCAATGAACTGGCCAAGAAGCTAGAATTGGTCCAACTCATTATACGCTAAATCGGTACCGACAGACATCCAGCATCGGCGAAATGCTCATGGAGCCGAACTGGCAGCCTTTGGCAGAGAGACTTAGAATCGCAAGATTTGTCATATTCTACAAAACCCACAACCACCTTGTCGCAACTTCTATGCCGCTGACATCAAAGCACCATCCAGCTCCTACACGAACAGAAAATACCCAGGCATACCAAATTCCTATGTCATCATGTGACTATTGTCGTCTTTCATTCTTCCCACGTACAACTAGAGACTGGAATATCTTGCCAGAAAGCACTGTCTCGGGAAAAACTGTTGAGGCATTCAAAAGTGCGATCCAACTGTCGCTGTAGTTCCACCACAGCACCAGGTACTCCACTGGAATCCAGTGTCAGGGAGCAGCGTCCCTGCCTTGAGAAGGCGGAAGAAATGAGCTTGTTTTATAGTTTTAACTACTTCCTACTATATTCTAACCTCATGTGTCCTGAAGGCCATGCACACCACAATTCAAAGCCAATGTCTTCAATTTAATGAGTTGGTGCTTTCTTGGAAGGAGAAGACTAAATGTATCGCCGAGGCCATTGATACAAGGAATCTGATGTACATAACCTTCCTTGATGCCAGCTAAGCATTCTTAGCCATTATGGTATGCTCAAGGGAAACTATAAGTAAGGTATTGAAGGAAAGTTATGGGATATCATGAACGACAGGTATACAGACATTCAATCAGCAATTAAACGGATAAGTGTAGTTTCTAGCCCTACCAGAGAGGAACACGTTATCTGGCAAGGAGCCAAATATTCTACTGACCTCTTTAACTGTTGGAGTAGCGCAATGATTATCAAGATGCAAGATTCCGTATTGGTGCAATCTCGACTAGTGCAGATGATCTACCCTTTCTTCCCCGTAACTCCCTTGATATGCGATTACAGACCAATATTGCGCAACTAGATGCGTCATGTGAGTGCTATGCATTCAGTAGGGCAAGAACAAATGTACTCGCTGTGAGGAAAACAAAGCCAAATGAGCTAAAACTGAATGGAAGAAACATCTTGCCGTAATTCATAGATGCTCCACTAGCAACAAACAAACAGTTGATACCAGAATCAATGCAGCCAGCCGAGCAACCAACACACTCATGGGGGCTGGACTTCACTGTCTTAATGGACTCAATCCATTACCATCAACAGCTGTGGGATATTTATACCACGCCAGTGTTACTGCATGGGATGGAGGCTCTGACCATAATATTGAACGTCATAGAGAAGAAAAAGGCTTCTACAGAGCCAATCTGAAAGCTTTCCAAAAGTTTCCTAAACAAGGAAGAGGGAGGAGGGAGGTGGGGGGGCTGGAGAGAGAGAGAGAGAGAGAGAGAGAGAGAGAGCTGACATTACCGTAATCCCATGGACATTTTACAGCGTCAACCTGCATTGCGTGGACGTACCGTAATTCCAAGTGCAAAATCCTGGTCCCCGCAGTTACAGTGGCTTAAACGATCAGGCTAAGCGTGAAACGTCCAAATATGTTGTTTTTTCGCCCCCCCCCCGTCCAATATGTGTGCTTGATTTATCTCTTTGATATTTTATTTCAACCCATCCCTCACATTTCAATGTCCCCACAAAATTTACAAACTCACTTTTTAATGAGTACTGATTGGTGCATACTAACAAGTGCTATGCTAACCATGTATGTTGTGTAAGCTATGGAGGTGGAGATCTCTTGTCCACCTCTCCTATATACTGTTTAAATTTCCTTAAAGTGGGACCTCTCTCATATGTCCCCGCCAGGTGTGAGGACTCTCATAACTCATTTCATCCTGTGAGGACAGTCCCAACAAGGTTTTTTGAATGGAGAGAGGGATGGAGGGAGGGAGGATGTGAGGGAGGGAGGGAGAGATAGAGCGAGCGAGGTGAGGGAGAGAATTGATGAGGAGGGAGGTGGGGGAGGCGGAAAAGGAGACAGAGAGGGAGGGAGAGGTGGAGGGATAGAGAGCGAGGGAGAGCGACGGAGGGGTGGGGTGGCAACTTGCATAGAAAACCCATTCATCTTACAGCTGAGTTAAATCGTATCAAGGATATCCTACAACAGTGACCTCCCACCAGCATATAGTCCGCTAAAACGTCTTCCTAAGTAGTACAGGGGGTCGTCGTCTGCTATTGTTATGCAAATGAGCTCGACCTATTTAAATACTGCATTCTGATTGGTTAATTTGAATGTGTAGGTGGAGTCTATCGTTCTAAATGAGTGGGTGGCCGCTGGACGCTATTGTTCTAAATGAGTGGGTGGACGCTATTGTTCTAAATGAATGGCTGGCTGCTATTGTTCATGCAGGTGTCCGCTCTAAATGTCCGGCTAGAGGCTATTGTCCGTTATGACATGGATTAATGTATTTTTAGATAGGTGACGCGTGCGTGGTGGGTGGCGGCGCCCCCCTCCCCCACTCCCCTTCGTGGTTAAGTCAGTCATTTAAAAAAAGATGGCAGTCATTTAATTATTAAATTTTCAAAAAATATGAACAAAATGTATTCCCAGTGATTTAAAATCAGAGCATTACATGGGTAATAGGTAAACTTATCGATGTATAATATTATATAGATAGTTTTATCTATCGTATTTAAGGAGATTCTTTAAAGTGGCAGTCATTTAATTATTACATTTTCAAAATGATGTGCGTCAATGGGTTAATCGACCACCTGTACGAACAATAGCATACAGCCGCCCATTTAGAACAATAGCGTCCAGCGCCCACTTATGAACAATAGTGTCCAGCCGTCAGTTATGAACATGTGTTAGCACTTGATTATTTGAGCGCACTCGCATACATAATTTTCTGGTGAACAAATGACATGGGATTGATATTTAGCAAGATATTACAATGTCCTCGCTGGGAGTGTTTAAAAATCGATAACAACGCGTGAACCCGCCCACTGGCTATTGTTGTTTACCACTAAAGATTAACACATTTTTAATTCCCAGCGTTCATACGTTAATAGTAGTCATTGTGGCAGTTGGTTGAAGACTGAATGCCTTATCATTCACGATGTTACATTTCAACAATTAAGAGCCACATTACGTGCACAGTAGCATAATCATAGATGGTCGTTTACTACAAATAAAAATATATCCTTTTGGGCTACACAGCGGTGATACGTTATAACCATGTTTTTTACTATATAATTCAGTAAAACCTGCCCTAAGCCCCCACCTCATGTTACACCATTACATGTGCTTTATAGATTTTCTTAACCATTTAACCCTCGAGTGTGAAAAATGGTGTATAGGATAACGTACGCATGTATGCCCATGTGCGCACCCTATCCATACGTGTGTGCCTGTGTGTGAGTGCCCATATGCGATATTGCTTGTTATATGTTGTGACCCTGTGCACGTGCATGCGTGCACGTGTACCCTCCATGTGTGTGCGTGGTCCTGTATGCACCCTTGTGCATGCCTGCGTGCCCCCACATGCATGTGTGCTCGTGTGTACACCCCATGGTGCATGTACGCATGCCCCTGTGTGCGCCCTGTGGTGCGTGCATGCCCCATGTTCCATGTGTGCGTGTGTATAAATATGGTATCTTTCCATTAGTATGCGTGCATATTGCAATGTGATCTTGGTGCAACAGTATAAGGGGATGAAATACACTTTTTTATTTTATTTTATTTTATTTTATTGAGACATCGAAGCAAATAAGAAAATACAATAATAAACTAAATTAGTGACAACATTTAATGACATCAATTATTCTATAAATATGTGAGAAACAATAATTATTATTATTAATTATCCATTGTTTTTTCGCATCTTTTCTCTCATCTTAGAGTTTTCACTTTCGCATCATTTTTGTCACGTTTTCTTAGCATCCATAGTATATGCTTCATGTCTACACCTCTCAAACGATAATATAAGAAATATACACAATAATATCTGCATGTCGTTGTCCGTGCCGGTTGAACACATTCAGCGTTATAGGAATAAATACACGCATGATGACCATTGCATACACTTGATATCATTCTTCTGTCAGAAGGGTGTCTTCCATAAGGCTCAAAGTATTCTGCTTTTCCACTCGATGTTTAATAAACCGTGACCCAGTGCTGGCCGCCTTTATTACTGGGATGCGTGTTTATCACTAATGAAGATGGATGATATTTAATATGAACGGGTACATTGTCAATTAGAAAAACTCCGAGGAAGTGTTCACACGTTTTGTCATCACTGAGTAAAAGATGCTCTATTTCAAATGTATTCAGCATTTAAAAAATAATCTGTTAATACATTAAAGTCTGATCCGATTTCTATCGCATTATCAAATTCAGCATAACAAATCACATTTGTTGTATCAGGTAGTGCTTCACTAAAATGGAAGACGACTCTTAACGATCCAGTACATGTAGGGTATCGGTGCTCTGAATCAGCTAAATCAGAAGTAAAATCCCATGCGAATAGTGTCGTGCCATATCTGAAGTACGCTTTATCAATCGGGTACCCACGGTCTTTAAAGAGCTATTCACGTACTCTCTTAATTATACTCTTAATTATCTGTTCCACTGTGTATTCTCTATCTTCTTCCACGCCTCCAATTTTCTAAATCTCATCGCGATGAAAATTTCCAATAATTGGATCACCCGAATAATCTTCCAATTTATATAAGATCGGATATTTGTCAGAAACAACATCGTTCACCTTAAACAATTCACGGCTCCACTGCTGATATGCCTTCTCAAATGGCATTCTTGCTTGCGAGATTCTCACATAATCATCAGATTTCAGTGTATTTTTCTTTAGTTTAGGGTTCTTCTTGTTCTTCCCTACATATATATTTCTCCATGCAATCAGCTCAGTACTACGATCACCATGTATCGGTGGCATACGTGTGCTGGTGTGTACAGTTGTATTGTATGATGCGACTAAACTAGGTAATACATCGATATATCTTCTCATAATCTTATGAGTTATGTATCTATATATTCAGCCCTTTAACGTCCGCTGAAAACGTTCCACCATATCAGCGTGTGGCTCATTCTGTGAGGTATAGAAATGTATTCCATTCTCAGTCAAATATTTCTTGACTACTTCATTGACAAACTCACCACCTTTGTCGGTTTGGATAGCGTGTGGGCGGCATTCAGTATGTGACAGAATAGCTTCTAATCCTTTCTTGACTGAAGCGGACGTTTTGCTATACAGATCTTCCACCCGAGCATACTTCGAGAGCGCATCAACAATGCAGAGTAAGTATAACACATCATCGTTTTCCTTGGCTAGCATTCCTATCGAGCACAGATCTGCCTGCCATAACTCGTCGACAGCCGTTACTATTATCTTACGTCTGGTAAATTTTGTTCTCCGTGGTCTGTGAAGGGTGTATACATCCTGACATTTTAACCATTCTTCAATATAGACACGTGGTATTTTACCTTTAGATGCATTGCATAGCTTTTCCTTTCCACCAAAGGAGGCAGAATGCTTCGGCTCATACTATACTTTAGCCAATTTAGCATCATTCATTACTTCACTAAATTCACCCACACCGGTGTAGTATATTTTTTTGCTTTGCTCTTTTTCTTCCTGTTACCCACTAGAGAAGGCGTGTACTCACTAACAGATGGTGTACCTGTACTTTTTCTACGCATCCTTTTACTTGCGCCAGAAGGTGCGTACTCACTGATGCTATCATCGTTATCATTGACATTATATATCTGCTGCAATGTTTTCTCTTGTCCAACAAATCTGCATGGTATGTTTAAGTCGCATAGCAGATTAAGAAACTTGCCCTCTGCGACATCGAGCATACCGCTATGTGGATGTTTGCGCCCATGAGCAACAACGTTTGTAAGCAGATCGAGTACATTGCTTTTCGCGTAAAACATACCCTCTATCGTTACTTCACCTAGCCGATTAACATTAAAACATTCAGGAACTGAGCGCAAAATATCTATTATTCCACTGGCTTTTGTCTTATATGGCTTTGGTATTCCCCTCATTGTATGATCAAGTATTTGTATAGGCAGTGCATCTGACGTAGGTATGGGTTGAAGAGGTAGCACGTGATATTGCTATCCTATTGATTGCTGATAGTAACGCCTATATTTATCGAATACTTGCGAATACGCTGTCGACTTTTCATGCTCAGACATATCGATATCTCCTTGTCGAGACTAATAACTTTATGCACCGCTGGGTCTGTCTGCAGCAAAGATATTTTACTCTGTTCATTTAAATTACCTACCAATTAGTGTGGTACCAAAGCCATATTACGTACATGTTCTCACGTGAACAGTTTACCAATTAATGGTGCTAGTGTGCCAATCACTGTGGGTAATATGGCACCCAAAAATCCACCTGTCTGTAACAGACGTCTTTTACGTGCGTATGGTACTCCACGACTGGTCAGCGCACGCATATGGCGTTTATATTTACTCAGTTGCTTGTATCATGACTTAATACATTAAGGCATGACTCACATAGCACATCTATCATTTCATTTGAACATTGTTTGAATACATCATTTCTGATCTTTCGTTTTACTTTGCTCAGATATTGTAGCATAGGTAAATGTTGACCTATATTACGTGGCACCATTTTCCACTTCTTTGGTATGTGCACGTAACAGATGTCCTTTTGATGAACAGTTGAACGGAATCTAATATTGTCCAGTGTTGACTGTATCAAATCCAAAAGTAGATATGAGTGAGGTGTGCGTGTAGCATCCTTATACGCTTCTATCAAATACTTTGTATTACAGGGATACATCTGATTGGATAAAGAGCGTATAGAGGATGCATCGCGTGGATTCTTAAACAATACCATGTAGTGACAGTTAACTGATAAGTCGCGCTGATTACGTGACTTGTGAAAAGGATTTTCTGCTACAAAGATAATGCTACAGTTCTCGTAATGAGAACGTTTTGTAAATAAGTCAGCCACATTTTCATCGCATTTATTCATCAAATTGCCCCGTATCACCAATCGTCTCGTATCACCAATGTCCTACAACTTCTGTCTAATTCAACATTTACCCTCTCTTTAAATTCTATTTCTTGCGCTAAATCATTATATCCATCTTGCCACACGCCATAGCAGTACACGGTCCTCTGTGTAGGGGGAGCAATTGCCATTGGATCTCTTAATAATGCTTTTATTAATTCAGTTTTACCACACTGCATTGGACCACAGACAATAATGGTAAAGGGGTGATGTAACGTCGTATTACAGTCAAGCATTGACGCCATCACTCGCATACGTAAGAATTCAACTGGCATAGCATACACGCAAACAGTTATATATATATATATATTGGTGGTGACCCTATAAGAAGCACAATGCTATGATATGACGTAATGATGCGGGTTCGCGCTTATGAGACATGACTCTGAAATGCCTGCGAATGCACTAATCTTTGAACCGTTACTACATCAATGATGCGCACTCCCCAGTCATTATTTGACAAAGATCATAATCCTGTAGCGATTTTTGGTGGTGGTTCAGAGTTTGAATCTGGGGTCGATTTAATTGAGAAAAACCGGGTGGTGGTCGCATAGCCATTATTTGAGAAGCATTCTTTGGTTCTACATTCTCTGAATGCAGATTCAAAGACTGCTTCTCTCGCGTAAAAGCTGTTTGAGGGCGCGGTACAGGGCGATCATGTAAATGAAAACGAAAATTCGTATTCAAGCCCGGATTTGGCTTCGGAACCGTATTTTCCGCGTGACTATCACACAGTTGGTTAATTAACTCATTCACATGTTCCCTCATCTTGTATAACTCACTCACGCTCACTACAGGAGACTGGGGAGAGGGACCACCAGGAGGTTCTGGATAACCAGAAGACTCACAGTGGTTCGCCGCCGCAGTGTCCATAAAAGAGAGGGCCGGCTGCTGTCCTGAAGCAACCTGAGAAAGAGTGTCAACCAAAGAGGTAGACATATTTCCACAAGGAGGAACAGAAAAATCACTGGAAGGAAAAATAGCTCCACTAGTGTGACTATCCTGGAAACCTTCCAAAGAACTAATATCTGAATTTGCATCTTCCTCATCAGTACTCCAGCCGTCATTGCTGTAATCAGTGTCATACCCATCTTCAAAGTGATCCTTAGCGTATATAGTGACTCCATCTGGAAAGGTCACATGTGATTCTGAGATGCTGTGTTGAGGTCGCATCTCAATTCCTAATGGGGTGTGTGTACTAGGATGCGCAAATGCATCATCACTAAGGTGCTCTAATGCACTGGAGACAGCGTTTGTTAGCGAATATTCCGCCATTTTGGATCTACTCTACAATGTCTATTTTAGAATGCCTATGTGTGATAACTTATGTGGCCTAAGACAGGATCTTGCCTATTAACAAATGCCAATTCTAGACTGTATGGAATACAAAACTCTATCTTAAAGCCAGATAATTAGTCATTAAGTGATTTTACCTTGGTTTACCACAGTTGTATTATGGATCCTAGGAATCCAAACAGTGTAGAAAAACTACTATTTAACGTTATTGATCTAAACTTAAGGTACGATCAGTGATAGTAACACTGTAATATTAAGAACAGGCTATAAATTGCTTCAGGAAATTAAAGCCAAAGTGAAGTGGCAATTCACAGTACTGGGGGCGTAATAATTTCCTTTCACAAAGAATAATTAAATACAAGTTTGGATTATTCACTGACACGGTAGAAATGAAATTAATAAAGACCTGACCCTAGCATAGCTCAGTGTTTAACACCTACGGCTTAAGGACAGGTCATAAGGTTAACTCCTAATGTAAGTGTGAATGAAATTCAATAGCTGCTATAATGTATGCTCTGTTGCTACGGAAGAAATGCGTTTGACAAAAGCTCTATTTCAGAACTTAATAACTTAAAATTAAATGGATGTCATTATGCTGGTAAACAGTAGTAAGTATGAATAGCTCCCAAGTATTATAACTGCTAAGACAATTTCAATCATTTGTGTCTAATTAAACTTACAATGATTCAATCAAATGATATAAGCCATGAAACAGTTGTAATGTCAATAGGTTCCCAAGTTATTAACGGCTAAGGGAACTGACTGTTAACTGGTCATTTATACTGAATTACGGTTACAAAGATTCAATTAAATGATATAAGCCGTGAAACAATTGTAATGGCAATAGGTTCCCAAGTTATTAACTGCTAAGGGAACTGAATGTTAACTGATCATTTATACTGAATTACGGTTACAAGTACAAAGCCACAGTTAAATGGTAACTGGTAAAATGTCGACTTATATGAAATAGAAATTGGCAGATACCAATTTTAATGAAAATTTGCTCGTCTATAAAAAGAACTAGCAGTTTTATTTGGTTCTGGCGAAGCTGTTTACAATTTCATGATTTTCTGGCTTTGAAACAAGTTTTACACATTGTCAAGACAGTAAATCAGAAATTGTACAAGTATCGACAGTAGTTGCTAGGGGTAGCCGTGAGAAATGATATGTGATATGAAATAGCAACTATTACCACTATGAGATCTCAAACATGGAGTGCACTGGATTTACCTAATATCATGGTTACCTGGACAGACAATTTGGGGAATCGGGTATATAAATGGCTACAGACTCAAATGGGTAGTTTCAGAAATCCAGAAGTCAGAATAATATCAATTACTGGAGGACATGTCCTTAATTTTAAAGAAAAACAGGAACTCTAGAATTTAATCAAGTAAGTGGTTAATTAGATAATGGGAATATTATTAACTAAGCCCTAAGACTTACACTATACACTTACATCAGCTCCTGTTCTTTAGAAGTAAGCCACGGTGGCTTATGAAGTCGTCAATCGGTTGAAATGCCGGTCCTCATTGCTGCCAGTTTCTAACCATAAACCCAAAATGATATAGTACACGAGCACTCGAATTAAGAATCATTACATGGTAAACAGCAAAATTAAAGATCCCTCGTGGAACCCAAAGCTCAACACGGAGTACTACACTACTCAAATCACAGCTACATTATATCTCAATGTATACTTTATCTGAACAACGTACTCACGTATTAGTAACCTAAGTATTAAGCAAACTGACAGAAATTCGGACTAACACAACAACTAAGAGACTACGCTGAATTCAGCGCCCTACACCAGCTAGGGCAATTCAAGGTCGGACCCAGAGTCCAATTTTTACCTGGAATTTATACCCAAAAAGTGTTGCATGCACCAAAAATCCAGACGCCCATGTAGAAAATCCTTGGCAAAAAGTGCTAATTTTTAACATAACAACAGGTGAATAGATTGTCAGATTACCATATCAAAAGATTGCTGGTTTAAACATCACCATTGTGATGGCCCACTCGTTTAAACATTAACATAACAATAGATTAGGCATTGGTACGGAGTGCAAATGCACCGGACTGTAATATGCTAATAGGGTTATGTATGTGGAAAATCTGACAACGCTAAATTGACAGGAATGCAGATTCTACCACATTGCAACATTTACAAAATGCATAATTTGTCACATCGCCCAAACGAAATGGCCATAATTCCCTCTATACAATGTTGCTGTTTGACGTTGCTATTGGAAAGAAAAACCGTATTCTGAAACATTGACTATCAAAAGAAACACGGGAACATAAAATATTGAAGAATAACTAAAATCGCTGTCGTATTGGAATAGTGAATTAGCGTACATCTTATGTAAAGCAGAATACCGCGAGACCCAGCTCGTATTTTAAAGACAGACCCGCTCATGCCCAAAATCCAAGATCACCAGCCCAGATGATTTCAAAAATCAACAAACGGGAAAAATGATCTTTAAATGTCAGAAGCGCATACACTTTCAGCAACGTAATTCAGCAATCAAATTCTTACAAACTACCGCTTACTTCACGGATTTGATGACCAAATTTCAATTCACTGTGAATTGGGGAATAAAAGCGTTAGGCCCCTATACTGCCACCGTGCAACAATTAAATGATGCCCATATGGTGCTAAATTATTACTAATAATTTATAAAATAATGGCAGCAACATCGTATCATCATTGAAACGGCAAAATGACCTGCTTTAATGCAAATAGAGTGGCTTCAAAACACGGCTTAAAGTTGAATAACTTTGAACACGGCATAACGTCGAATGTACCTGATTAGTGCTATTATTATTATCTACAGTTCATCGTAAAATTTAGGCAAATTTATTCGATAATTATTCAATTCACAACAGCCAAAATGCACTCTTTAAATTTGTACAAGTGGCAATTATGCTAAAATATTTGAAACCATTAAGACTGGAAGCCGTTGCTGCCCTAAACATCAACGACTTTCAGCACCATTGATAGCACAATTGTCAACCAGATTAGAGAATTTCTAATAACAAATCCAGTCTTGTTTCAATACCATTAGTGTCCAATTATATTCGAATTTTAACTCGGCTTTGAAAAAAAGTGATTTATGAGCTGGATTTTACTGCGGAGAGCGGCTCTGCATCAGCCATTCCAATATTCTGAATGGCGCGTGTCTAGCTGTCTGCTATGATAATACACGCGGATCTGTATTTTTGACCCGGGCGGGAGGTGGGTGGCTCGTTAAGAGTAATGATTTGTAATGAGACGCAGTTAAGTGTATGAAATATCCCAACAGGCACATGCCATACATGACATGATTTCAACATGGATTCAACGTTGAAACAACGTCATGTGCCTGCTGGGTATACGTTTTAGCCAGTCATTCCTGTTGAAAGTTTTTTTTAAAATAACTTTTCCTATCCTCGAAAATAGTTCCCTCGACGGTATGTAAACCATTTTTTACGTTTTTAGGGTAAAAATATAAATATGCTATTCAAGTGCTTTTTTCAGTATATAATCTATTATTATGAAGGCAGTCATTTCATATATGAATTTTCAAAAAACATTTTCTACATATAAAGTATGTTTTCACTCATCCTGGTTTTTCGGGGTTTTTTTTTTTTTTTTTTTATCTCTAAGAACATCTATGGTTAGGTGAAGATTATTATAAAGGTGGGGGTGATGGGTGCACCATTCAATGGCATGATTGACAACAAGTAAACAAATTAAATCATTTAAATTTTTTTTATTAATACTGACATCGTAAAATGACACATCATATTATTACATCAATATGATTTTAGTACGCAACATCAAACTGCGATATGTTTATTAATATTACAATATAAGACAATATATTAATTAAAGGCAATGATATTAAGGGTATCGATATTATGGTGTTAACAGTTATTTAACATATATTACATCGGTCATGCACCTAAACCATGACGTCATACACAACTGGTACACATCAGTGCTTTACTCCTTAGTGACTAAATTTGGACCTTCATCAAACTGCAATACAATGATATGTTTACTAATACTGCAATATTAAGACAATATATTAATTAAAGTCAATGATATTATGGCGCTATCAATTGTTTAACATATATTACAGCGGTAACGTGCCTAATCCACGATGTGATACACAACCGGCACAAATCAGTATTTAACTCTTTAGTGACTAAATTTGGTCCTGAAAATAATATATCATGCTTAACCATTTAATGGCGAAAACCTCCATAGCCACCCTCCTTAGCAGGCTAGAGGAAGCCCCATTTGTGGACCGAGAGAAGACTAATTTTGAAAATTTACCACCGGAATGACTGCCATAGGTATCTAAATCATGGCACAGCAGTTATTTAAGTCTGATGAATATTTTGAAACTGATTTGACTGTGCGATGACATAGGAAGCTACAAACTCGCCTTCATGTTAGTTTCTTAATATTCAACAGCATAGATATAAAGTTGATAGACCGCTAAGCCATATGGCATTAACAATTGTTTATCGTATATTACATCAGCGTTGTACATTGACTATGACGTCCTATGGACTTTTGAACGATAGCTGTACATCGTTATTATTTATACTAGGCTAGTGTAACCATATGGAACAGAAGATAGATCGCCCAGGGGTTTTTTTAAGACGGGTCTTACGATCTTACTATTATTGACTGAAAGAATTCTAAATTGAGACGTGCATGTGATCTTAGATTGGTAGCTTAGTAGTACGCTATTACTATCTGTAATTTCGTTTATAATTTGTTCGATGGATTTTTTCATCACATCAAAATTTACTTGTATTGATTGTTCAGTACCCAGCGTTAAACCTTTAACCTTTGGTACCTGTTTAACAATCGATGGATCATCGCGACGCTTCATTTCAAGAATATAGTTTTTTGGACCAAGTGCGCAAAGACTTGTTAACTCATAGTCGGAGGGGATTTCACTCGTCCAAGAGCCTAGATACCTGCTTCAATCTTGAATGGTCAGCTCACCTTCGCGGATACTAAATACCACAGAATCTGTATCATGATAGGCTATGCATCGACCGAGTAAGGACACGACTTCATACAGTTTTACTCACCCATAAGCTGTCACGAAATATGCAAGAATACAGTTGGTATTTAATGGGGACTCCACATACTCTTCATTGACTGAGTACACCACCATTAAAAGATTATCATTGAGGAATGAAATGCTGCCGACAGATTTACTTTTATCCCTCAAAAGCTTTAGTAGCTCTTTTTGCGTTGATACCATCTTATTCTTGGCATGATCACATAGTGAAAAACGGCCCCACAAAATATTCAATCTGGATTTAGCTACAAAAATAGACCCAGATTAAATTGATATTTTTGCTGGGTCTAGTTGTATAGCCTTATGCTCATAGTACTCTTGTATATAGCGCTCTTTATCGCTTTCACTACAGACCCAGTCTTGATACCCACTACTTTCCATCTTAATTTTGAGGAAGCGGTTATTGTATTCAGAAAATAGTCCCTTATCGCCATGTTGCTCATATTGTGATGATTCAGGATAATGCCAGACTCGTACATCTTTTTAATGATATAACCATGGTGAATAGCTAACTGTAGCTCAGGAGTGGTCCACGCCCCGCATAAGGAATGTTGTTTCTCTGCATGTTCGCATATGGTAGATTGACCGATTCTTGCGCATTCGGCGCATAGTACAAACATAAGATGATTACATAATCTAGTAGGTGATACTGGAAAGCATAAATCATGAGGATGGATGACTTTGCATTTAATAAGACAGAAGAAGTCATGCACCATCTTATCATTCAAATCGTCGCCTCTTACAACCTTATTACTTGCTCCACGATCTCCGAGGCAGAATCGAAAACTTGCTTACTCCCTTCCTTCATAGCCTCCCGAACAACAATTGCAACCATTTCCCTACCTGTGAAACATAAACCGTGCATGAATTTGACAAAGTGTTAAAGATTAACATTCAGTGTAATTATGGTTATATACAATTTATAATTTAATCATGCCAACTTAATATTAAGTTATACCTGGCTCTGTGTTGCAAATATCTTCACGAATTCCGCGGATGTACTGTCCGCCTCTCTCGTGGACGGTAGCCTTGCACGTTAATGCCCGACTCCTGACAGAACATCTCCAATTGAGTTGGGGCCTGCTTTTATCCACCTTTAGTGCATAGCGGTAGCCAAGGCTATCAACCAGTATATCCTATAATAATAATAATAATAATAATAATAATAATAATAATAATAATAATAATAATAATAATAATAATAATAATAAATAATAATAATAATAATAATAATAATAATAATAATAATAATAATAATAATAATAATAATAATAATGATGGTGTTGCCACCGCCGATGATGATGATATGATACCTTTCCACGGATGCTGGAATGCTCTAATACAGTATATGTGACAGGGCCGCCAGCGTCTACTACTTGTGGCGTGGCTGGTGATCCTCTAGATTAGATTCCTCCAACATGTTTCTCCTCTCATATGCCGGTAAATCGCGCGCATATAATTCTCGACGGCCGTCAGCGCAAGTTTCGATTCGTAAGCCACTGCCATCGTCTTGCCAATACAATCTGAAAAAAGATTATAACAACTATTTAGGAGTAGAATAATATTAGTAATAATAATAAATAGCAATATAGAGGTAACAGTACAGGGGGCCGAGATAACATGACCGAGGCCGACATCGATTACTAAGGGGCCGGAAATGTATCGGGGCCAAAATCTGTATACACCTTTACTTCCACTGAGAGGTACGTTTAGCGGCTTTACACGTTTCTGGGGGACGGGAATTACCGAAAATAAAAGAAGAATAGCAGACGACAGCGCCACCTATAGGACTTTAGAATATTTTCGTCTAAATCATTATGTTGACATCAAATGTTTTTAGGTTATTGTCTTTAGTTAAGGTATGCATACAAAAATCAGTTCACAGACATAATCCTTAAACTGCATTGCTTAGTTTTCAAATTTTTGTTTGACACGGATAAAATATTTCGTTACCAGTTTTCGTTTCCATTAACTAACCTTCAAACTCAACAGCCTTGAACAAGGCACTATTTGTAGTGTAAAGATCATTGTTGTAATAAATCCAAAATGTCTACTTTGATGTGTACCACACAGTAAATACTACCGTCCATTGGCAGCGATCAGTCGTCGGCATTTTCTGATTAATTCTAACCACCCTTTTCTGTTTTAAATGTGAATCTCATTAATGATTAATTTTGATTCATTTACGCTAACGCAGAAAGTCATTACCTCTAGGCTAGTGTGACACCAAAGAATAATCGTGGTATGGGCTAGTATCTAATCTTTTTACACGGGCACTAACTTCTAAGCCACCTGTATCCGGTCAGTATTTTTTTTACTACATGTCACCCATCTACATAACAACAATTAGAGAACGGTATAACATTTCAGATCCAGGGGAGGAGTGGAACTGGCCATGGGATGTAACATGCATTCTGATTGGTTCAAAATGTAGCAATCTGATTTTGGATCAATCAGAATGTACGGTACGATCCACGGCGACTTCCGTTCCTCGACTAGATTCTGAAGTGTCATACCTTTCTCTATTTGTTGTTATGGAGAAGAGTGACATGTAGTAAGCCAATACTGACTGGATACAAGTGCTTGTGGGTTTTTT
The DNA here is from genome assembly GCA_034401795.1 of Chaetoderma sp. LZ-2023a. Taxonomy (NCBI): domain Eukaryota; kingdom Metazoa; phylum Mollusca; class Caudofoveata; order Chaetodermatida; family Chaetodermatidae; genus Chaetoderma; species Chaetoderma sp. LZ-2023a. The sequence goes on along the minus strand of CM067371.1, from coordinate 129,807,610 downwards.
TTGTGTCAAAAAGAATTTGATTTTGTAAGCACAAAAAACTTAAGCCGAATGGGCGCAAACATTGGTGCATGGCGGGAATGCACACTGGGAACTAACCAGCTATATCCTTATTCTTACCCCTCGCAAAAAGTGGGAACAGCACAATAGGACTAATCAAGTGAACATTAACCCATCTACTTTCACGCTGTTGTACGAGTCTCAAGTTAGTCCTATGCTCAAATATGCTGCAACTCAGCATGGTCACCAAGATTGAAAAGGCAATCACAGCTATTAAAAAGAATTCAATACCGAGCAAGAAAACTCTTCCCACAAATCAGAGTATAGCTACACAGAATGTCAGACTTGAAGCCTTAAATCCAATGTCACTGAAATATAGACAGTTTCAGTAGGAGATGTAATAGAAACATTCAAGCTCATCAGGGATCTATATAATTTATTGACAAAGACTACATTTTGGAACCATTCAGTATTACCCAGACCAGAGGTCCTAAGTTCAAGCTCCCATAAAACGCAGCAACAAAGATATTCGCAAGCACTCGTTAACTGAGTGATGCCACATTGGAATTCACTGCCAATGACAATAGCCGAAGCAACAACAGTCGAATCATTCAATAACAAACTAGATATCTACATCAAAGAAATGCCAATATACCGTACTACTTGTATAACTACTTCAGAGAAAGAGCATTGCATTTGACTAACTGGTCATCCCATGCGGCGTATACTATTTTCCAGCCCATCACTAAGTCTAACTGCGTTTCTGCCAAAACAGTGACCGATCTTGGAGTAGCGCGTGTTTAGGCAGGAACATGCTCAGTATCGATTCCAATTACTGGTAGATAGGTCTGCTTTCCACGCCCGCATTGTGGTAGCATGAGGAGACGCTAGAATAGAGGAGGAGACTTGGAGAAAGACAGGAAATGATAACAATGGCAAGAAAATCAGCTACAACCTCCAAAAGTCAACATATTACCAAATCCTAGGTGCAGCAGGTTGTAACCATGAGTGCTGAGGCTGGGAACACCGATCTGCACCACAAGTTCACAACACATCCACAAAACAGACCAAAAATCACCAAAATGTGCACATTTGAAATCTGACCATTTTCTTGTGATGTGCTTGATGCCTCTATCATTATAGTAGACATTTGTAATTGCATAATTTCCATGTGTTACATGAATAAAAACCAAAAACAGGATCAAAAAATCTAAATACCAGTGACCGAATAATGGATATGTTACCTCAAAATGTTGTCTGATTTGAGAAATAAACTACTTAAATTTGTGTAAATGTGCATATTTGTAATCATAAACTAAATCAATGACTTATTTTTAGCTGCATTAGATTGGTGTGTTTTGTGAACAATATAAATCATAGAATTTGTTGAGAATTTTTGACCAAAAATTATCTATATTGCACAACATGACTTTTCCATCTTACAAAATGTCCTTTCCGACACAAACTACAACACCATCTTATCCAATATATTGGATAGATTTAGAATTCAGACAATTCCTGCAGCAATTGGAAGGTATTTGTCGCAAAAAATAAACTAAGGAAAAGTAAATTTAATCTTTGGTTAACAAGCGAACAGCATGTAATATAGTGACGTAAATTTCCATCAAATCGATGTCCTTTCCAACACATCAGATTTATGCATGCTAATCACAAATAAATATAAACACCAAAATGAGCACCACTCATAAACAAAATTTGGTAATAAATAATGTTATTGACATGGAAATATGTGCAGCAGATGTCAGCGAGAAGTGCCTGAATCAGTCATGTAGTAGATCATATCCTTCTGAAAGCTGCAAAGACCACTACCAAACATTTGTCAATCTTCAGGGGATACCAATATCTACCACACATTGAGTAATAAATCAAATACAATCAGAACACAAGACAGGGGTCTAAGTATTAACTATGCCGTGGAAAGAGGTGAAGATGACTGTCACTGACCAGGCATATGACCATTTCAAAAATATTTCCAGATGACCATCATCTACTCACGGTCAGATTGCACCTCGGCAATAGCTTCACGTATTTGCAAAACAACTGTTAGACATCTGGGGCCGTATTCACGAAGAGTGCGTAACTTACGCGTGGCATAACTACCTTGGAGTCATTATGACGTCATATATGTTCGTACGTCATTTAATATTATGACGTCATATTCTCCAAGGTAGTTATGCCACGTGTAAGTTACGCCCTTTCGTGAATACGGCCCCAGGAATGGTTGTGTGCACAGTGGTTCTAGTGAATGGCCTTTTGCCACCCTGAATTATCACTATTACTGCTTACATGTAAAAAATACACTATATAGGTATCTGATCGATAACCTTTATGGTCAGTGTTATAATTGACGTGCAACTAGATCTGATCGATAACCTTTATGCTCAGTGTTATAATTGATATGCAACTATACACCTGTGCAAAAGTTAAGCACCACCCTATTTTTACGCACATGCGAGGGTATATTCATGTGCTATGAAGAAAGCAATAGCATAAACATTTATGTACCCATCCATCTTAGTGCAAGAGGTAATAATGCAACTAGAGGAATGCTGATTATGATGGTGGGGAAACACTGTATGATTTTGTTTGAACTTGAAAACGAGGCCTGAATATGGTTACGTTGACACAACTGACAACTATTGCCCTACAGTTGACACACGTGGCTAGATTGTCATTAATGGTGTCTGAAAACAAAGTTTAACATCTGTGCACGAGTTTGAGACTGTCATTATTAATACCGGGTATATCCACCTTGTGCCTGGATGACGGCCTGGACACGACGTCTCATGCTGGTCACCAACCGACTGATACGCCATTGTGGTATTCGTTGCCATTCAAGATGGAGTGCGTCTGTTAATTCCTGTAGGTTCTGCACAGGAGGATCCCTCCTTCTCACCATGTTTCCCAGAATGTCCCAGATATGCTCAATAGGGTTCATGTCAGGGCTCCTTGCTGGCCATGGTAGGGTTTCGATGGCATTCTGGCGGAGGTATTCATGCACAGCTCTAGCACGATGTGGTCGGGCGTTGTCATCCATGAATATAGGGTGGGTTCCAGGTGCATGATTTACAAAATGAGGGACCACAACTCTATCCAGTATGGAATCTTGATATCTGTGTCCATTTAGTGTTCCAGGTACAGTCAACAGATCCAGCTTACAATCAAATGAGATGCACCCCCATATCATAACGGAACCTCCACCAAATGGAACTTCTTCCATGATGTTACGTTGGTCGTACGCCGTGCGTCTGGACCTCCATACACGAGTTCGACCATATGTGGCATGAAGCAGGAACCGACTTTCATCGGACCAGTGTACCCGTCTCCAGGATCTCATGTTCCAGTGTCTTCTTTCGTTGCACCACCTCAGACGCTCCTCTTTGTGGTGTGCAGTGAGGAGAGGACGTCTGACAGGTCTCCTAGCTTTCATGCCAGCAGCATACAGTCTCCTTTTGACGGTAGACATTGACACTCTATTGCGCATTTCCCATTGCTGGCTGAGCACTCTGCTGTTGGTGAATGGAGATCTCCTAACAAGGCGTACTAGGGCTCGATCATCACGGGCAGTAGTCTTCTTCGGTCTTCCAGATCTAGGCCTGTCCTTCACCTCGTTAGTTTGCCCATGTTTTGCAATCAAACGACTGATTACAGTATGGTTAATGTTCAGCTGTCTGCCAATCTCTCTGCATGACATACCAGTGGTATGCATGCCTATGATTTGCCATTTCACACGATCACTTAACCTTCGTCTTGCCATAGCGGTTCACAATCAAGAGCTAATTCTCTCTGTACAAATAAACCACGGTCATGAACACAAAATTCCTAATCTTGTCGCCTAAATCTGTATGTAATGTTCTACACCTCAAACTGGACTTTTACATAACTGAACACGTGTGCTGTTTCCCGCCACGCACGGACATCAAGCGGCGTGAAGTCATGCATGCATGTGCATTTCGTACTTGGAATTATGTCAGCTAACGCGGGGACAAAAAGTATGGCAGCCTAGTTGTACCATCATGTTTCTACGTTCTATTGTTTTTGCTGGTGCTTAACTTTTGCACAGGTGTATAGATCTTTGGCTCCCTATTGCTAAATCAGGTTTATTTTCTGAATGATACATTTTTAGAGATGATTACCAATGCTGGTCATATAATGGATGTTTATGTGTCAATGTACACCATTAGGAGTGTATATCAGGGATGGGTTCTATTACATGGCATCTATTACTATTACTTCAAAATTTCTCTGATTTCGATCTATTACTATTACTGTCCTATCTATTAATCTTACTATTACATTTCCAGATCACATGCAGACACTCACACACAAGAAAAATAATTATTTTATATTGTTCCATCAGCCCATGAATAATTAGAGTGTACAATTCCAAAAACATTATTAACCTTTTCAACATTGCAGTCCCAGGATCTCAATTTTACATCAACCATACAGCTAAACTGTTGAATACTTTGAAATCGTTTGACATTTTTCATCATAATTTGTGTCTGATCTATAGGATTGAAATGATATTCACTTATTTCAAACGTTTCCATTTCACTCTGTATGTTATAGGTGATATAACCTCTTGCTATAGATAAAATCATGTGGCTTGCTTTGAAAAAAATTTGACTGAAAGTCATTGTTCCCTATGACAGCAACAAATCAAATTTCAGCTAAACACTTTTTCATAATATCCTGCACATTTAACTGGAAGGAATGGGTAAAATTCCATAATATAAAATGTTGGTGAATAGATTGTGTTGTTTTTGGCAGCAAATGGTTTCTCAGGTGAGCTCATAGCTGGGTAGAACTACTTAAGCCTAGATAGATTATGTATGCTTGAATGAGTTTATCCATGCTGTACACACTCTTCCACAGGGAATATTTTGTTGGAAAAAAATTGCATAGCAGTAACTGCTAAGCGAACCGAGTAATGCATAGGAGTTCATAGCACTTGCGTAGCAAACAAACTGTGTTGAAACTGGTTGGTGTTCCAACGGGGATGAAGGACTACCAGACTTGGCAAATCAGTAGTCCATCTAAGTATTAGTAGTCCATAAGGCGTGTAATATGCAACTCGTAGTTTATGCAAATTGCACAAATCTGACATGAACAGATGGTTGAATAATTAATATTGGACTTCTGAGAATGTTATTGAGGATAGTGTCTCAGTCTTCAGGTGTACAGTAGCCAGTATTGTCATTTGTCAGTATAACATATGTCAGATTCAGAATATGCATGTACTGGCTCTGGCCAAGGTCATGGAGTATAGGAAACCTAAAATAATATGTATTGGCAGATCCTCCCATGAATACTGTGATTTCATTGACTAGGGTTAACATATATTTTGTAACTTACCAACCTACATCACATATCCCTTTCAACTGGTAGGCTAAACAAAGTACACATCATTCAATACAATGTAAGAAGGCTGAATAGTGTTAGTGCTTAACTGGAAGCTATTGCAGGCTATGGCAGCTGTAAGCAACAGCCCGCCTCCCCCCCCCCCCCCCCCCCCCCCCACAAACTCCCCTTAGAAACTTGCAACATATTCAACAGCTTATTAAGATGAAATTGAGTTTCTGCGATACTATGACATCAGTTGAAAGAGTTAATAATTTGTATTTAAAAATTACTAATGGTTGTTTTCTCTGGCTTAAATAGTGAATGATAAAAAGTTTTACTGTGATCAGCGTGTATCAATCGGCTCACGTGTTACTAGTTTTACTACGAATACTACGAATGCTATATATAGAGATACTACTACGTCATTCATAAAATTACCACGTAAGACAATGTTTATTTTCTTTACTGTCGGTAGTTTCCTTGCGATTCATTGGTTGCTTTCTATATAGTTATATCTATTAACCAATAATCTTGCGAGAAAGTATGTTCCCGACTTTGGAGAATAGTACTCGAGAACACTCGCGTCATGCTATGAGACAGGTGGTATGTCATAAGCATGTCAATTTGATTTTGTGCAGTTACTGCGCCCTTTTTTAGCTCGACTTTATAAAGTAAAACAAGCTATCGCGATACCCTGCACATCGTTCGGCGGTGGTGGCAACGTTATCGCCGTCGTCCAATTTGTATGTATGATTACTGTATTGTGCGGCTGTAGTAGTAGAAACATCCTACAGCTGCAATCAGTCCTTCTTCACTTTTGCCCACTGTGTCTTGTCCTCAGCCAAAATCTTTAGCTTCCTCAGGTCCATTCTTGATTTGACTGTACCAAGTCCTCCTTTCTTGATGTCACCTCGCAGCACGCTTAAGCGGCGTAACAGATTTATGCAATGATGTCCTCTCCTGGCTTTATAAAAATTTGCATTTAGCTCAACTTTTATATTTATATCTTAAATTTGGTTAATCATACTGGACCAAACCGTTGACACATCCTTCCTTATAATGACATGGCATCGCACAATAACTGTGGTGTCAAAAGGTCAAAGGTGAAGATTGCTGTGACCTTGATAAAAAACCTTATTTTTTTCCGTCATTAACATTTTCCGTTTAGATTAACTTTTCTGTTTATGTCTCGTGTTTGGTTAATCATACTGGACCCAAACATTTAAAATAAGATAATCTTCCCAAGATAACCAGATTGGGTTGAAAATATTCAATCAGGATGTTAGAAGCAGTATTCAATAAAGTAATAACACTCAAATGCCTGGAATGAAATGTGGCAAGAAAGTACCGGTAGTACTTTTTAAGATAATTGCCTTGTCATTATACCTAAGGCTAACAAAGGTATGATTGATCGACCCTCTGAAATCTTTTAATACACAGATGCCAGAACCAGAGATGTTATACAAACATACATGGTCTGTATTGTGCTATACATTTTCTCCCAAGAATAACGTTTCATACAGAATTCCTAGACATGTTGGTTGAAATCAGATTGCTTCAAGTTGAGTCAAGTTGTTAAAAATCCCTTTTTGTTGTATTTGAAATTTCAGAATGAAGAATATTATTCTAATGCTTAAAAAAAATTGACAAAGATAAAGCTGCCGTTGGGAACAAAAAATTTTATTCACATTTTTTTTAATGGCCAAGCCGGCCAAATCGCCCTCTGCAGTGGTCTTGATAAATGTTCATTTGTAGGCTAAACGAAGGATATTTACCTCTAAAATTACTGGCGTGATAACTCAGCTAGTCATTCCAGTGGTAAATTTACAAAAATAGTCTTCCCGTAGCCAGCAAATGGACATTTAATCATTGACAAATTTATCTTTTCTTGTCCATGCAATCTGGAGCCTTCCAGTATATCCATCCATCAAATGACCATAATCAACTACATGATTTGTAGGATGATGCCATAATCAATGATGTCATGAATTACATAGATAAGTATGTCACGAACACATATCTGGTGATGGACTAAGCATTGTTGTACGAATTGTATGTCTACTATTTAATAAAGATGCTGTTGAATACGTAGCAACAGCACCCAGTGAAATTAGTTTCAAAATATTCAACAGCTTACTTGTATAATTCTCTGGAAATTAATAGTCAGGGAGTTCAGCGATCGATCAACCCATCTAAAACATAAAAGCATAGCTAAAACTGGAAAGATCCATTATAATTTTGGAATGTAAGTAAACATTGATTTTGGAATTGATAAAATGGAATTGGAATTAAATTTGTCTGGGTGGACTTGGAATTGATAAAATGAATTGATCAAATGTGGAAACATAAATTTTTGAATTGATAAAATGAATTTAGGTTGACGCCATCCCTTGCTGTACGTGTAGAATATAGCCTTTAGGGGCAATTCCGTGGTGCCGGATATACAAATGGGATACCTGTTTTGATGCCTTATTAATTTACTATTTATGGACAACTTTATGATGTACAATGGAATATCCTGTTGAATAATTTGAAACTAATATGACTGGGAGCTGTTTCCTGCCTAGCAACAGAGTCCAGTCAAATTAATTTCAAAATATTCAAGATCTCATTTGTATAGCTGTCTTGAAATTGAGATAATGGAATCTCAAGAGTAAAAGGGTTACGATACGAGATTGTAGTACCAGCAAATTAGAACTTTCAAAATATTCAACAACTTACTTGTACAGTTGTCTTGAAATTGAGATAGTGGAATCTCAAGAGTAAAAGGGTTACAGTATGAGATTATGGTACCACATGAACAAATCGTAACAAAAATGTATTATTGTCAATCTAACAGTTTGCAATAAAATTAAACAAGAGTCCCAATGGACCTGTATCATTAGGTGAGCTAAAACTCACAACGAAAGTGAAAAATCCAGAATTAAAAATGGAGATTAATGACATTTCACACAATGGGTGGTAAGGTTTCAATGTGATAAGGTTTCAAAATATGGATATTCATCTTAAACTTTGATATTGAAACAGTGTACATGTATCTAGATATTATATACAGCTGATATTAGTATGTTGTGTCCAAGGTATTAAACTTGAAAATGTGTCTCAGAATAATCTAATCACGATGTTGGTGAAACCAAGATATCAGGTTAATCGCAACATTGTACTCCATCCAATAAGTGAGCTAGATCTAAACTATGAAATGACCATGTCAGAGGTAATCAGCTTTGTTTTGTGCAAAGTATATTAATTACTCAAAGTTGAATTCTTTCAGCAATGTATCATGTAAGGTATAATAATTATTCAAAGTTGAAATGGTTCAGCAATGTATCGTGCAAGGTATATTAATTAATCAAAGTTGAATTGTTTCAGCAATATATCGTGCAAGGTATATTAATTAATCAAAGTTGAATTGTTTCAGCAATATATCGTGCAAGGTATATTAATTAATCAAAGTTGAATTGTTTCAGCAATATATCGTGCAAGGTATATTAATTAATCAAAGTTGAATTGTCCACGGTTTCCAACAACAGTTGGAGGATTGACTATACTTATAATGTCCGTTTTGTAGTAAAAGATTTCATCAGGTTTATCTGGCCAACGCCATGTTCTCCCTTGCTTGTGCATGACATTGACTTTGATCTCATCACCAATGACATTGGTCACTTCACCATATTATATCCTATTTTCATAACCAACTGCAACCCACTGTTCAAGTTGAACATCTAAATGGATAAATGTGCCCCATGTTGTGATTGGTTCTGTGAGTCTTCAATTTCATCAGCATCTTGATTTTCACCATCCTCATTCTCAAGTTGAACACAAATGAGGCATTTTGTAATTGTTTCGGCTTGAGATGTTTCCAACACAAGGACATGGAATGGCCCTGTGGCCTTGACAAAAATGTTTTTTCTGCGTCTCGCTATCTGGCACAGTGCAGTGACTTGCTCAAAGATAGGCCGAGACATCCGATAAAACTAAAAACCTACCTCAACCTGAACTCATTTATGGAAAAATTTTCATCTGGACGAATATAATTAATTAGCTATCAATTCTTAGAGCTACCAAAGCTAATTTATCAAAAGCATAATATACCTTGATTCCTAAATCTTTATAGACTGAATATGAAAAAAAAGATATTTTTAGTGCCGGCCGTACACTAGCGAACTAAGTCATATTTCAAAGCTTCCCATTTTCCTCATAGCCATTTGTAGTAAAAATTTTCTTGCGTATATTAAAATACATGTATTATGTTAAAAATTTTAATCATTTCAACTTATCACTCATTCTCTGGTTAATAGGTTAAGGTGCAAAGATCTTGTTTTTAAATCAGTACTTTTTTCAAGAATCCATGTACCTACTTTCCTTCCAATTTTTTCTCAAAAAAACTTTCAAAACCAAAGAAATTGTTAATATTTGTAATCCCTAATAAATTTCTAACAGAATGATACAAAATTTATCAGGCTGCAATGAACTTTAAAAAATAGTATTGTGGTTGACCTATTCACGGAATTGCCCTTAAGCTTAAAATGCCAATATTCCAGCTGAGCGATACTAGTCTCTTGGGTCTCTTGTTTTTTTAAAGCTGTCTTTGGTAACCACTTTGATGGCCCATGTCGTATAGACATGTTTGACCATGTATGATGTATGTCATGTTATTCATGTACATGTGTGTACAGCATGTATCAATATTAATACATACATGTGTAGTTATATACATTTAACACATTGCATGCAAGCATTTCAGTCTACAGTTATTGGGATGGGTGGGTTATCTAACATCGGGTGGGGTGGGGTCGATAGAGGGACAGCCCTCTGGCTAAGGGTTCTTTAACCATGTGGCTGGTGCCTAGAGCCTCCAGGGTGTGGAGGTTATATATCCTGTATGCTTCCTTTTTCATCTCATGATTGGAATGTTTATGTTTGCACATTTGTCCCCTCTTAGAACCTGTCTAATGCTGTAAGTAGGGATTCTCTTAATGGTCCTTTTGGGATATAATCTCCCAAAATACAGCTTGGGACCCAAAAGTAGTAGCAGTGGATCCATGGGACCCGTGAAAAGCTTGTGTGATTGTGTAATATTAAGTGGTCTTATAGGTTTTTGCACAAATATACCTGCAGAATCTAGCATAGGACCACAATAGTTTTACGTCGCAAGTCCATCATACACCTGTACCCTCTTTTTGACAAATATTGCTTGGGAACACCAGATTTCAGTTTTGAGACCCACAGCTTTCAGCGGGGGATTTCCATGTTGCAGGGTCACTGTGACCTCTAAAATTTAGATGCCAGGAGAAACACTGGCAGTAAGAAGCATGCTCCATCCTACGGTTGAGTAGTGCTGTATTGCTCTTGAATCCTGAGTTGGAAGAGTCCTTTTGTTTCCCCTACATAAGTCTTGGGAAAGTAAAGTGCTGATCTGTGGGTGAGTTTTTGGCCATCCCTGTAGTGCTCCTGAGTACTCATTTTGAAGTCTTGTTTCCCTTACATATATGGTGGTAGGGGGGGGGGATGGGGAGAGGTACTTATCGTCCCCATGCTGCTTCTTCTGTGAAAAGAATTTGGTTTGAAATGGAGCGCAAGATTGTCTGTATTGGCTCCTACCATATTTTGCTGATTAATTTAAACTGGTAAATGTGATACACCAGGACGTTGAAGTATACCGAATACAAGCGTCAGGTATACTTCAGCGTCGTGGCTTATCACGTTTTACCAGTTTCAGCCTACAATTCACCTTTCCAGAGTATGTACCCATCATATGACGTCATAATCATCTACACGGTGTGTAGAATGACATCATAATGGATGACGTCATGAATGACGTCGATAAGTTCGTCACGAACGCATATTTGAAGACGGTCTATGCGCGGTTGTACAAATTGTTTGCTTTTACTATTTAATAAATATTTTGTTGAATATTTTGAAGTTGCTGCCATAGGCAGCAACAGCACCCAGTCAAATTAGTTACAAAATATTCAACAGCTTCCCTGTATAGTTTTCAGGAAATTGATAGCTATGGCATTCGGTGATCGATCAATCCAAACACGGCGAGGTGTGGGTGGAGCTTAGCTAGCGATGGGCGGGGCATAGATAAAAATGGAACGGTCCATTACATTACTACAAGTGTAATATTAGGTAGCACTGGATGTGTTGTGCCAAGAATAATTGTCCAGTGGTGAAGCTAAACGTCATATATAAGTATAAATACTTTATTTACCTTTCAGGGCTCCACACTTGTACAGACTAGTAGATGCTTGGCAGTTGTTGGTAGCACGAGTACCTGTAGGCATTATTCAAATGGTGGTGGTATGTATCGCTTTTATCATGGGTATGATGAATGGTGCTTTCAAGTGGCGGCAAGTCCTGGAAAAAGGATATTCTTTAAGATATAAAACTTATTCTGTTGAATATTTTGAAATTAATTTAACTGGAAGCCATTGCTACCTAAGGAAGAAACGGCTTCCAGTCAAATTAATTTCAAAATACTCTACAGTTTTCCTGTATGGTTGCCAATGCCTTGAAAATGAGATATAGGGAATTTATCTATGAACGCATTAGGAATGATTATTTTGAAAGGGGTTGCTCTCTAAGAAAGAATTTCCTCTTGCCAATAGTAATTTGATTGACAGCTCACATCAATAACATTTCAGTAAGATCTAAGCATAAAACTTCCATACTTCCTAACATACTTCCCATGCCATGCTTGTTTAGCAAAAAACATTTCTCGAGAATATGTTTGGGATACATGTGTATCAGTATGGTGTGAGTCGTTTGTTTTATTGTGTCCATGTAAGTCCCTGGGTTTAGTTATTGTATTACATGTACATGTATGTACCCTGTAAGTCAATAACCTATTATTAACAAATAGCTCTCTAGATTGAATCTTTTCACCTATGTGTTGTTGTGAATACCTAGGTGATGTAGATTTGGTGGTGATTGGATCTGGTCCCGGAGGATATGTAGCAGCCATTAAAGCATCGCAGCTCGGTCTCAAGGTTTGTATTCACAGTATACCAAAGATACTTGAAACACTCAAATTTGTTCCAGAAAGTTTAAATTTTCTCATAGAAAATATGCATAAATGAACTGAATATAATCTAAGCAACTTTAATTATTTCTTTGCCTCTGAAGTTTTCTATTCTCATTGAATACACGTTTACCGTAAAAATTCGACTAAAGGACACAGTTTTTTTGTCAAAATACATGTACTAGAAAGGGGGGTGCGTCCTATAATCGAGAACATTCCTTCCCCACATTTTTGGGTCGAAATTTTTCTTAAAAATTCACAGATTATACCATGGAAATTGAACTAAATGTTACCCGAGACAATTCGTGCCGCCTGACGACTATGTTTAATGTATACTCCAAAAACACCAAGCGGAAGTGAAATTATTAAATTGGGGCGACTAAATATTGCTTATTCTTTAATACATATCACTTATTACATCAAAATTAATCCAGAATTTGACATAAAATGGCGTCGAGAAAAGATATGTGTATAAATCACGTGATTCGCCTCCAATCGCAAAAGATCTTTATTCTAATTAGAGCGAGTACTCGGATCTAAATGTTCTGGACTCGGAAATTGCTATCTATCATCATTGCGCAATAGGAACTGAATGTTCCCGTACCCATTTGATAACCAACTCCCGTTAGCGCATAAGATTACACAGCGCCTCCAATCACAAAAGAGCCAGATAACCAACTCCCATTAGCGCATAAGATCACACAGCGCCTCCAAACGCAAAAGAGTCATTACAACTAGTGACCATCTGAATATTCCCATACCCATTTTAGAACCAACTCCCGTTAATGCTTAAGATTACACAGCGCCTACAATCACAAAAGAGCTGGATAACCAACTCCTGTTAGCGCATAAGGTCACACAGTGCCTCCAAATGCAAAAGAGCCATTACAATCTGTTTCTATCACGCGATTTGTGTTTTCAAGGAGACATTTTATCCCAAAATTAGATTGATTTTGATGTAATAAACAATCTTTATTGAAGATACACGATATTTAGGCGGTCCTATTTAATAATTTCTCTTCCACCATGATAATTTTAATCATGCATTAAACAAAGCGCTGAGTGATGGTTATTTTTTATACCAATTTTCGATTTTTTAAAGGTTCGTTTTTTCTAAATCTAACAACGTCTTATACTTGATTATAAGAGTTTTGGGCGGATTTTGGTCAAATTTGGGACAGTGTCCTATATTCGAGGGCGGTCTTTAGTCGAGAAATTACGGTAGTGGTCATACCAGCCAAAAGCAACCTTTGTTATGGTCTTGTGGAATGTCCATTTACAGGCCGAGAGAATAACATTTTTGAAAATTTACCACTGGAATGACTGGCTTGATAACCGAGCCAGTCATTTCAGTGATAAATTTTCAAAAAGTGTATTCTCTTGACCTGTAAATGGACATTCCATAGGCAGATAGTTAAATTTTCTTGACCAAATTTGGCCATTAAAGGGTTAAATTTAATGTTGCATGTATTTTGATATGTGTCATCACAAAGATAAACAAGAGCAATCAAAGATTGCTGACCATTGTCCATTCTGCAGAGTCACAATTTCATTTAGATACATGTAAGGCTTATCTCAACATTGCAAAGTGAAGTGAGCTTAACATACCTAGCATCTGTGATCTGTGATCTTGAATTTTGTGTTTAGCTCTGGTATTTAAGCAAAACTATCAGGCCTATGGTAATAAAGCAAAGCTACGTATTTAGCATTTAAACTCATTCTGCCTGTTTTACTGATTTTACTGAGCTTAGGAATTTTCATTTATAAATAATCACCTTGTATTGCTTATGTTTAACCGTTTAACCCTCGAATTTGTTTCCTAAATTCCAATTTTATCATAGAAAATGTGCAATTGCAGACCAAGAGAATTCTATTTTTGAAATTGTATCACTGGAATGACTGGCTCGGTTGGCTCCGCCAGTCATTCCAGTGGTAAATTTTCAAAAAAGGTCTTCTCTTGGTCTGCAAATTGGACATTTCTCAAGACCACTGTTTTTGGCCGACTTGCATGTTACAGGCATACATGAGAGAGTTCAGCCTAGGGTAGAAATTCCTACCCTGTCTTTAAATGCTTGTAAAATGAAATGAGCTCTATTCACTCTGAAATATTCAAATCTGCATTAATTTAAATTTAAGAAGGGGGTTATGACTTAATTTCCTACCCTGCTTGGTGAAGTCACTCATGTATGTAAATGGTTAAAACAATTACATGTACCTCAACACCATTTTCAAAGTAAGCATAATGGTTTTCAAAATGTAAGTGAACAGATTAGCTTAGTAGAAGTGTAAAGATTTCTGCTGCATATGTCAGAGACAGGATCTCCATAAACAAAATGGCGTATAAAGTAGTCACTGCTCACTTATTGTGCACAATCTTTTTTTAAGTTTCACAATCCGATGCTAAGAGAAATAATAAAAAGTGTGTACAATTTATGGAACATGTCTAGTCTCAAAATATTCACTGGTTTGATGCCGTATTTCATGCCACTTCGGAATATAAATTACAGGTTTTGTCTTGCCTGTGAATTAGAAGTGAGACAGGTACTATTCCTTCACCAAGCTGTTTAACTCCACAGAATTATTGTTTAATCCTACAGTACAGCTCTGAAATAATTTAGAATGTTTCCAAAACAAAATAAAACATACTGTTAAATATTTTGACTATAATTGGATTGGGAGAAGTTGCTGCCTTAGGCAGCAATGTCTTCTAATCCAATTATCTTCAAAATATTCAACAGAAGATTTCTTACATCATTTTCAAAAATTGTATTAACTAACATGTTTTTTTTTTCTTTTTAGAAATATTTAAAGTTATTTCTGAGCTGTACTCTATCTATTACAAATATTGTCCAATGGCAATGTCATACCTGAATATATAACTTTATTACCTTGTTGTTTCAGACTATTTGTGTGGAGAAGAATGAAACACTTGGAGGGACATGTCTAAATGTCGGCTGTATACCATCAAAATCACTACTCAATAATTCACATTATTATCATATGGCAAAGACTCAGGATCTCCACAACAGGGGCGTTGAATGTAAGAATCATCTCATGTATATTTATGCAACAATATAAGGGTATAAAATCGACTTATCTACCGGTAGCAATGGACCTACGTGACTGGTAGGATGGTGTTATAATCAATTACAGCATGAATGACTCAATTTAGTCTGTCTAAAAGGCTTAATAGTCTGACACATATGAATTGTTTGTCTTTACTATTTGATAAAGAAGCTATTGAATTTTTTGAAACTAATTTAACTGGGCACTGTTTCTTCCATAAACAGCAACAGCACCCAGTCAAGTTAGTGTCAAAATATTGAACAGCGTAATGTCTATTTTTCTGGAACCTGATTCTCCTTCGATCAATACTCACCATTCTGTTACTTCTGATATACAGCTGGCCCTGACAGCGGCTCTAGGATTATAGACTTAGAAAGCTTTACCGACTCCTGGGAACCGGGTACTCGGCTCCCAACTGCCGAGTACCCGTTTACCATAGAGCTCATTCTTGTTTGCATAGCGACAAGAGCAATACATGCTTTTTGCATTAAGGATTTTAGTGTTTTAAAATAATCTAAGTCTTTAATCAGTGATAGTTTGTGTGTTCTGAAAGGATTAACTAAGGACTATGGAGAATACCGCCCAAGACAACCAGGTTGTATTGTTCTTTATTATCCATAGTTAAAAGACTTAGGTCTCTAAATTTCGTTGTGTCGCATGTTCCAATTTCTGTCCCCATAGAATCTGGTACGTGTGCTAACAACTATATATGCCAGACGATCGCCTTCTTTAAACCCCAACAGGCGATCGGCAGATATGAAAATAGGTGTTTGCTACGGTATTTCTAACACGAATATCGGCTGACGTCGTTCTCCGTAGAATCCGAGCGGGTGACGTCACACCCGGTCGCTCGGATGTTTATGTGAAGAAAAATTTTTCATTAATTCGCGCATCTTATTCTGGGTGCTGCGTACTAAAAATGGTACCGGAAACTTTAGAATGATCAAGTTTACGTGTGATCACGATCGGTTTGCAATGATCGGTGGTTTCAAAATTCTTGAGTAGATGTGTGGTCTGCGGTTTTACCGTGTGAGACAGCAGTTTTGTTATACATTTTGTTGTTCTCTTCACATATCGTGCTGCGTTCGTTAGGAGTATAATTTATATTGATTAGTAAATATACCCTGAATGCTATGCGATATGATTCCTGGAGCCGTTACACATCCTGTAGGATCTATTATGGGTGTGTTGTGCCCGCCGCGTACTTGTCATCATAATCAATGCGATCGTTGTTGTGGCGGGGTGGGGTGCGGGGAGGTTACGGTTAATTTATGAGTCAAATTATTTGAAAATTAATTGTCTGCCTTCCATCCGGGTCTCGTTCCGCTTGTTTATTGTAGGTTTGTGCTTATTTTATAGGCCAAGCCAGCCCCGCCATCATGTGACGACTGCCATAAGTTTGTCCGTGTAATGTTCAAGGACCATGTCTGTTTTATGTGTACCCTGTGTAATATAGATCATAGGTGTAATGTTTGTGCAGTGTGGTCCGTCGAAACGATGGTTAAGTTCCTTGCCCAGAAGGACTTGGCTGGGTCTGACGCGGGGTCAGGCGGTCCGAGAGTAAATCGTGGATCGGCCGGTGCGGGTGCTCCACGTCCCCAGCTGGAGGTGGCGGAGATGGCACCGCCGGCGTGGTTTGGTCCGGCTCTGCAGGGTTTTTCTGCATAGCGTTCTGACCACGCTGGTGTCGTCCCTGCTACCAAAGGTTGGGGGGCAGTTTCTCCCCATGCCTGGTACGGATCCTGTCCTCGGACAGGATTCTGGACTGGTTACCGAGGGGGCTGTCTCGTACGGCCCCCTGGCAGTCCCGTCTGGTTTCTGTTTCTCTGCGGCCACCTCCGGGTGGTCCAGTAGCGGTGGCCGGTCCGTCAGGTGTGGGAGCCGTCCGCCAGGTTGAACCAGGTTCCACGGTTGACTCGTCTAGTGACGACTCTTTGGAGTCTGAAGACGAGGAGGCCGAGGAGGAGAGGTTGCTGCGGCCCGTGAAGCCGCAGGTGGAGAATATGGAGGTTGATTCCGTCCTAGACGGAACCGGCCTCCATTTGTCTGGTTTGGCGCAAGCCAGGTCAGCGGCTCCGCCTGTGGCTGAGGCAAATCCGTTACCGTGCACCGGTTCCGTGCGGCTTGGTTTGGCACCAGCCGTCACGGGAACGGGTGTGCCGGGCCGGGCCGGGCGTGGCTATGGTTCCGCGACTGCTACGGGTCCGTACGGTTTTCCGTGTGGACCTACCCCATGGACCGGAGTGTTTCATGGGGTGGCGGCGGAACCGTGTGGTACCGGAGTGCCTGGCGTGTCAGCCGTGGCTCCTTGCTGGGAGGCCGTGGCTGGCAGACCCGTGAGCACGTCAACGGGTGACGTGTTTGCGGGGGTGTCTTCATCGGAGGTAGATTGGTCAGATGCTCTGGCGTGGCTAGCCAGGGTTGACCCGTCTGTGGTTTCGGCCACGGCCGATGAAGATGCGCCCCGTCCGTCGGTTGCGTCGATCAGGACGGGGATTTTGCCCGCGGCCCGGATCCAGTCAGTGTGACTGGATCCACGGTTCATAGAATGGTTGGATGCTATTTATAGCAAACAACTGATGACCAAGGGTCAGCTCCCTGCGGCCTCCAGGGAGGTGCGGGCAAGATGTCGTATTCCGCGGGGGGAATACGACAGGTATGGTGTAGTCCCGTCGGTCACGGAGGATGACCGATGGGTACTGGGCGTCCAGAGTGCCGTGCCGGGTCACCCCGGTCCGGCACTTGTGGACAAGTCTCAGGTACACCAGGAAGAAGTCCTGTCCCTATGCGATGAGGGTGTGAGGGCAGCGATGAGCGCTGTCAACCACTCCTATCGTCTCCTTCAGTCGGTGTGGGCTGAAGCGGGGCAGGCCACCTTGTGCCACCTGTGGCGCTTTCATGTGTCAATGACGGCCTGGTGCTGTCGATGGACGCATTGGCAAGGGTGCAAGCGCGTGTGACGAAATCCAGGAGGCAAATGGTCATTGACCATATGCGTCCGGCTACGGCGGTCAGGGAGCGTCTCCTTGGGACACCCCTGACAGGGCCTAGCATCTTCGGTGGCCAAGCGTGGGCTATCTTAGAGGATACCGCCAGTATCGCGCAGAATCGGTTAGCGGTAAACCTACAGCTAGAGCTAGTGCGACAAGCGCATGCACTAGGGCCTGTGGGGAAACCGCTAACGGGACAACCTTCAAAGGAGCAGAAGAAGCATAAGGGCAAGGCGAAAGCTAGGCCTGTTGCGACTTCTGCTTCAGCTGGGGTTTCAGAGCCGCCGCCGGCGAAGAAGCCCAGGAAGGTTGTAGAGGCACCTACCCTCCCCAATGTTGCTCCTGACCGCCCTAGAGGTGGGAAGGGCAAGGGGAAGGGTAAGGGTAAGGCCTCAAAGGGCGGACAGAAGGGGCCGAAGCGTACCTGAGGGTACGAAAGCTCCCTTCATATCCGCCTGGACCGCGCCTGTGTGACAGGAACAGCGGTGCCAGTTATACCCGTCGTGCCTAGAACGAAATGGTTCTCTCTCTCTCTCTCGTTAAGAAAGAGTGGGGGGGGGGCGGACTGCGAGCCGGACAACCCCGTTAGACGTCGAGGCGTCTATGGTGGGTGGAAGGCTCATGCGTTTCGTCGAGGCCTGGCAAGGTGTGACGTCAGACAGTCTGGTCCTGGGATGGTTATCCCAGGGTTACATGCCGGAGTGGTGGGACTTTCCACCACAAAATCTGTCTTTGGCACCTGTCTGGACACCCGTACCAAGGGAGCCAGACAAGTTAGAAGCCGTTCAAAAGGAAGTGTCGGGTTTGCTTCTGAAGGGAGCAATAAAACCAGCAAATCGAAACACTCCAGGCTTCTATTCAAACATGTTCCTTGTCCCCAAGAGCACAGGGGGATGGAGACCCATACTCAATCTCAGGCCATTAAATTGGTTTAGCCATACGCCTCGGTTCCAGATGGAAATGCCGAGGTCGGTAATGCGGGATTGAGGAAAGGAATGTGGTGTGTATCGATCGATCTGAAAAATGCATATTTCCACATTCCTATGAATCGGAGTTGGCACAGGTTTCTGAGATTTGCGTTTCAGAATCAAGTATGGGAGTTTACAGTCTCCCGTTTGGCCTGTCGACAGCTCCGAGGGTTTTCACAAGAGTGGTCCTTGCGGTGACAGCGTTTCTCAGAAAAGAGAACGTGGCGCTACACACCTACATAGACGACTGGCTGCTTAAGGCAGACTCGGCAGCCAGGTTGAACGTGGATACTGCTCTGACTCTGAAGTTACTTTCAGATCTACGCTGCATAGTCAACGAGGAGAAATCCGAGTTGACGCCCACTCAACGTTTCGTTTATTTGGGGATGCGATTCGACCTTGAGGAGGGCAGGGTTTACCCATCAGAGCCCAGAGTGGTGTCTCTGTTAGCCATCCTCAAGAGTTTTCGAGTGGGAAACCACATTCAAGGCGAGGCGGTTCCTTCAGATGCTGGGCATGATGGTCTCCATGGAGCAGGTTATCCCGTACGATGCTCTAATGCGAAGGCCTATCCAGTTGTATCTGATGTCTCTGTGGAAACAGAGAACAGAACCCCTGTCAAAACTGTTGCCAGTTTTGGAGCCGATAATATCGCATCTTCTATGGTGGAAACAGCGTCAGAATCTCCTATTAGGGGTTTCGCTGCATCTACCCCGCCTCCAGCTGTCCGTCTACACGGATGCATCGCTGGAAGGGTGGGGTGCCTGCCTGGGAGAACCAGGTCTCGGGCACATGGACTCTCCCGGAGAGTCAGCTGCATATCAATCTGATATGGCCGATTGAACATTCTGGCGGATGCTTTGTCTCGCAGACAGAGAATCCTGCCAACAGAATGGTCCCTCAACCCTCCAGTTCTGCGACAGATCTTCGAGCATTGGGGCAAACCCAACGTGGACTTGTTCGCCACAAAGGAAAATGCTCAAATCATGACATATGTCTCGCCGATTACAGATCCAAATGCCGTCGATACAGACGCTCTGGCGATAAGCTGGAGAGGGATGCACGCTTACGCGTACCCACCCACCATTCTTCTACCGAAGGTTTTGGTGAAGGTCAGGGAGGAACCGTGTCTGGTCCTGCTAATAGCGCTGTATTGGCCGAGCAGGGCGTGGTTCACGGATCTTCTAGATCTGCTGGTGGAAAGTCCTGTGCAGTTGCCCGAGATTCCGAACATAATCTCCCAGGCCAAGGGACGCTTCCTACACGAGTGTCCCGAAATGTTCAATGACTGCGTGGATGTTATCAAACAACGTTCCACGTCGGAAGGCTTTTCTCGACAGGCTGCTGATTTCATCGCGGCTGCGAGAAGGAGGTCAACCTTCAAGTCATATAACAACAAGGTTAACAGATTTGCAGACTGGTGTGAAGAAAAGGGTATTGATACCTTTCAATCCACTATCAGCAAATAGCAGACTTTCTCTGTGAGCTGTTCTTTTGAGGACTAGCTCCCGTCACAGTTGCTGGATACAAGTCAGCTTTGGCATCAGTTATCCCTTGTCTAGCCAACAGGGGATAGTCCAGAGGTGGCCCAGTTAAATGTGATGTTGAAGGGAATGAGCAATCTCCGACCGAGACAACCGGTAGTCATTCCAGCCTGGAGTCTATCTTTAGTGCTTAATGTACTGGCCAAGCACCCTTTCGAACCGTTGCGTTCGGCTAGTCTAAAGCATTTGACTCTAAAGGCGGTATTTCTATTGGCAGCTTCCTCAGCTAGAAGGCGCAGTGAGATCCATGCGCTTTCGGCAGAGAGGAAACGATTTATTGTTTCTGGAGAAGGTCTGCGTCTTCTGCCAAGAGCAGAGGTTATGTCAAAGAACCAATCTTTGAGATATCCCGGCAAACCGATCATTATACCGAAGTTAACTAGGTTTGATCGTGATGCCAGTGTCTGGTGCCCGGTCCGTGCTTTGACTAAGTACAAGAAACGGACTGACTCGTTACGGTCGAACGATAGACATCTGTGGATCTGCCATAAAAAGTCTTATGGCGCCGCATCCATGGATACTATCTCTTGTTGGGTGGTCGAATGCATTCAGACTACTCAGGAGATGGCGACTAGGCACCAGGTGCAAGGCGTAAGGGCAGACAATGTCAGAGGAATAGCCGCCTCGACCGCCCTTTACAATGGTGTTCCGTTATAGGACATCATAGCCGTTGCACAATGGCACTGTGAGTCCTCATTCACGGATTACTATATGAGGGATGTGTCAGACTCAGCCAATCCACTCGCTTTAGCTGTTTTGAAACGATAGTTAGTGACCACACTGCTTTTCACCCTTTTCTCACTTCGGTAAGAAAAGAACCTAAAGCAGGCATGGTCAGGCGAGAGGATGTCAACCAGATTGTGTCACTGATGGCCGAACCGGTGAATGGTTGGAGGCGGTACGTCTGAAGTCCAATTATCATAAGGTAATTCAATAGTGAGAGTTTTTTGTATTATGGATATGTATCATGTTCATTCATCTTATATATTCATGCTCATTCCCAGGCTAATACATGGAGTATGCAGGGAGCAGTTAACCCTCTTGGCATATTTGTGTTTTCAGGCGAGATACATGTTCGTTAGTTCTCTCCCTTTTCTTAGGAGGAAAAAGGGGGGAGGACTGTGACGCGAATGTGATTCGGTTCCGTGAACTTGACGGTCCTTTTAGGTCTCCGTTAGTCAAGTTTGAAGTCTAAAATCTTTCTCCAAGGGGCAAAATTAGCATTTATGGCTTGCCCCTTCCCACCAGGTTACTGATCAAATCGGGTGTATATCAGAAGTAACAGAATGGTGAGTATTGATCGAAGGAGAATGCAGGAAATGTCAATTTCCCTTTCTCCGAGATCTAACAATACTCACCATTCTGTTACGGACCCAGCCTCCCAGCCCCACGGAGGCAAGCCATAGTTTTCTCTTGTTTGGTGGCTATGCAAACAATATGAGCTCTATGGTAAACGGGTACTCGGCAGTTGGGAGCCGAGTACCCGGTTCCCAGGAGTCGGTAAAGCTTTCTAAGTCTATAATCCTAGAGCCGCTGTCAGGGCCAGCTGTATATCAGAAGTAACAGAATGGTGCGTATTGTTAGATCTCGGAGAAAGGGAAATTGACATTTCCTGCATTGTCAGGGAATACAGAGATTGATCGATCCCAACACGCGCGAGGTGTTGGTGGAGCTGAGCTAGAGATGGGCTGGACATAGCTAAAACTGGAAAGGTCTGTTGATCTGCCATTCAAGTATTTGACACTAAAATAAAAATGTTTTACTTGTTAGCCGAGCTCGTAGACAAGATATACCTGACATGTCTGACATGACGCCACAGTAGTCTGACAGTAAACGTCGGAATTGTGTATTTTGGTGAATTTACAATTTATCATTCGTTTGAACATGTATCCCCCCCGCTTTGAAAAAAGCTGGTACATTATTCTTTCACTTCTGTCTGGCTGTCTGCGTGACGGTACGACCGTACATTTGATTTCCGCTCAATAATTTCACTTATAATGGATGGATTAAATTTGGTATGTCAATACCTGATAATATGCCTTCAGTGGGCCGTGCGTATCACCAAACTGTTGTCCAGGTTCATCGTAGTTATCTCCCTTGAAATACTAAAAATGTGTCCAAAATGTCCATACATTTATTTTCCGCTCAATAACTTATATATGATTCTTTTCAAATTTGATATGTCAAATCCTGATCACATGCCCTCGTTGGGCCTTTCATATCACCAAAAATGTCTCCAGTTTCACTGTAGCTATCTCCCTTGAAATACTTAAAATTTGTCCAAAATGTCTATGCATTTCATTTCTGCTCAACAACTTCACTTAGAATGGATGGATTTATTTCTTGTTTGGTACATTAGTTATCAACTTCTGATGATATGCCATCGATGGAGATTGAGTATCAGTGAAATGTGTCCAGATTCATTAATCATAATTATCTCCCTTGAAATGCTTAAAATTGGTAAAAAATGTCTGCAGTTGTATTCCCCTCAATAACTTCACTTATATTATAAAGGATGGATTGATTTCATTTGCCTGCCAGTACAATCTATCTGTCAATCCCTATGGCAAACAAAGTTTTTGTGAATGACTGCTATTTGTGGGAGGGGGTGGGGGTAGGGGGTGGATAAATCATTGTGATGTACATCATCTAGTTTTAAAACAGTCAAATTAGTTTCAAAAGATTGAACATCTTACCTGTATAGCTACCTTGAAATTGGGATTCCAGGAATTTGTTGTTCAATGTGTTAAAATCAATTAAACTGTAAATACAAAGTGGGCAGGGCTTAGTTAGGAATGGACGGGGCATAGCTAGAAATGAATCCATGTATTATTGTCACCTGGCTGGATAGACATCCTTGAATGGAGACGTATAAGAAATAACTTAGGGTCCTTCCATTTGTGCAGGATTGAATCCAGGATCATGTAACGTAGCATGCTCATTACCCACAAACCAATAAATAGGTTTGCCTTTCAGGGAATACATCCATTTTCACCAGTACGTATTATAAATCTCCTCTGAATTTTTTTTCATCAATTTGCTTTCGCTATCATGGCTATGTTTCGCTATGTTAACTTTTTGTAATGCCAATCGTATTGACTTACGTATGTTGTGAAAAGCTCACAGAATGATAAATAAACAGACTAATGAGACTATCATCATAATTTACCATATAATGGTCGAATTGGCCTTTTGGCCATCAGGAATGTCAGTCTGCATGCCAAGGATGGGAGAATTTTTGAAAACTTATTACTGGAATGACTGGTTTGATAACTAATCAATAATTTCAGTGGCGAATTTTCAAAAATAGCCTTCTTGGCCTTCAAATAGGCAATCGACTGATTCAAAAAGCAAAAATCTTGATTTTGTTGAACAGATTTGACGCAGAAACGCGTAAGCTATTTTCCTATATGAGCTCTTTGTGCCCCTCCTATGATCATCATTAGGTTGCTCATTGATTGACCTGGTGCCCATTAGCATGTTAAGTCTCGAGTCAAGAAGTGCCTATCATGTCTATCAAATTCAATCCTTTAATGGACATGTTTGCTCAAGAAAATCTAAATATTTGTTTTTGAAATGCCCATTTACAGGTTAAGAGAAGACCATTTTTGGAAGTTTTTTACTTGAATGACTGGCTCGATTATCGAGCCAGGCGTTCCAGTGGTAAATTTTCAAAAATATTCTTCTCTTGGCCTGCAGATGGACATTCCTCAAGACCACTGCAGAGCGGAGTTTTGACCGGCTTAACCATTAAAGGGTTAGGTCTAGATGAAAGAGGTGTCTATCATGTCATTGTTAGCTCACCTGGCCAGAATGGCCAACTGGGCTTTGCCATGGCAACCATTCCACTGTCCGTCAGGCGTCCATCCATCAACTTTTGCTTAAAAACGCTACTCATCATTAACCGCTTGGTGGATTTCAACCTAATTTGGCTTACTGTTATACAGAATTTTGATTGGTCAATTTTTTCGGTGGCCATCTTGAAATTTCTGAAAAATGGCAAGACATCGTTTAATATGCTACTCCTCATTAACTGGTTGGGCAATTTCAACCAGCCTTATCTGCGAGGATAGTGCACACGTATGGTTCAGAATTCGTATACAGAATTTTGATTGGTCAATTTTTCCTGGAAATAACTGGATTTCAATCAAACTCGGATGGAAGAACCCTAGTGTAGTATCTTGAATTTTCCAAAAAAAATGGCGGGAAATTATTTAAAACACTACCCCTCATTAACTGTTTGAGCAATTTCAACCAGACCTGGCTGGAAGGATACTGGGCTGTAGGTTTCAGAACCTGTATACAAAATTTTGATTGGTCAATTTTTCAGCCAGCCATCTTGGATTTTCTGAAAATTTCTGTAAATCAGTTAAAAGGCTACTCGTCATTAACCACTTGAAGAACGAGTTCAAGCAGACTCGGCTGGAAGGCCCCTAAAGTGGTATGCTTCAGAGCTTGTATACATAATTGTGATTGGTCAATTTGTTATGTGGCCATCTTAGATTTTCCGAAAAATGGCTGAAAATCGATTAAAGCGCTACTCCTTAACTGCTTGAGTAATTTCAACTAGACTGACTGGAACGAGCCTAGGGTGGTGGGCTTTAGAGCTTGTATACAGAATTTTGATTGGTCAATTTTTCCGGTGGCCATCTTAGATTTTCTGAACATTTTTGGGAAATCTGTTAACCGGCTGCTTCTCATTAACCACTTGGCCGATTTCAACCAAACTCAGAACCCGGTACGTTTCAGAACATGTATACAGAATTTAGACGGCTTGATTTTGATGGTGGCCATCTTGGATTTTCCGAAAAATGGGAATTTGAATAAAATGCTACTCCTCATTAATCGCTTGGGCAATTTCAACGAAATTTGGCTGGAAGGATCATATTGTCGGTCTCTAGAAATTCTGTTCATAATTTTAATAGGTCAATGTTTTCTGGACCATTTAAAAATGGTTGGTACTCCAATCAATAGCCAGATTTCAACAAAACTTGGGTGGAACGATCCTATGACGGTAAGCTTCAACATCTTAAACGAGAATCTTGATTTTGGTCAATTTTTTGGTGGCCATCTTGTATTTTCTGAAAATCATCCATCATGTATATTTAAATGCAAATGGTTTAAATGCCAATGGTCCAGGTGAGCGCCACAGGGCCTTGGGCCTCTTGTTATGCACTATCAAGTTTACTGGGGCAACTGTGTCATGCGTAAATGGGCTATGATGCTAGGTGCTTTCGCCGGTTGTGGGTTCGATTCTCTGTCAATGCCAAAATACTGTAATGCCTCGACTACTTGTATAATTATCTCACCTGGCTTGAAAAGCCAAGTGAGCTTATGCCATGGCGGCTGTCGGTCATCCGTCCGTCAAATCGTGTCTTAACAGTTTGACCAATTTCAATCAAATTTGGCTGGAATGATCCTAAGCTGGTACCCTCCAGACTTTTTCAGAATTTTGTGTGATCAATTTTTTGGGTGAAAATCTGAGATTTTATGAAAAATGTACCGGAAATGGTCAAAATGCTACTCCTTAGCTGCTTGACATATTTCAACCAAATTTGGCTAGATGCATTTTATGGTAAGGCTCTAAAACCACTTTTCAGAATTTTGATAAATTTTTTGGGTGAAAATCTGAGATATTATGAAAAGTTTACTGGAAATTGTCAAATTGCTATGCCTCCTTAGGTACTTGACATATTTCAAACAAATTTCAGTAGATGGATTCTATGGTGGTAGGCTCTAGAAATTCTATTCAGAATTTTGATTGAGAGATTTTTGGGTCAAAAAGGCTTCTTAGTCGCTTGACATATTTCAAACAAATTTGGCTAGGATGTCCCTATCATGGTAGACTAGAATATATATTCAGAATTTTAATTGGTCATTTTTTTGGGTGGCCATCTTTGATTTTCCGGAAATGATCCATCTTATCTATTTAAATGCAAATAGTTCAAATGCTAATGGTCCAGGTGAGCGCCACAGGCCCTTGGGCCTCTTGTTAAATAGACAATTCTATGCACATTTGTTGTTATTTTTCACAGTTGATAATATACGTCTAAACTTGGACAAAATGATGGAACAAAAGACCAATGCTGTGAAGGCACTAACTGGAGGCATTGCACATCTCTTTAAACAGAATAAGGTACAATTATGCATGAACACAGTCATATGCATGCACACACACACACACGCACGCTAGTGAGAGTTTACGTAGATTTGTTAGTAGTTGTTTGGTTAGTGTGTGTAGGAGTGTCTTCCTCGCATTTGTGTGTCGGGAGTGGGGTGTCTGGGAACTGGCCTCGATAAGTTTGGGAAAGTGAAACTATTTCTTGCATTCTGAGTAACAAAGAACATATTTACTCCAATGGAGGATTGCAGTTTATCCATCAATCATATGACGTCATAATCAACTACGTGATATTTAGTCACGTAGGCGGATGTTATAATCAATTTCATCATGAATGACGTAGCTAAGGTCGTCACGAATGCTTAATTGATGACAGACTAAGCGTTTTTGTACGAATTGTATGTCTACGATTTAATAATAAATATGATGTTGAATATTTTGAAACTAATCTGACTGGGCGCTATGTATACACGCATGTAAGGGCTAGATATAAAACTTGTGTACTCTTTCATTCTTCTCGGACTTCTTCATATATGTATTGCTCTTTCCAGGTCACACATTTAGCAGGATTTGGCAAGGTTTCTGGTCCCAATGAAGTAACGGTTGAGAAAACTGATGGATCTACTGAAAAAGTCAACACCAAAAATATACTCATTGCTACTGGATCTGAAGTCTCACCATTTCCTGGTATTGAGGTAATTTATAAATTTTGAAACCATAATTTCTGATTAATTAGTACTCTGGATGGCAGAGTTGATGGAGATGCTTGGGTGACAGGTTTTAGTTAATATATATATAAACAATACTGCGTGTATCTTTCTCACAGCAAAGACACTTGTAAAAATACAGCACAGCTCAGAAATAACAGAATCTGGATAACTGAAATGGGACCAGGTATAATATATATATATATTAAAATTTTTTCCAATAATGGCGATCCTTGAAACCGGTTGGGTTGAACCTCATGCAATGTGATAATTTATGACGCGGTTGATAAGAGTGATATGAAATGGAACCTCATTCCAGATCCTCTATCTATGTAATAGAGTTGGTGGTCTAGAAAACATAGCTGCATTTCTTGTCCCTCAATGAAAGATGTTAATGGACCTTTCCGGTTTTAACTATGTCCCGCCCATCTCTAGCTAAGCTCCACCCACACCTCACTCGTGTTGGGATCGATCGATCTCTGAACACCATGCCTATCAATTTCCAAAGAACTACACAGGTAAGCTGTTGAATATTTTGAAAGTAATTTAACTGGGTGCTGTTGCTGCCTAAGGCAGCAACAGCGTTCAGTCAAATTTATTTCAAAATATTCAACAGCATGTTTCTCAAATAGCAAAGAATTACAAAGACATACTATTCATGCAATGTGTCGGATTATTTGAGATTGGATGACGGTCTATATGGAACCCTTTGTGACGTAATGATTGTGATGTCATCATATATGCGCTGAGCTGATTATGATGTCATACGAGGTCAGATGATGGATGGATACTCTGGAAAGATGTTAATTATAGACATTCTTGACTGTGTTTTGACTGTTTCAGATTGATGAACAGAGTATCATATCCTCTACTGGAGCACTGTCTTTAGAAAAGGTTCCTGAGAAGATGATTGTTATTGGTGCTGGAGTCATCGGTATTGAACTGGTATGATTACCTTCATCCCATAAAGGAGAGGGGATTGCATTCGTGAGTGTGCGTGCATGCATCCAGAGTTGTATCTAAATATCTGACTTAGATATAGCTCAAATTCTAACGTGCAACAAAAAAGTATGCAAGATAGCCAGACTGTGGACATGATCCGGATTAAAAATCAGCATCCAGGTCGAATCAGATTCAGGATCTATGGATATCTTGGAACTACTGGTTGTATTTGGTTCAGATTTTAACACAGGAAAGTATCTGATGGTAGATTAGGATTTCACAATGTGGGGCGTGTTTAGAAAAATCTGTACAATGTGACAAAAATGGAATGGTAAGGGTTTGCAATCTCTGATTGGCCTTGTTTAATCTTGTATTTCATCAATGAGAATTTAATGTACATTTAGTCTGGAGTTGAAGCTTGGCCTAGAAGGCTTTAATTTTCTGATTGTGCCTGTTTCTTTTGCCTGTAGTTGTAGGTGCTGACATGCTTGCCATGTATCATTAGCACAAGTAAATGCATGCACATGCATGCACGCACACACACACACACACGCATCCATGCACATACACGCATGCATGCACATACACACATATGCGTACATAGTCTGTTAAGTATGGTTCAGATTATAACATATATGCCTGCTTACCATAATCCTAATACAATGTTGTTAATAATCTGATACATTTTCCTACTTATTAAAGGGATCAGTGTGGCAGAGGTTAGGTGCAGAGGTCACATGTGTTGAGTTTCTTGGCCATGTTGGTGGCATTGGTATTGATATGGATGTTGCCAAAACTATCCAGCGATCGTTAGGAAAGCAAGGTCTGAAGTTCAAGATGAATACCAAAGTTACTGCAGCATCAAAAGTTGGAAGCAATATCAAAGTTTCTATTGAGGGAGCGAAGGATGGCAAGAAAGAGGATGTGAGTAAATACTGAGAGCTATCTGTTAAACCCACTAGATAAATGTTCTTTTGGTTACTTATGTATATGTTCATAATCAGAGCTTTTAGGGATTCATTGTATATCATGATAATGCTAAAATATGCCCCACCCATCTCTAGCTAAGCTCCACCCACACCTCGCTCATGTTGGGATCGATCGATCCCCGAATGGCTCGGCTCAATTTCTAGAAAACTATACAGTTAAAAGTAATTTGACTGGGCACTGTTGCTGCCAGCATGTTTAGTAAATAGTAAAGACATACAATTCATACAACCTGACAGACTATTAAGCGTTTAAGACGGACTAAATCGAGTCATTCATGACAATGATTATGACATCATCCTACATGTCACGTACTTGATTATGATGTCATATAGTCGATGGATAAACTAGAAAGGTCCATTAATCATGGCAAACATATAGGAAAAATGTTGAATATTTTGAAATTAATTTGACTGGAAGACGTTACTGCAAACGTCTTCCAGTTAAATTAATTTCAAAATATTTAACTGAGTAAGTTTTATGTCATAAAGAAAATAGATTTTCAGCGATTTGTTGTTGAAAGGGTTAATGGTCAAGATTTTTCAAGAAAATCTTAACTGTTGCTTAATGTATGTCCTTAACAGTGTATACATTCTTTTTTAATTTTCCGCTGGAACGATTGGCTCTGTTTTATGTTTGTAGTTGGAATGCGATGTGCTGTTGGTCTGCATCGGTCGTCGACCATACACTGAGAATCTGTGCCTGGATTCTGTTGGCATTCAGCTTGATAGTAAAGGAAGGATACCGACAAACAACAGATTTCAAACTTCAGTTCCTAAGTAAGTTTTAAAAACAACTTGATTCATACATAGAAGGCAGATATGTGAAAAAGATGTTCCATTCTGGCAGAAAGCATGAAATTTGGCATATAGGTGGTTTAAGGTATCCTGATCATAATTAGATGCGGTGCCACGTGATTCTACCAAGGGAACCCATTCAAAATGGCGGATTCAAAATGGCCGCCTTCCCAGCGGAAAATTTGCATTACTCAAGCTCTAGACGGAGTAGAGAGATGGGATTAATGTCAAATTAGGGGTTTCATGGGTCAATCGTTATAATTCTACTCACTACAATACTCTAAATATGTAAATATCAATCCTGCCATAGCGACCACCTGTGTTTGATGTCAAAAGACGGTGGCTCTTTAAGATGTGTTATCTAAAAGATGCATCTCTTGAGAACAAAAGCAATATAGCATCTAGAAATAGTTTAAATTACTTGATTTCTTAATATCGAACCAAGTAATGGTCGTTATAGATACGTTCAATTATCCTATTAGAGTATGCAAGGCTATACATGATGCTGTTGATTGTTGAATCATGATTCACAGATGTCACACACACTGTGCACCGCATGAGCACAACTGTGTACACGGTAAGTTGGATTTATAGCGTTTGCATCTGCCAGTGCAATTACTTTTGCAAGCACGTTTCACGAGTTCCCGGCCCAACCCCAGTCAGCTGGCGATGGCGTTTTTGCATTTGCGTGGAGTGATTGGCCCCAAAGATGACGTGCCTGGAACGCAGCACATTTGGTGTGTTGCAGCAGAGCTGCACTGGTCGGAGGAATGTCTTCTAGCTGCCTGTTGCCAAAAGTGAAAAGCTGTTTTCGTGCCTCATTAACCTTTGACAATGGTGATGTGTGTTTGCACAGTAGTACGACAAACCTCTCCAGCGTTTCCATGTCATTGTCACACAGAGACGCCGGGGCATCAGACAGTCTCCTAAATAGTGACTTGAATAGATCTGAAGTCCTCCAAACTTCCCATGCTGTCTTCTTGCCAATCCCACAAAATGCAGACACAGTCTCACACCCAGAGAAAGCATGCATAAATAGCAGTCCTTGTGACGCTTCTGCACCCAAAATTGTTGCAATGCCATGAGCTGATACATAGCGGAAGGGCTTCCCATGGCCAAATGCGACCCAAAGATCACACCCATGAAGAAAGTTTGCTGTCCGTATGGCTAGGACTACGACGTCTGTATCTGTAGCATGAATCAATGTTGTTCGATAACCTTGGTAATATGCATGGAAGGCGTGGAGCAACATTCTACCATCTGCTTCATCTTGCATGCATGGCGAGAGTTGTGAGACGTCATGCTCTGGCCTCATCAGCACGTTTTCCTCACATGTTGTGACGAGTATCTTTCCTTCTGCTAGCTCGAATGACTCCAATGTATGTGCGAGAAAGGTGAAGACGCCTGTTTTGTTTGCATCAACTCGTAGGAAGGTTTTCTAATTTTGAGGGAGTCTTGTACTCGATGCAACACGAAGCGCTTCACCATGTCCCCGTAATTCTCTAGCGTGTGTCTTCAAGCTTCCCGCCTTATACACGTCCCATACAACATCCAATCTTTTAACCGTCTGTAGTTGTCTAGCAATGTGTGGGAGGAAGACGTGCTCTGCAAAATCCCCAAATGTGTTCAGAACCACGTTTGATTTCTTGGGATCTAGATTATGCATCATAGCTGCTCCGTCAATGATCTTCACTTCAACCTCTGGACAATCAGCTGCATGAGCTACTAATGCTTCCAAACATCCCATCAGATCTGATTTGCCGCCTTGGCGCATTGCGTTGCTCTCAGCAACTGATGGGGGCCATGGATGATTCTCATGCTCAAAGAATGAATCAAGGTCTCCGTCTCTGGATTGGCAGGAAATGTACAGTCTAGAGAATAACTGTACATCTCTCTTCATTGCAACAAGCTTCTTGTTGGTTCTGGTACTCTTCCTCTGTCTTGATTTGAACAAAGCTAAATTGTTCTTTTGGATTGGATCATATACAGATTTTGATGATACAGATAGTCAATCTGCGACGAATGCGTGGTACTGTCTGATGACTAGTTCTTCTGCTGTTCGGATCGCATTCACTACAGACTCGGACATAATGACTGGTATCTAGAGTCACTAAGTCAAAACTGTCATCTAAAAATGGGTTCCCCATTTCCTCGATTGCATCAATAAGACAAATTGTGTTTAAAGCAAACAATTTCTGCTTACTCGGAATCTGCTCATGGTGACAGTTATCATTGATATTTCTGTGTGTATGTTTCACTTTGTACTCGCTGATCATCCTTCCTATTTCTGGGCCTGACACCATCCATCGTTTCAAAGCAGCTTCATTTTCTGTGATTCCGATAATTCCACCATCGCCCTTCAGAATAGCATTTTGCTGCTCATGGATTTGATCATGTGCCAAGGCTGAGAACTTGTGAGCCGTTTTCTGAGTAACGAAGTTTCCTTCAACAAATTTCCTATGTACAAGTGGGAATCGGTTCTCAAGTTGCAACAGATCAGCCACATGGATGCTGAGCCATCGTGCATAGTGTACATGTCCCAGGGTAAACATCTACGGGATAATCTTGCTCAATGTCTCTACATACAACGGGAAATTGGCCTCTCGCTGAGCTCTCATGAATTGAAGAAACAGCAGCTCTAATTTCAAGACTGAATTCCAGTACTTAAACTGTGGGTGGTCTGTTTCCTTCTGCGGACACCAGTCTTCGAATGGCAGTGTGTCCTCTGAGGCAGCATATGCACGTTTCTGCAATACATAGAGAGCAGCGGATGTCACCTGGTGTGCCCATTGCCCTTGTGATGTATGCGAGCCAGTTTGAATGGCATCGGCTCGGCCTTCTGTAGTTACATTAGCTAATAATGCTTGGCGAAGCGAGGGCCTGGCATACACTTACTTTTACTGGAGAAAACGTAGACCAATTGTTTTGAGTAGCGAAAACTTGTTTCTGAAATGTTCCGCCCGGAACATGTGTGTACAAATGTTTAGCAATAATACTACTAATTTACAAATGTTACGATGACAACAACAACAACAACAACAACAATAATAATAATATATTTTTTCAGCATGTTTATCTATTTAGAGTATTGTAATGGGTAAAATCATAACCAGTGACCCAAGAAACCCTTAATTTGACATCAATTCCAGCCCTCTACTCCATCTAGAACTTGAGTAATGCAGATTTTCCGCTGGGAAAGCGGCCATTTTGAATCCACCATTTTGAATGGGTTCCCTTGGTAGAATCACGTGGCACCACATCTAATTATGTTCAGCATACCGTAAACCACTTATATGCCAAATTTCATGCTTTCTGCCAGAATGGAACATCTTACCTCAAATTTGTTACATATCCGCCCCACTAACAAGATTCATGTTATGGCTGACAACAAGCATCCAATCCTTGTTATGTTTTGCATTTAGCTCTGTTTCACATGGAAGCTATCAGCCCTATGATATCCAGACTTAGGATAGCATTAAAACTACATTTTTGTCAGAGCAACAGTACATTTATTTGACTTTATGGACTAGGGGGCATATTGGGTTTTATTAATCAAACCTGATGATAATATTTAAAGCAATATTACAAGAGATTGATTGGTACCATTTTGACCTTTTCTTAACTTCATTTCAATTTATTGTTTGCTTGTATCTAAACATAGTAGATTGAGTCAGGTTGTGTGTTATGTTTGTCCCTTGGTAAGGGCAAGTACAATTACTTTTGTCTTTAATACCTTTCAAATACAAATAGTCGCAAAATGTATAAGACAGTATTACTTTAAATATAAATACTTTCAGTGTTCGTACTGGTCATGGAAATCCTGGAAAGTCATGGAATTTGAAAAATTTAATTCCAGACCTGGAAAGTCATGGAAAATGAGCATTTTTCATCATAGGTCATAGAAAAGTCATGGAAAATGGTAATCAAGAAAAATAAAAGAAATATGTTGGCATAAATTACCCCCCATCACCCCTATACAATAAAAATTATGCAAGAGCATACCAAAACAAGGCTTTGTTTTAGTTGTTGCAAGACGGAATATTCAGACATTTGCAGAACAACATAGATCATAATTTATGTAGCTACGTCATAAACACATCTACTAGATATTAATTCTTGGAAGTCATGGAATTTGTTAATTTTGGTCAGGAAAAGTCATGGAATTTCACACACAGAAACGTGTACGAACCCTGACTTTTGTATTTGCCCACAGGCCTGGATATGGATCATGCTCTTACAGCCAATGTATCGGCCCTATTGTAACTTCATATCAAGCATCACCTGTTACAGTTCAATCACTCTGACTTATACTTTGTACATTTTATGTGTGTTCAAAGTCAATATTTATTCAGTTGACATCTAATTCAACATGGATTACGGGTATTTCAATAAATCTTAACATACAATGTATGCATCCTGCTGAAAATAACTTGAGAAATTTTTCTATATGTTTCGTTGTTTGCAGGATTTGGACTAAATGTTTTCAGGATATTTGTCTCTTTGTTAAGCTGATGTCATTGACAGGTTATTTCAGCGAAAGCTTAGAGAGTGTTAATAAAACCTCCATATATTTGTCTCGTAGATGTAGTTTATATCAGAATGAAATACATTGCAATCGATTTGGACAGGGCAGAATTTCTGTGACCATTTAAGACAACAAAGGCCTCAGATTATTTTTTTAAATGTCCATACAGAATCGTTATGGATATGCTGTATGGTAACGGTACAATGCACTAGAGTTATTTTTCTTCCAACAATATTCATACTATTCAAATTTCAAGCCAAAATAGCAATATTTACGCTCCTGGACTTTGTTCCTCAAATTCCATGTCAATATGTGAATATATACTCTCCGGGACTAAACTCTCATTCGCTTGAAATCTTCCCTTGAGAAGAATGAATTCCCAAAAATGAACAGAAATTGTTTATATGTTCTGAATATTATGTTAAAAAAAAAGAGCGAATTTTTATTTTCCTTTTTTATGTGTGACTGTTATAGGTAGAATATAGTACTGACCAGTATCATAGTTGCTTTACATTTCTTGTCCATCAACTTTTCCTTTAAAACGACTTTTTCTCAAGAACCACTGAGCCGATTTCAATTATATTTGACAGGAAGCATCCCTACGGCATAGAGATTCAAGTTTGTTCAAATGAAGCCGATCGTCCAAAATCCAAGATGGCCGCCGCCCAAAATAGCCGATTTTTAGAAACCCTTTAAAAAATCTTCTCCGAAACCGCTGGAGGAATGGATTCAAAACTCATAACACATCATCTATTGCAATGGTAGACCCAAGTTTGTTCAAGGCAACCTGAATGGCCTATTTGCCTGGTGGCCATCTCGGATGACCTAGTTTTCGCGAAAATGACTTCCTCTCCCGAACCGCTGAAGGGATAGGTCTGAAATTTGGTAAATATGCTTAGGAACCAAGGTCCATTCAAGTTTGTTCAAGGGAAGTTCGTATGTTAAAAAACATGGCCGCCAGCAACCAATCAAAATTTAGCGTTTGTTGGTCATATTGGCTTTTTTGTATTTGATGTATTTTGATGGCGAAAATTGCTTTATATATGCTTATCAGTGTGGCAAGTTCAAATATGCCACTTTCGAGACTATCGGATAAACGGTTTGGCGACCATCTTGGTTTGTTTTCCCGCCATAGGCTCCCATAGTAAAGCAATTGGCCCATAGTAAAGCAATGGGGAATTCTTTAAACGACTTCTTCTCAAGAACCTCTGGGCCATTCATAGGGCATAGAGATCTAAGTTTGTTCAAACGAAGCGGATCGGTCAAAGTCCAAGATGGCCGTCGGCCAAAATGGCTGATTTTTAGAAACACCTTAAAAAATCTTCTCCGAAACCGCTGGAGGAATTGATTCAAACCTCATAACACATCATCTGTGGCAGCGGTAGACCCAAGTTTGTTCAAGGCAACCTGATTGGCCGATTTGCTTGGTGGCCATCTTGGATGACCTAGTCTTCGCAAAAACGACCTCTCGAACCGCTAAAGGGATATAGCTGAAATTTTGTAAATATGCTTAGGAACCAAGGTCCATTCAAGTTTGTTCAAGGGAAGTTCGTTCGTTAATGAACATGGCCGCCATCAACCAATCAAAATTCAGCGTTTCTAGGTCATATTGGCTTTTTTGTATTTGATGTATTTTGATGGCGAAAATTGCTTTATATGTGCTTATCAGTGTGGCAAGTTCAAATATGCCACTTTCGAGACTGTCGGATAAACGCTTTGGCTGCCATCTTGGTTTGTTTTCCCGCCAAAGGCTCCCATAGTAAAGCAATGGGCCCATAGTAAAGCAATGGGGAATTCTTTAAACGACTTCTCAAGAACCGCTGGGCCGATTTCAATTATATTTGGGAGGAAGCATTCATAGGGCATAGAGATCTAAGTTTGTTCAATGAACCCGATCGGCCAATTTGTCATGCGGCCATCTTGGATTTAGGCTGATTTTAGGAAACGTCTTTAAAAATCTTCTCCGAAATGGCTTGTGGGATTGATGCAAACCTCATGAAATATGATTTATGGCAAGGGAACTTGAATGGTCAAATGGTTCGGTGGCCATCTTGGTTGACCTAGTTGTAGTGAAAATGACATTCTCCAGAAGTGCTAAAGGAATTGGGGCCAAATTTGGTAGATATGATTAGGGACTAAGGGCCATTAAAGTTTGTTCAACGGAAGTTGCTCCGTCAAAAAACATGTCTGCCGTGGGCCAATCAAAATGTAGCGTGTTTGGCGAAGATATTGGATTTTTTTATTTGATGGATTTTGAGGCCAAAATTGGTTCTATATATGTTTCTGGGTATTCTGAGCTCAAATTTCCAATTTTCGGATGAACGGTTTGGCGGCCATCTTGCATAATTTTCTCGTCAAAAGCTCCTATGCTTAAGCAATGGGAAATTTAAACTGTCTTCTCGAGAACTACCAGGCCGATTTCAATTATATTTTGCAGGCAGCATCCTTAGGGCATAATGATCCAAGTTTGTTCAAATGAACCCGATTGGCCAATTTGCCCAGTGGCTATTTTGGATTTCGGCCAATTTCAGGAAATGTCTTTATAAATCGTCTCCGAAACCACTTGCAGAATCTTCATCTAGGCCACGAGGTAAGCCAAGTTTGTTCAAGAGGACTTGATTTACCAAATGGTTCGACGACCATCTTGGATGACCTGGTTTTCACGAAAATGACTCCTTCAGAACCGCTGAAGGGATCATGCCAAAATTTGGGCCATTAAAATTTGTGCAAGGGAAGTTGATCCATCAAAAAAACATGGGCGCCGTGGGCCAATCAAAATGTAGTCTGTTTGGCGGCCATATTGCACTTGCAAAAGTGTCCACCAACTCATTTAAAAGACTGCTAAACCACCCACCAACAATTTTGACTAAACTTGATGGTGATTCAGGTGAGCGACACGGGCCCCTTGGGCCTCTTGTTTTAATTATTAACCCTTTAACACTCATATCAGCCAAAAAATGGCTTCTTCAATTGTCTTGGGAAATGGCCATTTGCAAACCAAGAGAAGACTATTTTTGAAATTTACCACTGGAATGACTGGCTCGATAACCATGACTGGCTCGATAACTGAGCCAGTCATTCCAGTAGTAAATTTTCAAAATTAGTCTTCTTGATCTGCAAATGGACATTTTCTATGTGAAAATTGAAATTTTCTTGAACAAATGCAAGGGTTAAAGGGTTATGTAATCGCTATTATAAGCCAGTCACCAATATAAGACACGATGCTGGAAAGATAATAGTGACTACCTA
Organism: Chaetoderma sp. LZ-2023a; assembly: GCA_034401795.1. Taxonomy (NCBI): domain Eukaryota; kingdom Metazoa; phylum Mollusca; class Caudofoveata; order Chaetodermatida; family Chaetodermatidae; genus Chaetoderma; species Chaetoderma sp. LZ-2023a. The sequence goes on along the minus strand of CM067371.1, from coordinate 129,769,326 downwards.
TAGGCATTGATGCACATAAATGAGATATCTGACCTGTTACTAGCGTATCTGATATCATAATCATGTTTGTCAAAATGACATATGTTCAGTATGAAAGTGTGTCATGAAGGGGTCTTAATTGTGTGTCTTAAGTGGTGAATTTACGATTTAATAAACTTTGTTGAATATCTTGAAATTAATTTAACTGGGGGCTGTTGGTACCATAGGCAGCAACAGCTTCAAGTCAAATTAGTTTCAAAATATTCAACAGCTTATAATGTGCATAGTTACCTTGAAATTTATATTCTATGTGTCTATTTTTCAAAGTTTAATTGATTCAAACACGTACAAAGTGGGTGGAGCTTAGCTAGAAAGGGGCGGGGCATATTTTATTGTAACTATCATCTAACACCATTTTAAAGATGAATAATTTTCCTGATATATTTCTTGTGTTTGCAGTATCTATGCTATTGGTGATGTAATTGAAGGGCCTATGTTGGCTCACAAAGCAGAAGATGAGGGTATTATCTGTGTGGAGGGTATCTGTGGTGGAGCCGTGCATATTGACTATAACTGTGTACCATCTGTGGTATATACACACCCTGAAGTGGCCTGGGTGGGCAAATCAGAAGAACAGCTCAAAGAGGAGGTGATCAATTATATATAATTAGACTTGATCAAGAGACCAGGTCACAGAATTTGAGCACCCGTAACATGTATCTCAGTTTTATGGCAATGTGACTGTGTAACGCCTGACTTAGCAAACCATCTTGGTCCCATTTGACAGGTGTTCTTATGACCAATTGGTATTCTACTTTACTTACAGTCTGATATTCAGACGCAATGTACTATTGTTAAGTAATATCACATAAGACAACATCTGATATTTACTTTCTATCTAGGGTGTGCCATATAAAATTGGCAAATTTCCGATGGCTGCCAACAGTCGTTCAAAGACCAATAATGATACTGATGGGTTTGTTAAAATACTGAGTCATAAAGAAACAGACCGAGTTCTAGGAGCACATATTATTTCATCGGTAAGAACACTGGTTAGATATATTAGACTACTTCTGATAACCTATATCGAGCATGCTAGATATTATTCCATTGAGGGGATGTCCTTAACCTTTTGTTCCATGTCATCCCAGTATCTCAATTTCAATCAAGGCAGGTGTATAAGCTATTGAATACTTTTAATTAGGCAGTCAAACAAGGCAGGGATATAAGCTGTTGAATACTTTGAATTAGGCAATCAAACAAGGCAGGCATATAAGCTGTTGAATACTTTTAATTAGGCAGTCAAACAAGGCAGGCATATAAGCTGTTGAAGACTTTGAATTAGGCAATCAAACAAGGCAGGCATATAAGCTGTTGAATACTTTTAATTAGGCAATCAAACAAGGCAGGCATATAAGCTGTTGAATACTTTGAATTACGCAGTTAAACAAGGCATGGATATAAGCTGTTGAATACTTTGAATTAGGCAGTCAAACAAGGCAGGCATATAAGCTGTTGAATACTTTGAATTAGGCAATCAAACAAGGCAGGCATATAAGCTGTTGAATCCTTTGAATTAGGCAGTTAAACAAGGCAGGCATATAAGCTGTTGAATACTTTGAATTAGGCAGTCAAACAAGGCAGGCATATAAGCTGTTGAATACTTTGAATTAGGCAGTCAAACAAGGCAGGAATATAAGCTGTTGAATACTTTGAATTAGGCAATCAAACAAGGCAGGCATATAAGCTGTTGAATACTTTGAATTAGGCAATCAAACAAGGCAGGCATATAAGCTGTTGAATACTTTGAATTAGGCAATCAAACAAGGCAGGCATATAAGCCGTTGAATACTTTGACTTAGGCAGTCAAACAAGGCAGGGATATAAGCCGTTGAATACTTTGAATTAGGCAGTCAAACAAGGCAGGCATATAAGCCGTTGAATACTTTGAATTAGGCAATCAAACAAGGCAGGCATATAAGCTGTTGAATACTTTAAATTAGGCAATCGAATGATGCAGGCATATAAGCTGTTGAATACTTTGAATTAGGCAATCAAACAAGGCAGGAATATAAGCTGTTGATTACTTTGAATTAGGCACTCAAACAAGGCAGGCATATAAGCTGTTGAATACTTTGAATTAGGCAATCAAACAATGCAGACATATAAGCTGTTGAATACTTTGAATTAGGCAATCAAACAAGGCAGGAATATAAGCTGTTGAATACTTTGAATTAGGCAATCAATCAAGGCAGGGATATAAACTGTTCAATACTTTGAATTAGGCAATCAATCAAGGCAGGCATATAAGCTGTTGAATACTTTGAATTAGGCGATCAAACAAGGCAGGCATATAAGCTGTTGAATACTTTGAATCAGGCAATCAAACAAGGCAGGCATATAAGCTGTTGATTACTTTGAATTAGTCACTCAAACAAGGCAGGCATATAAGCTGTTGAATACTTTGAATTAGGTAGTCAAACAAGGCAGGCATATAAGCTGTTGAATACTTTGAATTAAGCAATCAAACAAGGCAGGCATATAAGCTGTTGAATACTTTGAATTAGGCAGTCAAACAAGGCAGGGATATAAGCTGTTGAATACTTTGAATTAGGCAGTCAAACAAGGCAGGCATATAAGCTGTTGAATACTTTGAATTAGGCAATCAAACAAGGCAGGGATATAAGCTGTTGAATACTTTGAATTAGACAATCAAACAAGACAGGCATATAAGCTGTTGAATACTTTGAATTAGGCAATCAAACAAGGCAGGCATATAAGCTGTTGAATACTTTGAATTAGGCAGTCAAACAAGGCAGGCATATAAGCTGGTGAATACTTTGAATTAAGCAATCAAACAAGGCAGGCATATAAGCTGTTGAATACTTTGAATTAGGCAGTCAAACAAGGCAGGCATATAAGCTGGTGAATATTTTGAATTAGGCAGTCAAACAAGGCAGGCATATAAGCTGTTGAATACTTTGAATTAGGCAATCAAACAAGGCAGGCATATAAGCTGTTGAATACTTTGAATTAAGCAATCAAACAAGGCAGGCATATAAGCTGGTGAATATTTTGAATTAGGCAGTCAAACAAATATCAAACTATTCAACAGAATAGCGCTTACACTAAGAATATGTTAACCATTTCACTGAAAAATCCCAGAAAACATATATTCTTTACGATATAAAACTTATTCTGTTGAATATTTTGAAAGCAATGCCTTACAGTCAAATCAATTTCAAAATATCCAACAGATTTCCTGTATGGTTGGTTGCCTTGAAAATGAGATATGGAGAATTCTTAGGGGTTGGAGGGTTAAAGTTATGTCTCGCTATAGTTGTGAAAGTATTAACCCTTTAATGGTCAACTCGGCCAAAATGTGACCATTAAAGAGTTAACAGATTTAAATCTGGGAGTGACATGCTGATTAGTCAATTAGTCAAATGATAGTAAAAAAAGAACGATCAGATTGCAGATCCGTGTCCTCCCATTTTTGTGACAATTATTTTCTAATTATGGATTTTGCTGATTTCTATCCAGATAAAGATAAATAGATCCAGAATTTAATCCTATCTGGATTCAGTTTTCTTTTAATTCAGATCATAGTTAGTGTCTGTAGGTCCTAGTTTACAGCAACAACTTCTCTTGTGTTCATATTTGAACCAAATCGGATATAAGTAATTTCTAAGGTACAGTTACCAACATACAGGTTGGCAGGAAGGCAGGGAGGCTGGCTGGCTGGCTGGCTGGCTGGCTGGCTGGCTGGCTGGCTGGCTGGCTGGCTGGCTGGCTGGCAGACCTCAATGCAACAACGAGTTCTGCTGCTAACAGCCACTAAAATTCCCCTTATATACCCGACTACCCATGGTCTAAATCTCTGTCAAACTATGTTTCATCAAATCGATGGGCTGTAATGAATATTGAGAACCAGTATGCCTACAGTATTTTTACACTGTAATAATGGACCTTTCCAGTTTATCCATCCATCATATGATGTCATAAGCAACTACCTGACATGCTGTCAAATATTTTCAAACTAATTTGACTGGGCACTGTTGCTGCCTACCATAGGCAGCAACAGCACCCAGTTAAATTTGTTTCAAAATGGTTAACTGCTTACCCTATAGTTTTCTGGATATTGATAGCGACAGAGTTCAGGGATCAATCGATCCCAACACGGGCAAAGAGTGGGTGGAGCTTAGCTTGGGGTGGTGGAATGGAGGGGGTTGGGGGGTGGGGGAGAGGTGGAGTTACATAGCCAAAACTGGAAAAATCCATTTGCTTCCTGGAACTAGAGAATCTAATTCTGATGGAGAATGGCATAGTATATCCAATCAATTAATGTAGTTTATTTTCGCATATTTCCCACTGATTGAAATGTAATCTTTGTTGTTATTTATGTGTCTAAGATCTAGGTGTCCTTTCTGTGCTATCTTCTGCAGTGGATTTTATTCCTAGTAATAAACTATGATGAACTTTCATTTTACCTTGTCTTAAATATTGGTATATTGCATTGGTAGAGTCCATAGATTTGGATATATTGGCTCAATGGTTAATGTGAACACCCTCACTATGAGACTAGTTGTTGCGACCGCCGGAGACGTGAGTTCAGTGAATCACAAATGCGCATGACCGGTTATACATTGACTGGCTGACGTAGACGATCAGCTGCATATATATCCTTAAAAAATGACTAAATTATCTTTTGGTAATTTGAAGAGAAATTGAACAGGCACAAATTTAGATCTTTTTATCAGAAATAAAATTGTATTGGTTATATTAATCTGACACTTTATTCGACTACTTAATAGGTTTAGTAACAAAAACATATTATTTTGGAGACTATACATCCGGTGAGAAAATACTGAACTTTGAAATGCTGCTTTTGAGAGGGTCATGAGCGATCTAACAACAATTTACTAAATCTATGGTAGAACCCACATGGTTGCAATCATAGCGTCCGTATCTATGTGCCACCTAATATGTTGCCACCTAATTGCAATATTAGAGACTTTCGAATCCTTGTCATTGAGATTATGCAGGCATTCCTCAAATCTAATTTCTGTACTGTTCATTAAGTTTCTGTTGCTGTTTTACCTAGGTCGCAGGAGAATTAATAAATGAAGCTGTGCTAGCTATGGAATATGGAGCTTCGAGCGAGGACATTGCTCGAGTGTGTCATGCGCATCCGGTAAGTTCTACCAACTCTCATCATTGTAGTGACATATTGCTGGGCTGTTGCCTCTATAGAGTTAACACAGCCTATACAGACCAACCTGTGAACTGGTCAAAAGTGGTCTTTATAGACCGGTATTCTCTCTCTCCCCCTCCCTTCTTCACAGAAATGTTGTGAACTATTTATGAGAAGGTCATAAAAGGATTGCACCATTAAACTCATATATATTTCTTTACTGTAACTCAATCGGGTATGAATATTTCTGAAAATATATAATGAATTGTATTTTATTTGAATTTTCATAAATGTAACTATATTGCTCTGTCAATGATACATTCACAAGTTGTTTTTTTGGTTGAATTCTGTCCACCGATTTCAGAGGAGTTGCATTACAATCAATTCCTTGACCTTTTGATGCCTTCCCCACCCCTTGGAGGCAGAACCATGCCTAAATATTGTCCCGCAATCCGCAGTTATATGGGTAGCCCACATACCAAATTTGTTTGAATTCCGGCCAATGGTTTGGGAGGAGATAGTGTGATGGACTGATGGGCACGTGTGCTAAGATGGATGGAGGTGATTATAATATCCCAACGTTTTTTTAGAAAGGTAACAATAAATAACTTACATTCTTCTGATTACTGTTAAAGCTTGCTGTAATATTTTCTTCACAGACTGTCGCTGAAGCATTCAGAGAAGCCAACTTAGCAGCATATTTTGGAAAGGCCATCAACTTTTAGCAACTTTTTACTCAGATGAATAAAATGTGGACAGTGCTAAACTTCTTTAATGTTATGTGCCAAGGGAGGTAACTCTTGAGATGAATTACTCAATGGTTACGGGAATGGAAATTTCTTTTTTACCTACCTCGCATTTAACCACTTAATACTGGGGAAAAAAGTCTCGAGAAATGTCCATTTGCAGACCATGCGACAACTACTTCTGAAAAATTACCATTGGAATGGCTGTGACTGGCTCAAAGTCATTTCCGTGTTAAATTTTCAAAAGTCCTCTCTTGGCCTGCAAATGAATAAAACTGCTTCATTCATTTGTATAATAACTAGCTTTAGGCATGTTTGTTTTCTCGAGACCAATATCTACCATTAAAGGGTTAACGGTCAAGCTGACCATTGGTGAAGCTGACCAATAGTAGTATGCAGTGATCTTGAGAAAGGTCCATTTGCGGGCCTAGAGTTCGAAGACTATTTGAAACAATTTATCACTTAAATGACTCCCTCTATCATTGATCCTGCCATTCCAGAGGCTAATTTTTTCTTAAATGTCTTCTTAGCATGTAAATGGACATTTCTCAAGTTACTGAACCAGTCACTGCGGTGGTCAGCTTTGAAATATGTTCTCTTGGTTTGCAAATGGACATTCTCTAGGGGAAATTGTTATTTTCATGATAAATTTGGGCCCTTATAAGGATTTAAAGTGACATTATCAATACAGTTTAAGATCTAATCTTTCTTCTTGTAAATGGTTCTCTCTTATGTCCCTCTGAGTTATCTCCCTTGGCAAATTTGACCAATAATCCTGTTTCTGAGGAAGATTATCTGAAATTTATTGTTATGACATATATGGCCTCCAGCAGACCCAGTGCTATTGGCATTTGATTAACCATTTAGCATCCAAATTTACTAAAGAAAATTCAATTCTTTCATAGAAAATGTCAATTTGCATATTAAAAGAAGACAATTTTTGAAAATTTACCGCTAGAATGACTGGCTCGGCTATCGAGCCAGGCATTCCAGTGGTAAATTTTCAAAAATTGCCTTCTTTTAGTATGCAAATTGACATTTCCCAAGACCAGTGCTGAAGTCATTTTTCGTCCGGCCTGAGTGTTAAAAGGTTAACTTATTTAAATGCCATATTTAATTGAAAATGATATGTGTTTTACTGAGAAGGAAATGTTTAATGGGTGTTATTAATGATTTTGTTTATAAATCAATTGTAGAATTTATATGTGTGTGTATCTATTTATGAATAAATGATGAATAATAAATGGATAGTTCCATTGTACTGATTGTACGCAGAGGCAGAAAAGTAAAGAAATTTTGCCAATTCTTGTTTTGTATCAAATTCATTCTTTGGTCTCCGAACATGGTCAATGGAGGACTATAGAAACGGGCGCCCTCGGTCCATCAATGTGTCCGTCCGCCCATCTGTATATTTGGTTTCTGCTTGATAACTTCAGGTAGTCTGTATGGATTCAGTTCAAATTTCGGAAATACATCGCTCCGCTGGAGACCTTGACTGAGATTGCATTTGGCCGAAATCTGTCCATAATCAGCGGAGTTACTCCCCTTGATTTCTTGAAAAATCGTAAAATATGTGGTTTCTGTTCAATGGCTTCGGGTATCTTCCCATGGATTTAGGGGGGGGGGGGGGGGGGGGGGGGGGGGTTGGTGGGAACTACTGTGACCAGAACTGGTCATTTATTTCTAATGAGAGAATCCATCATCACAATTACTCATATATTATACACAATCATGATTAAGTTGCTATATAAACAGCTTTGGCAGTAATATCAAAAAATTGATTGAGCGACTAACCGATGGATAGATAGACCAAGACTTATACTCCTTGTGATTTGTGCTAACACGGGTTGCTAACCAATGATTTGTTATTGTCATGTTTGTTTCACCTGCAAAGCAGAAAGCTAGACATCTAGGGATTACATCTTTGTTTCACCTACAAATCAGAAAGCTAGACATCTAGGGATTACATCTTTGTTTCACCTGCAAAGCAGAAAGCTAGACATCTAGGGATTACATCTTTGTTTCACCTACAAATCAGAAAGCTAGACATCTAGGGATTACATCTTTGTTTCACCTGCAAAGCAGAAAGCTAGACATCTAGGGATTACATCTTTGTTTCACCTACAAATCAGAAAGCTAGACATCTAGGGATTACATCTTTGTTTCACCTGCAAAGCAGAAAGCTAGACATCTAGGGATTACATCTTTGTTTTACCTGCAAATCAGAAAGCTAGACATCTAGGGATTACATCTTTGTTTTACCTGCAAAGCAGAAAGCTAGACATCTAGGGATTACATCTTTGTTTCACCTGCAAAGCAGAAAGCTAGACGTCTAGGGATTACATCTTTGTAGAAAGCTAGACATCTAGGGATTACATCTTTGTAGAAAGCTAGACATCTAGGGATTACATCTTTGTTTCACCTGAAAAACAGAAAGCTAGACATCTATGAATTACATCTTTGTTTCACCTGCAAAGCAGAAAGCTAGACATCTAGGGATTACATCTTTGTTTCACCTGCAAAACAGAAAGCTAGACATCTAGGGATTACATCTTTGTTTCACCTGCAAAGCAGAAAGCTAGACATCTAGGGATTACATCTTTGTAGAAAGCTAGACATCTAGGGATTACATTTTTGTTTTACCTGCAAATCAGAAAGCTCGACATCTAGGGATTACATCTTTGTTTCACCTGCAAAGCAGAAAGCCAGACATCTAGGGATTACATCTTTGTTTCAACTGCAAAACAGAAAGCTAGACATCTAGGGATTACATCTTTGTTTCAACTGCAAAGCAGAAAGCTAGACATCTATGAATTACATCTTTGTTTCAACTGCAAAGCAGAAAGCTCGACATCTAGGGATTACATCTTTGTTTCACCTGCAAAGCAGAAAGCCAGACATCTAGGGATTACATCTTTGTTTCAACTGCAAAACAGAAAGCTAGACATCTAGGGATTACATCTTTGTTTCAACTGCAAAGCAGAAAGCCAGATATCTAGGGATTACATATTTGTTTCAACTGCAAAGCAGAAAGCTAGACATCTAGGGATTACATCTTTGTTTCACCTGCAAAACAGAAAGCTAGACATCTAGGGATTACATCTTTGTTTCACCTGCAAAGCAGAAAGCTAGACATCTAGGGATTACATCTTTGTAGAAAGCTAGACATCTAGGGATTACATTTTTGTTTTACCTGCAAATCAGAAAGCTAGACATCTAGGGATTACATCTTTGTTTCACCTGCAAATCAGAAAGCTGGACATCTAGGGATTACATCTTTGTAGAAAGCTAGACATCTAGGGATTACATCTTTGTAGAAAGCTAGACATCTAGGGATTACATCTTTGTTTCACCTGCAAAACAGAAAGCTAGACATCTAGGGATTACATCTTTGTAGAAAGCTAGACATCTAGGGATTACATCTTTGTTTCACCTGCAAAGCAGAAAGCTAGACATCTAGGGATTACATCTTTGTAGAAAGCTAGACATCTAGGGATTACATCTTTGTAGAAAGCTAGACATCTAGGGATTACATTTTTGTTTGACCTGCAAAGCAGAAGGCTAGACATCTATGAATTACATCTTTGTTTCAACTGCAAAGCAGAAAGCTAGACATCTATGAATTACATCTTTGTTTCAACTGCAAAGCAGAAAGCTAGACATCTAGGGATTACATCTTTGTTTCACCTGCAAAGCAGAAAGCCAGACATCTAGGGATTACATCTTTGTTTCAACTGCAAAACAGAAAGCTAGACATCTAGGGATTACATCTTTGTTTCACCTGCAAAGCAGAAAGCTAGACATCTAGGGATTAGATCTTTGTAGAAAGCTAGACATCTAGGGATTACATTTTTGTTTGACCTGCAAAGCAGAAAGCTAGACACCTAGGGATTACCTCTTTGTTTTACCTGCAAATCAGAAAGCTAGACATCTAGGGATTACATCTTTGTTTCACCTGCAAATCAGAAAGCTGGACATCTAGGGATTACATCTTTGTAGACAGCTAGACATCTAGGGATTACATCTTTGTAGAAAGCTAGACATCTAGGGATTACATCTTTGTTTCACCTGCAAAACAGAAAGCTAGACATCTAGGGATTACATCTTTGTAGAAAGCTAGACATCTAGGGATTACATCTTTGTTTCACCTGCAAAGCAGAAAGCTAGACATCTAGGGATTACATCTTTGTAGAAAGCTAGACATCTAGGGATTACATCTTTGTAGAAAGCTAGACATCTAGGGATTACATTTTTGTTTGACCTGCAAAGCAGAAGGCTAGACATCTATGAATTACATCTTTGTTTCAACTGCAAAGCAGAAAGCTAGACATCTATGAATTACATCTTTGTTTCAACTGCAAAGCAGAAAGCTCGACATCTAGGGATTACATCTTTGTTTCACCTGCAAAGCAGAAAGCCAGACATCTAGGGATTACATCTTTGTTTCAACTGCAAAACAGAAAGCTAGACATCTAGGGATTACATCTTTGTTTCAACTGCAAAGCAGAAAGCCAGATATCTAGGGATTACATATTTGTTTCAACTGCAAAGCAGAAAGCTAGACATCTAGGATTACATCTTTGTTTCACCTGCAAAGCAGAACGCTGGACATCTAGGGATTACATTGTCCAGTATCCATTTACATTAAAGTGTTTTATTAGCCTTATTCAGTAATGCCTAGAGTCAGATTTTAATGAAAGTGTGCACTTGTTCGATGCCATGCATGGATGCAGTTTTCATCGTTGCTAGTTTGAATTTTGGGAATCTCCAATTTCTCACATTTCTGAACTAAGTTTTACATGTGTTTGCGTTAATTGTTTTCAATCAAGGCTCCATAGATTTCAATGACGCTTTTGTTTTTGTCTCGTCTGCGAAGCAGAAAACGAGACAGATGTGTCACTTCCGATGGCGTCAACAATGTTAATCTTTTTGCGTTTAGCAAAACTTCTCAGCTTATATTTCATGATCAGTTAATCCTATTGCAACTAAACTTGGCTATGTGGTTGCCTATACTGTTAGGAAGCAGCATGATGATACTGAGGTCACAAGGTCAAAGGTCTAGGTCATTGGGACCTTGATTCAAAACTGTTTTTCAATGTTACGGTCAATGCCACTGTGACAAATAGGAGACATTTAATTCTGCGAAATCCTTGTTTATTAATGGATGTTTACAAAGAAGTTAATGTGTTTCCAAGACAAAATAAAATGTACTGTTGAATATTTTGAAAATAATTAGATTGAAAGACATTGCTGCCTGCCTACCTGTCTGTCTGTATGCCTGGCTGTCTGTCTGTCTGTCTGTCTGTCTGTGCCTGCCTGTCTGGCTGCTTGCCTGTTTGTCATCAACAATGGTGGCACATTTTGTTATTTCTTGACAGATTTAGATCAAATTTGGGCAATATGTTCCTATGCTCATCTAATTTATCCATTATGAAACAGCCTGATTCGATGACAAACAGCAGAGTTATCCCCCCCCCCCCCTTGTAAATTTTGTACAGTGTGTGACCCAATGGGGAAAGATGGTATTTTGGTGGCATGTTTGTAATCCAACTTAGTGTATGTAGGCATTGGGTGGCTAATGGCTTGTTAGCTCACCTAGCCAGAATTGGATTATGCCATGGCGACTGTCCCTTGTCTGTCTGTCAACCTTTTCTTTGAGGGATGTCTTCTCAAGAACCACTTGTTAAAAGGAAATTGGTATGCTAACTCTTACCACTCTGTCCATATTCGATTTTTTACTGTCAATAGCAAATTAACTGGTGTACATTTTTCAATAATTTTGGTGGACAAAAGTAGACAGCAACACCTTCCACCAAATTTGTTGCAAAATGACCACCAGTTAATATTTTTATTTAATTTGAAAAATTAGAATTATTACATCAAGAAGTCAAAATTGGTTTTATATAGGTTTATGGGTTTATTATGACAATGTCAAATTCTTCACTTTTCGCTTTTGTCAGATAAACGGGTCGGCGGAGGTCAGCCTGGATTATTTTGCCACCAAAACCACAATGAAAAAGGAATGGGAAAATTACAATGTCTTCTCAAGAACCACTGGGCCAATATCAATTAATTGTGGCAGGACTCATCCTTATGGCATATAGACGATGCAATATTGTTCAAATAAAGCTGATTGGCCAATTTGGTCAGTAGCGATCTTAGATTTTAGGACTTCCAAAAACCCTATAGGAAATGAATGAGAACAGCTTTAAAAGACATTCCCAAGAACCACTCGGTCAATTTCAATTATATTTGGTAGGAAGCATCGTTATGGCATCGAGATGCAAGTTTGTTCAAACGAAGCTGATTTGTCGATTTTGCCGGTGGGCATCTTGGATTTTAAACAGTTTTTAGAAACATGTTTAAAGATCTTTTTCTCCAAGACCAATTTGAAGCTCAAGAGACTTCGTCTAGGGAAAGAGCCGAATTTAGTTTCTTCATGAGAACATCATCGGTTTATTTGCCTGGTGGCCATCTTGGATGGCCTAGTTTTCACTAAAACAACATCTCCGGAACAGCTGAAGGGATCGGGCTGAAATTGTGTATTAGTAACTAAGTGGCATTCCAGTCTATTTAAGGGAAATTGGTACGTTTAAATCACGGCAGTCATCCACCAATCAAATTATATTGTGTTCAGCAGCCATATTATTATTTTTTATTTGATGGATTTTAATCGCTAAGGCGGCTTTATATAGTTTTATAGGCATACGTATTCCAGATTTTGGACTTTTAGAAGTGTTGGGAGAATGGCTCAAATGAATGGGAATGGGTTTAAAGGACTTATTCTCAAGAAATTCTCTTGATGCTGCATTACATCCGAGATATAAATAAATTTGGAAATTTTCATAATTTTTGGTACAGCAATATCCCCGGTGTATTATTAATACATACTAATTTTTATACATAAATTCCGACCCCGTCACACATATTTGTTGTTATTTGTTGTTTTTCTGGAAACTCGCATGTGCGTATGAGTTTTCAATTCAGGGAAGCATTATATTTATGAAACAATCCAATTGGAAAGAAGTCAGAAAATCTTAAATATGTCTAAACAGTTCACCGGCGACAGACAAAATATTAGCGCCATGGCGATCGGAAACATCAGAGCTACACGCCGGGAGGACTGAAACCGCAAAAAATTCTATCAGAACATAAACAAATAAGATGCATAATAATAATTTTTGTTTATACAAGACCAGCAATGAATACATCGTCCTATTGCATGGTCTCGCCCTCCCACTAACGCTCCCGTGTCGAGCGGCACAGGGAAGCGGTGAGTGGACGTATGTTAGTACGAAGCAACGAATAGCAAGCCACCGCAAATTAACAGATACTCTGGTTTCTCTGCGAAACGGGGATGCAGGTGACCATCAGATTTGTTTACATTTTTTTGTATTGAAATTCATATTTGCATCTTGGATATTGCGTAATCGTATATATATAAGAATCGATGTTAAAATGGGAGTATTGACCCACTGGAAGCGTTTTATGGACATAGTTCCATATATTAAATTTATGGCGCTCAAATATAACCCCTTCAAGCAATTTATTGAGCATGGTGTCTCAGTTGAGAGTCAAGACCCTTGGATGTCTTGTTAAACTTGTACTAACTGACATGTTTGTGTCTTGTTAAACTTGTACTAACTGACATGTTTGTGTCTTGTTAAACTTGTACTAACTGACATGTTTGTGTCTTGGTTTTGGAAACATGTTACGGTACTTTATTTATGAGCCGAAGGGTTAAGCAAGCTATTCATGCTATCTTCTGATAGCTCTTGTTAACTCACCTGGCCTGAAAGACTACACGAGCATATGCCATGACATTAATTAATGGACGTTTCCATTTTTAGCTATGCCCTGCCCATCTTTAGCTAAGCTCCACCCACACCTCGCTCGTGTTGGGATCGATCGATCTGTGAACTTTTTGACTATCAATTTCCAGAAAACTATACCGGTAAGCTATTGAATATTTTGGAAAGTCAAATTAGTTTCAAAATATTCAACATGTTTATTAAATAGTAGAGGCATACAATTTGTACAATGTGTCTGACTATTAAGAGTTAAAGACTGGCCAAATAGAATCATTTATGACGTAATTACTATGAGGTCTACATCCACACCACTTGGCTGATTATGACATCATATTGATAGATGGATACTCTGGAAAGGTGAATTATCTGTCTCATTTATGTGGCTGCTTCTCAAGAACCACTGAGCCGATTTAAATAAAATTTGGCAGGAAGCCAATGCATTTGGTTGTGTGCCACCTTTGATAATGCCCTATTTTTCGAAACGCCTTTAACCCTTTAGCCCTCGAATTTCTTCAAGAAAATTTTAATTTGCTCGTAGAAAATGTGTACTTGCAGACCAAGGGAAGATGTACCACTAAAATGACTGACTCGATAACCGAGCCAGTCATTTTAGTGGTAAATTGTCAAAAATAGTCTTCTTTTCGTCTGCAAATGATCATTTCTCAGGACCACCGCAGAAGCCATTTTATCACAGAAAAGTACTTGGTCAAATGATGTGAAGCTCAATAAATTTAATCGAAAGAATGTGTTTGACTATGTTTGCTCAATAGAACTTAATTGGTCGATTTGTGTGATGGCCATCTTGTATGACCTAGTTTTCACAAAATCTAATCTGGGAAGTATGATTAAGGACTAAGGGCCTTTAAAGTTAGTTCAGGGTATTGATATGTGAAAAAGTGCAACATGCTGTAGTTGCGACATAGGTGGCTTTGTCAGATATGTCAGCAAACTTGACACATACAAACAGATAGACAGACACCAAGACAGATGAACGGTCGGATGAATGAATGGAAGGATGGAAAGACAGACAGATGGATGGATGGACGAACGGACCTATACTAGTTGACTCTGCTACCATTTATCGGATCGCGTTGAAACTAATTAATAGCTTGATTGTACTACGTCTGGGTAAGACGTCTTTCGAGATGACTATGATCAGAGATTCCAGATGACGGACAGCCACCGGTGTTCATCTTGAAAACATTGTTTCCAGATGATAACTCCCTTACCACTTATCCGATCGCTTTAAAACGTCAAAGATTGTTTAGATTAGGTCTGGAGAAGAAACGTGAAATCGACGATGATTCGAAATCCAAGATGGCTTCCAATACTCCATTGATTTGATTTTCACCAACAAGAACATCATATTTAAGCTGGAACATTGGAAGTTTAGTACTCGGATCACAAAGTCATCTGGGCTGATATTTAATTCGAAGAGGTGATGTATGTACATAATATTCTCAGGCTTATGTAGTAGCAAAACCGTGTTTATGCTGAAACACGGACAGTTTGAATCGTGCACTGTTCTGAGGATGTGCTGACATGCTGAAAAATCTGCTGATGAAGGACTTGTCATCTGACAAGGAGCGGATGGCATCTATACAATGTTTTACAATTTGTAGAAAAACTGAGCCAAGTCGGCCAAATGTACATCCATTCATCCGTATATCGACCAATCTATCCAGCAAATCTGTTTGTAGTCAACACAAACGATGTGCTGATTTAAGTTAAATTTTTCGGGAAGAATATTTGATTGACTATAGCTTTCATTCCCTATTCACAAATTTGATTGGTCAATTTTATCAGCCATCTTATATACTGAGCCAAAAAAGTTTAGCAACAGTGAAGTTTGGTTTGTTGTATGAAAACTATGCGTCCATTTATAACCGAATTTGCAGGCATGTTTCGTCAATGTAATGTCTCGCTGATCATGAAGAAATGCAAATCATTTCTTGCATTTCTCGGCCGCACGCTTAATGCATGTGAAAATGCATTTTTCATGCACTGGCCCACATTGGCGGGTAGCGAAGGCAAAAATTCACCATATTGCAAAAGCTGATAACGAACGTTAACAGAAAACGCTTAAAAGTTTACACAACCGAACATGGGCCACCGCCCAGGTCTACCCGAAAATCAGCGCCATGAAGCAATGGGAAGACTCGCTGCTGGGCAGAGCGTTCGCTCTGTTTCTCGACATTTTAATGTTCACGCCTCAACCATTTCCCGTCTCCGCCAACGTGAGCAGGAAACTGGACATGTTCATAACCGACCACGATCTGGCAGACCGAGAGCAACAACACTACGAGAAGACCGCTACTTAGTGACGTGATCACGACGTCACAGGTTTGAGACTACGCCGCGGGTGTCCCGTAATTTGCACATCGCTACCGGCACTACAGTGCATGCACAAACTGCGCGAAACAGACTCCATGATGCTGGACTGCATGCCCGTCGTCCACTAGTTGCTGTTCTGCTTACAGAGCGTCACATCGAGAATCGGGTTGCATGGGCAAGAACTCATCAGCGATGGCGTGCTCAACAATGGAGCCACGTTTTGTTCATTGATGAGTCGATGTTTTGTGTGGATGTGGCGGATGGTAGGCTACGTTTAGGAGAACGGTATGATGCAGCCAACATCATTCAGCACGATGGCGGAAGTGTCATGGTGTGGGCTGGAATCCATGAAAATGGCAAAACAGATCTTATTGTGATTCGCGGAAATTTAACGGCTCAACGTTACTGTGAAGAAGTTGTCGCCCCTGTTGTCATCCCTTTTATGCAGCATCATGCAGACTATGTTCCAGCAAGACAACGCCCGTCCTCATTCAGCTAGTGTCACCAGTGATTTCCTTGAAGCTAACAACGTTCCGGTGTTGGACTGGCCAGCGCGATCACCGGACCTGTCTCCGATCGAACACGTGTGGGACATTCTTGGCCGTATGGTGTGTGAGAACCATCCACATCTTCACAACGCGCGGGAGCTGGAAGCTGCACTGCTCCAGGAATGGGATGCGATTCCTCTTCGTGACATCAGGTGCTTAATTCGAAGCATGAGAAAGCGATGTACGGCGGTGGTTAATGCATGCGGAGGTCACAACCGGTATTGACAGCTCAGTGTCATTATTTAAATTGGACCCTTCCGTTGAATGATGCCGTGTTAAAGGCGCTATGCTAGCATTACAGTAACACGAGACTGTTGTTCAAATTGGAAAATGACATATCAATTAAATAATATATTTGAATCAATTTATTGTTTTTGTTAAATAACATTTATACAGTAATATTCTCAGTGTTGCTAAACATTTTTGGTTCGGTATACATCAGCTTCCGATTGATCACTCTTGCGACAATGTTTCTGAACAGTTTCATGTGTCATTACATATTTTAAGGCATGTGTGTTGTCGGGCAGTTCTCGCTCTCTGACCTATTATCTAGGCGGGTATTATTCGCTGTTTGCGGAGCTCTTGTTTAGTTTCGGCATGCGTCGCGCACGCACGCGCGTGCGTACGCGTGACTGTGTGGCCAGCTTTAACATTGCCACGTTTATCTTTTAAGCTCTGTTCTACAGAAAAAGTCAGTGGCCAATTTTTCACTTACGAATTTACAGCATATCATGTTTGGCCAACTCTCACATAAAAAATCATTTGACATTTAACTAGTTATATTTGAAGCACATCCTTTTATAGCTTTGCTTTTTATTTATCACAAGTCTGTTCATGGGAAGTAGATAGTCAGGGACCAGGTCAAAATGTATGGCTATGATGACCTATTTGAATATTCTTATTTAAAGATTAAAATATGCTACGATATACAAACTTGTTCCAAGGATACCTCCATATAAAGGACCCCCATATAAAGGACCCCCATGCAAAGGACCCCCCATGTAAAGGGTACCGCATATAATGGGCACCCCCATATAAAGGACACCTCTATTTCAAGAACAACACCATATAAAGGACAACCAGTAGCTGATTATAATAAGGGCAGCGGGGGCAGAACTTGACCAGCCCCCAATTTTTTCTATCAAAATTTATGTTTTGAGCGAATAATGTGTTTATACAGTTTCTCATTTTACAAACGAGAAAAGCTGTCTGGACATGTAACAGGATACGGTACAAACTATTTTGCTATGTTCTGTTTATTCAGTTTTGTATCCAGTCCTGTTTTCACAACTGAACGGTTAAAAAAATAGTGAACAAGAAAAATTAAATTAAATTTTTAGAAAAGAATAATTTAACAGTCAACTGATGGTCCATATTTACCTCTGGAAATGCAGGAGGTGGCATTTGCGAGCAGCTAGATTTCAAAATTTTCTGGGGGAGGACCCCGGACCCCCCCCCCTTCGTTTGCTTTCGCTTACACCAAACTCCACAAATATTCTTTGCCCCCGACCCTGGCAAGGCTTAATCCGGCACTGAAGACAGCTCTATATAAAGGGCATCCACATATAAAGAACACCCCATATAAAGGACATCACGTATAAAGAATACCCCCATATAAAGAATACCCCCATATGAAGGACATCCCATATAAAGAATATCCCCATATGAAGGACATCCCATATAAAGGACATCCCATATAAAGGACATCCCATATAAAGAATACCCCCATATGAAGGACATCCCATATAAAGGACATCCCATATAAAGGACATCCCATATAAAGAATACCCCCATATGAAGGACATCCCATATAAAGGACATCCCATATGAAGGACATCCCATATAAAGAATACCCCCATATGAAGGACATCCCATATAAAGGACATCCCATATGAAGGACATCCCATATAAAGAATACCCCCATATGAAGGACATCCCATATAAAGGACATCCCATATAAAGGACATCCCATATAAAGAATACCCCCATATGAAGGACATCCCATATAAAGGACATCCCATATAAAGAATACCCCCATATAAAGGACATCCCATATAATAATAATAATAATAATAATAATAATAATAATCTTTATTTCAAGAGGGTACATCGTCAGTGGCCTGATGTTCCCGAGGCACTCAAAACATATATACACTATGTCCAATAATATATAATTATATACACGCCAGGTATGTACAAATAGACATATGTACAATAATTGCACTTACACGCACGCATGCACGCACTCACTGAGACACGCAGGCGGGCGGGCCGGCAGGCAGACATGGACATCCCATATAAAGGACATCCCATATAAAGAATACCCCCATATAACGGACATCCCATGTAAAGGACATCCCGCATAAAGGACATCCCATGTAAAGGACATCCCGCATAAAGGACATCCCATATAAAGGACATCCCATATAAAGGACACTCGCGTATGAAGTACAATGTTTTATGGTCCCGATATTGTCCTTTATAGACAAGTTAAATACTGTGCTTGAGATAAATGATTTTAGCTAAATAGTTTTTACTGTTGAAGCTTGATGACGACGACGACGACGACGACGACGTACTGGGTTCTGCGGCTGGAGTAGTAGTTTGAAAACATCCTGTAGCTGCAATGGACCTTTCCAAGGTTATCCATCCATCATATGACGTCATAATAAACTACGTGGCGTGTAGGATGACGTCATAATCATGACGTCAGGAATGATTCGATATAGTCCGTTTTTAACGCTTAATAGTCTGACACGTTGTGTGAATTGTATGTCTTTACCATTTAATAAACATTCTGTTGAACATTTCGAAACTAATTTGACTTGGCGCTGTTGCTGCCATAGGCAGCAACAAATCCCAGTCAAATTAGTCTCAAAATGTTCAACAGCTAATGTGTATAGTTTTCTGGAAATTAATAGTCAGGGCGTTTGGGGATCAATCGATCCCAAAACAATCTAAGTGTGGATGGAACGTAGGTAGAGATCGGCGGGGATTAGCTAAACATGGAAAGGTCCATTAATCTTTCTTTGGCCACTGTTTCTAATCCCAGTCAGAGTCTTTAGCTGGCGCAAGTTCTTGTCTCTCCATGCACTCTGATTGGTAGGTAGCACATTGGTCAGGATTGCGCAGTGGCGCCCATCTGCTGACTGTGTAGGTGTTGGCTCCGAGTAAAGCAAATTACAAGGCCTTCTGCGCAGGTCTGTCTAGTGGCATTCGCAGAACATAACCACACATAAACAATTTTTGCTGGGCCACCTTCACTGAGAGTGAGACCACATTGCACATCTTGTTGAAGGTAACCTGGAGATAGAACACTAGTACACTTAAGGACTATGGTTGCGCGGTCTACCTAAAGGGGATAGGTACTTATATGCTTGTGAAATAGAGAAATAATTCATGACAATAGGACTTAGTTTACTTTCTTTTGAAAGGACAGGCATGGTTAAGAATTACCTTTAAAAGTAGGCTACCGTGACAACACAGATGGGCACCGATGGTCAATGCTCAGAATAATCCACACACGGATCAATCGCATGACTTACGTGAAACGTCATGGTGAGAAATACATCCTTAAACATGCATGAGAGGAGAGGTACTAGAATACCACCACCACTACCACCACCACCACCACCACCACCACCACCACCATCATCGGCGTTCCATACACAGCATTTAGTCTCGTTTGAGTTACCCGTTATCATTCGTAACAATGTTGATTTATCTTACACATTTATTTTTCTGCATAAGAGGTTAGTCTCCCTTGCACAACAATTTAAGGAAAGCTTGTATCCTCATGCATGCACGCATGTCCGACGTTTGCCCGCGTATCCAGCGTGATACCCCAGGTTCTACTGGAGTGAGCGTGCACTAAATTTGCTTAGAACATGCTCGTGTGCTCCCGAAGAAGGCGCATTTTGCCGCCAGAAGTTCAGGTTATTAAAAGTATACTAACAGCTTTCTAATCAATAGATATATTTGATCTATATAATATGTATGACTTCCGACAATTCGGCACAATGTAAAAAATGGGCTTATAATTTATTGTCTTTAGTAGCGTACCGATATTTGCAGAGGTGTTCTATGTTATTATGCGAATAACTTGATTATTTTCCTTTCAGTTGATGACAAAACAGGATGTGCACTACTTTCATGACACCATGGGGCTGCCTGATAATGATCCAGTAATATGGGATACTTAAAGGCCATTGATGCCAGCTTTCAGTTTGTACGCGAACAATTGGCATCTCAGCTCTTCCACACCAGCTAAGCTCGTGCTCGGATTGTACAGCTGGCAGACCCATCCCCCCATATAAAGACACCCACCCCCACCCCCACCCCAACTTTAGAGGACGTCTACATATAAAGAACCTCCCCCCCACCACCCCCATAAATGACAACACCCCCACCCCACACCCCATATAAAGGACATCTCTATATAAAGGATACCTCTATATAAGGGACACATCTATATAAAGGATACCTCTATATAAAGGACACCCTACCCTCCCCCCCCCCAATATAAAGGACAATCACGTCCAAAGTGCAATGTTTTATGGCCTTTATAGACAAGTTCAATACTGTACTTGAAATAAATAACTAACTAAATAGTTTTTACTGTTGAAGCTTGATGACGATGTACATTGTCCTGCGGCTGCGGTAGTAGTTTGAAAACATCCAGCAGCTACAATCAGTCCTTCTTTGGCCACTGTTTCGAATCCCAGTCAGAGTCTTTAGCTGGCGCAAGTTCTTGTTTCTCAATGCACTCTGATTGGTAGGTAGCACATTGCTCAGGATTGTGTAGTGCCCCTCCCCTCTGCTGACTGTGTAGGTGTTGGCGCCGAAGTCAGAGTAAATCAAATTCCAACCCCTTCTGCGCAGGCCTGTCTAGTGGCATTCACAGAACATAACCATACATAGATCATATTTGATGGTTCCCCCTTCACTGACAGTGAGATCACATTGCACATCGTGTTGAAGCTAAACTGGAGATAGAACAGTATTCCACTTAAGGACTATGTTTGCGTGGTCTACCTAAAGGGAATATGTCTGTGAAATAGAGAAATAATTCATGACAATAGGACTTAGTTTACTTTCTTTTGAAAGGCCAAGCATAGTTAAGAATTACCTTTAAAAATAGGCTACCGTGACAACACCGATGGTCAATGCTCGGAAGAATCCGCACACGGATCAATTGTATGGCTTGCATGAAACGCCATGGTGAGAAATACATCCACAAACAGATATGAGTGGAGAGGTACTAGACTACTAGTATACCACCACCACTACACCACCACCACCACCATCATCGGCGTTTCATACACAGCATATAGTCTCGTTTGAGTTACCCGTTACCATTCGTAACAAGGGTGATTAATCTTGCACATTTATTTTTCTGCATAAGAGGGTAGTCTCCCTTGCACAACAATTTTAGGACATCTTGTATCCTCATGCACGACGTCCGACGTTTGCCCGCGTGATACCCCAGGTTCTACTGGAGTGAGCTTGAACTAAATTTGCGTAGAACATGCTCGTGTGCTCCCGAAGAAGCCGCATTTTGCCGCCAGAAGTTCAGGTTATTAAAAGTATACTAACAGCTTTCTAATCAATAGATGCATTTGATCTATATAATATGTATGACTTCCGACAAATCGGCACAATGTAAAAAATGGGCTTATAATTTATTGTCTTTAGTAGCGTACCGATATTTGCAGAGGTGTTCTATGTTATTATGCGAATACCATGATTATTTTCCTTTCAGTTGATGACAAAACAGGATGTGCACTACTTTCATGACACCATGGCACTGCCTGATAATGATCCAGTAATATGGGATACTTAAAGGCCATTGATGCCAGCTTTCAGTTTGTACGCGAACAATTGACATCTCAGCTTTTCCACACCAGCTAAGCTCGTGCGCGGATGGTACAGCTGGCGGACCAATTCCTCTAATTTTATTGCACCGTCAGATGATAGTTATGTCTTACCAAGCTACCAAAAGGCTTATAATATTTGTGTTTAGCCTTACAGATGACATTCCAGCAGGACTGTTAATTTTCAAGCGAATATTCCGGTTGCCACAGCCAGTGAAATAAGGAAATCCCGGCAAAGATACTGCCTCTGATAAACTTTCATTATTAGAGTTAGTGGAACAAGTCTCAGCTTACTTCGTGTTCCTAGATAAATACGGAAACGTTTTAGGAGCCCTTGAGCATGGCTCCGTGTAAGTAGAAATATATCTGTATCTTCAGGAAAAAAGATATGCACGGTATAGCTTAATGGGCCTTTACATGTTTAGCTATGCCCCGCCCATCACTAGCTAAGCTCCACCCACACCTCGCGCGTGTTCGGATCGATCGATCTCTGAACTCCCTGCCTATCTATTTCAAGAAAAATATACAGGTAAGCTGTTGGATATTTTGAAACTAATTTGACTGGGTGCTGTTGCTGCCTAGTCAAATTTGTTTCAAAATATTCAACACCATGTTTATTAAATAGCAAAGAATTACAAAGACATACAATTCATACCACGTGTCGGAGTATTTGAGATTTGGTGACGGTCGATATGGAACCTTTTGTGACGTAATGATTGTGACGTACACGCGCTGAGATGATTATAACATCATACGAGGTCAGATGATGGGTGGATACTCTGGAAAGGTGAATTGACCGATATACATAGCATGCATCGTTATGGCAGTGTCGGCTTCTTCATAAGAAGTGGTAAAACAGTCTATATCCAGTGCATTAATTGGTAATAACAATATCAGTCTGGCTCTGTGTGTAATACTGGTTGAGAAGACTTATGCAAGGTTAGCCTTTCTCTCTTGGAATTGTCGATAAATATGCGGAGATATGGTCTAGATGAATTCACTTTTAGCTATGCCCCGCCCATCTCTATCTAAGTTCCGTCGATGCCTTGTGTGTGTTGAGATCAATTCATATACTTTGAATCCTGACTTCTCAGAATCCCAATTTCAGCTAACCCGTTGAATATTTTGAAACTAATTTAACTGAGAGATATTTCTGCATATGAAAACAACAGCCCCGACTCGAATTAGGTTGAAAATATTCAACAATGTTTATTAAATGATAAAGGCATACACTTCGTACAACTGACGGACTATTCATTGTTCATAACGGACCCAGTTACGTTATTCTTTACGCATTTTGACTGTGATGTTATCCTACACGTGAAGTCATTGATTATAACGTCATATACTTGAGTGGCGTATTGGATTCATCCATTGGCATTGAGGCTTACATAAATACTGTCTTTCATCCGTAATGTCAGCTTTTGGACGGCTTCGTGTATTGTGCTTAATGGATGTATCTTCACTGTAATGACCAAACACAGCATGTATACAGTTATAGTCTTTTGATCACATGCCCAGTATGAGTGGTTTTGCAAGATCACTGCAAGTCTTAAGCGTACTTAGTTTCATTGACATCTGATGTACAAAAGCCATTCCATCTCCAAGTAGGGCCATCTTATTGTTCTGTGTATCAGACTCTGGTTTTTCTTTTGGCGTGCTGGGTACACTTCTTTCCGGATGTGGGCCAATTTACTTTTAATTCATCCTGGTATACAGATCATCGTACACCGTGGTTAGCATTACTTGACAGACGTTTTCCCTTTGATGCAAACAATTTTCGTGCTACTCTCGAGAGTTCGTATATATTAATATCATCTTTCATATCAATGCCCGGATGTGACCAGACAACAGTTGCCATACTGACAAATAGATAATGAGTCTCTTTAAGGTCTACCCCCTATGTTATGTCTGACAGATTTTACTGGGGGAATTCCATCTATAAAGTTTCAATTTACCCATTAGTTCTGAGAGGTTAATTGTAAGTATGTGGTGTCACACATTTTGGATACGGTTCTTGTCTAACTGCATACTTTTAAAGAACGTATCTTAACATAAGCAGAGAGCTTGATGCTGTTAATCAGATCATATCCACAGCGCTAGTTAATACAATTTGACATTTCTAAGACTGCATATAACTGTCAAAATTTTATTTCCTGATGCTCAGTGATTTCGTTAGTTGGTAATGGTGTGACAATGTCGTTGCAGTGATATCAGCTTCTGATGCAAGTCACGGTAGTTCTGGAGTTGCAAGAAAGAATCTGGATGTGTTTTTTGCGTGTCAGACAACGAAGTCCAGCAAAACTTTAAAATTTCGATGTTCCTGTTGGAGAGCGCGATCTACACCAAGACTTGTACATGGTATGGGACATTCCACCACTCGGCAGTTACCATTCAAAAAGGTCAGCCATACATCAGACCTCTTGAGTATCATATCGTGAATGCTTGATAGGGTACTCCATGAAGTACGAGTACATATTTGGTGTGATACCATCACAATTTTCTTCACTAACGCAATTAGGAATGTGCTGCTTTGCACAATAATATAGGTACACATTATGCTAATAACATCGACAAGAAAACATCATGCAGTACACATGGTGAACTAATTGTTACCTACAAACAGCATGGAGTGTCAGCCTCACCTCAGTCATGCAAGAAATAAGTCTGGGCGGAATATCTAGTGATCCTCGATGTTCAAACACTCAAATACCGCTTTGCTCATGATTTATACAAATCTGTAAGATTAATGCCACTACAACAAGATCAAGTGAAGGGGATGCAAGCAAAAATCACAGAACTGGGAACAAAGTACACAGATTGTTAGTTCTGTGAGTTACAAAGGCACACTATTTAACAATATGTGCTGGCCCTCAATGGTGACAGAGAGGCTTATAGACGATGCCCAGGCAGCTATTCAAAGCATGAATAAAATTCGATGCCTGCCACCACAAGCACCTATGTACCATCACCGGACACCGATGGCCAGACAGCATACTTTCCAATGATGCACTATACAAGACATGTAATACATCGCCGCTGTCTGTAAAAGTCGTCCAGCAAAGATGGCCCATGCTTGGCCATGTGCTAATGATGCCAGAACACACATCAGCACAGAGAGCCTTGGAATTCGCCCTACGTGGAGCTAGCAAATACAAAGCAAGGAGAGGACGTCATTGCATAAATCTGCTACGCGTGCTCCGAGGTGACCTCAAGAAGGCAGGACTCGGTAACTTAAGTCAAGAATGGACCTGAGGAAGCTAAGGGTTTCGGCTGAGGACAAGACACAGTGGGCAAAAGCGAAGATGGACTGGTTGCTGATTGCAGCTGCAGGATGTTTCAACTACAACAGCCGCAGAATACAGTAATCATACATACATATAGTGGATATAATGAAGACGAAGTTGATGGTAATAGTGACTTCTCTGGTGCCCATCCTGGATTTGATTTACAATAAAACATCGGTTGTGGACATAATAAGTGACCTTGGTGATACATTCCAAAGAAGTTGCAGAATGATAAACTGGTGACGAACTGGTTATCAAAAGTAATACTCACATTTGACAGGCACATCAAGGCCAATGAGCCATTGCCGGCGCAGATATAGATACAACGTACACCATGTGCCATTCAGAGAGGTTTATTATACTTGATCTAATGAAGATATGCAATGTATCCATGAAATACTCTTGTCCGATAGTTACACTAATACTCATCAGTAAGCACATAGCGTTTCAAGGAAGGTTAGATGAGGTCAATGTCTATTTCTCTGATAGGTTACTTGTACAGAATGGAGAAGGGCAAGTGTAATTCACATATATACATCATCATCATCATCATCATCATCATCATCATCATCATCATCATCATCATCACATAGCATGTTGTGAAATTATCTTCATGATTTGTACTCAAATGTTCCAGTGCTCAATTAATCAAATGTGCTACGTAAACCATGCTCATTGCGAGAACACGTTTCATTTAGTGTGGTGGCGGCGGTGAGTGATGAGCTTGTTGTGGTGTATTAACTTCAGCCTTGGTTCGTATCTCAATCTGTGCTCCAAAGTGTTTGGACCTTCACTGTTAATGTTTTAACGTTTGCCGGATGTGCATATACCTGGTAGCCACCTATGGAATATCATTATGAACATGGCTCCGAAACTCAACCAGGGAATGATTTGTCTTAAAGTCTGGATACTTATAATTCTATGCGGCTTTGTGGTTGCTATGGATGTCACAGTCATTCACTTCGTGCCTTTATCATTTTGGAGAGATCGATCCAAAACTGTGCTTGAGTGACGGACTTGTGCATCATATGTGGCGAAAACATGGATCTTGTTTTGTGAATCCACTATGAGAATCCCATGCAAACTCGGTCATCTTCTGAAAACTCAATAGTGTCAAGAGGAAATAAAACTGGTCTTCCTCGTACTAGCGCAGGAAGATCAAAGATACCACGACATTCAGTCATGTAATGAATTACGAGTTTACTATGGTAGCCTAGTTCACGCGCATGCCGATAGCTAGTCCGAGTTCTCCCTATTCCGATACTGATATGCCCTGGTACATCAGAATTGGCATAGTCAGGGAACTCGGACTACACGGTAGCATGCCAATAATTAACCTTTCCAGAGTATCCATCCATCATCTGACCTCGTATGACGTCATAATCAGCTCAGCGCGTGTATGATGACGTCACAATTATTACATCACAAAGGGTACCGTCATCAAATCTCAAATAATCCGACACGTTGTACGAATTGTATGTCTTTGTAATTCTTTGCTATTTAATAAACATGCTGTTGAATATTTTGAAACTAATTTGACTGGGCACTGTTGCTGACTTAGGCAGCAACAGCACCCAGTCAAATTGGTTTCAAAATATTCAACAGTTTACCTGTATAGTTTTTTTGGAAATTGATAGTCAGTGTGTTTAGAGATCGATCGATCCCAACACGAGCGAGATGTGGGTAGAGCTTAGCTTAGTCGAGTTGGGCATAGCTAAAACCGGAAAGGTCCATTAACACGATGTTGCTGTGAGTGTCACTGTAACTCTTTAGTCCAAATACTAGCACACCTTGATCATCACTTGTTGAATTACGAAATCTAGTTTCTGCATATGTATGGGCCATACCAACTTTAGGAGTGGGCAAACCGGGCGACCGTCCAAGGTCCCACAATTTTTTTCTGTCTTGGAATGAGGTCTCTCCCTTTCTGCGTCTCCATTAGAGTAAACAATAGTCGACGGGATAAATCTCACATCTTCCATCTGAGTGTGGTAATGGTATAATGTATTATATACTATTCTCTACAACATCATTATTAAAATGAACAACACTGCATGTTTACAGGCTTCACTAAAAGCTGGATTAATCTCAAATTCAGATTTTCTTAATTTAAGATAGTAAATTATAGCCAAAGTTAGGACGCACAATAAGCATGTTGTTTCCAACTCAGAATGCAGCAAATGGCTTCTCTGAGCATCTAATTTTCAAATTCTCCTGGGTCAAACCGCGGACACTCTGCCTATGAGAGGTGGGCTACCCTGCCAGACACACATACGAGTCGACTCATCATTGCCTGGGGTTTCCAAAACCCTAACGCCGCCATTGGTTTGACCATAGTCAACGTCTGTCTTGTAGCCTTGACTTCAGCCATCATCGTTTGTGATATATTGCTTACTGATGTTTTGATAATAGCCACAGGCTCGTCAAACAACGAGGCTGTGGATGGACCCTAAATACTCTATGCAAATACAGATTTTCGAGATACTGGTGTATCATCCCTTATGAGTGATCGATAAAATGGCCAGCTCGTCTGTCTTGCTTTGAGCCCCCCCCCCCACCCCACCCTATGGTTCTTGCATACTCAAAGATGTTTTCATGTCTTGTTCCAATGACGCATTGTCTTCTTTTCGAATCTCACTATTTTTCATTGCTTTAAGGTGTAATCGTTTACATTAGGGATGGGAGAACTTTACTTTATGGATATTGGTTTGGATGTTTCCGTTCCTTTACTTTGTTTTGTATTAACCTATCAGTACTTTCGCCATACCTTCTCTACTAGCCGATGTAGGTTTTACTAGCGTCAACCACTGGAGTATACATCCTTTTGGGACTTTGCGATCAAACCACAAAGAACGTAGTCTAGGACCGCTAAAGACGAGAACGAACCACGCAGTACCTAAGGACACTTGCAATGGGCAAGATAGAGTCGAGAAGGTTAAAGAAAAGCTGATTACAGCTGAAAGAAGTTTTCACATCTTCAGCTGCAGAACACAGCCCCTCGTCATATTCACCATCCGTTGGAGTAAGCTGACCACCTTTAAGAAGTCCTCCGAGCCTGTTGTAAAATTCATTATCCGTTGCTGTTTCTCCCTATGACAGTAGTGTCTGATCTCATCGTTGAGTGTTTCTGGCCTCCTGGCTACCATAATTATGTGCATACTTCAGTATCGATGTTATTTAAACAAAATTTTCGAACATCATTAGGCGATATTGACATATTGTTTGTAGGTTCAGTGGTTCACCTTCCATTCTTCATTGCCATACAATCTTTCAACCAACATCAAAGGAGCGTGCCTCGTGCAGATATTCTGCATCATTATTCTCGCCGAGTAAGAGACAGGAATTAAGGTCATGTAGAGGAAGACCGGAAGATATTGTGAATAATTGTGTCTGTATATCACCCACCGACGATGACAAATTATGAGAGATCGTAGCTTCTCAAAATCGCGGTGGACCTACAAAAACTGTTTGCACAAAAGCGGTGTCTTTACTTGCGAGGCTTTTATCATAAATACACTTTGCGCTTTTGAATTTTGTATTGTTATCTTAAAAAACACTCACAATGCCACCTTGTGTCATGTTCTCTAAGGTCTGATTCGGTGATCTGTCCAAGTCTACGTCTGATAGACAGCCTGGAGAACCATACAGAGTTCTTTCTCGGTCACATGACAGAAACTTGTCATGTGACACAGGGATTCACACCAATTACCATCCATGTATCAAACACTCAATGCAAAGTTCGCAGTTTGTCAGAGAACTGACATAGATATGATTGAAACTTGCCATTGCACACGTATTTCATCATGATATTTCTCTGCATCATGATATTTCTCTGCATCATGATATTTCTCTGCATCATGATATTGCTCTGCATCATGATATTGCTCTGCATCATGATATTGCTCTGCATCATGATATTTCTCTGCATCATGATATTTCTCTGCATCATGATATTTCTCTTCATCATGATATTGCTCTTCATCATGATATTGCTCTGCATCATGATAATGCTCAGCATCATGATATTTCTCTGCATCATGATATTGCTCTGCATCATGATATTTCTCTGCATCATGATATTGCTCTGCATCATGATATTGCTCTGCATCATGATATTGCTCTGCATCATGATATTGCTCTGCATCATGATATTTCTCTGCATCATGATATTTCTCTGCATCATGATATTTCTCTTCATCATGATATTGCTCTTCATCATGATATTGCTCTGCATCATGATAATGCTCAGCATCATGATATTTCTCTGCATCATGATATTGCTCTGCATCATGATATTTCTCTGCATCATGATATTGCTCTGCATCATGATATTGCTCTGCATCATGATATTGCTCTGCATCATGATATTTCTCTGCATCATGATATTTCTCTGCATCATGATATTTCTCTTCATCATGATATTGCTCTTCATCATGATATTGCTCTGCATCATGATATTGCTCTGCATCCTGATATTGCTCTGCATCCTGATATTTCTCTGCATCATGATATTTCTCTGCATCATGATATTGCTCTGCATCATGATATTTCTCTGCATCATGATATTTCTCTGCATCATGATATTGCTCTGCATCATGATATTGCTCTGCATCATGATATTTCTCTGCATCATGATAATGCTCTGCATCATGATATTGCTCTTCATCATAATATTGCTCTTCATCATGATATTGCTCTGCATCATGATATTGCTCTTCATCATGATATTGCTCTTCATCATGATATTTCTCTGCATCATGATAATGCTCTGCATCATGATATTGCTCTGCATCATGATATTGCTCTTCATCATGATATTGCTCTGCATCATGATATTGCTCTGCATCATGATATTTCTCTGCATCATGTTATTGCTCTGCATCATGATATTGCTCTGCATCATGATATTTCTCTGCATCATGATATTTCTCTGCATCATGATATTTCTCTGCATCATGATATTGCTCTGCATCATGATATTTCTCTGCATCATGATATTGCACTGCATCATGATATTGCTCTGCATCATGTTATTGCTCTGCATCATGATATTTCTCTGCATCATGATATTGCACTGCATCATGATATTTCTCTGCATCATGATATTGCACTGCATCATGTTATTGCACTGATTAAACAAGAGCAAAGAATATGGTTAGAATAAGCATATGGCAATAGCAATCCTATCTTAAATTGTAGGATAAAATATGATATCCTGACTAATCAGATCGATGACGTTCCTGACAGGGTGCAGAATGCATCATCCTTTCATAAAGGCATGGGATTATTACTACATGTAATCAATTTAATCTGGGAATTTACACATAAATCCACCTAAAATAGTATGCAGACCATTTTGCTATGCAATTACTTTTCGAAATGAAAAAACCGATTTTACTATGTATTAGTTTTAGAAATATTCACAATTTTATCCGTATTGTAAATGCGTTGAGAAATCACCTTTAAATCATGCAGAAAGAAAGATAGGCACAAAAACCTTTTATAAGACGTGTACCTTTATGAGTCTAAAAGCACTTGATGCCAACAATTTCCAAATAAATCGAAACATATGCCCCAGAACTACTAACCACAATACGTGAATAACTTGCGATAAATTTGTGTTCCAAATATTTAGCAGGTGTAATATTTAAACAACTTGAAACTGGAAAAGAATAGTCGCAAGAAAGCGAAAAGTAGCGCCATGAATAAGTATCTTCAGAAAATAAGAGGTTTTAAAACAAGAACGCGAATGAAAAAACCTGCGTTATTTAGAATTGCTTGCTGAAGGAGTTTTACCCGACGGCGATTGGTATTATTTCAATGATTACGTCGCTACTTGAATCGATTTCACTTCACTATTCGAAAATAAAAAACCCCAAGCTTTTATTTTATAGTTTAAAGTTGTTAGACAAAGATTGAGAACCATTATATCTATATATTAGTATTAATAACCGCAGCAGCAATAGTAGGCCTAGTAGTAGTAGTAGTAGTAGTAGTAGTAGTAGTAGTAGTAGTAGTAGTAGCAGCAGCAGCAGCAGCAGCAGCAGCAGCAGCAGCAGCAGCAGCAGCAGCAGCAGCAGCAGCAGCAGTGGTGGTGGCGTGGTGATAGCTGCAGGAGGAGGGGAAGAAGGAGGTGGCGGAGGAGAAGAGGGAGGAGGAGGAGGAGAGAAGGAGGGGCGAGGAGGATGAGGAGGAGGAGGAGGGGAGAAAGAGGGTGAGGTGTGATGATGAACCGTATCAGTAGTTGTACTAGTCATAGTCTATACCGTGTCCACATGAATATGGAATATGTGTTGAAGCCTAAACGTAAGAAGTCTATAGCCCTTCAGATATGAATGGGTGTTAATGATTGAGTTTTTTGTCAATAATTCGAGATTATGATTTCTATAATTTGTAAGTTGTCGGGATATTTACCGGCGTTTGACACGAGTACTTGGCGATTGATCCACGCACTAGTCAGCTGTCGATAGCAGCCACTTGACTCCGCATCGATGTACGTTCTACAATCTTCACAGCCCATGGAGTTATTGTTTGACAAGCACAGCTGGCAAATATGGATACTTGAGATTCTACCCTCCAATTAAGAGAGAGCGTGTCTGTGAAGAAAATGATTTTGTGGTTAAAGCGTGTCACAGACAATAGACAATTAGTGTGTGTAACAGTCGTAGTTTCTCAAGTATTTGCGGCAGTTGTATAGGCACCTAGCGTTGCAGTAGACAATAAGTACTGCTTAAGGTTTTAACGTTTCTGACACATTCAATATTCGGTATGGCTATAGTCAGACCTATAGCAGCCATCTGCCTTTCTGCTAGTTTGTTGGGCCTTAGAGGGCGGCTCTTTAATGGGTGTGGGGTGTGTGGGTGGGGGGAATCATATCTGTTACCCAAGTATCTGACGTCATAATCAATATACATCACTTGTTAGCTGACGTCACAATCAAAAAGTCCTTACCTGTATAATAGATACCTTGGAATTCAGATGTTAGAAATTCAGGGATCATGGTTTCGAATCGATTCCAACCATGCGTACAAAGTGGGCGGAGCTTACATAGAAAGAGACGTGACCTAACCAGAAATGAATCTCTCGATTCATTCCAGAAAGAAATGTCTTCTTCCGTTATCCTAATATACCATACTTATAAGCAGAGAAGACGGTGACATCATGCTCAGTGAATGCATGGACCTTTCAAGTTTATCCATTCATCATATGACGCCATGATCAACAACGTGACATGTAGGATGACGTCATAATCAATGACGCCTTGAATGACGTACGGATAAGTACGTCACGAAAGCGTAATTGGTGACTGACTATGCGTTGTTGAACGAATTGTATGTTTTTACTATTTAATAAAGATGGTGTTGAATATTTTGAAACTAATTTGACTGCAAGGGCGCTGTTGCTGCCGTAACACGCAGCCAGATCAGTTTCAAAATATTCAACGACTTAGGTGCATAGTTTTCTGGAAATTGATAGTCATGGAGTTCAGGGATCGATCGATCGCAACACGAGCGAGGTGTGGGTGGAGCTTAGCTAGAGATGGGCGGGGCATAGCTAAAACTGGATCGGCCTGTTCTCACGGATATAGTTTCTTCCTAAGTACGCTCAATAGACCGCCTACAGAGAGAACTATCGGCGCTCGGTCGCATGGGCACCAAAAAGCAGAAACCTCTTCAAAGACCAATAATCAACATTCTTTTGTGATATCATTAATATGCTCCAAATAGAAGTTATCTTATCAGTGAAAAATGTTCACATGTCCGGAACTAGATTGGACGGTCGATGGCGCGCCATCACAAATATAATTTTCAAATGACGGCCATTTTATTTTTGCAGTTTTGAGTGTGAAAATGGGAAAATTGAGCTATGCGGATTCAGTACCAAAAGATTAGGCTAAAACTCGTGTATGCCAATAAAGAAATGTATTTGGACACCAAATAAATGACTATAGTCTAGGATCTTATATGGAGCATGGATCGGATACTGTCGCCATATCGTCAAAAAGGTCATTTAAAGCGTTCTTAGATAGAGTGACAGAAATTGGCATTTGACATTTAGCAACATGTGTAGGGTTAGATGAGTAGAAGGGGCACATGATAACATACCCC
The DNA here is from genome assembly GCA_034401795.1 of Chaetoderma sp. LZ-2023a. Taxonomy (NCBI): domain Eukaryota; kingdom Metazoa; phylum Mollusca; class Caudofoveata; order Chaetodermatida; family Chaetodermatidae; genus Chaetoderma; species Chaetoderma sp. LZ-2023a. The sequence goes on along the minus strand of CM067371.1, from coordinate 129,735,446 downwards.
GAGCTGGACAGTTATTGGAATCATCAGCTACACAAATTGAACAGTGTTGAATTAGTGGCTTAATCGTAACACCTTTCATGCCGTGTACACTCCCTACAAACCGGTTCCAAGTCGCCCAATATGAAACCTTGCTGAATATTGCAAAGAATAATTTCATAGATAATTGTAGATACATAGTGCAGGCAACGACTTTTAGATAAACTGTTCTTTACAATAATTAGCACGATTTTAATTAAATAGTATTAATACATTCAATAAAATCGTATAAGCACTATGATAACGATTATACGGGTTAAAGCGAGGAGAGGCCGACACACTATAACAACGAAGCCAATAGAGAATGGCATCGCTTCTAAACCAATACGCTGACTTGAAGATATAACTGGCTTTATTTGGATACAATAGTCACCTTTAGTCACTCTCCAAATATCCATGATGACATTCATATCTTTGGTGTGCTCGTTAGAAATGTCACACACAACTTTCAGCAATGACACGATGCTAAATAGCGTATATCTATGTGACTCCGCCCGTTGGCTCGTGCCCGTATGAGTGTACAAATTTACACGCGTGCGTGTGATATTGATCTATAATATAATGTGCGTGCGTGCGTGCGCGTGCGTGAGTGTATGGGCCTGCCTGCGCGCGTGCGCGTGTGCGTTCATGTGCGCGTGTGTGAGTGCGTGCATGCGCACGTGCGTGAGTACTATATACTGCATGTGAATATACAAGATTCTAGTGTTGATATTAACTAGAACAGTGGCGAGATTTGCACTTCCCTCATTTCACGCCTGATCCAGAAGATGGCTTGAGTCATACAATGAGCTAGACAACAGGTCAACAGCGCGCTGGTGTATTGACTAAGTCAACACAGCACTAAAAGGTAGCGATAATATTTGTGATGGCTTTAATGAGCAACAGACACTGGGTCTCAGTACAGCAGATTGAATCCGGATGCACGAGGAATAACAAATGGCAAATATGTTTGCTCTGCTCAGGACACGCGGCAATGGCAATATGGAAAGTCAACACGCGATCTGCCCAGTCTTCCGAGATCTCTGTGATTGGGGAGTCATGAGAACAATTTGATAAAACTCCGGCCTGTCCAGGAATAATGATTTGCCAGTGATTATGGGCATCTGATTAATTAGCAGTTGTATGGTCATTCGATGTCACTAAAGCTATCAGACAGTGGACGTACACAAACGCGGTATAGTATGTGCCCTTAATCAATTACATCATGGAGGCTGGCGTCACAATCAAAATACATTATGGATGACGTATCTGGCTTCTGCTTGAATATTAATAGTCCGCGAAATGTACGAATCTTTAATATTTAATCAAAACTGTGTTGAATACGGTTGAATACTTTGAAACTAATTTAACTAGTTTCAAAATATTCAACAGCTTACCTGAATAGTTACCATGGAAATGGGATTCGGGGAAGTTAGGGGTTAAAGTATAAAAATCGATCCAAATACGCTCAAGGAGTGGGCGGAGCTTAGCTATAAATGGGCGGGCATGGACAGAAATAGACCCCCTGTGTTGGGAATGCAGCTCCTTTTCACGGCAGATGTTGAAACTGAAACGTTTTGCAATGGAGGAATCCAGTTTTAGCTATGCCCGCTCATCTCTAGCTAAGCTTCACTCACAGTCAAATTAGTTTGAAAATATTCAACAGAATGTTTATTAAATAGTAAAGAAATACAATTCGTATACGACTTGACAGACTATTAAGAGTTTACGACGGACTAAATCGTGTCATTCATGACGTAGTTGATTATGACGTTATTTTATTCACTGAAAAAACTGGATTCATCAATGTTACCATGGAATTTAGAGCAGGCCTGCATCTTGTTGTTCGTTATTTAATTACAAGATGGAAATCTCATAAAATCAAATTGTAACGTCGCATTGATGGAATGATTTCGCGATAGTCATCATTTCATCTAACATGTATGGGTTCGGCTCTATAACCGGCGTCAGAGTGGCATACACTATCTTCCATAGTCGCATAAATGACCACAGCATTCGCAGAACTGAATGGCCCGTGAGTGGTAGAATGCACACATCCATTCCCGCCAGCCATCACTCCTGGGCAGCCATGACGCGTTAAGTGGTGATGCGGGGTTTCATTTATAATTGCGACATATTACGATTTTGGTGACCAATGCTTAAAAGACAAAATGAGCCGTGTGCAAACATACTGTAACTACGTGAGAAATACATTACTTGCTAAAGCCTTTCTGAAGTTGTACATTGACCTGCGCGTCATATTAGTTGTAAGATTTAATTAACGAACCGCAGATTAAGCGATAAATGTGTTACAAACCTTGGAATAAAGATATATGGGAAACACTTAAATGAAATGTATTGGATTCACAGACACACATCATATTTAACTGTTGTATATTGTGTTATAGTGTATGTATTGTTAGTTCGTAAAAATGGATTTTAAGCCCTCATGTGTCAACAGCGCCTCAAAGCGCTCAAAATGCTACTTGTTATATCAATTAAACATTTTGATGGTCAATATTTTTCAAAATATTTTCATTTTAGAAGACTATTTTTGTAACTTTAGCACCGAATTTTTTTTCGCTGGTTTAACCGTTAAAGGGGATTAGTGGTTAAAGAAATTAAAGTTTTTACTTAGACAGTGTCTATATGCGGGCCGAGAGAAGAGTATTTTTGAAATTTTACCACTAGAATGACTGGCTCGGGTACCGAGCCAGTCATTCTAGTGGTAATTATTCAAAAATACCTTTCTCTAGGCCTTTCAAATAGCCATGTCTGAAGACCACTGCAAAGTTGTTTTTGGTCAGTTTCAGCATTAAAAGGTTAAGTCGACACAAGTGGTTAATGTATGATGTTAATCCGAGAGTACAAATCCAAACAAACAAACATTTACAGGTTTTTTTATATAAACATATTTTATTGTAGGCATTTTACTAAGGGATTGGGTATTGCTCTTACAACTTAGTTACTAGGTAGACCCTTTTCCAACATTTACAGTGTAAAACATTATGTTGAATATATTCAGCTACTTACCCGTATTGAAGAGAGACGTGAACTCGAGAACTGAAAGCACGTCTCAACGTGGCCTTACAATGAAAAGTACGACACAGCACCACAAGGTAGGACAGAGAAGGACTACATTCTAAAAATAGAGGCGTGGCTTCGACGAGAATACAACTCTAATGTATTGACCAGCCATCTTATTACGTCATCACAACGACTAGACTGTTACACAGACTCCAATTCGGAGACCAGACATAACGGAACCCATTCTATCTCTGTAGCGCACAGTAAAAGCAGCACTGTGGATCGTGTTGATTTTGGTATCATCTTAACATCTGTATCACTAGCTTGTTACAGACATTAAAATCGACTCAATCCATCCAGTGGTTCGTGTGATGTCAACATCTACGCAACGTCAGCAAATTCTTGACCTCATTTTGTGTGCGACAGCTTTGAATTTTACGACGAATTCAAAGGGACTATTTTTCTGTTAACTACTTGACCATTGTTGGAGCAGCGAAACAGTTATGTACCCAAATTCTGTAGCAAAAAAGTTGACAGGTTCAATGCAGTCCAAATATATTGAGTGCTGGAGACGTAATGTTCAAATCCTGGACTCTAAGTTACGCTCCTATGCATTATTCAAGTCTGAATTTAAACTCGAAAACTACTTGATTAGTTGCCGGAATTTCCTAGAACGTAAGCAATTTACTAAATTACGGGTCAGTGCACACATCCTTGAAATCGAAGTAGGCAGACATAATAAGGTACCACTTGAATGCAGACTATGCAAAATGTGTAACACTGGGCACATTGAGGATGAGAAGCATTTTCTCATCAACTGCCCGGCATACAGCATGGAACGACGAATTCTCCTCAAAACAATTAACTCATACAGTAACATATCAACTATGAACGACGAGGAGAAATTCGTCTTTCTAATATCATGTAACGCCGGAGATACTGAGGTATCAAAAACCGTAATTCCATTTGTACAGTCGTGCCTGATAAAACGTAAGACGCAGCTTAATGGAATTGCTAATGATGATATGCCTCTGTGACCATAGCAATCATAACAACTTACTGATCTACTACCTAACCTAGCTGCGGCTGTCCTAAACTTAGGGTTTTTGCTTGGTTGTTTTTTTAACTGTATATATTGTGTGTTTTTACATTTTATTTTATATATCTTCTACGTATATATTTCATTGTTTTATTGTCTGTGTGCGAATACCACATTGTGTGGTTTTTTTATTGTAATAAAATTGAAAATTGAAAAGAAATTGTCATACAGACTACTCTAGGCTTTATATCATCTCGTTTTACGTGAATTAATATTGTCTGGTATGAAGAGAGTAACTAACGCTGGTGTCGTTTTAAGTTTCAATTCTCTCTACCACCATATTCTGGTGGAAATCACTACGCCAATGGCTACTCAATACATACGAGATACTTTTCTCGATCTCGTATCGAAAGATATCTCGCGAGATACGAATGATACAATTTCTACTTTCTCGATATTAGTCCTCTGTTCTACTATTCCTACTTTTTAGGGCTTGACGTACTCTCCATGAAGGAATAAATGTTCAAATTCTGAGAAAGGACAATTGAATTTATTTCTTATCTTTATCTCTTAATGAAACTCCATTTTTAGCTATGCCCCGCCCATCACTAGCTAAGCTCCGCCCACACTTCACCGTGTTGGGATTGATCGATCCCCAAATGCCCTAGCTATCCATTTCCTGAAAACTATACAGGGAAGATGTTGAATATTTTGTAACTAATTTGACTGGGTGCTGTTGCTGCCTAAGGCAGCAACAGCGCCCAGTCAAATTAGTTTCAAAATAGTCAACAGAATATTTATTAAATAGTAAAGACATACAATTTGTACAACAACGCATAGCCCGTCTTCAAATATGCGTTTGTGACGTACTTATCGACGCCATTTATGACATCATTCATGATGATGTCATTCTACACATCGCGCAGTTCATTATGACGTCATATGATGGGTGGATACTCTGGAAGGGTGAATTAGGCCTAACGGTTAGTCCTTAGATTATTAATGCGAATAACCCTTTCAATACTGAATTCTTAATACATCACTTTCACTGAACCTATACAGAAACGATTGTTAATATTTTGAAATAAATTTATTTAAATAGGCGAGAAATCATTGTCGCTTAATTGATAATAACGTGTTTCAGACAAATTATCTTCATATGATAGGATCAAATTCGGTATTTATAGATATCTCGAAACTACTTGTTACCATCTTTTCTGGGCAATGGGAGCTTTTGTCCAAATTTCAATTTCTGAGTTTCAAACCAAATTCGACTCGCCTTTTTTGAAAGGTCAGGTTTGGTTCTTGGGTATAATATGACGATAGTAAAACAACAATGTTGACATAACTATTATACTAATGAAGCTACCGAAGACCAAACAGCTTCTTGGGCATATTTAACACGGACAAGCAGGGTCGGATTTATTATGGTGGAGGCCCCTGGGCAGCAATTGGGGGAGGCCTTGGAAGAAGCTGCCCACCTCGCATAGACGGGGTGGAGGCGCGGTGGTCTTTCCTCCGAGAAAATTTAAAATTAGATGCTCTAAATGGCTTCTCAGAGCATCAAATTTAAATTTTCTCAGGGGAGGCCCCTCGGCCCCCGTTTATGAGAGGGCTGGCTACACGCTGCCGTTTCGGGCATTCTATATAGATAAATAACATCCGTAGTTTGCTTCAACAGTTGCCATGAATTTTCAATAAATTTTGGACATATTTAAGAATCTTATCCCAATGATTCTCACTGATCACTTCTCCAATGCGTACGCATTAGAATTTTGTCTTCACAGCACAACTCTAATTCTTGGAGGAGGCCCTATAGAACATTTTAATTCTGATTTTGGCGGAGGCCCCTGGGCAACTGCCCAGTCCGCCCAGTCCCAAATCCGGCTCTGCGGACACATTGTAGCTTAGATTTTATATTAACCAGTGTTTTTCGCATTAAGAGGCAAGCTAAACCGTAAAACAACAAGCGAGTATTTATTGAAGTAACCGTGAATCTCCGTGCTCTGTAGTGAAGTCTGCTATTACCTGGTTGAATAGCAGAGCATATTATACCACCTGTGTAGGGTTAAAGCGCGCCAAATAAGCTCAGAATGCACTTGGATTATTGTGAAAAGTCGATTTTTAATAATAAGTCACGTCACTATAGAACCTAAAGGTTCAGCACGTTTCAAGTCTATCGGACCAATAAATATCTCGGCGGACATTTAAAAAAGGATTGTGTTATCATCTTTTCTGTGTAATGGGAGTTTCTGTACAAAACGAAAAAGGTAATTTTGACGTAATGGGTCCACCTAGGCACCAAGATGGGTCATACAGTATCTTCTAATATGTCCATTGGACTTGTGTGATTAAAGGTTCATGTCAATTGGTAATGTTGATGCCATGGGACGTGACCATGGCACTAAGAGGTCTCTTTGAGAACCACAATTGGCAATATTGTAGTTAAGCTTGATGATGACCGGATACAAACTGTAGCCATAGTTACAGCTCAAACATTGTCCACAAATGGCTGACCTTGACTTTAAAGGGGTGACATTGACCACACATGTTGCTACAGAGTATCTTCAAATATGACCTTTTAGTATCTCAGGCCAAGGGGAGTTAATTTCTGGCAATAATAAATACTGACAATTTTGACTTCTATGTAGCGTCGATGACATATTATGTCCTCAAAATGACAGACATCTTCGTGACCCGAAGTGTAACCTGCTAGTCATGTATAGCATATATCAGATAAAAACTCTAGGCGTAGTCAAAGATCCAAACTTACAATTTCCCATTCATCTCCTATGCGACTCACGGGGCACGGAAAAGCAGGTATCTCGCAAACCGTTGGGAAAATACAAATTCTGTTGAATAGCTAGCTAGATAGGTAAGTAGGTAGGTGGGTAGGTAGGTAGGGAGTTTTTATTATTGTCAAGCATTAGTTCTATGAACCCTATCTTTGATGACGCACTGGCACTAGGATCTACCTCATTCATCATCTGGAATGTAATTTTACCAATCCTTTCGACTCCAGTGGGCTTCGAACCTGGCAATTCGATGGCACTTTTCGCCTGGCGTTTGGGAGGCGAGTGCTCTACCACCAGACTAGCATCCAGAGGACAAAACTCCTCTTTCACCGGACTGAGTTTCAACCACCCGTCTCACAACCACCCGAATCCTGCCCTGTAGGTGGGGCTTAGAATACACCTTCCGTATTCTCTGCGTGTCGTACGAGGCGACTAAAGGAGGTACGGGTGAGGTAACCCTGACAGAAACCTCGAGTGCTGAAGACGGAGGTTCCAGGCCGCACGGCGCACTCTAATAAACCATGGATCCACGCACTTAACGCTTATGATCATGTCGATAGTCACTTACAGGACTGGCGGTATGATCAGCGAACGAAAAGAAGAAGAAGAAGACCACACGAATTGGCTGGAATTTTGATGGTGTACATTCCAGATAGTCCTACTTTTATAATTCTGAGATCTCTCCTGCTAGATCATTAGGCACTCGCTGGTATGTAGTTATCATATATTGTCACGCATTAGTCCTATTAACCCTGTCTTTGACGACGCACTGACACTAGGATCTAGCTCATTAGAAGAAAGAAAGAAAGAAAGACGGACAGACGGACGGGCGGATGGACGGCAAGACGGACTGAGGGAGGGACGGGCGGACGGATCCGGTAAGAAAACAATAATCTGCGTTTGCATCCAGATTAATTATTATGGCGTCGTTAAATACTAAATATGATCAATAATTATTTCGTCCATATGCGCGCTCAAACAGAATGGCGAGCTCCTGCGCATCTGCTTTCAATGACCATTAAAGCAACGCCACCTCTGAAATTTGTAAAAAATGTCATTGACGTATTCGTCAGCTTGTCGTTGTTCAACTGCTCATCATTTAATACGATTAAAGCAACTTGAGTTTGGTATGAACTCCGCAGGTGATTGTTCTGATGTGATTTTGACTGACTGGCCATTTAAGAGATTTCTCATCAAAATGCTTCCTTGGGTCTGCGAGTAATCTCAATGGTCATTGTGACTGCTGTCTAAGTGGTTCGGCAATGGGTAGAGTGTCGTCACGTTAAATGCGACAGAATGGCCGCTAAATGACTGTTCTGAGAGAAGAGGGTCTTCATATCCGACACGCCGCCAGTAAGGGCTAAACGCCAATGACCCTCAACGCCACTCGGACAACACATTTGCGCAGATTTTGGCAATTTATTAGCGCAAAATACTCCTAAAGCGACGAGGAATACAGAACCCCTTTAAAACGAAGCTAATTGCACTTAGACCCTATGGCAACGGTGTCGTCGTCGTCGTCGTCGTCGTCGTCGTCGTCGTCGTCGTCGTCGTCGTCGTCGTCGTCGTCGTCTCCTAGACCTCACCCCACCCCCTGCTGCTGCTGCTGCTGATGATGATGATGATGTTACTGCTGATTCTAATGCTCGTGTTGCTGATGCTTGCGTTGCCGATGCTCGTGTTGCTGTTGCTCGGGTTGCTAGTGTTGTTGTTGTTGTTGTTGTTGTTGTTGTTGTTGTTGTTGATGTTCATGTTGTTACTTCGACTGACGATAACAACAAAGGCCAAAGAGGCTGTAGAGCCAGAAACCTAGTTTATTGAAGCAGATAAAATATAATGTTTTTGACATTACTCCGCTGGCTGATCGATTCCTCGTCGTCTTTGTTTATTGTTGCTAATAGGCCTACCTGTCCAGCGGACGAGAGAAAATGAACAATTTGCAATTATGCACAGGGCGTGCCTTAGTAACAAAGATTCAGATGCATTTGATTACGATCTCGAACTCAAGACCTACATTGATCTCCATGCTTTTTTGCTAATTAATTATGGGGTCAATCACTTGCCGAGTTGGCACGCGAGAATGGCTTTGTACCCAGAAACTGATCATCGCTAAACCGGCTTCTGTTTGCTTACAATATTGCCCTTTCAACTCCCTCCGGAACCCGATTGCACGTGAACAGTTGACCATTTCCATTCCGTATATGACTATAGGTTTGGTTCAGATGTTATTCCGCACGATGCCAAGGTTGCGAATTAACTGACACGCCGCTGATTATTTAGGAAACAATTTGGTTATCATTTCTGGCTGAGTCAGCAACTGTTCTCAGTCAAGTTGTTTTCAAAATGTTCATTAGGTATCATCTTTAACTCAGGTGCGTGCGTGAAGTTCAAATAATGAGTGAATATGATTAATCAATCGGTACCTCTGTTTCCGCATCCAATCTAATGCGGCTATTGACATCCACAATCTATGCTTCCGATGCCATTGTTCGTGTCGATGCTCATAAAGTGATGTTAAACACGACGCACGGTAACATTGATGCTCGCCTGATTGTCAAGTCAACCATATCGACACGTTTGTCTGGTTGTAATTTTAGAGGTGGGTGGGTTGATGCCGTGTGCGTACATGTGGGTTAGATTGGGTAATGGTAATGGTAGCGATAGTGACGGCTAAGAGTTGGTGGTGATGGTGTTGGGTGTGTTGTTGATGGTGTTGGGTGTGTTGTTGGTGGTGTTGTTTGTGTTGTTTTTGATGGCATCAGAGGATAGCAATTTTGTATCGCGAATGTGTCAATCACACACGGTGGCGAGAGGCTGCTGGCTGTATATGCGTAATAATAAGCCTAATGGCTGAATACACAACGCGCCCAGAACAAATGTTTGATGACAAGTGCTATACAGATTTCAGAAGTTCCGGATAATAATTTAGTTGATTCGATAATAGCGGAAAATACTTGAACGATTTATTCATAGGCAGACACCGTGCATTTGTGCATGGGCGGGAAATATGGTCTGCGTGTGCTCCCAGTAACAGCTTAATGTCTATTTCGTATGTGTACGCTCGGGGTGTACCTCAATAGATTGTGATTACTCAGCGACTAACCGACGGACGGAGAGACCGAGCGACCGACCGACTGACGGACGGACGGACGGACGGACGGACAGAAGGCTATTAGTCTGATATGCTACTAGCGCGTCCTAACTTTGCTACTACAAATGGTCGAATCATCATGGCGAAAATGGTCTGGGTTCGTGTCCTCAGCTAATCAAAGATGTACATTTACCGCTTCCACATCATAGGCATTGCTTGATAGCCGGCAGCTATTATCGGTCAATCTCCTCCTCTGTGCCCGACCAGAAGATACAAACGACGCCCTCTCACGCTAACGCTCGCACTTACCGTCCAGCGTTAGTGGCAGAGTCGCTACTTTATTATTTATAAAGCTGAGATAATATTATATTCAAATGTCTGGAACGGCGCCTTGTTCTGTGAAACAGCCGATTAAACGGCCATTTATCAGCGCGTTATAGCCATATCTGGCGAGATCCACCGCTAACTATATGCAGCCGGAATAACGACGATTTGTTATCTTAACTTTGAGTAAAAGAACAATTAATTTTGCCGAATATTGTCAAGGCAGTATGTCCAGTAAATTACGAGTAAATATTGCCAAAGCTCGGCAATATTGCAATAGTATTTTCGTTCTTATAAACAAATATAGGCCTATTCAAAATCTATATAATTTCAATGCGTATACGTGAACATTGTGGGCAAATATAGCAAACAGTTCAATTAGAACATTAACTTACCTATTCACGTATTGAGAATAGGTTGATTCGAGTGTTTCTTATCTATATTTAGGTCCATGTATACAGAGTATTTCTATAATACGCCTGCTCCACACGCTGTACTAAAATTGTTAAAAAAAGATAAAAATTTTCAAAAAATAATGCTACTGTTTAATGTACTGTAGATAAAGATGCTGTCAACAACGACATATTCCAAATTTAGGACATCTTAAATTCCGGCGGCATTATTTAGCAATGCTTCCAGAGAATAATATAATCAGTACAAACTTACTATCCAAACGAATCCTTAAATGACCGTGGCTGGAGGGATCAGCTGATGATGATGATGATGATGATGATGATGATGATGATGATGATGATGATGATGAGTGACTGACTGTGTTCGGCATGCAGCCAAAGAAGTGAAAACCTCTTTCAGCTACAATAAGTTTTTCATCAACGTTCTCCATCGTGCATAGTATACTATACTATTGTCCACTGCGAGCGTCCTAAGCTCTTTTAGGTTCTTCCTCGTCTTTAGTGTTCCTAAATTATGTTCTTTGAGGTTAAGGGCCGGATTTAGGACTGGGAAGCCCGGGCAGTTGCCCAGAGGCCACCACCCAAATCACATTTGAAAATTTCTATGGGGCCTCTACAAAGACGTACTTTTGTGCTCTGAAGACCAGATATGCCTAACAGCTAGGAGGAGTGATCAATAAGAATTATTGTGTGCGAAATGGGATGTTACTTTTTCATACAGAATGCAGGAAATGACAGCGTGTCCACCTCCCATAGACTGGAGGTGTAGGTGCCTTCCCTGGAGAAAGTTTAAAATGGCTGCTCAGAGAAGCAAAATTTCAATTTTCTCTGGGAAAGGCACCCGCATGCCATTCTATGGGAGGAGGACACGCTGCAATTTCCTGCATCCCCACACCAACCGTCTATGAGAGGACACCCCACGAAGGGCCCCTCACCCAGATTACTGACCAGAGGTCTCCACCACGGTAAATCTGGCCCTGTTGAGGTCTGATCGCAAAACACTTAGCAAGTTAATGTCGTGGTATCCTTGGCCTGTCTGATACATGTTGACACCGGCGACTAGAATTTCTAATGCTTTCTGAACAGTCGTATTTCTGACATTCGATGCGCATGTCGGAACATAGAACCATAGAAACATAGAACATAGAACCATCGCTGCTATGCTAACCTCACTGCTAGTGGTTCGGTGTTACACAGTTTGTAGAGTGCTGAATTAGATATTAGACTATATGGCCAGTGATGATCTGTAAAGGCTCGCAAAATGTTTGCTGTGACATGCATCAAGTTTGTTCAAGAGGGTCTTTGGAGATTCCCAGCTGTTGCAATTGTACAGCATTATAGAAACACGTGTGACATCATACAGTTGCATCTTGACTTTCACGGGAATCCTAGGGCCATGAACTCACAACCCCCCCCCCCCCCCCACCTTCTCAGTGTCCAGATGGGGGTGTCGCCGTCATTCGTGTCTGTGGTGTGGGATATTAATCGAGAGTTAACAACGCTGTGGCCTCATTCACGAAGAGCTTTGCAGCCTTGAGATGTTCTGCAGCCTTGAGATGTTCTGCAGCCTTGAGATGTTCTGCAGCCTTGAGAGGTTCTGCAACGTTGGGAAGTAGCGTGTTAAGAGGATCGTTTCCTTCGTCGATAAAGTCAGCATAAACTGTATGCCCCACCTCTAGTGACATACATATACCGATTGGAGGTTTTTGTATTGATGAGCGTTCTCTTGTGAAGGGTTCAGTGAACAATCTGCAACTATACATAATGGAAGTGAACCTATTCTAAAGTGGTATGAACTTTTTGACGAGGGTAGAACAGTACTTTCAATATCAACAGCCTCATCACACATTCATTTCTAGACACTTCAACTATGCCCGCTCATTTCTAGCAAAGATTCAGGCGTTTGAATGGATGTTCATACTTTCAATCCGGAGTTCCAAAATAGCTCAATTTCAAGGTAATTACATAGGTAAGCTTTGAATATTTTGAAACTAATTTAACCGGGAGTTGTTGTTGCCTTTCATGCCGGACCTACATCGTTTGATTGCGATGCCAGCTAATATATGGTAGACCAATTGGCCTACCAATTGGCCGTCGTGGTTGCATTGATCTTATCCTTTGACCAATGACTGTCTGGTGGATGAGTAGTAGTTCTGGCAATACAGAGATAGGTGTACTAAAAGTGACCAATTTGAATTCACACCATTCGTCCCTAGTCAGACACCGATTTTACGAGCAGGAACAGAGAGACAGAATATGGTTTCACAATATTAGTGAGTAGCATTACATATCAACTTGCTATGAATGTTTCCTCCATAAACAAACACATCGCAATTTTCCAGTTTATCCATCCATCATATGACGTCATAATTAGCCACGTGACATGTAGGATGACGTCATAATCAATTACAGCATGAATGACTCAGTTTAGTCCTTCTTAAACTTTTAATAGCCATACTAGTTGTACGAATTGTATGTCTTTGCTATTTAATAAACATGCTGTTGAATATTTTGAAGCTAATTTGACTGGGCGCTGTTGCTGCCATAGGCAGCAACAGCACCCGGTCAAATTAGCTTCAAAATATTTAACAGCTTACCTGTATAGTTTTCTGGGAATTGATAGTCGGGTGAGTTCAGAGATCGGTCGATCCCAACACAAGCGAGGTGCGTGTGGGGCGTAGCTAGAGATGGGCGGGGCATAGCTAAAACTGGAACGGACCATTCTTCTGTCTGTACTATGGAATATCCGGACGCGAATATGTGTAGATAATATACCACGCTGAAACTGTTGTCCTTAAGCAGTTGGGGGAAACGCTGTCGGTTTCCTTGTAATGAATATAAGAGAGGGTTCAAGGTCAAGTATAAACCAAATAATTTTAAGTTAATTTTTCATTAAAAACTGCACCATGCAGCAAAGGCGTATTAAACAACATTGCTTTTAACCGGCGATCTGCATCATGATTCACCATGACGATGGCAGCTTGGGTGTTGCGTTGATCACAGCTCAGTGTTTAGCCGCAGATATGATCCGATTTGACAAACAAAAAGGTACTCAGCCTCCGGTAAGACACTAACGGGCACACGTCACGCAACCAACTGATTACTTATGCAAGATAGCGAAGAGACGCGTCATATTCCTCACGTTGGGAGATGCTATCTACAAACCGTGTTTTAACCGCATCCTCGATTATGACCGTAAAACAGGGCTATTTCGCCAGATTTCAGCACATTTATATGTGTACAATAGCTATGACTCCTTTTTCTAATTAGAATACCGGTGTTTAGAGCACTTCGCATTCACTGAATAAGTAAAACAATATTTTGAAAATGAGCAGTTGTTTATGTGCTGGGATAGACGTCATTTTCTCTGGGTGGTGAAATAATCGCTATCTGGGGTTATTTCGCCACTAAAGCAAGCCTGGTGTTAACCATGCTATTTTGAATCATCGCCACGTGTATTGAGCTTTAGCGAACAGAAAACACAACTGCATTCAACATTACAAACGTATTCATTCATTGTGTAGCAAAAAGCAGCTTAAAATGTCTTTTAATTATGGATTCATTTGGATGGCATATCTAACGTGCCATGTACCACTGCATGAAAAATGTTAATAGACCTTTTCAGCCAAATGTTGTGTAACTAATTTGACTGGGCGCTGTTGCTTCCTATGGCAGCAACAGCGTCCAGTCAAATTAGTTTCAAAATATTCAACAGAATATTGATTAAATAGTGAAAATCTATAATTCGTACAACAACGCATAGTCCGTGTTCAACTATGCGTTCGTGACGTACTTATCTACGTTGAAAGAGCCGCTATAGGATCTGATGTTCCTGGGTTATTTGCAGTCTCGCTTGATGAAAGGGTCTGGGCTGTCTGTTCTCCTACGTTCTCATCTAGCTTCCCCCATCCCACACCAACTACCTCCGCTTTGGTTTGGTTTGGTTTGGTTTGGATGTCGTTGTTGTCGTTGTTGTTGTTGTTGTTGTTGTTGTTGTTGTTGTTGTTGTTGATGATGATGTTGATGTTGTTGAAGTTGGCCATCCTCCGCTGTCTCTCTGAGTCGCCCAACAGCATTTCCATTGAGGGCTAACGTTGTATCGTAAGCTTCCTGACATGGGATGTCGTTTACGGACAGCCACTCTGTCGAATGGCACCAAACAAGTTACTTTGGGAGGCTAGGTTATGTTAGTCTCGAAGTTACCTCGTGGTGGCGAGGTTACCTCGTAGTGGGGAAGTTATCTCGTGGTGACGAAGTTACCTCGTGGTGGCGAAATTACCTCGTCGTGGCGAAGTTACCTCGTGGTGGCGAAGTTATCTCGTTGTGGTGAAGTTACCTCGTGGTGGCGAAGTTACCTCGTGGTGGCGAAGCTTAGTGAGCACCTTTTTCATCTTCCTACACATGATCCTGCTCCTTCACATCCTCCCCCTTCCCCTTATTCTGGCTTTTACACCGTCTCCGCCGAGTACTGCAGCACTGTCATATATCGAGTCGTTGTTATTGCCAGCGTCAATGCTGTTGCTATAGACGTTGTCCTTGTCATTATTATTGTCATTGTCATCATCGTTGCTGTTGTCATTATCGTTTTTGATAGCATTTGTTGTTGCTATAGCAGGTAGTGTTGTTATCAGCGCTAATTTGGCAACTGCCAAGTGTCGTCGTCGCCGCCGCTGCCGCCCTCGTTGTCCTAGTCGTCGTCCTAATCGACGTGGTGAACGTCGTCGATACTGTGCGTCCGTCTGTCTGTCCATCACGGCGACGGTGACAGTGGCGGCGGTGGAGGTGGTAGTGCTCGCGGCGGCGGCGGTGGCGGCGGCAGTGGTGATGATGATGGTGGTGGTGGATTGAAAGTAACAAACTAACTAACCGAGCATCTAGACTGACAATATGCATAATCAGGCACTTGTCTAATATGGATAAACAGAAGTCGGATTTTCCTCTGCCGTGATAACAACACAAAATGGAAATCAATGTCAGTGTTTGTCAAGATAACTTTCTGCCTACAATCCAGAAAGTTGCTTCCGATTGCTCGCGGCAGATGGGATGCGGACCTATGTAAAGATGTCCTGATCACCACATAAACAAATATTGCCAGAAGATTAATGCAACGCTCTTTTCGTACAGGTCATATGATGCCAATGACGGACCCACCACCACCGCCACCGCCACCGCCGCAGCCACCACCGCTACCAGCACCACACGCACCACCAGCACCAGCACCACCACCACCAACTCTACAACCACCACCACCTCCAGAACCAGCACCACCGCCACCGCGACTGCTACCGCCCACCTCCACCAGCACAACCACCACCACCACCACCACCACCACCACCACCACCACCACCACCACCACCACCACCACCACCACCACCACCACCACCACCACCACCACCACCACCACCACCAACACCGCCGCCGCCACCACCACCACCACCACCACCACCACCACCACCACCACCACCACCACCACCACCACCACCACCTCCTCCAGTAGCAGCACCACCGCCACCGCCACCACCGCCACCTCCTGCCTCAACCACCACCACAACCACCACCACCGCCACCGCCACCGCCACCGCCACCGCCACCGCCACCGCCACCGCCACCGCCACCGCCACCGCCACCGCCACCGCCACCGCCACCGCCACCGCCACCGCCACCACCACCACCTAACCTGGGCAACATCGGCCAGTCATGGCAGTTTCAAAATATTCAACATACTGTTTTTCTGTAAAATCATCAAAGCAATACAATTCGAACACTTGCCGGACTTTTGCCGCTTCATGGTGGAATTATAACACTATCATTAATATTCACTGATGTGATGTAATGGATTATGACGGCAAATACTTGAGTGACAGATCGTTTCCAGCCAATGGTGAATCGAGGTTGGTCAGAAGAATTGATTTAATATTGGCACGTCAGTTAACCAACGCCGCAGGGACCAATATATAATTTGATAACCGCATGCCCGTTGGTCAACTGTGCAAGAGGTCAATTTCGAATGTGACATTGGCGCGACTGTTTATCAACGGCGCAGGGGACCAATATTGAATTTGGCTGGGGCATAAACAGAAATTTGTGTGCTTCGCTACTGTTTCAGATAGACGCAAATATAACAGTTGATATTGGTTTCCGCGCCGTTGACGAACGGGCACGCTGGCATCAAATTCTATATTGGTCCCGGCGGCGTTGGTTAACAGCGCAAATTCAATATTGGCGCGATACTACGAATGGAAAACTATCCTATAAACATATCTATTAGACACATTCCACATTGCATTATACAGTTTATTATTATTATTATTATTATTATTATTATTATTATTATTATTATTATTATTATTATTATTATTATTATTATTAGAGGAAGATGTCAATAGACCTTTCCAGTTTTAGCCATGCCCCGCCCATCTCTAGCTAAGATCCACCCACGCTTCGCCTGTGTTGGGATCAATTGATTCCTGAACTCCCTGACTATTTTGCAGAAAACTATACAGGTAAACTGTTGAATATTTTGAAACTAATTTGTTTCAAAATATTCAACAGTGTTTATTAAATAGTAAAGACATACAATTCCTTTCAACAACGCTTACTCCGTCTTCAATTAAGCGTTCGTGACGTACTTAGCTACGTCATTCACGACCTAGTTGATTACTATGTTATATTATGGATGGATAAACTGGAAAGCGTCATTGTTTTGTTGTTACCTTTGGACGGATGACCTTTGGTAAGTGTGTTGATGTAAACTGATATTGTCTTGGGGAGTCACAACCCACGTCAAAACCGTCTTCGTGGTAAAACACAAGCTTTTCTAAAAAAGAAAATGGTCGGCAATTTAGCACTATAAGGGGATTTACAGAAGTGAGAAAGGATCTCGCTGAATTGTTGACAGAATTATATTGTTGAATATATTGACGGGAGATCGGCTTAGCAGTATAATTATCTCCTCAAATATGAGTATTATGAGCATTGGAATGAAGATTTAAATACTGATAGGATCTCCCGAGGGAAAGCACCTGCTGGCGTTACGCTGACCGAGCCGCCTCTGTGGGCGTCATGTACAACAACACTTCAGCCCATTCTACATAATCACACTTGTGGAAATGTTCAACAATTCTGATTTGAAAAGATATGACAAGTTATAGCTTCTTATCAGTGAGCAGATCTTGATGGAGAGGAAGGATGCTGCTGCTGATTTCTTTATTCACTATAGGCCTAAATGTCACACTTTTCACAATCATCAGGCTTTCGGCCTAACTTAGAAAAATTACTCGCTGCTAAGCCGTTAAGCTAGCCTTGCAGAGCAGAAAAGAGAGATTCATTATTGTTATGTATTGTATTCCTATGGGTGGGTTAATGGAGGGACCAGATCCGCCATTCAAAAATATGACCTCGTAATCGATTACGTCACTTGATAGCTGACGTCATAATCAAAATGACGTAGCGTCATCATGAACGTGTCAATTGTCCATTGAGAAAATATTTATTGCATGTTTCGCAATACCTGCAATACGAGCTAATATTATTTTCAGTCGGATACCACATTTGGCATGCCGATCCGCAGATAAGCAGAAGCTACTATTGATGAATCTAGTTTCTCAGTCAATCATATGACGTCATAATCAACTGTGTCAAATGTAGGATAAGGTCATAAAAAATTGCGTCATGACTGACTCGATCTAGTCCGTATTAAACGCTTAATAGTCCGTTACGTAATAGTCCGTTACGTTGTACGAATTGTATGTCTTCACTATTTAATAAACATTCCGTTGACTATTTTGAAATTAACTGTACTGGGTCAAATTAATTTCAACATAATCATATGACGTCATGATCAACTACGTGACGTGTATGATGACATCATAATCAATGCCGCCACGAATGACGTAGATAAGTTCATCACGAACGCTTACGTTGATGGCGGACTAAGCGTTGTTGTACGAATTGTATGTAAAGATGCTGTTGAATATTTTGATACTAATTTGACTGGGCGCTGTTGCTGCCATAGGTAGCAACAACACCCAGTCAAATTATTTTCAAAATATTCTACAGCTTACCTGTATAGTTTTCTGGAAATTTAGATTCAGAGAGTGCAGAGATCAATCGATCCCAATACGGGCAAAGCGTGGGTGGCGCTTAGCTAGATATTGGTGGAGCATAAGTAAAACTGGATTCATGCATTAACGTATGTTTAGATCCGATTTCGCGAGTTTCTTCTCATGTTTAGGCCAGAGTTCCATTAGCCATTTCATGGTATTTATTTAGAAATTGTCATGTCACTATAGGACAGGCAGAATGCCACAGAAGATTATTATCCTCGCCCAGTAAGTGGAAGACGGTATTACGATTGGGCCTGCCTGTCTGCCTGCCTGGCTGCCTGTGTGCCTGCCTGGCTGCCTGCCTGGCTGCCTGTGTGCCTGCCAATCTGCCTGCCTGCTTGTTACTATAAATGATTGCCTATCTAGGACTTTCATTAGCGCAATTTAAACTCTTTTTAACATGATCAGATTGAGCTAATATAAGGTTTAGCAACATTTAAGATGGCGACAAGGTACACATCTACGCACGCAAGCACACATTCATACATGCGCACGCGCGTAACAGACAGAGAGAGAGAGAGAGAGAGAGAGAGAGAGAGCCAGCGAGAGAGAGAGGGAGAGAGAGAGAGCGAGAGAGAGGGAGAGAGAGAGGGGGGGCAGGGGGAGAGAGATATGGGGAGGGAGGGAGGGAGGGAGAGTGAGAGAGAGAGAGAGAGAGAGAGGGGAGGGAGAGAGAGGGAGGGAGGGAGAATAGGGAGGGACGGAGGGGGAGGAAGGGGGGAGAGAGTGAGAGTGAGAGAGAGAGAAAGAAAGTGAGAGAGAGAGAGAGGGGGGAGGGAGGGAGGGAGGGAGGGAGGGAGGGGGGAGATGGAGGGATGGAGTGAGGGAGGGAGGGGGGGAGAGGGAGAGGGGGTTTGGTGTGTGGGGGTGTGTGTGGGGGGGAGGGGTGGGGTGGGGGGGGCGAGAATGCGATGAAATTAGTCTAATGAACTTCGGGCGGACATCTGGGTCCTTGTATCCCACAAAAGGTCCTACCGCTCGGTAGCAAAACCCCTCGGGAGGGGCTGGGGTGGGGGTGGGGGTGGGGGTGGTAGGAAGAGGCAAACGATTGTCATTTGTAATAGCTTATTAGTGGATCCACCTGGTGACCGTTTAAGACAGGTATGACTGTGTGCCATGAAGTTGCTTAGATTCGAAATCAACATCATTAGGCCTAAAATGACGAATTATAGTGTTTAATGATACTATGTATCGACCACAGAATGTATTAACGGGAATGTTTTAGACAAAGTGGTCTAAACAAACAACACGTTTTTAAAACGCCTTTCAATTAATTATGTTCGGTTTACTTTAACGCGTCAGATCGCGAAACCGGAAACAGACAATCGCCCTAATGCGATGCCGAGATGTGCCGACAATTTCCGGAGTTTGCCGACCGTGCGAGAAAGCCGATTCCAAAAAATATTTCTTGCGCAAATAAGATTAGGGTCTAACCAAGGAAAAAAATTAAGGCATGACTTTGAACAGTACAGTTTCCGAAATACCTCCCCATAGTGCTCCCCAGGTTTTGGCCCAACCCATAACTTAGTTCCCCTCAGGTCAAGACACATTCCTACACCCCCGCAAGATAGCAAACAATGTGCTCGTGATAGCAAACAAATCTTGGTAGACATATAGTCGATCAGCTAATTAAAAAAGGGATCTAGTTATTGAAATAACTCAACACACCAGATATATACCATAATATTGCTACATATGTCTATTTGGGCTTCAGATTGGATGTAGGGTTCAAAAGTGATGCAAATCTTTCGCATGCGTATTTTTAATAGGACACCGCTACAAAAATCAAGAAACTAAAATAGGTGTTAGAGTTAGTTAAAAGTGAATAGCTCGGCTAATTATGGACCGATTTCCATGAAATGGAAATTATTTGAATATATTCATATTCCCCTAACTATTCAATGAGAAACTGGAGATTCCCGTCTTTTTAATTTTTAACGAAACGCAATGGCAGCAACAGCGCCCAGTCAAATTAGTTTCGAAATATTCAACAGCATGTTTATTAAATAGTAAAGACATACGATTCGTACAACGTGTCGGACTATTAAGCCTCACGACGGACTAAATCGAGTCATTCATACTGTAATTGATTATGACGTCATCCAACATGTCATGTAGATGATTATGACATCGTATGATGGATGGATAAACTGGAAAGGTCCATTCTGAAGGGGTGATGAGCTTCAAACGATGTGCAGTTTAAAAATATGATCACATTTAACATGTCCCAAAATAAAATATGCGCACTTGAAAACTAGCTGTTACAGTTACAAAAATGCAAATATATCTCAGCATATTGTTGAATCATGCCCATGAAAACAAAGTATCTCTTGGCCAAATAATGCTGCGCTAATGGTGAATTTACACAAATATACGCGCGCGTGCGTGTGTGTGTGTGCTGCGTCATCATAATGGGAATAAGATGTCCATTGACATCGAACATCCAAACATGCTCTTGTGGGGATTGGGGGGGGGGGGGGGGCAACCTCAGCATCGGATCTGTCGCACGCATTCATGTATAAGTATGATAATTTACCCGGCACAAGTGCAGCTGAATACATTGTAGGAGGTAACTTATCACAAGTGGTTGAGAGATCTTTTTGCTGTAGATTAGCCATACTAAGGTCACACATGCCTCCACAGCTTGTCTTGAAATTTCTTGTTGCATCTTGCCCTAAGCATATAATGAGAACTTTTCTGGATCAGTTCTGGATAACTGCGTATAGCATCCATCCACCACTTCTTTCCTGCTGAGCGAAATGAGCTGGCTGGGTCGCAGCCACTCAGACTCTGGTATGTTGGAAGGACAAGGGATGCTCGATCACCCATAGCACGTGCAATATCATGGATAGGAATCATTCTACTCCTTTTCCCAGCTCCTGCTTTGGGGAAAAATTCTTCCAATGGAAGAATGATGCAGTATCTGAGACACATTGCATACATATCACGAATCGATAATCCATAAAACAACCCTTTTCATATTCAGTACCTCAACTGCATGGCGGATATTCACAAACATTATGGAGTCTGACTCTTCATGGTCTGATTCGAGTTCACTGATCATGCACTGGTAATTTGCTGTCAACCGTACAACATTCCTTGGATCTTTAAAACACTCTGCCAAGAAAGCTTGTCGGTCATCAGACAGTCTCTTAGTATATCTGGTCGATCCAATCATGGAACAGAAAGTCAATTTGTTTGTCTTGTTTTGAGGGTTGGAAAACATTTTCTGTTTTTGTTTTGGGATTAGTGTTTATTTTGTAGGGCTGCGAATTTCCTGCATTAAGATTTTCCCTCTCCTTAATCTCTCACAAAAATTCTACGCTTGATGCACATATCTATCACTAGCTATTGCTATCACCTTACATGACAAGCCAAATATGATGTGCAAAAGTCGCTCTGAAAGCTCGCCAAATGTTCTACAGTGACTACAGTTATTAATAGAAATGGAGACGGCATAAGCTCAGAGATTCTGCTGGTTTCGGTGATTGATAATCCAGTGCACACATTTGTACAGATCTTTGGTTACCATGGCCTCTGGACTTTCTGGTGATATAGCGATAGAACTTAAAGTTGTGTGTTGCATACCATCTCTGTCCTTACTCAATGAACGAGCAATGAGAGCTGAATCGTAAAGCAACATCTGACGCGATATGCATGACAAGCCATTATCTGCAGAGAGATTCATAGTTATCTGTAAATCTTTAACGTGGCCTTCATGACGGCTTCTGTATTGCTCACGTACTGCAAATTTAAGGATCGACACACAACTAGATCTTCTTGCGTGGAAGAACGTTAAAAAGTACCAACTGATTTCCGAAATGTTTTTCCATTTCGCTTTCAATCTCCAAAGAAGTTCCGCAATGAAGCCAATCAACACTACATCGTGCTTACTCTTAGTTTCACTTGCTGCATCATGTTGCACGGAATATTTGCTATGACAACTCATATGATATCTTTCCTCCTGCGCTATTAGCGTGGAAAAGTTACACCCAACACAACACCTCATATCATTATCACGTTTTTATTCTACCCTTTGTTTTACGGCATCACAGAAAGATATGGTAGACACCCGTATGACTGATTTGTCCTTGTTATAAGATAATTGCCCACACAACAGACACTTGTGTTTAAAAGCAAATGCATTTCGCATTGATCTTTATGTTTATGGGCCATGACTAACAGATGTTGCACTTTCTCGGAGGGCTGACAGATTGGTTGAACTTGTGAATGATGACAGTTCTTGTGCCAATGTACATCTTCCCTCCAAGGTCGAGCCATATTCATCAAGTAAGTTCTGTAGGATGAGAGTCACGACATATCCCGGAAAAGATTTCCTATAAGTCAGTGAGCTAATGAATGTTTGAATTCCTGTTCGCTTTCCTAGATATTCATCAGTGTCTGTTAGACAAATTTTACACTTGGAAAAAGTACATTAATAACCTTGGTCTCTTTGAGCCTTAAGGGGATAGTTTCCATCTTTATCAATGGTACATCGCCTTACATAAAACATGCAAATTAGATGCTGTATAAGTACATATAATCTGTTTTTCATCTAAAACATAATTTAATCATTTTACGCCCAGAAACACTTTCTAAATTGACCCGGGATTGTATATTGTGTAAAATACATCATGGAAATTTGGTTTCAAGGTGGTGGTGATATTTGATCTCATGTTAAAAATTGCACTACATTAGGCGTCTACATCCAGTCTAGCCTTTATAGACAGATGGTCGCCAATAGCTCTGTATGGTTAGAGATTTTGTAGGCTCTAATGGGTTGGGCATTGCCCCCCCCCCCCCCGCCCACATATAGGCTACATAGAATCAATAGTTCATATGCATATAACTAGCATCTACACATTGACATAAAATGATGGTGTTTTTAAAAAATCAACTATTCGAGGATGCGGCATTTCACAACTAAATAGACTTTTATTAACCCTACAACTGGATGCAGATTCTTTATATTATTATAATTATTAAAATAACCGGTACACACGCACTCGTTCAATGTTATATCAGTCGATCGGTGAGCGCGTAAACTAAATCACAATAAACCAGTATTGGAATATATAGATAAAATTTAGTCAAAGTCTTGAACTGTAATAATAATAATAATAATAATAATAATAATAATAATAATAATAATAATAATAATAATAATAATAATAATAATAATAATAATAATTTTTCACTTAAAGACGCGCTTCAAATTTAGATAGACTTATAATAGCTACGTTTAGGGCGTCATCTGTGAGAAATTTCTTTACAATGCTACGCAAATTAATCTCCCATATGCGGTGATTATATATTAAGATTTTTAATAAATACTGTCAGATGTCAACAACATGATAGAAACCGCTACAATACGGGTTTATATCACGCTGAATCCATGGATATTGTGAGATTTTGTGAAGGAAAGATTGAAAACGCCGCTGCCGTAGAATGTAAGTTGTGTTGCTGTCTTTGACAAGAACAGCGTATAGCAACACCATCTTTCAAACCAAGTTTCAATGAATGTGTTTAAGAGCTCATAGCGATATGAGTTAACGGCTCAGCAGCACGCGCGTTAATATTTAAGATTTGCCAGATTATCGTACGGTTTAAAGTTAATATGAAAATTACACATTATAGAAAAACATGAGTGAAAACTAGGCGATAACTGACACACCAGTTCGTCCCTAGCTGATCAAATAGATAAAAATCAAAACCAAACCATTTACTCTCTCGCGGTGAATACACCCCATCTTAGAGAATGCCGGTGCGAGCGACAAATGATTATCTCAAACGGCCAATATCGACGTGACAACGCTAGCTGGACACGCCCCTCGAATTACGCCCCCTCCGATACAGACATTGGCAGAGCCATTCATGCGGAGAGAGTTCTATTTAAAACGGTTGCTTAGTAACGTCGTGATATTATTGACATTAGTGTTTAGGTAGCAATTTTGCAGATGTCGTTGGGACAGACTAAACGTTAGGCTCGTAGAAGATTATTGTTGTTCTGAAAAATCAAATTAAATACCCTTTAGCGAGGTGAAAGTACAAATAGGTTTAATATTATTTGTGACATTTTCTATGATGGGCGTGTATTTGATCGCTGCACAAAATGGTTGACACTGTTAGCGATGTTATCAGCAGCGTTCCCCGTTGGTTTTTGTTGCAAACATCAAAGTTACTATGTGTGCAAGAAAATGTTCATAAGCATACTGTGTATACCGGTATGCCACTGAGTTATACACACCCTGTATTTTATATTAGCCCTATCTTCCACTATTAAATTAAATTATCAATTTCCATAATACGATATATTGATAATACAACACACAAATGATTATGGATTAGTCCCTAATTTTTATAGATGATTGCAAGTGTATAAAGGCACATACTAAAACGGCCATAATCGGAAATCCAAAATCGCTTTATTTGAAGAGAGCATTTTGAAAGTGAATCTATATAGTCATCGAATTAGTCTTAATCTACGCTGATACACTACATTTGTTTCTGGAGAGGTGTAGCTATATTGATCACCATAGGAGATTTAATGTGGTTGCCACGAGGTAAACAATGAATAGGTCACAGGCTCACAGTTCCATCAAATAATAACGCCAATCAGTCTTAAAGCTTGTCGAATTCGATAAAATCTGAGCGTGTAAACATAAAATCTGAAGTCTGATGTCTGAAGTCTGGTGTCTGAAGTCTGATGTCTGAAGTCTGGTGTCTGAAGGCGAATTTGATGGCTCTTCAGATTTTTCGATTTCAATAAAATCTGATCGTGTAAACCAAAAATCGGAAGTCTGAAGTCTGAGGGTGCAGCCGATCAGAATGCGAGCTCTAAATACGTCATCATCTTTGACGTCATCAGCTAGCGAGCAAAATGGATGCGCCCGTGTCATCTCGAATGTTGGGTGATTTTATTGACACGTTTATCATTGAATGGCAGAAGGAGAATCGCTTTTGTGGGACTCATTAAGCCGTCTTTTGTCCGCCAAGCTGTTTGCTGCCACCCTTGGCAACGCTAATGACGTCATACTTTTTGTTCAAATTTTTCTTCAGATTTTTCTTCAGCTTCTTTCTTTCAGCTTTGTCTGATAGATTAATCTGACAGATTAATCTGATCGTCTAAACGCTCTTCAGATTCCGCTACGGCGTCGGATTTTTTCATCAGATTTGTCTGACAGATTAATCTGATCGTCAGTATGGCGTTATTCCTGATTAAGTCTCTAGCCAGAACACGGCTTTATTTTGTTTGGTTTCAGACAACAGCGGGGGGGGGGGGGGTGTGTGGGGTGGTTATATTCTACCCACTAATCAAGGCATTGACGGAGCGCGGACCAGTATCACTTAAAAAATTGACTACGTATCTTACCTGTATTTGCAAAGATACATGCAACGTTTACAGAGAAAAACAGTCAATACGTCACATGCAACTGCTATTACATAAATAGCGTTTGCATTGATGATTTGATTTGACCTAGAAACACTCCCATATTACTTTATGGACTTGTGTTAATGTCAAAACAACCGAACTTTAATACAACTGCTCAGTCTGCTCTGAATATTCTACAAATCTTGTTTACAGTTCTAAAGTAAAGTGTACTCATCTTTCGCAAAGAAACGGGTAACCAGCACAGCTGCGGTCACGCTGCCCCTGCCCATAGGGCAACGGGGACGGCTGCCCAACGCCGCCCCCGTGCTTCCGGCGCCCCTGCTCTTGTTAGTAATTGATCAGTTTAAAAAAAGAGTCAAATAATGGTGTGGTCTACTGGCAAACGGGAAAAATAGTTAACATTGATATACGCCTAATATTAGCCAATGAAATGGATACATCTCTACCACGTGGCCGTCAATAAAAAGAAGTGTTAGACGCTAAAATGTGTATTGGATTATACAAGCTGCATTTTACTCTGTCTTAGAGCAATATTGCACTCTTGAAACTATTGTTACCTCATACAAATTATTATTTGTAAAATGTATACAATGCTATTTTATTTATGTCTATTGTTGGATATACCAGTGCTTTGACACATATCTGCCTAAATGTACTTCATATTGCAGCTTACGCGAAGCGCGATAGGTTTGCAGGAGTTTGCTGGGATTGCAATGTGGTGTAGCGCGGATCGCTTAGCGCCGGGTACGAAACGGCTTGGGCTGAGATGCTCCAACCACACCACCCGTGGTCGTTCTATGGGCCAGTGCGCATAGCCATAGAAAAGAGAGAACAAAATAACAAAGTCCGTAAGAATGCGCATCGTGGTCACTATATCGTATATAAGGAGCTGTATCGGCTACAATTCCCCATTCTCAGTCTTCTCGGATGGGACTTTAAATTGAGGTCCCGTCATACAGTGCCCATCACTGTGTGAACGTGAGCTAGGGTTAGGTAGGCAAGAAATTTCGGCATAATCAAAGTAAACCGGATGCTGAATGGATTCGTCCTCGGATGGAACCACGCAACATACGGATTACAAAATCAAAACAAAATTGCTAGAATTAGAATCTTTCGGACTTCTGTTGAAACCTGCTCAACACCTACACATAAACTAGCGGGCATCCTTAAAATAAATAACAACACATATATAATTCAGTACTCTTAGATTTGTTCTAAACTGGGAGAATGGTATTAACCGATTCTCCTCCTCGGCTTCAGCGTTGTAGGCATTTTCCTGTGGTGGAGACCCACGCGAGGCATTTTCTTCTTCTTCTTGCAAAACCAATTCATTTGCCCACTTGAGGCATTAGTTTATATAAAACTAGTTAGCCGCACTAGGCCTTATCCCTTGAAGGGGCACTTATACGTACATACAGGGATAGGAAAGGTATCTTTGGCGAGATACAATATAGAGAGCGCCAACACGTCACTTTCATAAACGTAGGAAACGAATTACTTTGTTAAATCTTGCGCCAATACCGTTTTAGGAAGTCAGCCTTCGACTCGCTGTGCTAGATAATTAGAATATAAACATCCAATATGCTAACCAGTATCGTCGTGTCGGTGCGTACCGCGGGTATGAGTTAGAAACCAAGGACGAAACAACGGAGCAGTGCGGCGCCGGAGCTACAGCGGGCCTAGTCTTAAGATGGTACAATGTAGTAAAACGATTCTTGAGATGACTCGCCTCACAATTTAATGTGATATTTATTGTGTTGTTGGGCCTGATCCACTGCTCAGAGGATTGCCAAGATAGCCTAGTTGTCTCTCCTAAGTTATCAAAGAGTTGCTGCAAGAACACGCTAGTCAATGAGAACACTGAGCATTACACTTCTAGGAAATACCAAGTAAAGACACCGAGTTTTACTAAACTGTACATTGTACAACGTTTCAAAGGGTATCAACAAAAGCTAACCGCTTCAATAAAATTAAGTGTTTCGCGTACAGAATGCGTGTATGACTATGATTATAATCAGCTGCTATCCTATCGGGCTATTTCAAAGACAAAAGATGTTTAAAGAATTTGGAAATTATTTCCAAGTCCGAATCTTAACGAGAGAGTAGAATTGTGTCCCTCAGATCTTAAGTGAACACGATCTTGCAGTTGATAGCTAAAATGTGTTTAAGCAAGATGCCCATATTGCGCGACATCCACTATTTAAAGTAAAAAGGTGAGCCATTTTCCGACCAACGAGCATTTAGGGAAATTGCCAAATCCGATGCCAATTTGGATTCTGGCATCACCATTAACAAATATGTTATGATGCTTTATCAAAACAGGCGATTTCAAGGATATCTCGGATTCCGATCTATTTTGACGATCCATCAACTACCCAGGGGTGCCAGCGTGAGTTGGGGGTGGTGTGGTGTGGTGGAGGTGGGGTGGGGATGGAGTGGGGGGGGGGGGAGGGGGGGAGATGGGCTAAACAGACACGGCGTGGTGTAAAGGATTTGCAGCAACAGCACCCAGTCAACTTAGTTTCAAAATATTCAGCAGCATGTTTATTAGATAGTAGACACAATTCGTACAACAACGCATAGTCCGTCGCCAATTATGTATTCGTGACATACTTATCTACGTTATTCACGACGTCATTGATTATGAAATCATCATACACGTCACGAGGTTGATTGTGACGTCATATGATTGATGGATAACTGGAAACTGTTCATGTAGCTAAATGAAACATTCTCAGACTGATCGGTTCCAAACATTTTAGAGCCAGCTGGACGTGAATTTCGCATCCGGAACGGAGCATCACATCAGAGGCCTCAAACTAAGGGATGCGATCGCTAGGGGCGGAGATACCATGCCAAACCGTCTTATGGAATGACACGCGTCTATCTGCCGCATTACATCAAAATCACACACTTGGTTTATCTATATACAGACAATTCTCCAAAATATGACCTTCGTAAGAAATCAATCCAACAGTAAGCAACACTTGAAGAAAATGATTGAGGGTGCAGGTGATAGATTGTGGACAAGATAGCCTTACAAAGAAGGCACTGTCAGTAGAAGAGCAATGGGATGGGCGACTGTTCTGATTGGACGAGAGCTTATGACGTCATCAGCAACGTCATCAAAATTTGGATTAGGCCCGCCCACTTTTTCCCGCCCCAAAAATACTTGCGAGAGCCTTTTCTATTGTTCTCTCTCGACAAATCAGATTCGGCATTTTTTGGCAGGAAAAAGTGGGAGTGATCTTATTCAAATATTGATGACGTCGCTGATGACGTTATAAGCTTGCGATCAATCAGATCAGCCACCCATCCCTTCTGCAGATTTTGGGCATGTAGATCTTTAGATGACTGACAGGTGCAATGATGCATGAAAGGGGCGTGGCCAAATATAGGTCATGTGACTCCTCGCAGTCAATCAGAGCAGCCGCTTATATGGTCACATTGTTCGAAGCTTTGGATATATTGATCCTCGATGATGCTGATTGACGGGCCTACTGACCCATGAAAGTTTTAGGTGGTGTGGCCCAATTCAAAATAATGATAACTCTCAACCAATCAGCGCAGCCGCTTATATAATGGCGAATGTTTGGACTGTAGATCTACTGACAGGTGTAATGAGGTGGGAATGTCGAGGGTAGGGCGGGTCCAAATCGAGGTCATGTAACCCCTCATGGCCTGTCAGAGCAGCTGCTTATATGCTCACCATTGTTAAAGGTTGATGTATCAATAGAGGTCACATGACCCCTCGCTTCCTATCAGCACAGCTGCTTAAGGCCCTATTCGATTATGAGAAAACCGAAACTGGTTTCAGAAACCTTCAATTCGTTTAATGTTTTTCTTCCGGTTTCTTGTAACTATCCATTCGATAATCAGCAGAAAATTATTATGGTGGAAGAATACCACCAGTTATTGCACATAGAAGTGCCATTGTCATAATTCCAATTCTAAGCCTTCTACAATCATCATTTTCACAATGTTTTCAACGTTCTCGCCTTCAAATTCTATAATATTCATCACTTTTCAGAGAGCCATTTTTAAACCGAAAAAAGTGTTTCAGTTCTTTGAAACTATGTATTCTTTAATAGAACCAGTTCCAGTTTCATGAAACTGTTCATTTTATTATTGAAACCTACCAACAAGTTTAAGTTTTACTCGAAACTGTATTCATTTATCAGAGTAGTGAAACTGCAAACCAGTTTTGTAAATCCGAAACCAGTTTCACCATAACCGAATAGGCCCTAAATACAGTCATCAATGTTTAACCTGTAGAGCTATTGATACAAGTGATGCGCCCTGAAAGCCTTAGGGCCTAGTTCAACTTCTAACCAATACATGTAGCCACCTCAGGGGTTGCCAATGTCCGTTTGGTTGAGTTAATGAACCGTGCAAATGGTTAGGGGTATGGGTGTTGGAAGCTATATAGATTCATAACAGGTTCAACCAGACCAGTAGTCTACTGCCACTACTACTAGCACTGCTAGTACTGCTACTGTAGAGACAATGGGTGTTACTCGGTTTAACATTGGTGTAACATTTCATGGCCTAAAACAAGGCAATATAGCAAGGGCAATACATACATGTCCAGCCCTGGGGCTCTCTTCTATCAAGAAGACAAGGGTTTCAACATACGCTGCAGAAATACCTCAAAATATACTAGCGCTATGCCCTACATCACAATACTGATTATAATAATATTAATTAATTAATTAATTAATTAATTACTAATAATAATAAAAATAATAATAATGATAGTAATAATAATAATAATAATAATAATAATAATAATAAAAATAATAATAATAATAATAATAATAATAATAATAATAATTGTTATTATAATTACAAGTCCAGGGTTTCGGGCTCTAGATTAACACCCATGAAAGCTGTCTGAGGGCTTTAGGGCTTAGTGGAAATATGTTGGTAACTCAGACAATCAAAATATTTTCAAAATACTCGCCAGCAGGCGTATTAAATAGCCAAGACATTTCCTTGCAAAGTTATAAAAACCCGTTTATGCACTACATCTGGATATGTGGTCCAAGACTTATAACACATTTAACTTCACATGGGTCTACCTGAAGCTGGTGTTAGGACAGTATCTCATGCTTAAGCTCTAAAATGATTTAATGGCTTAACATTTTTAGAAGTGGCTGTATCGGGGCGTATTAAGCAAATAAAAACTCTAGACTTATAATACATTCAACAAGTACCTCCCTACATGAATACAGACCGACTGAGTAGCTAGCATGCACACTCTAAAAAGAATAACATTTCATAATTTTTCAGATGTGGGATTATTTGACCAACCTGTGATGACGTCATAGCTCTCAGAATGCCATGTAGAAACATTGGAAAGATAAGGATGAGTGAAACCATTAGGGGTGGAGCATAATTCAAATATTTATGATGTCATAACATGTGGCTAATCGGTGCAGTCACCAATTGATCCTGTGGAGGTAATGAACTGTGTAAAGGTGTAGGGTCTGTGTGTTCGAAGCTCTATAGAGCCATAATGTATTTAATTAGAAATGTGTCATACTGGTGTCATTACCACTCCTAGTACCAGAACTACTACAGAATCAATGGGCATATACTCTAAAGGTTTAACATTGCAAATGCCCCTGTAGCGTTTCCTAACTTAGAACAAGACAATATAGAAATGGCCACCTGTGCATATCCAACCCATGGCCTCTCTTCTCTCAAGAAGACAAAGTCTCAACATAAGCTGAGATTCTGTAAAAAATATCTCAAACACACTATTGCTAACTGCTACGAAATGCCCTAATTATAAAAATATTAGTTAAAATAATATTTAACTAGAGAACATTTACCATGAAGAAATAGTATAAAGCCTCTTCTAATAAAGAGATGAAATACGGTGTGTCTTCTAACATGATCATTGAAGTTGTATGATGAAAGGTAGGTAACTTATGCCAAACATGAAAACTGGAAAGATTTGCCCATGAATGACCTTGACCCCAAAGGAGATATTAAAATTGTCATCAGAAATTATTTAGATCTCTCAAGGTTCTAGAATCTGGCCAGGTTTGAAGAAAATCGGAAGAAAACTATAGGACATAACACTGTTCCAATATTGCTCCCATAGGTTTACTATGGGAATATGTGGCACCCAAAAGCTGATTTTCTCGAAAACTGTAGGTTTGATCAACTTTAAATTTGATACCAAATCAAGTCAATATGAGAGCTATAAGGTCACTAAATTTCAAGTCTATCAGATCAAACAGATTTTGGTGGCCATTTTGAAATAAAAAATGTGAAAAAGAAATGGGTTTTTCTACCGCGAGTTCTTTTTTGGGCAAAAATTTTTTTGGATCATTTTAACACAAAACGTGCGCCTGGTCGGCATTCGCTCCCCCCCCCCCCCCCCAAAAATAAATGTTTCATAAAAAAGAAAAATTTTTGTTTTAGAAAAACAAATGGCCAGTGGTAACAACCTCAGCAATTATGGTAGTGATCCGATCAAAACTCTAGGTGTAGTAGCAGTTTAAAAATCAAAATTGAACATTCCCTATACATTTTCTATGGGACCTTTTGCCCTTTCAAAGGTTGGTAGCTCTAAAACTATTGGGTGGATCCAAAATGAAAGTAATAGCTAGCAATTGTGGCATGGGACCTTGAACTTGTGAAAGTTTGGCGTTGATCAGATCAAAACTGTAGGAGGAGATGCGGTCTAAACTTGTGAAGGAAGAATAATAATAAGTAAAATAAGAAAGATCCTGAGTAAAAACAATAATCTGCGATTGCTCGCAGATTAATAACAATTAATAGTAGAATAATAAACAATACGGTTCATGTATGGACCCTAGATTTACACTTGTGAAATCTGGCTGGGTCTTGTATGCTTTTGTGGTAAATATGTTGAACCTTCAGCCCGTAAAATCATTTTTCAAAATATTCTACAGCATGCTTATTAAGCCGTAAACAGATGGTTCGCCCAAACCCATATGCCATTCTCAGCAGAGTTATAATGTCTGCATATACTCTATACCTCATACTCTTTCGTCTCAAATTGTGACATACATCTACGGTTAACGCCTCCTAAAGTCAAATTATTTTCAAAAAATATTGTAAGAATGTTATATAAAATTGTAAAACAAACAATTCTGTCAACCTGTTAATCTACCCCTAGTTCATGGTGCACTCATATGTACGCACGCATGTTTATGCCTAAGGTCGGACATACCATCAGTAGCATGGGGGTGGGTGAGCTCTGATGGAGTGGGCTCGCCTGTGCGTATGCTTCATACAACTTATGTTCAAAATATTCAGCAGGGAATTTTTTGGATTTAATTTCCAACATAGAATCCTGGGTAAAATTCCAACGAATGGGATATTCTCTAGATTATAAGCAAGTCTATATAGAAGTGGTGGTTTGAGATGGTTCAATGTTAAATATTATATGCAATAAATGCCCGAGAGGTACAAACAACAGTAAACCCTCTTCTATTATGTAGCACAATTGGATTAATAAACAGCCGATTAAGATATAGTGTCAATAGCTACAGATTAAGTACATGCACATCCAATTAACCCAGGATGTATGGAGGTTATGCATCCAACGACAACCATGCCTAAACTAGCATGCGAGTCAATTAAATTATTAACTCAAGACTTAACATAAATTCTTACACACTCACAAACATATACACCCATACCCATACACAATTGAGATATAGCAAGTCATGATATGTCAATAGATAGGTGTTAACCATAGAATTATCTAATCAAGCACTACCGAGAGTCAATCCCCATCCTAACCGATGTTGGGTGATTAGTAAAAATTGTTTAAGTCACATGTTTGAAGCCCTCGACAATGTCATGACACCCACCCCACTCAACCCTAAACAATCTATAACTTAAAACACCTGTTTCAGAAACAGATGTTTCAA
Source organism: Chaetoderma sp. LZ-2023a (assembly GCA_034401795.1). Lineage (NCBI taxonomy): Eukaryota > Metazoa > Mollusca > Caudofoveata > Chaetodermatida > Chaetodermatidae > Chaetoderma > Chaetoderma sp. LZ-2023a. Next base: position 129,701,328 of record CM067371.1, on the reverse strand, counting down.
AATGTTTGTCATACGTCTTTTGTATTAAATAGTAAGAAGGATGGTGGATGCTCCGTCAAGAGTCATACACATCATTAGCCAATTGGCATATAAATATATTTTTGAACATGAGCTCAGGTTAAACTTCTATTGAATGACAATCGCATCACTGTTTAATGGGTGTAACCCTGAAATGGGTGAGGAAGCTTTTCCGTACAAGGAATAGCCCCGTACAGACCCCCCCCCCCCACTGCTGACAGGGTGGTTGCACCTAACTCATTTAGTTTTCAAGTATCCAACAACATTGCTCGCCATGGCAGTCTTGACCTTTTGAATCGATTATCTTCAGATGTGTGACAGATTAACAAATACTGAGATAACAGTTTAATGCTGCCATGCATCGATTGTCAGTAGATTTGGTAATCGCAAGTATGCCTGAAAACGATTAACATAGATTTAGGTGTGCAGGTTGGTAGCCGAAAGTTTCGGGACTCTAAGAGTTAGTTGATTCTCTTTAAGTTATTAAGAGTAGAAGTGGGACGATAGGGGGCCGGATTGTCACACCTTTTTCTTTTGTTTTTTCCACCTTTGTTCTCTCCTTTGTTATTTTGACACCTTTTTTCCTTTGATCTCCGTTGCCTTTTGAAAAGGTGTGAAAATCCGGCCCCCTATCTCCTCGAATTTGATTTGATATTAGATGTAGAGTGTGGCCATAACAGCCCCCCTTGATTAAATCACATGACTCCTGTCATCCAATGAGGTGAGCTTAATGGTAATTAGCGTAATGCTGATTAACAAGGGTTGACGAGGGTAATTAAGGATGATTGACAGGGTACATGTCTGGACTCATCTTTTCCTGGGAACTCATTCAATCACAAAGCCCCACCCCTCATTAAATCACATGTCTCCGGCATCCATAGAGGTAAGCTTAAGGCTAATTAGCATAATGACGCATGACAAGCATTAATCAATAGGCAGAAGCATATAAAATCTGTTTAAAAATCTGATCAGTTAAGCCATAACATTTTGATTTTGTTTAAACAGTTTGTTCAACATTTATTATATTTATGAATATTGCATATTTTATGGATTGTGACGTACCTGTTGCACTCTGTAACATGTGCACATACATGTCATGAAACGCAATGATGAATTTGTAGTAGACCTGCGAGTTTAGTGTTGGTAGTGTTACACCACCAAGCGAGGGGTGTTTATGTATGGCAACACATTTCAAAAGTTCACAGCCATGATTCCAGCAGTCGAAGAAACTGTGCTTAGGGCTAGGTGTTCCGATAGAGTAGAGCAGATTAATTACATTATGAATTAGTACCTCAATTAAAAGTCACTATCAACACTAAATATCCGTACATCAAGCTAACTTGGTACTTTACTTTGCCAGGTCAAACTGAGATGAAACCATCGTTCAGGAGCATAACATTCCTTAGCGACTTGTGGAGAATTCTGAAAGAGAACTTGGATGACATTCTCAATGCTATAACACACTACGCTTATACACGAAAACAGTGGTACCAATCAATTTTAATGTGTCTCAGTCAGGCCATGCAGTACTGAAAAAGCCCATTTCTACAGCTGATTGTCAATATCTAGATAAACTCGTTATGGTTGAAACCATGCTCTCCAAAGATTCCAGAGATCAGTTATTAAGCATTACATTAATATATAATGTGTGTCATTCGGATAATGGGCAGAGACAAATCGGTCAATGCAGTGATCCGTCTTTACTCCCTGTCCCTAGAGTGAGCTTAAGCATAGTGATTAACAAAGACATTTGTTTTGAAATAGTCAGAACTCTAAGCAGCTGTGTAAACATTAACTCAAAGTTAATATCGGCCAGGTTATACATTACTACAATGGTTGAAGAACATAAACTAACTACAGTTTTAGATGGTGGAGTGGTAAAGACTAAGGATTACATATTCTTGAGAACCTACATGACTCGATTACTGGGATTAACGTCTAAGCAACCAGCCAATGACGTCGATGTCACTGATTCTGATTCTGAAATAGACCGAGCCATCCAGAACCTTATCGATCATGTATCCCCAGAGGATCTCCGTGCATTAGAGTTTGCTATTCAGCAGTGGTCTACAGATTTAGAAGAAGAAGAAGAAGATGAACAAAGTGAAATACTTTCATGATTCGAACCTTTGCCAGATACTTTGAGTTCTAATGATCTACCAGATTACGAAGACCAGTGTTTTACATCACCCGACTCACCCAGTAATGTTCAAATTTACACTCAACTGGACGCTAACCATATAACCCTGATACATTCCATCAAGATATAAATGAATGTGAATATCTGAGTTGTGGCTCCAAAAACATTCCCCATATCTACCAGAGGCAATGCTACAGCTATTTTCGCAAACCTATAGAATTTAACGATCCGTAGACTAGCCATTGGTGAATGCTATGGTTGTCAACATGACATACAATCTCAGCACGATCACCAGGGTATGGGTATCGATTATTTCTTAAGACCTATCGATAATGTAGAATTACATTACTTAAGCGCATTAGAATATGTGTCTAAAATCGATGTCTTTCATGTATTGTCTACTGATCCGAATTTATATTGAAATGTATATGAGCTATACCAAGCCTGTAAGACTGAATGGCTAAATGATGTACTATGTGCTGTTTATAATCTGCATGAATAATATAATTATAACCTAAAATTATTGACATAGTTATAATATAATTATTGAATTCGTTGTTTTTTCTCATTCAAATTTTGCTCGTATTACAGCTACTAAATATTGATATATATAATACTCAACCTAAACAGCATTACTCTATTCGCTAATGGCCCATCCCACTCCACCCAAGCCCCAGGCCATTCACCATGTCCATACCTCCACAACCCGCACACCACTCAAAATTATAATTTTAACGCAGTTCCTAGAGTTACACAGACATTTGACACAATTGGCTAATGCACCCCCACCCCACACCCGAGTGTCACTCGCCATGCCCACAGACCTGGATTATGAATAGCCATCAGCAAACATCTTAGATGAGCAGTTCATTCATCCCTTTAATCTGGTATGGGTCATTAACCAGCTTTGCCAGACATCGGTGTAACTCTATGAACCACGTCAAAATTATAATTCTGGAAAACAGGCGAAAATGACCTTTGAAAGGTATTTTAACCCGAATATGTTAAAAACAAGTTTAAACCATATTGTTAGAACATAAAAACAAACAGAATTTAGGTGAACAGCGTTTTTATTGCAACATTCCATGTTGAAGCACTATGAGCCTATAATCGAATAATTTATGGGCTAAGCTTTCGACGATTCTATAATTTTTTGTTAAATCGAGCAATGCCTCTATAATTGAAATCATTGTCAGTCCATGAATCCTATGTTACAGATAATATATGCAAAATTCTCAGCAACGAGTCGATAATAGGTGTTGTCGATAATAGGTTTTGTCGATAATAGGGCGATAATAGGGGTTGCATAGTAACACCATTATTTATCTTGTTTAAAACATTTAAAGTGATTTCTTAGCTGTACTGTAACATCTTTCAGCAACATAATAATATGCACTTTATTTAACCATTTAAGACTTACTTTGCTTCAAAAGATAAATAAAAATATCTACTTATTGAATGTTAATTTCCAGACCAAGAGAAGGCTATTTTTAAATGTTTGCACCTAGAATGACTGGCTCAGTTATCTACCCAGTCATTCCAGTTGTAAATTTTCAAAAAATAGCCTTCTCTTGGCCTGCAAATGTTCATCCTGCAAGACCTCTACAGGTTTTAGCTGGCCTCGCCATGAAGAGGTTAATCAGAGCGTATAAAACCCTATTTTTAAAGAAAAACATGGGAAGGTTAAAAAGATTTTTAATGAAATCAAAGGATTAGGTCCTAAGACGGTTTTGAACACTTGCAAAGTCTAGGGCATAATGCTAATTAACAATGAAACTGTATGCAGGCTTAATAGGCAGATATAGAGCTCTACCTGATGAAGAACATTTTCAAATCTGTCCTGTTGAAAGCTGTTGCTGGCTTTAGCCAACAATTTATTTTCAAAATGAACATGAAGTTGTTTCTATGCTGATTTATGGCCACACATTTATACATGTGGCCGAGTGTGGTGGTGATTGCATGTACATACAAACCTATAACCACATGGGCGGCCATGCCACCACACACGTGGCCACCAGGATTTGCGGCCGACAACGTGGCCACACACTTATGCATGCGGCTGTGTGTTCTGGTCGCTCATACATACAAACCTATATCCACACATGCGGCCTTGCAGCCGCATATGTGGCTTCATGGATTTGCAGTCACACGTGCATGTGAGTGTGGGGTTTGCATGTATATCCGGTTCTATAAAATGTCTCAGATTCAATCCCTTTTTTCACTACAGTTTAAATAACCCAAAGGGTCGGACGTGTATTTTATCTACATCACAGTTAGGGAATCCTAAGATTTCTACAGCTAGAACCTGGAAAATCCTTCACCAATAAAATTTATATTAAAATAATAGGTTTATCCTATGATCAATATGCCAAGACACAAATATCTTTTCCTAGGTTGCATAACGTGAAGTGACACAAGACCCAATTCCATAGCATTGAAGATAGCAAGAATCTAGAGAGTGAAGATGAAGAAATGACAGAGATGACACATGAAGATGATAAGCCAATTGATTTAGAGAGTGAAACCTGTGATGTCTCACTGGAGTCTGGGAACGATGATGCCTTAACAGAGGTTGAGAGCGATGATTGTGGAAAAGAAGCCATAGACAATGACTCAATGTAGTCTGAGAGAGATGATGAAGGTGAAGATAAAAAAGAAGTCATAAGCAATCTGGAGCTCTTCGACATATTCCGAAATATTAAGCAGGACCTAGATGGTGAACAATCAGGTTTAGATGATGAGGGTGGTGAAGCGAAAATAGACCCAAAAGCTGTAGACAATGACTCTATTTCCGTATATACTGATGCATTAGTTACAAAGTGTACTGACAAAATGCACCAGTGGAGAAGATTACAGAATGCTATGCCCATTAAAATAAATTGCATGGAAACAAGGGGTATGCATACGATGAAGCAGTCTTTGCAGCATTTCGCAAAGGGGAGTTTCTGATCATGGAGTATGTAAGCAACATCTGGTGATGATGATGATTGATCTGATATGGAAAGTATTGATATGACTGATGTGTAAGATATCGATCTATCCATAGACGTGTGGATCTCCAGAACATTGACTATTTGTTTATGCTAGTAACATAACCCATATGCTTATCCTATGTAATATGCTGAATCCAATAACATTATAAGTATTGACAGCAATCATAACGTCACCACAGACTACTACTAACACTAATACACACACACACACACACACACACACGCATGCATGCACGCATGCAGGCACGCATCTTGACTCTTCATTTATTTGGCTGAATGATATTTACAATATATATTGTGCATACAGATAGTCCATTAGAGGCATAGCCTATGTAACATGGACCCACTTACGTAAACATACATATATATATATATATATATATATATATATATATATATATATATATATATATATATATATATATATATATATATATATATATATATATATATATATATATATATATATATATATATATATATATATATATATATATAGAAGACAAAGGAACAGTATAACAGGCAGTCGACATTATAACATATACAGACATACTAACAAAGCATTTTAAACAATTAAAATGCTGCCTTAGGCAACTGTTGCTGTCTTAAAGAGAAAACGTATGCAGCAACATTGTTTGGAAAAAAATGCAATACTTATTGTATAAAGTCGAATAGAATTGTGTAATATACCATTATAACATCCATATCATTCCATGTAATAGAGAGATCCATTTAGCTATGGCTCGCCCGCTTCTAGCCACGCCACATCCATTTCTAGCTAAGCTCAACCCACGCTTTGCGTACACTGAGGGTCAATTTCTATACTTTGAACCCTGAATTCTCAGAATCCCAATTTCAATATAACTGGACAAGTCACACTGCCAAACTAGCATCTGCACACCACGATTTCTCCATTGTTGCACATGACCCAACCCACCCAAGCCCCACACCTCTGAACAGTCTACAGCTGTTACAATTCAATTCAATTATAGTACTATGCATATCTGTAACTAAATAGTTTGATCATTTATACATTAATTTATATATTCGTGTATTTCAAAGAAGTTATTGAAATAAACTTGAATTGAATTGGTGTAGCCTCGAGCTGTAGACACAACCCACGTGGCTAATGACCCTGACCAAACTTAAAGCTCTGTAAGAAAAATCGATAATGCTTGTCCATCTTAGCAATAAATTTTGAGTGCAGTTCAGCACAGAATTAACCTAACATGTTTCAAAAACAAAATAAAATGAACTGTCAAATAAGGCAGCAATTGTCTTCAAATCAAATTACACCCAAAATACAGAAGACAACAGTTCTTACTAACATGTTTTAGGTTCATGTTTATAGACATGCTATCTCTCCCCCCCCCCCCCCCCCCCCTGAGCTGTAATGTGTATATAGGCAATGCTATGGAAAAGGTTAATGAATTACCCAGTGACACAGATTGCTAATGACCCATCCAGAATTAAATTAAATTCATGACAATGGTTGGGGTGGGCTGTGGGGGCGTTAGCGAATAGAGAAATGTGTGGTTCTACTAGCCCAGCTGTCATGGTCACGCATTATGCATCATGTTGGATGTTTTGTTATAGTGCATGCGTGCATACATACGGGCGGGCGAGCGTATGTATGGGCTTGCACGCATGCATGTGTGCGGGCTGGCTTGTGGTCATGTGCGGTGAGAGATTGAGAGAGAGAGAGAGAGAGAGAGAGAGAGAGAGAGAGAGAGAGAGAGAGAGAGAGAGAGAGAGAGAGAGAGAGAGAGAGAGAGAGACGATAGGTAGATGAAGTATGTGGAAATTTGAGATATAAAATACTGTTGTAGGGCTCTTAGACCCTTTTCAAGGACAAAGTCTCCTTATCACAATTTCAGGTTATACAAACAGGAAAGCAGTTAATGTTTAGAACGTACCTGACCTGTTCCATTTTAGCCATGCACCACCCATCTCTAGCTAAGTTCCACCAACACCTCGATTGTGTTGGGATCGATCGACCTCTTAGCTCTCTAGCTAGAAATTTCTAGAAAACTATACCGGTAAGCTGTTGAATATTTTGAAAATAATTTTACTGGACATTGTTACTGCTTATGCCTGCATCAATGACCAGTCAATTTACTTTTCAAAGTATTCTACATAATGTTTATTAAATAGCCATACAATTTGTACACTTGACAGTCTATTAAGTGATTATAGTGGAATATATAATTGCTTGCAGCATGCTAATGGACATTCCACTTTTAAGCTATGCCCCGCCCATCCCTAGCTAAGTTCCACCCACACCTCGATTGTGTCGCGATCGATCGATCTCTGAACAGCATGACTAGCAATTTGCAGAAAACTATAAGTTTAAGCGATTTTAATTGAAAACTGAAAGCCTTATCACCTATAACCCGTCCAAACCCTGAGTCAACTGAGGCTGGAATTTTTTCACAATATTGCATGGCCATTCGAGGCACATTAAAAATGTAATCGGTAGTTACTTCTCTAAATTGATTGAAAATTGATTCACTGAACTTTGTGCGACTCTGATGATTGTTACATGTGAATGGAGTTGTTTTAAAGCTCAACTAGTTAATTTTAATCAGTTGGAGTAATAACTAACTGATTTGCCTTATGCGATACATCGACCCTTGTACATTGTCATGGCTAAAAAGTTCCGAGGTTCAGAAGTTTAATAATCAACCCATTAGACTAACTTAGTCGTTTTCCACAATCGCTCGACAATTGTCCTTATGCGACAGATTAACCATTTAGAATTAATCGTACATGATTGAATGAGTTCCATGAGTCAGAAATAGACTAGTCCAGTCATGCACCCTGTCAATCATACTTACGCTATACATTAACTCTTGTCATGCGTCATTTCGCTAATTAGCCTTAAGCTCACCTCATTGGATGACAGAAGTCAGAAAACAAGACGAGTCCAGACATGCAACAGGTAAATAATCATTGCGTAATACATTAACCCGTACGCATTTGGCATGCTCCAACATGTTGCCACTTAATTACACTCATTAACCCTTGTCACGCACCACTATGCTAATTACCCGTACAGTCACCTCATTGGATGACAGGAGCCATGTGATTTAATGGGAGGGAAGGGCTTATGGCCACACTCTACATCTAACATCCAATCAAAATGGGGCAAATAGGGGCCGGATTTTCACACCTTTTAAAAAAGCAGCGGAGATCAAAGGAAAAAGGTGTCAAAATAACAAAGGAGAGAACAAAGGAAATGAACAAAAGAAAAAGGTGTGAAAATCCACCCCCCCCCCTATCGTCCCACTTCTACTCTTAAGTATGGACATATATAGTGTCGAATTGCTACACCTATTTAAGGTTTGGGTGAGAGCCGCTACATTATCGTAGGAGCGATGTCCCTCGTGAAGATGCTAAATATGGCAGCAGCAAAGTTTGTGACGGTTTAACGGAATATTATGTATAGGATTATAACAAAGCTTGCAAGATGGCGCGGACAGCTCACCACATTCATCAAAGCCTATAATGGCGCAACATAATCTTTCTCCTCTGAATTTTATGAAAGAATTACAAATGAAGAGCGATTGCCAGCAGCTGGAAAGCCATTAATTATCGACTATTAAGGAGGATTATAACAATTAAATCTCATTCAGACGTCATCCTAGTGATTAAGCTGCTCTCACGTTAAAGGACAATTCCGGGATTGGTAAAAGTGTACTTTATTTTAAAGACTATTATATGACTAACATATTGGATCCTAAATAAAAACAATAGACACATAATACGAGTAATTATACCATCGTAACATGGGATTATTTTATCTCCTGGGCGGCGCCATGTTCTTGCAACGAGAGCGCGATTTCACGAGATCCTGACGTCATCCCCGCACCAACGCTATCTTTGCCGAGCACGAAGGCTGTACCGAAAATATGTATATGCATGGAGGCCTAACATGTGCTAATTCGTTAGGACATTGTCCAGTTAAGCTAGTAAGTTTTTCAAGGACTTCTAGTATCCGAAGTCGGTGGGGAATCGTTAACCCCTAGACCGCTGAAACATAGATTCCATTTTCTCTATCCTATCAGAATGTGTTCATTTTGGTAACAGTGCTGCTGCAAGTCATTGCTGTGCACGCCAGCAACACGTTTCAGCAACATTTTTTTCAAAATGTACCCCGGCACTATCTCTGTAAGTAGGCTATTACGCATTTTACACCATGCGATAAGGGTTAAACGAAGTGGCACACTGTCTTGACACGTGCGTATTTTCAAATTACTCAGCCGACTCAAGATACCGTTATAGCGTGTGTTGCAGGCAGTGCAAATATATATTCAAAGACAACATATGCTATGATAATATTGCCGGAACCACAGAACCGTTTGTAATAATTCTGGTACCTACCTGTAGCTGCAAATTCGAAGATTTATCCAATGCTAGGGATGTTAGAATCGGCCTAGTGGTTCAAAAGATACACTCTGCTGGAAAAACTACGCCAGCAAAATTTCTTACAAAAATTTCAGGATGCGCTCTATCCATCATCCCATATCAGAATGAGTATTACTGCTACAATGACAGCATTTGATGTGCTGAAGCTTTACAATGTGATTACTATTACATAACGGGGAAAATTCCATCCAAATATCTTATTTATTGAAATTACTACAGCTTGCCTGACAATATTGATCGGCGACGAAAATTTCCCGATATTATGTCAAAATGTTAATTTATTTGGTGATAACTCTGGCAATATTCACGTGAGCAAAATTATAATTGGTCTAGAAATAGACATTTCTCTCAGCTTTAAGCACACTCCAATTTTATGACAATACGCAAAGATAGAGTCTGCGAGACAAAAAACATCTAAAAAAGAATAACATATTCTCAGATCGTATCTAAGAAGAATAATTTAAAAAAATATATTCCAGTCTTTTGAACCCCTTGTCCGATATTAACATCCATTATATCATATTAATCCCGAGGTCAGCTCCTAATTAGAGATCCTAGAATCATTGGAATCGCTTCAGCGGTTCGCTTGCTATTATCATTTGCGTATACTTCCTTAAAATATATACCCGCATCTATTGGCCTCGCCCCTCCAGTCATAGCAATAGTGGTGGTGCAGGGGCAATATAATGGCAGCGCCCCCATGTACGAAAAATTGTCAATTTTACCGACTTAACTCGCGATAGTTGGTTACGCTATTTCTATCTAGTTATTATTTTGACGCAATTTCATTAAACATGCAATAAGCTTTCAAATAAAGCACACTTTTTATCATCCCGGAATTGTCCTTTAAAGAAGTTTTTAGTTTCTTAAAATCTTTTCAAAAAGTTGGTTTTAATTTTTTTCAAAAAAAGTGTTCAAAGCTTACATTATGGAGAGTAATACGAATTCAACTATCAGTCTTGGGGTTGTTGCTTTAGTTACAAAATGTACTGCTATAACGCTACAGTAGATAAGATTACAGAACTCTACGCTCATTAAAATAATTCGTCAGGAAATTAAAGATTTTATCACCGAGGGCGTTGAAGAAGTCTTCTCAGCTTTTCGCAAAAGAGAGTTTCTGATCAAGGAGTACATAAGATGATAAGCAACACTCTAGATGCGGGCGTTGATGATAACTATGATGATGATTCCGGTGGTAATGATAATGAATCTGATACTGAACGTATTGATATTACTTGATTATTGACGCGGAAGGTTACTCATCGCTTCATGGGTTTTCAGAACATTGACTGTTTGTTTATGCTAGTAACATAAACTAAATGTTTATCCTGTGTAATATTATAAAAGAAATGTGAATATAAATAAAATATTTTCTGTTTCTGTGTGTGTTGGTTTGGTGATAGTAGGCATACATCCATCTGGGCCACTCATCTCCCTTGATATCCGGATCAGAGTCTATAAAACGCTCAAAAAGGAATTTACAGCCGATTCCTAGAAGATTGGAAACGTTGCAAGTTCAGATGCACCTACAGGCAATGATGGGTGTTAGCTTGCAAAGTTTTTTATTTTAACCTTTATGAGTGTCAATGTGGACCGATCGAATGGATGCCTGCGTGCGTTCGTGCGTGCGTGGGTGCGCGCGTGCGTGGGTGCACGCGTGTATGCGCGCGTTTGGGCGTGCGTGCGTGCGTGCGTGCGTGCGTGCGTGCGTGCGTGCGTGCGTGCGTGCGTGCGTGCGTGCGTGCGTGCGTGCGTGCGTGTGTGTGTATTTGTGCGCGTGTGTGCATGCGTGCATGCATGCGTGCGTGCGAGCTAGGAAGCGCGTGTGCGTGCCTACGTGCATGCGTGCGCGTGTGTGTGAGTGTTGGAGGGTGGGGGGGGATTACGGATGGCGGCTTCGCGATATATGGATTCCACTAACTTTTAATTAAATTCTTTAATTTTTATTATAAGTGTATGTGCCAAGGTGAATGTGTCAAGAGTGGGTGTGTCCTGCCAAAAGCATGTACAACAACGTGTCTTGTTAGCATGTTGTCGCTTCTAACTGCCCAACAGTCTGCATCTAACTGCCCTCGGTATGCCTGGTAATGTGTATGTAGTATGCCTAGTAATGTGCATGTAGCATGCCTTTAATGTGTATGTAGTATGCCTTTAATGTGCATGTAGTATGCCTTTAATGTGTATGTAGCATGCCTTTGATGTGCATGTAGTATGCCTTTAATGTGTATGTAGCATGCCTTTAATGTGCATGTAGTATGCCTTTAATGTGTATGTAGCATGCCTTTAATGTGCATGTAGTATGCCTTTAATGTGTATGTAGCATGCCTTTAATGTGCATGTAGTATGCCTTTAATGTGTATGTAGCATGCCTTTAATGTGCATGTAGTATGCCTTTAATGTGTGTGTAGTATGCCTTTAATGTGTGTGTAGTATGCCTTTAATTGCATGATGTCCATCACAAACTATACACCGCTTTCCCTTAACGAGTCTCTGTAAATGTTTACTGCCTATATATATTAACAAATAAAGAAGTTTTGTACCTGATACAAAACTTATGATGCAAGACCATGACATTTATTATCATCAGATAGTAAAATAGATACCTCCAAAATGAAATTCCATGAATAACTTGTATTTGCTGATGATGAATATATAAAAGCATCGATGCAGAGCCTGTAGTGCATATAATACTGACTTTACGAGCATTGGAGCCTATCTAACATTCACGCATTGAATTGATAGGGATACGCACCAGTTTAACTTTCTTTTCAACGACAGCTCGGTAAGTATTGGATAGGTGACAAGAGACATGTGCAAGCAGTTCACATTAGACACAACATAAATAAATAAATATATATATAAATCTTTAATTACATTGTCTTTACTGTATGACATGCGCTAGTGTTTCGTTAATATAATAAAATGGTCAAATCAAAGTATTTGTCTGTCTTTATACAATGTATGTATTTTTATTTTATTGACGCACTGGCAACGTGCGGCTTCAATTTCCATGTGCTAACTTAGCCGACAGTGATGCACCCATTAGTTTAATTTGTTGATCATGGATCGTGGACCATCTCCCGGTCGGGGGATCGAACCGCCATTCTGCAACTCCGCATAGCATCAGCAACCAGGCATCTTTCCACTGGACCACCGCACCAAGACTAAAAAGTCAAGGATTGGCCGACCAGTTTTCACATGTCTGATATACTGACACACTGACGATTCATATGGGACTATCTGTGGATGCACCCGCCATTCTGCAACTCCGCATAGGATCAGCAACCAGGCATCTTTCCATCATCATAGTTATCATCAACGCCCGCATCTAGATTGTTGCTTATCATCTTATGTACTCCTTGATCAGAAACTCTCTTTTGCGAAAAGCTGAGAAGACTTCTTCATTGTATGCGTAGCCCTCGGTGATAAAATCTTTAATTTCCTGATTAATTATCTTAATGAGCGTAGAGTTCTGTAACCTTCGCCATTGTAGCGCTATAGCAGTACATTTTGTAAATAAAGCGTCAGTACTATATACGGCAATAGACGCGGCATCTACACAATGCCGAGAGAGATGTTCTCTCTACTATCCTCACCTTCTAAAGCTGATTGTTCAGCGTGTAAGTCATGATGCATATTTTGGAATATGGCGAATGGCTCCTAATTGCCTATGACGTCTTTTTCATCTTCATCCTCACTGTCTAGATTTCCAGTATTTCAATGCTATGGAATCGGATCTTACGCCGCCACAGGTCATTTGACCTAGTGAAAGTTGAATCACACCCAGAACATCGATGGCTTGGCACATTGATAATATGCTAAATCTAGCAATCATTCAAGCTACAAGTCAACAGTCCTTTTTATTTGTGAAAGTTTTTAAGGCTGTAAATCTTCTTATAGTCTAAGCTTCGCTAACTTCTCTCGCGCTAAATACACGTCCAACACATTTGGCTGTCTAAACTAGAGTGAAATTAAGGTATTGCATTTATGACGTTTTATAGGATTGGAGACACACGCGAACACCCCACTCAAACACACACACACACACACACGCACGCACGCACGCACGCACGCACTCACACACGCACGCACGCACGCACGCACGCACGCACGCACGCACGCACGTACGCACGTACGCACGCACGCACACACACACTACTACTACTGCTACTACTGCTACTACTACTACTACTGCTACTCCTACTACTACTACTACTACTACTACTACTACTACTACTACTACTACTACTACTACTACTACTACTACTACCCACTACTACTACTACTACTACTACTACTACTACTACTACTACTACTACTACTACTACTACTACTACTACTACTACTACTACTACTACTACTACTACTACTACTATTACTACTACTACTACTACTACTACTACTACTACTACTACTACTACCACTACTACTACTACTACTACTACTACTACTACTACTACTACTACTACTACTACTACTGCTGCTGCTGCTGCTGCTGGCCCTAGAGATATGCTATTTGAAGCATCATTAATCCCACTACCTGACTCTCCACTAAGCAATCTAAATGACCCAAACGAATATCCGCCCTTGCCACAGAGGGAAAGGGTTAATGGTAGCAAATCTGGTCCACGGACTGGCGCTTCTCAGAAATCGCCTCAGAGCAGTCAACCATCGGGTCTCAAGACCCCATCCCCAACAGGGAAACTGCCACAGCCCAGCTTCTCTCCAACTCCAGGTCCAAGTAATGCACCGGAGGTGCGTCCTATTAAATTTGCAAATAGACCCAAACAACCCACCATGTTGGAGAGAAACATTTTTTGGAAATTTCGTCATGAAATCGAAAACAAAATTGACTGGCGACTACCTGTTCTCACGAACAAAGTACTCATCTTTGGAGCTTCGAACCTGAGTCGCACTAATGTTGAGCCCCACCCTGAAACGCAAGTTGCCTGCTACCCAGGAGCTAAATTGTGTCATGCTAGAGGAATACTTCAAAAGTACACTGGATCATTTAAACCAGAGAAAATAGTGATTAACATTGGTATTAATGATATGAATGAACCCATCTCTAGTTCAAAACATAGATTAATGCTGCTTCTCAGTGCGATTAAGTCCAAATTGCCAAAGACTGCGATTTACTTCGCAAAACTTAACTATTCAAGTCGGTTGACAGCTCAGCAGAAGTTGGCGATTCAGTCCATCAATTCGACGGCTGAATCATCAAAATCGGTGACTGTCATTCCTGCACTTAGACTCTCCGAATTTAATGTTGTTAAGGATAACATTCATTGGACTGAAAAGACAGCTAACTCGATGTATTCTGCCTGGCTTAAATTCCTAGATTTAAACTAGACAAGGGCCAGGGTAACATCCGCCCGGAAACAGGACTGGGCAGTAATATTGTCAATTTAACTGGCTCCCCATTATGTGAAGCAGAGCAGTCACTGCTCAATTTTGGTCTTACATTTGTCCCAACACCAAAACCTAAAACAGGTTTGGATGCTCCTTTAGATAATGGCTGTATGGAAACATCTGAATTTAGTCACCGTATTAAGTTAGCAGACTTCTTTCGTAACTCTAATAGTAACATTCTACCATTCATTGAAAAAACTGGCTGGGCACCAAGCGTAAAACTCTGGACCCAGCGATTGGTGAAAGCATAGAACTCTTTTCAGAGCGTGTTAAAAATTCTGCATTCCCTAATGATCAACCAAATTTACCCTATGAGGAACGCCAGGCCTTAATTGAATTGTCTAAAAGCAGCGAAATTGTCATCAAACCTGCAGATAAAGGGTCTGCGACTGTAATAATGCTTAAAGATAACTATAAACCTGAAGCACAACGACAACTTAGTAACCCAAAGCATTACCAGAAACTAAGCAAACCACTTTGGCAAAATAATTGCAGCAAATTTAATGAGATTCTTCAAAAATTGCTCGATAGCAAGAAGATCACCGAAAAGCAACAAAAGTATCTCTTTGCTAAGCTTGAGTCAAAACCACGACTTTCTATCTCTTGCCAACAATTCATAAACCCATAGATTCGTGGTTGGACCCAATGTCACCGCCCGGGCGACCTATAATCTCTGATTGTGGCTCAGAATCCTACAGAATCAGTGAATACATCGATTACCATCTACAGCCAATAGCAAATAGACACCCCAGTTTCTTGAAAAACACAGAAGATACCTCCAAATTCATTCCTGGTCACGCTTGACATCGATGCTATGTATACAAACATTGACATCGAGAAGGGTAAAAATTCTATCCGTAACACCAACAGGCCAGCCAGAGAAGTAATAGCTCTATTAGAGCTGAGTCTGAAAGGCAATGATTTTGAATTCGATGGCGAAATTTACCAACAAATTTGCGGCTGCGCGATGGGCAAGCGCTTTAGCCCATGTTTTGGCAATATTTACGTAGCAGAGTGGGAGGAGGAAGCGTTAGAAAAGTGTCCAAAACAGCCCCTCATTTATCGCAGGTACCTTGATGACATTTTCATGATTTGGCAACACACAAAGGCAGAGTTTGATGAATTTTTCGAAATTCTGAACAATCACGATCCGAATATCAAATTAAAAGCAACCATTGATGAGATGTCTGTAGATTTCCACGATGTAACTGTATATAAAGGTCTAAAGTATGAAACAACTGGCTACTTAGACTACAAAGTGTATTTCAAACCAACCGATTCGCATCAGCTATTGCACAAAAAATCTTTTCATCCACCGCATACTTTTAAAGGAATAGTAAAATCACAAATAATCCGTTTTCACAGGAATTCGAGTGATAGGAAAAACTTTGAAGAAGCGTGCTCTACCCTATTCAAAGCCCTCAAACCACGAGGTTACTCCTCACGATTCTTGCGCAAAATCAAATCTGAAACATTAGACGGCTTGGAAACCATTCCAGATAATGCCTCAAATCGTCGGCCTACCAAAATTTCTCACAATCGTCCTATTATAGGTGTAGGCGAATCTCGCAAATGCGGAAAGAAAAGGTGCAAGTTAGATGAATTTCTCCCAAACCAGAATACTTTCACGAGCTTTCAGAACAAAAGCAAGTTCCAACTTCAGTCTAATCTAGATTGTGACTCTGAAAATTTTATTTATCTAATTTCTTGCAAATTGTGCCAAAAACAGTATGTCGGCGAAACCAAATGTCCATTAAGATGGCGGGCAACTCGACACCTCTCAGATATTAGGCTAGAGGAAGACACACATGTTTCCGAACATTTTAATCTTCCTGACCATTTAGTCCTTCGTGACTTTGAAATTATGCCGATTGAACAGCCACCCCTTTCAGATACGGCAGAAGAAACTGATAAACAAAGAAAACTTCGAGAATCGTTTTGGATTAAAGAACTCGAAACACAGTGGCCAAGGGGAATAAACTCGGACCCAGGCTTATCTGACCAACGTGACAAAATTCCATTCATTCTGACCTATAATCGGAAAAACGTTGAAATTTCCAAAATCTTGAAAGATGAGTATCAAAACCTACAGGAGAAACTGAAACAACCCTTTAACAAGCGTCCAGTAATTGCGTTTAAGAAAAATCCGAATCTACGTGACATCTTGGTAAAAGCAAAACTCAAATAGCTATCCATAATATCCATCTCAATCATTCAACATTAACCCTTGCATGAGGGTCAGCCAAAAACGGTCAATTTAGTGATCTTGGGCAATGTCCATTTACCGGCGTGGATTGGAGTATTTCTGAAAATTTACTGCTGTAATGACTGGCTCTGGAAACGAGACAGTCGTTCCAGTGGTATATTCTCGGGAATGACCTTGTCTGTGCCTGCAAATGTACATTAAATAAGTAAGCGCATAGTTGGATTTTACTGAACAAATTTAACCAGTAAAGGGTTAACATTAATGCCATATGGCTTTCCTCAAACAAAATGACAAATCTCAGGCAGTAAGATAAACCAAAATATCTTAAATTTGTGAATTTTTTCAATTATTGAAGATTCTGAGCCAGTGCGTTGACAATATTGACTACTACTACTACTACTACACCACAGAGTTATTATTTCATATGGGCATGATTTTTGCCTAATGATTGTACTGCATTTGTTTGATTGTATACAATCTAATGACTTATTTGAATCGGCCTGGAAGTTCCGGCGTTATCCTTATATATTTATTAAATTGCACACAATGTTCGTGTGTAGTCGGATAGTAGTCCGATAATCGGTGCAGTTTGGTGTATGAAATTCCAATGAAAACGGTTGATTTTTTTCCTAATTCTTTTCATATAATGTATATGACTAATACTCGTGCAGTATATATTAGGAAAGAGAATTAAATTTGGACAGATGTTCTTTCTGTCACCACCACAATGACCTGTTTATTAATTATATTAAAGGCACATCAATGCACCATATATGCTTATTATGACTCCAAAAAACCAGCGACAATTCACTTTCTGTAATTTGGGTCATAATTATCTAACTTATGGATATAAGATAAAGTGAACGCTGGATGTACACTGAATGGCGTGGGGCTCACATTATTACTGACAATGATTGTGTTTTGAACGGTTTCTTATAGGTTGATATAGAATGATACAGCGTTTGACATTCTAATTATGACGTGACCAAATGCACTGTCTGACTTTATGATTTTTATGGATAACAGTTACATTGGTCAGTGATGACTTGAATTAACTTTTCTATTAAAGGATGCATCCGATCTGCCACTCAAGTATCTGACCTCATACTCAATTATGTCCCATGTAGGCTGGCGTCGCGATCATAATTTACATTTAAAATACTCAGTCATGAAGCTGAAATAGTCAGTCAAGTGTACGAATTGTATGTCTTTGATGGATTTAGGGCATATTATTTTTATTGAATATTTTGAAACTAATTTTACTAGGCGCTGTTGAAGCCACAGCCAGCACCAATCGCCAGTCATATTAGTTTCAAAATATTCGGCAGCTTACCTGTATAGTTACCTTAAAACTGGAATCCTGGCAATTTGAGATTCAGGATATGTAAATTGATTCCAACACGTGCAAAAAAAGTCGGCGGAGCCTAGCTGGAAATGGGCGTGGCATAGTTAGATACGGATCCCTCTATTGTTTTCACAATTACCTGTGTAGTTGCGCCAATGGATTATCGGGTTTATTCTTTTATTCACAGAACTGCGCTTAGAGATCATGGTTGCCTCCACTACCTGCCGCCCAGTTCTTTCGCTATGTCTCGTCTTAGTTTTAGCTTCTAGCGTATGCGCACGGGCTGTCCGTGAATGTTATGCAGAACAGTTACTACTCATTTCTATGGACGGATTCAAGTGGGATTACCTTGACAAAGCGAACACGCCAAACTTTGATAAGATGATCAAAGAGGGGACCAAAGCGCCATACGTCACAGCACCGTTCGCGACATTGACCTTTCCAGGCCATTACACCATTGTAACAGGTAAAGATAAGCCCTGTACAGCCAATACGCATACAGATGGTTAATAGAGAGCTTAATATAAAAGTGGGCCCTGTGGTACCTACGGAGTAGGAATACCTCGCAATCATTGAGCAGGCGGGTGATGTCCGATAGACTAAGATCACGTATTATATCCTTGAACATGATATAATCTCAACATAGAAACAACTCTAATGAATACGCAATACAGAAAGAAAGACATAAGAATGAAAGTCAAAATTGAAGATAATGGACCTTTCCACTTTTAGCTATGGCCCGCCCACCTCTAGCTAAGCTCAACCCACAATTCGCCGTGTTAGGACTTATTGATCCCAGAATGCCCTGACTATCTATTTCCTGTAAACTGTACATGTAATTTGTTGAATATTTTGAAACTAATTTGACTGGGCGCTATTACTGGCTATGGTAGCAACAGCGCCCAGTCAAATTAGTTCCAAAATGTTCAACATGATATTTATTAAATAGTAAAGACATACAATTCGTACAACAACGCATAGTCCGTCTTCAATTATGCGTTTGTGACGTACTTATCTACTTCATTCATGACGTAATAATAATGCCATTGATTGCGATGTCATTCTACACTTCACGTAGCTGATTATGGCGTCATAAGATGGATGGATACAGTGGAAAGGACCATTCGATGGTAACATCACTCACATTCAAATTACTTCCTCACCTACATCATCAGTCATAGAAAACGTTGCACACGACAGTTTGAAGTTAATTCAGCAAGTCATGCAATATGATTATATGTGATGCCAACCAAACAAATATGGCCTTCGGCTACTTGAGCTATTTAAATATAATAACTTATGTTTACTAAATGATAGAACCGGCAAAGATACTGGCATATGAAAATTAACCAACCAAGATAAATCTGGTGTTTTCTATGTAATATCTACTTTCCCTTTTTTATAAATATCTTATCGGATTCGAGGTATATGAATACTCCCCTATATTATCTGATTTCCACTGTCCAAATTGCGGATCTAACTTATTGATATCACATAATGTTACACGTAGAAAACAGAACAACGCTAATCCAAAGGGTGTTAAGCGGAAAGAGGAAAAACGTGATAAATTTATTAAAAGTGTTCGAGAACACCCACAATTAGCCGAGCTAAATGCGCAAATCATTCATGACACCCTAAACAACATATCTCTGCAAGAAATTGTAACTGATATTGCAGTATTTAGAAGGCCGACCAACCCAAACACGAAAAACACCAAACCGACAAATCGTGGTACAACATATAAAGTGCTGACGTTCAAGAATAAAATACACAGAAGCTAGGAAAGACAACAATTCATGAATCCATTGCCTCACTCAATCATGCGACGTCATAATCAACTACGCGACGTATATGCTGACGTCATAATCCCGACGTCATGATTGATTCCGTTAAGCCCGTCTTTAACGCTTAATAGTCCGACACGTTGTAAGAATTGTATGTTTTTTGCTATTTAAGAAACATGCCATGGGCAGCAACAGCGTCCAGTCAAATTAGTTTCTAACTATTCAACAGCTTACCTGTATAGTTTTCTGGAAATTGATTGTCAGGAAGTTCAGAGATCGATCGATCCTAACACGAGCGAGGGGTGGGTGGAGCTTCGATAGAGATGGGTGGGTCATAGCTAAAACTGGAAAGGTCCATTGTATTAATTTTATTAAAAATCCAGAAAGTAGGCAAGCAATGATTAGTACCAACAAAGCATATAAAGGAATGATGATAAGAGCAATAAATCAACACAAAACCAGGTATCGAAAGAAACATCGAGAAATGAGTAGTTCAATTTCAATTCAATTCAATTTATTTACACCCAGGCCACAATGTGGCATATGGGGTCCATTAATACAAACATTTACACGGTCAATGGCGATTACATGGAATGTTGGTAATTATTATTATTATTATTATTATTATTATTATTATTATTATTATTATTATTATTATTATTATTATTATTATTATTACATGTATTATTATTATTATTATTATTATTATTATTATTATTATTATTATTATTATTATTATTATTATTATTATTATTATTATTGTTATTATACACCTGTGCAAGAGTTAAGCACCAGCAAAAACAATAGAACGTAGAAACATGATGGTACAACTAGGCTGCCATACTTTTTGTCCTGCAGAGAGATTGGCAGACAGCTGAACATTAACCATACTGTAATCAGTCGTTTGATTGCAAAACATGGGCAAACTAACGAGGTGAAGGACAGGCCTAGATCTGGAAGACCGAAGAAGACTACTGCCCGTGATGATCGAGCCCTAGTACGCCTTGTTAGGAGATCTCCATTCACCAACAGCAGAGTGCTCAGCCAGCAATGGGAAACGCGCAATAGAGTGTCAATGTCTACCGTCAAAAGGAGACTGTATGCTGCTGGCATGAAAGCTAGGAGACCTGTCAGACGTCCTCTCCTCACTGCACACCACATAGAGGAGCGTCTGAGGTGGTGCAACGAAAGAAGACACTGGAACATGAGATCCTGGAGACGGGTACACTGGTCCGAT
Organism: Chaetoderma sp. LZ-2023a; assembly: GCA_034401795.1. NCBI lineage: Eukaryota > Metazoa > Mollusca > Caudofoveata > Chaetodermatida > Chaetodermatidae > Chaetoderma > Chaetoderma sp. LZ-2023a. The sequence continues at coordinate 129,679,765 of CM067371.1, read as the reverse complement.
GAAAGTCGGTTCCTGCTTCATGCCACAGATGGTCGAACTCGTGTATGGAGGTCCAGACGCACGGCGTACGACCAACGTAACATCATGGAAGAAGTTCCATTTGGTGGAGGTTCCGTTATGATATGGGGGTGCATCTCATTTGATTGTAAGCTGGATCTGTTGACTGTACCTGGAACACTAAATGGACAAAGATATCAAGATTCCATACTGGATAGAGTTGTGGTCCCTCATTTTGTAAATCATGCACCTGGAACCCACCCTATATTCATGGATGACAACGCCCGACCACATCGTGCTAGAGCTGTGCATGAATACCTCCGCCAGAATGCCATCGAAACCCTACCATGGCCAGCAAGGAGCCCTGACATGAACCCTATTGAGCATATCTGGGACATTCTGGGAAACATGGTGAGAAGGAGGGATCCTCCTGGGCAGAACCTACAGGAATTAACAGACGCACTCCATCTTGAATGGCAACGAATACCACAATGGCGTATCAGTCGGTTGGTGACCAGCATGAGACGTCGTGTCCAGGCCGTCATCCAGGCACAAGGTGGATATACCCGGTATTAATAATGACAGTCTCAAACTCGTGCACAGATGTTAAACTTCGTTTTCAGACACCATTAATGACAATCTAGCCACGTGTGTCAACTGTAGGGCAATAGTTGTCAGTTGTGTCAACGTAACCATATTCAGGCCTCGTTTTCAAGTTCAAACAAAAACATACAGTGTTTCCCCACCATCATAATCAGCATTCCTCTAGTTGCATTATTACCTCTTGCACTAAGATGGATGGGTACATAAATGTTTATGCTATTGCTTTCTTCATAGCACATGAATATACCCTCGCATGTGCGTAAAAATAGGGTGGTGCTTAACTTTTGCACAGGTGTATATTATTATTATTATTATTATTATTATTATTATTATTATTATTATTATTATTATTGTTATTATTATTATTATTATTATTACTATTATTATTATTTCATATTAATCATCATATGTTAAGATTTATTTCGTTTCATTCCATTTAGATCCACAATTTGGCTTCTAAAAGTATACAATTTAAACAATTTTATTTTCAGTCATTTTGGGGTGAATGTGCACCTTTAAAAAATTATATATAGGCTATCTATGACTACTTTCGTGGTAACCTATTTCAACAAAAGCACTGCACGTGAGAACATGGTGAAATTGTATACACAACATCACCATCACTATCCTCATTGCCAGATAGTATGTCTTCATGTTAACATTCGATCCCTGCTATGGACACGTGCATTATAGCTACGTGAATTTGGGATCACCATCCTTACCTCGCGTGTTTGAATTGTTCTGTTGACTATTTAGATTTGAAAACAAGCACACCCACACTGGATTAACCCTTACCACTCTGATGTCAATATTTTGTCATTTAGTTTGTCAATTGCAAAGAAACTTGTGTAGACTACATTTTTCAACAAATTTGGTGGAAGATGTTGCTTTCTACGACAGCAACATCTTCCATCAAATTTGTTGAAAAACGAGCACTCGTTCATCTTTGAATTTAATTTGAAAATTTAAAATTTTGACATTAGCGTGGTAAGGGTTAAGAGAATTACAGATGACTGTGTCATTGCGATCATTTCTATCAATTGTTTATTATCAAGTTTTCAATAGTACACGCGTGACCTTTCATGCTTTCCATGGATCAAGTTTTAGTTATGCCCCGCCCATCTTTATCTAATCTCCGCCCACGTCGTACACATGACAGACTTAGATACGCCATTCATTACATATTTTGGTTGTGATGTCAGGCTTCCGGTGACGTAATTGATTCTGACGTCATATACTTGACTGACAGATTGGATACATCTATTGCCCTTTGATAGTCAGATAATCTCAGATTCGTGATTTGTCCATTCAACCAGCGTAGTGGGCCTATGTATAGTGGCGACAGCTCGCAACGTGACGTCACTAATAGTCTTTTGAACATTTGGAGGGAATTACTAATCTTTCAAATCTAAGGACATTCACACATTACTCATTGTCAAAGAAGTACGGACCGATCCATCCGATCCGATTTGACGTCATATTCAGAATACGTCACTTGTTAGCTGACAAATGGCATAGATTCGTCACGAAAGGATTTGAGATCTGACAGTTACCGTCTTGAATGGACCTTTCTATTTTTAGCTATGCCCCACCAATCTCTAGCTAAGCTCCACCCACACCTGAATTCCCTGACTATTAATTTCCAGAAAAACATGCAGGTAAGCTATTGAGTATTTTGGAACGAATTTGACTGGGCGCCGTTGCTTTCTATGGCAGCAACAGCGCCCAGTCAAATTAGTTCCAAAATATTCAACAGCATGTCTATTAAATAGTAGCGACATACAATTCGTACAACGTATCTGACTATTAAGAGTTAAAGACAGGCCAAATAGAATCATTTATTCCATAATGATTATGACGTCATCCTACATGCCCCCTTTGCTGGTTATGACGTCATATGACGTCAGCTGATAGATGGATACTCTGGAAAGGTGAATTATGTGTTTTGATGAGGTTACCATTTAACAAATATTCTGTTAAATATTTTAAAATTAATTTGACCTGGGGATAAAATGCTAACCCTACGTTTTGTAGATCAATGCCAAAGGCAGCAACAGCTCCAGGTCAACTTACTTTCAAACTATTCAACACCAAACTATACTATTCTATACTATTGCGATTCTGGGAATTCAAAATTCAGTGTTAAAATCGAGTCATACACGTATAATATAAAGTGGCCGTCCCTTAGCTAGAAATGAGTCCCTTTATTGTGCTGAATAGTTTGTAGCCGATGTCAAGTTCAACTGGCTAAAATTAGTCAGTTAGTTTATTACTAAATATATGAGCATTTGCTATGCCCAGGCTACCGCTGAGTAGTTAACAATGGCTTGTGGCACCAGATTCGACATTGAATTACTATTGCAGAAAATTTGGGACGGGGTACCAGTCTCGATTAACCCGGTCCTTTTCCGTCGTCACTTTTTGGTGGCCTACGAAATTGGGTGTTTTTATCCACTTAGACGTCAAAAAGTGTCCTTATGAGATAACGCGGGAAGGGAATGGGCCTTGTGAACATTGACATACAACATCAAACCTAAATTAGTTATTGAAATATTAATATGTTTATATGCATTTATTCGTGGCAAGCGAAGCCTATCCACCTGGCACCATTTCGAATTTACGTCAATTTTGTACTAAACATTTACGCTCGAGCTCAGGTGGCTGGCCGTCTATAGCTAGCTAGTTATACCTGGGGAGCAAGTATGGTCTTTCGGGACCGGTCTGCTGTCAAAGGATGTCACATACCAAAATGACCCCTGCAGCATGGGGAATGTCATCCTACTAGACATCCTTGCGGATCTGGATGTTAAAGGTCACGATTGTAAACAAATCACTGTATTTCGCTTCTACATTCCTTTAGAGATGTGCCATGTTAGATATGACATTCCTACCGAATAATAATATGTACTATGGTGACTTAGACTTATTAAGGTCAATACTCAGATTAACCCGTTAAGCCCTTAAGCCAGATTCTGCAAAATATGAACTACTGTGTTGAATATTTTGAAACATGTGTGGGTTTGACATTTCGGCCAAAGCAAAATCATTGACAGCTTTCGGTCAAATTAGTTAAACTATTCAATGCTGTTCCTATATGGTTCAACTGAAATTAAATTCCGGAATTTCAGGAATGAAAGGGTTAAATACATTAACTAAGCGGAATTTCCAATGCCTGTACTAAGAACTAATTGTATTCAACATAAATTTCATACTTCCACAAAATATATTAATTTTTTTGCGAATTATTTACACAAACTAAATTGCATTTTCAACTGTTTAAATCCTTCAATTTGTTAATGGTACAACGCAGTCCTTGTACATACTATCAAAGCTGAAACAGAAATAGTACCATCACTAATCGGACTAAGGTTCAAGGGTAATTTTGGTATATGCCATCTTTTGAAAGCAGACCGGTCCCAAAATTCCAGAATTTGGGCACCTTGCTCCCCAGGTATTAACTATTTTACGTTCGACTGAATAGTTAACTAGGCTTCCACAGTCGAACTTGAGCCTAAGTTGATTTTGTCTTCTCCCTAAGGCAACAGACGAAAATCAAGTCTGTCCCGAATGCGTGTCATACATGTACGGTTTAATGGCTGGACGGGTGAAAGTGTGGCATGTGGATGAAAGTGGTACACATTCATTGCTCTTTATTAGTTATTCACTCAACTAGAAAAAAACAAAGCCATTAAAAATCCCGCGCAGACATAATTATGACAGCGTGATGTATATGAATGTATTCAGGAGCGTGCTATTGCTTCTTATCTCTTTTCATGCCCAGGAGCAGCCGAGCTCACGTAACACATAGTTCTTGATCTTTGTTGTTATTGTTGTTGTTGTTGTTGTTGTTGTTGTTGTTGTTGTTGTTGTTGTTGTTGTTGTTGTTGGTTTGGTTTTATTGGTCACTCACACCTAGAGGTATTGGAGCCATGGCGTTCTTTGAGGTGCTTCCCCGAAGGGTCGCGTAAATAAGTCAAAAACGAAAAAAAATAATTAAGAGGTTGCTAGGGGCGTATGCGCTGCCTGTTGCTACCTAATGAGCTGTTGTTGGAGGCTGTAGGTGTTGTATGCGGTGTAAGGAAGGGGTGGGAGGGGTAATTACTTTATTTCTCTCAGTGTGGGATGGGGTGGAGGGTAGTCTGTGAAAGAAAGGCAGAAAGTTTTGAAATAAAAAATATTAGGTGACGAAACTGAAAGATAATACTATCAGATAAGAATAAGTAACTTAAAATGATGGCATGTGATTAAATAAACAAGAAACGGGGAAAAATCGACTCAAAATCAAGTGTTTGCAAACTAAAGGTTCAAAGTTAAAATCATTAATTCTATTATTAATTATATAAATTGTGATTCAATAAAAATCTCGTGTTTGCGACGATAAGCTGAAAAATCGCAATATCCAGAAAAATCTACAACGAAATGTTGAATATTTTGAAATAAATTTTGCTGGAAGTTACTACCTTAGGCGTCAGCAGCTTCTAATTATTTCACAATATTCAACTGTTTATTTTTTATTTTCATATACCTGTTACCCCGCCCACTTATAATGAAGGGATCCGATCTGTCACTCACGTATACGACGTCATAATCAGTTACGTCTCATCATACCCCAAATCAAACTAGTTTCAAAATATTCAACAGCTTTTTAATCGTAGGCAATTAGTACACTTGACGGGGTTTTCTAGTTTCATGACGGTTATATTATGTCGTCATGATAATGACGTCAGCCAATATGTGACGTAATTGATCGTATCATCATATACTTGAGCGACATATCGGTTTCCTCCATACACAAGCCATCATTATCTTTGTACTCTGCTCAAGGGTGGAGAGAGTCATAACTAGGTCTATGTTGATGACAACGTTCGACTCAATGCATGGATGGCCCGGTGGAGGAGAAAATAGAAAAAGGCGCTTAAGGCAGTAAAATCTAACTTCTGTAGAGAAAAAGCAAATTAGACTAGTGCGTACATTTAACATATACAACATGCACAATTCAGTCCGTTTCTTAAGCGTGGTAAAGAGTTCAATAATCACAGTTCGCTGTCCCGTCGAACGCGGTGTCTAGGTTTTGCTGTTGCCGACGTTGTCGGCTATTAACCAACCTCGGTCGTTATATTCCCAAGGCACACCTTCATGTGGTGACTAAATCCTCAGTGGCGAGATATCACAACGCGAGATATCACAACGAGCCAAGCGGATGGCACCCTTTTTCGGAACGGGCGAAAGTTCCGCGGTACTTCACATGGAGCGTGGTCATAAAGCGACATGTGATAGAAGAGAAGGTAGTCCATCTATAGTCAAGTGACACAAGGCGGTCCAGAGGACGGACCAGCAGGTCTCGAAATCAATGGTCACAGAAACAGGAATGTTCCATCTTAACGGGCAAACCCTCCATGATCTCAGAGTACTGAGCGGAGTCTTCTTCCCGGGAGTTTAGAGATTGTAGACAAATACCGACAGGGTCGATCATGGTTGGTCTTGGTGAAACCGAGGCCGAAAGTCTTGTCGGTGTGCTATCGAATCTACTTCTTATTCACAAGTCAGGAGACAGGGCAGAATCACCAAGTCAGTAGAGGCTTCTGAAGCGGTCAAAATCGCAGCGGAGATTCCTGGCAGTAGAGATTTCTGGAAGTGAACGAATTTGTAGCTGTAGTTATAAGTTCATAAATTAGGCCACTTTTTGCTGGCTGCCTTTATAAAAATCAAGCTGTCCCTTGCCTATGTAAATGTTGACCCGCTCTGAGTTGTCGGAGTTCCAAAATTCCGCAGTGCAATTTCCCGTCATCGGGGGAGCGGAGGGAATGACCGTCGACTTGGGTCGTTATCGAGGCAGCCTTAGGACAACCTCTGCATGGCTGTTTTTACCTCGGAAAATGATCCGCTTTTATACTCGCTGGCTCTCCATCTCATTATCTTCATGGCGAATTAGAATCTTTCTTAGTGAATAACAGTCAATCGGGGGGGGGGGGGGGGTGTTATTCTTATACTCGCTCTAGTCTCCATTGAGTTTTTAGCTGTAGTCAGCGAGTTCAATGGTACATTCATCAGCCGTCTCCTTTGTGTCTGACAGGTATACATACATGAAGTATGTTTTGACTTCATTTAAGAAGAGGCTTGTGGCTTTCAACTGTTTTGCAGCTATTGGAAGCCATTCACCAAGAGTGCCCACTTCCTCATGGATGGCATCATCAGAATGCCTTGATTTGAAGTAACGTTTAATTTTGTGCTTGCCAGTAGGAGTCTCATCACCCCTAGTTCGTCACCGTCACAGTCAACTTGACGGAATCTCTGGTCTCTTGATGGTATCATCTGCACATAGCATGCGGATTCGATTCACATCTTGTAGAAACCCCAATGTTGTGAGAGAAATATACTGATGTCAGCATGTATCGTTCCTATACTATGTGGGGACAACTGTGTCCCTTTACATCATTGTTTTGGTGCTGCTCGTAAAGTTTGAGCTAGATCTTAACCTCATGTTTTCCGACGGTCTCATCTATAATTTTCGATTGGTTAGATCAATAGGTCTTCGACGATACCTCACACGTCAGGGTCACTGATCTGTAAAAACTTGAACTTTGCTTAAACAACAACAACTTCCAGTCAAACTATGTTTAGAATTCAATAGAATATAATCGAATAGTGGCAGTTATTCATTCAACGCTATAAGCACTGTAGCTAGTGTAGGTGTGCCAATACAATGAAAAAAAAAAATTTAATATGCATCCCATGCATAAGGATAAATTTTACCATTTTGTTTCATATTTGAATCACTTTTCAACACATTGAAATCAGAGTAGCACGATTGCAAAACAACCATACATGAAAGATGTTGTATTTAAAAAAAATAATTTGACTGAAAGACGTTGCTGCATAACGCATATGCAGCATTCAGTCTAATCAGTTCTAATTACCAATGTCGTTATCTAAATCTAAAATGTATTATTTACATCATTTTCTACTTCATATAACTAAATCATGTTGCCAAAATAATTTGCCGCACCCTGTGCTTTGTATTCATATGCAGCATTCAGTCTAATCAGTTCTAATTACCAATGTCGTTATCTAAATCTAAACTATATTATTTATATCATTTTCTACTTCATATAACTAAATCACGTTGCCAAAATAATTAGCCGCACCTGTGCTTTGTATTCTACGGCTGTAGTAGTAGAAACATTCTACAGCTGTAGTCCTTCTTCGCTTTTGGTCGCTGTGTCTTGTACTCAGCCAAAACCTTTAGCGTACTCAGGTCCATTCTTAAACTGAGTGTGCCCAGTCCTATTTTCTTGAGGTCACTACGCAACACGCTTACAGATCTATGTAATGACGTCCCCTCCTGGCCTTGTGTTTGCTGGCTCCCAGTAGGTCAAATTCCAAGGCTCTCTGAACTGGTGTGTCTTCTCTAGCACACCCTTAGCACATGGTCAAACATGGACCATCTTTGCTTGGCGACTTTTTGGACAGCGCCGATGTATTATACATCTTGGATTGTGTATCATTGGAAATTAGGCTGCTTGACCACATCGGTGTTCAGTGATGGCGCGGATGTGTTTGCGGTGGCATGCATCAAGTATAGACCTGCCTTTGGAGCTGCCCAGCTGATACAGTTATAGAACGTCACGGATACACAGGTTGCGTTGTCTAAGCGTAATCTTTTTGTCAAGGGCATCTTTACATATATGAATACCAGGTAAATTAATATGGAATAGCAACCGATTAGCTTGTCCAAATTTCCATTGCACAGATATAGGTTCCCTTTGCAATGTTGTTATTTGGAGGATGGCCAATGAGCTAAGATGAAGGCTCTATTGAAGCAATGTAGACTCTAATATCTCCAGGGAATTCTGCAGACGATATATGCGTGTAATTAAATTATGACCATATATATGCATATATAGGCATTAATACTAACTAAGTATCGCCCAATTACAGTGTCCCATTGCCATTGTAAACCATCTCGTAGATACATAGGTTGCATCACCAATAGAACAACATCTGAGGATTACCAACGAAAACCGTGATGCAGATTTTTCACATCGAAACAGTATTCTTGACATTCAGAATCAAGGAATGCGGTTTTTAGCCGCATGTCGTACGATAACACTACCTAGATAATTCGGCAGGCGGGCCAATACCTAGCCACGGATAACCTCATACGACGTAGTGAATCTCTTCGAATAACGGTAAATCACTTCTGGGAATCACATCCAGGAATCGTGATGTCATATGTGGCAAAAACGCGCGCTGCATAGTTCCTACTAGTGTGAAATTATTTAACGCTTAGAATTTCGAAATTTTGACAAGGAAATTTCTTTTATTCAATTTCCACACTGGTGACGTCATCTCGTGTTGTTGTGGTATGATGTCATCGCGCGAATGAATTTCTGTTGTTGATAGAGTACAGCTCACACCAGCTCATTCTGACAACGTCAGAGTAATCGAGGAATCCAGTTTTAGCTATGCCCCGCCCATCTCTAGCTAAGCTCCACCCACGCTTTGACTGTATTGGGATCAATTGATCCCCGAACTCTCTGAATCTCAATTTTGAGTCAACTGTACAGGGAAGCTGTTGAATATTTTGAAACTAATTTGAATGGGCGCAGCAATAGCGCCCAGTCCAATTAGTTTCAAAATATTCAACAGCATGTTTATTAAATAGTAACGACATACAATTCGTACAACAACGCTTAGTTCGTCAGTAATTAAGCGTTGGCGACGAACTTATCTACGTCATTCATGAGAGAATTGATCATGACGTCAGCCTACACGTCAAGTAGTTGATTATGACGCCATATGATTGATAGATAAACTGGAATCCTCCATTATGTGCGAGAGAAACGCTAGTGTTTAGTAAACTGTAATTTGAAACTGACGTACTGCTTTCTAACATTATTAGTCGCCAATTACTCCTAATTTGAAAACAGCTGTAGGTGTAATCTGAACACGGTGTTTGACGATTTACGAGATGGCATCAAAATGTCAGTTTTATACCTTGCCACAATCGATGAACTTGTATCGTATCGAAAATCTAATAATAATATTGATTATTCTCGTTTGCGTTCTCCCTATATGGAGTGGTCAATTCATAGTCATTGCCCGACCCTTTCTAGCTAAGCTCCACCACTTTTTACGAATGTTGCAATCGATTTATATAAGTACGTTGAATCGCAAATTTCCAAAAGCCCAGTTTCAAATTAAGTAAACTGTTAAATATTTTGAAATTAATTTGACAGGGTGATGTTGCTGCCTCGCAACAGCGCCCAGTCAAAATTATTTTCAATATCCTATATCACCAGGTTTCATACACAAGTACGGAAAGTCTGCCAAAGCCAGGCCTTGAAAAGTTTCGAAAATTCAACACGTTTTTCTGATAGTTTGGAAAATGTATGGAGAATTGAAATATTACCATCATGTGTAATTTACAAGGTAATAAAACGAATATTCCGACAGTTTTCTGCAAAATTTGGTAGTTTTAAAATGTACACTGATATGATACATTATAAAATGGGACTGAAACCTAGTAAAGTATAGGTCTGGAAAAGTTCTGGTGAAGTATGAAATTTCATTCTCCAGAAGATGTATGAACCCTATATCAACAAAATATTTTTCTAAATGTAAATTTATCAAAGCCACTTAACACACTCCAAGGGCCCCATGAGGGAATTATAATACGCCATTACAATTACGACAGGCCTACACATGACGTAATTGATTACAACATCAAATAATTGAGTGACAGATTGGATCCTTCCATATTTGTGGCTTTATACAATCAGTCTTAAAGCAGTACCATTGCGTGGCTGGAAACATGGGTGGACCTTAAAGTGGGTTTTATCTGTACCGTGAATAGAAATGTGAGTGTACTATCATGCAAGATATATACTTGTTGCTTGAACAGGTTTATACGAGGAGAGCCACGGCATCGTGAATAATTTCATGTATGATCCCGTCTTGGATGACTATTTCGGTCTCGGCAATACAGACACGGAATGGTGGGATGGAGCGGAGCCTATATGGATCAATGCTAGAAAAAATGATCTCAAAACAGGAACATACTTTTGGCCTGGATCTGAGACCAGGCTTCAAAACATGCGGTCCAATATATGGCTACCGTACGAACATACTGCACCGTTCCGGGAACGAGTTGATACTATCGTGGAATGGCTGGCTGACTTCAAGTTGAACTTTGTCACGCTATACCTAAATGAACCAGACAGTGCCGGACATAGATTTGGGCCTGACTCGCCTGAAGTTATACAGAAAGTTGAAGAGCTGGATGAATTACTGGGGTATTTGCTTCAAGAGATGAGAAAACGGCGCTTGCTCGGCCGTGTAAATATAATCCTGACAAGCGACCATGGAATGACAGAGACACTACAGGATGAGAAAACCATAGAGCTCAATAATTATGTTAGTCCAACATTGTATGACGTCATCGGAAGAGGAGCAACTGCTCAGGTAAATATCATTGTCATCCTCCCCCCCCACCCCTCTATATCCCGCTCCTCCTCCTCCTCTTCTTGCTCCTCTTCCTCCTTCTCCTCTTCTTCCTCCTCTCCCCCTCCTCCTCCTCCTCCTCCTCCACCTCCTCATCCTCATCTCATCATCGCTCTGTTTCTCTTCCCACCCGCCTTGCTCCCGTCGTCGTAGTCGTCATCATCGTTGTCTTCGTCGTCGTCGTCGGCGGCAGCGGCGGCGGCAGCGGCGGCGGCGGCGGCGGCGGCGGCGGCGGCATATATGTTAAGCCCTTTAAGTTCCCGTGACCAGATAATTAGAGTAATTTTCACCACAGATGGTATATCAATCTAAAAATAGAGGCGTGGCTTCTACGAGAATACATCTCTAATGTGTTGACCAGCCATCTTATTCTGGTGGAAATCACTACGCCAATGGCCACTCAATACATACGAGATACTTTTCTCGATCTCAAATCGAAGGAGATCTCGCGAGATATGAATGATGGTATATTTGTTGGTCTATGTGCACATGCTAACTTGTAATAGTCAGCCGCCACATTAGTTGGAACTAGACATCCTAATATATTTGTCAATTATCTGAAATTGCGACAGACAGTCAATAGCTACTGGCACTCCACAAATTACACTAAATATAATTTCACTACATGATTTATGCATTTTCTTTAGTTTCTAACAATATTTAGATCAAT